>JBBMOL010000033.1:2520905-3781358 GCA_037954665.1 Laguncularia racemosa | reverse complement strand
AGATGCTTACCAATTTATCGCAGATAGCAACCAAACGCCCGAACCTTCATGTTGGTTTGCTTCTCCTTTGCTTACTCTTGCTTCAAAATAGGGCTGAGGGTCTTAATGTGCCTCCTTTCTTATGTGCAAGGCTCTTATGATTATAGTATTATCCTATTAATGTACCAAGTTTAATGCTCAAAAGTAAGTAGAATTATGTCACAAAATCTATTGAGATTCATTATCATTTCAATGTTTATCATTCATTAGTGAAGTGATGGATAATGTGTTTAGGAATGTTTGTTTTAATGAGAATTAGTTGGAATTATCGATCATTCAAAGACATTAACTGTGCTTATAAAAGAAATGAAAACTAGACTTAACGAAATTTGTACTGAATATTAGCATTCATAAACATTGGCAAAATTTCAATTTTTTTGCTTAAGGATAGTATATCTTAACAGCATCTGTATTAATGGGGTCTCTCAATTCCGGACCATCCATTTGAGTTAATATCAAAGCACCTCCTGACAATACCTTCTTTACAACGTATAGGCCCTCATAATTTGGGGTAAACTTCCCTTTGGAATCTTGAGCATTCGGGAGAACTTTCTTTAGCACTAGATCTCCTTCTTTGAAACATCGAGGCCTCATTTTCTTGTTAAATGCTCAGGCTATTCTTTGTTGGTAACACTGGCCGTGACATAACGCAGTGAGTCTTTTTTCGTCGATCAAATTCAACTGATCAAGCCTCTTCTTTACCCAGTTTGACTCATCTAACTGTGCTTCTGATAGAATTCTGAAGGATGGTATTTTGACTTCAACTAGTAGGACGACCTCAATACCATATACCAGAGAATACGGGGTAACTCCAGTAGATGTTCTAGTTGAGGTTCTATAAGCCATGAGGGTGAATGGCAGCATCTCGTGCCAATCTTTGTAAGTGATTGTCATTTTTTCGATGATTCTTTTGATATTCTTGTTGGCTGCTTCCATTGCCCCATTCATCTGAGGTCGATAAAGAGTTGAATTTCTATGGTTTATATGGAATTGTTGACATAAGACTATCATCAACTTGTTATTGAGGTTGGTACCGTTATCGGTGATAATTGACTCGGGAACTCCATATCGAGCTATTATGTCCCTCTTCAAAAATCGAACTATTACCCCTTTTGTGACACCGGCATATGATGAAGCTTCCACCCATTTGGTGAAGTAATCAATGGCTACCGGTATAAATTTGTGGTCGTTGGACGCTGTTGGAGTGATTGAGCTAATGATGTTGATTCCCCACATGGAGAAAGGCCATGGTGCAGACAACAAATGAAGTTCTTTAGGCGAGGCATTTATTCAGTTTGCATAAACTTGACATAAGTGACAGTACTTGATATATTTGATACAATCTGATTCCATGGTTAGCCAATAGTAGCCCAATCTCATGATTTTTCGGGCCAACATGTAGCCGTTCATGTGAGGTCCACATACTCCTTCATGCACTTCTTTCATCAGTTCATATGCTTCATTTCTATCCACACATCTTAACAAGGTGGTATCAGGCAATCTTTTGTAAAGCACAGGCTCATTTAATAAGAAATGATTTGCTAACCTTCTGAGTGTTCTTTTGTCATTTTTGCTAGCCATTTTAAGGTATCTGCTTTCTTGGAGAAAAGTTTTGATATCATGATATTAAGGCTTATCATTTTGTGCTTTTTCAATTACCAAACACTAGGCAGGCTGATTTTCGATTTCTATTTTCAATTGTTGAACTTCGACTCCCCCTGTTATCTGAATTATAGATGCTAGTGTGGCAAGTGCATCTGCAAACTGATTTTGAGTTCTCGAGATGTATGTGAAGGTGATTACTTCAAATTCATCGATTAGCTCTGTCAAATGTTGATGGTATGGTACCAATTTGGGGTCTTTAGTCTTATATTCCCCTCTTGTCTGTAATATAATGAGTGAAGAATCTCCGTACACTTCTAATTCATGGATTTCCATGAGGCAAGCCATTTTGAGGCCGAGGATGCATGCCTCATATTCCGCAATATTATTAGTATATGGGAATATGAGTCTTGTTGTTGAAGGGAATTGTGTTCCTTCCGGTGATGTTAACACTGCCCTAATCTTACAACTAAATACATTGGCAGCTCCGTCAAAGAACATCTTCCAGTTAAGGTTTTGGTCTATTCCATAGTCTTCTGCTGGTTCGCCCTTTGCTGTTAATATATTTTCATTAGGGAATTGGGCTTGTGATTCTTAGGAATTTCCCTCAATTGGGTGTTCTGCCAATTGGTCGGCTAAAGACTGCCCTTTTATCGAGTTTTGATTTATGTATGTGATATCGAATCTTGATAAGAGCATTTGCCATTTGGAGATTCTCCCTAATAAAACGGGCTTCTCTGCTAAGTATTTCAAAGGATCGTGTCTTGTCAGCAACTCAATGTGATAGTAAAGGGTGTACTGACTCAATCGGTGCATAACCCAAATTAGAGTACAACAAGTCCTCTCTATTTCTGAATACCTCTGTTCCCCGTCCTTGAA
This sequence comes from Laguncularia racemosa, assembly GCA_037954665.1. Taxonomy (NCBI): domain Eukaryota; kingdom Viridiplantae; phylum Streptophyta; class Magnoliopsida; order Myrtales; family Combretaceae; genus Laguncularia; species Laguncularia racemosa. Next base: position 3,778,838 of record JBBMOL010000033.1, on the reverse strand, counting down.
TTTCTTGCTTAGATAATATATGGAACGTTCTCTTCCCTCTTCATCTTTCTGTCCCAGCACGCATCTTATGGATTTAAGGAGTATCGTAAGGTATAAAAATAAGGGTTTTCCTTGTTTTGGAACTATCAAGACTAGGGGATTTATGATATAGTCTTTGATTATCTTGAATGCTTCTTCACATTCATCATCCCATTTTACCATGGCATTCTTTTTTAGCAGACGGAATAGTAGACGGCATTTATCTGTGAGTTGTGAGATAAAACGAGTTACGTAATTCAACCTTCCCAGCAAACCTCTCACTTCTTTGATAGTACGTGGAGAGGGTAGTTCTAGTATGGCCTTTACCTTGTTAGGGTCAATTTCAATGCCTTCTCGGCTTATGACAAACCCTAACAACTTGCATGTTGTGACCCCAAAAGTTCACTTTTCTAGATTTAACTTGAGCTGAAACTTTCCCAATCGCTTGAACAATTTCCTCAGAATAACTGCATAGCTTTCTTCTTCCTTAGACTTGGCTATCATATCTTCGACTTATACTTCGACTTCTCGATGCATCATGTCATGAAGTATCGCAACCATGGCTCTCTGATACGTTGCCCTGGCTTTTTTCAAACCAAAGGGTATGACTTTGTGACAGAAAGTTCCCTATGTTGTGATGAAGGTCGTCTTAGTTTTATCTTCTTCAGCCATTTTTATTTGATTATATCCTGAGAAACTGTCTATAAATGAGAAGAGATGGTTTCCTGTAGTGTTATCTACCAGGACATCGATGTGAGGTAGAGGGAAGTTGTCTTTTAGTGTAGCTTGGTTTAGATCTCGGAAGTCTACACATATACGTACTTTTCCATTCCTTTTTAGAATGGGGACTATATTCGCTACCCATTCCGGATAGTCAGACACCTCAATGAATCCCACTTCTAGTAGTTTTTTTTACTTCCTCTTTAATCTTTAGTAAGATGTCAGGCTTAAATCTTCTCAATTTCTGTTTTTTAGGTTTGACATCTTCCCTTGTGGGAAACTTGTGAACTACTATTGACTGGTTTAGTCCTGGCATGTCACCATATGACTAGGCGAATACATCTGCATATTCTGTTAACAGCTCGACTATCTCGCGTTTTTGCTTGACACTTAAATTGGCCCCAATCTTGAGGTTTTTAGGTTTCTCAATGCTTCATAGATTTACTGTCTCTACTGACTCATTAATTGAAATCCCACTTTGTTCATATTTTTGCCAATTTTCTTGTATTATTTCGTGGTCAGGACATCACCTCCAACCACTGACCTAGTAGTGTTGGAAACGATATCGGTGTTTTTATTACTTACCTGCGCGAAATGTCCTTGACGTTTGACGGTAGGGAATTTGTGGGTAAAGTGAAACAAGAGTACGTATATATAAGCAAAAAAGGAATGAATTTTATTGAATAACCATAATAGAAATTTGTTTAATAATTGTTCCCTATCCTTGAGATGACCCAGTGCTATTAATAGGATAATAGAACCAATTGTTAAGAGCTAGATGCTGCTCGGACGTGCGACAGGTCGGGCCTTCATTGTTGACGTCGGTTTCACTTATCCTTGGCTCTTGAATGGTAGTTGCTTGCTTAAATGATTGCTGGAGGGGTGGAAAATGCATCGGGGTGTCGCTTGGCTTCTCTTTCCTTCTGCCTCTAATACCTTTTGTTTGTGCCTCTTCTTGGGTTGTAGGAACGTACCCTAGTCCAAATGTCCGTTGTTGTCCCCCCCCTAAATTGATAGCCCTTCTTGCTAGTTACCACGTTCACCTTGTTGAATATTTAGAGGCCAAAGTCTTCGAAACCATCTTCCCCGATATAGGGTATAGCGGTCTCTTTATAGATGGCATAATCTTGCTTTCCCAACACGATGATGATTTATCCATTTGTTATGAACTTGACTTTTTGATGGAGGCGTGAGGGTATGGCTCTAGCGGTATGTATCCACGACCTTCCCAATAGCAGATTGAAAGACTTTGGAATGTCGAGGACTTGGAAGGATATGTGGAATATCTGTGGACCAATCTCCACTGGCAAGTTAATTTCCCCCACTATTTCTCTCTTTGACCCGTCGAAGGCCCTAACCACTATTGAGCTTGGCTTGATGTTGCTTGGATTAACTCCCAATAGGTTAAGGGTGGCCAAAGGGCATACGTTGAGAGAAGATCCATTGTCAATGAGTACTCTGTAGATGATTATATCGTTGCATTTCACCACTATGAATAGTAGTTTTGTATGTTGGTCTCCGTCTTCCCTCAGCTTTTCGAGAGAGAAAGATATCTGGTCCATGGTGAAGATTAAATCTGCTACATGGCTCAATTTTTCTATTGCGATGCTTTTTGGTACCTTGATTTGTTTGAGCACTTTAAAGAGCTCTTCCCTGTAAGGCTCAGACGTTGTGAGGAGGCCCATAAGTGATATCTGAGCTGGAACCTTGTTCAGTTGTTCCATGATCTTATATTCGCTTGCCTTGACTATCTTTGTAAATGCAGAGAGCCCCTCTTCTTCCTCTTTTCCTACCTCAGTGTTGGGCTCTTCAGTTGAGATCTTATACTTTGGGTCATAAATCCTCCCAGAATGGGTGATTCCTCCTACGATATGGGGTCTTTCTTGATCAAGAGCCCGATAGTCAAATGGTGCCACCTTATACTTCTTTGCAGGTATTGGGACATTGAATACATACCTCTTCTTCAGAATTTGCACCTCGGTAGATTGTTCCTCATAACACTTTATGACTATCGGCTTTTGGTCCGATTTAATCATGTTTACAGACTTCTCCCTCTCCTTTGGTAGGTTGTCTTCTTTCTCAAACTCGGGCTCCCATCCACTAAGTGGCCCATACTCGGTTGTTGTGAAAGAGTAATTTACCAGATACTCAAATCTCCAATACGATTCGCCTAGGGTATCGATTGTTGGGTCTCCGGCTAACCATCTCTTCTTGATATGTGATTTAGGGGTTTCATCTAGGACTTGGCGTGGGTTTCATCTAGGACTTGGGATCCGGCTCTTCGGATGTGATCATATTGACAGTGGGCTTATGGTTGGGCAACGGATTAGTGTTGACATTGGGTGCTAGTGTGTTAACAAAGTCCAGCTGCACTATTCCGACGTTAATCAAATCTTGAATTTTGTTTCAAAGCCTCCAGCATCTATTTGTAGAATGCCCCTCTTGGCTCATATGATAATCACACTTGAGGCTTGAGTCAAAATTTCTAGGCTTGTACCAGTCATTTGGGATCTCAAAGCTGATCAAATTATCCGCTCGTAGTCGAGTGAAGACCTAGCTGAGCGGGAGTGGGATCGGAGTAAATTGTCTCAAGACTTTGGTGGCCTGGGTATGATTCGTCGGGGACTGCTGGATTAGGGCACTTGCGGTTTGGAATGTCACGCAGGTCCCAACCTTATCTACTTTGCCAGAATTAACCGTGCTGACGGTAGACTCCTTGGCTTTGTTACCTCTTAAGGGCTTTTGTGATGATGTGACTCTAGGAGGGTCTATAATCTGGAGTTTCCCTGATGTGATGGCATTCTCGATTTGACACCCCGCTGCCACTACTTCTGCAAAGCTGGATGACATCTGGCCTACCAGATGTGAGAAGTAAGTCTTATCTAGAATGTTGACAAAGATGAATGTCAACTCCTTTTCAAAAATTGGGGTCGCTACCCTAGTAGCCTGAGCTCTCCAGTACTGAGCATACTCCTTGAAAGACTTAATGTGTCTCTTTCGAAGACTTCCCAGGTCGATTATCGAAGGGGTAACTTCAATGTTGAATTTATACTGGTCATGGAATGCTCGAGCAAGTCTCTCCCAGGTATTGACTTGGTTGAAGTCTAGGTGTGCATACCAAACGAGGGTAGGGCCTGTAAGGCTGTCTTGGAAGGTCTAGATCATGAGCTGGTCATATTTGGCATACTTGCTCATCTTCCGTACATACAGCCTTATATGCATCTTGGGGCATCTAGTGCCATCATATTTTTCAAATTCTAGGGTCTTGAACTTCTTTGGGTACACTTCCTCCCCATATATTGGTAGGCTAGTGATTCCTACCTGCTCAAAATCGTCAAGCCCCTCTATTGTTTTCATCTTATCAGCCAGTTGTTGAAAAAGTTTCCTTTCTCCTTTTGCCTATCCTCTATTTCCCTCGTTATGTCGTCCAAGGTTGGACCAAGGTTGACTTTCGGTTCATACTCGAAAGTCGGGTTGAGGTGGGAATTGATCTCTTCAAATTCTGGAGGTTGACCCTCTACTGTTTTCCCCCTTTTGGCCCCTAAGTATTCTTCTTGAGTCGGTTGGGTGGTGCGAAGGAGGCTAATACTCTCAGTCAAGAGGTGGACTTGTGCAGCCAATTACTGGACTGTTTGTTCTAAGGATACGATCCTAGGATTTGAGGTGGTGTCAGCATTGGTGTTGTTGCAATTGTCGCTATTGTTGCCACTATTTGCCATTTTGGTCTTTAAGCAGGTGCAGATTGGGCTCCTTAGAGGGTTTGGTTGTTTAGGAGCTATCTTTGATACTTGGCGCGCATTTTTCTTAGTTTAATGAATGTATGTAGATATGATGAATGTATCACACAAATGCTAAAATAAATGGGCTAACAATTGATTAATGATATAATACTGAAACTTTATTTTTATTAATATTGGAAACTTGGAGTTCGATACTTGAAAAAAATGAAAAAGTACAATGGTAATCTATTTTCTAGTCCTCTTCTTCTTCTGTTGTGTAGGTGCCGGTTTTTCACTGATGATAGCTTCCAGCTCTTCAACTCTAGCTTGGGTCTTCTTTAGCTGAGCTTCTAAAGCCTTATTCCTTTGATCAGACTCTTTAAATCTACCATTCCAGATATCCTTTTTGTAGTCTGCGGCTTCGAAGTATACCTCCATTCGGGCCTTGACTTGTTCCAAATAGGTTCTCAATTCTAGGTCTACCTCGTCTAGCTCAGGTTGGGTGATATCCGGGACTTGGTACGCCTTTTTTCCTGTTTGATATAGCTGGTGGATCACGAATTCCTTGGTGGCTCAGTGCTTTCCTACTTCGCCATCCAGTTCTTCGAGGTCTACATTAGGGCTCTCGATTCGGGCTTCCCATAAGGCTTTGACCTCTACCAGCTTGGCAAACTTCTCGGCTTCTAGTCGATTTGGGTCTTGATATTCAAACGTGATTGCTTCTAGTGATGGCCGATAAACTATGTCTTGAATGGTACCGAACTGGCAGACCATCGAGTTTGGATGATAACCTATACATCCGCCGGTACCAATTAAGGGGACGACCTAAAGGTTTCTGCAGGTTAGGATGACCGTGTTGTAGCAACTCCATCTAGCTGTCCACAGGATGTCGTCAGCACTGAAACTCTTGAGCACTTCACCCAACTATGGCTAGTAAGGTCGTCGGGCAGCTTTATCTTTTCTATGCATGAGTCCACAAGGTCCATTTGTTGGGTTAAAGATTTCCGGACCAGGTTCAACCCAAAACATTTGAGGTGGCTCACAAACCAAATCAGGATGAGGTTAATGTTTGAGCGGAGGATCTTGTGGCCCTTCTTCTTAACAAAGTTCAAGTTCTAAATCTGTTCAGCTAGTAGAGCTAAGATATAAGATTTTCCTTCCAAGAATTGGGCTACCAGCTCTGCGACTCGGTAGTGGACATAAAAGGTTTTGGTGGGGAAGAGTATGGTAGCAAAGGCTATCAGGATGAAAGCACTCACCCCCTGTTTGTAGCTTTTGGGGTCCCCACATAATATGTCTTTCTTATCCTCGTCATCCTCCTGAGCTATGAACCAGGCTTCTAATTCGTCCATCCGTATGCAATATCCATTGCAATTTGCTAAAGCCTTGTTGATTGCTATCTTGTGAATACCCAGAAGTCTGTTGAAGATACCGGTTGGCCTAGCCTCAAGATCTGGCACATAGACTTCGCTGGTTAGTGATGGGGCCTGTAGAAGTTGGGTGTACTCTTCTAGAGTGGGAGTGATCTCATATGGCCCAATGAAGAAAGTTGCGGGCTTTACTTCCCATAGATGGAGGATAACCCATATCAGAGGTAAGTTCATTTCCATCTTCATTAGTAAAAGGATGGGCCCTATCTTTTGTTGGATGAAGGCCTGCTCTTCGAGGTTGTACAAAGTAAACCAATGGTCTAGCACCAACTTTGGATCCAGAGGTTTGCAAACTCGGATCTCTTTGCGAAGGAGGCGGTTGACTGTAGAACTAGCCATCTATTACAATATAAATCTCTAATTACAAAAACTTTTTACAAAGTACAAACGATGTTATTACAGGGAAATGTATCTGAACTCCAAGAACAGAAAAAAATTATTACATCATTAATCAATTGCCGGCCCATGACTTCATGTATGCAGATAGGTGGGTTCTAACAGGTCCCCAAGCTCTACGGCCTCCCGCATTCTCGAAGAAATGGATCTTAAGCTATATCGAAACATTGGGTGGGGTAACTTAATTAGTCCCGAACGGTGACCATATTACTTCGCCCGAAACCTATACAATGGCCCCCCCATCTTAGGGTCCTAAGACGACTTGGGTTTGACCATATCTAATCACACGATTACATGCATCCAGACTCAATGGTAGGAAAAAAAATACATATACCCCTAATTTCATTGAATCCCTGAAAGGTTAGCAACAATATAACAAACAAAAGATATTTTTGAAATAGTGATTTCAGAAAATTCAGGTGGCTAGCCTACTAGAGACCTTTCTTCTCCAGTGGAGTCACCATCTTGTCGAGTCTAATTTTTTATTTTTGATTTTTCATTCCTAATCCGATTTATACTAAACCCTATGCTCTTCTAATATAAGTCCTCGGCTTGAACTAGGAATTTCATCTTATTTTGGAGTTGCCACCTAACTGAAGTTGGGAAAGATTATTGAATTAGGACTAATTGAGCAGATCAATCCTAATTTGGACAACTGGTCAATGAGATTTCCTCTTTTTGTTTTTGTGAAAGAGGAAAGGGAAAACTAGAGTTGCTGGACTCAGAGGCTAACCTATTAAAACCCTAAAGTTACCACTTTATTCTCCTAAAATCTAAACCCTATTCTAATGTCTTTTATTTTTATTTATTTTTATTTTTTTGTTATCTTTTTGTTGCATTTTTGAATAACTTATTCTGATATGAAAAAAAATGATTTTTTTATTCTTTTTAGAGTTGCCCCAAATGAGTGCCTACATACCTGCTATTCAGGATCAAACAAGCTGTAGTTTGCTTTTCATGAAAAACTTTAGTGGGTTTGTTAATTTTAATTATGAAATTACTTTTGGTTTACGTTTTTATCATTTTAGTATTTTTTGGAAAAAATCTAAGCTTAAGCTTGATTGTTTTATTTTTGAAAAATAATCTAAGGAAAAACCAATTTTGGATTTATTTAAGAAAAGCATTTTTCTAAGTGATAAAAAATTTTATTTCCCTATTATTAACCTACCTATAATATTATTTATTATTTATTATTATTTTTTAATTTAATTAATTAATTAATAATTTTCTATTTTTATTATTTTATCTACCCTGAACTAAAAAATCTAAATTCTATCATTTTTCCTAATATATATATTTTTATTATTTTTATTTTTTATTATTTTATTATTTTTGTAGTAATTTTTGTTATTTATTCTATCCTAAACTAAACCTAAAAAAAACATTAATTTAAATTCTAACATTTTCCTAATATTATTTTTTGAATTATAAATAAAAAATGAATAAATAAATAATAAATAATAAAAAGTAAAAAAAAAAAATCAAAAAATCCGATTTACCTAAGTCTTGATACAGTGCGCGGGTCAGGTCGACATGGTAGCTAGAGCTTCTCGGTGGTGGCGTTCCGTCGACTTTCGAGGAGGTTGAGAGGTCGTTTCGTAGATTTTCGAGAGTGGTGAATCCAATGGTGGTGGCAGATCTATCAAAAAACGCCTCCTAGTGGTGGTTTGAAGCTTGTTCGGCGGTCGTAGGTCGTATGAACTCTGGCGGTTCTGATCTCTCTTATTTTCTCTCCTTTTCTCACTTCTGATTCGTGCTTTGGCTTCCTTCCCTCGATTCCCAAATTTTTCCGTTTTTTTAGATTCGATTTTATCTTAGAGATTTGATGCTGATTTGTTGTTATCTTGTGATTTATCTAGTTGATTCGACTTTAGATTGATTGAAATCTAAAAGATTTAAAGAAATAAGGCAATTCCAGCTCCGTCGGACTCGTGCCGGCTTCCTTTCGCGTCTGTTCGACCGATCTGGGCTCAAGGAAGAGGATGATCACGTGCGAGGCACGTGACTCCTCCTAGCCAATCATACGTTGCCATGTGGCAGCTCAGGGGAAAAAAAGGAAAAAAATTGCACATAGTGCTTGTAGGGGGATTCGAACTCCTGACCTCAATTCTCCTCGCACGCTCCAGGCGCACACACGAGCCAGTTGAGCTGGCCCAAATCTCAGCTTTATTTAACATGTAAATTGTATATACGTATTGCATATTTTATTATTTTGAAATTCTAAAAATTTGTAAATATTATTTAACTCCTTTTCTTATTATTTCTACAATTATTTTCCAAAATTGATATATTTTCCTTATTTATTTTTTTTGAACATTTTTCCTATTTTTGCTAAATTAGAAGAAAAATTGTAAAAAATGAAAAAAAATTGAAAATTGACCATTATTGATTATTATGGGCAAAAATGGGGTGTTTGCAGGCCCCATCACTTACCAGCGAGATATATGTGCCAGATATCGAGGCTGGGCCGACTGGTATTTTTAGTAAACTGTTGGGTATTCATAGGACAATGATTAATCAGGCTTTGGCAAACTGCAATGGATACTGCCTCCAAATGGACAAATTAGAAGCTTGGTTCATAGCCTGAAATGATGATGGGAACAGAAAAGATATACTATGCAGGGATCCCAAGAGCTACAAACAGAGAAGGTGTACGCTTTCATCCTAATAGCATTTGTAACCATACTTTTCCCCACCGGGATCTTTCATACCCATTACAGAGTCGTAGATTTTATGACTCAATTTCTAGAAGGAAGTCTTATATCCCGACCCTACTAGCTGAACAAATCCAGAACCTGAATTTCGTCAAAAAGAAGGGTCATGGAATTCTCCGCTCGAACATTAACCTCATCTTAATATGGTTTGTAAGCCACCTCAAATGTTTCAGGTTGAACATGGTCCGGAAATCCCTAGCCCAGCAAGTAAATCTCATGGATTCCTGTATAGAGAGAATAAAGTTACTCGACGATCTTACAAGCTACAGTTGGGTAAAAGTACTCAAGGGCTTCAATGCCAATGACATCCTCTAAACTGCTAGATGGAGTTGTTGCAACAAAGTTATCTTAACTTGTAGAAACTTTTAGGCTGTTCCTTTAATTGGCATTAATGGGTGTACAGGTTATCATCTAAACTCGGTGGTTCGTCAGTTTGGTACCATCCAAGATATAGTCTATAGGCCATCGTTGGAGAAATTACATTCGAATACTAGGATCCAAGTTTGCTAGTGGTTGAGAAGATTGCTAAACTGGCAGAGGTCAAAGCTCTATAGAAAGCCCGGATTGAGAGCCCTAACATAGACATCGGAGACCTGAATGGAGAAGTGGGCAAACATCGAGCCACCAAAGATTTTGTGATCCACCAACTATATCAGACGGGAGAAATGGTGTATCGAGTCCCGGATGTCACTCAACTTGCGTTAGACAATGTAGGTCCAAAACTAAAAACTTACATGGAACAAGTCAAAGCCTGGATAGAAGTATATTTTGAAGCTGTAAACTACAAAAAGGATGTCTGGAAGGGCAGGTTTAAGGGTTCTGACCAAAAGAACAAAGCCTTGGAAGCTTAGCTGGAGAAGACCCAGGCTAGAGTCTGGGAATTGGAAGCCATCATCAGTAGAGAACTGGCACCTATATAGCTGAAGAAGAAGAGGACTAGGTACTAGATTAGCATTGTATTTTTCCTTTTTTAAGTATCGAACTCTAAGTTTCCAATATTAATAAAAATATAGTTTATATCGTTAATCAATTGTTGACCCCTTTTCTTTCTTTCAAGCATCTGTGTGGTACATGCATCATATTTACATACATATATCAAAATTGAAAAAAATGTGAATCCATGTGTCAAAGATAGCTACCAAACAACCAAACCCTCCAAGGAGCCCAATTCATACCCGTTTTAAGACCAAAATGGCAAATAGTGGCAACAATAGTGACAACTACAACAATGTCAACGCTGATACCACCTCGTACCTGAGGATTGTATCCCTATAATAAACAGTCTAATAGCTGACTGCACAAGTCCACCTCCAGATTGAGAGTATTGGCCTCTTTCGTACCACCCAACCAACTCAGGAAGAGCATTCAAGGGCCTGAAAAGGAAAGGCAGTAGAGGGTCAACCTCCAGAGTATGAGGAGATCAATTCCCACCTCAACCTAGCATTCGAGTATGAACTAAGAGTTAACCTTGGTCCGACCTTGGATGATATAAAAAGGGAAATGGAAGATAGGCAAAAGGAGATGGAGAGAAAGCTTTTCTAGCAACTAGCTGATAAGATGAAGACTTTTGAAGGACCTGACAGCTTTGAGCAGGCCGAAAGCACCAGCCTACCAGTATATGGGGAAGAAGCTTATCTAGAGAAGTTCAAAGCCCCAGAATTCGAAAAATATGACGGCACTGGATGCCCCAAGATGCATACAAGGTTGTATGTGCGGAAGATGAGCAAATATGCCCAATATGACCAACTCATGGTCCAGACCTTCCAAGATAGCCTCATAGGCCCCACCCTCGTCTGATATGCACACTTAGACTTTAACTAAGTCAACACTTGGGAAAGACTCACCCGGGCATTCTATGACCAATATAAATTCAACACGAAGTTGCCCCTTCGGTAATGGATTTAGGAAGCATCCGGAAGAAATACACTAAATCCTTTAAGGAGTATACCCAGCGCTTGAGAGCTCAAGTCGCTAGGGTAACAACCCCAATATCTGAAAAAGAGTTAACATTTATCTTCGTTAACACTCTGGATAAGACTTACTTCTCACATTTGGTGGGCCAGACGTCATCCAGTTTCGTAGAGGTAGTGGCAGCAGGGTGCCGAATCAAGAATGCCATTATGTTAGGGAGACTTCAGACAATCGACCATCCCAAAATCGCATAATCTCAAAGGCCCATGGGAGGTAATAAAGTAAAAAAATCCACCGTCAACACAGTTAATTCTTGTAGAGTTGACAGGGTTGGGTCCCATGTAACATTTCAGACCACGAATGCCCCAATCCAACAATCACCAATGAATCACACCCAGACTACCAAGGTTATAAGACAATTCACTCCAATACCGATCCCGCTCTACCAGGTCTTTATGTGGTTACTAATAGATAATTTGATCAGCTTTGAGATTCCCAATGAACGGTATAAGCCAAGAAATTTTAACCCGAGCCTCAAGTGCGATTATTATATGGGACAAGAGGGTCATTCCATAAGTAGATGCTAGAGGCTTTGAAATAAGATTCAAGACCTGATTGACGCCGGAATAATGTAGTTAGATTTTGTCAACGCACTGGCACCTAATGTTAACACCAACTTACTGCCCAACCACAAGCCTACCATCAATATGATTACATCCGAAGAGTTGGGCTCCAAATCAAAAGAATCCCAAAAATAGGCGAAGGTAATAGCTCAGCAAAAAAGGCACCCACACTAAGTCTTAGAAAAAACCGCCAAATCACAGATTAAGAAGAGGTGGTTAGCCAGAGACCCAACAGTCAGTACCCTAGGAAAATTACATGGGAGGTTCAAGTATATAGTAAATTACTCTTTCACCTTGATCGAGTATGGGCCACTTAGTGGATGGGGGCTCGAATTTGAGAAAGAAGACAACCCACCGAAGGAAAAAGAGGAGTCCGTAAACATGATCAAATTGGACCTCAAGCCGACAATCATAAAGTGCTATGAGGGACAAGTTATTGAGGTGCAAATCCCAAAGAAGAGATATGTATTCAATGTCCTAATACCCTCAGAGAGATATAAGGCGGCACCATTAAACTATCAAGCCTTCGATCAGGAAAGGCCTTCCATTATAGGAGGAATCACCCGTTTTGGGAGGATTTATGACCTTAAGTACAAGACCTCAATTGAAGAGCTTAACATCGTGGTGGAAAAAAGAGGAAGAAGAGGGGTTCCCTGCATTCACAAAAATGATCAAGGCGAGTGAATACAAAATCATGGAACAACTTAATAAAGTTCCAGCCCAGATATCACTCATGGGCCTCCTCACAACATTTGAGCCTCATATGGAAGCACTCTTTAGAGTACTCAAACAGGTCAAGGCACTAGAAGGCATTGCAACAGAGAAATTAAGTCATTTAGCAAATTCAATCTTCACCATAAATCAAATATCTTTCCCTTTCGAACAGTTAGGAGAAGATGGAGACCAATATACGAAACCATTGTTTATAGTGGTAAAATGCAATGACACAATTTTCTCCAGAGTACTCATAGACAATGGATCTTCCCTTAACGTATGCCCTTTGGCTACCCTTGACTTGTTAGGGGTTGATGTAAGCAACATCAAGTTAAGCTCAATAATGGTTAGAGCCTTCGATGGGTCCAAGAGAGAGATAGTGGGGGAAATGAGCCTGCTAGTGGAGATTGGTCCACAGATGTTCCATATCTCCTTCCAAGTCCTTGATATTCCAAGATATTTCAATCTACTATTGGGAAGGCCATGGATACACACCGCCGGAGCCATACCCTTGAGCCTCCATCAGAAGATCAAGTTCATAGCAAATGGACAGATCATCACTGTATTGGAAGAGCTGGACTATGCTATTTATAAAGAAACTGCTATACCCTACATCGAGGAAGACGGTTCTGAAGAATTTGGGCTCCAAATATTCAACGAAGTAAATATGGTAACAAGAAAAGATGGCCAGCAGTTCAAGGAGGGACAACAAAGGATGTTTGGACTAAGGTACATTCCTACATCCCAAGAAGAGGCACAAGTAAGAGGTATTAGAAGCAGGAGGAAAGAGAAGCTAAGCGATACCTAGATGCATTTTCTACCCTTTCAACAATCTTTCTTGCAAGCAACTACCGTGCAAGAGCTAGTGATAAGCCAATCCGACGTCAACAATGAGGGTTCAGCCTCTCGTATAACTAATCAGCATTCAGCTTTTAACAATTGGTTATGTTATCTTGTTAATAGCACTAGGTCAACTCAAGGATAAGGAACAATTATTGAACAGATTTTCATTTTGATTATCATTATTCAAATTCAATAAATTTCAGTTTATTCCTTTTGCTTAAATATATATGTTCTCACTCCACTTTCCTCATAGATTTCTCACTGTTAAACATCAAGGACATTTCGCGCAAGTAAGTAATGAAAACTTTGATATCATTTCCAATACTGCTGGGTCAGCTGTTGGAAGCGATGTCCTTGACTACGAAATACTACAAGAAAGTTGGCAAAAAATGAACAAAGTAAAATCTCAATTGGCGAGCCAATGGAGATAGTAAATTTAGGAAGCATAGAGGAACCCAAAAACCTCAAGATTGGGGCCAATTTAAGTGACGAGCAAAAGTGTGAGATAACCGAGTTATTAATTGAATATGCGAATGTATTTGCCTGGTCATATGGTGACATGCCAGGAATCAACCGGTTAATAGTAATTCACAAACTTCCCATGACGAGAGAAGATATCAAACCTAAAAAACAAAAATTGAGAAGGTTTAAGCCTAACATCTTACTAAAGATCAAAGAGGAAGTCAGAAAACTACTAGAGGTATGGTTTATTGAGGTATCAGACTACTCAAAATGGGTAGCAAATATAGTCCCCATTCTAAAGAAGAATGGGAAAGTGCGAGTGTGCGTAGATTTCCGAGACTTAAATCAAGCTATGCTTAAAGACAATTTCCCTCTACCTCACATCGACATCTTGGTAGATAATACTGCAGGGAATAATCTCTTTTCATTTATGGATGGTTTCTTAGGATATAATCAGATAAAAATGGCTAAAGAAGATAAAACTAAAACAACCTTTATCACAACATGGGGAACTTTCTGTTACAAAGTTATACTCTTTGGTTTAAAGAACGCCAGGGCAACATATCGGAGAGCTATGGTCGCAATACTTTATGACATGATGCATCGAGAAGTTGAAGTATACGTTGATAATATGATAGCCAAGTCTAAGAGAGAAGAAAGCCATGCGGTTATCATGAAGAAATTGTTTGAGCGGTTGAGAAAGTTTCAGCTCAAGTTAAATCCTGAAAAGTGCACTTTTGGGGTCACAACAAGTAAGCTGTTAGGGTTTATTATAAGCTGAGAAGGTATTAAAATCGATCCCGATAAGTTAAAGGCCATACTTGAACTACCCTCTCTACGCACTATCAAGGAGGTGAGAGGTCTACTAGGAAGATTGAATTACATAGCCCGTTTCATCTCACAGCTTACAGATAAATGTTGTCCATTATTCCATCTACTGAAAAAGAATGCCACGGTAGAATGGGATGATGAATGCGAAGAAGCATTCAGAACGATCAAAGACTATCTCACCAATCCCCCAGTCTTGATAGTTCCAAAATAAGGAAAGCCTTTCTTCTTGTACCTCACGATACTCCATGAATCCATGAGGTGTGTGCTGGGGCAGAAAGATGAAGAAGGAAGGGAATGTTCTATATACTATCTAAGCAAAAAGTTCACAGATGAGGAACAGAGGTATTCTGAAATAGAAAGGACTTGTTGCGCTTTGATCTGGGTCATACACCGGTTAAGACAATAAACCTTTTACTACCTTATTTAGTTGCTAACAAGACATGATCCCCTAAAGTACTTGGCAAAGAAGCCCGTTTTATTAGGGAGAATCTCTAAATGGCAAATGCTTTTATCAGAATTTGATATCACATATATAAATCAAAATTTGATAAAGGGGCAATCTTTAGTTGATCAGTTGGCAGAACACCCAATTGAGGGAGATTTTCGAGAATCACAAGCTTAATTCCCTAATGAAGATATATTAACAACAGAGGGCGAACAAATAAGAGACTATGAGACAAGACAAAGCCTTAAATGGAGTATGTTCTTTGACGGAGTTGCCAATGTATTCAGTTATAGGATCGGGGTAGTGCTAATATCACTAGAAGGAATGCAATTCCCTTCAGCAACGAGACTCACATTCCCATATACTAATAATATCG
This sequence comes from Laguncularia racemosa, assembly GCA_037954665.1. Taxonomy (NCBI): domain Eukaryota; kingdom Viridiplantae; phylum Streptophyta; class Magnoliopsida; order Myrtales; family Combretaceae; genus Laguncularia; species Laguncularia racemosa. The sequence goes on along the minus strand of JBBMOL010000033.1, from coordinate 3,763,636 downwards.
CGGAATATGAGGCATGCATCCTCGGCTTCAAAATGGCTTGCCACATGGAAATTCGTGAATTAGAAGTATACGGAGATTCTTCACTTATCATATTACAAACATGAGGGGAATACAAAACTAAAGACCCCAAATTGGTACCATATCATCAACATTTGACAGAGTTGATCGACTAGTTCGAAGCAATCACATTCACATACATCTCGAGGAATTAAAATTAGTTTGCAAATGCCTTCGCCACGTTAGCCTCTATGATACAGATAACAGAGGGAGACGAAGTCTAACCACTGAAAATAGAAATTGAAAATCGGCCTGCTTACTGTTTGATAATCGAGAAAGCACAAGATGATAAGTCTTGGTATTATGATATCAAAACTTTTTTCCAAGAAAGCAAATAGCTTGAAATGGCTAGCAAAAATGACTAAAGAACACTCAGAAAGTTAGCAAGTCATTTCTTACTAAATGGGCCTGTGCTTTATAGAAGATCACCTGACACCACATTGCTAAGATGTGTAGATAAAAAAGAGGCAAGTGAATTGATGAAAGAAGTATGTAGGCCTTACATGAATGACTACATGTTGGCCCGAAAAATCATGATAATGAGCTACTATTAGCTAACCATGGAATCGAACTGCATCAAATATGTTAAGCACTGTCACCTGTGTCAAGTTTATGCCAACCAAATAAATGCCTCGCCTAAAGAGCTTCATTCTTTGTCTGCACCATAGCCTTTCTTTATGTGGGGTATTGACATCATTGGGCCAATCACTCCAAAAGCGTCTAACGATCACATATTCATACTAGTAGCCATTGATTACTTCACCAAGTGGGTAAAAGCTTCGTCATATGTCAGCATCACAAAAGGGGTAGTAATATGATTCTTAAGGAGGGACATAATAGCTCGCTATGGAGTTCTTGAATCAATTATCACTGACAACGGCACCAACCTCAGTAACAAATTGATGACAGATTTGTGTCAACACTTTCGTATAAACCACAGAAATTCGACTACCCACCATCCTCACATGAATGGGGCAGTGGAAGCAGCTAACAAGAACATCAGGAGAATTATTGAGAAAATGATAATCACTTATAAAGACTGGCACGAAATGCTATCATTCGACCTCATGGCTTATAAAACCTCAATTCAAACAACTACTGGAGTTACCCCATATTATCTAGTATATAATACTAAGGCAGTTCTACCAATTGAAGTCGAAATACCATCCTTCAGGATCCTATTAAAAGCGCAGTTAGATGAGTCAGACTGGGTAAAGAAAAGGCTTGATCAGTTGAATTTGATTGACGAAAAAAGACTCGTTGCGTTATGTCACGGCCAGTGTTACCAACAAAGAATGGCTCGAGCATTCAACAAGAAAATGAAACCTCGATGTTTCAAAGAAGAAGATCCGGTGCTAAAGAAAGTTCTCCTAAATACTTAAGATTTAGGGGGCAAGTTTACCCCAAACTATGAGGGTCCATATGTTGTAAAAAGGTGTTATCAAGAGGAGCTTTAATATTAACTCAAATTGATGGTCCAGAATTGAGAGACCCCATTAATATGGATGTTGTTAAGATGTACTATCCTTAAGTAAGAAAATTGAAATTTTGCCAAGGTTCACAAGTGCCAATATTCAACATAAATTTCATTGAGTTTAGTTTTCATTCCTTCTATAATCAAAGTTAATGTCTCTGAATGGTCGATTACTTTGCCCAATTCCCATTAAACAAACTTTCATAAACACACAATACCCATTGCCTCACCATGAATAATGAACATTGAAGTGATAATAAATCTCAATAAATTTTGTGATATAATTCTACCTATTTTTTTAGCATTAAACCTGGTGTATTAATAGGATAACACCACAATCACAAGAGTCATGCTCACAAGAAAGAAAGTACATTAAGGCCTTTAACCTTGCTTTGAAGCAAGAGTAAGTAAAAAAGGAGCAAACTAGCACGAAGGTTCTTTTGTTTAGTTGCTATCTGCAATAAACCGGTAAGTATTTAGAGTAAATAACCATTATCCATCTTGAATCACATATTCTAAGATAAGCAGTCTAAAAGACATCTCTTATCAATCATTTGACCGATTCGCTAGAAGCGTTTTTAGAAGTATTAGGTAAGTCAGCTCACAATAGGGCACTTTCTTGGATATTTTTTCTTAAAGTCAGCCTACAATGGGGCACTTTCTTAGACATCCGCTCTCAGGGTTAGCCCATAGGGGCACCTTCCGAGACACCTATTCTTCAGAGTTGTAAGTCCAAGGAGATGCTTCCCGCTATTGGTTAGTCAGCCCACAATGGGGCACTTTCCTAAGATATCCTCTTTTATGGTTGCAAGTCTAAACAAAACGCTTCCTATTATCGATTAGTCAGCTCATAAGAGCATTTTTCTATATAATCCCTTTTTATGGTTGCAAGTCTAAACAAGACACTTCTTAGTTATTGATTAGTCAACTCATAAGAGCACTGTTCTAAATAATTTATCAATTAGTTAGCTCATAGGAGCACTTCTCCAAATAACTGATTAGTCAGCTCATAGGAGCACTTCTCCAAATAACTGATTAGTCAGCTCATAAGAGCACTTTTCTACATAATTGATTAGTCAGCTCATGAGAGCACTTTTCTAAGATAATCTAGCGATTAGTCCGCTTGTAGGAGCACTTCTCTAGATTATCCCCTTTAAGGTTGTTAGTCCTATAAGGCACTTCCTAATATTGACATGTCAGCTTATGAGAGCACTCTTCCATAACGTTTTTTCTCCAACTGTCACTGGTCTAGCCAGATGCTTCTATTAATCAGGTGGCCAGCTCATAAGAGCGCTTCCTTAAACAATCCCTTCTTAACGATTGCTAGTCCTATAGGATGCTTCCTTGTTATCAGTTAGTCCACTCACCAATAACACACTCCTAAATAATCCCTGAGATGTTTTTTATCATTGATTAGTTAACTTATAGAGCACTTTTCTAAATGATATCTTACTCCAGGTTGTTAGATTATTTGAGATCATTCCCTAAGCAGTCTTAATCATCACAAGGCATTTGTGGGATTATTAGCTCATGGAGCATTTTCTTACTAAAACCGAGTTCAGATAACCAGCTAACTAGGGCATTATCTATTTAGTTTGTCGGCTAAAAATGGCGTCTTTCTTGTCTTTGTAATTAAGTTTTTTAAACTTTACTACAAAGAAGGGCTGTTGTAAACACCCCATTTTGCCCCTAATCATTAATAATGGTTAATTTACAATTTTTTTCCATTTTTTATTTTTTCTTCTAATTTAGCAAAAATAAAGGAAAAATATTCAAAAAAATAAAATAATAAGAAAAGTATATCATTTTTAGAAAATAATGATAGAAATAACAACAAAAGAGGTTAAATAATTTTTGTAATTTTTTTTAAATTTCGAAATAATATAAAAATAATAAAAATTACATCGCATATATGTAATTTGCATTAAATAAAAAAGCTGAGAAGTAGGCTAGCCCATCTAGTCCGGACCATGGCCTTATGTGCGCAAGGGGGGGCTCGGCCGTAGGTTCAAATTGTGGGGGAGGCATTTTCGCGTTTTGCAATTTTTTACATTTACCTGGGACACGTGTTAACACTTGATTAGACGGAGGGAGCGCACATGCCAGGCGTGTGATCGTCTTTAACCTCTATCCGAGATGGTCGCCAGTCATGGAAAATCGGAATTCGACTGTTTTGATGTGATTTTTTGCACAAATCTACTAAATATTTAACTAAAATGAGATAAACATCATCCAATTAGCATAAAATCGTAACAAAATCAAAGATTTGCACAAATCAAAGCAAATCGGAGATGGGTTTTTCAACCAAGATACGATTCGTTCTAATCGGAGGAAATCCGAGCTTATCCAGCTCGATTTTTTATGCCTATAAATAGAGCTCGACATAGGGAAGCCAAAACACCGATCAAAAAGTGAGAAAAGAGTGAAAAGTTAGAGGTTTTGAGAGCCGCTAGAATTCCTCCCAAGCCATGACCGCCGATCAAGCCAAGAAGCACCACTAGGAGACGTTTTTGGTAAAATCCACCACCATCATTAGCTTTCTTACATTCGGAAAGCTCATAAACACCCACTAGTCGATGATTAGGACCGTCGGAAAGCCGTCATCGAAAACCCTGCATCAGCTGTGATCTAACCTGCTGTGATCCGACTTGACCCGCGAACCACGACCCGCATCCAGGTAAGTCAATTTTTTCAATTTTTTATTTTCTTATTTTATTTTATTTATTTGTTTAGTTCTTTATTTATAATCTAAAAAAATAAATAAAATTTTTAGGATTTTAATTAGATTTTATTTAGATATGCTTAGTTTAATATATATAAATAAATAAATAATATACAAGCGATAAAAAATACAAAAAAATAATAAATAAAAAAAGAAAGAAAATAAAAAATAATAACCATAAAAAATAGAAAATAAAAAAATGTAGAAGTAAATAATCTGGGATAATAACATGAATTATTTTATCACTTAGAAAAATTCTTTTTAAAAAAATAAATCTGAAATTGTTTTTTTTTTTATTTCTTTTAGAAAATAAAATAATAAAGTTTAGGCTTAGATTTTTTCCAAAAACTTTGAAAATAATAAAAAATGTAAACCTGGGGTATTTTCATACTTAAAACTTAAACTAATCCACTAAAGCTTTTTATAAAAAACAAAGTATGGCTTGTTTAATCCTAAATAGCGGGTACGTAGCACTCTTATGGAGCAACTCTAAAAAAAATAAAAAATCATTTTTCAAATTAGTATGAGTTGTTTTAGTATCTTTTTTTTTAATATGTATCAAAAATAAAAAATATATATAATAAAAATAAAATGAGGAAAAGATATTATAATATGGTCCAAGTTTTAGAATGATAAGGTGGTAATTTTAGGGTTTTAATAGGTTAGCCTCCTGAGTCGAGAATTTCTGGTTTTTCTTTCTTCTTTTTAAATAAAAAGAGGGATTCTATTGACCAGTTGTCCAAATTAGAATTAATCCGCTTAATTAGTTCTAATTTAATAATTTTTCCCAACTTTAGTTAGGTGGCGACTCCAAATAAATAATAAAATTCCTAATTCAAGTCGATGATTTATATTGAATGAGCATAGGATTTAATGTAAATCAGATTAGGGAGATAATATAAAATTTTAAAATTAAACTCGACAGTAACAATTCACCACCTCCCAAAATTCCTTTCTTATGTTGAAGACTAAGAGGACAAAGAATACTTTACTTTAGATTTTCCAGCTCCTTATCTTAAGTTTTGTCATGCTCTTAATTCTCTATGGTGATGACAATTTGTCACATACCTTACTTAAGTTGAAAATATAAGGTTATAATTACAAAGTAGGTTTCTAAACCAATTTTAAGATCTTGAAATCATTAATTAAAATTTGAAAACATTTGACAATTTATTGATTTTGAAAATATTTGAAGGTTCGTCAATTTTAGAAAACGTAGTAGATATAATGTGATAGATATCCGAGTGCTAGGGTCTAAGGGTCTCACAACATACAAATATAGGTAAACAAGCCATGAAACCACAACCAGGTCCTATAAACTATAAATATGTTATCAAAATATAATATTAAGTCTAAGCTAAAAACAAGAATTGGTATTAATAATAGTCCTCAAGATCTAAGTTCCTAATATTTGTCCCTATACTCCTCTTTGAAGCCATAACCTTGCAATTTATAAAGTAGATCTATTAGATAGTTCTTACCTAAAAAAGAAATAAGGAGTGAGCTATAAGTGCGCAAAACACAATAATGCAAATACATACATAGATGTCAAATAGGCCTATACACTAACGTAGTAGATAATCATATAGTTTATTAATTATCTTATTTAAGTAAATAATTTGCACGGGAGTACTTGTGACTTTGAACAACATGTAGAGACTTAAAGTTTGATTCCACTGTAGTCGCAATCAGGGGTTAACAAGAGTAGCTAGACTCCACATCGCATAAACCAAAACCTAGGAATCCTTGCCTAAATGATCTCACCATTATGTAGTCTTCCCTAGTCATAGTCCAACTATATCGTATCATCTATCAAGACCCTTAACCCTAGACAACTCCTAATATACCTTCTCTTCGTATATAATATCCATTATTTGATACAATTTCACTTATCAGTTACCTATTAAGCCATTCCCAGATAATTTAAATGCCTAAACTATTTTATCATTTTAGGGTATACGATTGTAGCTGTAATTTCAATCCAAGGGTTTCACTTGTTAGCTTAAGTAACCAAGTACAAGTAGCAAGCAAATATTTACCTGAGTTGATTATTAGTTAGGTTTAAATTTTCTAACTTAGCAAGCAACACATATGTTACTGCATACTTGGAAAGGTTGAAGGTTCTTGAGTTGAAGTCCAAATTTCCAATTGAATAAGTTGAGCCAATTTTATGTATTAAAAAAGAAGAAAACAAGTTAGATAATTATTTTAAGTATTTAAGTACTATTCTAGAGTTGGTTTTAGATTATTTAAGGTTTATACTAGTTGTAGGTCCATTAGGGGTTATATAAGTATATAGGCCCTTTAAGGGTTACATAGGCCCAAGTAGCCTTTTGGCTAATTTGACTTGATCCATTTAGGGTTTATTCATTAAGGTTTAATAAGTAATTTAAATTTGAGTCTAGATGTGTCTAAGACTCAATTAAAGAATAATATGCCTAATTATGTTTATTAATCCTATTATTTGAAGTGAATTATCTAATTAGGTATTAGTTCATTTAAACCATCCATTAGGTTTATTATACTGTAATTTAGGTATTTAAGCCTTTTTATTCTATTTAAGCCTAATTAGGTTACTTAGGTTCAATTATTATTGTTGAGTCCACTTTAGGTTCAATTAGGTTGTTTTAATATATTCTAATTAACCTGAGCCTATTGTGTTTATTTTATTATATTTGTTATGTCTTAAGTCCCAATTGATTATTATGCTAAAATTTAATTCCATTTTAAGCCTTTAGTTAATTTTAGGTCTTATACGGTTTAAGGCTTATTTACGTTTCTTGACTTGTTAAGGCTCATTTAGGGTATGGGCTCTAAAGGTGAAATAGGCCGAAGTAAATTTTAAGTCTTGAGCCCATCTAGGTTCTTTTAAAGTCATGTAAACCCATTTTATTTTAAGATACCTAATTTTAGTCCATTTTAGGTATTTAATTTAGTTTAGCCATTAATATGGTTTGAGACCTAATTTAGATATTTTATTTTGATAATGCTCATTTAGGGTATAAGCTTTAAAAGTGGAATGAGCTCAATTAGATTTTGAGTTTTTGGCCCATTGAGTTATTTAACTTTATTTTATTAAGTCAATTTCTATCTTAGCTCAATTTAGATAGCTAAGTTAACTAAACTTAATTAATTAAATTATGCTTAATTATATGGTCACCCATAAAGGAAAGTAGAAGGGTGGTTTATAGGCCTTTATGGATGGTCTAGCTTGGGATTGAGTTTACCTTTGCCTAAGTTAATTAAATCAATTAATGTTAAGTTTAAATTAGTTACTTTTAAATGCCTTAATTTTAAAAGGTCATAACTTATTCATTTTAAGTCTAAATTAAGTGAAATCAAAATTATTTGAACTCTTATTACTTCTACTATCCATTTTAGCATACAAAGCTTCATTTTACTTATTTTAGGGCTCTTAGATTTCCACATTGCACCAAGTTACGAATTTATACCTTTAAAGGCTCATATCTTATCTAATTTAGGTTCAGATCTCTCCAAACCAAAGTCTACTTAATCATATTCCTTTATAGAGTCTAAAGCATCATTTATATTTCAAATTTAAGCCCATTAAGTTCCAAAACAACCCTAAAACATCACAAAACATCCAGCTCCAAAAGAAATCATTCTAACTAGCTCACTTTTATCGCAACTCAATTTCTATGCCTCATTGTACATCCAAATAAAATTTTATATACCAATTTAACATGTCAAACTCAAAATAACTCAATTTATACATATTAATTGAAAAATTTTCAGAATTAATCATAGTAACATGGTAAGCAATAGTAACCACAATTGTTAAGATTAACTATTCAATGTTTCACCACAATTCATATCCTAATTTTGTAAATCTCATATCCATCGTACAACTTCAAATTTAACCAAATCCTCCACTTCAAATATGCTTGTAACTTGCTGGAAAATTTTGGTTCCATCCTTTATTAATCCAATTACATATTAATTTATCAATTTCCACTAAACTTAGTATACTCATCATGCATTTACTAATTAGTACCTAAATTATTATTAAACCCATAAATCATCATGCCAATCATTAATTTACTAAATATTCACTTTCATTCCAAAGCTAAAATCATCAAAACAACCTTAATTACTTCATATAAGTGGTGGGAAAATACAGATATATTTTCATATTGCAACTCTAGGCATCAAATCCCATTTCAATCATCTAAACTTACGTCTAACACCGCATTTAACATGTTAAATCATCAATCAATCCATTTCCACTCTTAATTCCATTCTCAAAACAAGAATTTGATATTAAATCTCCTCTAAATGTTGTGGCGCCGAACATTTAGATTCTTAATCAAGCCCATCACATTAAAGATCCATTGGTTTGATCTCTTAACACTCTAAATCACCATTATACATTAAATGGAGCTTGGTTTATGTCTTTATCTTGAAGAGCTTTCACACTTCAATCCTTTTAAGGGCTAACTACAACTTTTAAGTGCCTCAAAATGACTTTACTTCTTCTTCACTTCAACACAAGTTCTAGTTATAATATCAACTAATTAGTATTTATGACTATTAAGACACTAATCTTTGATTCCTCCTAATAGACCACCCACATGCCTTTATGTAGGCTCATTTCAAGTTTGCCACCCCTTTTTTCCTAGAGCTCTTGGCCGTGATTTGTACCTAAAACTCACAAAAATCGACTAGATTAGTATAGAGATTAAAGGATAACTAGGGTAAACTTAAGGGTTTAGGGTTTGTGAGGCCTTTACCTCCTGAAAAAAAAAAAAGGAAAGAAGAATAAGGGGCATGTAGGTTTTTGGGGCCTTTTATAAGGGTCATAAAAACCTAGGGTTTAAGCGAAAAGGTGGGAACCATAAGATTTGGGTTAAGGGGGTTTAGGTTTCTCTGTGTCACTACCTTTTTAGCATATGTGGCAATTCTACTCCTTTTATTTCTATTCTAATTTTAGCTGAAATTTATTCATTCTTATTCTCCCCAAATTGCTCCAATAATCTTAAGAATTTGGCCTTTTTTTATATATAGAAACTGAGTGATAATCAACATAAAACTCCAAATTCTAGGAAGATTTTAAGCTCTTTTAAGTTGATAATTAATAAAAAATCATCCGAAATTGATGCTTAATCAAGGAATATGTTGCTTTCAGGTGTAATGAAGATCATTGAAATAATTTGAGAAGAAAACAATAAAGAGAAAGGAAGAAGAGCATCTCCTCTGCTTGCCACGCCACCATATCAGGGGCGTATGAATCAGACCACCACCACACCCCCATATCAAGGGCATATGTGAGAGAAATCAGGAACAGAAACTACCACGCCCCTTGCCAAGGGGCGTGGCAGGGGGCGTATGGGACCAGAAGTGAAAGACAAAGCCACCACACCCCTGATATGGGGGGCGTGCCAACTTCAAGGGATGACCCGAGACCACCATGCCCCGTAGCAAGGGGCATGGTGAGGGGCGTATGGAGTCACGACCTATTTTCTCTGACTTTTTATTTTTTATCTCCTCTAACCCTAGCACAGATATATATATATATATATGGATACATATGAGAAAAAAGAGAAAAGGAGAGAGAAGAGGAGGCCGAGAGGCCAAGGAGGGAGAGACGGCAGACCTAGGGTTTTAGAATACACTTCTCTTCATTTCTCTCTCTTTCTTTAGTTTTCTACTCAACAATCCAAGGAGATTCAAGTAAGGCATTCAAGATTCAATCTATCTGGGTTGTAATCATGAACTCTAGTTTCTCTTCATGTATTTGTTATTTCATTGTTAGGTCTATGGAAGAGTAAACCTAGACCTAGATCTCATTTGAACTATTTTGTCATATGATGAAGATATGATTTAATTGAAGTTTTATTGATGTTCTTTTGTTCCATTACATGTGCTGCATAATTATCTTAGATTCATATTTCCGGAATATGAGTTTATGCTTAATATCATTTGAGTTGATTGAGAAATCGCTTTTATGATTAGATTTATGTTTTGGACAAGATTTGCTCGTGTTTCTAGAGATAGAATATCGAAAATCTTCTGTTGAACATTCATTCGAATCGAGTTCATATGCTTCATGCGATTCTAGATTGCTATTGATTGAGGAGAGATCCTAATTGATAAATCTAGGATTAGATAAGTAATTTACTTGAGAAAGTAATTATCTTGCTTCTTGGAACTTGACAGCTTAAGAACTTAGAAACATTAATCCTTAGCTTCTAATGATTTATGTGACAATATAGGTATATAATGAGATCTAGGTTGCTTTGTTAGAGAATTAACCCTTATTTTGTTGAAGTAGTTTTAGTTAAGATTTTAGATTGTTAACTAATTTTAGTTGTTAATACATTTCACCTCAATTTGACGGTTAGGGAAAGAGTTAGTACTAGTAATTAGTAATCTCCTCTCGGTGGAACGACCCTGCACTTAACACTATACTACGTCCACGGTAGGTACACTTGCCTATTGCAATATAGTTAGAATTAAGAACAGGTATTACAAATATTAAAACTACGGTTGGCAACGATCACCAAGCTTAGGGGCATTTTATTCGTTTTACCTAATTAATCTCCAAATTTGAATTTTCCTTTTTCTAATTATCTCCAAATGATTTTTAATTATTTTATTTACCTAATTGAGATCTTAGAGCTTTATTTAGGGTCTTTATGTTAATTTGAAGTTAAATTAAATAAAATTGAGTGTAGGGGTATTTTGATCATTTTTTGTAATTGTTTTCAAACGTCAAAAGATCACTCCTAGATGACTTCAGATAACTCCAAACAACTTTAATTTAGTTTTTTTAGAGATTTTAGTCGACTTTAGTGACTCTAAATTAAGTCTAAAAACAAAATGGTCATTTTGTAAATTTGATCTTCAAACTTTTTTTTTTCCATTTAACTCTAAATAACCTATATTGATTTCATTCACCTAATTAGGGTCTTGAAATTTTATTTAAGGTCACTAGGCTATTTTGGAGCTATTTTCAATAAAACTAAGTTCAAAGGCAAAATGGTCATTTTGAAAAAAAAAAATGGCCTTAATTTTGTAAATCCTTTCCAAATTAACTTTAAATATTTCCTTCTAATGCCATTGACCTTATTTTTTAATATGGGATTTTCCATGTTTAATATATTCTACAACATTTAAATCTAAGACAATAGCAACATGGCTACGTTACATGACTCTAAAGTGCTACGAAGAATTTGATTCTTTTTACAAACTTAAATCAATATTGGTAATTCTTTGAATTTAGAAATTCATTTTGAACAGCTAAACTTTCTCTAATAAGTACCTTATGTTAGACCTAAGAAGTTTTATGGCTTGAATCTTTGGCAGAGGTATATAAATGGGTTATAAATCATAGGTTGACCCATTTAACCCACTTAAAGAACGATTTAGGGTTGAAATTTTTAACTCATTTAAAAAGTGAGCAAAATAAACCTAACCCATTTAAGCCAAGAGTTAAAGTAAGTTAACTTGTTTAACCTATGGGCCAACCTACCAATTCAAGGGAGAAAAAAAAATTGGCATAATTTACCTTAATCACATATTATGTCCACAACATAATATTAGGTCATTAATTCATTTCACTTTTAAACTTAATATTATAAACTATAAAACTCAAGCCCATTGCCAAATTTTAGTAAGAGAGAGAGCCTCCTAGAGTTTCTTGCCCTCTGTCCAAATCGTCGCCCTCATGATAGGCGGCATCTCGCCGCCACAGACGGTTCCGCCCACTACGGCTCCGTCATATGCCAACGCCCTTCGTGGCCGACCCTCAGCTCCTACTCCCTTTACAACACTACCACCAGATTTCAATCTGACATCCATGCCCACCGTCTACAAAGGAGAGCCTACCTTCATCATCACCAAGGCTGAAAGTGAGCAATTAGCAAAACCTTTCCGCTTAGCCTTAATCGGAAAATTTTCAAAGGGGAGACTGAAGATGGATTATCTTAAGAAGGAATTTGATAGAATTGGTTTCAAAGGGGGTTTCTCCATTGGAGCTATTGACTATCGACACATACTCATTAATTTCGATTTAGACGAAGACTATCAGAGGTGTTGGATTAGAGCTGTATGGACCATGGATTCATATGTGATGAGAGTCCTTAAATGGACACCATCCTTTCGTCCAGACAAGGAATCATCCCTAGTTCCAGTTTGGGTATCTTTGGAAAAACTTCCAATTCACTTCTTCGAAGAACGCTACCTGCATCGTATAGCCCTGCTGATGGTATGCCTCTCAAACTTGATGAAGCTACAAAGAGGAAAACTCGGCCCTCTATAGCCCGAATTTGTATTGAAGTTGATCTTCTAACAGAACTACCAACACGTCTTCGCTTGGGGGAAGGCGATGAGATTTATTTTCAAAAGGTGATTTATGAAGACCTACCTTCCTATTGCCGCTTGTGTAACACTGTCGGTCATTCGGCTGATACTTGTCGCAATAGGGGATCGAAAGCAGATATTACTATAGCTAAACGTACCAAGGAAGTCAAGGTTAAGCCAAGCCATCCAACTACTTCCTGGAAAGCAAAACTGGTGTCGGAAACATCATCTGGGTTACAAACCTCTGACAAAGCAGTCACCTCCATTGATGCCCCTGATAAACAAGCTGATAAATTGCCTGTGTCTGAAGATAAGCTCTCTGATGGAATGCTAGTATCTACTAATCAGTCCACGGAAAAGTCCATTGATGAAGTGTCGGAGCCAGCTGAGAATGTTAATATGCCAATTTTTGAACGCACAGCTCAAGAGAACACTACCCTAAAGTCCTCTGTTGTAGAGGATTCTGCAGAAGGAATATCAGATGATGTCGCCGCCATACATTCTAATTTAGTAATTATGCATAATGGCCTTACTACAAAAGCCATGGCAACTAACACTGTAAATACGGTACTTGCTGCTCCACTATCCTCTCAGGTAACAGCTCCTTTACAAATTGAACCTGTTTTCTCCTCGAAAAATATTGCTACTTCTATTGCATCCCTGTATGTGGAATTACCGAATATCTCTGTTGCTCCTCGGGTGACAACATCCTCTCAGTTTGATGTGCTTGCTGATAATAATGATCAAGTTGATGAGGAAATAGATTGTGATCGAACACCAAAAGAGCCTCCTGATATATCTGAAGACGCCTTGTTGCCTCGAATGCCCCCTCGCTTGACACAGTCAGATGATGAAGCCACCACTGTTAAAAAACCTGGACGACCTCTTGGCTCAAAAAAGAAGACCATTTCCTGTCAAGAAAATCCTCGTCGTTCTGCGAGGATATCTGGTGAACCTCAACCCCCCTCTTTCTAAATGATAAGTGTTCTTTTTTGGAATGTGCATGGGATTGCTTGCAAGGCATCTCAACGTCGTTTAAAGTTTCTAATACAATCTCATAAATTATCACTAGTTGCTCTCCTAGAGCCGATGGCAAATGTTGCTGTTCTCCATGCTTTGAAGAATAAATTTAATCTTGCTGCAACCTTTTCTTCTGCTAACAATAAAATTTAGATTTTCACTTCCAAAGAATTTTCTGTGTCGTCTGTAATTGATCACGGGCATGTCCTATCATTGGAGGTAATCCATCATCATCTTCCCACTCCGATTCTACTATCAGTAGTCTATGCTTCTTCTACTAGACAGGGCCGGCTGGGTTTATGGTCATCGATGCAGAATCTCTCCAGTTCTTCCCCTGGTATACCGTGGCTAATAGGTGGCGATTTTAATGTCATCCGTTCGGTTGATGAGTATAGGGGTAACTCCTCTCCTAATCAAGGGGCGATCTCCGACTTCAATAATTGTATAACTGCGTGCAACCTTATTGAACTTCCAACTGTGGGGAATGATTTCACTTGGCAAGGGGGTTGATCAAATGGTACAGTGTTCAAGAAGCTTGATCACTTGTTGTTCTCAAGGGATTGGATCTCTACGATAAAGGTCAATTCTATACAACATTTGAATAGGTCTTCTTCAGACCACTGTCCTATCCTATTTCAATATCAGAAGGAGGCATTATCCAAGCCAAGTTTGTTTCGATTCCAAAAGATGTGGCTGTGAAGACAGGAGCTATTTGATATAATAAAGGACAATTGGTCTCAACCTATGAATTCATATGGCATGCTAGCTTTCTCACTTAAACTTAGGCGACTCAAGTCGAGGCTCAAGGATTGGAATAAACAACATTTTGGTGATGTTTTCCGTAATCTGAAAGACGCTGAAGTTCAGGTTTCAACTCTAGAACAGTTGTATGAAGAGACGGGAGCAGTGGAGGACAGAATCAACTTGGAACGGCCGAAATCAAACCTTTTCTCACGTCTCAAGGAACACACAGACTATATGCAACAGAAATCAAAGATAAAGTGGTTCCGGGACGGCGATGAAAACTCCACTTTATTCCATACCTTTGTTGCTGATCGTCGTTCCAAAATGGGGATCCATAAGATAAAAAATGGAAGTGGTAATTGGATCTCATCCCCTACTGAATTGGAAGCAAAAGCTATTCAATTTTTTACCAATCTTCTACGGCAAAAGCAAGTTGATGATGATGCTGGTGCTGAGAATAGGCTGCTCGCCAATATCCCAAATTTAATTACCATCGAAGACAACAGATCATTGTTGCGTCCTATTGAGGGTCCGGAGTTAAAAATGGCTGTTTTTAGTTTAGACGCGGATAGCTCGCCTGGAGTTGATGGCTATGGGGGCATTTTCTATCGCTCTTGTTAGGACATAATAGAACAAGATCTCCTAGCTGCTACTCGAGATTTTATGGCTGGTACCCCGATTCCAAGGGTGGTTGCAAGCACCCTGATTGTGCTGCTGCCTAAAAAGCACTCTACAACATCATTCGCGGATTATAGACCGATAAGTCTCTGCAACTTCTTGAACAAAATTTTTACCAAGGTCCTAAAAGAAAGGTTAAAGTCAGTTTTACCATCGATAATTTCACTAGAGCAGTCGGCTTTTTTGAGTGGTCGCGATATAATAGAGAACATCCTCCTTGCTAAGGATCTTGCCCAATTCTTGGAACATCCCTCAAGAGGCGGAAATCTAATAATCAAGATGGATATGATGAAAGCTTTTGATCGGGTTTCATGGTCATTCCTTCAGAATCTAATGCTAAAATTTGGCTTTGCACATCACTTCGTCTCACTCATCCTTGGCAATCTAAGAGCTGCCTGGTTTTCGATTATCTTGAGTGGAGGTCCAGTTGGTTTTTTCCAAGCTTCTAGGGGTATCAAACAGGGGGATTCATTATCTCCATATCTTTTCTTGTTAGCTTCGGAAGCTTTATCTCGTGGACTTAAAAATCTTGAAGAGACAGGGCAAATACTTCCTTTTCGTACTCCAGCATCTAATTCAGTTAATGTAACACACCTTAGCTTTGCAGATGACATCTTGGTGTTCACTCGTGGGGATAAAAGGTCCTTGCAGCACCTAAATAGGTTCCTTACTGATTATGAATTGGGCTCTGGACAAAAAATCAATAAGGACAAGAGCTTCTTCATTCCTCCAAACAATCGTTCCCCAATATATCTCCAACAAGTCTCGGCTTCTCTTGGCATTCTTGGTGGTTCATTTCCTTTTCTATATTTAGGATGCCAACTGTACAGGGGTCGAGTACGGGAATGTTATTTCTCACACTTGATTGATAGCTACGAACGGAAACTTGGCCATTGGTCTAACAAGATCTTATCGCCTGGAGGTAGACTAATTCTCATTCGCCATGTTTTACAAGCTATTCCATTTCACACGCTCACTGCTATTCAACCTCCTAAATCGGTGATTAAGAAGCTTGAAAATAGATGCCAAGAAATTTTATGGGGATCTTCAGATTATGGCAAAAATAAACATTGGAGAGCTTGGCATAGAATTACTTTTCCATCGAATGAAAATGGTCTTGGAATCCGGGATTTTTCCTCAATGATCATAGCTGCCTCATTGAAGCTATGGTGGAAACTTGAACATGGCAAGAGCCTTTGGGCAAAATTCATTGGCTCCTTGTCTGAATCTTCAAGGAAGCGTACATCTTGGCAGCGTATCCAGGCTATACATGACATCGTAGAATGAAATACATGTTTCCAAGGTAACCATCGAATATGGATGTCATCTGTTACAGGTGTATTTAGCTATAAAACTACATATGAATTAGTTAGGCCAAGACAACAATTCATTCAATTATTCGATAAGCTAAAACACCGTTTTTTGCCTCTTCGGATTCGCATCTTCATGTGGCGTTTATTTAACAAGTTATATGCGTTTCCGGAGGTCCTTTGTGGCTTTGGTTTTCTCCTGAATCCCTCTAGGTGCCCTTTGTGTTTGATTGAGATGGAATCCATACAACATCTTTTCCTCAAATGCAAGGTAGCTACAGATTTATGGTTTCTTATGGCTAGCTGGTTGGACATCCATATTTCCCCGGTTGCTGGTTTATGGAATATGATACAAAGCTGGTTTCAAATACATCCAAAGGGCACAGTGTTTAGCTTAATATGCCAGTTAACACCGTCCTTTATCTGCTGGGAATTATGGAAGGCTAGAAACAGAATGATTTTTGAAGGGCACGTAACTCCAATTGGAACCCTTTTCCATCTGGTCAAGGATCAGCTGATTTTAACTCTTAGATCCTACTCTCCTAAGGCGAGTTCTATACAGGAAGTTGAGGCTATCAAACACCAATTTGCAACCACTTTAGAGGTGAAGGTGAGAAGCCGACTAATTATCAAATGGCTGAAGCCTACATCAGGTTATGTCATCAATTTTGCTGGTTCATTAACTTCAGATAGAGCGGCTTGGGCATACATCTTGCAACGAAATGATGGCTCGTTTATACATATAGAAATGCAATGTATACTAGATACTTCAAAGGCATTATCCATGGATTTGGAGGGTATTCTCTTTGGCCTACGCTCATGTACTACCAATAATATCTCCCCAATACAGATTCAAATCAATAGTATGCTACTCATGTCTTACCTTCAAGGCAATACAAGGTGTCCGTGGCAATTGTCCCCCAAAATAACGGAGGCAAGGAACCTGATGCAATTACTATCGGTGTCCGTTGTTCATGTGTATCGTAAAGCAAATGCCATGGCGGAAGGTCTTTCTCATTATGAAACTTAACTTGATAGTATTAGTATTGTGCGCTGGCAAGATCTCCCCGGAAGACTCAGAGGTATCTACCTCTTAGATTTATCCGGATGTCCATACATAAGAAGTCGATAGCCTCTTTTTTCATCTTATTGACAAATTTTGTATACATCTTCCATTTGGGAGAATGCTTTTTGTACAGTCTTTTTTAAATACTGCTCTCTATAAGGACTATTGACACTATAAATAAATACAACAGCCATCTTGGCTTTTCATAAAAAAAAAAAAAATCAAGCCATGTATCATCATTTATCATCATCTTCCTCACTAGTTCCTTTCCTTAATTTTTCTATCATTTTATAATATTTATATTATAAAGATGTTTGTAACTATAACATTCATATTGTGGTATAAAATATCAAATTAATTCATCTATTATTATTGAAAAGATATAAGGTCATTACAGATTTTATATTTTGCACAATTTTAAATGAAAAAAAATAAAATCAATTGTTAATGGGTTATAGGTTAGCTCATATGACCCACTAAAATACACAAATGAGTTAAATGGATTGTATTGACTTATTTAACCTACTGAAGTATATATATGGGTTAAATAGGCTAGTTTAGTGGGTTAATCCAGTTAACCTACAAACCCATGTGGACTAAGTTAGGGTTAATAAATTTTAACCCTTTTGTTAAGTGGGTCATCATAGGTTAGACTGTTTAACCCACTTTCACATCTATAATATTTACTAGTATCTTATTTATTACCTATGTTTATTATTTAGAATATCATCACCCAATGTTACTAAAAAAAAAAACTGAAGGAAACCTCAGAAATAGACGAAAGGGGGAAAGTGAGGAAGAAAGAGGCTTTCAGACAACATGCCCTCCCTCATGTTGTTGCTAGCCACCATACACTGCTTTCCCTCCACCACACATAAATATTAATGGGATTTTACACCCTCACATGTCTTCTACAAGAATTTTATGAAGGAAAGAGAGAATAATAGAACTTTATAAATTCCTATAATTATAATAAGACCCTTAAAGTGATAGATGAATTTTTAATATAGTAGGTTGACTCTTGAGAGACTACTTAAACTATAATATTTGGATCATCTTAAGTATAAGTATTCTTATTTAACAATTAATTATTGAAATGCTTCAAAATAATTTTAATTATATATATATATATATTATGATTATGAATAATTACTGAATGAATTAGTTGCATCATAACAAAATATATATGTACAACAATTTATTATAGTTGGAGTATCTATTTTAAAGTGTAACAAGTTAAATTTATTTGTAGGTGGCCAAAGTTCATAAAGAGAGGATAGGTTTCGATTGTAGGTTAGAGAGAGAAAGTTGAACTTGGTGTAACTTTGATTAATTTTATTGATGATTGTAAGCTTTCAAATGTGAGAAGGCTCTAATTTATAGTGGTGGCAATGGAAATAGATGATTGAGGTCATAACTTCTTAGATTAGCTTAGTTTGAATTTGAGCTTTTTTTTTCTTTTGTGATATGAATTTAAGCATAGTCCAATGGATTTCAATGCAACTTTTCAAGCTAATGTAATCTAGCCATTGATTAGAACTGATTAGGATCGAGATTTAGAAAAAATAAGGGGATAATAGTTTTTAAATTGAAATCGGATAAAGCTTGTGTGAATCTTGTCCAAAGGAAGAAAGTTACAAATGTGTCCACTATACGGGCCAGTTAAGGATCTATGTGCCTAGTGCATGCATTACACGCATCATTTGGAGATTTACATGCCTGAGCAAAAAGCAAAATGACCTGCTGATGCGAGAACTCAATATTCAGTTGTCCATGTGCAAATTCAATTGCCTAACAGCTATGCTGAACCAATCTTAAGTCTTCATGGGCCATTAATCATATTCAAGATGATGCATCCCTTAAGCCTAAAATAAAAAAAAATGGAAAGTTATGGGATTTCACACCCATGACCACAAGAAGCTCACATGTGCACCTCCATGATCAATTAGGCTACCAATTGTTTTTCAAAACACTCTTTTTCATCAAATGCTATGGATTATGAAGCATTTTAATGGGTTTTTGGTACTAATTTACATCTAATCAATTATATATTAAAATTATTACTTGCAAGATCATTAATCGAGGCTTTATTAATTAATTACTAGTTTAAAATGACATAAAATAAAAATATTTACCACTCATGAAGTAGATAAATTTAATCCAAACTAAATTTAATGGACACTAAAGAATATCGATTTTCCTTTGTAAATTCAAAACCAATTCATCAAGTCTAATTTTGAATTTTTGTTTAATATAACATATGTTAAGCCTAGCCCACTTACTACAAGTTATTCGATGGTAAAATTAAAGAAAAACCCTATTTTTTAAAGTATTTTAAAAATTGAAATTGCAACTAACCTAAGTTGGAAAATGAGTTAAGGTCAATTGAATGTATTAACTTTAACAAGCTACTAGTGTGTAGATTTTCAAAAAATAACTTTTAGAAAATAATCAACTAAAAATTCTAAGTCTATGACTAATTTATTAAAACTTTAAGGTTACCACATATTATTTTTCAAAAATATGAATTAAAAGACTTTATATAAATTCCCTTCATAATTATATATAAGAAGAATGACATTTTCATGTAAATAACACATAAACTAAACCAATGTAGAATTAAAATTTTTTAATTATTTTTTGTTACTAATTTCTTGTTTTTTTCATTTAAAAAATAAAATTTGGGAAAATAAAGTTTTTGCATTTTTGTAGTTGCCTCATTATTTACTCATTAATTAGGGTCAAACCAATGTACTTCTTTTTTTTTTAATAAAACTTTAGTATGTTAATTTATTTTATTTATGAAAAAAAGTAAAGATTACATATTTATTCATTTTGATTTTTATTAAGAAATTTTTTTAAAGAAACATAAAATTTGTTTGCCAAATTTTCAAAAACCTAACAACATCTTAATTTTGTAAACCACCAATTGAATTTTTACTTCTTCTTTTTTTTTGAAAAAAATCTTTTTTTTTTTAATTCTAAGTGATAAAATGGTTTTATTTTTCATAAAATGATACATAAAGCCTAATTTTCAATAGTAAAGAAATAACCCAACGGGAAACCTAATTAGCCTTAAGCAATGTTACATCACAACATCTGGAGTCTACCTAATTGTTCTCACCCTAAAAATTAAGACATCACATAAAACACCTAAAATGCTAGAAAATATTGTCTTTAGAAAGACATGAATTTTTATGCAAATAAGATGCAACTTTCATAATAAAACCCTAAAATTCCTATCATGCAATTTTTATGTAAAAATGAAAATTTTAATTTTGAAAATCCTAATGTACTAAACATGTAATATGCAAACAGGTCAATTGTGCAATGTAATCATTCAATTGAACATATTAAATATGCTAATTAACTTGCTAAGTATGAAAAATATGAACAACTAGCAAAACATATTAATGAATTTGTATTAGTTTATCATATCAACCATGCCAACTAGTTAATTAACATAATGACACTCCAAAAAGAATAATTGATTAGGCAAGTAATAGAATATGCAAATTACTCTAACTATGACATACAAAAGACTAAGTAATTTTACACAAAACCATATAATTACACCTGCAAAATATCATATAAATAGTCAATAAAGATCTCTTTTCATTTTTTCTCAAATATTTCCACTTTTATTAATTTTTAAAATAGATAAATAAATTAAAAAAAATTATACCTAGGAATTAACAGCCAAAACAAGGTCACAAGGATTCAAGGTGCATAGGTCTCATCTGGTTCATAGGTCAGTTCAACTTGAAGCTCCACATGTGTAGGTCATGGGTTTAATGGGCCTAATGATGGAAACAACTTTAGCAACTTCCAGGCTCCATTGAGGCCCTATGGTGATAGTTGAAGGTGAAAAGGTGTTGGCCAAGCTATCCTTAAGGCACGTAACACCACTATGGTAGTGATTTCACTCTAATATGCTTGTTGATGGTGAGTAGGAGAAGTTCTAAAAGGGTTGAATTTTGAACCTTCGATCCTATGAATCCTTAATGAATTGAAATGGAAGTTTACTACCTTTCTATTGTAGAGATGCTCCAAAACTCAAATCTACCATCAATTTTTGCTTAAATCTAATGCAGTTCTAGGGAGAGTGTGGACACCGTGCATATAGGTTTTTAGAGAGAGAACTTGGTTTCATTTTGATTCGATTTTGGAAATGTTCAATGTAATTGATTGAATCTAAAAATTCCCCCTTGTACTCCCCATGCTTTGCTATTTATAATAGTAGGTTTGGAACTAGATGAACTCGTATACATGAGTTAAAATCGAGGATGGTCAATTAAGGATAAAGTTTAGATCTTTTTATTTATTTATTTAATAAAATCCTCGATTTATTGTTATTGATGCAAAACTATGAGATATGATGAATTTATGATGAGTCTTGGATAATTTCGTATTAAAATTTGTTTGAAAAATGAAGATTTGATAATTTAAGCTCAACTTGCTTACCGCATGCGTGCAAGGGCTCAACCAATTGTGCCAAGCTTGTTTCTTAATTTTTATTGCAAGCAATTTCTAAAATAAAATGAACACCTAAACTGAATAAATTTTAATTGAACTAGGCCTAAACTTGAGTCAAAAGACATAACCTACATTTCTAACTTTATTTATTAGCCTAAAATAATATTTTTATTCTCTTTTTGTACTTTTCATTATTTTTCCCTTTTTTATTCTTTATTCTTTATAAGCCAAGCCAATTAGAAAAAGGTGGGCAAAAATGGAGTGTTTACACCATTAAAGCAATTGTAAGTACTCAAACTAAAAAAATGTTTTTTAATCAAGAAAAGTTCTCCTTCTCAGTTTTATTAATTTGTTTTTTTTTTGTTTCCATTTTAGATTTTTTTTTTTTGGTTCTTTATGCCTCTTTTATGGAGGAATTCGCGCCATAATCACTAAATGATGCCTCACTTCTACGTAGGTTTTTTTTTTTTTTTTTTTAAACTTAGGGTTTTTCCTTTACACTCCATGAAAATTTATTTTGATCATCCTATAGAATTCATTTAGTTATCTTATGGGATTTACTTTGTCTTCCTATTGGATTTACTTTGTTATCTATGGAATTTTATGAATCATAGTACGAGATTTAATCAATTTCCCTACAAGATATAACCAATTACCTAACCAAATTTAACTTGTTATCATACTAAATTTAATAGATTACCTTATAGGATTAACAAGTTAAGAGGTTTTATTCATACTAAAATTTGTATCTAAGTAGTGGCTTTATTCCATTTCTTGGTAATCACTTATTCCTTGTTTAATGTTGACTAAAGTATATTTCTTTAATAGACTTTGACCTTCAATGACATTCATTGTGTTGCATTGATAGTAGAGGTTAAGATAAATTTAACTCCTTAAATTTTTTTAAGATATTTCAAAATCATTAAAAAAAAAAATTATAGTTATGTTTATATTTAAGTAAAACTTTTGTTCTTAAATTTGAGTAGTATATTGAGGGACTTGAAATAAATATGTAAATTGTAGAAATTGTAATTTAAAACCCTAAAAATTTATTTCAAAACCTAAGCTTCTCTTAAATCTAAAAATGATCAATGAAGACCTAAATTACTTACAGTTAACACTCAACTATCTAGCCAGGTACTATTTACTTAAAAATGGGAAAAATCAAAGAGAATATTACTTTCCATGTGGTGTTACCTTGACCCCAATGTTAAGCCATTAACTATTTTTTGCCCTTTCTAATTAGAATCTAACAAAAGGACCCACTAAGACCAACTAAATCCTATCCATGTTACGTCTCTAAACCAAAGCCACACTTCCAAATCTAGCAAGATTTGTGCTAGATTATAGGTACAATAATGCAATTCCCCATTTTAAGGAAGCATAGAATCTAGTAATATAGTGTTTGAATCATGAAAGAATAAGATAGCTAGAGGTCAACACAAGTCATCATTTCTTCTTCTTCCATTACAAGATATAGTTGGTAATTCCCTTAAGAAATCTAAACACTAATTGCCAAAGATATCAAGCACACTTGAATCCCTTAAACTAAGAAAGATGTACATTCATACTCAAAGTTGGAAATCATGGAAAATCTTGATGAATAAAAAGACAAGACAATTAAATTTCCATCATGCGTAAGAATGACCTAAATGGGCCTAAGTTGGAATATAATGATGCATAATGGGCCTAAATGAATTAATTGGGTTTAGATTAAATAAATTGAACTTAAAAAACCTAAATGGACCTAAAAGTATTTTAGACACAATTAAACTAACTTACGGGATTTAGTGATTAAGTGGTTGGCTAAGTGGACTTAGGTTAAATAGTTTAGTCTTAAATAAATTAATATGGATAATGGTAAATTAAATTAGATAATAAAGTGTAATGGGCTTAATTGGGCTAAATAAATTAAATGTATCAATGAGCTTAATCCTACCCAAAATGATTAGGCCCATTGCTTTTCTTGGGCTCATAACTCATATGAGCTTGAGCTAAAAACACCAAGACACGAGCTTTGAATAATATAATGAATATGTTAAATCTAAAGTGACTAAATAATTAACTTAGATAGTTAAACTAGTTAATTGACTTAACTGAGTTAATTAACTTAATAAATTAATAATAGACTTAATAAATCAATAGTTATCTTACTTAGTGGGCTCAATGCCAAAATTTATCGTGTTTACTTTCTTTTAAGGCTCAACACCCTCATTGGGCCATAGTAAGACATGTAGACATAGACTTAGAAAATAATAAAAAACTTATAACTAAAATGGGCCAAAGCTTAATGAGCTTGACCTTAGAAGCTTAAGTAGAACTTAATTGGATAATTGAATTAATACTTAACAAATAACATGAATAAGTTAAATTAGTAAATCTTAAATAATGTATGGGCTAAATATAGCCAAAGATGAATTGGACCTCCATACCCTTATCGGACTCATAACTAGTATGGGCCTTAGCTATATAAGATACCAAGAACCCATAATAATCTAAACTTATATTATTAACTTATAATTTCTCTTTTGAATTATATAAAGATTGAACAAATGTGATTGTTGGGAATTGGCTTCAACTTCGAGATGCTTTCAACTTTGTAAGTATGCAATGACATACGTGTTGTGTACTAAGGTAGAATATAATTAACCAAACTAATAATAAAACTTGACTAAACTAGTTACGTTTTACATGTGCTTGGTTACTTGAGTCAACAAGCAACATCCTTGGATTAGGATAATGGCTGTGATTGTATACTTCAAAATGACACAATAGATTAGGAGCTTAAGTAATTGAGGATGGCTTGGTGAATAGTTGATAGGTGAAATCACGTTAGATAACGGGCACTAAAAGTGGAGAAAAAGGCATATTGGAAGTTATTAAGGATTTATGGGACTCAATGGACGATACAATATTGCTAGAATGCAATAAGTGACGGTTGCATAACGGTGATGGCATTTAAACAAAGCTACTCTTTGGTTTCAAAGTTCTAAATATCGATGTGGAGTCTAAGTGCTCCCATTATCCCCTGGTGACCACTGCAATGGTATCAGACATTTGGTTCCCCATCGCGTTTTCGGAGTCATAAGTACTCTTGTGCTAATTACTTATTTAAACTAAATGATAGCTTCGTTCTTGATTGACTGGTTGGAAAGGATTTTACATATAGGATTTTGGAGTTTGTATATCTTGGCTCTCGTGATGAGACTTAAGCTCAGATTCCTATCACCTTACCCAATCAAAAATCTTGTAAATCTACTTTTACTCTTTACATAATCTTAATAAACATCATCATATAAAAAATTAAATACATATATACTTAAGCTTGTAAGAAATTGTAAAGGATCATAAGTCTTCTACATTTTGAGATATACATATACAAACTATATGGGGAAATTAAAAACAATGCTCCTAAACTTTAACTTCTATGTGGATATACATTAAACTTTCAGATGTTGAAGTCCTTTTAAACTTTGATAAATTGACAACATTAAAGACATTTGCTTTTTTTAGTTACAAAGAATGCACTAAGGTTAAAATTTAAAGGGTGTTAATTTACACTTCAAAAAGTTTGAAGGGGTGCTTTCACATTAAGAACAAAGTTTAAGGATTATTTGCCAATTTTATTAAAGTTTAGGAGGTTATTTGCAATATTTGAAAGTTTAGGAAATATATCCATACTAAGATTTAAGTTTATAGAAGTTATTTGCAATTTTCCCTTATAATTTTAAAGTAATAAAAGTCTTTCTCAAATTAAGTCCATATAAATATCACTCATTGGTTAATCATTCATTATATTATCGTGTCGAATTTAGTCACATTAAAAGGTTGATAGGCTTATAAAAAAATTTAGATGCTAAATCAAAAATCATAAACATTTTTAAATGAGTAGATTAAGTTAAATCAAAACACTTTATATTGTGTTGAAAGTTTTTTTATCCTACTTATAACTTACAAGAACTATATATGAGTAGAGTTGAAATGATATAGTGGTGTACGTAACCTAAGCTTATCCCGAACATTTAAAGTTCTAGCTCAAACTCAAAATCAATTGAATTTATAATTTTAAGCTCAACTTCAATGGGCTTGAATTCAACTTGATTAAATTTTTTTCAACCCAATGATCTTTGAAACATTATTATTGATTTACCTAAAATAATATTGATATATAAATTTGACTCATGTTGGATTAGACTTAAGAACTAATCTAGTGGAATATTATAAAGCTTAAACTCAATTCAATAATTTATTTGAGTAACTTGAACTCAAATTTGATTTGTAGAGGGCTAAATCTATATTGGGCTAAGTCCATTATTAATTTATTATTTATATGGGTTTGACTCTCTAGGTTAAGTGACAAGACTCTAGGAGTCTAGTTCGTGATTAAGATAATTTAGGGAGATTTTGTTTAGTAGGCTTGGAACAAGGTTTGTTAGATTAATTCATTTACTTTCAACCTCTCTCAGGTAGGCTCACACTCAATAAGGCAAGGTATTAGCCTTGGACCTACTGTAAGCTTATTAATGTAACCATGAATACGTAAGCTTAATCAAGTCCTTCGATTATCAATGCGATCCAACATATGTCAATTGTATCAAAAGTATATAAATACTTAGTCATACCTCCCATTTAAAAAGAACTTTAGAAGCTTTTGAAACCAGAGAAATAGTGTAATCACGTGAAAAACTCTACTTGATCCATGTAAAAAACTCTACTCTCAAAGATTAAAATGAGGCTCAAACTAACAACAAGACGATACTCAATTAAGAACAATAAGGTAACTCAATAGCTTCCTCACTTATCTTAAGTGTGTTTGAGACATTAAGATTGCTTATTCCTCTTCCCAACCATTTTTTCCCAAGTCCTCTCTTCAAGTAACATTCACTCGTTACTCCTCTGAGGCTATGGATAGTATGAGATTTACATGGCAATCCACAACATCAATAAGAACTCCACAATCTACATGATTTAACTATAATTAAATCAAATTCAAATAAATATCAAACTGAAGTTAAATAATTTGAAAGTAATCTCATTCAGTATAAATGCAATAGTAATAAGACTTGACAAAAACTAGCTAACTATTAGAATCTCTTAATATATTCAAGCCTGGGCTACATTATCGGTGTGTTTGGTAATTTTTTATAAAGAGGAAATAAATGGAAAGGAAAAGAAAGAAAAAGAATGAAATGAAAATGACATAAAGTGTAATTCTATTTTATGTTTGGTAAATTATGAAGGAAATGTAAGAAAATGAAGAGAAATAGAGTTAGTATTTAACAAATTATCCTTATTATTATTTTGATTAATATTGTTATAAAAACAGTTTTATAATTATATTTTATTTTTATTTATTTTTCTTCAATTTTTTTAAAAAAAGGAGACTGCAAATGACAATAATTTTACTCATTTTCTTCCTTTTTTTTTTTTTTTAATTTTGATTTCCTCTCTATTTAAATTAGTAAACGCTCTCTATTTAAATTAGTAAACGCATTATTTCAACCGATTGCATTCCGTTTCCCCCACGTTTCCGTCCATCAAAGCACAGTGATAGCTGGCGCCATCTCGAATGCGTCGTTTGGCGGACTTTCTATATTCCCACGGACAGGAGCAGGACTACGCCATCACCGATTCATTTCGGATCTCGTAATTACTAACACGTATAATTCTTCTTCATCACAATCATCGTCGCTGTCTCTCTCCTCCATTTCCAACACTATCTTTCATTCTTTGACTCAGATTCCGAGTCAATTCTTATTCCAATGTCATCAGCAGCTTCAGCTTCTCTTTCTTCTTCTTCTTCTACTATCACTGTAGATACTGATGCTCTTCGGAGGACTCGGATTCTCTCCAGTAAGCTCTACTTCGATGTCCCTCTATCCAAGGTACTAATTACATATCATTCACTCGACTCTTCTTGGTTGTAGCACATGTAGAGTTAAAAGAGTATGGATAGGGTAACACGTGTGTGGTTTTGATTGCGTCAGGTTCCGCTGATTTACTCTCCTGCGTACGACATCGAGGTTTCAGGCATCGCGAAACTGTAAGCATGCATATGCTTCGTGTTTCATTGAATCTAGGTGCTCCTTTGAGATTTTTAAGTGCTTTCTTTTCCCCGGACACCCATGATCCTGGGGCATGAATTCTAGTGGGCCGAGATGAAGCATGATCGGGTACACTCATCATGAAATATATTTAGCTGTAAAAAGATATAGTAGGGTTCTATATTTGTTAATCAGTACCAACGAAGCCTTGTGAATCGTTACGAAGCTAAATATGGAAACTAAATTGAAGATATGAACTTTTTAATAATTCTGTAATGAACCTAATCGAATCGTTTGGAAATTAAAATTTACGGAATTAATATCATTTTCATATATTGGATGGGATAAACTAGTTTGTAATTGCTACCGGTGCCTGGTAAGGAATTGCGATTCCTCCAAAAAATGGGAATAGGATGGATAGCAATTCATACGCTACCATGTGATCCTAGGCAGTCTCAACCGAGCTCACTAGCCAACCCTTAAACTAGACCACCTAGAGTGAACAATCACAACATAAACCCAACCCCACCAGCCACCTGAACCCTACCATGGGAACATGCAACCAACCTTGAACCACCTCGAATAACTTGACCTATCCCTCTTCAACAGCATTGATAGACCCATTTTGAACCAACTTGAAGTACATATATATCCAAACACCTCGACAAACCAGGTTCCAACCTAGGTTGCATGAGTCCAGGTTGCGCAAGGCAACGGGCCCAGTTTGCTCCTAGATTGAGCCAATGCACACAGATTGCACCTGGGTCTGTGAACCTCATTGCACTGGGGTTAACCCTTAGGACTTAAAAAGGCCATCGTTGGCAATTAGCACTCAAATTGAATTCTCAATATACCAAAATCTATGTCCCCAACCGGTGTCTCATCCATATCTTACCGATCACATGCCATCATATACAGTGACCTTTTAATACCAGTCCTACTCATAGCTTTTCTATTCATATATGCAAATATGTGATCCAGACAAACACAGACGTCAAATGGGCATAGGGAACTATGTCAATATTTCTAGACCTATGATAATGGTGTTATGTTCGATTCGTTGTAAAGAATAAGGTAGGAATATTAATCAACATTGGATATAGAATATTACTTAATTTGTTGGACCAATAATGACATAAGACCAAGCATACCCTTGCTCTTTGAATCCCTAGCCACTACTCCCTATAAAGCTGTAGCTCTAACCACCACCTCGCATGGACCACATATTTCACTTAGCTCACTATGTCTCAACCACTAGCGACATGACAATCAGATTTTGAGAATTTGACATGGAAAAGAGTAGTCGCATGATATGCAAGAAGTTGAATAAACTCCATTGCCCACACAAAGGGTTTTAGGAATGCAAAATGGAAGAGATAAAATGCTTAGCGAACATAGATAGCTTTGATGGATTAGGTGTGGATCACTGAGACTCAAATTTCAAAATGGTTTAGCAATTTGTTACAACTCAGCAGGCGATCACCCCATTTGCACGTGTGTACCAATGATGTGCTTCAACAGTGAGGGGGAGGGGAGATTGTGTGCAGCAAGGGGGACATGGGTAACTGTTTAGAGGAAGTGCAGTAGTGGGGAGGTTAAGGGGTTAGGCTAGGATGGACATGTAAGGGTCATGGGAGGTTATCGTTGTAACACCTAGCAAGTAGTGGAAGGCGGATAGGACTAGTTAGTTGAACAATGTAACTGCCAACCCTGGAACTATTTGTATGTTTAGGATGAATGAATGGAACAACTTTGAATTCTAACAAAAAAAACCCCAAATCGAGATCTTTGGGTTCTTTCTAATGAGCCCAAACAACAATAACCATAGGAAAGTTAGGACGTAAAGCTATTTCCACGGCTAAGGCCTCTACAAACAACTGTCGCTAACAATCTAGTATCAGAGCAGGATAGGATGGAGGATTGGGCTAAGGTTCACCAATAGCTAGAGGCTTTATTAGCAATGCACTAGGACAACCGAGCCCGCTTGGAGAGAATGGAAGCCCATCAGGATCGTCTGGCCATACAATTGGAGAGTTTGATGAGGGATGCAATCCCGCAGAATGGTGCCGAAAGAGATGGGTGAGAATCAGGTGGAGAGTGGGTAGTCAGATCGTGGAGCGTCTCTGCTTAGGTTCACTTGGTGGGAATTCCCAGAATATGACGGCAACGGAGACTCGCTAAGATGGTTCAACAGGTGCGAGTAGTTCTTTGAGCACCAACCGGTGGCTGAAGAGGAGAAGGTCAAGGTGGTTGCCTTTCACTTGGAGGGAGATAGTTAGTTATGGTTCCTGGAATTGAAGCGAGAGCACCCTCAATTAACATGGCCTAAGTTTAAGACCCTTTGTGATCTTAGGTTTTAGTTCCCCCATCCGAAGCAACAAGGTCGGCGAGTTATCCAAGTTGCGCCAATTGAACACGGTGGAGAATTATCAGTGGAAATTCGAACTATTGGCCGCCCAAGTGGTAGACCTAGCCCCCAAAGCATGAGTTAGCGATATTCATTAGCGGATTGAGGGAAGGGATAGCTGTAGAGGTGGAACTCCACCACTCCACCAGCCTGACGCAAGCAATGAGTCTCGCTAGACTCTATGAGAAAAGGCATGTAGGGCCCCGGGAAGAAGGAGACATTAGAAGGCGGCTGGCGACATAAAGTGATTCCCCAGCCAAACCTGCATATGCCAAGAAATTGAGTTGGGCAAAGATGGGGGAAAGGCAGAGCAAGGGGTTGTGTTTTAATTGTGATGAACCACAGGTGCAAGAAATTATTTTGGCTGGAATGGGAGGAAACGGCTAGCTAGGAAGACAATGTGGATGATGGGGGGAAGGAAGGTTAACTAGAAATCTCCTTGCAGGCCATGGTGGGGTTACCACAAACCTAGACCATGAAGGTGCATGGCCATATTAGAGGACACTTGGTGGTTGTGCTGGTTGACTTAGGCAGCACACATAGCTTCATGTGTGCCAACTTGGTCACTGAGTTAGGATTACCACTGCGGGTGCGAGAGAAGCTACAAGTGATTGTAGCCAATGGGGACAAGGTGGGAAGTGAAGGGGTTCGTAAAGGGGTTTGGCTGGAGCTAAGGAGCAGGGAATTCACGGTAGATTTATATTCACTACTGTTATGTGGGGTTGACGTGGTGCTTGGGGTAAATTGGCTTTGGTCCCTTGGTCTCATTTCCTGGGATTTCACAACCATGAGGATGTGTTTCTTTCGAGGTAGTGAAAGAGTCGAACTGCGAGGCAACCTACGAATAGCGGTTCTTCCAGGGATTGTAGCAATGGTAAAGGAGGGGGAAAGAAACAGCGATCTGCAGTGTCTGCTCATCGAGTTCCAGGATGTCTTTTAGCCGCAACAAGATTTACCCCTGTTGTGAGAGTGCGACCATGCCATTAGACTATAACTAGGAGCTTCTCCAGTGGTCATCAGACCTTATGGGTACCCTCACGGACAGAAAGACGAGATAGAATGTTAATGTGAGGAGATGCTCTAAAAGGGGTGGATTCGGCCAAGCCAATCTCCTTTTTCGTCCCCTGTGCCCCTAGTTAAAAAAGGGGATAACTCTAGGAGATTCTGCATCGACTACCGATGGCTTAATGAAAAGACGGTTAAAGACAAATTCCCCATCCTCGCAATCGACGAACTCCTAGAGTAGCTATTTGGAGCTTGCTATTTCTCCAAGGTTGATCTATGCTCCAAGTATCACTAGGCTAGGATGCGAGTGGAGGATGTGGAAAAAACAGCCTTCTGCACTCATCATAGGCACTTTGAGTTCCTTATCATGCCCTTCGGCCTCACCAATACCCCCTCAACCTTCTAGGCCCTTATGAATGAAGTCTTCTAGGGACAATTGAGGAAGTTTTTCCTTGTCTTTTTCGACATCATCCTAGTCTATAGCAAGACCTGGGTGGAGCACCTGCAGCACCTGAGCAAGGTGTTTTCCTTGTTGCGTCAATACTACCTCTGTTTGAAGGCCTCAAAGTGCTCCTTTGCACAACAACAAGTGATGTATCTGGGCCACCTCATTTTAGACAAGGTGGTAGAAGCCGACCCACACAAGATCGATGTGGTGTTGCAGTGGTTGAAGCCTACCACCATCCGAGCCCTTCGAGGATTTCTGGGCCTCACATGGTACTATTGGAAGTTCGTTTGGAATTATGGAATCATTGTCGAGCCCTTAACCTGCATGCTAAGGAAGCATAACTTTGTGTGGACACCATAATCTGAGCAAGCTTTTAGGGCCCTTCGAACTACCATGACTTAGGCCCCTATATTGGCGCTGCTAGACTTTGAACACTCCTTTGTGGTGGAATGCGACGCCTTTAATACTGGCATAGGGGTGGTGCTACAGCAATGCGACAGACCCATCGCATTCTTTGGCCGGCCCTTTGCACAAAAGTACTTCAAGCTAGCAGCTTATGAAAAGGAACTCATCGGACTAGCCAAGGCGATTTGACACTGGTGAGCCTATCTATGGGGAAGGAGATTTATAGTCAAGACGGACCATTATAGCCTCAAATTCTTGTTGGAACAAAGAGTATCTATGTCCCCCTAGCAACATTGGATCAACAAGCTTCTAGGCTTCGACTTTGACATTGAGTACCAAGTAGGTCGGGAAAACAAGGTGGTTGATGCACTATCCTGGTGTCATGAAGAGGCTGTAGTAGATTTTGCAATTTCCTCCCCCCCCCGGCCACAATTGTTCGAGCCGGTAAAGAGCGAGGTCAATTCCTCCTCTGACATGCAGCAACCGGTGGCCGGCATCCAATCTTAGAAAGCAGGGCCTGAATGGACGTTTAGGCATGGGCTAATTTTTTTCAAGGATCACGTCTTCTTGCCATCCGACTCCGCACTGTATGCAGCCATTGTTCAAGCTATCCATGCCCAATGTCATGACGGGTACCATAGGGCTCTCCACTCATCACGCAAGATTTTTATTGCAAGGGAATGCGGGCGCAAGTTTGGGAGCTGGTGAAGGCATGCAATACTTGTCAGCGTTATAAATCCGAACACCTTCAACCGGCGAGCCTCCTCCAACCGCTGCCTATCCCCAGCCAAGTTTGGGCAGACATCTCTATGGATTTTGTGAAAGGGCTCCTTAGCTCCAATGGGAAAACAATCCTCCTAGTAGTGTTGGACAAATTCTCCAAGTATGGCCACTTTGCTGCAATGAGCCATCCCCACTCAGTCGTCACCGTTGCCAAGCTCTTCTTTGACACCATTGTGCGACTCCGCAAGCTACTAGAGTCCATCTTGAGCGACCGGGATGTCACGTTCACAAGTACCTTCTGGAGAGAGCTGTTTCGACTACATGGAGCGACACTATCCTACTCCTCAGCCTATCACCCTCAGAGCAATGGTCAGACAGAGGTGGTAAATCGCACACTGGAGGTATACTTATAGTGTTTCATTGGCGATCACCCTAGAAAATGGACTAAATGGGTAGCTTGGGAAGAATATTGCTACAATATCAGCTATCACTCTTCCTTAAAAACCACTCCCTTCAACGTGGTGTATGGGCGAGATCCCCCACAACTCCTCTCCTATGTTCCCTGAGGAACCAAACTAGTTGCTGTAGATACAGCCCTGCGAGAATGTGACACCATGATAGCCGAGCTGAAATTGCAGTTAGAAAGGGCCCAACAAACAATGAAGTGTCAGTATGGTGTGCACCATCAAGACCTACAATTTGCGAGAGGAGATCTGGTCCTCCTCAAACTCTAACCATACTAGCAAGCAACAATGGGCAGGCGGCACTTCCCTAAGTTGGCACTAAAGTTCTATGGACCATTCTGCATAACGGACCGTATAGGATTTGTGGCCTACAAGCTTGACTTGCCCCCAGAAGTAAAGATCCATCCAGTATTCTATGTGTCCAAGCTTAAATGCTTCATAGGCGACCCTCCAGAAGGCTACCTCATTCCAACTCCCCAAGCAATCCTAGAGGCATGCTAGACTGGCCCCCACCCAGAGGTACTTGTCCATTGGCAAGGATACTCACCAGTCGAAGCAACATGGGAAAACGTCAACATGATGTGCCAACACTATGACGTGCCAACACTATCCATCCATGGCACATGAGGTCATGCGCCAACTTGAAGGGGGGGAGTGATATTACAACTCAGCGGGCGCAACAGTGGCAGGCGATCAGCCCATTTGCACGAGTGTACCAGTGATGTGCTTCAACAGTGAGGGGAAGGGGAGATCATGTGCAGCAAGGGGGACATGGGTAACCGTCCAGAGGAAGTGCAGTAGGGGGGAGGTTAAAGGGTTAGGCTAGGATGGACATGAATGGGTCATGGGAGGTTATTGTTGCAACACCTAGCAAGTAGTGGAAGGCAGATAGGAATAGTTAGCTAAACAATGTAACTGCCGACCCTGAAACTATTTGTACGTTTAGGATGAATGAATGGAACAACTTTGAATTCTAACAAAACAAACCCCAAACCGAGATCCTTGGGTTCTCTTTAACGAGCCCAAACAACAATAACTGTAGGAAAGCTAGGATGCAAAGCTAGTTCAACGGCTAAGGCCTCTTCTAGTGATCCCCAACAACCTAGGACGCGACTGCAAACGACTGTCGCTAACAATCCCACTGCTGTTTGTGTATCTTGATGTGTGTTTGATTTATGGGATGTTGTTGAGATTCAGCATTCTTCATGAGAATATGGCTATTGTTCCTTGTCTTGATCCACATGCATATTACTGCTAATACTACCTTGAAGGTGAGTAAGGTGTTTACTAATCAGCCGGATCCTTTATGTCACTGATGATGTCAAAATTTTGCAGTATGGAATCATACAATTGAATGCGATTTGACTTCTGCATAGTGGAATAATGTGTTGTTGTAACTTATCAAGAAATAATAATAATAATCATAATAATCTGAGTTCCTGGACAATTTATTGAGTTACTACATTGCATTGTTTACAAAGTATGCATGCAACACATGTAGGCATCCATTTGATTCTTCTAAATGGGGTCGGATATGCCAGTTCCTTGCTCAGATGGTATTTTGCTCAGAAAACATATTGTTGAGCCTTTAGAAGCATCAAAAGATGATCTTCTTGTGGTAAGTCTTGTTTTTCTATAAATTTTCCTTATGCTCCACCTGGTTATTAGTTTTGTTATCTATTTCATGTGCTTTAATTTTCTTGTGTATCCCATCAAGAAGTATCCCAATGCACTTGTTAAAGTTAGTGTTGGGGGTGGGGGGTGGTGGGGAATTTTCACATTTGCCAAATTGATTACCCAGCTCACAAAAAAGCAATTGCATGAAAAGGTGGAACCTTCCTTCTTTCTCTTATAATATGTGCTCCGGGCACCATTGTAATTCCTTTTGATTTGACATAAGAATAATACCTTCATCCGGGGAAGAGATTTTTCACATCTGCCAAATTGATTACACAGCTCACAAAAAAGCAATTGCATGAAAAGGTGGAAAGTTCCTTCTTTCTCTTATAATATGTGCTCTGGGCACCATTGTAATTCCTTTTGATTTGACATAAGAATAATACCTTCATCCCCACCTTAGAGGTATTTAATAAATTTATGAGCCCTAATTTCTCGTGGTGCAGCATGAGCGATGGAGAGGAAAGGAGCAAGAGGGAGGGCTTTAGTTACATCTCTGACTCCGTCTTTCATATATAAGATTGCCGTTCTCATATCAATTTCATAGAGCCTGTTGAAGTAAGTGGATGTGAAGTTGTACAAGCACATCTCAATTATCTGGTTGTTTATTCCCTAAATCAATACGACTTCACTGATTCCTGAAAAGATTCCCCCCAAGAAAGACTTATCTAGAAACTCTAGCCAACTTTCCATTATCTTGCATGCCTAGGAAATGCAATGGAGGATAAGGCCTTTCTCCAAACATTTGGGTCCCATGAATGAGCAAAGTCTCTGTTGGAGAGTTCTTAGTAGGAGGGCATTTGTACAGGTGTGTGTGTTTGTGCTTCTGTAATTCTCTGGGATCGATCCTCATATCATTTTCCTTTGAAAAGAAAGGAAAGGAAAACCTCTTTCTAAGAAATGGAAGATATGCTGGCCAGAGAATGAAATGTTATCTCTCTATCCCCAGTCAGTAGTATAATGAAGGAAGGGTGAAAATGTCCCTCATGGAGGAATCTGCTTCTTTAAGTTTGTCTTTAATCAACAGGACTTTTATCAATATATACTAGATAAAAAATGAGAGTTAAGTATAACCATGATGTACTAAATAAAAAATGAAAATTTAAGTATAATGGCTATATTGTTTTCCATCTGTAAGTGAAGTTGGACCTTATTTTAGCTATTTGATTAACCACATCAGATGGGAGCAACTGAAATAGCTCACAATCTGACCTTTCATCCAAAAAAACTGAATTAGCTCACATTCTTTCTTCAATTTCAAATGTATTCACTGATATTCTTGTACTTCATATAAGAAAGAGCTAACTTCATGTTGTCATTGATCATTTGAGACTTAGTTGTTAGGGGGAAAGAAACTAGGGAAGCTCTCTCTATTTGATTGCTATTGAGTTTAGCAGTGGTCATATAAGAAAGAGCAAACTTCATGTTTTCATTGATCATTTGAGACTTAGTAGTTAGGGGGAAAGAAACCAGGGAAGCTCTCTATTTTATTGCTATTGAGTTTAGCACTGCTATCTTTGTTCAATTACAGCCTTATAATGCAATTGCATTTTCGGCCCAATTGATCTAAAAGTTTAAACTTATAGATATGGTGTGGACTTTTAGATTTCTGTTGAAGTAGTTTCTTCTTTTTGATCAATCAAAACCCCTTCCCAACCTATCATTTTTACACTTGCATTTACTTGTGGTTCGGGACATTGAATAAAGTCCATGAAGCAGGCAATTTAATCAGATGGGACAATACAGGGAGTTAAACAAAGGACCTCCTACTTTACTAATATGTTGAATTTAGGTTCACGCTTATTTGTTCTAAAAACTTAAACTTGTAGACATGATATGAGCTTTTAGAAGTATCACTTTAATAGCTTAGCTTGGTCTTCCAAGCCTAAAGCTGTATCATCTTGCCGTAGACTGAATTATAAATTTTAGGTTTTGCATAAGCTTCTTCCAACAACAGTAGAAGAGGTCCTCTTCCATTTCTGAGATGAGAACAAACTACCAAAAATTTTCATTTGTAATGGAAATTGATAATCAAAATTTTGGAATCCCATAAGTGGAAGAGTCAATGCTATCATAAACTCTTTTTTTTAGCTTTTGCTAACAAATGCCTTTTGCATTCTTTATGCTGCCACGGGCATCCTACATCCAAATTCGTCATTTTTTTTAAATTGCCTCCATGAACTTAAAATTTTGATGAATGGCTTTCTTTTTTCGAATTACAGGTCCATTCAGAACCATACTTGGATAGTTTGAAGAACAGCATTAAAGTTGCCACAATAGTTGAGGTAATAGTCTATGGCATTATTTTTATCATGTTAATAGGACTGAACCTTGTTATTCTAGATAGGTCAGTTACATAAATTGACTTGCTTTTTTACTCTTTATATAAAAGTCATATCTTCTCTGTCATCTTCATGATGTAATTGTTCAGCTTACCCTCTTAAGTCTTCTTGACCTATCCTCTTTCTGTAAATGTGGCAGCTGTCAGCTAAATTGTTAAAACTTAGGCAGAAAAATGTGTGTGGCTGA
Organism: Laguncularia racemosa; assembly: GCA_037954665.1. Classification (NCBI taxonomy): domain Eukaryota; kingdom Viridiplantae; phylum Streptophyta; class Magnoliopsida; order Myrtales; family Combretaceae; genus Laguncularia; species Laguncularia racemosa. The sequence continues at coordinate 3,726,065 of JBBMOL010000033.1, read as the reverse complement.
TGGCTCTAATTGGAACTAATGTTTTTCTTTTTTGGTCATCTAGTTGGGAGGATGTTGATTTTGTCCTTTTTCTTTCTTTCTTTCTTTCTTTCTTTTTTTTTTCCTTGACTTAGTTAATTGATAAGATGCAATGTCTCTCAGAGAATGCAATTGCTTCTATTTATAGGTACCGCCTGTTGCTTTGATACCTAATTGCCTTGTGCAGAAAAAGTTCTTTGCCCATTTCGCAATCAGGTTGGTTTTCATCCACCATGGATATGAACTTTGTTTGTTCTTCTGGACAGAGAAATAGCTGATTATATTCTATAGGTAGGAGGGACCATTTTGGCAGCAAAGCTTGCCAAAGAGCGTGGATGGGCCATCAATGTAGGAGGAGGATTCCATCATTGTTCTGCTGAAAGTGGAGGAGGATTTTGTGCATATGCAGATATATCCCTCTGTATACACTTTGCGTTTATTCGGTTAAATATATCAAGGTACAAATATGCACACTTAGAACATATGATTACTGCTGCTTCTATTATGCTTAAAAGGTGTTTATTGCTCTTTACTTTCTGCAGGGTGATGATAATTGATCTTGATGCACATCAAGGAAATGGACATGAAATGGACTTTTCACATGACAGTATGGTCACATGAGCTGCCTTATTGTGGATTTAGTATTCTTATTGACACTAATATTGTTCCTTTGCAGCAGAGCGAGTTTATATTCTGGATATGTTCAACCCTCAGATATATCCGTTTGTAAGTTATCTAAATATCTGTAGGTCAATATTTTTTTGGATGACAACCTTAGTTTGAAGGGAATAAGAAATTAAAGAGCAAAGTTGTCTGATTAATTTAATTCCTTGATTGACAGGATTACAACGCAAGAAGATATATTGATCAGAGGGTTGAAGTAGTGGTAGTTTAAGGGATCTGAACTTATTGCTTTGATTCCTTGCTTTCATGTTTCTTCTGATTGTGATTTTTTTTGTCTTATGGGGTGAAACTGAACAGAGTGGGACCAGTACAATTGAGTACTTGAAGAAATTAGATGAAGCACTTGAGGTATTGTTATTTCTACTTTTATCTACCAGCCTAGATATAAAGTCAGATTCCGTTTGGTTCGGTTTTTTTTTTTTGGGTCCATTTGGCATTTGTTCAAATATGTGTGTTGGTAAGAATAAAATATCAAAAAGATGAAAATAAAAAAATATATATACCCTTTTAAAAAATTAAACACCTTATATATCTCTAAAAATTTGAATTCATTTATCTATTACTTTATTCATTTTTACAAAAATATCAATTAATATCTCATTTTTCAATGCATAAAATATATTTTTTAAACCATTTCTTCTTAAAAGTACGTGAAGTTTTATTTCCCAATACCCATTTTTTAATTACCATTTTCATCATAATTATTAAGATAAAATTTAGATAAAATAGTTTTCTAAATGTTAAATTTCATATCAAATTCAGATTAGATACAAATAAAATACAAAAAAAAAAAAGATAATTTAAACAGGCTCATCAGGCTTTAGATTTTAGAGACATTCAACAAAATATCATTTCTTTTACGTGGTATATATCTAAATTTAATTGACCTGTTCTTTGTGACTGCCTTTTCATCTCAAAATTTGTGGGTGGTTGAGGTTTTGTACCTCTAAGATATGGCGCTTAATATTGTGTCAAGTATAATGCTGTATTAATTCTCTCACTTGTCAATGCTTGAAGTTTTGTACCTGGATTTCTTCCTGGTGATGTGATGACCTCAAATCTTTATCACAAAACTGAGCTTGCAATAATTTGATGAATACATCTCTCAGTACCTACTCCTGTCATGTTAGGTTGCTGCACGTGCATTTGACCCTGAATTGGTGGTTTACAATGCTGGAACTGATATTCTAGATGGTGACCCATTGGGTCGACTAAAGGTAGATCCTCCTTTTGTCTCTTGATTGCGTACAAACATGGTTTATCTCAGTTTGAAGCCTGAGAGCTATTTAATTTGACCTGCTTTTTCTTTACTTTTTGCACCTTTCTTCAGATCAGTCCTGCTGGGATAGCTAGTAGAGATGAGAAAGTTTTCAGATTTGCTCGTGGGCGGAGTGTTCCTATTATCATGCTCACATCAGGTGCATTCCCTGAAACCTTTAGATATATTGCATTCTCTAAGGCATCCATTTGTCTGGGTTCAGAGGTGAGTTTCCTTGCTGATGTAGTTCAGTGCATAAAAAAATACTGGGTTATGGACCTTTTCTGGTACCACCTTTTGTTTTACTGATGGACGCAGCTAAATTCCATTATTTTCTTATTATTCCATTGGTGAAGTATTATCATGTCTTGTAATGCAAAGAAAACTTTCTTTTTTCTGCATGCCTCCTTTTCTGTGAGAAGAACAACAGTTAACTCGAACTGGTTAGATATATAAAAAGTTTGGCCTTGAGAAGCAATTTGCAACTCTAAAATATTGATCCAATAATGTTCATTGGTTTAATGACTGCATGATACATGTTATAGGTGGACTTTGTTGCTTACTGTCTGATTGAAATTCTGGAGATTGCTTGCATGCTCTTAAATCTTAATGAATGTGTGTTTTTTCTACTGATGGAATTCCAGCCTTTGAGATAACCAAATAACTGTCTTAACAATTCATTGTGGGTCAGTTTTATGGTAGGAAGAATTCTTTGAATTAGGGGTCTATAGATGAATCTATTATCTATAACAAATGGCGTTCTAATTGCATCCTTCTCTTGATTTTCAAGATTAAAAGACCCAGATTCTTCCTGTCATTGACACGCTGCATGATGTAGGTGGGTACATGAAGTCCAGCGCTAGAGTTATTGCGGATTCTATAGGGAATCTCTCCAAGAATGGTATAATAGAAATGGCTCCTCCATCGGCAAGAGAGTGAACTCCTACAAGATGTCTCGCGCTGTCAGCCAAATCTCTATGGAAGGGATGCTAGAAATACAGCATACTGTCAGCCAAATCTCTGTGAAGTTATGTATATGCTTATAGGCCACATTTATTTATATGATTTGTCCATTTGTAATCATCTGATTAGGCCACATGTCACTCATATACAATAGTTACAGTATAGTATAAATAGAAAGACTTGGTTTTCATTAGTTAGTTAGTTGAATAAAAATGCAATACTTTCCGTTATGAAGAGGTACTTGACCATGAAAGAATACTACTGCAATTTCTTGTTTCCTGTTCTTGTTCTTGAGTTCATTTAGTTTGAATCGCTTCTCTTCACATGGTATTAGAGCATGGTTGATAAAAGACTTAACATCTTGTGATTAGTCAGTTTTCATCTTTTTGTTTTCCAAACATGAACAATCTTATGGGAGCAATGAATGAACGGCAGATTGATTAGATTATTTTTGATCCATTATACATATCAAGTTCCGAATATAAAGTTCCGATTATCCAAGCATGGTGATAGGAAATATTGTCTTTAATGGCATGAACTTCTTGGCTTGGAGTAGATCTATCAAGATGGGATTGGGTGTGAAGCTTAAGTTGGGTTTTATGGATGGAAGTATTCCTATGTTGAATGATGATTCGACAAATCGAGCTAAATGGATTAGGTGTGATTATATGGTCCATTGTTGGATTTTAAATTCTATGATGCCAAAATATTTATAGAATTATCTCTATATGCAATCGGCCTATGAACCATGGATTGAAGTTAATGAATAGTTTAGATAAGGAAATGGTTCGCTAATCTTTTGAATATAATATGAATTGAGTAATCTAAAGCAAATAAACCAGTTAGCAAGTGTCTATTTTAATAAATTGAAATGCTATTGGGGGAATTGCAAGTTTTATATCCTTATCCTATTTATGAATGTAGGTGAATGGAATATTATACTTGTCACCTAAAAGAAAGAGTGAATGACTTTGAATCGCAGAGTAGACTCATTCAATTTCTAATGGGTCTTAATGAGGGATATGAAGTTGTTAGGAACTAAATATTATCAATGGATCCTATTCTTGTAGTTAACAAAGCTTATTATCTTATTCAACAAGTAGAAAAGCAAAAGCAATTGCTATTACTGGTTCACATAAAGTTAATGTTGCTGCTTTCAATTCCATGAAGATAGAATTCATTAAAGGAAATTTTGACAAACAAAGAGGAAAAGGGTTTAATACTGAAAAGTTGATGTGTAAACATTGAAAAGGGGAAGGCCATACCATTGAAACTTGCTTTCAATTAATAGGTTATCCTAATTAGTATAAAGGGGAAAAGGTTGGAAGAAAACAAAGTAAGTTTGTTGCTACATGTATCATTGATGGATTTACTCCACTGGATGTGTCGATTGATGAAAGTTCTGTGCTCTCTGGTAACACTTCTCGATCAAAGTTGACGAACTCCAAAATTATCCAATCGTTTTGTCAAGAAATGATGAAGTTGATGATAGAAAAGCAATTTTCTGATTTGTAGAAGTAAACATAGCCATGAATTGCATAGGTACTTTAGCTTTATTTTCTTCTTATAATGCTATGAATATTGATATGAATTCATGGGTAGTTGATACAGGTGCCATGGATCATATGACACTTTTCCAAACCATTTTATTCAACACATAGATTTTGCCAAACCCAGTTTCTATAAAACTACTTGATGGAATCATTAAAGAGTACAACTTACTGGTTCAATTGTTATCAGTTCAACTTTAGTTACTACATAATGTACTATTCATCCTTGATTTCAAACACAATCTATTATTTGTACATCATGCATTAGCGAATAATAATCTTATTACAATCGTTGACTCTTCATACTTAAATTTTCAAGACCATCGCAGTAAACAAGTCGTAACATTAGCCAAAGCTTCTCATGAGTTGTACATTTTAGATTCAGAAGCCATTAGGATTTTTGGCTTTACTAAATCAAACTCCTTTCATTTTTATTCTGTTGTTCATCATCTTCCTTCAAATAGTTCGAATATGTTTCATTTGTTACATAATAGGATGGACATTCATCCATGTCAAAAATGTTACATTTAGATTCTTGCAAACAGTTTACTCTTGATAAACTTGTTTATGATACTTGTTCAAAGGCCAAAATACACAAGCATCCTTTTTTTTTTTTATAGAAATGATGATCATGCCACTAATGCATTTCATTTGCTACACATAGACAGTTTACTCTTGATAAACTTGTTTATGATACTTGTTCAAAGGCCAAAATACACAAGCTTCCTTTTTTTATAGAAATGATGATCATGCCACTAATGCATTTCATTTGCTACACGTAGACATTTGGGATCTTTACCCTATAAATTCAATATTTGGTGCAAGATACTTTGTTACCATTCTTAATGATCACACTTGTTGTAATTGGACTTATTTACTTAGTAATAAGTCTCAAGTTGTAGGAGTTTTGGATAAGTTCCTTAGAATGATCAAAACACAATTCTCAGTCGATCCTAAATTAGTAAGATCCAATAATGGGTCTGAGTTTCTATCTTACGCATGTCACACCATGTTTCATGATAGAGGAATCAAACATCAATGCACTGACATATACTCCCCAACAAAATGGCCGTGTTGAAAGAAATCACATAAATTTAATTGAAAATGCTAGAGCCTTAAGGATACATGTAAATATATCAAAAAAAATTTTGGGGGAATGTGTACTCACCACCACTTATCTCATAAATCTAATGCTCGTGTCAATAGTAGGATGGAAAACTCCTTATGAGATGTTGTTCAAAGCCAAACCTTGTTATGATCATCTAAGAATTATGGGGTGTTTATGCTACATTGCTGTTAATGTACCACAGAGAGAAAAATTTGAGAAAATTTTGATCTTAAAGGAATTGAGTGTATATTCCTTGGCTATGCACATGGTCATAAAGGATATAAAGTATGTGACATGTTTTCACACAAAATATTACTTAGCCGAGAATCAAACAAATTTGATTCTATTCCCCTTAATACAGATTCATCATATGAATCTTCTTCCAATCTTAACTCTCGATCTTTTCCATCACTTGCATTGAATAATATTTCTTTACTATCCATTCTTACTATTGATTAGCAAACAAACTGGCCAAACTCTGGTGTTCAATCTTCTAAACAGCTTCCTTTAAATCCTTCCATGACAATTTGAAAATCTAGTCGAGAACATAAAACTCCCAATTGGCTTAAGGATTATGTACATTATATGGAAGTTAGTTTGATTGATTCTCATTTACCCTGTTCTAACACTTCATATCCATATTTTTTACCACATACATTTTCTCATCTTCCTTCTAATATGTTCCATCTTTGGCACATGTATTAATCTCTCACGATCCATATTGCTATTCACAAGCATCTAAAAGTAGAGAATGGGTTGAAGCAATGTGTAAAGAACTTGAGGATTTATAATTGAATGATACATGGGAGGTAACTGATTTACCACTAGTGACGAAACCAATTGGATCAAAATGGATTTATAAGATTAAATATAAACCTGATGGTGTTAGTGAATGTTACAAAGCTAGATTGTTGGCTATACACGAAAGGAGGGCATTGACTACCATGATACATTCTCCTTAGTAGCCAAATTAAGAGTTGTTCGTATCCTCATTGCAGTGGCTACTGCTTATAGTTAGTTGATTCATCATATTGAAATTAACAATGCTTTCTTTCATGGTTATTTGGATAAGGAAATCTATATGCTACCACCTCTTGGATATACAAAAATTGGTCTTAATCAAGTTTATAAGCTAAGGCAATCTTTATATGGGCTTAAACAAGCCTCTCAACAGTGGAATATTGAACTTACACGGTTTCTAATTCAAAAATGGTTTACTCAATTAGCTAGTGATCATTCATTGTTTACACAATGTACTTCTAACAGTTATTTGGTTATCCTTTTATATGTCAATGATATGCTAATTACAAAGATATGTGATGATATTATTTCAAATTTGAAGCTAGAATTGCATGATGCTTTCACTATTAAAGATTTAGGCTTGGTTAGATTCTTTCTTAGAATAGAATTACATGTTGCACAACAACTAGTATTATGTTGAATCAATAGAAGTTTATTCTTAACATCTTGATTGATATGGGTTTGACAACATGCAAACCGGTTTCTCTACCTTTACCTTCAAGAGCTGTTCTTGATAAAGAAACAAGGCATGTACTAGCTGATCCAACTGTATATCACACAATCATTAGATGACTATTATAGTTGACATTGACAGGCTAGACATTTCCTTTACCATAAATAAGCTTAGTCAATTTTTATCATGCCTGTGAGCACCTCGTCTTTAAGTAGCTATTCATTTGCTTCATTACATTAAGGAAACAACCGCTTATGGCCTAGTTTATTCTTCCCACAATCCATTGACTTTACATGGTTTTTCTTATGCGGATTAGGGGTCATCTACTGATGATCGGAAGTCACTTACAAGATATTGCATTTTGTTTGGTAATGCTTTAGTACTTTGGAAGTCTAAAAAAAGAAATAAAATTAGTACTTCTACAACAGAGGGAGAATACAGAAGCATGGCTAGTATGACTAAGAGCTGCTATGGACCTCTTATATCTTGCATGATCTTCGTGTCTCTATTCCTTCTCTTGTTCATTTGTATTGTGATAATAAATCTACCATGTTAATTGCCAACAGTCTGTGTTTACATGGACGCACCTAGCACATTGATATAGACATTCATTTAATCTATCACCATGTTTCCAACGGTTTTCTTCATCTAGATCATGTGTCTTTCACTAATCAATTGGTAGATCTCTTCTCCAAAATCCCATTTGTCAACTAACTTCAGTGTATGTCTTTTAAGTTAGGCCTTTAAGAGGCTCCAACTCAAGGGGATTTGAAGTTGTGTGTATGCTTATAGGCCACATGTATTTATATAATTTGTCAATTTGCAATTATCTGATTAGGTCACATGTCAATCATATACAATAGTTACAGTATAGTACGAATAGAAAGACTTGATTTTTATTCGTTAGTTAGTTGAATAAAAATACAATACTTTTTGTTATGAAGAGGTACTTGACTATGAAAGAATACTACTGCACTTTCTTGTTCCTTATTCTTGTTCTTCTTCTTTGAGTTTGTTTAGTTTGTATTGCTTCGCTTCACAAATCTCTTTAAGAATGGCATAATAGAAATAGCTCCTTCATCAGCAAGAGAGTGAACTCTCACAAGATGTCTTGTATTGTCAGCCAAATCTCTATGAAAGGGATGCTAGAAATATAACATACGGTAATCCAATCTTTACGGGGCTTTCCACGATTATGTGACCTCATGAATGAACTGAACCTATCCATTGCCTCTCCATTAATCTATAGGAGACTGGAAAATGGATGCCTTAGCTACTCGGAAGTTTTTAGGTTAGTAGAGCAAATGCTTATCAAAACCGTCATGCCCCAAACGGGGCCTAGGAGTTTCCACTAATAACTATCATGTCAAGTGTGCACTCGTCACATGATAACCGTCTTACGAGTTAGAGATCGTAAGACTTTAAGTAATAAATTAAACAATTATAGCTATTCATATTTCATAAAATCATACAATGAGAATATAACTATGGATTCTATGCCTCATGGCCTACCAAGATCATAGAGAGTTGAAATCTCCTACTAACTAGTAAAATGGAATAAAACCCTAAGTTTCACAAATTCAAATTTTACATCAAGGTCCTAAAGTAGCATTTCATCTAGAAAGCTTACCAATTACAATCCTTACTTTATCGTTCTTGGCTTCCAAAAACTCTCGACCCTTTGCATCTTATCATATCCCAAGATTTTAAGATTTTTACCTGTAAAATAGTCTGTGGAGGGGTGAACTAATAGCCTAGTGAGATAGGAGTGCAATCTCTCAGCGTTGCAATAAATACAAACAATTTCAAGCAAGTTGTCAAAACAAATGCTATGCATGAACAATCATATGAATGTAGCATCTCACGTGGTCTTCTGATAACTAACATGAAGTTTAGGGTTTACGCCCACCCCCCGACCTTAGGTTAGGGATTCTGGAGCCACCATTAGAGCTCGGGTCTTACACCCAATTTAATTACTCTTATAATTTTATTATGACTATGTCTTAGCTTTAGTGATCTAAGCTCAGGTGTTTCTTATACACTGAGCATTTACACATCCTCAAGAGACGGATCGAACTTGGAACCGTCAAGGCGCGACAATCCCTTAGTCACTTAGTTCGCATTTGGCAGAATAGTAATCCTCTGATTACTTCCGGTGCGCCCTGTAGTTGTGATGGCCTTGAACAATGCAATGTTTGTGTAATGCATGTCAGGTTTTTAATTAGGTCTAACGATTAGTTACGGTTTTAGGTGATCATCCAAGGTCAAGCACATATGCAAGCAATAGCCATGTCAACATACATTCCATTCATAGTGCATTCAATCATTCCACAAGCAAGGCACATTCGCAACATCAATAAGGGAACAACATCCATAGAATCAAGCAGGAAATTATCAAGCAAGGGACTTCTACTTCAACTACATTCGTTACAAATCCCTTCCCTCTCTCATACATATAACTTGCATTCATAATTATAATTATATGTCTTATCCTTGGATATATACATATATACCTATAGCATATGAAGTTTAAGTTAGATTCCCATCTCTCCTTTATCTATATATATTGCAACATCAAGATATGTGTTTATTGTTTATGCTCAACTATGAATACCTTTTTCCCTTAATCCTATATACCCTATATGTCTACGGCTTATGCCCATTTTGATATCCTACTTTTTTTTTTTTTTCTATCTCACTTACACCTAGCGTATGTAGCTATGATGGTAAGGACTTAGACTATTGGTAACTTAACTCCTCCTTCTTAACTTGTGATGTATGCATATACTTATGGACTCTTTAGACTCCCTTCTTTCTAGCCTCCGCTTCTAACATCCTCCATGTCAACATGTGTCTATAAGCTTCTCATCAGTCTTCATAATCGTCAACAATGCACATACTATGTTGTCTCCTATTATTTCTACTAGCGAAACCATGCCCACTCACTAAGGAAAAGAGATCCAACACCTATGTGCCAATATACGTCTATATACTTGTTATCTCACACCCTCAATCATGGATTTCCACCCTCCTTCCAAATTCCCTAACACACAAGCTCACAAGAAGACCAACATCAATACAATTCCGACTCCTAAGTCCATTTTATCTTATAGTCCACCCATTCAAGTCAAATTTTCATTTCAACCCAATATACACCTACACATATATCTATGTTCACGCAGTAGCAAAAAGGAAAGGAAAGTCTTAATTTTGGCTAGCATCTATAATAAGCATGCGCGAGTTTAGAAGGGAGAAGGTCTAGCAATCACAAGGTTCCGTGGAAATATATATACATCTACTTATTCATAGCATTATGTGGGTGTCCCAACATTACAACTAATATACATATATATATGTTTTACTCTAATAGCTGCAAGGAAAAAAGAAAAAAAAAAAGAAAAGGAAACTTCATACACACATGTACAGGGGACATCCAGCAATCCAATAAGTGTGGTATGTATATACATATATCCAATTGCTGTAGCACAAGAAGGGGCTTCACACATGCACGGTCATAGGAGAAGAAAAAGAGAACCTGCAATCACAAGTACTATGTATATATATACATATATATGTTTATCCATTACAGCTTTAAGGAGAAAAAAAAAAAACTTCACACATGCACGCACACCGGGGAGGGTCTAGCATCTCCAATATATATATATATATATCATATTGTATATATATATATATGGCCATTTACTGCAGCTAACGAGGGGATTTTCACACACACACACATGTACATAGGGGAGGGCTAGCAATCACGTACAGTACGTATATACATACATACATATATATATATATATATATATATATATATATATATAGGACAACGTAAAATTCCTAATAAAGCACACGTAATCAACAATATACACACTATACACACAATACAACACATCATGAAGTCCTACTCAGAGTCTCATTTTGGTTGACTTCAATCGAAATAGTCTTTAAGTACTTCCAAATTAATATTTCTTTTACCTAAAAATTAGAAAAAAAATACATCATTATATACTATTCATGATTTAGATCATCCTATCTAGTATTTTTTTAGCTATTATAACTAATTTTAGGCTAAATACTAATTTTTACATATATTTGATATTTATACCTAACTTTTATGAACTAACTCTATTTCATAAAAAATTGGTTTAGTGAAGTTGTACTCACCTTGAGGAATATGTTGATAATCTTGGATCGTCAATTGGAGGTCGTATGTGTGAGATACAAATTTTTTTGTTCGTTTTTCCTTTTTTCCTTTCTTTCCGTCTTCTTTTTGTCTCTCCTCTCCTCTGTTTCTCTCTTGCATTCTCTCGTGTCTTTTGGTGGCTTCTCCCTTTTTATGTCTCTCTTTTTTTCTTTTTCTTTTTTTTTTTTCTAACTTGCCGCCATATTATTTTAATATATAAAAATTATATTATATTTTAGGATTTTATATTTAATTTCGTATATACGACGATATTCATAATTTTTGTGACTTTAGTATTTTATTACAAAATTTTATATCTAAGCAAATTCGACTATTCTAAACGCAAATATTTACTCGAAATTTTTATTTAAAAATCCTAAATCAATAATTTCAATTAATTTCATTATTTAACTCAATATTATTCATGATTTATGTTTCAAGGAATTTATTTTTTTAATTTAAATTGCACGAACTAAAATTAGGGCTTGCAATTGTTTTTATGTATATTTTTATTTATTTGTTATATACATATATGTAGGTATTTTCCAATTTATTTCATTTCCTAAATTTATTTAGTAATATGTTTCATATAATTTGTAATTCTAAGCCTATTATCCCTTTCCTCGCATACGATTATTTTCTTTGATTGTTCTCTATGTCTAATTCTCATTATTTGTCATATTTATCAAATGGATTTCACTTTTTTCTTATTTTTCCATTTTAAAGCCTATTATTATTTATCATAAGTTTTCGATTATATGTAAATTATTAAAATAGTATTAATATATTACAGTGTTTTAATTTTTTTATTATAAATTTCTCAATATTTTAATATTATAAAATTGTTATTCTCGCTACTATCGTCTAGAAATATCTATTATTCTGCTTATTTTTTTTATTTTTATATAATTTTTCAAAATTTTCGAGGCCTTACAAAAACACAGGTCTTCTCCTAATTACATGTCTAGTGCACCTTAAATCCAGATCATCCAACTTATTCTTGTGAAAGCAATGCATTTTGTAAATATGTAAAACGCACCTAAAGCTAGGACGACTTCATCCAGGCAGTGTAGTGCGTGTGTTAGGAAATGCAGGTTTGGTGGGCCAATAACAATCGATAAAAGCTTCAAGACTAGTGTACGAGGATGTATACATCACTTCCCAAAAGGTTGGTTTATTATTATTGTTATTGTTATTATTATTAAAATCGCTGTAGGTTCTTGTTCAATCAGTAAATCGTTTCAGTGTCAAACGCCAGAATACAAAACATAATACACAGGATGGCTAATCATTTAACTGATCTAAGAACTGAATCGGATTATAAAAATTGATTTTTTTTTTTTTGAGTTTTAACTTAACTCAAAGAGGTCAAATGGTTTGCAATTTAGTTTAGATGGCAAGCAATTTGTGTCAATCTTGTGTCTAAATGAATTTGCATCTTGAAAACTTTAATTGATAATTTGACTCATTTAATAGATATGTTTTGTGTTCTAATTGTGTTTATTGATAAAAAAATTATAAATAAATTTATAAAATAATTATAAATATATAAGAAAAAAAGAAAATCATAAAATCTATGTTTAAAAAAAATGATAGTCTTTAATACTTAAATATAAAATTATAACTTAACATGCGTATAATAAAACAAAATCTGATCAAATATAATAAAAATATTGGTTGGCTACATAACATTATAATATTAAGTTGCATTGTAACCTAATATAATATATATATATTATTGTAATGTATGCCTTAATACATATAATATACGAATATATATTATATAATGTATATGCGCATGCTATAAATATAATTTATGGGCAACACTCATAAATATTGTCTTTTTTTAATTTTTTTAAAATATTATATTCGAAATAATTATTCCAAAAATAGGTTTCAAAGGCACAGACACGGTTTGTGACTTCTTTTTAAAGAAAATTTGCAAAATTAAAGACGCACACCGGGTTTGCACCTTCAGTACAATTATAGTAAAGAATATTTTTTTTTTTTTTACCGTAATGGAATTTTGCAACCTATATTACAAACTTATAAAAATTATTACAAAGTAATATTGCAAACTTATAAAAATTATTATAAAGTAATATAGTAAATTTACACAATATCACAATGTAATGTCCAATGTACAAGAAAAAAAATATACATCGATAGTTTGTAATATAAATACGAATACTCAGTTCATATATTCTTTTTTACATTTTTGAGTTTCCTTTGCAAGTGTTGTTCTTTCTCATAGTTTCAAAATTCTTGTTTGTTTAATTTTTGTTTTATGCAGGTTTAGCTTATTGAGCTACGTGTGTAGAAATATCTAGAAGACATTTTTCAACTTCTTCGATAAAGCAAGATTTCAATATGTTTTCCTCAAGATTTTTTTTTTTTGCTATTATATTACTTTGTATGAATGCATAAAAAAATAAATGTAATTATTTATACTCTACTATTTTAATTAAAGTACCGGTAATTGTTAATTATTCATTAATTAGTAATTAATTAGTTCTTAATATATCATTAATTAATATTAGCAAATGAATTAGTAAAAAAACTTGGTATTTTTTGTAAATGAAATGTCTTAATTTGTAGTTGTAAAAATTGTTGTAAAGGTAATCGTTAATGATGAAGTAATTAGTTCTTAATTAGTCATTATTTAATTATTAGAAAATTAATTAGGAAAAAACTTCGTATTGATTATAATTAAATATCTTTGTGTGTTATTATAATGTATTTTTGTAAAAATAGTTATTAAATTAAGTTATTGTTAATTAATAGTAATTAGTGAAAAATTTTGTATTGATTGCAAATGTAATATGTTTGTGTGTTTTTGTACAAGTAGTTGTAAAATTAAGTTGTTGTTAATGAACCATTAATTAAAGGTGATTAGTTGTTAATATGTCACTAATTAATTATTATAAAGTTAATTAAACAAAAAATTTTGTATTGATTGCAAATGTAATATGTTTATGTTTTTGTATAAGTAGTTGTAAAATTAAGTTGTTAATTAACTATTAATTAAAAGTAATTAGTTGTTAATATATCATTAATTAATTATTATAAAATTAATTACCAAAAAATTTTGTGTTGATTGCAAATATAATATGTCTGTGTGTTTTTGTACAAGTAGTTATAAAATTAAGTTGTTAATTAACCATTACTTAATAGTAATTAGTCGTTAATATATCATTAATTAATTGTTAGAAAATTAAGTAGTGAAAAATTTTGTATTAATTATAAATGTAATATGTTTGTTTGTTATTGTAAAAGTAATTGTAAAATTAAGTTGTTATTAATTAACAGTAATTAGTTGTTGATATGTCATTAATTAATCGTCATAAAATTAATTACTAAAAAAATTTGGTATTGATTATACATGTAATATCTTTGTCTATTATTGTAAAAGTAGTCATAAACATTAGTTGCTATTAATTAATTGTTAATTAGGCAGTAAATAGTCACTAATAAGTCGTTAATTAATATTATGATATTAATGGTAATATTTACTAATTATTTTAATTTTTTTTGCATAATAGATGTAACCTGAACCCTTCAATCCTTCAATCTTAACATAGTAAGAGGGACATCGATCATAGGCTGTTTGAGATGGAGAGGTAAACGATCTGTTACTTGTTGATTAGTTTATGTTGGATTACGAATAGTATAACATTTCACTTGTTATCATTATAGGATTAATCAACTCTCGCCATTCAACATCACGAGTTGTCACTCCATTGCGACAAACACACTATCCCCCTCGATCCTTGAGTGGGGCCATACCTACATTTGGTGAGATTCGAAGGTGCGAGTTGCCCATTGTTCATTCCATTAGATTGATATATGATTACAGCTTTGGTAAAGTGATGGAGGCTAAAGACGCACACATTCTACATGCCAATAGGAGAGTTTACTATTACCTTATAGGATGTAGAGATCTAGTTAGGACTCCCCATTAATGGTTGGGCAGTTATAGGGAATAGTTACTTGGATTGGGGTGCGATATGTGAACAATTGCTGGGGGGTGAGGTTAGGGCCTAGCGGTAGAGGGGGTCGCATTATCATGATGTGGCTGCGTGATATGTTCTAGATGCTCTCATATGATGCCAATGTAGAGTAAATCCATCGATATACACATGCATACATAATGTAATTGTTGGGGGGTTTTATCTTTGTTGATAAATCTAGTGCCTTTGTTTATGCAATGTGCTTACCTCTGTTAGAGCATTTCGACATTGTTGGGACGTATAGCTGAGGGTTCGTATGTTTAGCCTGGTTATATCGCCAACTTTATGTCACGTCATCGCTATTAGCACACGAGATTGGAGGAGCTGCCATTATCCTACAGGTGTGGGCTTGGGATAGATTTCCTTACATAGTACCCCTTAGTCAACACAGACTATATATAGAATTTTGCACTCCATTGGCTTCACGTTAGAACATACGGAGGGACATCTAGTATCACCCAACCTACGTTATCAGCACGTATCAGGATGTGCTCAACAAGTAGAACATAGCACAGGTATTTCAATAACTTTTTTTTTTCCCATTTCATCATATTGATCGTTTATAATGAATAAAATCTCCTATCCTTCAAGTAGAATGGGAGCCTTATGATGGGAATGTAATTAACGTCTTGCTAAATTTCTACAGATGTGGCATGCACATTTAGATGGCTCGGGTACCACTAATATGTTTCCACATTGTTGAGTGGCATTACCTCAACCAAGTGGCAAGGCAATTTGGTGGGTTCAATATATCCCACAATCGGTGAACATGTAACCGGAGCTCTATCAAATCGACTTACCGGGGAGGATTGATGTTGATTGGCCGGTACAACATGCACTGTATATGCACATGTGGGAACAGCATGTCGATTGAGTGGTTCACATGGAGGGCCTTAGTGGTGTACATGACGATTACATGCAGTCGCACAAATCGATCAGCCGGCTATATATTAGATATACGAGAGCTATTCTTGGATTTCAGGTAAGTACAACATAATACTCCCTGGGTGAATAATTGCATGATTGTTTCTTATCTACTTTACATTTTGTTCTTACTTATAGGGTGAAACATTAAAACAAATCTGCCTATCATTAGATCTAGACACGACAATTAGAATGGCTACTTATGGTCTTCATTTTATGCATTGCCATAGGAATGTTAACATTATATCAGTAGGTGCAACAACAAAATATCGCAGAGGTGGAGGAGAAGGCACAACTAATTCCTTCACAACGAAGGATGGCAGGACGTTAATGACCCAAAAACTGGGGTAAAGCACAATGGAATCCAATATAAGACCAACAGTTTCCAATAGATTTCGATGTGATGTACGATAGCTCAGGGTTGATTTTTAGCACATATGAGACACCACATCAACATTCCATCAGTGGTCCTGTCCTAACACCATTAGCTCTATAGAAGAAACACTCTAGTAAATAACCTATGTATCAGGGTGAATCATCAAATTGTCCTACAGAGTGGAGTCCCGTGCCTCTTTGAGCATCTGACAATACTTGATAAGTGTTGAGAGAACCTTATTTATAGTATTTATTGAATATGTTTTTTTTTTTATGAATTTTGTGTGAATTTATCAAGAAAAAGACACTTAAGTGTTTAATATTTGATTTTAGGATTTAAAGAGTGCAATTTAAAGATTTAAAGAAGGTTAGAGTGAAAACAAGGCAAAATATAAGAAAAAGTGATTTTTATGTATACACAACCTTCAGCATGATCGTGCTGACACTAGTGCTGGAGAGCAAAAAGTGACACGGAGAAGAAATTGCAGGAATTCTAGTATGCACAACCCCAAGCATGGTTGTGTAAAGCCCGAAATGCTAGAATTTCACTTTTTTTTTCCAAAGTATACGGCCTCAAGCATGGGTGTGCACTAGGCTGTGCATGTTACCCTATTTCTTATACTATAAATACTCGCTTTATTATGAAAATTAGGGATCCTGGTTTATTTTTTCTCATAACCACTCTAAAACCCCTAGGAGAGCAAAAATTACAAATTTGGAAGGAGAAATTGCTGGAGCAGCATCAGAAATCACAAAACGCCTATGAGAGTTTATTCTTTTCATCATGAATTCTTATTACGTCTCTAGATTTCTCGTAATTACTATAAATTCCATGGAGGAGTAGATTTATATGCCTTGCATCTTGTGAAACTCTAAACGATGTGATTGAATTACTTATTGATTAATGAAAAGTTTATGCCTTTGTATTTATTTATGTATTTTAACTGTTGTGTGATTAATTTATGTGCACAAATTAATTGCATGTTTGATTCTTGTTAGATAGAGAGAGGTCTCATCTAATAGGACAGATCTTCATGAATAGAAAGATTTCATGTTTTACCTAGAGGTAAGAGAACTTAAATTTTCTACATAAAGATTTAATCTTTATTTGGGAATTGTGAGCTTAATGAAATCTTATAGGGCAATAGTGAGGGAGAGGTCTCCATTATTCCATATAAGGTTATTAATTAATTAACATGAGAGAGTAATTAGTTTAATTGAGAATTCCTGTAGTATAAAGCATAACATAAATTTGTTAATCAATATCTTATTATAAGAAAGCTAGGGTTTAGAGTGGATCAAGATGAATAATGTGTCTTTGTGATTGAATTTATTTATTACAGCGATTATAATTAATCTTAAGATTATTAGGTTAGTTAATTAGTAATTTAATTTATTAATCTCACATTAAGATTTAGATTGGATAGTAGAAAAATGGTAATATTAGTACTTGTTTTTAAGATCCTTGAAGATGATACCCGTTGCAATTTATACTATATTAGATAGGTGCACTTGCCTAACTAGGTCATTAGATTTCTTTGGGTTAATAAATTTATAATTTGATACAATCGGATAAATAACCCATCAAGTTTTTTGTGTCATTGCCGGGGATCTAGCAAAAGAATATTAGGAAAAACCTTATTATTTGCTACTTTAGTCATTTGTTTTATTTCTTTCTACTCTTCTTATCTTTAGAATACTCTAACTCGTGGCTATTGCTTTTGTAGTGCATGACAAGGACTCTCCCTTATAACATTCTTGATTTAGACCTTGAGATTAAGAGAACACTCTACAAGATTTGCAAGAATACAACTGCTGAATCTTCTGGACAATCAGAAAGCGAGGGAGAAGCATCTATTATAAAAGTTGTGACAGCAGTAAAGGAAGAGGAATCAACTGCATAATTTTTAGATAGTGGGATAGGATTATTGGAGAATGTTAAAGAGGAAACACAAGAGACCATAGCTGAGGATCCACCTAAGACTAATCTAGATTATGCAAGGCCAACCTTAGATGGAACATGGCCAACTATTGTGAAGCCTCCCATTAGGGCTAACAATTTTGAAATCAAGGGTGTGGTGATTCAACTCTTGCAACAATATTGTCAATTCGATGGATTACCAGATGAGAACCCCTATGCTCACATTCAAACGTTCTTAGAAATTTGTGAGACCCTAAGAAATATTGGGGTGACGAATGAAGCTATACGTACTAGATTATTGCCTTTCTTATTGAAGGGAAGGCTAAATATTGGCTTCAATCGTTGGGTCCTGAAGCCTTAACTACATGGGATGACATAGTGAAGCAATTTCTAGATAACTACTTCCCTCCGAGTAAGACAGCTAAGCTCTAGAACGACATTTCATCATTCATGCAACAAGATGGTGAGACCATGTATGATGCTTGGCAAAGATGGATAGAGTTGTTAAGAAAGTGTCCACACCATTAACTACTTACATGGATGTAGGTTCAAACCTTTTTGAATAGGCTTATCCTAACCACCCATCAATTGGTAAACGCTACAGTTGGTGGTACATTAAATTCTAAGATCCCAAAAGAATCTTTGAAACTTTTTGCTAATATGGCTAAAAATAATTATTAGTAGGGCAATAATAGGAGCAAGCAAAAAGTGGTAGGTAAATATGAAGTCGATCTCACGACTACTTTAGTGGTGAAGATGGAAGCTCTTAGTCACCAAGTTTCTACCCTTACGAATTCTTAAGGATCGCAACACCAAGTGGGCGAAGCTGGTGAAAATATGGACCTCCATGAGCAATATGAGCAAGTAGACTATCTTGAGAATCAAAATAGGCAGCAGTATAACCGGTACAGTAACACTTACAATCCTTGCATGAAAAACCATCCCAACCTCCCCTATGGTAGCCGGAATGCCCAGAGATCTAACTTTCCGCCACTAGGTTCCAAAAGCAACAATTGCCACCCTACCAGCCTATGCCCCACCCACCGGTTCTGCTACCTCAACAGGAAAAGAAAACTAATTTGGACGATCTTATGAGCCAATTCATCTAAAGCTTTGAGGTAAGACATTGGAACCAAGAGGCTTTTATTCATAACCTTGAGAAGCAAATTGGCCAATTGGCTAAGATGATGTCTAAAAAGCAACTAGGTTCCCTCCCTAGTAACATAAAAAACAATCCGAGGGAATAGATGAAAGCCATATCCTTGAGGAGTAGGAAGGAACTGCGAATTGAAAAAGAATCTAAGAAAAGAATGAGAGAATGATCAAACTTTTGAGAAGGAAAAGGCAGAACCTGAGAAGCAAGAACTCAAGAAGCAAGAACCTGCGAAGTAATCACCACCGGTTGTAAAGGAGTATGTCCCCAAAATTCCATATCTTGTTTGCCTCAATCAAAGTAAAGATAAGGAGCAATTTGGTAAATTTTTTGAACTTTTTAAACAGTTGCACATTAATATTCCATTTGTTGAGGTGCTTTTGTAGATGTCAAAATATGCTAAGTTCCTAAAGGAACTTTTATCCAATAAGTGGAAGTTAAAGGATGTTTCTACGGTAGAAGTAGAAGTAAATTGCTCATCTATCATTTAGAACAAACTCCCTCCAAAGCTAAAGGATCGAGGAAGCTTTACTATTCCATGTTTGGTTAGTGACATCTTAGTTGATAAAGCAAGTAATAACCTCATGCCATACTCTTTCTTTAAAAAATTGGGGTTAGTTAACCCAAAGCCCACTAGAATGAATTTGTAGCTTGCTAACCGATTCGTGAAAATCCCTAAGGGGATCATTGGGGATATCTTGGTAAAAGTAGGAAATTTCATATATCCTATTGACTTTGTAATTCTAGACATGGATCAAGATGGGGATATGCCTTTAATCCTTGGAAGACCATTCCTCATTATTGTTAGGCAGTGATCAATGTAGAGGACAACAAGCTTAAATTAAGAATAGGCAATTAAAATGGCTATCTCCATGAAACACTCCATGTACATAGATAATTCTTGTTATTCCATTGATATTGTTGATTCCTCAGTAGACGAGCATATTGAAGAGATCTTATACAAGAATAAGTTAAAGCTAAGCTTGATTAGAGGAGAGGAGGGAGACATGGCAATCCTAAGGTCGTAACATTCGTTGAGCAGCTTAATGTTGTAGAAGAAGTTACACCTCAAGGAGGATTTGAAAATTTAAATGTTAGTAGAGAGGCGAGATTGAAAACTTCAATTGAAGAACCGGCAATGTTGGAATTGAAACAACTTCTAGATTATCTGAAGTACACCTTCCTAGCAGAAGACTCCAAGCTGCCAGTTATCATAACCTTTGATTTATCTAAAGAGCAAAAAGATTAATTGCTCATGGTCCTGAAAGCACACAAGTGAGCCATCTCTTGGAAGATTGCATATATCAAAGGTATCAACCCCTCCTTCTACACGCATAAAATATTACTAGAAGAAAGATTCAAGCCTATGGTGCAATCACAACAAAGGCTAAATCCCAATATGAAAGCGGTGGTTAAGAAGGAAGTTATCAAGCTCCTCGATGTAGGACTAATATATCCGATATTAGACAGTCCTTAGGTTAGTTCAACATAAGTGGTGCCAAAGAAAGGAGGGATAACTGTGATCCCTAATGAGAAGAGTGAACTTATACCAATGTGTACCATCATTAGATGGCGTGTTTGTATAGATTACCAACATTACCAATAATTGAATGATGCCACTAGAAAGGACCACTTCTTGCTTCCCTTTGTGGATCAGATGCTAGAGAGACTAGCTGGATATATGTACTATTGCTACATGGATGGGATGTCTAGATACTTCCAGGTATCGATAGCTCTACAGAACCAGAAAAATACCACCTTCACTTGCCCTCATGGCATATATGCTTATAGGAGAATGCCATTTATGTTATGCAATGCATCGGCTACATTTCAGCGATGTATGTCAACTATATCTGATGATCTAGTAGAGAAAATTATGGAAGTCTTCATGGACGACTTTTTCGTCTTTGGTGACTCTTTCTTAAACTGTTTACAAAATTTTAAAAAGGTGCTTATTCGCTGTGAAGAGACTAATCTTGTACTGAATTGGGAGAAGTGTTACTTCATGTGTAAGGAAGGTATTGTACTTGGTCATAAAGTTTCACATAAAGGTATTGAAGTTGATCAAGCAAAGGTCGATGTGATCGTAAAACTTCCACCACCAAATTCAATCAAGGCTATAAGAAGTTTTCTGGGCCATGCTGGTTTTTATAGACGTTTCCTCTAAAATAGCTCGACCACTGACTCGACTATTAGAAAAGGATGTGCTTTTCAACTTCACTCCTGAATGTAAGCATGCCTTCGATGTGCTCAAGGTAAGACTAACCGATGTGCCTATCATGATAGCTCTTAATTGAAACTCGCCCTTTAAACTCATGTGTGATGCAAGTGATTTTATGGTTGGGGTGGTTCTGGGATAAAGGCAAGACAAACACTTTCAACCTATCCACTACGCTAGCAGACCTCTTAATCATGCTTAAGTGAATTACACTACTACAAAGAAGGAATTGCTGGCTGTGGTATTTTCATTTGACAAATTTAGGCCATATTTAATTTTGTCCAAGGTTATTGCTTACACTGACTATGCCTTGAGACTTTTGCTAATGAAAATAGATGTAAAGCCTAGACTTATTCAGTGGATTCTACTCCTATAAGAATTTAACTTAGAGATTTGCAATAAAAGGGGGGCAGGGAATCTAGCAGTTGATCATCTCTCAATGCTTGAGAGCCCTTGTTTAGAGGAGCTTAAGGAAGAAGACATTAATGACTATTTTCTTGAAGAAAAATTATATGTAGTTTGCCAGCTGTAAACACCCCATTTTTGCCCTAGGAATGAATAATAATCATTAATAATCAATTCTTAATTTTTTCCAATTTTTTCCATTTTTTCTTTAATTTAGCATAAATAATAAAAATATTCAAAAAATAAAAATAAATAGGAAAACACATCAATTTTAAAAAATGATTTCAGAAATGGCAATAATAAATAGTAAATAATTTTTACAAATTTTTGAAATTTCAAAAAAGAAAAATCGCATTGCATATATGCAATTTGCGAAATTAGAAAAATCAGGAAAATGGGCTAGCCCAGCTGGTCCAGACCACGGGCTAAGGCGCGCGCAGGAGGACTCAGTCACAGGTTTGAATCGCGGGGGAAGCAGTTTCCCCGTTTTGAGTTTTTTTTCACTTATCCAGGACACATGGCAGCATCCAATTGGCTGGAGGAAATGCACGCGCCGGGCGCGTGATCGTCTTCTACCTCGAGTCCGAGATCGCCGGCGGAAGAAAAATTCGCATTTTGGCCGTTTGGATTCAGTTTTTTTACACAAATCCAACAGATCTTCAACAGAAATGAGATAAACATCATCTGATTGGAATCAAATCGCAACAAATCGATGAATTTACACAAATCGGAGTTGGTTTTTTTAACCGAAAATCTGATTAGCTTCGATCGGAGGAAATCCGAGCTTATCCAACTCGGTTTCAAGTGCCTATAAATAGAAATCGAAGGGAGGAAGCCAAAGGACGAATCACAATTGAGAGAAAGTGAGAAAAGAGAGCAAATCAGAGAGCATCAGAGGAAACCTAAAACCGCGAACCGCCGATCGGAGCCAAGCCGCCACTAGGAGACGTTCTGGGAGCAAACCACCGCCACCATTGGATTTAGCACCCTCGAGAAGTTAGGATTCGACACCTCACCCATGACAAAAGACCACCGAAACGCCATGAACAAGCATCCTCCGCCGCCGTGTCCGACCGATTCGACCCGACCGAACCGACCCGCGCATTGACCCGGATCCAGGTAAGTCGGATTTTCCGGATTTTTTTCAATTTATTTATTTACTTTATTTATTTATTCTTATTCCGATTTGATTTATTATTTTTTTATTTATTTATCAATATGTTTGTTATTTATTTATGTTTTATTTATGTTTCTGTAAATAGGAAAATGTTAGAAATTAGATTTTTTAGGATTTAATAATGTAGAAAAATAATAAAAAATAAAATAAAAAATAATAATAAAAATGTAGAAAAACAATATAAATATTAGAAAAATAATAATAGAACTTTAGATTTCAAAATAGGATAGATAATAGTTTAGGATAAAATTTTTAACAAAAATTCACAAAAATTATAAAAATCATAAACACTATAAAAATCATGAAAAACTTAGAAAAATTATAAAAAAATTGTAGAAGAATAATAAAAATCATAAAATTACAGAAAAAAAAAGAAAAATCGTAAAAATCATAAAAATTAATGAAAATTCAAAAATTATAATAGAAAAAATAAGTTTTAGCACTTAGAAAAATCATTTTCTTCAAATAAATCCAAAATTGATGTTTTTCCTAAAAACCATTTTCAAAAATCATATAAAAGTTTAGGCTTACATTTTTTTAGAAAATAAAAAAAAATAGTAAAAACATAAAGCAAAAGAGATTTCAAAATTAAAATTCACAAACACACTTAAAGTTTTCAGAAAAGCGAACTACGGCTTGTTTGATCCTGGATAGCAGGTACGTAAGCACCCATTCGGGTCAACCCATAAAATGAAATAAAAAATCATTTTCTTGAAATAATTCAAAAACATAATAAAAAGTAACAGAAACACAATAAAACACATTTCTAAATAGGAACAATTTTAGGAGATTATGTGGTAACCGTAAGGTTTTAATAGGTTAGCCTCCGGACTTAGAAACTCGGGTTTTCCCCTTTTCCTCTTTTCAAAAATGAGAAGAGGAAATAACGACGACTAGTGGTCCAAATTAAGACTAATCCGCTCCTTTAGTCTTAATTCAATATTTCCCAACAACAGTTGGGTGGTGACTCTAAAAATCAAACGAAATTCCTAACTCAAGTCGAGGATCTACATTAGATGAGCATAGGGTCTAGTCTAGATCGGATTAGGAATGGGAATGCAAAAAAAATTAGACTCGACACCAGCTTATGAACATGAAGACTCCTTGGTTTGTAGGCTTTGCAAACTATCTAGTAGTAAGAGTTCTCCCTAATGACCTTAGTTATCATGTAAGAAAGAAGTTCTTTTTCGAACTTAAATACTACTACTGGGAGGACCCCTTTCTTTTTTGAGTCTATAGAGATCAAGTTATAAGGGGATGTGTCTCACATGAAGAGGGATGGCAAATCCTTGGAGAGTGTCATTCTGGCCTTACCGGTGGTCATTACTCAGCCAACAGGACCGCGCATAAAGTTTTGAAGGCTAGTTTCTATTGGCCTACAATATTTAAGGATGCTCATTGTTGCTGCATCACATGTGATAGATATCAATGGGTAGGGAACACATCACGAAGAGATGAGATGCCTCAAAACTTTATTCTAGAATGTGAGGTCTTTGACTTATAGGGCATTGACTTTGTAGGACCATTCCTTACTTCTTCCGGGAATAAGTACATTTTAGTAGTGGTGGAATATGTTTCTAAATGGGTTGAAGCTTAAGCTTTGCCCACAAATGACGTCTGTGTGGTTATAAAGTTCCTTAAGAAGTTGTTCTCTCATTTTGAAACCCTTAGAGCTATTATAAGTGATAAGGAAGCACACTTTTATAATGCGTAATTAGAAAAGGTAATAAGGAAATAAGGTGTAACACATTGAATTGCTACACCTTACCACCCTTAGATGAGTAGACAAGTTGAAGTTTCCAATCGTGAACTGAAAAGAATTTTAGAAAAAATAGTCTAGCATAATAGAACAGATTGGGTAGAAAAGCTTGATGATGCCTTGAAGGCATACCAAACAGCCTACAAAACACATTTGGGAACTACTCCCTATAGGCTAGTTTACGAAAAGTCCTACCACCTCTTGGTGGAGATTGAACATAAGGCATATTAGGTAATCACGTTGGCTAATTTCGACTTAGAGGCTGTTGGATTCAAGAGGAAACTATAACTAAATGAACTTGATGAGTAGAGAAAGCAAGCATATGGATGAAGATATATAAGGAGAGGATGAAGGACTATCATGATAGACACATCTGCCATCTAAGAGAGTTCAAGGAAGGGGACCAAGTACTTTTGTTTAATTCTCGGTTGAAACTTTTTCCCAAGAAGTTGAAATTAAGATGGTTTGGCCCCTTTGTAGTCAAGCAAGTCTTCCTACATGGTGCGGTGGAGCTCGAACATCCAAAGTATGATAATTTCAAGGTAAATGGCAATAGACTGAAATTGCACATGGGAGACGGGATAGCACAAGAATACTATGGGTAGTCTAAACTCCAATTACTAGATATTTAGCCAATCACAGTGAAGGCTGTCGAGCCAACGGCATTAAAAAAGTGCACTTCTTGAGAGGTAACCCATGATTAATTTAGGTATGTTAAGTTCCTTTTTGTTTTACTTTTATTTCACCAGACTAATTTTTTTCTATCAAAAAAGGTACAAATTTGCAAAAAGGAATTAAGATTATTTGTGTGGAGTGAGAGTTCATCTTTAGGTATGGGGAAGCATTAATCAAGTATGGAAACTCAAGCTTTAACTTTTTAAGTGTACTGGTAAGTTATTTCCATGCTCCTTTAATTATGTTAAGGTGCACAATGAATAACCCCATGGATCAAGTAGCTTGGAAGAATGTTACTAGAATTCTATACAATGTTTCCACACCTATATAACTTTGAGCACAAGTAGTGCTCACCTCAAGAGGAGCCTCTAGGCACTTTTTGGCATCTTGTAAGGCCCCGAGCATGGCCGTGCAAGAGCTAGGGCACTTCATGCTCTATCAACAAAGCCCTCAAATCACTTTTTAACACTTTACATGGCCCCAAACACGCCTGTGCAAAAGGTAGGGCACTTTGGTGTGCTATAGGAACAACCTCGGATCACTTTTTAGCACTTTGCAAGGCCCTAAGCATGGTCGTGCACAAGCCTATGCAGAGTGTCCATATCTATATAGTCACTTTTACCGTCTCTCCCACATGCTCTTTGATTTTACTCCACTTTGATACATTTCCCTTCTACCTCCTCCTCACGAAACTCCACCTTTACACTTCACACATTTCTCCCTTACATTTTACTTCATCTTCTATACTCCAGACTATACATCCAAGTAAGTTTTTTCTCTTCTTTTCATTGTACATGCCAGACCTGCACACATGATAATTTATATATATATATATATGGCTAGGTTCTCAACATATGCAAATGTGTTCTTACACATAAGTAAATGTGAGGTAGTGATTATTGCTTGCTGAGTATTTAGTTGTCTTACATACCTTCTTCTTCCATCTATTTGTGCTTTTATATGATTTTCATTTGCTCTATACATACACATACGATCTCATTTGACACTTAGGGTTTATTACCATTTTTTTTTTTGTGATTTCATAACTTTTGGGGCTTTTACCAATATTGTGCAATCAATTGTTTTTGAAGTTATTCGATGCCAATAGCTCTCTTATTTTTTTATTCACAGTGCTTATTTTGACAATCTAGGGTTTTTAAGCATGCAGAATTGGGGTTTTTGCAATTTTAAGTACTAAAGTAGAAATTCATGGAGTTTTGATGAGGTTTAGTTCATCTAATTATCTTAAAACTTATACATGACCTTATATACAACCAAATTCCCACACTAGTGTTGATTTGAAATTTTACCTGTTCTTAATCTTACCCCACCTGCTACATGGCCGTGCAAATGACCATGTTAACTGTTATGTCTTACCCTATGATTTTAGCATTAAGAATTGATGCTTGTTTCGTTACACTTTGATTGTACAAATCTTTTATAGATATTGTGCATTAATGTGAGTTTTTTTAAATTTCGATTAAGTTATGAAATTAGACTTTGATATCTTTTTATCATGAACTCCTTTATACATCTTTCATGTAGATGAGTACAAAAAGGGCAGTGAATAAGAAGGGAACACAGTAAGCTTTCACATCTAGGGATGTAACTAGGGTGTACCATAATAGGTTACCTACCCCGATCGACCCGATAAAAACCCTATAGGGTCAGACTCTATAAGGTTTAGGGTCGAGTTTTCTGACATGAAATAAAACTCGATAGAGTTTAGGATCAGGTTACGAGATCTATAAAAAACTTAATGGGAAAACCTAATCTAATTTTTTTAAAATAATAAATTAATATTATAATTTATAATCGGTATATTTTATTTTATTATTTTTATATTATATTTTATTTTTATATATTATATATTTATATTTAATTTCTCTATTCTTTTTATCATAAGTAGATTAATAATAAATTAAAGAAATGACATATGAAAATAAGTTGAAGTATGAAAAAAAAAATTATCATCATTCGAGTTGGGTTTA
The DNA here is from genome assembly GCA_037954665.1 of Laguncularia racemosa. NCBI lineage: Eukaryota > Viridiplantae > Streptophyta > Magnoliopsida > Myrtales > Combretaceae > Laguncularia > Laguncularia racemosa. The sequence goes on along the minus strand of JBBMOL010000033.1, from coordinate 3,698,213 downwards.
GGCCGTGTCATTTGTTAATCGGGCCGAGTTAAAAAAAAAAAAAAAACCTATCGAGTCAAGGCAGGTTTTGGGCATCTAAATTCTTTACTGGGTCAGGTTCAGGTTTCAATAAACTGGTCCTAAACCTAACTCGTTTACATCCCTATCCACATCTAACCAACTATAAGAAACAACTTCCCGCTCTCACAAGAGGCTATAGACCTCTCCACAATGAGAAGTAGTGCACAAAGCACCTGCTAGATACTCCAACAAAGATTAGAGTAAAGAACGACAAAAAAGACTAAAGTCCCTTACCTTTGGAAATAATGAATACCTTAACCGGAGGATACTTAGGGCTTACAGAATTGAAGAACAAATTCGTGAAATAATCAGTGTTGGGCCCTAGGCTACCTTCTTTGAAATAAAAGAGCCAGCTTATAGAGAGGTTACACTTGAGTTTCTCTCTATGTTGAAATTTGATCATCACTGTCTAAATTGTTAGGTATATGGACAAAAACATAATATTCCAACATATCAGTTTAGGAGATATTTGGGCTTATACTCAGTATTAAAATCAAATATAGTGGATTTCCAACGACTACCAACCACTTAGCCTGAAGATATGTCCACCTAAAGATATTTAGAATAACTTTGTGAGGTGGAAATCCATTATAACCCTTCAAAGTCCAAGGTATTACCCATCAAAAATATTGATCTGAAATTGGTCTATTACCTCTTGGCACACATTATTGGAGGAAGGAAAAGTAGTTATGGGGTGGTAAATAATTTTGAAAATTTTCATCTTTATAGCTTGACTAACAAATTTTAGATCAATATAAGAGTTGAAGTTGCCAAGTTCCTACATTAGCAGGTAATTGATTCTCAAGTAAAGGGGATATACTGTGAGGGCTATATCACTAAATTCTTGAAAGGATATGACATCTTTTGAGCCTCAAATCCCGAGGAACCAGACATCCTTACCACTAAAATTTATGATGGCCCATTTTGACTATGGGAGATGGTCAAGTTAATTGACATCCCCACTCTATCAAAGTATTCAACTCCACCTAAAGTAGCTTATACTTATGGTGTTGCTTCTACTTCCCATGCCCGACCTGTCGAAGATGAACTTCAAAGTTTGAAAAGAGAATTTTAGGAAGAGAGGGAGCTGAATGAAATGGAAAGAAAGAAAAACAAACATTTTCGAAGCGCAATCTGGGCATTTCTAGGAAGATTAGCTAGTTGTTTCTCCCCACCACCAATTAATCTACCAATGTATGACTCTTCTCTCGAATCTACTTCACCACATGACAATGTTCCTAAACCATCTAGGAGAAGGGACAAGGACCCAATTATTGTTGAGTCCTCCAGTTCTAAAGAAGAAGACAATAAGGGAGATGATATTGAAAAAGTATATGAGGAAGATGATGATGACGATGATCAGGAGGATGTAACCACAACCATAGACATTGATAATAGCAATAAAGAAGATGATTGAGAGCTAGATCTTATGCTAGCTTTACATTTTCTCACTCAGTTTGTTTTATTTATTTTTCATAAGAGTAGTTTATTTCTTTTTGCTCTTAATTTGTAATTAATTGCGCTCCTTTATGGGAAGACTTTCTACCAGTTGTTGATAAATGTTCCATTCCTTAGACTAGGATAGTTAACTTTTATTTTGATTTTTTTTGTTGCTTTTTTTTTTTTTTTTAGGTTTGATGATGCACAACTTTCTCTTTGAAGGAATTCAAACTTGTAAGTGCTGACAACTAAGGAAGTCTTTAGTGTCATTTTTCTTTTATTTCTTAATTTTTCTTTTATCTCTGTTCTTTCTCTTATGTGTGCTTATTTTAGAAAGATATTGGGAATAATGTCTTAAATAAGTGTGGGGAAGGGATATAAAGATAGAAGAAATTAGGTTCTGAATTATTTATGTACCTTATGCTCTTGTTGATCAATTTTTTCCCTAGTTACAAGTTTGCAATTGAACTTTAATCTTAATTGTCTATTATTGAAAAGTGCAAACCTTGAAATTGTACTCATTAAAATGTAAATGTAGCATTCTTGTACACATATATGTAAAAGTAATGACTTTGTGTGCCTTACTCACCTATTGTTAGGCTTAGTATACTTAGTTAGAGTTTTAGGATGAAATCCAAGTAGGGTAAATCTATTTGTTGTTTAATAGCTGAATTTAGAGTTATGAAATAAATGAAAATCCTTAATTTCAAGTGAATTAGTTGTGTTTTTAAGTTAACTAGCTAGTATATTTAATATTCAATTATTTTGAGAGGTCTTTTAACCCTTTGTGAAAGGGGTATGTGAAATTGTTAACTTGGTAATTTTTCTTGAAACGATCTCTTTGAAAAAAAAATAAATATCAATATTGAGTCCTTATGTGTTAAGTAAGGGAGCCCTTTAAAACCTAGTCATCTAAGGTTGTCTGTCTTGGGATCGATCAATCAACCAGTGAAATTACCATAACTTTAAGGGTTATCAAAAAGACAAGTTTATCGAGTCTTGTAACTCAAGTAAATAAGCTCATAGGGATGCGTTCCATTAAGGAAATAACATTTATTAACTTGGGTGATGAGCTTAAGATTATCGACTAAAAGCTTGCTACATGGGTTACTTGGTTCTATTCAATTGCAAAAAAAAAAAAAAAAAACTTTCAAAGAGACTTGAAAGAAAAAGGAAAATAATCTAAGGGAATAATAGTTGCCATATACTTTCACTTCTTGTTGTTATGCTTTGAAAACTAATTGAATGGTTTATATACTTTTTGGTAAGTGGCGAAATGCAACTGAGCAACTTGAATTTTGTTTGATTTGTTATTTCCTTCGTAACTTTGAAAGCGATTGCTAAATAGTGAGGATACTAGTTTAACTTACTTGGATTAATCTGAAAAGTTTAATTATTGCATGCTAGGTGCATATACAATTATGGCAGGTTTGAGCAATATACACTAACATGTCACTAAGAATTAATTGAGTGAAGAATGTTGCTTGTGATTTGAAGTTTATAAAGAGTATAATTTATGATAGAGTCTTTTTCTTGTCCTTATTTTGTTTGCTTGTTAAGTGTGGAGAAATTTGATAAGTGTAGAGAGAACCTTAATTATAGTATTTATTGAATATGATTTTTTTTATGAATTTTGTGTAAATTTATCAGGAAAAAGACACTTCAATTTTTAATAGTTGTTTCAAGTTTTAAAGAGTGCAACTTAAAGATTTAAAGAAGGTTAAAGCGAAAACAAGGAAAAATCTAGTAAAATATAAGAAAAGGTGATTTTTCATGTGTACACAACCTTCAGCATGACTGTGCTGATGCCATTGCCAGAAAGCAAAAAGTGATCATAATGCATCGAGAAATTGTGCCCTAGTTACTGCACAAGTGGAGTAGAGAGTAGTGCTGAAGCAGGAAATTTGCCCAGAGAAGAAACTACAGAAATTCCAGAATGCACAACCATAAACATGGCCATGCAAAACTCGAAACGCTAGAATTTTACTTTTTTCTAAAGTACATTGCTTTGAGCACGAGTGTGCATTAAGTCGTGCATGCTACCTTATTTCTTAAACTATAAATACTCACTTTATTACAAAAATTAAGGATTTGGATTTACTTTTTCTTGCAACCACTCTAAAAACCCTAGGAGAGCAAAAATTACAAATATGGAAGGAGAAATTGTTGGAACATCATCAGAAATCACAAAATGCTTATGAGGGTTTATTATTTTCATCATGAATTCTTATTACTTCTCTAGATTTCTCGTAATTACTGTAAATTTCCATGGAGGAATAGATTTATATGCCCTTCATCTTATGAAACTTTAAACGATGTGATTGAATTACTTATTTATTAATGAAAAGTTTATGCCTTTGTATCTATTCATGTATTTTAACTGCTGTGTGATTAATTTATGCACGCAAATTAATTGCATGTCCGATTCTTGTTAGATAGAGAGAGGTCTCATCTAATAGGATAGATCTTCATATATAGAAAAATTGCATGTTTTACCTAGAGGTAAGAGAACTTTAGTTTTCTACATAAAGATTTAATCTTTATTTGGGAATTGTGAACTTAATGAAATCTTATAGGAAGCTAGTGAGGGAGAAGTCTCCATTATTCCATATAAGTTTATTAATTAATTAACTCAAGGGAGTAATTAATTTAATTGAGAATTTTTGCAGTGCAAAGCATAACATAAATTTGTTAATCAATATCTTATTATAAGAAAGCTAGGGTTTAGAGTGGATCAGGATGAAAGGTATGTCTTTGTGATTGAATTCATTTATTACAATGATTATAATTAATCTTAAGGTAGATTACTTAATTAGAAATTTAATTTTTTAATCTCACATTAAGATTTAGATTAGATAGTAGAAAAATGGTAATACTCGTACTTATTTTTAAGATCCTTGAGGACAATACCCATTGCAATCTATACTACATTAGATGGGTGCACTTGCTTAGCTAAGTCATTAGATTTTTTTGGGTTAATAAATTTATAAGTTGATACAATTGGATAAATGACCAATCAATACTCCCCAGCAGCATCCAACATAAGAGTCTCAATCTCCTCCTGCTCCATGTCCAAGGCCATGTCAAGAACCAACGAACACATTTGCCTAGCTAGTTAGATAGTTTAAAGCCTTTGAATGCTTCTTGATGAAGTATCCCACACAATTATAGAACGTCTTCTTCACCAAAGTGGTCATAGGTAATCCTTGAGCCCCCTTCAACACAGAATTGTAGTTTTCAACAATGTTAGAGGTCATATACTTAAACCGATAGCAACCATCATGAGCCAGCGTCCACATATCCAATGACACATTGTCAAACCACTCCAACGCATCGGGCTTAATGATCCCCACCTACTCCATCATATAGTTTAACTTGCAAGATTGTGCTTGCAACTTAGTGTATGTAACTAACCTTTTACATTGCATGTTTTTATGTTCCGAGTTGAAGTTGCTTGCAAGATGTTGTAGATAAAACCACTACATCACAAATGGAGAGCATCATCCATTGGCTTCTTCTTCAACAGTCGACTTGATGCCCACGTGTCTACCTAATATGAAGTAAATGGTTTCATGAACTGCATGGTTACCGACAACAGATTCCTTCAATTTCCTCAAAACCAGCCCCATGTCTTAGTCGTTTTCTAATCTATGAGAGCAAATGTCAGCCAAAGTATATGGTTGTTGCCATTAATGCCACATGCAATTAGCAACTTTTGAGTGTACTTCCTATATAGAAAAGTTATGTCAATGATAACAACTAGTCTAAGGAATCTCTACGCTACAATGCATAGCCCAAATGCCTAGAATACCCACTTCAGAGTAGACACTTGGGGGGTAGTTAATCTACTCCACCCCCAATCAATTCGTGTTTCAAGATTTGTATTTTCTATAACATTTAGAAGTTTAGAGAGTTCATTGTAATACTTCTCCCAATTCCTGTACACATGCTTTATAACTTGTTTCTTTCCCTCCCATACCCCATTTCCTACTAATCCTATAACCAAATTCCTGTTTGACAAAAGAAGCTAGCTTTGCTACCTTCATATTAGGATTGTCCCTAACAGGATTTACAAATCAGCTAGTAAGAAGATTGTAATCAAACTAATCAGCGAGTTATTGCATATGTATGGACCTTCAAATCTCGTCACTACGAACATGCTCTCCAACTTCTTCTTTCGGGCTTGAAGCCTCCATTTACAACCGTTGTCTTTTCTCAAACAAAAAACAAACTATAACAATGGACTAGATTTTACAACAGTGAAGTTGTAATGGTTCTTCACATGGTAAGCCTTCATTGCTTGAATCACATCTACTTTCATTCTAAATTTCATGCCCTTGTACAAATCGTCACTACTGCTTGAACCATTACAAATATTAGTTTTCTCCTGCTCGAAATAAATGTAACCATCATCACCACCAATGTTGTAGTATGGAACAAGATCTTTAACTACCATACTTGGTGGTTTAGCTTGCTTTAATTGATATATTGCCTGTCTCAAGTATGTAGGTACGGTTGGAGTCTTCTTCAAGTACTTCATCTCCATCATTTTCACTTTCTCCATGTTCCACATCGGAACGCCCATCATTATTGGTACTCTCCTCCTCAACACCTATTCTTACATCGATGTCAATTGCAGTATCCTCTCCCAAATGAACCATATACAAATTAAGTGTGTCTAGTCATTGTAATACTGGAGTAACTGCTCTATTTATTTCATCTTCATCATTGCCTTCCATCAAGGTTAGAATTGCGGGTTCAAATATCGACAACTCAGGTTGCATTTTTGCAATGTTATGTGATGAATGTGGCTGATTACTTATATTGAATGTTTGCCTTACAGAAGCCCCCCCTCCCCCCCCCCCAAATTGTCAGAAATTCTGATGTACAACTATTGTATGCCACGATCTCCATATGATTAAACCATTTTAATGAAATTTTTCATCATCTCTAATTGCCATCAACGCATAACATGTACTACCCTTATAGAAGATAGGATGCTTGTGAATTATCTTAACCCTCACTTCGGTTGGATCAACTCTAATGCTTCGGCATATTCTATATAAAAATTTGTTATAGTTGACATTTTTCTTCATTTTCGACTTCTTCGTTAGATCCTTGTCATATTTCGACCCCCAACTACCAACCACAATATTTCTAAATGCATATATCATCAATTTGACGTAATTACCTATTGTTTCCCTATCTATAGTATATATAAATTATGAGTTTTTTTTTAAATGACAATTTTCAATAACAACATTGTAAAAATTTAGTCTAAGAAAAATAAAAAAAAATTGTATCATTTTTAATTTTAAATTTTTTCCCATTATTTCCCAACAAAAATTTGCAAATTTAATTAACAACATTGTAAAAATTATTTCGCAAACTAGACATTACAAATTTTCATCATAATATTTTTTATAATAACATAGATAATATTTTAAACTTAATATTTACAAATAATATTAAAATTTTCGTCATAACAAAGTATTCTCATACTAACATAAAAATTAATATCGCATGTTACATATTACGGGATCTACATAAATCATATTTAACACACTGTAAACTAGTAATAAGTAGTAATATTTTCTATAAAACATAAGATTACAATAACATTTTCCTTAAATAATAATATCAAACACAGAAAAAAAAAACTTCAACTTTTTTGTAAAAAAGTATACCACAATTGATTAATCATTGAGGAAATGCTAGATCTTAGTGTATTCGTTCAAATCCCTCATTTTTGCTTTGCACAAACACTTTTTCTTCTTCTTCCTGCGAACAAAAGAAAAAAAATAGATGGAGTTTGTAGATGGGAAAATTAAAGAAAATGTTTGATGGGTGTTGAATCCAACAAAAATAAAACCTACTCCTAGACAATTATATGATTTGCATATAGTGGTGAGTAGGGTCGAATCCACAGAGATTGGTTAAACTTATTTCTATTCAAGGAGAATAAAAGGGAAAAGAAAAATGGGGGGTTTTGTTTGTGAATCAAAATAAAGTAAAACAAGGTAAGAAAATCGGATATTAATAAAAGCCTAGCCAAAGGAATCAAGATAGTTTAATTCAAGGAATTGATCATCGATGCAAATGTTCTCTATTCTTAGTTCTAGATAAACTGGTTATGGTTATTAACAAGCTCTAACAACCTATCTCTCCTTACTTCCTCGATAACCTCAGACAAGCGCTTTGAATTATTTCTCTTATTGATTAAACAACCCTAGACAAGCGCTTAGGATTTAATCTATCAATAGCATTAAGATCTAGAGAGACCACCAATTCATGCCAGTAGATTATAAGATAACCTATTTAAACATGATCACACACCTCCATAACATGAATTCGATCATCTCTTTTATAACCAAACATGTTATTGCGTCACTAAGACTAGAACAATCAAACAATTATGGATTTGACGTGCTAGTTGACAATATATTAACTTGCTAATTGAGTAGAAGAGCTCTATTCATACCAATCAACAAAGATAATAATGACAAAACGATTAGAAGATATATGAATACCCGAAAGCAAAGAATAGAATAAATACAAGTCAATTAGACTTCACAATTCGTGGAGAATTAAACATTTATGACCCTTTGGCTAGAAAAGTAGCTTAGCTACTCATGTTCATCAATAAAACGAAAAATAAAAATAAAAACATAACAAGCCTCTGTTTCCGGCTACCTGCTCTGCCTCCGCGTTTCCTTCTTGTCTCCAAGGTGATCCAAGATTCAAATATTCAAAAGTTCTCTTAACCCTCTAGGGTTGGTTCTATTTATATTGTTAGGGAGATGGCATGTGATCTTTTGCTAGCAAGATACGAAAATATCTTTCCTTTTCCAAGTAGATTTCGAGAAGTAAATGTTCGTCCGCCTGGCACGCCCTAACACACGGCCGTGGATCAAGCCGTACCATCCTCTGTGCATATTCTTCAAGTCTTCATCCGCGCCCAGTGTGTACCACGGTTACACACACGGCCAGATTTCAAGCCGTGCCTTCATCTGTGCATAATCTACAAGTCTTCATCCGTGTCCAGTGTGTACCACGGTTAGACCCACGGCTAGATTTCAAGCCGTGCCTTCATCTGGTTGATGTTCCACACTTTCTTCTCCTTGGCACGTCTAGCTTCCACCACGGCTCCAAGCACGGTTTCTCCCACGGCTTCCACCACGGCCGTGCCCTAAGCCGTGTCTCTCTCTGTTTAAAGTCCACATGTCCGTCTTCTTGTCCAGTGTGTGACACGGTTTGCGCCATGCCCGTGCCTTAAACCGTGCTTCCGATACACGGCCGTGTACTTCAACCGTGTATCTTCCTGTTGATTCAAAACCAAGTACACGGCCGTGTACTTCAATTACACGCCCATGTACTTCCCTCCGGCGGTGTAAATCCTTGTCTTTGAACCAAGTTGTAGATGGCTTCTCTAATTTACTTGAATTGGCATCCTTGACTCCATTTAACCTGATTTATCATGATGATAGAATTAGAGTACCATTTCCTTATGATTTCTATAAAATCAATAATAATTTAACACAATTTATACTATAAAGATTGAGTATAAAATGGCTCTATCAATGTTTCCTATTTCTGTATTTATATTATTAATTTTCTATACTATAGTCTCATGACTTGCTTTTTACATTGAGAATGGATGTTAAAGTGAAAAAAAAAAATGGACAATGGGATTACTTGAGGTGGCAGGATTGAAGGCGTACACTTGATCCACGCCTTTAATAGAAGTACTAAGGGTATGGGCCTCATTCACGCCTTTAAGCAATATAAATTATACTGAAGTCACAGACCCGATGTGTGCCTTCAATTTTGCAAATTTTCGTAAAACAGAAGTTGTGAACCATGTTCTCACATTTGAAACCTATTTTTGGAATAATGTTTTTGGATACAATATTTGTGAATTTTTTTTTAAAAGACAATATTTATGAGTGTTGCCCTATAATTTATATGTAAGTATAGCATGTATTGATAGTGTATATTCGTCTAGTTGGACAATGGACTTTAGGTGACCTGCAATAGTAACAAATTACTAGAACGGGTATAAGAGTTTGTTCTAGCATAACCACTTCAATACTTAAGTTAGTTATAGGTGGGAGAATAAATGGACAAAGAAATTAGTTAAAGTATATGAGAATGGAAGTTGGAACTTGGTACATAAAGTTTGATCTTAGCATTTATAAATAGGTTGTTGTGTTCTAGTTAGCTAATAGTTCACTACTTACAATGATGTTGTTTGTAAACTCCTTAGGATAAAGGGTAGGTGTGAACTTCTAATAAAGCAACATATGATTAGCATAATTACCTCCATCATGCATTTATCCCTTCTTATTTAATACATTGTAGGTGCTATGTGTCACAGTCCATGACATCAAGAGGGAAGTGAGAGATCAACTTAAACTTAGAATATAGTGAGTAACATCGATAGGATAATTTATTCTAAGGGTGTGGGTACTCTAAAGGTGGGTTTAGCTATTTATGAACAAACTAATTGAGAGTTGATGCTGCTCTTCTGATGATGGCTATGACAGACTAAAATCAGTTGAGAAGGTTGATCTTCACAATCATAAGGGGGATCATAGAAAAATTGGATGAAGACTCTAGTAATGGAGAGTGGGCTCAAAACAAGTCTTGGGAAAATAGGAAGGGAAGATTGGTTCACCATCTAGAAATGAGGCAAAAGTATAAAATAATGAATGGTCGAGCATTGTATGGGATCTTTAGAAGGGGTAAATCTCCCATCTCGTGACAAGTGGTATTAGAACTATAATATTCCAAATTTTGTTGAGCTACCTAAGTTAAGAAAAAAAATTGTGTGTAGGTAACCTTGTTAATAAAAGAACATATGTGAGAGAAACTTGAGAGGAGTGGCCACTAAGAAGACACTGTTGCAAAAGGGGAGGTGGTTGTGCCACGAGTTAAGATTTTTATAATAAGAGCATCTTAAATCAATAAAAAATAAAGAAAATATAATTGTAAGCCACCTTACTATTGGACAACTCAACAAGAGGTAATCTCAAAGGACATAGAAAGGGGTAATGGTGAGAGAGGAATGGCCATAGATGCTCGAAGTCCTAGTTGAGGTGATCTTGGGATAAAGTTTGGCAATGGTAGGGAGGGATGGTAATCAGTTGGAATAGTACAATAGGAGACTGCTCTATCATTAGGCAATTTAGGAAGAGAAGATCTCAAAAAACAAAAAGAGAGGGCAAGAGCGAGAGAGGAAGTCCTGTAAAAGCCTATAATCTTAGTCGAAGAAGACCTTGGGGAAGTTTGCCAATGGGGAAGGGTGGTAATCTATTGGGGAAAAAAAAAGGTAATGGCTACACATGAACAAATTGATCGGAAGCTGATGCTGCTCTCATGATGACGGCTATGGTAAGTAAAAACCAGTTGGGAAAATTGGTCATCACAATCTTAAGGAAGATCGCAGCAAAATCGAATAAAGGCTCTCTTGATAAAAGGTGGGCTTGGAACCAATTTCGGAAAAACAAGAAGGGAAGGTTGACTCACCATTCAAAAGTGAGGAAAAAGTATAAAATAAAGGATAGTTGAGTGCTACACAAGATCTTTAGAAAGGGTGAACCTTCTGACCCATAACATTAGGCCCTAAGCACATGACTTTCCTATGCCAGGCTTGGCTTAGAGGCCAAGCACAACACTTTCGCTTTTGGCCCACTAGATTTAGCCGTGTTGGGCTACTAAGCTTAGTTATGTTAAGCCCTATAACCTATACCTAAAATTGGCCATCAAAAGCATATATATTATTATATTATATATGTTGATACATATAACATGTGTATATAGATTATATATTTATTATATATATGCATATATGTATGTTTATGTGTAAGGATGCAAGCAAGATGGGTTTAAGATAGGTTTCATAAAACCTAAACCTATTTTGATACCCTACTAATTGCCTCAAAACCCATCTTAAACCCTATAAGGTTTTTACCCGCTGCCCAAATCCCACCCACTAGACTAATAGGGTACCCACAACCTACCTACAACCCACTCCTAAGATTAACAACATTTTGTTTACTTTAGTATTTATGCTATAATGAATCTAAATTAAGCAAAAGGGAATTCTAACTACTAAAACATTGTTTAGCATAGTTAAATACCATCAATTACATACATCTACTTCAAGTTTATAATAAAATAAACTATATTGGTTAGCAAATATGGAAATATCATTCGTTAAATTTGAATAATAAAACTAATAGCAAAAATATTAAATAATGTACTAAGTAACATTTGTAAGAATATAAGTAACTAAAAATTTAAAAGTATTGTTGTAAATATAAAATAAAATAATAAATGATAATCTTAGTGGGTATCAGCTTTCCATTTGGTATTGACTGTGTCCAGCAACCCTACCTAAACCCTATAGGGTTTTAAAAATTGTCCAAAAATGCATCTTAAACCCTATAGGGTGTTATACTATCGGATAAATAGTGGATTCAAAAAAATCGGGAATCTTATAATAGCCCAATCGTTTACATTCCTTTATGTGTATTATATTTATTATTTAAATATATGCAATATGTATAACCTATATATTATATATAGATTATATACATTATATATCTGTTATATACATGATACATATATATGTTTTATAGTTATATAATCTTTGTGCATATGTTGTACCAATATATATAACATATGTATCTAAAGTATATGTATATTTACATGTATGTATGTATGTATGTATATAAATAGTATAGGTTATATGTATAATCTATATATACATATAACATATATATGTATATATAATTTTAATGTATGATATAACATATGTATATATATTATATTATATATATATATATATATATATATATATATAGTTGTCACGTGATTCTCCCTTTAGTTCTTTAGACCTAGCTTAAAGTTATTCGTGGACTTTTAGGTTGAGAATTCATTTGCAAAGTGGACATACATAAGCTAAACAATGGTGTTTGGGGTTACTTTGAAATATCTACTCCAATGCTTAAGTCGGTTGTGGCTCAAGGATAGCGTAGAGAAGTCACTGCGGCATCTAGATAATTGATTATGTGTGGAGTACCTAAGCATTATGGTGTCACATACCTTTTCTTGATGAACCTTCGAGGTTTACATTATCATATATGATTAGGAGGAGAGATGGCCATTTAATTGGCATTCCCTTTATCCCTTGAGCTAATATGGACCATCAAGCAGTTAATGTTAGGGGGCATATTAAATGTTTTGTGTGCTCTCTCGATTAGCAAAGGGCAAATCTTAGGGAGAGGGCCTATACTAGGTTGTATCACATGAACACTTGTTCCCTTTCTTGTCTATTATTCCATTCTATCCTCTTATGGGAAAAGCGTACACATACATGCGCACACACTAGTTATTTTAGTATAAAATGGTTGACGATTTGAATGGGTTTGAACCATTTAGTATTAGTGTCAATTTTTTCATATACAAACCCATTTATAATAGTGTCATGTCTGGGTTCACAGATCATGTCTTGAATTAGCAACCCTATTTAGAGGGTCACATTTAGACTCAAATCATACCACTTCCTTTTTATTTTCAATTAGCTTTTACGTGATCTTTTATATATTTTACATATTTGAATGATGTAATAATATATACTAAATTGTTTGTTTTTCCTCTTTATTTTAGTTTGCATAAAGTATTTGAATATTTAAAATGGAGTATAGAGCATGATTGAAGTTTAATTGAAGTTAAAGGAGTGTTAGAAGTTGAGTGAAATAAGAGACCATTTTTCATCAATTGTTTCACTTTATTGTTTTATTTGTGAATTTAAAATTTTATTTAATAATTTTTTATAACAATCAAAACCTTTTTATTTGTAGTTTTGTAATAGACAATTGGTATTGCGTAATGTGGGTTGACATCACATTAGACAACAAGTAAAAAAACAAGTTCTTTATTTTGCTTTTTCCATTTATCCCCCACTTAACCTATTTATTATGTAATATTGTGGTGTAATAAGGGATTTACAAAATAAGTTTGAATAGAAAATTGAGCTTATTTATGAGGAATTATAATCCAAATTTCTTTTCCTTTGATATTTGTATTTGTGGTTATACTCCCATTGTGATTTTTTTTTTCCAATTTAAATTCTTGCACCAAATTAAATCACATTTGAAGTGGAGCAGTTTAGAACCCTCAATAGTTAAAAGCGATTCAGTTCACTAGGGGTCTAAATTGAATTGTTTTAAATATGATTTGACTCCAATTTTGTAATACCCCATTATGAATAGACACTTTCAAAAATATTTGGATAGCGATTGGGAATATGTTAGGTAAAATTTAAGGTTTCAAACCTTTACATCTTATAAAATAATTAATCAAATAAATTTAGGTGAGGAATTAAGTCTGCTCAAAGCTAATAGAATAAAGTATAAGTTTGAATTTTGAATGTAATTGAATATAAGTCGGAAGAATTTCACTTAACAAGGAAAAAGAAAAAGAAAAGGAAAAGAGAGAGAGAGAGAGAAAGGAAAGTAATAACAACAATAATTATAACGGAGTCTAATAAATAACCAAAAAATAAAAATAATTTAGAAAATCTAAAAATATAAAATCTAGTGTTTAAATGTGATATAAATTCTAACACAAAAATCGAAACTAAAAAATGTTAATTTGTCGATATTAAATGATTAACTAACATTAAAATGAATATTAGTATCTTAAAATATGAAGTAACAATAAGAAAATAACAAAAACAATATATCTTTGTGTTATGTAATTTATTTTAAGCTTACTCTTTCCATTCAAAAACGATGTAAGAATAAACTTTATCACATATATAAATTACACGCATTTATTAGTACAAATCTTATGAAAACTATTATCACATATATAAATTACACGCATTTATTAGTACAAATCTTATGAAAACTATTGACAATTGGTCGAAGTACCAACAATATCTCTTAAAATTGCTTCAAATCACGCAAAAGTAGGTACATATCTCTTTACCCTCTCCTCTCCCTCTTCGTTTCATCCTATGACATTAATAGAAGAGATAATTGCTAGTATAAAAGAGATTTCTTTAGCAATGTGGGACTTACTGTTTATCTTCTTCCCCATTCTTCTTTTTTCAAACTTACCTACTTGACAAGCTAACTTCTCTTTTAATTTTCTTCACACACACTCACTCAATTTTGAAACTAAGACCGACTCTAGAAACTATTCCAACCCCTCAACCATTCCACTACCATGCTCATGTCAGAGCTACCTCAATTTGGCTAGAAAACACCACCAAAATTGACCTACTAAGTTGGCCTTAGACACTTAGTTAAATATTGAATATTGGAAGTTCAATCGCACTATGCTACTTTGAGCTTCAATAACTTTTACCTTTGACCACCAGTTGACAAATCACCACCACCACTATAAACTAGGCATAGGATACTATAAAGACTAGCCATTAACGTTACCCAACATCGACTATGTGGTAAGGAAATCACACTTAAATTTAATGCTATCTCTATCCAATATTTGTAGATTTGATATGTGTATGTATATGAATAAAGATTCAATTTTTATGATAAAATTCATTTTTAAATTGCATGTTATGAATTCTATGACATGATAGTATGTCTAACAAACAATCTTGTTGAAGGAAAACATAATAAAATGCTTGAAAACAAGAATTAATAGTTGAACTACATACACTCATGCATACATACATACATGCATACATACATATATATTTATGCAATTTTGTGACGACAAATATCTCACTTTGGTCCATATTTCAAACACAATGTAGTTTAATTTTTAGGAAAATATTTACATAATCTGAAAGATCTTGTGGAGTAGACTACGGATTTTTTTTTTTAAATTTAAAGGTCAAATAAAATAAGAAAACTGGATTAAAGTTGAGTTGCATGCCTACTAAACTACGTAATTGCAATTCTTTGAAACCTAGGATTTTTATGTCCCACATTGCATATTCTTTTTGTTGGTGTCTTCTCTATATATTAAAGGTTGTGTAGTTACTATAGTGGAGAAAATTACAAGTGAGAGAATCAACATTTGGAGTTAAATTTAAATAGAGGATTGAATTTTCAAGTGATAAAAATAGAAGATGAACGTTATAAAATATAGTTTAAACAATACTAAGTAGTTCAAACAGGAGATTCCATTATGACACAATTACAAACAGTATTGAATCCCCATTTTAAACCAATTAGCATGTTTATGGGATAGTAACGAATTCTTTATTTAAACCATTTAGTATAATATTAATCATTTATTTTAATCGCTTAAAAGTTTGATAATTTATTTTAACTACTTAGCATAATATTGATCATATATTTTAACTAGTTGAAAGTTTGATTCTCTATTTGAACTTGATCTCAAATGTTGATTCCTTCATTGTAATTTTTCCTATTCTAGTGAGTCAAGTACACCACTTAGACTTAGGTTAAGGGATGTGTGCCTTATGCTAAATTAAACATAGTCTTGGGTTAGGTGCTCTGTTTGATCAATCTGTCATGGTCGAAAATCAAATTTCTTTTTAGAAAAAAAGGGGGGGAAATGAAATAGGAAAGAAGAAGAATGTTAGTTAATAGAAATATAAACTAATGAAAGATTTCCTTCATAAATCAATGATATAACAAAGTAGTTTACATATATAAATATATAAATACTTTCAAACAAGACCAAATTTGGAGGGAATATGTAAATAGTATTTTTCTACTATATTTATATAAATGTAAATATATATACCGGTAGCATTTGGTTGATGGAACTAGATAATATAAGGAGAATAAGATAGCAGTGTAAAAAAAAATAAAAAAAAAGAGTAAAATGCAACCTTCTTGTACCATGTTTAATTTATAAAGTACAGGACATAAATTTTTATAATTATATAGAGTTATTTTTTTCATTAATGTGAGAACTCATTAGAAGAGTGATAGGAATCAAATTCTTACAGGACCTATCACTAGAGCAAGAACCAAGGGATTACAAAATTTGGCGATGAGGGTCCTCTTTAAACAATCAGACCCCGGGAATATTTGTTTACTATCTTCTTTTCTATTTCATATTTGTTATGCATTCTAGCAGGTACACTTATCAGTTTTTACAAAAAAAGTGGATAAATTCGCTAAAGCTCAATTTGTGGGTTATTCATGGACCTACATAAATCAAAGAAGAACCGGTCCAACAATATGTTCAATTGAAGTGAAGAACCAGCCACTTGAAAATCATTTGTACTTGTAATTTGTTGCTTTTGGATTCGGCCACTTAAGTGGCTTATTTGTAATTTTGTGTTATTTTTATCCTAATTAAAGCAAATATAAATACTTGCTAATTAGGGTTTTGAGGGAGCTTTTGACATCTTTGGAAACATACACTCTCTTTGCCGTAAGGTTTTCCCTTGCATGCAAAAGATCTCTTATCAATTTCCAAGTGAAATTGTGGTGAGACCAACTTGAGTGGATTGTAAGTAATATCAATCTTCCTCTTGTTGTTTTTCAAATTGTATTTAGTGAGTCATATCTAAGTGCAATTTGTTGGTGATTTGTCATTATCCACGTGAATTAGGGTTCTTCCATTTCATATTTGAATCATTTCAATTTAAGTGGAATTCTAGTTCATTTCCATTGTTTTCCATTGACATTTATACAATTGTTTGTTCCTTATATCTTCCATTTCATATTTGAATCATTTCAATTTAAGTGGAATTCTAGTTCATTTCCATTGTTTTCCATTGACATTTATACAATTGTTTGTTCCTTATATCAATTGAACATCAATCTCGTGAATTGGGGTTCATTTATGAAGTTAGTGATCACGCCAACTGTAGATTGTAATTTGTTGTTCACGCCACTTGTTGATGTGTTTGCTATCTAAATAGTAAGGCACATCATAGTTTTTGGTATCAGAGCAAAGGTTATGAAGTAGGATTTATGTGAACTTCAATTAAAAATTAGGGTTCTTGAATTTTACTTCTTGATCCGAATTGTTAAAGTGGAAGTGGAGATCTTGTAGTAATCTTTGTGGTCTTGATCTTGCCGTGAGAAGAAGGGGAAGTAGGAAGTGTATTTCCTTGTGTGTGTTTTGGAATTAGATAGATATTATTTGTGACAAAAGACAAGTGAATTTCTTGAATGTTGCTTCGGAATTGAAGGAGTGTGAATTACATTTCCAAATCTGCTTTTGTGTGGAGGATTTAGAAATTATTTGAATTTAAAACAAACATTAAGTTTGAAGAGTTATTGTGTAGTATTGATTTAATGCAATTTGAATATTTTTGAATTGTTTCTTACCATTTGTGGAGAAGCTTCATTAAGAGTTGCATTTGTGTTGTTGTGTCGTGATTGGGAGAGGGGTAAAGTGTGTGTGTGCTGCATGGTGAGTGAGTATGTGTGTGGTGTAGTGATTTTGTATGGTGAAGGGTGCAACGTGGTGTATTTGTTTGTGTTATGGTGAAAGGTTGCTGCACTGTGAATTGTAAGTGGTGTATGCGCCGTGAGTGAAGGTTGTTGTAGTGATTAAATTTGAATTTCAAAAGCAAGCATTAAAGTGTGGAAGTTATTATGTATTGATGCTTTGAACACTTTGCTTAGTTGGAATCATTAACTTACTATTTGGAGAAGGGTTTACTGTTACTTCTACTTGTTCTTGTCATAATTGAAGTGTGGAAGTGTGTGTGAAGTTAAGTGGAGTATATTTTTTGTCTTAAAGTGATTGAGGGCGTGGAGTAGTGTTGTTGTTGCTGGCGTAAAAGGGTGATTGTGAATTCTACTACACTTGCCTTTGAATTGTCTTTGTATAACTCAATTCAACAACCATGTCTAATATTGTTGTAAATGGGGGATTTGTAAATGAGGATAAAAATCAAGAGGGAGGTGATTTGTATTTGTCTACTAGTGTACTACGCTGAGCCTTGACTTCTTTTCTAACCATTGATGATGAGTAGAGAGAAAACTTGTTTCACACTTCTTATAGGGTGCAAGGTAATATGTGTGTTATTATTATTGATGGTGGTAGTTGTACTAATGTTGTGGCTGCCTCATTAGTATCGAAATTGAAACTTGTAACTACCCCCACATCCAAAACCCTACAAATTACATTAGCTGAGTGAGCAGGGGAGTCTCCATGTGACCTAGAGGGCTAGGGTACGTTTCAGTATAAGGGATAAATATCATGATGAAATTGAATGTGACATTCTTCCCATGTGTGCATCCCATGTATTACTTAGCAGGCCTTAGTTGTATGATAGGAGAGTTTTACATGATGGCTATAGAAATACTTATACGTTCTAGTAGGAGGGTAAACATATAGTGTTAAGCCCAATGTCACCATCAGAGGTTTAAGAGGTTCAGATGCAGATCGGTAAACCTTTAGAGGACCAAGAGGTTTATAGGCAAATAAATAAACCTTTAAAGGTCCAAGAAGTTCAGAGACATATAAGTAAAACTGGGAAGAAGAAGACCTTATTGGGGGAACAATTTGAGTTAGGGAAGGCCATAGTAGATGATAGACCATCATATTTATTGCAGATGAGATATATCCTAAAGGTGGAGGAGCGAGAGTAATTACCCCCTGTAGTATTTCAAGTACTGGGTGACTACAGTGATATTTTTACAAATAACTTGCCAGGAGGATACAAAGTTTCTACTACATGTAATGTTACAAACCTGTCACTCTATTTACCCGATGATGTTCATGAAGACTTATCAAATTTGAGGGCAAATCTTCTTGAGGCCCAAGGAGATGATAGGAATCAAATTCCTATACGACCTATCACCAGAGCAAGAGCCAAGGGATTACAAAATTGGAAATGAGGGTCCTCTTTGAACAATCAGACCTCGAGAATATTTGTTTAGTATCTTCTTTTCTATTTCATGTTTGTTGTGCATTCCAACAGGTACACTTATCGGTTTTTACAAGACAATAGATAAATTCACTAAAGCTCAGTTTATGGGTTATTCATGGACTTATATAAATCAAAGAAGAACTGGTCCAACAATATGTTCAATTGAAGTGAAGAACCAGCCACTTGAAGATCATTTGTACTTGTAATTTTTTTCTTTTAGAACCGGCCACTTAAGTGGCTTATTTGTAATTTTGTGTTATTTTTACCCTAATTAGAGCAAATATAAATACTTGCTAACTAGGTTTTTGAGGGAGCTTTTGACATTTTTGGAAACATACACTTTCTTTGCCATAAGGTTTTCCCTTGCATGCAAAAGATCTCTTATCAATTTCCAAGTAAAATTGTGGCAAGAGCAACTTGAGTGGATTGTAAGTAATATCAATCTTCCTCTTGTTGTTTTTCAAATTATATTTAGTGAGTCATATCTAAGTGCAATTTGTTGGTGATTTGTCATTATCCATGTGAATTAGGGTTCTTCCATTTCATATTTGAATCATTTCAATTTAAGTGGAATTCTAGTTCATTTCCATTGTTTTCCATTGACATTTATACAATTGTTTGTTCCTTATATCAATTGAACATCAATCTCGTGAATTGGGTTTCATTTGTGAAGTTAGTGATCAAGCCAACTATGGATTGTAATTTGTTATTTACACCACTTGTTGATGTGTTTGCTATCCAAATAGTAAGGCACATCATAGAGTTCTGATGTGTACACAATAGCAAAAAGAACATTAATAATGTAAGGTTATTTTTTAGGTCTTAAAAATGTGCTTATATTGTCTAATAAAATAAATTTTTATATTATAAAAGACGTAGTACAAAAATTTTTAGTTTTGTCTAGTTACTTGAGATCTCTATTGTCTAGTAACTTAGTTAACTATGCAAATCAAACAAAGTACTAAAGATTTTGTTTAATTCAGTATCATAAAATGATGGCAATCAAAGGCTACTATTAAGTAATAGCAATTTTAAGAGATACTTACTACTATAATTATATATATGAGCATATATATTTATGCACTTCCTTTTACAATAATTATACAAAGGCATGTATATGTACATCTACACGAAATAATGATCTCTATACTTAAGCAAAAATAAAAATAAAAATGAAACAAATCTATTTTCCATACTTA
The DNA here is from genome assembly GCA_037954665.1 of Laguncularia racemosa. NCBI lineage: Eukaryota > Viridiplantae > Streptophyta > Magnoliopsida > Myrtales > Combretaceae > Laguncularia > Laguncularia racemosa. The sequence goes on along the minus strand of JBBMOL010000033.1, from coordinate 3,677,660 downwards.
TATGATTTTTCATGGGTTTTAATTAAAAAGCATGATAAAAAATTGAAAATAAAAAGAAATAAGAAGTCTATGAATATACTATTTAGAAAGATATTTTTTTAAATGTGCATATTATAAGGAATGTTTAGGAACTTATACAAATATATAAATAAATAAAAACAAAATAGTAATAAACTAATAAATGAAAAAAAAAAGAATTAACTTCCATCATTTCACGGTTCAAATTACAGGAGTGTGTGTGTATAAATTTTGACTTATAATTTGGTCCATTCAAGGGATTCATAAATAAAGAAACCTAAACAAATTTGGCTAAATAATCTTTTTAGAATCTTCCTACATTACTTAAAATATATCTATAATGTTTTGAAATAGAAAGATATGGATACTATATTTTCAAGATATCATTTTAACCATATACAAATATAAATATAATAACAATAAAAATATTAATGGAGATGATAAATGATAAAAAAATATAAGTTTTGAAATCACAAAACCCTATATAATATATATATATATTGGATTTAAAACTTAAGTGTCTAGTAGTTCCTCTAATATAAATTAAAAGACACTTTTACTAATTGAATATGATTAAGAGGACAATTGAATAAGAAATTTAGGTGAAACTAAATTATTCTTTTTCTAAATTCTTATACTATTACTTAAAATCAATATCTACGCTAGCTTTGAGGATAGAGTGAATCACTCTACAAACAAATATGTTTATGAAGAACAATAAGAGTATATGGTGAGCACCCCTCTCCTTTTGTGTTTAAGAATAGTGGCTATAAAATAAAATGACTACTTGCATGCTTGTACAACTACTGTGACTTTACTTAAGTAAGTTGCATGACTCGATAATATGATTGAATTGATAATATTGTGTGGCCTTATTATATTGTGATGTCATGATTGATGTTTTAGTGATATGAGCACATTTTTAATTATAATCATGGCTAGTGGATAGTAGTTATCTGTAGACAAATATGTCTAGATGCGAAGTGACTACTACTGTGTTGTGTACATGCTCTTAATAGTAGACATAGCCCATCAATAGTAGTTATTGTTACAAGCATATGTATGATATGGATTATTGGCAGGTTAAATTGTTGAATTACAATCATGTCTTTATCCCCTTGCTTGATTACTGTTGATTGCATCACATACATTCATGACATGGCATAAAAATGGCCAAACTACGATATTTTTAACTAATAGAACTAAGGGTCAAATTGAAATACTTGTTTTATAAAATATACCTAAGGGTCATATTTGGAAACTTGGTTTGCATAAAAAGGATCTATAGTTCATATTTTGATTTTAAAACTTGGTTTACAAGCTTAGTTTTTAGCATATAGATTTACATGCTTAGTTTTGAGTCATCAAGTGCCACTTATTTATTGCTTGTGAGTTGCTTCAATGCACTCATATAGTATGCTTAATAGCCACCAAGTGCCACTCATATTTGCTTGGGAACCGCCTAAGGGTCGCTCATTATTTGCTCAATTTGGATACTAACCAATATATTTCATGAACATTAGCATGGGATATCATTGCATCTATAATAATTTATTGGTTGTTATTTTGCTCACTTAGCTTGATACTAAGGAGTTAGTTTTGTCTAACCTTAGGTTATGAATATGGAGATAATGCTGAAGTATAGGCTCAAAGTAGGGGTTATGAGAACAAGGATTGACTTTTATAATATAAATAAATATTGAAATACTCTAATAAGTTTATACTTTATTTTGTGACTTTTGTAGACTTGGACAATGCAATGCTCTAATATTATATATGTAAAAAACACTCCACGCTATTATATATATGTATGTGATATTTGTGAATTTTAATCTATATTTGATTTCAGCTATCCTTATCCTCAAGTCAAGAACAACATAGCACGCCGCTTCCTAGACACCAATGCACATATGAGTAGGCGTTGTTGCTTTCAGTTTGGCTCTTGAACATAACTAAACTAAATAGAGCCATGGATATCCCTACTATAGAGCATAAGAGCCATACACCCTATACTAGCATTATTTGAATAGTTTTGCCATTTATGTTGCCTTGACAATAGCTAGCAAAGATAATCTTTAAATTCTTTTCCATACTATTGTTGTATCTGTAAATGAATCAAGGTAATACAATACTGAACTTGAGCTCATACTTGACTTGAAATTTTAAAGCTTATGCTTAATTCAATTTTAGAATTTTAAGCTTGAACTTCACATGAAATGGCATTCAAAAAGTTTAAGATCAACTTGAGTGAGTTTGTTTATGTTGAGTTTTCTAAAATAATGTTTTTCTTTTAGTAAATTCAATTGAGCAGTATGCAGATTGCATTTTCCCATATCAGCTTGTTATTCATAGTTGTGCTAGCAAGGGAAATCATAGAACAGCTTTGGTAGATTTTCCATCAAACTAACTCCTAAGCACTTTGGTGTTCCAAGCCCTACTCTTTGGATGAATTAAATCAGAAACTTTGAGGTCATAGTTAGGCCATCTGGCTTGGTTTGGCTTAAATTAGCTTGAAACCTTCAAGTCTTGGTATCCATTTACCTACTTTAGCCCATATCTAACTTGCCTTAGTGCTCCATGTATCAAGGAACCTCGATCCTATGGGATACTAGCCCATTCCTAGGAATCCTAAAAGCCTACCGAAATCTGTAGGGAATGATAGGTTTGAAAAATAAATACCTTTGAGGATATGCATTCAAAACCATTTTCATTATAATTGTCTAAATAATAAGAAACTCGGTGTATTTATTATTTTAAAACGTTCAATAGACTAGTGAGATGTTATGAATCATTTTGAACTATTTTCAATAAAGATCGTGTCTCTTTTCCTATGTTGGTTTTAATTGTATAAACAACTTTATGCTAAAACAACGATAATGAGAAGAGACTAAAACTTTTATTTGATAACAAATAACTATGATGTTTTAAAACAATTATTTGTTGGCACAGAGTCATAGATTTGTTGTTGACTAATAATAACATTGTCATGCCTCGAGCTTAGAGGACGAGGCAACTGCACACGTCTTTAATCACAAGCAAAGTGTTTATGCATTCACAGACTTGATTCTTGTGCTCAGGCATATAACTTAGCAACTGATTCTCAATTTCACATGAATTAGGATTCTAAATACTCAAAAAGGATTTGAGAATCCATAACCAACATAGGAATGTGCGATTTTGGTCCAAAAATTCTAAAACTCACTAGCTGTTGTGGTTTGCAACACAAGAAGGTTCGAGAACCAGAATAACTAGTTTGTAATATAAACTTTGCCAAATCTTATGGAAAAATTACTAGGAAGAGGTATTTTCGTGATAGAAAGGATTTTAGCTATTTTGGAAAATGAATAAGTTCTAATGAGTTTGGTCAAAACTCGAGTAATCACTTTTAAATATATTTTTAAGGCATAAATCTCATAAATCCAAGGGATAAGAAATCACAAACTCCACGCCTAAAATTCGTAAGAGTTTCTCCAGACTAGTCTTTATTTGCAAATGGTGCACTTACTTGCCAGAGATTTCACTAAATTCACATTTAGTAAAATTCGTGTAAGTGGGTGCAACATTAACAATACACAAGCCAATATGATGGGGGGCATCTTAAGGTTCGGGTATTGAAGAGGATAAATGCAATCTAAGTGGAATTAAGGAACTACAAATACCCAAAGGGCCAATCACAAGGGCACGAGCAAAACAGATCAAGCAAGCTATGCAAGGCTTTGTGAAGATCATTGTTGAAAACGAAATCAAATCTGGAATGAATTTGGAGACATTAAGTTGGGCCGAACCCAAATTCATTAATGTCATATAAGCCCAAGAAAATGGAGCCAAAATCAGCCAAGGCAGTAATCAAGGATTCTAAAAGATAATTGAGGTCATTACTTACATCACAAAATAGTTATTAGTGTAGTTAAGAGCACATTTAATTTTCTTTGGTAGTGGGTTGTTAATGGGAATGTGGATGGGTTTTTTTTCATTAATTAGCCTTGGAACTCTATAAATAGGGCATCAAAAGTTGTGTTGAGGATGATGGGCGAATTTTTCAATTGAAGAGTCATTTTCTCATATCTGTTCTTTTTGAACAAGCAACCGGGGTTTTGATCTTGTGGGTTCAAGCTCGGTTTATATTATTGGTTCTTGTCTCTTATAGGCAACGGGTCAATAATTTCTTTTTTTCTTCTTCTTATTATATATATATTACTGGTTCTTGTCTCCATAGACAACGGGTCAGTAATTTTTTTTTATCCAAAATTGGAAGTTTGGGCGGTTCAAGATATTGATTGTTTGTTGTTGGGTCTCATAACTCAATTTGTTGGATTTCGAATCATTTTTTGTATCAGAGCCAATTTGATTCTCAATCAGGTTATTATCTTTTATCCTTCATATTCCTTGTTGAAATTTCATTTATTTCTTCAATAATATTGTTCTCCTGTTTCTATTAAGTGTCATTTTGGAAAAAAAAAAATCAGCAAGTAAAAGTTGAAAAAAAAAAGAAAAAAAAAAAGAAAAGAAAGAAAAATTCTCGTGTTATCTTCTATCATCATCAATGCCCGAGTTAATTCCTTACATACTATACTCCACAATGGATTTATTCTTCTATTAAGCATTACTTCAACGGTGTTGTTTCTTCTTGCCGTCTTTGTGTTTTCTTAGTCACTATCTTATTGGCCCCTTTTTGAGCTAATTATATGAATTGATGTTTAAGTTTTACAAGTGAATACTCTGGTTTTTCAATTGTTGTGTTCTTAAAGAACTTGGTCTGGGAAAACAAGAGTGGGTAAGCGTAATGGAGGGTAAAAGCCATTAATCTGTGTGCAACACAAGTGTAGATAGACTTTTTGAGTGGAAAAACATAAGGGAGTGTGTGAGGACTTCTTAACTGAATTTCTTTCAGGATCATCATCATGTCAGAACACGAGAATCAAGGGGATGAATCCAATCAATCCTTTCTATTGAGAGCTATGCAGCAATAGTTTGAGCGCGTAAATGTGGTGTTCGGAGAAATTCATGATCGAATGGATAGAAAAGATGAGCGGATCAATGAATTGCAAACAAGACCTCTTATGAGAATCCCTCCCATACGGAGACAAGTACGTCGACCAGTCGTGCCTCGAGATGAATCTGTTGAAGAAGAAGAGGATGAAAGACACGATCGATGCAAGAATGACCGTGTCAATAATAGAGTTAGAGATGGAGTTGATAGAAATATCGGGAGTATCAAAATGACAATCCCTCTTTTTCAAGGGAGGAATGATCCCAACATCTACCTTAAATGGGAGAGAAAGGTTGAGCTAGTTTTCGATTGCCACAATTACTCTGAGGAGAAGAAAGTGAAGCTTGCAGCAGTGGAATTTACAGATTATGCCATTGTTTGGTGGGATCATTTGATCTTATCTTGACGAGGAATGGTGAATGACCAATTGCCAATTGGGAGGAGATGAAGGTTGCCATGAGAAGACGATTTGTCCCATCACATTATTATCGAGATCAGCACCTTAAGCTGCAAAGCCTCAAACAAGGGTCGAAGAGTGTTGAAGACTATTATAAGGAGATGGAAATAGTCTTAATCCGAGCTAATGTAGAGGAGGACCATGAGGCTACTATGGCTAGATTCATGTGTGGACTAAATTGTAACATCGCCAACATCGTGGAATTACAATACTATGTGGAATTGGAGGACATGGTGCATATGGCCATGAAAGTTGAGCGACAACTCAAAGAAGCGAAAGTCACTCGAGCTGGGAACCACAACTACTCGAATTCCCACTCTCATGGAAAGTGGACATGGGGGGAAAGGGAAGAGAAACCTGGGTTCAAAGCCTATGATGGCGGGAACTTGAAGAAGCACCCATAGGCCACTAAGGAGAGAGGTAACTCATCATCTCAAACTCTAAGAAATCGGGATATTAAATGTTTTAAGTGTTTGGGGATTAGGCATATAGCATCTCAATGTCCAAATCAAAAAGTGATGATCATGCGCGAAGGTAAGGAGATTGAAACTGACGATGATGGCTCTGATTGTGCTAGTGATACTAAGCCACAGTTAGAAGATGCTAGTGATTGTGAATATGCTATAGAAGGTAGGTCATTGGTCATTATGCGTTCCCTAAATGTGCGAGTTAAACAAGAAGAGAATGACAATGTGTAGCGACAATATTTTTCACACTCGATGCCATGTACAAGACAGGGTGTGTAGTTTGATCATAGACGGAGGTAGCTATGTTAATATAGTATACTTGTTGATAAATTAGGTTTGTCCACTCTAAAACATCCCAAGCTGTACAAGTTGTAATGACTGAATGAATGTGGAGAAGCGAAGGTTAACAAATTGGTCCACGAGATGTTTTCAATCGGGAAATATATGGATAAGGTCCTTTGTAATGTTGTACCTATGCATGCTGGTCATCTTTTACTCGGAAGGCCTTGGCAATTTGACAGGAGAGCCATTCATGATGGGTACAAAAATCAGTACTCATTTGTGAAGGATGGAAGGAAAGTTACATTGATGCCAATGACGCCAAGCTAGGTGTATGAGGATCAACTACGGTTTAAAAAAGGCATTTGTGAGGAAAGTGAGGTAGAAGCCGAGAAACAAAAGAAGAGGGAAAATGAAATTGAAAGAAATATGAGTGGTGGTGAGAAGAGAGAAGGTAAAATCTCTAGGAGAGAAAAGCAAGAATGCTCGGCTGTAGGTGAAGGAAAAGAGAAAAGAATGAGTTTCTTTGCAAAAGAACAAGAGATCAAGAGTGCACTTAAGTTTGGAAGACCAATGATTCTATTTGCGAATTCTGACCTTGACACTTCTTTGCTTAGTTGTGTGTTTTCTCTTTCGCAGGATTATGAGGACGTCTTTCCCGATGAAGTACCTAATGGTCTAACACCAAAACGAGAGATTGAGCATCAGATTGACTTTGTTCCTGGAGCGGTGATTCCAAACCGACCATCTTATTAGGCGAATCCTGTGGAGACAAAGGAGCTACAATGGCAAGTGGAAGAGTTAATGGCCAAGGGACATATTCGAGAAAGCATGAGCCCGTGAGTAGTTCCAATATTGTTAGTGCCCAAGAAAGAGGGACATGGCACATGTGTGTAGATTGCCGAGCCATTAACAAAATCATAGTGAAGTACCGACACCCTATACCTCATTTGGATGATATACTTGATGAATTGCATGGGTCTGTGATATTTTCAAAAATAGATCTAAAGAGTGGCTATCATCAAATTAGAATGAAAGAGGGTGATGAATGGAAAACAGCTTTAAAAAAAAAACATGGTTTGTATAAGTGGTTAGTGATGCCATTCGGGTTAATTAATGCACTTAGTACATTCATGAGACTAATGAACCATGTTTTGCGTGCATTCATTGGAAAATTTGTCGTTGTATACTTTGATAATATTCTGGTTTATAGTAAGAGCTTTGATGAGCATATGGAACATCTTAAGGCTGTTGTTGATGTGCTGAGATAGGAAAAATTATATGCCAATTTGAAAAAGTGCAGTTTTTGTATAGATCGAGTGGTGTTCTTGGGTTTTCTTGTTACAATTGGTGGAATACAAGTGGATGAAGAAGAGGTGCAAGCCATCAAAGATTGGCCATCTCCTAATTCTCTAACAGAGGTAAGAAGTTTTCTTGGGTTAGCTAGTTTTTATAGACGTTTTGTGCGTAATTTTAGTACATTGGCTACCCCATTAACTGAAGTAATAAAAAAGGATGTTAGGTTTAAATGGGAAGTAGAATAAGAAAACGCCTTTAATGTGATAAAAGAAAAGTTATGTTCTGCTCCATTGTTAGTTCTGCCTGATTTTTCCAAAACTTTTGAAATCGAGTGTGATGCCTCCGGGATTGGTATAGGAGCTGTTTTGATGCAGGAGAAGCGTCCTATTGCTTACTTTAGTGAGAAGCTAAATGAAGGTGCTTTGAAGTACTCGACATATGACAAGGAGCTCTATGCATTGGTGAGTGCATTGGAGACGTGGCAGCACTACTTGTGGTCGAAAGAATTTATTATTCACACGAAGCATGAATCTTTGAAGCATTTGAAGGCCCAAGGCAAGTTGAACAAAAGACATGCAAGATGGGTCGAGTTTATAGAGATGTTTCCATATGTCATCCAATACAAGCAAGGTAAGGAAAATGTGGTAGCAGATGCCCTATCTCGCAGGTATGCTCTTATCACTATTCTTGGAGCTAAATTGCTTTGATTTGAACACATAAGGGAATTGTATATACAAGATTCCGATTTTCATGTTGTGTATCATGCTTGTGAAAAGGGTGCATTTGATAAATTCTATAGGCACAATGGATTCCTTTTTAGGGAGAACAAGCTATGCATTCCTAAGTGTTCAATGTGAGAGTTGCTTATGCTTGAGTCGCATGGTGGAGGTCTTATGGGTCATTTTGGTATTGCTAAAACATTAGATGTGCTGAAAGAACACTTCTTTTGGCCTCATATGAAAAGAGATGTGGAAAGAGTTTGCTCTAGATGCATCACATTTAAGAAAGCCAAGTCTAGAGTCAAACCACATGGTCTATACATGCCTTTACCAGTACCTAATGAACCTTGGACTGATGTTTTGATAGATTTTGTTTTGGGTTTACCTAGGTCTAAGAGAGGTAGAGATTCCATTTTTGTGATTGTGGATCGTTTTTCGAAAATTGCACATTTTATTCCATGTCACAAGACTAATGATGCTACGTATGTTGCTAAATTGTTCTTTAGAAAAGTCGTACGTTTGCATGGAGTGCCTAGGAGCATAGTAAGTGATAGAGATTTTAAATTCCTCAATCATTTTTTGCATGTTTTGTGGGGGAAAATGGGAACAAAGTTGTTATTTTCTACTACATGTCACCCACAAACCGATGGGTAAATTGAAGTCGTGAATAAGACATTGACTACTCTTTTGCATGCTGTGATAAAGAAGAATTTAAAATCTTGGGAAGAATGCATTCCATTCATTGAGTTTGCATACAATCGAGTTGTGCATTCTTCTACTGGTTTTTCTCCTTTTGAGATTGTATATGGTTTCAATCATTTGACCCCACTGGATTTGATTCCTTTGCCTGTGAATGAGATTACTAGTCTCAATGGCAAAAAGAAGGCTGAGATGGTGAAAAAGATTCATGAAGAAGCAAGACATCACATCATGAAGCGAAATGAGAAGAATGCTACCTAAGCTAACAAAGGCAGAAAGAAAGTAACTTTTGAACATGGAGATTGGGTATGGGTGCATATGAGGAAAGAAAGGTTTCCAACTCAAAGGCAGACTAAATTAGATCCAAGAGGAGATGGACCATTTGAAGTGGTGGCCAAAATCAATGACAATGCCTATAAGTTGGACTTGCCAGGTGAGTATAATGTTAGTACCACATTTAATGTGTCTGATCTCACTCCCTTTGATACAGGTTCAGATTCGAGGATGAATCCTTTTGAAGAGAGGGAGGATGATGGGGGACCATCTCAACATTCAGGTATTGAAGAGGACAAATGCAATCTAAGTGGAATTGAGGAACTATAAATACTCGAAGGGCCAATCACAAGGGTGCGAGCAAAACCGATCAAGCAAGGTATGCAAGGCTTTGTGAAGATCATTTTTGAAAATGAAGTCAAATCTGGAATGAATTTGGAAACATTGAGTTGGGCCGAACCTAAATTCATTAATGTCATACAAGCCTAAGAAAATGGAGCCGAAATCAACTAAGGCAGTAATTAGGGATTTTAGAAGATAATTGAGGTCATTGCTTACATCACAAAATAGTTATTAGTGTAGTTAAGAGCACATTTAATTTTCTTTGGTAGTGGATTGTTAATGGGAATGTAGATGGTTTTTTTTTCATTAATTAGCCTTGGAACTCCATAAATAGGGCATCAAAAGTTGTGTTGAGGATGATGGACGAATTTTTCAATTGAAGAGTCATTTTCTCATATCTGTTCTTTTTGAACAAGCAGCCGAGGTTTTGATCTTATGGGTTCAAGCTCGGTTTATATTATTGGTTCTTATCTCTTATAGGCAACGGGTCAATAATTTCTTCTTCTTTTTTCTTCTTATTATATATATATTACTGGTTCTTGTTTCCATAGATAACGGGTCAATAATTTTTTTTTTATCCAAAATTTGAAGTTTGGACGATTCAAGATATTGATTGTTTGTTGTTGTGTCTCATAACTCAATTTGTTGGATTTCGCATCACAATAAGCATAAAGCAAATATTTCTTTCATCCATGACCTCATTATAATTATTAATCCCTGTTATTAACCATATTTAATAATTTGTCTCTCAAATAATAATATGAATACAGTGAAATGATTTATTAAAACGTATCTCTTCATACAAATAGATACTAGAACTAATAAGCAAGCTTTTCCTAAATATATTTGTTTTTCAGTGCACTAGTTATTAAAAACGCAAAAGGATGTTCTTACTTTTAAGGATATTTTGAGATGGAGTTATTTTATGAAATTATATATATATATAAATGGTCTTTTATTTTTATTGTTTCAATGAATTAACATGCAATTTTGAGGGAAAAAATAATAAGGAATATTAAAATTCAATAAGAAAAATATTTTAGAATCACTAATGATATACTAAAAGAAAGATTTATTAAATGTTTGTTTCCATAGTCAAATGTGATTTTGCATTTAAGGTTCATTTTAACTTATTAGATTAAACACCTTTAAGTTTTCAATTAGTACTCATTATTAATACCACAATTTACTTTATTTATAGGAATTACAATAGTTACCATTTAATTTATTTCAACCAATAAATATCAAATGATCAATTTTTTATAATTTAGTAATATAAATCGTCCACGAGAATAGCATTGAAAGTAGGGACGTCCCTTTGCATTATCAATAATATATGTGTAATCAAAGCGAGTTTTCAATTCATAACCTAATTATAATTTGTTCTATTTGATTGATTGGATTCCCTTTCTTTATGTTATACAAATAAATATCGGATTCACTCTAATGTTTATCTTTCTGTGCATCACTGCATGTGCACATCTAACTAGTACCAAAGTAATAACAAAGTACAACATATTGTAGAACATAACATGTAGTATGTAGTATGATAAAATGCAGATTATAAGCATATTCTATGATGGGTAAAAGGTCATACCTAATACTATATTTAAAAAAGACTTAAAATTTAGAATCAAAGCTTCTAGTATGATGTCAAATGTTCCTATTGAAAAATACTTAATAATGTAGGATCTTATAAATTTCAAGGTTTAGTATAGGTTTCGGTGAAAAAGCTGATTTAAATGAAATATAAGTACTAAATAACCATTCACCACCAACATAAATAATAGGGAAAGAATTCATTTGTAGTTAATTTATATAATTTAACACATATTTTTATTTTTTTTCCCTAAAGTTTAGGACGACTTAATGTTGGTAAATGATGATCAAATACCTTAAGAAGGTCCTATAATCCTTCCAAGGCGGTGGCTGGCTGGCAGCTCCACTCCCTTCGACGGCTGGCCACAGGAGCGGCCACATGGTGTTTGTAGCACTGGTTTGACCTTTTTATTTTTTTCATTCTTCTTGTAATTTTTTATTTTTTATTTTTTTTACTTTTCAAATTATTGAAAATTTTTATATTGTATTATTTTTTAAGATATCATCGTCAATTAGGGGTCCAAAGAACATTTTTGAAGAATTAGGAGTTTCAACACTTATTTTCGAAGCTCATTGGGCAAAAATAAGACGAATCTTTACAATTTACAGGTCCATCAGCAAACCGAAAAGATAAAAAGTATTTTTATTGCTTTTAAAGGTATCCCCCATTATCTATTATTTTACAATTAAGAATTGTAATTGAATATGAACATCATTGAAAAAGAGAGAGAGAGAAAGAGATAAAATCGGAAAATATGCTTCCAATCAAGTTTAAATAAATGTCAAAATTTCATCATGGTGTTTTAAATAGGTGTTAATCAAAGCATTGTAATTAAAGGATAAACATTGGGTTACATACTTAAATATTGTTTTTTTTTTAAATTACGTAAATATTATACCCATAGAACACATTTTTAAAATAAGTTGCGAAGGTGCGGATCACATCTACAACTTTAGGGATATTGAAAAATTCCAAGTTGAAGACGCAGATTGGGTTTGCGCCTTCAGTACAATGGTCCATGCCTATAGTATATATATATATATATTTAACCTTAGGAATTTGTTACTACAAACCTGCAAACATATAACACTACAAACCTATAAAATTATTGTAAAAGTATATCTACAAATCTAAAATTGATACAATAAATTTACACAATAATATACAAAAAAAAATTATACCGACACTTTCAAATATAAATACGAATCCTCAATTCAGCTCATTTATTCACATTTCGATCTTTGAATTTCCCCTATAAACTTCACTTTGCAAATTTTTATTTTGACAATTTATGTTTTACGCAGATTTTAGTCTACTCAAATACGTGTGTGGAAATTTCTTCATCAAGATCTCGATATGTTTTCTTAAGAAAAAATTATTTTTATTGCTGTTATATTACTTTGGATAAATGCAAAAAAAATATATATAAATATATATATACTGCATAAATTTTCTTGAAATGGTAGTTATTGTTAATTAACTATTAATTAATAATTAATTAATTATTAATATATGATTAATTAACATTAGTAAATGAATTATGCATATATGTTATTACAATGTATTTTTGAAACGTAACTATAAATTAAGTTATTGCTAATTAACTATTAATTAATAGTGATTAATTGTTAAGATATCGTTAATTAATTGCTAAAAAATTAATTAGTGAAAAATTTTATATTGGGTAGAAATGTAAAATATTTGTATGATTTAGTAGAATTAGTTATAAAAGTAAGTAGTTGGTAATCATCCGTTAATTGAAGATGATTAGTCGTTAATATGTTGTTAATTAACTGTTATAAAATTAATTAGTGAAAAATTTTGTATTTGTTGCTAAGTGAAAATATTTGTATGGTTTTGTAAAATGAGTTATAAAATTAATTAGCTATTAATTATCCATTAATGAAAAGGGTTTAGTTATTAATATATCGTTTATTAATTATTATGAAATTAATTAGTGAAAAATTTTGTATTGCGTGGAAATGTAAAATATTTGTATGGTTTGGTAGAATTAGTCATTAGAGTAAGTAGTTGGTAATTATCTGTTAATTAAAGGTGATTAGTTGTTAATATATGGTTAATTATTTGTTGTAAAAGTAATTATTGAAACATTTTGTATCTGTTGCAAGGTGGGATTATTTGTATGTTTTTGTAAAATGAGTTATAAAATTAACTAGTTATTAATTATTTGTTAATCAAAGAGAATTAGTCATCAATATATCGTTAATTATTTACTATTAAATTAATTAGTGAAAAAATGTTATAGTGGGTGGAAATGTGAAATATTTGTATGGTTTTATAGAATTAGTCATAAAAGTAAGTAGTTCTTAATCATCTGTTAATTAAAGGTCACTAGTCATTAATATATCGTTATTTAATTGCTATAAAATTAATTAGTAAAAAATTTTGTATTGGTTGCAAATGTAAATTATTTGTATGGTTTTGCACAATAGACAAAACCTGAACCTTTTAATCCTTCAATCTTCATGCAGTAGGCTAGTCATCGATCACAGGTAGTCTAAGATAGAGAGGTAACAAACATTTTACTTATCAATTAGTTTACGTTGCATTAGAAATAGGAAAACATTTGACAAGTTATTGGCATAGGAGCAAACAACCCTCGCTATGTAATGGCATGAGTTATCACTTCGTCGCGACGAGCGTACGATCCCATTCAATGCTCAAATGGAGCCATACTTGCAGCTGGCTAGATTCAAAGGTGTGAGTCGCATGTCGTACATACCCCTTAATTGGCACATGATAACAGCAATGGTGGAGAGATGGCGTCTAGAGACGCATACATTCTACATACCGATAGGGGAGTTTACCATAATGCTACAAGATGTGGAGATCCGACTGGGACTCCCTGTAGATGAATAGGCAATTTAGGGAGTAGTTACCTAGATTAGGGAGCAATTTGCGAAGAATTACCTAAGGCGAGACCAAGGTCCAGTGATAGGGGGGGCACATTAGTATGATATGGCTCTATGATATGTTTTGGCTGATCCCACCGGACGTTGATGTGGAGCAAATACATTGAGCTACTCATGCATACATTATGCAGCTCTTAGGGGGATTTATCTTCACCGATAAATCCAGCTCCCTTGTCCACATGATGTAGTTACCTTTACTGGAACATTTAGACATCGCTAAGACATATAGTTAGGGAGCCACATGTCTGGCATGGTTGTATCGCCAACTATATGTCGTGTCCTCACCGTCAACACATGAGATTGGAGGGGCGGCTATATTGCTTCAAGTTTAGGCTTGGGACAAATTTCCTCACATTGCACTCATTAATCAACACGGACTATCTGTACCAGCTGGATATCCACTAGTGGTACAATGGAACACGTGGAAAGACACACAATTTCACCCCACTCACGTAGTCAGCACATATCGAGATGCATTGGATAGGCAAAATATGTCGCAAGTGCCTCGGTAATCAAATTTCTTTCCTTGTAATTAATCATATTTATAGTTTGAAGTAAATAAAATTTCCTATTTTCAGGTTGAATGGGAGTCGTACAACGTGAATTTAATTAATCTACTGTTATATTTCTACAAAGCTGGCATGTACATTTGGACGGCACGAGTGCCACCTATTTGTTTCCACATTGTTGAGTGACATTTCCTAGAATAAGTGGCCAAGCAGTTTGGTGGGTTCCAATATATCCCGCAGCCAGTGAACACGCAACCGGAGCTCCATGAAATTGACCTGCGTGGCCGGATTGATGTTGATTGGACCATCCTGCATGAAGTGTATTTGAACATGTAGGAATAATGGGTCAATCGAGTCGTTCATATGGAGGGCTCTTATGGTGTGCATGATAGTTACCTGCAATGGTATAGGTCCATCAGTAGGAGATACATTGGCCGCATGGGGGCAGTTCTTGGATTTCTAGTAAGAATGATTTACATACCCTCTAACTAATATCCAAATAATTACGTGATCATGTTAACCTTAATTTACATTTTCTTCATACTTGCAAGGTGACACCTTATAACAGATATGCCTATTGTTGAATATAAACATGGTCGTGAGACTAGCTGCTTAGGGTCTTAAGTTCATGCTTCACCATGGGGGAGGTAACACTGTACCTACAATCGCAATAGTAGAACCCTTAGGAGGAGGTAAAACCAAGTTGTGAGACTAGCTACCCAGGATCTTAAGTTCATGCTTCACGATAGGGTAGTAACACTGTACTCACAACCGTGATAGCAGAACCCCTAGGAGGAGGTAGAACCGGTTCTAATGTGGCAATGAACAGGGGGACAATAACGACTTTGAAACCGTGGTAAGGTAAAGGAAAATCCCGGGCAGGACAAACAGATACATGTTGATCCCGATGCAGTGCATGCTAACTCAGGGCTGAAGTTTAGCCAATATAAGACACCGCATCGATATTTTATCAATGTTCCTAGACTAACACCACTAGCTCCACGGAAGCAACGCCTTGGAAAACAACCTATGTACTAGGGTGAATCATCGAATCAGCCATTCGAGTGGAGTCTCATGTAGCCGCGAGCATTCGATAGTTCTCCCCACCAGCATCCAACCCAAGAGTTTGAGTCTCCTCTAACTCCGCGTGCAAAGCCATCCAATGCCTTCATTTAGCTAACTAAGCATTTCACTAGGGGTAAGAGATAGTTTTTTAATTATTTGCATATGTATGTGGTCTACTGCCATGATTAAATTTATGTATTATTACAATTTATAATAAATCAATACGCATTTCGTACACCAACACTATTACCCCTATCCATTTTCACGTGCAATTTGTTTACAACTTTGAATATTTCATAATATTTAACAAATGTCTAAACAAATTGACATTCAAAATAACTTCTCAATAAATGAAAAAATTGCATGTATATACACAGAATATGAAGCATTTCCCTTTTGCCATGTCTTTAAACAAATTGGATAAAGTAGTCGAGGATTCACCTAAGCTACAAAAGAGAAAAAGCAAATGTTAGCATCACAAATGGAAGGTCAAACGTAATAAAATATGTAGTGGTATTCATTAGTTACCATTATCGCGTCGACGTGGGTATGTTCTTCTATTATGCCCCCCTCCCCCCCCCCCCCCTAATCTACAAATTCCACATGCGATTTGATTTGGACACTCTCTAATGTCCATCTCCATGTGATATCTTTTCCGCCTTGGCTTTCCCTTCTTCTGTATAAGGTCTACCCTTAGGTGGAGTTTCAGGAAGTGCATTAGCTCCCAATCCAACTCATCCCCTATAAGCATGAAGTGTATCGTATATATTTGGTCCTGATGTGTCCATCTATACCAATTAGGTATAGAATGCGTCATATCAAGTGATAA
Organism: Laguncularia racemosa; assembly: GCA_037954665.1. NCBI lineage: Eukaryota > Viridiplantae > Streptophyta > Magnoliopsida > Myrtales > Combretaceae > Laguncularia > Laguncularia racemosa. The sequence goes on along the minus strand of JBBMOL010000033.1, from coordinate 3,661,181 downwards.
GGGTTATAATATATTAATTATTTATATAAATTAAAATTAGATTTTAATGCTTTTATTTATGCTTTCTTTTATTATCATTTTTTTTTTAGATTCAATATGTCTATAGCTTAATTTCTTTTATATTTGAATATGATGAACTCTAGAATGAACATGCAATTTTCATGATTATTATTCAAAGATTTATTTATCATTCTTGTGATTCAATTATGTGTTTTTATTGTTTTCAATTTAATAGTGCTAACATATTAGTTGGAATTTGATTTCTTATATAAAAATCGAGAGATTTTATACAAAAATAGATCTAGCATAATTGAAAAGAGTTACATGTAATCTTAGAGATAGAACGACCTAAATCCTTTGAATTAGGGTCAAACCTAATAGCGAAATTCATAGATTGAATGTAATAAAATTTTAGGGGTTTTAATTAGGAAGAGATTCCAATTAATTAACCTAAAATTAGGAATTAGTATGACTCGAGAGAGCTATTAGTTTAATTTAGGAATTCCTACGATCTAAGAATAAAATAAGAATTTGAATAATAATTAATTAATTATATTAGTAATTCTAAGGGGATTCAATACCTGAATATATTAGTTTTATTGATTATTGTTTTCTTTAATTTATTTTATTTACTCATTTATTTAATTCTTGTTGATTAGATAATTAGAAAAAAGGTAATTACTAGTAGCCGTAATCCCTATGGGATCAACACTCGATATCTTTATCCACTATACTATAGAATCGATAGATGCACTTGCTTATAGGTCTAAATTTATATAGTAGGAAAATCGGTATCAAGTTTTTGGCATCGTTGCTGGGGATTAGGATATTAGAAACACCTATATTTTGTTAATACAATCATTATTTCCTTTATTGCTTAATATTTTTTATTAGCTTTTATTCTCTAATTTTTTTTCCTATTATTTTTTATGCTTGAGGGACACTGTAGAGCAAGTCAATACCAAGTTCTGGCTCAAGACTCAGACAATAACTTATCTATCAACATGGCCAATGAACAAGAAGAGAGAACGATGTTCAATTACGCTAAACCATCACTTGGGGCTAATTCAAGTGTTGTTAGGCCTGCAATTGTAGCCAACGACTTTGAAATTAAACCCAATATCATTCAGATGGTTCAACAATTCGTTCAATTTGATGGGTTACAGGATGAAGATCTAAACGCACACATCGCTAACTTCTTGGAAATATGCGACACCTTCAAAGTCAATGGGGCCACAGATGATGCTAACGGGTTACAACTTTTCCCTTTTTCATTATGTAGTAGATCTAAACAATGGTTGAATTCTCTACCTAGGGGATCGATAACTACATGGGAACAAATGGCAGAAAAGTTTCTTGCTAAGTATTTTGCACTAGCAAAGACAGTGAAGCTTCGAAACAATATCTCCTCCTATGCTCAAATAGAGTCCGAGACTTTATATGATACATGGGAGAGATAAATATCTACTAAGGAGGTGCCCACATCACGATCTTCCACTATGGATGCAAATTCAAACTTTCTATAGGGGACTAAATCAAACCATTAGGCAGATGGTAAATGCAACAGTTGGAGGGACATTAAATACTAAAACTCTTGAAGAAGCCAAAAATTTGATAGAAAACATGGCCATGAATAGCTACCAGTGGAATGCATCAAGAGCCAGACAACCAAAAGTAGCAAGAGTATATGATGTTGATGATGTTACCACTTTGGTAACACAAGTCGAGGCATTAAGTAAGAAAGTGGATGGAATTTCTATAGCACAGCAACCAGGTCAGCTAGAGTTTATTTCAAATTTTAATGAAAATGCTAATTTTGTAAGACTTCCAAATAGGCAATCAAACAACCCCTACAACACTACTTATAATCTAGGTTTGAGAAATCATCCCAATCTCTCATGAGAAAATCAACCAAGGAATGGCCCACCCAGATTCCAATAAGCACATCACTTGCCAGAACAAAGATCGAATTAGGAAGATTTAATGACAAAGTTATTCAAACAACTGAAACACGCTTCCAAGCTATAGAAGCATTGTTAAGAAATCAAGGTGCTTCGATCCAGAATTTGGAAACTCAAGTAGGATGGATTGTGAAAATGATTTCAAAAAGACCCCAAAGAACTCTACTTGGGAATACAGAGCCCAACCCTAGGGAACATGTCAAAGTAATCTTCCTAGTTGATGAAGAAGTAGTGCAAACTGAAAGGGAAGTTAAAACACAAGAGGAGAAAGAGCAACCCCCAAAGATCAGAGAGTATGTTCCAAAAATTCCTTACCTAGCTCGACTTAACAAGGAACATTCAGAGACTAATACAGTAAGTTCTTGCAACTTTTCAAACAACTTCATATAAACTTACCATTTATTAAAGCTTTATCGTAGATGTCAAAGTATGTAAAATTCTTGAAGGACTTACTTTCTAACAAAAAGAAACTAGAAGAAGTCTCAACAGTCAACCTCAATGAAGAACACTCTATCATCCTATAGAACAAATTTCTAGAGAAATTAAAAGATCCAAGGAGTTTTACTTTACCATGTTTTATTAGCACTTTATCAATAAATGATGCTTTAGCTGATTTAGGTGCCAGTATAAATTTAATGCCGCATCATATATTTAAGAGGGTTAGGGAAACCTATACCAATACAAATGAGTATTCAATTAGCTTATAGGTCTGTTAAATATCCTATCGGTATCATTGAAGATGTGTTAGTTAAGGTAGGAACATTTATCTTCCTGGTGGACTTCATAATCTTAGATAATGATGAAGACATAAATGCTCCACTAATTTTAGGACGCCCTTTTCTAGCTGCTACAAAAGCAATAATAGATGTAGGTAATTGCACTTTAACTTTGAAAATAGGGGATGAAGAACAAACTTTCAAAACGCCTAACATAATTTCACATCCACCAAATAATAACAGTACCTGCTATTTAGTGAATACATCTAACTTGTATAGTTATACTTTTGTGCAAGATGGTATTCACAAGGACCCAATACAACAGTATCACACTTGTGGCAATTTAAAAGGTCCAGGCAAATCCAAGAAACTTGACTACTGGAAATATAAGTGCCCCCCCCCCCCCCCCCCCCCCCCCGCCCCCACCCCCGACTAAACAAATGAGGGAACAACGTCGAGCCAACGACGTTAAACAACAACGCTTTTTGGGAGGCAACCTAAATATTACTTAGTTTTATAATTTAGTTTAATTTTTTAGTTACACTTAGTTAAAAAGGGGGGGGGGGGGGGGGGGGGGGGGAAGCACATTAGGCATGGTCATGTTGTGACCATGTTGATTAGAAAACCTCCCACCGAGAAATACACGATCGTGTTCAGGCCGTGTTGATCTTCCACATTGCACTGAGAGTTACATAACCATGCTATAGAGTTGTGTTAAGGTCATGTTGATCTTATATATATATATATATAGTACTTTCCTTGATCTTTGTACCGTAAAGCATGATTTCAAGACACAAGAGACAAAAGAAGAAAGCCAATGGGAGTTTATACACCTGCATTCACCAACCATGTTAGGAACTCTTTCTTGTAAAAAGGAGGAATTGCTCTCCAAGTCTATAAAGCATTATTAGGAAAGTCTTCTGTTTATTTTTTTCCCCATTTCTTATTTTATTATTCTATTTTATACATTGAGGACAATGTATCATTTAAGTGCAGGGAGGAATAATATAATATAATAAACCTGCTTATAAACTGCATTCATAATTTAATAATTTATTGATTTTTTTTCCTTGATATATCTTTACTTTTACATTAGTGAACTTAGAATACTATATTAGAGTTGAATTTTGAAATCTTAGTAAATCAAAAGTTATATGTTATTTAGACTTAAAATTTAGAAACTCTAGATTGGAAGGATATTACTAATTCAGAATTAGGAATTCGAGTTTTTAAACTTATTTTAATATATACATGTCTCTTAGAAATCCTTATGAGTACTATGATCTTGAATAATTGAATTGAAAAAAAAAAATCTTTTGAAGACTCTTCCTATAAAATAGAAGTAAATGGAAAAAAAAATAGAAAGAAAGAATATATAAATAAAGTTCAGTAGTAGGCTTCGTTGACTTGAGTAATTAAGCCTGCAGGGTGCTTTTCAAGGAATAACACCTGTTGACTTAAGTGATGAACTAGGGATCATCGGCCTAAAGCTCGTTACAAGGGTAAAGAGAAAAGTCTGAGAAAACTGAACTACTAATAGAAATAAGTAATGGAGTTAATAGAGGTTCGAAGGGATATCTTAAAGCCTAGTAGTCTAAGATCATCTAGTCTAGGACTTACTGACCAATGAAATTAATCCATAATACTAAAAAAAAAAAAAAATAGGAAGGATTTTCAAGGGATAGATGGAAAAAAGCTTTTGTTGGACATCATAGTACTTGAAGAGATAAAAAAGATGAAGTATATACCTTAATTAAGTTGAATTTCTGAAAACCTTATTCTTGACTAAGTAATGTCTAGTACGATTTTGAGTTTGTAAATTTTTGTTTAAATAGCATGATAAACTTTGATATTTCATAGATTAACTCTTGAACTCTAATATTAGTATCTATAGAACATTAAACATGATTAAGTGAAAAAAGGATGTTAAGAAAAAATAACATTATTATTAATGTAATATGTTTAAATATTAATTAAAAAATTTGCCCTTCATCTTTAAAGTTTATTTTGCTTAAGGACAAGCAAAGACTCAAGTGTGGGGGAATTTGATAAGGGTTATAATATATTAATTATTTATATAAATTATAATAACCTTTTATTTAAATTTCTTACATTTTATATAAATAATGCACTTAATTATTATTTATTTTAATTTTAAAGTCTTTAAATTATAATTTGTGAATTGATAGGAAAATTACTTGAAAATTAAAGAGAAAATATAACTTCTACAAGATGAAAGTCCAACATATGAATCAACATCGACATGCGCAACAATGGAAAACAAATCATGTCTAAAGTGTGATTTAAGTTGAGGAAAGGAGGAAATCCAAGCAACAACACAACAGCAAACATGCCTGTGTTGGTGGGCATGTTGAAAAAGGAAGCTGCACAGAAATGTACATGTGAGGCAACATGACCGTGCTGATGGGCGTGTTGATGACAAAAGCTAGACAGAATTGTACACGGCAAGACAACACAATCGTGTTGCAATGTAAATCCAAAACACGCTGAAAAATCGGCTGGAAAACATGGGAGACAATGATTTCATCTAACGTCCAAAGCTCCGAATATGATATATATATATAACGGTAAGGAGGAGAAGATCAAACCAGTTTAAGAATGAGAAGATACGCCGGAAAGCACAAAATACATCCATATCGTCCAAGATTCTAACCATGCCAACTCCATCATATATATATATATATATATAGTGTTCCAAACAGAGAAAGAGGACATTACAGTAAGATTAGATTAGAGTAGAGTATTAGATAGTAGAATAGTTTTAGTTTTAGTTTTTAAGCAATAGGAAAAATTAGATTTTAATGTTTTTATTTATGCTTTCTTTTATTATCATTGTTTTTTAGATTCAATATGTCTATAGCTTAATTTCTTTTATATTTGGGTATGATAAACTCTAGAATGAACATGCAATTTTCATGATTATTATTTCATGATTTATTTATCATTTTTGTGATTCAATTATGTGTTTTTATTGTTTTCAATTTAATATTGCTAGCATATTAGTTGGAATTTGATTTCTTATATAAAAATCGAGAGATTTTATATAAGAATAGATCTAGCATAATTGAATAGAGTTACATGCAATCATAGAGATAGAACGACATAAATCTTCTGAATTAGGCTCAAACCTAATAGCAAAATTCATAGATCGAATGTAATGCAATTTTAGGGGTTTTAATTAAGAAGAGATTCCAATTAATCAACCTAAAATTAGGAATTAGTATGACTCGAGAAAGCTATTAGTTCAATTTAAGAATTCTCATGGTCCAAGAATAAAATAAGAATTTGAATAATAATTAATTAATTACATTAGTAATTCTAAGGGGATTCAATACCTGAATATGTCAGTTTTATTTATTATTGCTTTCTTTAATTTATTCGTTATTTATTTTATTTACTCGTTTATTTAATTCTTGTTAATTAGATAATTAGAAAAAAAAAGGTAATTACTAGTACTCGTAATCCCTATAAGATCAACACTCGATATCTTTATCCACTATACTATAGAATCAATAGGTGCACTTGCTTATAAGTCTAAAGTTATATAGTAGGAAGATCGCTATCATCAAACCTAAGCGAGGCGGCTACTGCATATATGTATGAGCATGGAATTATACATATCTACCACTTTTGCCGGCTACATGTGTTGCAGGCAAAGTCAATAACGTGCATTCGACCCCCTCTCCTTAACCTGCTGGCAACGCGACGGCTACCAATAAGGACTTCAAAAACTCTGTCGTGCCTGCTATAGTCGATGATCCTGTGGTTGTTAGCTCATGAACTCCATTGGTCGATCATTTTAGTTTCATATTTGATGAAAATTCTACCCTTTGCTATATTCTTCAATACCTTCGTTCACTTCTACACGAAGTACCCAACACAGTTGTAGAACATTTTCTTCACTAAAGCAATCACAGGTGACCCCCGAGCCCCCTTTATATGGAATTATAGCTTTCAACAACATTGGAGATCATATGCCCAAATCGATAGCAGCCATCATAAGTTAGCATCCACATATTTAATGACACGTTGTCAAACTAGTCTAACGCATCCAGTAAAATCATCCCTACTTGCTTCATCACATAATTCAACTTACAAGATTGTACTTGCAACCCAGCATATGTGACCAACTTCTTGCACTAGGTGTTTTTATGTGCCGAGTTGAAGTTACTCGCAATGTGTCGGAGGCAGAATTGCCACACCGCAAATGGAGGTCGCCATCCATTCGCTTCTTCTCATACTACTGATCTGATGCCTACATGTCTATCCAATATGAGGTAGATGGTTTCACAACCTTCACGGTTGCTGATAACATATTTCTTCAATTTCCGCAAAACCTAGCCCCATGTTTCAGCTATCTCCTAATCAACTAAAGTGAATGCCAGCAAAAGTATATGTTTGTTGCCATCAATGCCATAAGTAACTAGCAACTTGTGGGTGTACTTCCCATACAAAAAAGTAGCATCAATAGTAACAACAGGTCTAAGGAATCTTCATGCTACGATGCACGACCTGAAGGCCCAAAATACCCACTTCAAAGTAGACACACCAAGGGTACTTGATCTACTCCACCCCCAATCTATTCGTGTTCTAGGATTTGTATTTTCTATTACATTGAGAAGTTTGGGGAGTTCATCGTAAGACTTCTCTCAGTTCTTGTACATAAGCTCAATAGCCCGTTTCTTTCCCTCCCAAACCCGTCTCCTGCTGATCCTATAGCCAAATTCCTATTCGGCAATAGAAGTTAACTCGACCACCTTCATATCAGGATTCTCCCTAAGAAGATTTACAAATTGGCTGGCAAAGAGATTGCAATCCAGTTGTAGGTGATCTTGACTAATCAGTGGGTCATTACATGTATGTGGACCCTCGAATATCGTCACTACGAACATGCCCTCCAACTTCTTCTTTTGGGCCCAAAGCCTTTATTTACAACTGTCGTCCCTTCTCAAACAATATACAGACCACAGCAGTGGGCTGTGTAGCGACCTACCTACTAGGTCTGATTCTTAAACCTGTTTAACATTTCTGTAATTATCCCTAGTACCTATAGGTGGATTGTTATGCCGTCTCTAAATTAGAGATAAGGCAAATTTGACTAATCCTGAACCTATAACTCCAACTTGTATGTAATTCTATAAACATCCTGTAAAATGGCACTATCAATGCTATCATTTCAAAATCCACAACATATCTAAACACCTATACTTAAAATCTCCTATCACATCATATATATATATATATATATATATATATATATATATATATATATATATATATATATATATATATATATACCATCAGGATCTGCATTCCGAGTAAGTAGGCACAGCCTATGATTAATTCTATGGACCTAAGTGGCTCAAAAAGATTACAAATCCAACCTTATACATACATACGTTTACATTACAATCCGAAGATCAACACTTGTAGATCATATTTACAAGCACTACAACATCATGTACAGGACATCCTATTACAAAATAATAAAGGTTCAAAAATGGAAACTAAAAGCCTGTTTGCCTCTATTGACACTCTCCAAAAACCCAAGTCTCTAGCAACTTATTCTTTAGTACATGTACCTGAGGTTAACAAAAACACTAACCCCTCAGCTTCTTTAGAAGCAAAGTGAGTACATAATCAAGCAACCTAGCAAAATCAAACAATAAAATCACATAACAGTAATCAACAATATTATCAAATACTTCGGAAGTAATTCTTAAGCAAGCAAGTTTTCAACTCAAAGCTATACTCGCAAGAAAACCAATTCAATTTCTTACATTTTAACATCACAATGATCTTACTTAATGAACTTTTCCTTATAATTCCATTTTACCAAACTCATAACCTTTTCATTGGAGACCATTTCAAGTCTCTCTAATTTACTCACAAGTCACAAATACTTTTTAATTCACCCAAGCAAAGCCTATCAACCGGTAGATAAACTACCCTCATGTACTTTTCAAAACTTAATATTTTCTCAACGAATTAAGACATCCTTACATACTCTTTTTAGTTAAAAGAATTCAGTTCGCCTTTCACATGCCTCAAACAAAAAGGGTGACTAAATCCCCATAGGTCACTAAACTGGGCCGGTTCGTCAACCGTGCCTCAAACCTATTCAAGTTGACTCAAAGGTCATACCACAAACTTACCAAGCAGGGAACAGGACTTTCCTTACATTAAGTGTTTTAGGTTAGTAGGTATTTACAGCCTAAATCCCATTTGATTTGTTCGAGTCTCAAAATCAATTAGGTATACTTTAATGAAGTTATATATGTCAACGATCAGTTTTCCATTTTATAGATATTTCATCGTTACCGAGACAACAATAGTATGAACTCAACCAGTCATATAAACCCCATCCAATAAGCTAAAAATAACCAAGCATTACATCACAGTCGTAAAGCATTCAACAATTTATGTTCATTACATTACATACAATCAAGAATAGTACAATCAAATCTCGTACCCAACTCTCATTCTAAGATTTCTAAAATGTTCCATTTTTCTCATAATCCAACTATATAAGGACACACAACCAGCCATCAGCAATTCAATATAATTCAACAATCCTCCTGCATTGATCACAATAAGTGATCGTATAGGGTAATTTCAGCCAACAACAAGTGGTCTACATTATCAACCACTTATACCCAATAGAGGAGTTAAGGGGGTACTCACTTGAAACAATATATGCCGATTCAAACAGTTGCACCAGCCAAATTCCTATGTCCTTCTCACTTAACAGAAAGACCCGAATCATCAGTATATCAATCAATGTTACTCTATTTACTCTTACTGAACCCTAAATTGTTAATTTAGTATTCCAAGCCCCTAAATTCCATCCTGACCTCATATAATCCACCCTTTTCCTACAATATCTTATTCATATATATACGGGTATGTTACGTTCCATTATATATTATTGTAATTAAAATCCGATTCAGTTCCGTGTTAAATTGTATAATTCCAAATTATCACGATTTTGCACTGAATGCTCTCGTTTTTTGTTCCATAACTAACCTAAGCTTCTTAACATCATATTATACTACAATGAACCTCAAATAAACATCAAATTCAACTAATCAAATCAAATTCCCCAATTTTTCTAATGATTAAATTCGGCCAAAATAGGATAATTGGCTTGAAAAATTCACTAAAAATAGAAGATGACTCTTATTTGAACAATTATTGATTCGATGATCTACTAAATCATATAAGGATCTTATATACTAAAATTTACAACAAAACTACATCATTTTTCCTATTCATTTTCCAATTTAATTTCCGATCAGAATAGAGCATTTCTTAAGGACCACATTTTTTTATTCAAATTTTACAAAAAAAAAAAATAGAATTACCATGTTAATATAAATACAAACTTATGCTAGAATATCAAAAATCATAATTTTTCATCAACATTTGATATTTTTAACAAAAATAGGAAGTTTCGGACATTACTAAGGGCAACTCCATTCACCGGCCTCCAGCTACCATTGTGTCGCCTAGAATCCTCCTCCACCCAAAATCTTAATCCTAGTTTGGCATAACAGCAGCTTCACCCTAACCCTTTCGACCGAACAGACCAAATCCTCCCCTATTTAATTATGATTTTTCTTCAATTTCTTCAAATTCTTGTTACATCCTACTTCAATCTTGTTCTTCACCTTTCCCTGATAATTGCATGTTGGAATTTTCAATTGCAATTTTCCTAGAAAATTCGGATGAAATGGAGAGAGTTTTGGATTTGAAAATTTGAAATTTTGGTCTCCCTCTCTCTCTATTCTATAATGTCTATATATATATAATATATCACTTATACTTGGTTTAGGTTTAGGTTTGTTCTACACGGTTTTCCTTTTTCTTTTTTATAATGTCTATATATATATATATATAATATGTATACAATTCACATATTATACTTAAGTAAATATAAATAATTATTTTTATGTGTATGTGTGTAAATGTACCTTTCTTATATATATATATACACATATGTCTTATATAATATAATATAATATAATATGTATATTTTTATATGTATATATATATGTTCATACAATTCACATTTTTTTTAATATAGCATATAACATATATATACATTCATTTTATATTACATGTATATGTACACTATTTCAATTTCAACATTATTGCTTAAACCTAGATCCTCACAAGCTAGACTCTACAACAATGAAGTTACAATGGTTCTTCACATGGTAAAACTTCACTGCTTGAATGACATTTGCTTTCGTCCTAAATCTCATGCCCCTATAAAAATCGTCACTACCACTCGAACCACTACAAATATCAGTTTGCTCCTATTCGAAATAAATGTAACCACTATCACCCCCATAATTGTAATACGAAACAAGATCTCTTACTGGCATGGTTGGTGATTCAGCTTACTCTGCTCAATATATTAGCTATCTTGAGTAGATATGTACGGTTGGAGACTCTTCTTCCATTACTTCATCTCTCTCGTTCTCACTCTCCTCGTTTTCCTCATTGGAACTCTCCTCATTATCGTTACTCTCCTGCTCAACACCTATGCCACCATCGGTGTCAATTGTAGCCTCCGCTCCCACATGAACCATGTCCGGATCCCATGTCTCTAGTCGCTATAAAACCGAAGTAATTACTCTATCTATTTCATCCTCATCGTTCACTTCCATCAAGGTTAGAACTAAGGATTGAAATATCGACGGCTCTGGTTGCATTTCTACAATGTGATGTGACAACTATGGCCGATTGCTTGTATCAAATGTCTGCTTTACCAAGGGCTCCTCCGAATTGTCAAAAATTCTGATGAATAATTGTTGTATGCCACAATCTCCATATGTTCAGTCATTTCAATAAAATTTTCAACATCTTTATCGTTTCTAATTGCCATCAACGCATAACATGTATTACCCCCATGGAACATAGGATGATTGTGAATTATCTTAACCCCCACTTCAGTTGGATCAACTCCGATGCTATAACATATTCTGTATAAAAATTCGTTGTACCTGACATTTTTCTTCATCTTCAACTTCTTTACCGGATCCTTGTCATACTCCGGCCCTTAGTTACTAGCCACAATATTTCCAAATGCATAGATCATCTACTTCATGTAATCAGTCATTTCTTCTTTATCCATAGTATATATAAATTATAAGTTTTTTAATGAATATGATAATTTCCAATAACAAAATTCTAAAAATTTCAAGAAAAATTTCCACGACATTTAAAATATTAATTTTTTCCCATTATTGGCAAATGATTTTTTTTTCTAAAAATTTATCAAATGTTATTTTTTAATAACATTTTTGCTACTATAAATTCTAACCATTTCCATATCATTTTACAATACTATAAAAAATATTTCACATTTTAGATATTACAAATTTTCATCACAATAATTTTTTTCATAATTTTCAAAAATATTTATACAAAAAAAATCAGAATAATATTTATACAAAAAAATTACCTGTCATTTCTCATTTTAATTTGAAGTTTAATTTTATTTTTATTTTTATTTTTATTTTTATTTTCAATTTTCCTCTGACTATTTCCAAACAAATTTTTTTCCAATTATTTGTTCGAAATTATTTGTTAATTATATTTTTCCACTAAATATTTCATAATTTTCATATAATACTGCAACAATTATTCCACATTCTACATATTTCACATTCTTTACAGTAGTTAATCATCATTCTAATACAAAAATTAATATTAATTTTTACACATGCAACATCTATATAAATCATATTTAATAAATTATAATATAATAATACCGAGTAATCTTTTCTATAAAATATACAATTATACTAATATTTTTCTAAAATCTTACATCAAATACAAACACAAATAAAAATACAGATAAAAAAGCTTCAACTTTTCTAAAAAAAAAAACATATCACAACTAAAATTAATTGTTCAAAAACACTTAGATTTGGGTAAATCTTTCTTTCCTGGGTAAAATCACTCCTTCTTCTTTCCTTTTTCTTCTGTGCAAACGAGAGAAAAATGAGATTTGGGTTAGTGGGTATTTTGTGTGTGTTGTGTGTTTCTACGTGTTTCGTACTGTTAATATATATATATATATATATATTAGTTTTTGTACTATTGTCACGTGTTTATAAATCAACGATGAGTATAAACGAAATAAAAAATTAGACGGTGAGATGTGAAAGTGGGTTATGCTGAAGGTGTGGACTAGCACAACTTATACTAAAGGCATAGACAAGGTAAACGCCTTCAGTACAAGTTGTGCTAAAGGTGTATACTAAGTCTATGCCTTTACCTTGCAATTTTTTTATATCTCTAAAATCGCATACATGATTCACGCTTTCGCAATCTATTTTAGTAATATGTTTTACGAGTATAATATTTACGCAATTTAAAAAATATATATATTTAAGTATGTAACCCCGATAAACATTATTATAGTGATACAATATATGATAATGTTATATTTAAATAAACGATGGAAATTACATATAAGAAGATGAATGTTACTAAAATCTAACATTGTTACACTAGAGTTATAATGTCTCCTATATGTGCACCATTTCGCTTATCGTATATTATCTATTTAAACTACTAAATAATTTTATTTATTGGCTAAAACTTATATATGTAAATAGAAAGCTTATGGCTCATCTAATTCAGTTATTCTCAATTTAGTTTGCCCCCTAAAATATTGTTATTTATTCATTTATTTACTTATTTATTATAATAATGAAACAAAAACATATACAAATAAAATAATTTTTCAAAGTCATATTTTAGACTAATATAAATCAAATACATAATAGGCATAGATCATATTAAAATAAATATAGATAAAATAAAAATTCCAAATAGATCTTTAATATTAGCATCACACCTTTGGCAAATAAATCCATTAAATCCAGGTTCAAATATGATTAAGATAGGAAAGATATACACGAAGAAAACTACATACAAAAAAAAAGACAGATATTTATGACTTATTAGTTTTATTTTATTTTTATTTATTGTTTCATGTCTACTCAAATATAATTAAAATGGGTTTAGATGGAAAAAAGATAAATATATCCTTATTAAAACAACTAAATCACTAAATTTTGTTTTGAAATATAAATAACGAATCAAATACAAACTACACATTTTATTCAAGTTTTCAAAAAAAGATTAAATATAGATAAATACAAATCTGATCTAGATAAAATACAGATAATCCCAATAGCCCTTAATTATCCCTAATTTTCTTGGTTGTATTTGATCATTATTTGAAAAATAAAAACAGACTTCTCTGACGTTCTTCTTTCTTCTTGGAGCTCAAGTAATTGCTCCGAGGACGCCACTCTAGAAAAACACAACAGATCCTGTAAGGTAAGTTTTCTCCTAAAATACTAATAAATTAAATATAGGAAAATGTTTTTTTTTTCCCGTAAATCTGTATTTTACTAAGGTGTATAATCAATTTTGAGAAAATGAAAATTTTATTTTTTTGTTTTCTTTAGTACTTGAGTGCAAATTGCCTTAATCCATCCAGTGCTATAAATATTGATTTTGTAATAGATGGTCAGGTATGGATTTTTTTTTTTTTCAAATAAAAAAAGAAGAAGAAGAAAAGTAAAATCTAAAAGTAACATAGCCGAGAGGCATGAAAGCAAAATCACAATTGTCACATAATGCCCCGTCTATGTGGAACTAGAAGTTGGATGTGATCTGGTATGCTAAATGTCGACTTGCCACAGCATAAAACATGCATTTATATAGTTCCCAGTGCATGCTTATTAAGCTGTCTCCAATTTCTCCATTTCATCATCAATCTATATGCCCTTCACTTCATTTACATAAATAACTCCCTCCCATAATGTGGTTGTGTGCAGATTTCAAGGAAGCAGAGCGGTGCAATTTGACGGTGGCTGACATGGCGGGAGTGGTGGTGGTTTTCGACTTTGACAAGACAATTTTGGAGTGTGACAGTGACAACTGGGTGGTGGATCAATTGGGTGCCACTGACTTATTTAATCAGCTTCTCCTTACTTTGCCTTGGAACACTCTCATGGTCAGTTTTTGGTTTTTTCCTAACCCTATTATTATTATTATTTTATCAAATGAACTGTTTCATGGGATACCATGGCATAATCAAAAGTATGACTCTGCAGCTTCAGCCTTCTCTTCTTTAGGATTTGAATGCTTTGATGGAGATAAAATCCACGTTTTCGGGATATAAACTATTGGGTTATATATATTTCTCATCCTTTCTCTAGTTATATAAACTATGAGCTATTGATCAGGTGCGGATGATGCCTAAACCACCAAAGCATAGCTTTATCTCCCCCAAAACTTTTGTTACTTATGATGGGTTTCTATAACTGGTTTGAGGGTTATTTATGTGTTTTCAAAGGATAATAGGAGGTGAGGTGATGCTTTCAAAGTTAAGGGGATCAATGGCATTTGACTGATACTTGAGAGGATGTAATTTAATAGAACTCCTTTGTCTATACTGAACCGTAAGGCCTAAAAGTAACTATTAATTGTTCTACTCCTATATAAAATATGATATGGTTGGGTTATACAAAGATGTATAAAGACATACATGGTATATTAGCGTGTTTGACAGTATCTGTTTGTGTAATTTTTAGGATCGGATGATGATGGAGCTTTATTCTCAAGGAAGGACAATTGAGGACATTGCTGAGTGTTTAAGAGAAGCTCCAGTGCATCCCAATGTCATATTTGCCATAAAAACTGCTCATGCTTCTGGGTAATTTGTTTTTTGACACTAAAACTTCATCTGGAAAATAGACTCACTTTGCCAATATGGTCAGGATCATGCAATTGATGCTGTCCAATAGACCTATTTTCAAAAGAAAATGCATTTCTGATGCTACGTTTAATTTCATCATTGCATGGACTCAGTGGATTCAATTGTTGCTAGGTGTAATCGGTGAACATTCTAAATTCATATCCATTTTGACAATCTAATTAGCAAAGGACAGATGCACCCAACTGCATGAAAAATCATTTTGCATACTGGGACCACAAAGGTCGGGCTACAAACAAGACAACAAATGGCAACGTGGGTCACACTAATAGTTAACATTATGTCATAAGTTATTGATAAGTCATGTTTCAGACTGTTTTTGGTTATGATCATAAAAAACTCCGTTCTATAAGTTATTATCTCATTGCATATATCAAAAACCTGAAATAAATATCAGTTCCACTCAATTCAAGATTATTGCATATATCTATTTTTATGCACTTTGATGCACTTTCTTTCATCATAAACTATGTAATATGCATGCCATGGTCACGCCTGTTAAAGTTCATTATGTGTACAATAATCCAGTTTTTAATGCAGTTGCGATTTGAGGATAGTAAGCGATTCAAATGTCTTTTTCATAGAGACAATTTTGAAACATCATGGACTTACAAACTGTTTCTCTGAAATTCACACAAATCCAAGTGGTGTTGATGGAAAGGGCAGGTTGAAAATTTTGCCTTACTATGATTTTCACCATTCCTCTCATGGCTGCAATATCTGTCCCCCCAACATGTGCAAGGCAAGTGCTTCTTTACTTTCCTAATTCCTCACAACTTTTCAGTTTTTTGAAGGAGGGAGAACATTGAGATTCCTCTGTTTGTGAAGAGATTATGACATGTCCTATCACTAAATTGATATAAGCACATAAATAAGGAAGGTCTATGATAAAATGATGTGGGAAAAGAATGCTATTTCATATATCAGAGGATGTTCTTCCATCTCAGCGTGAACCTTAAAATTAGGTTCAACTGAGCAGAACTAACCTGCTTACAACGCGAACTGTCCCTTAATTCAATGCATCAAACCTTGGTGATAAGCTTTAGATTCATGACCAATTATTGATGTAAAGGATTAAGCATTTTAATTAAAATAGTTTTACATGTGTTGAACCTAGACATATGCAGGTTCATGTGCAATAAAAGAGGAACTTACGTTTACACTTTGCTTAGACGGAACAAAAATTGCAATAATCTTTCTCAAAGACTTTGCTGTTTGGCTTGGCAGGGTACAGTGATGGAGAAGTTAAGAACTGCTGCTACTGCTGAAGGGAAGAAACGCTTCATTTATATCGGGGATGGAAATGCCGATTTCTGTGCAGGCCTGAAACTTGAAGAGAATGATGTCTTAATGCCAAGGAAGAACTTTCCTATCTGCGATCTTATCTGCAGGAACTCGATGCTTCTCAAGCCAAAAATCCATGAATGGAACAATGGTACAGAGCTTGAGACTACTCTGCTAAAATGCATTCATGGAATCATCGGAAAAGAGGAATGATATTATTACTCCAACGCAGGTTATTCCTGTTGCCCGTAAATTTCAGACAGGCGCGGATGCTGTGTCTGAAATTCCTATCCGAGAGTGCGAACGCTGTTAAAGTGTGAATTCTCTTCGTTCACAGTTTGATTAAAACCCATCAATGCTGCAAGAGATAGTATACTAGGCCCTGTAAGATATTGACACTGCAGGTAAGTTACGATGAAAATTGCATTTTGTGGCTTATATGGTGAATCCAATTATGATTAATCACTAAAGCGGGAGGATCTCAAGCTTTAGAGTTAGGAGTGGATCGGCTAACTTCCCAAATCGAAAGCATGAAGGAATGTATTTACATGAAATTATTTTCAATAGTTGGATGAAACTAAAAACAAGGAACTGGACCATCTAATCCGAGTGAGGATGTTAATCTCATTCACTATGGAAGATAGCAACGCCAAATGCCTTTCACATGTTCATCAATTGCAGCCATTGGATCTTACGTACATGGACCTCTACGAAAAGAAACAGCATGAATAGGTAACATGATGTTGTATAGACCCACTGCTTGTGCACAAAAGACAGGTATATTGAGAATGGTCGCATGTTCAAACCATTTTCCAGTCAAGCCATTCTTTTACGTATGCGTCAAGTTCTTGAAGAACAGCCTCGGCATATATATTTTACGTTAGTTATGGTTGAGTTTAAGGCCATATTCATGTGTATCCGTGAGCGATTTATAGATCTACGACAGGGTTACACCTCAAATCAATCGAAGTATTGACTTCACATCCCTTGATCCAAACAAAACGAAAAGGTAAAATTACAGACACACACTTAAAAACTATTGATTGGAGTGGATAAATCTCTTGAACTCCTAAAAAGATCTTTTCTCATTTCCATGACTTTGGAAAATACTCATATACCTTCAAAACGTCACAAGCACACAGTGGATGGCGCGAGCTCTCGACTCTCTCTCGTCTCAGCACTGTGACTGGACAGCGTAAGCTCTCAAAAGACGTTGCCTCATGATTCAATTTCCTCATTCTAGACACGTCCCTTCTCGGATTCCTTTTGAGATTTTCTCACCGGTACGGGAAACTCTCGTATATACGTTATTGCTTTTTAGGGTTTCATATTATTAGGGTTGAAAAACACAACAGACACAGTGAGTTCCTCCGGATTTGATGTGCCTTTGGCCGTTCTAATGTTGTCGGCTATGTTTATGTTTTGGCTGTTCTGTTCAATTGTATTTCAACCGTACAAGGTGGTGTTAAGTTAAACTTGTGATTTTTTGCAATTGAAAATGATCATGTAATTTGCTATTTGTTGTTAGTAGAAAATAACTTGGAACTTAATGTAAATTTTTTATATTCTGCTTTTAATGAAATCTAGATAGGGTAGGTTATAATCGGGTTTTAAAATACAATATAAGGGCGTATTATAGTACTATGAAAAAAATCTTATAGAATTTTGGAATGTGTTTTGACATTAAATATTCCCTACGGAATCAAATGCAAATTTCATACAACCTATTTCAAACCCACACTCGGTAACATCCCTAACCTTAGAATAAGGATAGCTAAACAAGTGAAGAATAAAATATTGCATATACAAACTTTTTTTTTTAGCTCATATAAAAACTTGAATGGAAAATTATTTATTTACCGTAGATTTAATTAATAACACATATAATTTAAGGATTTATATAAATCTCTTTTTGCTACATTTGAAAAGAGAACATTCTACTAGTCCTAAGTTATATTTACTCAAACTTATAAAAAAAAAAAAAAAAAGATACTATCAAATGACACTCGATACAAATATAAAATTTTCTTGCGAGTTGCATGTTTTAACTTTAGAGTTGTACACTTGCATAGTGGAGACAAAAGGGCAACACCTTGGGATAAAAATTATCTTTAGAAAATTGTAATTTTTGTTCAAAGATAGTAGTCTATTGGCTTTAGCTTATCTACATTATCCTTGAAATTATAATTTTACAGCCGTCTCTCCTACATGATCTTATCTCCACCGTCAATACGGGCTTAGTACTATTAATTTTTTATTTGAACCAAGGCCATAAAAGATAAATGATAAAGAAAGATATGGACTATCGAGTACCATTTCTAGCACATATAATAGGAAAACGTACGCAAAAAAAAAAATATTAACATTTTAAGATTAAGTTTAAATAAAATATCAAATTTTTAAATAATTACGATAGATAATTAATTAATGATAAGTAATTCAAATAAATGATCGAATCTTTAAATAATTAAAATAGATGATCAACGTTATAATAAGTGATTCAAATAAAAAATTAAAATTAGGAAAGTTGTGAAATAAAATTAAAATTTAATCATTTATTTAAACTACTTATTGATTATCTATTTTAGTAACTTAAAAGTTCGATCATTTATTTGAAACACTTATCATAACATTGATTTTTTATTTTAACTATTTGAAAATTCAATTCTTTATTTGAGTTGAATTCCAATCGTTGATCCTCTTGTGCATTACTTTTCTGCAAATAATAGGAAGAGAAAGCAAGGAAAAGATAGAAACTGATGCTGATTTTTTAAAACATCTTCAATGTAGCTAATATGAGTCCTCATTCAATGAAACATGGAAATTGGGAAGGTCAATTTTTCAAATTAAATTGAGAGAGTCTAGTTCCACTGTAGTTTATGAAATTGAGAGAAGTGGAGTGTAGGTACTATAGGTAGACAACTTGACTGAACTTATGAGCCACCATTGACTCTCTTTTTTTTTTTTCTTTTTTTTTCAATTTGAAATTATCTTTACAAAAAAATTGATCTATATATATATATATATATAAAAAAAAAAAAACCAAATTGAAAATATGAAAAGTAGTAGTAGTAATGAGATGTATTGGTAAAATGGAAGTAAAGGGTTAAACGAAGTTCACATTGAAGTTTTTATTTAGTTTTTCTCTTTTGAAGGGTTGTTTGTATTAGACAGGAAAGAAGAATTTTTTTTTTTCAATGATTACATATAATACAACTTTGAGAAAGAAGAAAATCGAACACTTCATTAATTCACGACTGATTTCCATAAAAATAAAAATAATTAAAGTGGTGGCTTCTGGTTCTAGCCATTGAGTTGAGGCCACTAGTGGGAAATGCCAATTGGGCATTTAATTGACTGCACATGGGAAGTGGCCTGTTATGGCAGAGTGCTTTTATTTTATTTTATTTATCAGACCCATTGGGTCTCGGATGCAAGTTGATGGGCCCCTAACTGGCTTGCCAGGGGTCGAGCCTGGAGCCACGCTTGGACCAATGGTGGGGATGTTGAGCCAGGTCCGAAATGACATGCTGGACTTTTGACTTTTTAATTTCTTTATTTGATTTAAATTTGCTTCGAAAATTTTTCCATTGGAATTTTTTTTTTAATCTTATTTATTTCTATTTAAATTCTCAACAGTTTATAAATTTTATAGAATTATTTTCAATACTATTAAATTTTCTGTTAATGTTTGCCACATGGAGGCTTTTAATTAGCCCAAATAATTAATTTGATTAAATAATATAATAATTAAGTAAATTAATTAAAAATAAAAAGAATAAAAATAATTTAATTGAAAAATTAAAAGAATAAAAAAAATCACAAAGTTAAAATAATTTTTTTAAAAAAAAAAATAAATTCGACCTTGGCCTGAGATGGCTAAAAGGCCATGTTCATTCTACATGGACTACAACCCATGAAAAGAAATGGTTCCTTATACCCAATAGTAATATGTGGCCATTCATCATCCTAAAAGGGTCAAGTGGGTCGAATGACCCTTTTTCAACAAAAGAGAGAGAGAATTTTAAGACTCAAATAAAAAAATTTGAAACATTAAGGATTAAAAAGGTATTTACCCCTTTTTCAACAATATTTATATTTGATACTTAAATTTTGATCAATTTTTCAATCGACTACTTAGACTTTCAAATTATTAATTCCAATTAAACTTTTCAAGGTCAGTGCATATGGAGCTATTTGTTTAGTTGTAGCCATTTTGACCATTTTATGAGCTATCATGTATCCCATATTCCACTTATGATATCCACATGAATGTCTATATAGCAAAAAACATAGAATGATAGAAAGAATCTATTTTGACATGTCATATTATAGTTTTAGAGTCATTTTCATTACTAAAAGTCACATTAACACCCTAAGTGGATATTGTTATTAAAATAATTGCGTAGGATACATGACAACTCATAAATTGGTTTTAAAAAATCCATCTAAATAGACAGAGTTAATACAGGTAGCATCACTGACCTCAAAAAAATGCAATTAGGTACTACAATTTTCAATTTTTAAATTTAGATATTTAATTAAAAAATTGATCTAAATTCATATACTAAATACGATACAATGCTTCTTCTTCTTCTTCTTTTTATTTGGAGATTTTTTGAGCTAAAGAATTCAAATTGAATAGAAAAATTATAAGTTATGTTAAAATGTCTATATAACAATTATGTACGCATTACCTAATGTAATATATAAACATTCATATAATACATAATATATATTCCATAATTCAATTTGTAAATACAATTACATAAATTTAATAAATAATTGTGTGAAATAGATGATATTATACAAATAGATCAAATGCAATTATGTAATCTTGTAATATGTCTTCAACTATCGTGTTTCAATAAATATAATAAATGGGATAAATACATTGGTAGTTCTCTATGTTTGTGGAAAAAATATACAAGTGAGTAACTATAGGGTGAATAAGATATAGGGCTCTACCTGTATCTTACTATATAAAGTGTAAATTTTTAAATTTTATAAGCGAAACCTATCTTGTATCATTTTCGAACTATCATGTATCTTATACCCTATAAAACATATAGAACATAAAGTACCATGTGAAACTTATAAATTTTACCTTATTTTTCTTTTATAAATTTCAAGTTTATGTAATATTGAAAAATAATATATGTGACATTATAAGTTCTTCATATGCAAAACCTATAAAATTAAAAAAGTAAAATTTTCTCTTTTTATTGTTTCAAGTTTATATAATTTTATTACTTAGTAAATAGGAAGAAATAAGGATAGATAATGGGAAACATAAAGTTTAAGAGGAAAATGGAGAAGATTAAGATAAAAAATGAAAAACATAGAGTGAGAGAGGTGGCATTAGTTTAGTCGTTTAAGTTATTGACTTATGGGTTTGAGCTTCTTTATTTGTCTTTCTACTAAAACATTAAATGGCTAAAAAAAATTGTTACTATTTATTATTTTATTTATTAATATTATTTAAAAGAAAAGTATACTTTTAATCCTCAATATTTACCTACTTTTTTATTTGAGTTCTCAACCATTTTTTCTTCTATTTGAATTCTCCATATCTTTAAAACTTTCAAAAAAAAATAGGTATTTTATTAAATAATTTAAATGTTATGTCAATATTAGGCATGTATTAGCTTTCAATTAGCTTTAAACTAATTCATCAAGATGGCTATGGTATACACAAATTCTTCAACTCCTTTTCTTTCTTTTAATTATTATTTTTGTAATTTTATTTTTTATTATACTATATTTAATATTATTTTTTATTAATCAAGCACAAAAATATATTTAAAATTATCATTTCATTAATTTAATTATTGTAAATCAATTTGAAGTTAATACATGCTACAGATAGATGGAAATCTTAACAGATTTAATAAAAGTCCTTTTTATATATAGTTTTGAAAATATTAAGGATTCAAATAGGAAAAACAAAGGTTTATGACTAAAATAAATAGGTAAATAAACATTGAAAACTAAAAGTGTACCTTTTTCATTATTTAATAATTATTTTATGAGATGAGTACAAGGTATCTTGAAACTTACACCTTGTATACCTTAAAGTATAGATTTTATGGTTGATACAAAGTAGGAAGACCTCATAAACTCATGCTCCACCCTATGGAAGGAGGTTTTGAAAAATTTATACACGAAACTTATCATGTGACCCTCAATACCCACTCGGAACCAACCTAATTGAGTATAGTACAAGTTAATACTCAATGAAACAAGGTTATCCACTCACTCTTAGAAAATTCAATTAAGCCATTTATATTTTAAGTGAGTTATTTAAGCCATCTATACTTAATCTAAAATTTATTTTAAAAAATTGCAAATACGCCCATTTACATTTACTTTATATGTATTTAATTATCTATTTTTGAAACTAAGTGTCTAGACCCTCAAATCTTAACCCAAAAAAAAAAAAGAAAGAAAGTGTAGTTACACTTCTACATAGCCATTTTGTCCTTTCATTTTACTCATTTTTTATACATTTGATCTAAACTTTATTAGAAAACAAATACACTTATTTATATTTACTTTATATGCATTTAATTTCTTATTTTTGAAATTAAGTGTTTAGACTCTCAAATCTTTTTTTTTTAAAAAAGTGCAGTTACACTTCTACATGACCAATTTGCCCTTTCGTTTTACACATTTTTTACCTACTTTAGTATTTTTGTTATTTTAAACAATAATAAAATAGTAAAATAGGGTTTAAAATTACAATCTTCAAAGATTTGATGATTTAAATACTCAATATCAAAATGAAGGTGATAGAATGCACATAATGCCAACATAGGATGCATATTCACTATTTACTCAAAAGTTAATTAAATTCTTTATATTTTAAGTAGGTTATTTATTATATTTATTTTAAAGAAAATTACAAATAATTCCCTTAAACTTTAACCTTAGTGCAGATATATCCTTGAACTTACAAAATGTACTTGAACATCCCTTAAACTCTGATAAATTTGTAACACAAAAGACATTTGTTCTTTCAGTTAAAAAAGTAAGGTTAAAATTTAAGGGTATCAAACTATACTTTAATAAGTTTAAGGGGGTATTTCTATATCAAGTTCAAAGTTTAAAGAAATTATTTATCAATTTATCAAAGTCTAAAGAGATCTTAATATACACTTTGAAAGTTTAAGGATTATGTCTGCACTAAGGTCAATGTTTACAAGTGTTATTCGTGTTTTATCCTTTATTTTATCATATCATACAAACCCTCTATATATCATAAGAAATGCAAGAGGAAAGACTTAGTCGATGCAATAATATAAAGATAAAAAAAAAAACTCACATTAATCACTTAAAACATATAAAAAGTTGGTTAAATTTTAGTATAGTAGATGACTCAAATGAGTAAATTAAAAGACAAGGGACTTAATTAACATTTTAATACAAATATAAGAAGTACTTTTCTCTACAATAAGTGTACACATCTCAAAGTGAATATGACACATAACATATTTGTTGGTTTCAATTTACAATTACGAGGAGGTGAATTGATTACTTAAGTTTTAAAAACTTTTTACGATAGCTTAATTTGAAAATTCCCTTTGATCACAATTTAGCCAATATTTATTCAAAATTTTAGATTGATTTGGCAAGAAAATTTGCCATGGAGTAATAAATAGTAAATGAATTGTATCAAAAATAAAAATTTAGGGTTCAAGAAAATTAAGTAGCGATATATAATGGTTTCACCTTGTACATCAGTCTACCTTTCTAGCCTCAATTTATTAGTATCTTAATTGGCTTTATTGGTTTGTTCCACTATATCAAGGAATAAAAATTTAGAAATGTTATAATAGTCAACCATTCTACAATCTCTCTTTAATATAACTTTAATCACTTCTCTACTTTATTTTCCTTAACTCACAAAATCTATAAATAAACAAAGCAAATAACTTTGAAATGAAGTTTTCAATCGTAAGGATACAATTTTAACTCAAATACATAAAATTAAATAAAACTTTTTCACTTGTTTAGAATTTGTATTCACTTGATACATTGTCTCTTGCTTGCCTTGCTTCAACTCCAAATTTATACATGCTATGAACAATGTTCAAATCTTCATTTTCTCTTTGATCGTAACTGTTTTGATTATTTTGTCTTTAATTCTTTTGTCCAAATATCTTACTTTGTCAAATTTGAATAATCATTTGAATTCAATGTTGTCAATCTCTAGTTAATGTTTCAAAATCCTTCATTTTCTGGACTTAGAATCAATAATTTTTTTTCCTTGATGTGATAAAAATTATTCCATGATATTTAATACCAACTTTAGTTAATAGATCAAATATATTCAACCTATGGAGTAAGGTTAAGGTTTTGATTTGCGATAAAAATTTTCCTTACTATTTAAATTTTGTCTTCACAAAAACTGTTCCTTAGTTCCTTAATTTTAAATCAGAAATTTGACATATCTTCTTCTTTCTTTTCTTTTTCTCGAATCTTTTTGACTTGTTTCTGCATTTAGAATCAGGACTGTGTATCAAATGTTCTCTTTCTTTTTCTTTTTGAAACTTGTTTCTAAACAACCATAGCCATTTTGAATTACTAATTCTACACACTTGCAAAAAAAATTAATAATTCATAACAAAACTTATACTACCTTTTTCTTTCCTTTTGGTTTATTAACCAATTCCAAGTTATAAATAAAGAACTCATATTATTTTATTAGCATCAAAACACTTAAATTAATATTCTAACCTTATCATTATAGCACATCGAACTAGCATGTGAAATTATCTGCTATTTGGTTCAAATCAAAACCAAACGAAAATCTAAGTTTGCTTTGAATTGTAAAAGTTTCGATTTCGATTTAAAAATTCTCCCAACCAACTCCAAACAAAATTAAAACCCTAATTTCTATCGTCCATCCCTTTTCACTCTCCGTTTTCTTTCTCTAATTCCTATGATGTCCACTTGCACAAACAAAAGGTGAAAGCTTACACTCATGTCTAAGCATGGAAGAGGAAAAGGACACCATCCACAAGCACTTACACTTTGTCTCCGGATAACTACCCCAAGACAACATCCTAGCTATCTACGCCCTCCTGGTTATTTTATTACTAAAGGCATGAAGGTTGTAACCCAAAAAAATAATAATGATGATAATAATAATAAATAGAAAAAAAGTTTCATGTCATTATCAACGATATAACGTCACATCTCATCTCTCAACTTTTACTCAAAAGATAGAAGATAATTAAAAAAAGAAAAAGGAACAACCCATCTCTATTATTCCCATTATTCCTTCTGTTGATAAGGACACCTTTTAGTGTTACCTTTGCATTTTATGGAACTATGTGACTATATCCCTACTGTATATATAGTAGAGTATCTTTGTAGATTTGTCTTTAAGATATCCTGGATTGGTAATAGTGCAGTTTACTTTGCTTGAAGAGCATCTTTATTAAATTGGGTCGATCCTGTTTACACACATATAGCTTTTATTTAGTAAATTCCATCACTTAGGAAATCGAATAAAATCCAACGCATGTCATTATATTGTAATAAAGTACCACATTAATCATTAAATTTTTTTATTTTAATCACTAAAACTACTAAACTTTTTAATGAAGTCTAATTTTACAACACCATAATGTTTTTCTAATCAAATGATAACTGAAAATCATATTTGATATACATGATATGTGTTTCAAATCATTGTATTTTTATTTCGTCTTTGCCTTCTCATTAAACAAAGCATGTGAAATATATGTGAATTTCTATACCTCTCACGTTAATTTAAGTAAAATCAATGGGTAGACAAAATATAGGATTCGAGGAAAATGAAATTGGAGCTTTTTACTAGTAGTAGAAAAAGGTTGTGAGTGTTGTTTTCTTTATTTTTAAGGACATATATATGCTAATCACCTTTACAAATGTGTACATTCAAGAGAGAAAATCACATAATATATTTCAAATAGGATCGACGTTGGAAAGCTATGCATTTTATTCTATACCTTTACCACCTTATGAAACCTTTTTTCTTTTTTTTTTTCAGAATTAACGATAAATTGATTTTTTTTTTATAGAATTTAATGGAGGTAGATTCAATTATGTACCACTGTAATTTCAAAAAATATTAACTACTGAACTTTTATTTTCACCGCCCAAACTATTTAAATTTTCCATCGGTCTTCTCTAAATCTTTCCAACTTTAAATTCTATTTATTCCCATCTAGATAAGAAGTTTTAGAAAATCATGGATTACTGAGAATTTTGGTAACCACTAAATCAAATTCCACAAATATTTGGAGGCATAAAATCATACTCTTGTTCGATATTTTTGCCAAACTCACTCTAAAATTTGAAAGATCGTATTAGATTGGACAAACATGAATCCTCTTCTATCAAATTATTTTAATGAAATCATATATGATTTTAGTTTTATTAAGCATATATTTAAAATGGATCATAAAGTACACAGAAAAGCACTATCATTTATACCTTTCGGAAAAAACAAAGCAGGACTCAAAGAGTAAGACAAGATTACCCTCAACGTTTTTTAATGATTCTAAAATAATCAACTAATTATAATTTCTTAAAGCAATTCAAAATATAAAACCAAAAAAAGAAAAGAATAAATCAATTGAAATTTAAAATAAAAAAGAACAAAACTTAGCCATAAGAGTGAGTATTACTACACCCATATAGGTGATGGCAGAACTATTAGTAAACATTTTTGTTGACCATATATAGTGAAATTTCTACTTAATAGAGAATTTTCCCTATAAGCTTAGCTTTATTGAATATTTTCATGGATCAACTCCTATAAAGATTTCGTTTTGATATGAGATTTGACCTTAGAGGCCTTGCTCATTTCTACTTCTACTAAGAAGATATCCCTTCAATAGATCTCATGTCAAACTTGAGTATGATCTCCAATTTATTTATTTATTTATTTATTTTTCAGCTAAGCATTAGGAAACCTTTCTACCATTTCATGAATTCGATTTTCGCTTCATCCGAGAAAAGCTATCTTTAAGCTTAGGAGAAAGGCAACTCAACAAGCAATAATCGAGCCAGATTTGACGTAACATGAGGGATTTATTCTTACTATTGATTCTTATTCTTATAATGGATTTTATGTGCTTAATTAGTTCATAAGGTGTTATTGACATGATTAGTTACATTCCATGCTATATTTACAATTTTAGCCTCAAAATGACAAGTCACCCGACCTGACTCTCTAGCAGCAAGGTCTCGAGCGACTTCTTCCTCACACATATGGGTAGCTGACATTAATAGGGACAAGCGCAATCTGGTTCAGCCCTATGATTTTTCAATGTCTCCAATCCAACCTTTAATATATATATAAATATATATTTTAAAGCTAAAAAAAAAAATGTTTGACTTACAATTTGAACCATAATCCAAAAGCTTTAGTAACATTATTGCTCACCTCAAGACCCCAGAGTTCACTTGAAAGAGATAAAAAATAGTATTAATGTTGTATCAGTATCTAGAACAATGGAGGTAAAAGTGAAGGAAATGGCCTTCCTATAGAAATGAAAGAATCTGAGATATAATGAACAAAATTGCACTGCAAAAGATGGCTATAGTCTACATGGAATATTATGTTGGTTCCTATATATATATATATAGAAGGGATAAATGTGCTTTGATATTTCACCTATAATTAAAGGGAAAATTACAAAAATATATTCTATGTTTTAAAACTTTTTCAAATAAGTGATGGATGTTTTGATTTTTGATAAATATATGATATTTGTTTAATTAATTTATGCTAATAATATATTTGGGAGACATGGCAATTTTTCATTGGTTTATAAGATTATTAAAGAATTTAATCAAATAGTATAAATAAAAAAATTATTAAACAATTCAGAATACCAAAAGAAAAGAATCACCCTGAAAAAGAAAAAGCAAAATCTTGATTTGATGGGCAGAAGTGTTGCTGGTGGTGTAAAGACTCCAGAGTTTGGACCGACAGACTCCTCTTATCTTCCTTTGGAAGGATCCAAATTCCAATGTCACCACCAACACCCCCTTTCACCAATTAAGCTTCTACTATCGTCCTTTCTAATCCTGGCTTATCCTCTACATTCATCAGTCATGGCTTTTCCTCTTGGAGAAATTCAAAAGCCTTAGATGTGCAATCGAAGGCAATATTCCAGTTTTTCCCTCGCATCCATTTCGGGATCTTTATAGAATTTAAGAACCAATAAAAGCTGGGCGTGAAAGAAATGAAAAAAAAAAAAAAAAAAACTAGATGTTGCTGTTGAGAGATTGTTGATAGCAACATGGAAAAAGGATGAAGATTAATCTGTAAATGAAATTGAAAAAGAAGGTCGACGAGTCATAACCAGGGGTTATGAACTTGCTCAAAAGAGAGGAAGTTTACTTTTTCTGCGTTGTTCCTTTTGTCTTTGGTTTACTTTTAATAATTTTTTATTTATATTATTAGATTAAATCCATTTAATAATATTATAAACCAATAAAATTGCCACATATCTCTTTTTTATAATTAACATTAAGTGAAAATACGAGTTTTGTATTTATTAACAACCAAAATTCAAATAACTTATTTATAATTATATGAAAATACAGACTTACCCTTTAGTTATTTTATTAGCTATGCTTTTATATGGATAGATATAGCAAATACTACTTCTAATATAGATGGATCATTCCTAGGTTATTTTATCAGCTATACTTTCACATGCCTCTTTATTATTATCGTTTGCATCAATTACTTAATGTTCATAATACTTATTAGTCAACGAGAGGGTATTTTGTATGTTAAAATTACGGTTTAAAACTTTATAGAACATGCATATACTTTTAGTAGTTAAGGATTTTGTAAATAAGAATTATATATACTAATGTAGGTGTCACATATATATATATATATATATATATATATATATATATATATATTATAAGATCAAATCGTACAATTTTGTTTTCTATTATATATTTTAACTTGTGTTAAGTTTTTTTAAATCATGTACAATATATATTTTTTAATGATTTATGTTCTTGTAAGAAGTACAAGAA
This sequence comes from Laguncularia racemosa, assembly GCA_037954665.1. Lineage (NCBI taxonomy): Eukaryota > Viridiplantae > Streptophyta > Magnoliopsida > Myrtales > Combretaceae > Laguncularia > Laguncularia racemosa. Next base: position 3,631,332 of record JBBMOL010000033.1, on the reverse strand, counting down.
GGACATGTACATATAGTTAACAGATTTGATGCATCATAAATCTGGAAGCTGAAGGTCAATTTATCAAAATGTGCAGAAGAGGTCTAGCAATTGTCCAAAACTAGCAACGTGAGCCCCAGCTATACAAGACTCACCTTAGCTTTTAGAAATTTATTAATATTCCAAAACCATCAATTCAAGCCACGATTGTAAAGATCAATGACATATGTTGTTGTCGAACTAACGATCTAAATTCCAAGGTTGTAAGAGGACCTACAACATGTCAAACCGCCATGAGTTGTTAAGTGTTCCAGCAAAAATACACTGTCATTTTGGATTATATATTTAAATATTGTTTTTTTTTTTTAAATTATGTAAATATTATATCCGTAAAATATATTTCTAAAATAAGTTACGAAGGTGCGAATCACGTATACAATTTTAGGGATATGCAAAAATTCTAGATTGAAAGCACAGATTGAATCTATACCTTCAGTACAATTTATTTATTTATTTTCTTAACCCTACGAATCTATTACTACAAACCTATAAAATTATTATAAAGGTATGTCTATAAACCTATAAAATTATTATAAAAATATTTTACAAACTTAAAAGTGATACAACAAATTTACACAGTAATACACATAAAAAAAATTTGCACTGGCACTTTCAAATATAAATATGAATCCTTAGTTCAGTTCATATGTTCACGTTTCACATTTTGATCTTTGATTTTCTTCTGTAAATTTCACTTTGCAAATTTTTTTTTTTACAATTTGTGTTTTATGTAGGTTTTAATCTACTGATATATGTGTGTGGAAATTTCTTCATCAAGATCTCAGTATTTTTTTTTTAAGAAAAAAATTATTTTTATTGTTGTTATTGTACTTTGGATAAATACAAAAAAAAAATTAAAAAAACATGTAAATATGTATACTGCATAAATTTTATTGAAATAGTAATTATTGTTAATTAATTATTAATTAGTAATTAATTAATTATTAATATATGATTAATTAACGTTAATAAATGAATTATGTATATATGTTATTATAATGTATTTTTGTAAATGTAGCCATAAATTAGGTTATTGTTAATTAGTAGTGATTAGTTGTTAAGATATAGTTAATTAATTGCTAAGAAATTAATTAACAAAAAAATTTGTATTGGGTGGAAATGTAAAATATTTGTATGGTTTAGTAGAATTAGTCATAAAAGTAAGTAGTTGATAATTGTTTGTTAATTAAAGATGATTAGTCATTAATATGTCTTTAATTAATTGTTGTAAAATTAATTAGTGAAAAATTTTGTATTTGTTACAAAGTGAAAATATTTGTATGGTTTTGTAAAATGAGTTATAAAATTAATTAGTTATTAATTATCCATTAATCAAAGGGGATTAGTCGTTAATATATCGTTAATTAATTACTATGAAATTAATTAGTGAAAAATTTTGTATTGGGTGGAAATATAAAATATTTGTATGGTTTAGTAGAATTAGTCATAAGAGTAAGTAGTTAGTAATTATCTGTTAATTAAAGGTGATTAGTTTTTAATATGTGATTAATTAATTATTGTCAAAGTACTTAGTGAAATATTTTATATTTGTTGCAAGGTGGGATTATTTGTATGCTTTTGTAGATTGAGTTATAAAATTAATTAGTTATTAAATATCCATTAATCAAAGGGAATTAGTCGTTAATATATAGTTAATTAATTGTTACAAAATTAATTAATGAAAAATTTTATATTGGGTAGAAATGTAAAATATTTGTATGGTTTAGTAGAATTAGTTATAAAAGTAAGTAGTTGATAATTATCTGTTAATTAAAGATGATTAGTTATTAATATGTCATTAATTAATTATTGTAAAATTAATTAGTGAAAAATTCTATATTTGTTGCAAGGTGGGATTATTTGTATGCTTTTGTAGACCGAGTTATAAAATTAATTAGTTATTAAATATCTGTTAATTAAAGGAAATTAAGTCGTTAATATATCGTTAATTAATTGCTATAAAATTAATTAGTGAAAAATTTTATATTGGGTAGAAATATAAAATATTTGTATGGTTTAGTATAATTAATCATAAAAGTAACTAGTCGATAATTATTCGTTAATTAAAGATGATTAGTCATTAATATATCGTTAATTAATTAATATAAAATTAATTAGTGAAAAATTTTGTATTGGTTGCAAATGTAAATTATTTATATGGTTTTGCATAATAGATGGAGCCTGAACTTTTTTATCCTTCAGTCTTGACATAGCAGGCTAGTCATTGATCACAGATAGTTTAGGACAACGAGATAACAGACGTTTTACTTATCAACTAGTTTACGTTACATTAGAGATAGGAAAACATTTGACATGTTGGCACAGGAGCAAGTAACCCTTGTTGTGCGATGGTGTGAGTTATCACTCTATCGTGATGAGAGTACGATCCCATTCGATGCGCGAATGGAGCCATACTTGTAGCCGATTGGATTTGAAGGTGTTAGTCAGTTGCTGTACATACCCCTTGATTGGCACATGATTATAGCATTGGTGGAGAGATGGCGTCTAGAGACGCATACATTCCACATTATGACATGGGAGTTTACCATCACACTATAAGATGTAGAGATCTAGTTAGGACTCCCCGTTGATGGACACGCAGTTATAGGGAGTAGCTGCCTAGATTAGGGTGCAATATGCGAAGAACTACTAAAGGCGAGACCCGAGTCCAGTGGTAGAGGTAGGCACATTAGTATGATATGGCTCTGCGATATGTTTTGGCTAATCCCACCGGACGTCAATGTGGAGTAAATACATCAAGCTACTTGTGCATACATTCTACGGCTGTTAGGGGGATTTATCTTCGTCGATAAATCCAACTCCCTCATGCACTCGATGTGGTTACCATTGCTGCAACATTTTGACATTGCTAGGATATATAGTTGAGGGGTTGCATGTCTAGTGTGGTTGTATCGCTATCTATGTGTCGTGTCCTCACCATCGACACATGAGATTTAAGGAGTGACCATATTGCTACAGGTGTGGGCATGGGACAGATTTCCTTACATTGCACCTATTAGTCGACACAGACTATTTGTACTAACCAGATGTCCATTGGCGGCACGGTAGAACACGTAGAGGGATACGCAGTTTCATCCCATCCACATAGTCGGCGCATATCGGGATGCGCTGGACAGGTAGAATATGTCGTAGGTACCTCAGTAATCATATTTCTTTCCTTGCAATTAATCATATTTATCATTTAAATTAAATAAATTTTCCTATTTTCAAGTTAAATAAGAGCCATACGGCACGAATTTGATTAATTTACTACCATATTTCTGCAAAGCTGGCATGCACGTTTGGACGGCTCAGGTGCTACTCATTTGTTTCCACATTGTTAAGTGGCATTTCCCAGATCGAGTGGATAGGTAGTTTGGCGAGTTCTAATATATCCCGTAACTAGTGAACACGTAGCCGGAGCTACATGAAATCGACCTATGTAGTCGGATTGATGTTGACTGGATTGTCCCGCATGAATTGTATTTAAACATGTGGGAATAGCGGGTCAGTCGAACCATTCCTATGGAGGGCCCTCGCAGTGTGCATGATAGCTACCTGCAATGGTATGGGTCGATAAGCAGGAGATACATTGGCCACACGAGAGTAGTTTTTGGATTTCTGGTAAGAACGTGTTACATACACTCTAGCTAATGTCTAAATAATTACATAATCATGTTAACCTTGATTTATGTTTTCTTCATGCTTGCAAGGTGGCACCTTACGATAGATTTGCCTATCACCGGACATAGACATGGCCATCAAAATAGTTGCTCAGGGCCTTCAGTTCATGTTTTACCATGGGGAAACAAATGATGAAATTTATGTATTATTACAATTTGTAATAAAGCAATACACATTCTGTGCACCAATAATGTGTACATGTATGATTTCACATCTTCGAATATTTCATAAAATTTAACAAATGTTTAAACAAATTGACATTCAAAACAACTTCTCAATGAATGACAAAATTACATGTATATGTATAGAATATGAAGCATCCCCCTTTTGCTATGTCTTTAAACAAACTGGATGAAGTAGTTGAGGATTCACCTAAGCTGCAAAAGAAAAAAAGCTAATGCTAGCATCACAAATGCAATGTCGAACGTAATAAAATATGTAGTTGTATTCATTAGTTGCCATTATCGCGTCGACGTGGGCACATTCTTCTATTATGCCCCCCCTTCGTAAATTCCATTTGCAATTTGATCTGAACGCTTCCTAATGTTCATCTCCATGTGGTATCTTTTTCACCTTAGCTTTCCCCTCTTCCGTACGTGCGTTTTGCCCCCTCCCCTTAACCCGCTGGCAACGCAGTAACTATCGGTAAGGGCTTGAAAAACTTTATCATGCCTGTTGTAGTCGATGACCCTGTGGTTGCTAGCTCGTGAACTCCATTGGTCAATCATTTTGGTTGCATATTTGGTGAAAATTCTACCCTTAGCTATATTCTTTAATGCCTTCATTCGCTTCCGCACGAAGCACCCAACGCAATTGTAGAATGTTTTCTTCACCAAAGCAGTTACAGGTAACCCCTGAACCCCCTTCAATACGGAATCATAACTTTCAACAACATTGGAGGTCATATACCCAAATCGATAGCAACCGTCATGAGCTAGCGTCCACATATCTAACGGCATGTCGTCAAACTAGTCTAACACATTCAGCAAAATCATCTCTACGTGCTCCATCACATAATTTAACTTGCGAGATTGTTCTTACAACTCAGCATATGTGACTAACTTCTTACATTGGGTGTTTTTATGTGCTTGAGTTAAAGTTGCTTGCAACGTGTCAGAGGTAGAACTGCCACACTACAAATGGAGGCCGCCATCCATTCACTTCTTCTCGAACTGTAGATCTGATGCCTGCATGTCTATTCGATATGAGGTAAATGGTTTCATGACCTTTATAGTTGCTGAGGACATATTCCTTCAGTTTCCACAAAACTAGCCCCATATCTCAATTGTCTCCTGATCAACTAGTGCGAATGCTAACTGAAGTATACAGTTGTTGCCATCAATGCCACAAGCAAGTAGCAACTTGTGGGTGTACTTCCCCTATAGAAAGTTGGCATCAATGGTAACAACAGGTCTAAGGAATCTCCACATTGTGATGTACGACCCAAAGGCCCAGAATACCCACTTCAAAGTAGACACATCAGGGTTGCTTGGTCTACTCCACCCCCAATCCATTCGTATTTAGGGATTTGTATTTTCTATTGCATTGAGAAGTTTCGACAATTCATCGTAAGACTTCTCCTTATTCCCATACACGAGCTTGATGACTTGTTTCTTTTCCTCCCAAACCCGTCTCCTGTTGATCCTGTAGCCAAATTCCTATTCAACAATAGAAGTCAGCATGGCCACTTGCATATCAGGATTCTCCTTAAGAAGATTTACAAATTGGCTAGCAAGGAGATTGCAATCCAACTGTGGGTAATCCTGACTAATCAGTGGGTTATTGCATAAGTGTGGACCCTCGAATCTCGTCACCACGAACATGTCCTCCAACTTCTTCTTTCGGGCCCAAAGCCTCCATTTACAACTATTGTCCCTTCTCATATAATTAACAAACCACAACAGTTGGCTGGACTCTATAACAGTGAAGTTACAATGGTTCTTCACATGATAAGACTTCACTGCTTGAATGACATCTACTTTTGTCCTAAATCTCATGCCCCTATAAAAATCATCACTACTGCTCAAACCATTGTAAATATCGGTTTGCTCCTGCTCGAAACAAATGTAACCACTATTGCCCCCATAATTGTAATACAGAACAGGATCTCTAACTAACATGGTAGGTAGTTCAGCCTGCTCTACTTGATATATTGGTTGTCTTGAGTAGGTATGTATGGTTGGAGACTCTTCTTCCGTTACTTCATTTCCCTCGTTCTCACCCTCTTCATTTTCCTCATCGGAACTCTCCTCGTTATTGTTGCTGTCCTACTTAACACCCATTCCACCATCGGTGTTAGTTGCAGCTTCTGCTCCCACATGAACCATGTATAGATCCCGTGTCTCTAGTCACCGTAACATTAGAGTAACTACTTTATCTATTTTATCCTCATAATTTACTTTCATCGGGGTTGGAATTGAGGGTTGAAATCTCAACGGCTCTTATTACATTTCTGTAATGTCATGTGACGATTGTGATTGATTGCTTGTATCGAATGTCTGCCTTACCGAGGGGCCCATCGAATTGTCAGAAATTCTGATGAATAATTGTTATATGCCACAATCTCCATATGATTTAGCTGTTTCAATAAAATTTTTAATATCTTTGTCGTCTCTGATTGCTATCAACGCATAACATGTATTGCCCCCATGGGACATATGATGCCTATGAATTATCTTAGCCCCCACTTCGGTTGGATGAACTCCGATGCTGCGGCATGTTTTGTATAAAAATTCGTTGTACTTGACATTTTTCTTCATTTTCAACTTCTTTATCAGATCCCTATCATACTCCAACCTCTAGTTACCGACCATAATATTTCTAAATGCATAGATTATCAACTCCACGTAATCAACCATTTTTTTCCCTATCCATAGTATATATAAATTATAAGTTTTTTTTAATAAATATGATAATTTCCAATAACAACATTATAAAAATTTCAAGAAAAAAAATTAATTTCCATAATATTTCAAATATTAAAAAATTTCCCCATTATTAGCAAATGATTTATTCCTAAAAATTTGTCAAATATTATTTTTTAATAACATTTTTGCTACTAAAAATTCCAACAATTTCAGTATGATTTTACAACTCTGTAAAAAATATTTCACATTCCAAATATTACAAATTTTCAAGCACAATAATTTTTTTTGTAATTTTCAAAAATATTTATACAAAAAAAATTAAGAATAGTATTTATACAAAAAAAATTTACCTATCATTTCTCCTTTTAATTTTAATTTCAATTTTTTTTCTGATTATTTCCACTTTTTTTTTTCAAATATTTGTTCAAAATTATTTTTCAATTATATTTTTTTCACTAAATATTTCAAAAATTTTGTATAATACTATAACAATTATTCCACATTCTACATATTTCACATTTTTTACAGTAGTCAATCCTCATTCTAATACAAAAATTAATATTACATGTTACGCATGCAACATCTATATAAATCATATTTAATAAATTATAATATAACAATACTAAGTAATATTTTCTATAAAATATACAATTATATTAATATTTTTCTAAAATCTTACATCAAATACAAACACAGAAGAAAACATAGATAAAAAACTTCAATACAGATAAAAAGACTTCAATTTTTCTAAAAAAAACATACCACAACTAAGATTAGCTGTTTAAAAACAGTTAAATCTGGGAAAATATTTTTTTCCTGAGCAAAATCACTCCTTTTTCTTCCTCTTTCCTATGTGTGAACGAGAGAAAAACGAGATATGAGTTAATGGGTATTTTGTGTGTATTGTGTGTTTCGTATTTATATTTTTTAGTTTTCATATTGTTATCATGTGTTTATAAATCAACAGTGAGCGTAAATCAAATAAAAAATTGGATGAAGTGTGGGTGGGATGTATTGAAGGCACAGACCTAGTCTATGCCTTCAACCTAGAATTTTTGCATTTCACTAAAGTTGCATACGTGATCTGCGCCTTTGTAACCTATTTTAGGAATATGTTTTATGAATAAAATGTTTTCGCAATTTTTTTTAAAAGCAATATTTAAGTATGTAACCCCTGCCACTTCCCTATCGTCACATCATATTCCTTTTAGTTAGGATGTAAGCAAGACAAGTACTATCAAGTTCTCGATTCATCCGATCCATTTAAAATCTTATAGGATGGTATTCTATAGAACTTGGGATGGGTTATGAATTTTTTTTTTAAAAAAAAAAACTCTATAAGATTTATGATGGGTAATAGGATAAATATTAAACCTACCGGGAATCTGAATTCGTTAATTTTTTTTTATACTTAAGTAAATAAATATTACTATATATTTATTAAATAGTTAAAAAAAACTTTCTTATATGTTCTAGAATTTTTCTAGTTATATTGAGACTTGTTAACTATATTTTATTTCTTTGTGTTTATTATTAAGTTGTATGATTGCTTATGTAATTTATATCTTGCTATACTTAAAAAATGTTTTTATGTTATTAACTTTATTTACCAACTTGTAGACTTTAGAACAATATTAAAATACATATGCTTATATATGTTGAAAATGTAAATTTTATTTATTTGTAAGAGCATAAGCTATATTTTACAAAAATAGTTATAATAAATAAGTAAGGACTTAAAACTAATTATAGAATATTATTTTTAAAAAAATACTAATAGGTTTGAGATGGGTTTCAGGTTGTTTATTGAAACTCTATAAGGTTTTGGACGGGTTGCAGGTACTCCATCAAAAACCCTATAGGATTTGAGATGAGTTTAGATAACCCTGTAGGATAACGGGACAAATAACAAGATTATTGAACTTGACCTAAGCCATCTCACATACATCCCTACTTTCAATGTCATGTACAGGAAGCTAATCATCTGGAAACACACACATAATGCTAGAAATTATGCTAGTAAACCAGCCATTATGAATGAACCTCCTTTAATTTCAGTTTTTTCTTATTATATTTTCCTCATGGGAAATAAGCTATCGACCATTTCATTTAGAATGCTTATTCAATTTTACAAATGGAAAATAAATGTGGGCAAATGAAAGTACCAAAGAAGCATTAGCAAAGAGCAAAATCACTTCCATCCTTTCAAGTTTCTATGAAAATTTTATGATTCCATTTGCCAATGTAAGGACTTCAATGAAAGCCGACAAATTAAAGGATCTAAAAAGCTAGACAGCAAACGTATCCTTATATCTATTATTATAGGTTTAAAGGATGAAGAATTACTCCGCACTATCACAAAACTGTAATGGAGTTTCCAAATTTTATTTTGATCCACCAACTTGATTTTCTATTTTGAATATCGATTGAGAACGTGGTACTTGAAAAAAAATATATATAATCAATCGATCTCTAGCGCAAAACAACACCACATCAATTGAACCTTCAAAAGCACATGCATTCTTGTGTAATACTTGAATTTTTATTTATTTTAATATATATATTGTCACAAAAAGCTAAGGACAAGAACTGAAATTTTATAAATATTCGAGGGACAATTTAAACATTTCACAAAAGAGAGTATTTAACCTTAGATGACCTAACACTCACTCTTTTTCATCCCTTACAGTAAAAATAGTAGAAAAAAAGAAAAGCTCTCTAAACAAACCCTAAGATGGTGAAAGGAAAATGGTGATACCTAATCCTAAATATGAGAGGTAAGGAATTTTATGCAAAATTTCAATTTCGATTATTGGTTTTAGAACTTATGAGAATCGTGTGCGCATCAAGATTCAAAAATTTAAGAAGGGCGTAATGGGAAAGAGACTCAAAGGCTGAAGGATTCAACTTGTAGGAAATTTTGATGTAAGTACAAAAATTCTTGTAATTTATATGTAATTACGTGTTTTAGGAATCTAATCAAATCTAGGTATAAAGAGAAGCAAGTTTAGGAGAATTTAGAGTAAAAGAATTAAAGTTCATGAAATGGGCTGAGAGGTATATGACCTCCTAACACGGTCGTGTTTTGATTGTGTTGAATTCAAAAGTTATGCTAAGAGATACACGGCCTCCCAATACAGTCGTGTTCCGACCGTGTTGAATTGAGAGAAACACGGTCGTATTCCAATTGTGTTGAAGCCAAACCTCATTGAAAGATACACGACCCTTAATACAGTTGTGTGCTAGCCCGTGTTAAGCAACACGACCTCCAACATGGTTGTGTTGAATAAAACATAATGTAATTATATATTTATTTAACTTCTAATTAAGTTAATTTCCATGCAACCTAGATAGCTAGTAAGGCTTTAGAGAATTTAAGTGAATAAGATTAAGAAAGTTAAGAATTGATATTAATCTTAGATTAAATACTAAGAAGAGCTTGTTGATGTACAAATTTCAGTTTAGCTTAAGCCTAGGACCAAGAGTGCTTAAGGCTAGGATTCAAGGTATGTGTAACTTATGTATCGTTCTATGCTTGTTGAAGTTAATACATGTGTTGAAATTGGTTAAGTTGAATGATTTGGCTTAAGTGTTTAAGTTGTATGTTGTATGTGTTTGGCTCGGCTTAAGGGCCCGTAGTGGCAGATACCTAAGGAACACCCCAATGATCCTTGTATGATGTTATCCCTAGTGGAGTCATGCTTGGAAATGATCTGGGTTGAATGTTGGTTTAAGAGGATTAAGTGGACATGGATGTGTGGCCCATAGTGGCAGTTCCCATCACTAAGTTTAAGTGTACCATGAGTGTGGGGTCCGTAGTGGCAATTCTCATCACCATGTTTAAGGATTAAGTGAGCATAGGTATGGGGCCTGTCGTGGCAATTCCCATTACCAAGTTTAAGGATTAAGGGATCATGGGTGTGGGGCTCGTATGGCAATTCCCATCACCAATACATGTTCCAATGTGTTAAGTGTGTTAAGGGGGTCATGAGTACCCTATTGTTGCTTCTAGACATAAATTGTATCATGAAATGATTGCTTGTATTTAAATACTGCATGTTGCGTGTGATACTTGTTCATGTTTGTTCATGCGTGTATGGTTGTGTTATACGTACTAGGTAATAGCTCACCCTTAAGGGAATATTTTTTTTTTAGATGCAAGTGTTGAAGGAGATGATAACCTAGAAGATAACTTAGGTTTAGGTAAACCATAGAGAGAGGGAGATAATAATTACCATTACTATTATGGTGATTAGAATATGGGAGAATTATGTTATTTGAATGTAATAGATATTATCTTTTGGAGAATGTTAATTTAGAGTTTATAAACTTTCACTGCGTTAGATGTTGGATATCAATTTATGAATTTTTTTTTGAAGTTATGGGATGTATTGAATGTTTTTATATGGGAGTTACAAGTAAAAAAGGTATTAGAGTTGATTTAGAGCCTTAATGTGTTCTTGTGAGATAAGAACACGTTACGAGCAGTAGTGCGGCTCAAGTTTGGGGCATTACTGCTTAGGTGGTATTAGAGCTAAGTTTATGATCCTTAGGGACTTAGGTTTGAATCTATGGAGAATAGATTGATGATCCTTAGGACTTAAGTTTTGATCTATAAAGCATAGGTTGTTGAGCCTAAAGAGCTTAAGTAATGATTCTTAGAACTAAGTGATGATCAATAGACACAAGTTTTAAACAATAGAATATAAGATATGATCATTAGAGGAATTAAGCACTTGATCCATAAGATAGTGAGACATGAAGAGAGTAGGTAAAATATGGGACATTTACTTAATTATGTAATTATTTTCTTGTATTATTAGTTTACTTGCATTCTTCTAACTGCTAAGTTTTATATATGAGTAGAACATAAGTGTAGTGGTATATGTGTATATACTTACACACTATGACACTAAACATGAATGATATTAATTTAAGTAGATCCGGTTGTCTCTTCTTAAATAGAATGCCTCTAAGAAGAATCATCAAATCAGGAGTTGGAAGGGGTGTTAAACATGATAACCCCAATGAGGAGGAAGTTCAGAATCTACAGCCACAAGGGGAAAAAGGTTAGATGGCTAAAGAGATAGTTCAGCTATTGCATACTGTGAACCACCTAGTGGGACTACTAGCACAATAATACCAAGCCCCCAATGTCCCACAACACAGGAATGCCAATGAGTCCATCAGCTTTGATAGGTTCATTAGGGTAGCTAAAGAATTTAACGTTAGAGTGGATGACCCAATCGAAGTTGAGGATTAGGTATAGGAAATTGAGAAGACATTTGCTACCTTCTAGATACCAGATGATAAGAAGGTAAATTATGCTGCATTCATGTTGAAGGGAATTGTAGCAAAATGGTGGGCCTCAGTTCCTAGACTTGCAAGGGAATGCATGAACTGGGTAGTATTTAAAGAACTATTTTATCAAAGATACTTCCCCGGCAGCTCAGAGATAGGATGGAGAATGAATACTACAACTGTGAACCGGGGGACTGAATAGTTGAACAATATAAGGTAGAGCTGAATCGCCTCATCCAATTCCTTCCTAAAAATGTACATAATGATGATAGGTCCCAAGCCAGAAGATTCTTGAGAGGATTGGACTTGGACCTACAACTTGTAGTGGGTGGCTCTAATGGAATGGGACAAGCTACGAGTAAAAGACATCATGTGCTATAAAGTAGAACACAGAATGCTATAGCCCCTCCTTTACATATTAGACAAGTGCCTTTGGCACTCACTACAATAAGCTCGAATGTTACATGTACTAGATGCTATGGGCCTCATGAGTTAAGAAAGTGTAGGTGGCTAGAGAGAGCATGTTTCTCTTGTGGGAAGATGGGACACATTATCAGGCATTGCATTGAAAGGTTAGTCCTATTAATCTTTTATCATGTGTGCAATCAGAAGGGATACAAAGTAGTCAACTATCTTCAAGGACAAATTAGAAATCAGATAAGCCCAATCCAACAGGCAGCTAGACCTCCAATGAGAGTATAGGGAGGTAGACCATAGATAGGGGGTCCTAGATAAAGAGTTCCTACTAGAGTGTTTGCCATTCACCAACAGCAGCACTAAGATATCCCTAACATAGAGAACATTACAAGTATGCTTCTAGTACCTCCAACGAGAGTATAGGGAGGTAGACCATAGATAGGGGGTCCTAGATAAAGAGTTCCTACTAGAGTGTTTGCCATTCACCAACAGCAGCACTAAGATATCCCTAACATAGAGAACATTACAGGTATGCTTTTAGTACACTCTTGCAATGCATATGTGCAGTTCGATACTAGTGTTTCTATATCCTGTGTATTTGAGAATTTTGTATGCGCATGTGCTTTGAATGTTGAAAATATGAATGGCTGTATAGCTGTTAGTACTCCATTAGGAGCAGGAGAAAGAATAAGTAAAATATGCAGAGGAGTGGGAATAGAAATGCATGGTAAGGTGAAGCCAGTAAACCTCCTAATATTGGAGATGATAAAATTTGATATTATTATGGGTATCAACTAGCTGTCAAAATATCATGCCACCATCAATTGTTACAACATGGTGATGCAATTTAATATACCAAGGGATTGATATTTTGAATACAAGTTAGAAGTGTAGAGACCCACTAGATTGCCCACACATGAGATGCGGGGAAAAAGTGTGCTGACAACTATATCTGTTGAAGATAGTGAAGAAGTTAAGATGGAATGAATACTAGTAGTGAGGGAGTTTCCTGATGTATTTCCATAAACCTTCCTGGTTTATCCCCAGCCAGGGAAATAGGATTTAACATTGACTTGGTACAAGGTACAATATCCATATCAAAATTGGTCTACAAGATGGCACTAATGGAATTGGAAGAACTAAGGAAACAGTTACAGGATTTACAAGATAAGGGCTTTATAAGACCTAGTGTCTCTCCTTGGGGTGCATCAATCTTGTTTGTGAAGAAGAAAGATGGAAGCATGAGACTCTATATAGACTATAGAGAGTTAAACAAGGTCACAATCAAGAACAAATATCCTCTTCCCAGGATAGATGACCTATTTGACCAGTTGCAGGGAGCTCAGGTATTCTCCAAAGTAGACTTGAGATCAAACTACCATCAACTAAGAATCAAAGAAGAAGACATTCGGAAAACAACATTTAGGACTAGATATGGGCACTATCTATTTCTGGTAATGCCCTTTGGACTAACGAATGCACCAGCTACATTCATAGATTTAATGAACAAAGTATTTAGGGATTTTCTAGATAAATTCATAATCGTCTTTATAAATGATATCCTAATATACTCTAAAAGCACTGAGGAGCATGAAGAGCACTTGAAATTGGTATTGGGTAGGTTATAAGAAGAGAAGTTGTATGCTAAATTTAGTAAATGTGAATTCTAGCTAGAATAAGTAGTCTTCTTGGGTCATGTGGTTAATAGAGATGGGATATTTGTGGACTTAGAAAAGTTGAGAGCCATAGTGAACTAGCATAAACTGAAGATAATTATAAAGATAAGAAGCTTCTTGGGTCTAGTAGGCGACTATAGGAGATTTGTAAAAGGTTATTCCAAAATAGCAACTCCTCTCACCAGATTGACAAAGAAGAATGTGAAATTCGATTGGGATGATAGATGTGAAGCTAACTTTCAAATGCTCAAAGAGAAATTTGTGTCGACGCTAGTTTTGAATTTACCCAAGAGTGGAGAAGAGTTTACAGTGTCTAATGATGCCTTAGATCAAGGGTTGGGGTATGTATTGATGCAAGGTGGTCAAGTAATAACTTATGTATCTCAACAATTGAAGTTGTATGAAAAGAACTACCCAACTCATGACTTAAAATTGGCAACTATAGTACTAGCTTTGAAGCTATGGAGGCATTACTTATATGGAGAAAGATGCAAAATTTTCACTAACCATAGAAGCTTGAAGTACATATTTACACAGAAAGAGTTGAATATTAGACAGAGGAGGTGGTTGGAGTTAATCAAGGATTACGACCTAGAGATACAATACCATCTAAGAAAAGCCAATGTAGTGGCAGATGTCTTTAGCAGAAAGAAATAGGACAATGTAGCTACTTTCATCACTTCACAGAAAGAGTTATTAGAAGATATGTGCAAATTAGAGCTATAAATTTTAACACGAGAAGTGGGAGCAAAAATGACTACCTTAAGGGTACAACTAACCATAATGGACAAAATTAAAGTTGGTCAGATAAAAGATCAAGATATCCAAGAGATTAAGTATAGAATGGAACAAGGTAAGGCTCTAGAATTCAACTTGGATGCAGATAGGACCTTAAGATATAAAACGAAACTATATGTACCAAAGGATGCACAGTTGAAGAGGGAGTTATTGAAAGAGGCACATTACTTCACCTACATAATACACCCTGAAAGTACCAAAATGTACAAGGACTTGAAGAGTGGTTATTGGTAGGGAAATATGAAGAGAGAGATAGCTGAGTATGTAGCCAGATACCTCACATGCCAGCAGATCATAATAGAACATTAGAGGCCAATTGGAGAATTATAGCCTCTTCCAGTATTGGGTTGGAAATGGGAGCATGTGATAATAGACTCTTTTATAGCCCTCTCGAACACCAGGGAGAAGCAGGATGCAGTTTGGGTTGTAGTAGACAGATTGACCAAGTCTGTGCATTTTATACCTATCGGAGTAGGATACAAGTCGGAGAAACTGGCTCAAATATACATACGGGAGATAGTTAAATTGTATGGAGTGCTAGTGACCATCACTTTTGATAGAGACACAAGGTTTGTGAGCATATTCTAGAACAACTTACATAAGGCATTAGGTACCAAACTGCAGTTCAGCACAGTGTTCCACCCTTAGACGGATGGTCAGTCTAAAAGGAATATACATATATTGTAAGATTTGCTTAAGGCATGTGCACTAGATTTTGGAGGCAATTAGAATGAGCATATATCTTTGGTGGAGTTTGCCTATAATAATAGTTACCAAGCAACCATCCAAATGACTCCATATGAAGCTCTATATGGGAGAAGGTGCAGATTCCTACTACACTGGGATGAAGTGAGAGAAAGACAAATGATGGGGCTGGAGTTAGTACAAGGAGCAGTAAATAAGGTGAAACTCATCAGACAGAGAATTCAAATAGCCCAATCTCAACAAAAGAGCTATGTAGACAAGAGATAAGGTATTATTGGGGATTTCTCCAACAAAATGAGTGATCAGATTCTGGTTGAGAGGAAGGAACCCAAGGTATATAGGCCCATTTGAGATCTTGCAAATAATAGGCATAGTGGCTTACATGTTAGCCTTCCCACCAAATTTAGCTAGAGTACATGATGTATTCCATGTATCCATGTTAAGAAAGTATGTATCAGACCCGAATCAGATAGTGGCTTTGGAACCTTTGAATGTGTAACCAAACCCAATGTTTATGGAAAGGCCAATAAGAATTTTGGATACTAAGGCGGAAAATAATCCCTTATGAGGAAGAAGTATCCATAACTCTTCCAGAATTAAGTAACTTCGAAGACAAAAGTTTTTATAAGGGGGAAAGAATGTAATAGCTGAATTTTTATTTATTTTAATATATATATATATATATATATTATATATATATATATATATATATATTGTCACAAAGAGCTAAGGACAAGAACTAGAATTTTATAAATATTTGAGGGGTAATTTGGACATTTCACAAAAGAGAGTATTTAACCTTAGATGATCTAACATTACTTTTTTTTTTCTCCCCTCATAGTAAAAATAGCAAAAAAAAAGAAAAAAGAAAAAAAGAAAAGCTCTTTGAACAAACCCTAAGATGGTGAAAGGAAAATTGTGCAACCTAATCCTAAATACGAGAGGTAAGGATTTTTATACAAAATTTCAATTTTGATTATTGGGGTTGGAACCTATGAGTATCGCTTGCACATTAGGATTCAAAATTTTGAGAAGGGCGTAACGGGGAAGAGACTCAAAGGTTGAAGGATTCAACCCGTAGGAAATTTTGATGTAAATACAAAAATTCTTGTAATTTATATGTAATTACGTGTTTTAGGGATCTAATCAAATCTAGGTATAAAGAGAAGCGAGTTTAGGAGAATTTAGAGTAAAAGAATTAAGGTTCATGGAATGGGCCGAGAGGTACACGGTCGTGTTTCTATCGTGTTGAATTCAAAAGTTATGCCAAGAGATACACAGCCTCCCAACACGGTTGTGCTTCGACCGTGTTAAATCAAGAGAAGCATAGCCTCCCAACATGGCTATGTTTCGATCGTGTTGAATTGAGAGAAATATGGCCTCTTAACATAGTTGTGTTCTAACCGTATTGAAGCCCAATCTCATCGAAAGATACATAACCCTTAAAATAGTCATGTGATAGCCCGTGTTGAGCAACACAACCTCCAACATGGCCATGTTGAATAAAATATAATGTAATTATATATTCATTTAACTTATAATTAAGCTAATTTTTATGCGACCAAGATAGCTAGTAAGGCCTTAGAGAATTAAATGAATAGGATTAAGAAAGTTAAGAATTGATATTAGTCGTAGATTAAATATTAAGAAGATCTTGTTGATGTACAAATTTCAGTTTACCTTAAGCCTAAGACTAGAAGTTTTTAAGGCTAGGATTCAAGGTACGTGTAACTTGTGTGTTGTTCTATGCTTGTTTAAGTTAGTATATGTGTTGAAATTGGTTAAGTTGAATGATTTGGCTTAAGTGTTTAAGTTGTATGTTGTATGTATTTGGCTTGGCCTAAGGGCCCGTAGTGGCAGATACCTAGGGAGCACCCCAATGATCCTTATGTGATGTTGTCCCTAGTGGAGTCGTGCTTGGAAATGATCTAGGCTGACTGTTGGTTTAAAAGGATTAAGTAGACATGGGTGTGGGGCTTGTAGTGGCAGTTTCTATCACTAGGTTTAAGTGTATCATGGGTGTGAAGCCCGTAGTGGCAATTCCCATGACTAAGTTTAAGGATTAAGGGATCACGAAGGTGGGGCCCATAGTGGTAGTTCCCATCACCAATATATGTTCCAATGTGTTAAGGGGATCATGAGTACGCTATTGTTGCTTGTGGACATAAATCGTATCATGAAACAGTTGCCTATATTTAAGTATTACATGTTACGTGTGATACTTGTTCATGTTTGTTCATGCATGTGTGGTTATGTTATACATGCTGGACAATAGCTCACCATTCCGGGAATATTTTTTTTTTAGATGCAGGTGTTGAAGGAGATGATAACTCAGAAGATAACTTGGGTTTGGGTAAACTATAGAGAGAGGAAGATGATGATTATCATTACTATTATAGTGATTAGAATGTGGGAGAATTATGCTATTTGAATGTAATAGATATTATTTTTTGGAGAATGTTAATTTAGAGTTTATAAACTTCTGCTACATTAGATGTTGAATATCAATTTATGAAATTTATTTTGAAGTTATGGGATTGCCTATTGCATCAGATTTGTAGACTTACACTTGGGTTCTAGGGCATTGCATCTTGCCTATTGCATGAGATACTTGAGAGGGATCAATTCAACATATATATTGTTATTATACCCAATGACTTTGATCCACAATCAAAACATGTCAACTTATGATATTATAAGATAAGTTACTTATTTAAGTGGTTTGATATTTTCTCTTTTTGAGTTAAAATAATAATAATAATAATACATCGAACGTACTTACTACTAGAACTATCACTGCAAATAATCATGAAATTAAAAAAAACCATTAAATAATGTTTGTTTCTCGACATGCAAAATTATTTAGGAAAATGATTTATGTTTACATTTTTTTTTCCTAAAAAGATGCATGTCAAAATGCTTGTTTCCAAAGTTTCCTTTAAAAAAAGCTCATTTACGAAGGGTAAAAACTAATGGCACTCTTTGAGGGGATGATATATGAAAAAAGTTTACACCAAAAGGTAAAAGATGGAAAAGTTTTTAAAATTATATATTATAATAGATATCATCTTTACATTGTGATATTTTCCTAAATTACTTGGAGAAACTCCATGGGTGAGCACTAAACTCAAGTATCCTAACTTCACTTAAAGCCTAATACATTGTTACTAGTGTGATAAATGAAAATCCAATATATATCAAAAGCATTAGATTCCTTTATAAATTGTGTATTCTTAGCCTTGCTTGAATCTCATGGATTCTTTTTCTTGGAGAAGATTGTACCACTTATTAATAACACCAAAAATCGCATATCCTTCGTATTGTTATGATTAGAATTCCAAGAATTAGGTGAAAAATTAGGATCAATACCCTACCATAATTCATCAAAATGATTAACTTCCGTTATGTCTACCATAATTTAGTGATTACAAACTATATGAAATTTCTTGTCTTTTACAATCCAGTTGATTCAACTTATCATTTTTTTTTGTTACCTATAGGGTAGAAATCTAAAAGCAACAAACTCGACTAGTCAATTACAAATTTCACCTTAACCAATCACTAAGATGTGAGCTAAGAAATTATGAGTCGAGTCAAAGGGTTCATTTATGAAGCTATGAAGACATTGAAAATTATTTTGAAGTAGCTTTAAAATCAAGTAAAAACTCAATTAACTTCATCTTTGTCCAATCAAAAGAAGAGAAAATGGGCCAAGATGAAGGTTAGGTCAATTTAAATCAACCATCTATTGACTCGGTACAGCAAGAGTCACCTAGGCAGATCTAAGAAGAAGGTCGGTTAACTTAAGGTGATTTATCGGTAGGAGCTAATCAACATAGACCTATTGACCTTAGCTTTGTAATGATACTCTAATATAGCATATGTTTTATCCATTTAGGTACTCATTTAAGGCAACATTAACAAGAGGTAAATTCTCTATTATAACTTTAGAGATTAGGTTGGAGAGGGTGTAGGTGTTGTTGAACCAAACTTGATACTTACTATGGATAGGGCTTAGCTTGGAAATGGTAGAAGAGAAGCTATAGGGCAAGTTGGAAGAATTGATTAAGATAAAAAAAAAGTATAAAAAAGTATCATATTATTGATTACTTTTTTTTTCCAAGGAGGAACAATCCCAATGCATATTTGAAGTGGGAGAAAAAATGGAGGTAGTCTTTGATTGGCATGATTACTTTGAATAGAAAAATGTAAAATTAGTTATTGTTGGATTTACTAACTATACTATTATTTTGTAGGATAAACTTTTAACTAAACTATGAGATGAGTATTAGCACTTGGGAGGAACTAAAGGTTGTGATGATGAGAAAATTTGTCCTCAACCATTATCATTGAGTTTTTTTTTTATTATTATTATCAAAAGTTGTAGAGCCTCACTTGTAGATTTAAAACCATAAAAGAGTATTATAAAGAGATGGAGATAGTCTTATTATAAACTAATATAAAGGAAGACAAAGGAGCCACTATGTGGCTCGATTCTTGAATGGTTTAAATTGCAACATTGTGAATGCCATTGAATTGCAACGCTATGTGGAATTAGAAGATGAAGCACATAGTCATAAAATTTGAATGAAAACACAAACATAAAGATAGATGATTAAAGCCCAATTCTATCATATACACTTCACATAGGTGAGTTGGAAGACCAATGGGAAATCCATGTCAAAATAAAAAATTGATCTTAGCATAAAGATGAGGGAACCACTAAAGGTAAAGGAAAAGGTAAATCTAGGAGACTTAAACTCATTCTCGTGATCTAAGATGTTTTTGTTGTAACTGAGCATGACACATAGCATCACAATGTCCAAATAAGAACCATGATAGTGATTAGCAATGATTATTGATTAATACGTAATAGTAAGTGAAAGTGAGGATGAAATGTCACCACTTGAGGATGCTAATGATGAAGAGGTGATACCTTCGACTAATACATTGTTGGTGATCTGATATACATTAAATACTCAAGTCAAAGAGAATGGCATCAAGTAATAGAGGGAAAATATTTTCCATTCTAGATCCTATGTCAAGGATAAGGTTGTAGTATAATTTATTGGTGAGGGAGTTGCACTAATATTGCTAGTATTACTTTAGTTGAGGAGTTACAATTGCCTACTTGGAAAGGCCTTAAGTTATAGAGGTTTCAATGGTTTAATGATTAGGGTGAAGTGAAAGTGAATGAGCAGGTGGTAATTTCGTTTTCAATTGGGTGATATAAGGATGAGGTGTTAAGATATAAGCATGGGATCAAGGTGAGAGGCCAAGATTAAAGATATCAAACTAAGCTTCAAATATATGTCATTTCAACATATAACTTGGAAAGGCTCTAGGTTGTAGAGGTTCCAATGGTTGAATGATTATGGTGAAGTGAAGTTGAATAAGTAGGTGGTAATTTCTTTTTCAATTGGGAGATACAAGGATAGGTTGTTAAGATACAGGTATGAGACTAAGATGAGAGGCCAAGATTAAAGATAACAAACCAAGCTTCAAATCTATGTCATTTCAACTTATTTTTAAGTTAAATACCTTCAATTAAATGGATTATAGATGACTTGTAACGCCCCAAAACCAAAGAGTGTTATTGCTCACCACGTGTTCTTATTAGACAAGGACATGCTAAGACTTTGGAACTACTCTGAAAATTTAAACTTGCAAATCCTATAATCTCAATTCAATATGTGCAATATTATCACATGATATGATTACATCTCAATCATCTTTCAAACCTTGAAACGAATTTAATATGAAATCCATAATTTTAAATTTAAAGTAGTAGAATATTTATAAACACTAATCTATTTTCCTCCAATATCTCAATGCTCACTA
The DNA here is from genome assembly GCA_037954665.1 of Laguncularia racemosa. Classification (NCBI taxonomy): domain Eukaryota; kingdom Viridiplantae; phylum Streptophyta; class Magnoliopsida; order Myrtales; family Combretaceae; genus Laguncularia; species Laguncularia racemosa. The sequence continues at coordinate 3,610,004 of JBBMOL010000033.1, read as the reverse complement.
CATTTATGTAACATAATTCCTATTGAAGTCTAGTTGCCATAGTAATAATGAAACTCTTCTTCCCCTCCCTCTTGTATATTTACTTTTAAGTCATCATTATGATTAACTTGTCTCTTTGTACTTGCATCTAAAAAAAAAAAATCCATAAAGGGTGAGCTAATGCCCAGTATGTATAACATAAGCACACACGCATGAACAAACAGGAACTTAACTCACATGCATTATGTAGATCTTAAATAGCAAGAAGCCAGTTCACGATATTCTTAAGTCTACAACCAGAAATAGGGTACTCATGACCCCTTCAGCACACTTCAAACAATTGGTCATTTAATTGGTGATGGGAATTGCCACTACAAGCTCCACACCTATGGCTACTTAACCACTTAAACTTAGTGATGGGAACTACTATTAGGGTCCCCACACCCATGAACACTTAACACTTAAACTTGGTGATAGAAACTACCACTATAGGCCCTACACCCATGAACACTTAACTACTTAAATTTGGTGATGGGAATTACCATTACGAGCCCTCCACCTATGATTACTTAAATACTTCAACTTAGTGATAGGAACTATCACTATGGGCCCCACACTTACGATCACTTAAACCTTCAACCTTCTAGGTACGACTCCACTAAGGATAACATCACACAAGGATTATTGGGGTGCTCCTTAAGAATTTGCCACTACAAGCTCTTAAGTCGAGCCAAGTACAAACAACAACCACTTAAACACTTAACCATTTCATTCAATAACTAGGTTTAATATGTATATTATCTTAAACAAGCATAGGAAACACATAAGTTAATGTACCTAGTATCGCAATCTTAAGCACAACTAGTCCTAGACTTAAAGCTACTTTGTAATCTATCAAATAATAATGCTTCCTTCTTAGTACTAATATGAGAATAATCTCACCTCTTAATGCTCGTAGTCTATTAGATTTTTTAAGGTCTTACTAGCTATCTAGATCACTTGGAAATTAGCTTAATTAGAAATTAAATCAATAAACAAATAAGTTATGTTTCATTCAACATGGCCATGTTAAAGGCCATGTAACTCAACACAAGATAGTACGTGGCTGTGCTAAAGGCCATGTACCTTTTTGTATATTTTATATTTTGACTTAGGGTGAGACACGACCGTGTTGGGAGGTTATGTATCTTTTCATACAATCTTGGTTTAACACGGGCATGATACGTCCGTGCACCTTTTTGTAAGTTTGGGTTTTAACATAAGGTAAAACATGACCATGTACCTTTCTACACCCATTTATGAACCCTAATTTTCTTTTACTAATTCATCCTATTTTTAAATCTATTACTCTTAGGTTTAAGTTAATCCTAAAACATGAAATTTCTAATTACTTTACATATATTAGATACTTACTTCTAAGTTTCCGCAAATCAAATCCTTAATAAGTCAATTCGATGTTCATCATGTTTTGCTCCTTGATCTAGATTCTGATTAAATAAAATGATGGAACTTGATTAAGTCCCCAATTCCATATGCACATTAATCCTTAAATCATTAAACACTTACTCGATTGACTTATATTCGTCCTTGTGGTTCACTAGGTTGCCTTGTGCTTTAGATAATGTTTCCTTTTCTCTGGTTTTGTCATTGTGTAAAATGGTAAAAGAGGCACTCTAGGTCAAAGGGGAGCTTATATACTCCTACAACGAAAAGTTCATTTCCCCCCCCCCCCCCATGCTTTATATAATTCCTTTCTTAAACGTAGCTTTTTGTTATAATATATATTAATTAATTATTTTAATTTGGGTATTTACATTCTACCCCTTATAAAAACTTTTATCCTCGAAAGTACCTAATTTTGAATTCTAGATACTTTTTTTTCTCATCTCTTCTTCTAATTCTCACGTCACTTCCCATTCAGTCTAATTTGTCAATTACACTTTAATGTAGGGAATCATTCTCCATCTTAGCATTTATTCTTTGGTATCCATAACTTCGATGGGTCTCTCTATAGATGACAGGTTTAGCTACACATTCAATGGCTCCAAAGCCATTATCTGATCTAGGTTGGGAATATATTTTCTTAGTATAGATACATGGAATATGTCATGTACCCTAGCCAAACTTAGTGGGAGAGCCAACTTGTAAGCAACTGTACATGTTCTTTCCAAGATCTCAAATGGGCTTACATATCTCGAGTTCAACTTCTCTCTCAAACTGAATATAATTACCCCTTTGGTTAGAGAAATTCTCAACAAGACCTTACCTCGTACTTAGAATTCCAAAGGGCATTTTCTCTTGTCTACATAGTTTTTTTGTTGGTACTGGGTTGTTTGCATCATTGGCCTAATCAACTTCACCTTGTCTACTGCCTCTTGGACTAATTTTGGTCTTATCATTTGCCTTTCTCCCATTTTATCCTAATGTATTGGGGATCTATACCTTCCATTAAGAGCCTTATAAAGAGTCATCTAAATGGTTGCTTGGTAGCTATTATTATAGTCAAACAACCAGAGGGATATGCTCATTCCAATTACCTCCAAAATCTAGTGCACATGCTCTAAGCAAATTTTCCAGTATCTTTATTGTCCTCTCATATTGACTATCCGTCTTAAGGTAGAATGCAGTGTTAAGCTGCAGTTTGGTGCACAATGCTTTATGTAAGTTGTTCTAGAATCTACTTACAAATCTTGTGTTTCCTATCAAAAGTGATGGTCATTGGCACTCTATGTAATTTGACTATCCCTTGTGTGTATATTTGGGCTAATTTTTCTAGCTTATGTCCTACTCTAATAGGTAGAAAATGAGCAGACTTGGTCAACCTATCTACTATTACCTAAATTGCATCCTGTTTCTCTTTAGTGTTTAGGAAGGTTGTAACAAAGTCCATTGTCACATGCTCTTATTTCTATTTTGGTATTAGAAGAGACTATAATTCTCTAGCTGGTCTCTAATGCTCTATTCTGATCTGCTAGCAAGTGAGACATCTAGCTACATACTTAGCTATCTCCCTTTTCATGTTCCTCCACTAATAATGACTCTTCAAGTTTTTGTACATTTTAGTACTTCTTTGATGTATTGTGCATGCTAAGTAATGTGCCACTTTCATTATTTCTCTTTGAGTGTTTGAAAACTAGCCTCACATCAATCATCCCACTCAAATTTCATATTTTTCTATATCAGCTTGGTGAGAAGAGTTGCTACCTTGGAAAATCCATCTATAAACTTCTATAGTAGCTTACCAAACCAAGAAGCTTTTTATATTTGTGATTGTCTTAGGTTTGTGCCAATCCACTATAGCTCTCACCTTTTCTAGGTCTATAAATATCTTATTCTTGTTAACTACATGACCTAAGAAAACCACCTACTCTAGCCAAAATTTACATTTATTGAATTTGGTATACAACCTTTCTTCCTACAATCTGCCCAACACTAGTCTTAAGTGCTCTTCATTATTCTTTGAGTATATCAGGATATCTTCTATAAAGATGATTGCAAATTTATCTAAGAAATCCTTAAATACTCTATTAATTAAATCCATAAACGTTGCAAGTGTATTAGTCAATCTAAAGGGCATTACCAAAAACTCATAATGCTATACCTAGTTCTGAAAGTTGTCTTCTGAATATCTTCCGGTTTGATTCTTAGTTGGTGGTACCCTAATCTCAAGTTTATTTTTGAAAATACTTGAGCTCCCTACAACTGGTCAAATAGGTCATCTATCTTGGGAAGATGATGTTTGTTCTTGATAGTGACCCTGTTTAACTCTCTATAGTCTATACAAAGTCTTATGCTTTCATCTTTCTTCTTGATAAATAGAACTGGTGTACCCTAAGGAGGTACACTAAGTCTTATGAAACCCTTATCCTACAATTCCTGTAATTATTTTCTTAGTTCTTCTAATTTCACTAGTGTCATCCTGTAGACCAATTTTGATATTTATATTGTGCTTGGTACTAAGTTAATACTAAATTTTATCTCCCCGGCTAGGGGTAAAACCAAGAAGGTCTTTTGGGAACACTTCTGGGAATTCTTTCACTATAGGTACCACTTTCGGTCCGGTTTCTTCACTAACTTCAATAGATATAGTTGCTAGCATATTTCTTCCCTACATCTCATAAGTGGGTAATTTGGTTGGTCTCTGAGCTTCTAGCTTATACTTAAAGTAATCTTCCTTAAGTATATTAAACTATACCACCATGTTATGACAATCAATGATGGGGTGATATTCTAACAACCAATTTACTCCCAAAATAATATCAAACTCTACCATCTCCAATATCAATAGATTTGCTGGCATCACCTTACCGTGTACCTCTACTCTTACTTTTCTACAGATATTCAAAATATCCAAGAGTTAGTGTTAATTTAAAAGTTAGTGTTATTATGTATCGGTATATACCTACATACCTCTACACATAGTTGTATACACACATATACACACACACACATATAAAACTTAACAATTGAAACAAGTGCAAATAAAACAGTAGTACAATAAAATAAATTACTTGATAAAATAAATGTCCTATAACTACATCCATTCTCTTCATATTTTACCGTCCTATAGATCAAATACTTAATTCCCTTAAAGATCACATCTTATTTTCTATTGTTTGAACTTCTACTTAGTGATTATCACTTAGTTTTTTAAGGATCATTAAACCTAAGTTCTTTAGGATCATCAACCTATGCTCTATAGATAAAAAAACTAAGTCCCTAAAGATCATCAACCTATGCTGTAATACCATTTAAGCTATAACATCCCAAAACCAAGGAGCGCTACTGCTCGCCATATTTCCTTATCAAATAATGATATGTTAAGGCTCTAAAACTACTTTGAAATCATTTAAACTTTCAAATCTTGTAATCTCAGTTCAATAGGTGCAATACTACCATATGATATGATTACATCACAATCATCCTACAAACCTTGAAAACAATTTAACATAAAATCCATAATTTAAAATTTAAAGCAGTGAAATATTCATAAACATTAATATATTTTCCTTTAATATCTCAATGCTCACTACATCTATGTAACATAGTTCCTATTGAAGTCTAGTCATAGTAGTAATAATGAAACTTTTCTTCCTCTCCCTTTTGTACATTTACTCCCAAATCATCATTATAGTTAACTTGTCCCTTTATACCTGCATTTAAAAAAAAAATAATCCTTGAAGGACGAGCTAATGCTCAGGATGTATAACACAAGCACACACACATGAACAAATAGGAACTTGACTCACATGCATTATGCAAATCTTAAACAGCAAGAAACCAATTCATGATATTCTTAAGTCCATAAACAAAAGTAGGGTACTTATGACCTCCTCAATACATTTCAAACACTTGGTCATTTAATTTATGATGGGAATTGCCATTACGGACCCCATACACATGAATACTTAACCACTTAAACTTGATAATGGGAACTACCACTATGGGCCTATAAGTCGAGCTAAGCACAAACAACAACCAGTTAAACACTTAACCATTTCATTAAACTTAGTCAAGTTTAATGCATATGCTATCTTAAACAAACACAGGAAACACATAAGTTACACATACTTGGTATCATAGTCTTAAGCACAACTGGTCCTGAACTTAAAGTTACTTTGTAATCTATTAAACAATAATGATTCCTTCTTAGTGCTAATATAAGAATAATCTAATCTCTTAATTCTCTTAGTCTATTAGATTTTCTAAGGTCTTACTAGCTATCTAGGTTGCATGGAAATTAGCTTAATTAGAAATTAAATCAATAAATGAATAGGTTATGTTTCACTCAATATGTCCATATTGGAGTCATGTAGCTCAACATAAGATAGTACACAATCGTGCCAAAGGCCATATACCTTTCTATGTATTTTATATTTTGACACGGGGTAAGATACGGCCATGTTAGGAGGTCGTATATCTTTTTGTACAATTTGGGTTTAACACGGGGTATGACACGACCGTGTTTGGAGACTGTGTACCTTTCTATAAAGTCTAGATTTAACACGAGGCATGATATGGATGTGTTAAGAGGTTGTGTACCTTTTTATAAGTTTAGGTTTTAACACGGGACAAAACACGGTCGTGTTAGGAGGTTGTGTATCTTTCTATGCCCATTCACAAACCCTAATTTTCTTTTACTAATTCATCCTAGTTCTAAATATATTGCTCCCAAGTTTAAGTTAATCCTAAAACATGAAATCTCTAATTACTTTACATGGATTAGAATACTTACTTCTAAGTCTCTGCAAATCGAATCCTTAATTGGTTGATTCAAAGTTTGTCATGCTCCGCTCCTTGATCCAAATTCTGATTAAATAGAATGATGGAACTTGATTAAGTCCTCAATTCCATATGCACATTAACCTTTAAATCATTAAACACTTACTCAATTGACTCATATTTATCATTGTGGTTCGCTAGGTCGCCTTATGCATTAGAGAGTGTTTCCTTTTTTCTAGTTTTGTTATTGTGCAAAATGGCAAAAGAGGCACTTTAGGTCAAAAGGGAGCTTATATACTCTTACAAGGAAAAGTCCATTTTGCCCCTCATGTTTTATAAAAATTCCTCTCTTAGCCTTAACTGTTTGTTATAATATATATTAATTAATTATTTTAATTTGGGTATTTACATGACTCAAGACAACACAGTGAAGCAGATCAATCTAAGCTAACTTAGGAATGGAACACAAATCGAAATGGCTAGGGAATAATCGACCTAGGGTGGTCCATCAGGAGTAGTTAATTGGGTTAAACTAGTTGAACCAGCCTTAGGCAATTGATTATGTCTAGATGTTGAGGGTGCCATTTAGTTGAAAATTTTCTATATTGACTTGCCGATTTTCTTATTTAAGTCATTTATTTCTTTATGTAGACTGTAATTATTGGGATTTATTTCATATTTAATGAATTTCCATTTTTATATTTCCTTAGTTTGGTAGGATTTTATTATATTTCCTTTATGATGTTATTTACTAGTTTAGTTAGGTTCTATTGTATGCTTATGCTTAGGTACATGTCTTTGAAAAATAAAAAATATTTTGACTTATTAATAAAAGTTATGGAGTGAGTTTTATTACTTAAAATTTATTAAGAATTATATTCTTATAGTGCTCAAGTTTATACCAAGGCTCCTAACTCCATAGTTAATTGCATCAAGGTTTTCTTTATATTGAGGCTCTTGATTCAATATAATTAGGTAGTTGAAGTCTTCCATATAGATATATCTTAGATTCTTAAGGTTTTTTTAGCTAATTGGTCAAGTTCAACTTTACTTTTGGTTCATGTTTTGCATACTCATGAGGTCTAAGTCCACCTATAATGTAATTTTAGCATGCTACTCTATTATATTATGTGATGTTGTTCCCATATATATGAGTCATATTTTGTTAGGTAGTCCGAGGCAATTTGATAGGAAAACACATTATAATGGGTTAAAAATTGATATTTGATTGTGAAAGATAATCAGAATGTAATGCTTACACCATTGATCCCAAAACAAGTGTACGAGGATTTACTTGTATTAAAAAGAGAGGATGATTTAATGAGAGTGTGTGAATTTGTGAGAAGATGAAAGAAAGATTATGGGAGCATTAAAACATGAGTGTCTAAAGGGAAAGAAAAAAGGGAAGAAGAAGAAGAAATTAATAGTAAAAATACAAAGTAAGTGAGAGAGAAAGAAAAGAAAATGGAACAAAAAAAGCAAGTGAATTTCTATGAAAGAAAATTGAGGTTAAGAGTGCTTTGAAAACTAACAGTATTAACCATGTGTTACTTAATGCTGCTATTTTTCTTTTGTAAGAGTATGAAGATTTTTTTAAAAAAGAAATTCCAGATGGATTGCCACCCACCCTCAATCGTCCAACCTACAAAAGTAATCTTTAGGAAACATATTAGTCGTAAAGGCAAGTGGGAGAGCTCATAACAAAAAGGTATGTTAGAGAAATTATGAATTTGTGTGTGTTTTTACCTAAGAATGATGGATCATGGAGAATGCATGTTGATTATAAAGCCACCGGTAAGACTTCATAGCTTAGATGATATATTTGATGAATTACATAGTACATGAATTTTCTCTAAAATTAACTTAAGAAGTAAACATCATCAAATTAAGATGAAAGAAGGTAATGAGTTAAAACTACATTTAAGATAAAAAACGACTCGTATAAATGGATAGTTATGCCTTTAGGTTAACTAAGGCACTTAACTCTTCTATATGTTTTATGAATAATGTGATGCGTCCACTCATAGGAAAATTTGTTGTAGACCATTTTGATAGTGTTCTGGAGTATAGTGTGAGTTTAGAAAAGCATATCGAACATTATCGTTTTATACTTAATGGCTTGAGAAAAGAAAAATTGCATGCCAATCTAAAAAGAATGTTCTTTTTACATGGAAAAAAGAAAAATTTTTAGGTTATGTTGTGAGTGCCAAGAGTACATTAGGTTTAAATGGGAGAAAGCACAAGAACACACACTCAATGTGATTAAGAAAAAACTTTATTATGCACCTGTATTAACTTTACCTGATTTTGTTAAAACCTGTAAGATTAAGTACATCTAGGATTAGAATCGGAGTTAAGTTAACGTAAGAAATATGTCCCATAGCATAATTCAATGAGAAACTTAGCAAAGTATATTGACCTTACTAACTTTTCTTTTTCTTTTTCCTATTTTTTGTATTTTTATTATTTTCTTTTCTCTTCCCCCCCCCCCCCCCCCCCCCCCTCATTTCCTATTATTTTAGGTTTTCTTCTTCTTCTTTTCTTTTTCATCATTTCCATTTTCTTTGTATTTTTCATATTTTTTTTTTATGTTTTTCTTATTACACTAAGGCTTTTCTTATTTTTTATATTTTTCTTTTTTTTTTCTTTTCTTTTTGGATGTTTTGATTTATAAAACTATTATAAACTAATTCCAAAATTAGGGAGGTTTACAAATGTGACTAACTAAAAGTGTGCTTTTCTCTATAAAGACAAAAATAGTTATGTACCTTTGCAGTTGTGAAATAAGCTTCACTAAGGAAAATAGCATACTTGGAGATGATCAATTTAAATATGTTTTTAATTTTAAAAGGTGCTTAATTTTCTATGACAATATGTTTTGTTGACTTCATAAGAGTCGAATAAAATGGTTATTTCTTTGATATAAACACATTTCTATATTTGGTGGGCAAAATTACTATTCCATAAAATTCATATTATTGCAAATGAAGAATTTCAATTCTTGCACAAGATTAAAGAAATAATTCTTCCTATTTTTTAAAACATATATATATATATATATATGTTTTCATATCTATACATTAGAGGAGTCGAACTCCAAATTTTATTAATATGAATAAAAAGATTACAATGAAAGAGGGGCATTAAACTTGACCTCTTTAAAAATACAAGTACATGATTCTAATAAAATTAAACAAGGGAGACTATTTTCCTTACAACAAATAATGTGTAGGAAAGAAATTAAGTGGTACTACTAGCCTTAAAAGGAAACCTATCACCAAATTAAAAAAAAAAAAACTCCTAATAGGAAATCAAAATAAAAAGGGTAAAACGGCTAACCAATAGTCAAAAGACAGATCAAAATACGAACACTAAATTGATAAAATATAATAACTCCTCAAGCTTATTTTATCTTAGAACACATTTCCTTTAACCATTTTTTTTAAGGGATATAGTTTCATCAAAATCAAAATCTCTTTATGATTTCCTTATTTTTTGGCGAGCCAGTTAGCAACAACATTTTGTTCTCTCCACACATGACTAAGTTTACATGGAGTTGCTTGTATTTCATATGCCCCAAATGATGGTTGATGTCAATGGCCATTGCATTATCACTAATGAATCTATCTTAACTGTAAACACTCCATTTTTTCCCTAGGAATGAATAATAATCACTAATAATCAATTCTTAATTTTTTTCAATTTTTCTTTAATTTAGCATAAATAATAAAAATATTCAAAAAAATAAAAATAAATAGAAAAACACATCAATTTTGAAAAATGATTTCAGAAATGGCAATAATAAATAGTAAAAATTTTTTACAAATTTTTGAAATTTCAAAAAATACAAAAAAATAAAAAAAATCACATTGCATATATGCAATTTGCGAAATTAGAAAAATCAGGAAAATGGGCTAGCCCAGCTGGTCCGGACCACGGGCTAAGGCGCGCACAGGAGGGCTCGGTCGCAGGTTCGAATCACGGGGGAAGCAGTTTCCGCATTTTGAGTTTTTTTTCACTTATCCAGGACACGTGGCAGCATCCGATTGGTTGGAGGAAACGCACGCGCCGGGCGCGTGATCGTCTTCTACCTCGAGTCCGAGATCGTCGGCGGAAGAAAAATTCGCATTTTGGCCGTTTGGATTCGATTTTTTTACACAAATCCAACAGATCTTCAACAGAAATGAGATAAACATCATCTAATTGGAATCAAATCGCAACAAATCGATGGATTTACACAAATCGGAGTTGTTTTTTTTAACCAAAAATCCGATTAGCTTCGATCGGAGGAAATCCGAGCTTATCCAGCTCGGTTTCAAGTGCCTATAAATAGAAATCAAAGGGAGGAAGCCAAGGCACGAATCACAATTGAGAGAAAGTGAGAAAAGAGAGCAAATCGGAGAGCATCGGAGGAAACCCAAAACCGCGAACCGCCGATTGGAGCCAAGCCGCCACCAGGAGACGTTCTGGGAGCAAACCACCGCCACCATTGGATTCAATACCTTCGAGAAGCTAGGATTCGACACCTCACCCGTGACAAAAGACCGCTGGAACGCCATGAACGAGCATCCTCCGCCGTTGTGTCCGACCGATCTGATTCGACCCGACCGAACCGACCCACGCACCGACCTGGATTCAGGTAAGTCGAATTTTTTGGATTTTTTCCAATTTATTTATTTACTTTATTTATTTATTTTTATTCCGATTTGATTTATTATTTATTTATTAATTTGTTTGTTATTTTTTTATTTATGTTTTCATAAATAGGAAAATGTTAGAAATTAGATTTTTTAGGATTTAATAATGTAGAAAAATAATAAAAATAATAATAAATAATAATAATAAAAATGTAGAAAAACAATATAAATATTAGAAAAATAATAATAGAACTTTAGATTTCAAAATAGGATAGATAATAGTTTAGGATAAAATTTTTAACAAAAATTCACAAAAATTATAAAAATCATAAAAACAATAAAAATCATGAAAACTTAGAAAAATTACAAAAAAAATTGTAGAAGAATAATAAAAATCATAAAAATAATAAAAAATCATAAAATTATAGAAAAAAAAAGAAAAATCGTAAAAATCATAAAAATTAATAAAAATTCAAAAATTATAAAAAAATATAAAAAATAAGTTTTAGCACTTAGAAAAATCATTTTCTTCAAATAAATCCAAAATTGATGTTTTTCCTAAAAACCATTTTCAAAAATCAGATAAAAGTTTAGGCTTAGATTTTTTTTTAGAAAATCCAAAAAAAAAAAAGTAAAAACATAAAGCAAAAGAGATTTCAAAATTAAAATTCACAAACACACTTAAAGTTTTCAGAAAAGCGAACTACGACTTGTTTGATCCTGGATAGCAGGTACGTAGGCACCCATTCGGGTCAACTCATAAAATGAAATAAAAAAAATCATTTTCTTGAAATAATTCAAAAACATAATAAAAAGTAACAAAAACACAATAAAACACATTTCTAAATAGGAACAATTTTAGGAGATTAGGTGGTAACCGTAAGGTATTAATAGGTTAGCCTCCGGACTTAGAATCTCTGGTTTTCCCTTTTCCTCTTTTCAAAAACGAGAAGAGGAAATAACGACGACTAGTGGTCCAAATTAAGACTAATCTATTCCTTTAGTCTTAATTCAATATTTCCCAACAACAGTTGGGTGGCGACTCAAAAAATCAAACGAAATTCCTAACTCAAGTCGAGGATCTATATTAGATGAGCATAGGGTCTAGCCTAGATCGAATTAGGAATGGGAATGCAAAAAAAAATTAGACCCGACAGGATGGCGACTTCGCTAAGGACCCATTCTAGTAGGCTAGCCACCTGAATCTCCTCAAGTTGTTCCTTTTTAAGTTTCAATTATTATTCTAACTTTTTAGGGATTAGTTAGATTTTAGTTTTCTTTACTGTGGGGTTTGCATGCATAAGTTTGTGTGAATAGATGCGGTCGAACCCGGACTGTCCTAGAAACCTAGGTCGGGGAGCCATTGTGTAGGTTTCGGGCGAAGTGAGTTAATCACCGTTCGGGACCGATTAGGCTACCCCACCCAATGCTTCGATATGGCCTGAGATCCATTTCTCCGAGAATGCGGGAGGCCATAGAGCTTGGGGACCAATTAGAACCAACCTACTTGCATACATAGCATCATAAGGGTTGACAATTGATGACAATGTAATGGTTTGTTGTTTTATTTTGGAGTTCAAAGCTATTTCCCTGTAATGTTTTCATAGTTTTGTTTGTAATTAGGCAATTTCTTATTGTAATAGATGGCTAGCACCGCAGTCGACCGCCTCCTCCACAAAGAAATTCGGGTGTATAAACCTTTGGACCTAAAGTTGGTACTGGACCATTGGTTTACCTTGTACAACCCAGAGGAGCAGGCCTTCATCCAGCAAAAGATCGGCTCCATCCTCTCATTGACAAAGATAGAGGTGAATTTGCTTTTAGTCCGGGCCATGCTCTAATTATGAGAAATCGAGCCCGCTGCTTTCTTTATCGGGCCGCATGAGATCACCCCTACCTTGGAGGAGTACACCCAGTTGCTACAGGCTCCAGCACTGATTGATCAAATCTATGCACTAGACCTTGAGGCCGGGCCAGCCGGTACCTTTAGCAGATTATTAGGCATCCGTAAGACAGCAGTCAACAAAGCCTTGGCATATTGTAATAGATATTGCATACGTATGGATGATTTAGAAGCCTGGTTCATCACCCAAGAGGACAATGGGGATAGGAAGGACATACTGTGTGGGGACCCCAAAACTTACAAACAAAGAAGGGTGAACGCTTTCATCTTGACAGCCTTCGCCACCATACTATTCCCCACCGGGACCTTCTATATTCACTACTGGGTTGCAGAGCTGGTGAGCCAATTTCTGGAGGGAAGATCTTACATCCCGGCTCTACTGGCTGAACAGATCCGGAACTTGAATTTCCTCAAGAAGAAAGGCCATGGGATCCTTCGCTCAAGCCTCAACCTTCTACTGATATGGTTTGTAAGCCACCTTAAGTGCTTCGAGCTGAACATGGTCCGAAAAACCTTAGCCCAGCAGGTGGATCTCGTAGACTCATGTATAGAAAAGGTGAAGCTATCCGACAACCTTACCAGCCATAGTTGGGTAGAGGTACTTAGAAGATTCAGTGCCGAGGATATTCTGTGGACAGTCAGGTGGAGCTGCCGTGACAAAATCATCTTAACCTACAGTAACTTCCAAGCAGTACCTTTAATCGGAATCAGCGGATGTATTGGATATCACCCCAACTCAGTGCTCCCCCAGTTTGGTACCATCCAAGATATAGTTTATCGGCCCTCGCTGGAAGCAGTCACCTTTGAGTACCAAGATCCGAACCTGTTGGTAGCCGAGAAGTTTGCTAAGCTGGCAGAGGTTAAAGCACTTTGGGAAGCCAGAATTAAAAGCCAGAATGTGGACCCCGGGGAGTTAGATGGCGAAGTGGGAAAACACCGAGCCACCAGAGAGTTTATAATCCGCCAGCTATACCAAACAGGGGAAAAAGCATACTGGGTTCCAGACGTCACCCAACCAAGACCAGACAAGATCAATCCAAAGACAGAAGTATACCTAAAACAGGTCAAGGCCCGAATGGAGGTATACTTTGAAGCTGCAGATTATAAGAAAGACATCTAGAAGGGACGTTTCAAAGAATCCGACCAAAGGAACAAGGCCTTGGAAGCACAATTGGAGAAGACCCAAGCCAAAGTCAAAGAATTAGAAGCTATTATCAATGGGAAGTCTGAGCCTCCACAATAGAAGACTAAAAGAGCTAGGAAATAGATCATTATTTGTAATCTTTTATTTTGATTATCAAACTCCAAAATTTTCAATATTAATAAAAGTAAAGTTTCAATATTACATTGTCAATCAATTGTCAACCCTTTTATTTTTAGCATCCGCGTGACACATGCATATCATTTTGCATACATCACACTAAAATAAAAAAAAAAATGCGCGCCCAGGTATCAAGATAGCTCCCAAGCAACCGAACCCTCCCAGAAGTCCAATTTTCACACGTTCAAGAACAAAAATGGCCAACAGCAGCGACAACCGCAACAACACCAATGCTGAAGTTGCCTCGGACTCCAGGATCATGTCCCTAGAACAAACGGTCCAACAATTGGCTGCCCAGGTTCACCTCTTAACTGAAAGCATCGGCCTCATGCGCAACACTCAGCCAACCCAGGAAGAGTATTCAGGGGCCAGAAAGGGGAAGGCAGTGGAGGGACAGCCTCCGGAATATGAAGAGATCAATTCCCACCTTAACCCGGCCTTCGAATATGAGCCGAAGGTCAACTAGGGGCCGACCTCCGATGACCTGAAAAGGGAAATGGAAGAGAGGCAGAAGGAGATGGAGAAGCGACTCTTCCAGCAGCTCCATGACAAGATGAAAACGATTGAAGGCCCCGATGGTTTTGAACAAGCCGGAATCACCAATCTGCCAGCATATAGGGAAGAGGTATACCTTGAGAAGTTCAAGACCCCAGAGTTCGAAAAGTATGAAGGGACCGGCTGCCCCAAAATGCATACCAGGCTATATGCCCGGAAAATGAGCAAGTATGCTCAATACGACCAGCTCATGCTCCAGACATTCCAAGACAGCCTTATAGGCCCCGCATTGGTCTGGTGTGCCCACCTGGACTTCAACATTGTCAACACCTGAGAGAAGCTAGCCCGGACGTTTTATAACCAATATAAGTTCAATATCGAAGTCGCCCCATCTGTAATCGACCTGGGGAGTCTCTGAAAAAGGCATGCTGAGCCATTCAAGGAGTATGCTCAACGTTGGAGAGCCCAGGCCGCCAGGGTAGCAATCCCGATATCTGAGAAGGAATTGACATCCATATTTGTTAATACCCTGGACAAGACCTACTTTTCACACCTAGTAGGCCAGACCTCATCCAGTTTTGCAGAGGTAGTGGCTACGGGATGCAGGATTGAGAATGCCACCACCACCGGCAGACTCCAAACAATAGAGTCTCCTAGGGTCACACTGACACAAAGGCCTTTAGGAGGAAACAAAGCTAAAGAGTCCACTGTCAGCACGGTCCACTCCGATAAGGCAGAAAAATTTGGGACTCGTGTGACATTCCAGACCACGAGTACCCCAGCCCAATAACCCATGACAGGTCACGCCCAGGCCGCTAGGGCCCCAAGGCAGTTCACTCCAATCCCTATACCGCTCAGTTAAGTCTTCGCTCGGTTGAGGGTAGACAACTTGATTAGTTTCGAGCTCCCCAATGACCGGTACAGGCCCAAGAATTTCGACTCAAGCCTCAAGTGTGACTACCATATGGGACAAGAGGGGCATTCTACAGGTAGGTGCTAGAGGCTCCGGCACAAAATCCAAGACTTAGTTGATGCATGAATCATACAGTTGGATTTCGTGAACGCCCCAGCACCCAATGTCAACACCAATCCACTGCCCAATCATAAGCCCACCATTAATATGATCACATTTGAGGAGTCGATTCCCAAAGAAGCCCCTAAGCAGAATACGATGGAGCAGCAGAAGAAGCAATCCCATCAAGCTCCAGAAGAAGCATCAAAGGCACACATTAAAAATAGGTGGTTAGCCGGAGACTCAACGGTCGGCACTTTGGGAGAATCACACGGGAGATTTCAGTATTTGGTAAATTATTCTTATACCCCGACTGAGCAGGAGCCGCCTAGTGGATGGGGACCAGAATTTGAGAAAGAAGACAACCCGTTAAAGGAAGAGGGGAAGACTATCAACATGATCAACTCTCATCAGAAGCCCAGGGTTATACAGTGCTACGAAGGACAATCAGCTGAGGTACAAATCCCAAGAAAAAGATATGTATTCAATGTCCCGATAGCGGTAGAGAATTACAAGGCTGCACCGTTCGACTATCGGGCCCTCGAACAAGAGCGGCCTCCTATGGTGGGAGGCATCACCCGCTTTGGGAGATTATACGATCCAAAGTATAAAGGCCCGATTGAAGAACCCAATGTGGAGAAAGGAGAAGAAGAGGAAGGGGGACTCGCTGCATTTACAAAGATGGTTAAGGCGAGTGAATACAAGATCATGGAACAATTAAATAAAGTTCCAGCACATATATCACTCATGGGCCTTCTCACAACATCCAAGCCCCACAGGGAAGCACTCTTTAAAGTGCAAAAACAGATTTAGGTCCCAGAGGGCATTGCTACAAACAAAATAGGTCACGTGGCGGACTCCATCTTTACAATGGACCAAATATCTTTCTCTTTAGAAGAGCTAGGAGAGGAGGGAGACCAATATACCAAACCATTATTCATTGTGGTCAGGTGCAATGACACCATTGTCTCTTGAGTACTCATCGACAACAGATCATCCCTCAACGTTTGCCCATTGGCAACGCTCGACTTGTTGGGGGTCGATCTAAGCAACATAAAACCTAGCTCCACGGTGGTCAGAGCTTTCGACGGATCAAAAAGAGACATAGTGGGGGAAGTGAACCTACCAGTAAAAATTGGTCCACAAGTGTTCCACATCGCTTTCCAGGTCCTCGACATCCCAAGGTCTTTCAACTTGCTTTTGGGATGACCTTGGATACATGCTGCTGGAGCCATCCCCTCTAGTCTCCACCAAAGGGTCAAGTTCATTGCAAGCGGGCAGATAGTCACAGTATTAGGCGAACAGGATTACGCCATATACAAAGAGACTGCCATACCTTATATTGGGGAAGAAGGTTCAGAAGACCTGGGGTTGCAGATTTTCAATGAAGTGAACATGGTGACCAGCAAGGAGGGCCATCAGTTTAAAGAGGGGCAGCACGGGACGTTTGGACTGGGGTACATTCCTACGGCCGCAAAAGAAGCGCAAGCAAGAGGTGTCAAAGGCAGAATGAAGGGGAAGCCGATCGACACCCAGATATGCATCCCACCTCTCCAACAATCTTTCTGAAAGGCAAACATCATTCAAGAGCTTCGGATAAATGAAGAGGATGACAGCAAAGGGAAGTCAATCCCCCGCACGTCCAACCAGCATCCGGCTCTGAACAATTGGTTTTGTTATCCTATCAATAGCACTAGATCTCCTACCATCGAACATCAGGGATATTTCGCGTAGGTAAAAAGTAAAAAACGCTGATATCGTTTCCAACGCTGCTGGGTCAGTTGTTGAAGGCGATATCCTAGACCACGAAATAATACAAGAAAATTGGCAAAAACATGAACAAAGCGGAATTTCGATCGACAAGCCTGTGGAGACAATAAATCTAGGAAGCATGGGAAACCCTAAGAACCTCAAAATCAGGACCAGTTTGAGTGCCGAGCAAAAATGTGAGATAACCGAGCTATTAACGAAATATGCGGATGTGTTTGCCTGGTCATATGGTGACATGCCAGGGCTAGACCAATCAATAGTGGTTCATAGGCTTCTCACAAGGGAAGATGTCAAACCTAAAAGACAAAAACTGAGAAGATTTAGGCCTGACATCTTACTAAAGATTAAGGAAGAAGTCAAGAAACTGCTAGAAGTTGGGTTCATTGAAGTATCCGACTACCCAGAATGGGTAGCAAATATAGTCCCCGTTATGAAAAAGAATGGAAAAGTACGCATATGCGTAGACTTCCGGGACTTAAACCAAGCTACGCCAAAGGATAACTTCCCCCTACCTCACATTGATGTTCTAGTAGACAACACTGCGGGAAACCATCTCTTCTCATTCATGGACGGTTTTTCAGGATATAATCAAATAAAAATGGCTGAAGAAGATAAAACGAAAACAACCTTCATCACAACGTGGGGAACTTTCTGTTACAAAGTCATGCGCTTCGGTTTGAAAAACGCCGGGGCAACGTATCAGAGAGTCATGGTCGCAATACTTCACGACATGATGCACCGAGAGGTTGAAGTATATGTCGACGACATGATAGCTAAATCCAAAGAAGGAGAAAGCTATATGGATATCCTGAGGAAATTGTTTAAACGACTGAGAAAATTTCAGCTCAAGTTAAACCCAGAGAAATGCACTTTCGGGGTCACAACGGGGAAATTGTTAGGGTTTGTCATAAGCCAGGAAGGGATTAAAATTGACCCTGATAAGGTAAAGTCTATATTAGAGTTACCTTCCCCACGCTCCGTTAAAGAAGTGAGAAGCTTGCTGGGAAGATTAAATTATATAGCTTGTTTTATCTCACAGCTCACCGACAAATGCCGGCCATTATTCCGTCTATTGAAGAAGAACGCCACAATAGAATGGGACGACGAATGCGAAGAGGCATTCAAGACAATCAAAGACTATCTTATAAAACCTCCGGTCTTGATAGTCCTGAAGCAAGGAATGCCCTTATTCTTATACCTCACTATACTCCCTGAATCCATGGGATGTGTGCTGGGGCAGAAAGATGACGAGGGAAGAGAGCGTTCCATATATTATCTGAGCAAAAAGTTCACAGATGGGGAACAGAGGTACTAAGAGGTGGAGAAGACGTGTTGTGCTTTAATCTGGGTCATGCATCGACTAAGGCAATACACCCTTTACTACCATATTGAGCTGCTGACAAGACATGATCCCTTGAAATACTTGGTAGAGAAGCCAGCTCTGATAGGGAGAATCTCTAAGTGGCAAATGCTCCTATCCGAGTTCGACATTACATACATAAATCAGAACTCGATGAAAGGGCAAGCCTTAGTCGACCAATTGGCGGAACACCCTGTCGAGACAGATTCCCAAGAACTACAGGCCCAATTTCCAAATGAGAATATATTGACAGTGGAAGATATGCTAGTAGAAGACTTTGGGATAGAGCAGAATGCTAAATGGAAACTGTTTTTCGATGGAGCCGCCAACGTATTCGGTTGTGGGGTTGGGGCAGTATTGATATCCCCAGATGGCACTCAATTCCCTGCAGCGACGAAACTTACATTTCCCTATACCAATAATATCGCTGAATATGAAGCATGTATTCTTGGCCTCAAAATGGCCTGTCAAATGGAAATCCGCGAATTAGAAGTATATGGAGATTCGTCACTTATCATACTACAGACAAGAGGGGAATACAAGACTAAAGACCCCAAACTGGTACCGTATCATCAACACTTGATAGAGCTAATTGAAGAATTCAAGGCAATCACTTTCACATACATCCCGAGAACTCAAAATCAATTTACAGATGCACTAGCCACACTAGCATCTATGATCCAGATAACAGGGGGAGCCGAAGTTCAACCGATGAAAATAGACATCGAAAGTCGGCCCGCCCACTATTTAACCATTGAAAAAGTACAAGATGACAAGCCCTGGTATCACGACATCAAGACTTTCCTCCAAGAAAGTAAATACCCTGAAATGGCTAGTAAGAATGACCAAAGAACACTCAAAAGGTTAGCAAGCCATTTCTTATTAAGTGGGTCTATACTTTACAAGAGATCATCTGATACCACCTTGTTGAGATGTGTGGACAAAAATGAAGCATGCGAACTAATGAAGGAAGTACATGAAGGAGTATGTGGACCCCATATGAATGGCTACATGTTAGCCCGAAAAATCATGAGGTTAGGATATTATTGGTTGACCATGGAATCAGATTGCATAAAATATGTCAAGCACTGTCATCTGTGTCAAGCCTACGCAAACCGGATAAATGCTCCGCCCAACGAGCTACACTTGTTATCAGCACCATGGCCTTTCTCCATGTGGAGAATCGACATAATAGGCCCGATCACTCCGACAGCATCTAATGGCTACAGATTCATACTAGTAGCGATTTATTATTTCACCAAATGGGTAGAAGCGTCATCATATACCAATGTTACAAAGGGGGTAATAATCCGCTTCTTAAAAAGGGACATAATAGCCCAATATGGAGTTCCTGAGTCCATCATCACCGACAACGGTACCAATCTCAACAACAAATCGATGACAGGTTTATGTCAACAATTCCATAGAAACCACAGAAATTCAACTCCCTACCGACCTTAAATGAACAGGGCAGTAGAAGCAGTTAATAAAAATATCAAAAAGATCATCGAGAAAATGACAACAACTTACAAAGATTGGCATGAAATGTTACCGTTTGCTCTCATGGCTTATAGGACTTCAATAAGAACATCTACGGGAGCTACCCCTTACTCATTGGTATATGGTACAGAAGCAGTGCTACCAGTTGAAGTTGAAATGCCATCATTCAGAATCCTGTCGGAAACTCAGCTAACTGAATCAGATTGGGTAAGGAAGAGGCTTGATCAGCTGAATCTGATTGATGAAAGAAGGCTTACCGCACTATGTCATGGCCAGTGTTACCAACAAAGAATGGCCCGAGCATTTAACAAGAAGATAAGACCTCGATACTTCAAAGAGGAGGATCTGGTACTAAGGAAGGTTCTCCCGAATGCCCAAGACTCCAGAGGGAAATTTACCCCAAACTACGAAGGCCCTTATGTAGTGAAAAAGGTTCTGTTAGGAGGTGCTTTAATATTAACTCAGATGGATGGTCCGGAATTGAGAGACCCCATTAACACAGATGCTGTAAAGATGTACTATCCTTAGGCAAGGGAATTGAAATTTTGCCAATGTTTATGAAAGCCAGTGTTCAATATAAATTTCGTTGAGTCGAGTTTTCACTTTTTGCAAGCAAAGTTAATATCCCTGAATGATCAACAATCCCAATCAGTTCTCATCACAACAAATATTCCTAAACACATTACCCACCACTTCACCAATGAAAGATAAACACTAAAATGATAATGAATCTTAATATAGTTTGTGATATAATTCTATCTACTTTTGAGCATTAGAACTGAATGCATTAGTAGGATAACATTACCGTCAAAAGAGTCAGGTGTACAAAGAAAGGGAGCACATCAAAATTTTCAACCCCGTGTCAAGATGAGAAGAAATGAAGCAGAAGCAAACCAACCCGAAGGTTCATTTGTTTGGTTGCTATCCACGATAAACTGGCAAGCATATTGGAAAAAAAAAAGAAAAAAAAATAATAACTATCATGAAAAGCATCACATCATTTAGCTCAGTCCGTAGAAAACATATTCAGAAGCATAAGATGAGTCAGCCCATAGTTGGGCACTTGTCTAAACATTCCCTTTAATAGGGTAGTCAGCCAAAAAGGGGCACTTCGCTAGATCTCTTAAGGTTAGCCCATAGGGGGCACCTTTTTGAGATATCAATTTTACCATAGGTTAGTCAGCTCGAGATGGGCGCTTTCCTAAAAATCTGTTCTCAAGGTCAGCTCATAAGGGCACTTTTTGAGACAGTTCAATTAATTTTACCATAGGTTAGTCAGCCTAAGATGGGCACTTTCCTAAAAATCTGTTCTCAAGGTTAGCTTATAAGGGCACTTTTTGAGACAGTTCAATCAATTTTATCTTAGGTCAGTCAGCCTAAGATAGGCACTTTCCTAAAAAGTTGTTCTCAAGGTCAGCTCATAAGGGAACTTTTTGAGACAACTCTATCCTAGGTTAGTCAGCCCAAGATGGGCACTTTCCTAAAAATCCATTCTCAAGGTCAGCTCATAAGGGCACTTTTTGAGACACTCTACCATAGGTTAGTCAGCCCAAGATGGGCACTTTCCTAAAAATCTGTTCTCAAGGTCAGCTCATAAGGGCACTTTTTGAGACAGTTCAATCAATTTTATCATAGGTTAGTTAGCCCAAGATGAGCACTTTCCTAAAAATCCGTTCTCAATGTCAACTCATAAGGGCACTTTTTGAGACACTCTACCATAGGTTAGTCAGCCCAAGATGGGCACTTTCTTAAAAATCCATTCTCAAGGTCAGCTCATAAGGGCACTTTTTGAGACACTCTACCATAGGTTAGTCAGCCCAAGATGGGCACTTTCCTAAAAATCTATCTTAAGGTTAGTCAGCCCATGAGGGGGACTTTCCTAGATTCTCCCGATTAGTCAGCTCTTGGGGCACTTTTCGGAAATATTCTTCCAAACAGTTGCTAGTCTAACAAGACGCTTCTGTTGACAGGTAGCCAGCTCATAAGGGCGCTTCCTAAGTAAATTTTCTTTCCAAGGTTGCTAGTCTGATAAGACACTTCTTATCATCATTTCTTCCACACAATGCTTGAGGTGTTTCCTATCGCCAATTAGTCAGCCCATAAAGTACTGTTTGGGGAGGGAACATTACTCTAAATTGTTAGGACCATCTTAAATCGTGGGATTATCAGCTCTTGGAGCATTTTCCTACCAAAACAAATGCTAGGTAACCAGCTAAACCAAGGCGTTATCTATTTAAGAGGCCAAAAATGGCGTCTTTCTTGTCTTTGTAGTTAAGTTTTTCAAACTTTACTACAAAGAGGGGCAATTGTAAACACCCTATTTTTGCCCTAAGAATGAATAATAATCACTAATAATCAATTCTTAATTTTTTCCAATTTTTCTTTAATTTAGCATAAATAATAAAAATATTCAAAAAAATAAAAATAAATAGGAAAACACATCAATTTTGAAAAATGATTTCAGAAATGGCAATAATAAATAGTAAATAATTTTTACAAATTTTTGAAATTTCAAAAAATACAAAAAAATAAAAAAATCGCATTGCATATATGCAATTTGCGAAATTAGAAAAATCAGGAAAATGGGCTAGCCCAGTTGGTCCGGACTACGGGCTAAGGCGCGCGCAGGAGGGCTCGGTCGCAGGTTCGAATTGCAGGGGAAGCAGTTTTCGCGTTTTGAGTTTTTTTCACTTATCCAGGACACGTGGCAGCATCCGATTGGCTGGAGGAAATGCACGCGCTTGGTGCATGATCATCTTCTACCTCGAGTCCGAGATCGCCGGCGGAAGAAAAATTCGCATTTTGGCCGTTTGGATTCGATTTTTTTACACAAATCCAACAGATCTTCAACAGAAATGAGATAAACATCATCTAATTGGAATCAAATTGCAACAAATCGATGGATTTACACAAATCGGAGTTGTTTTTTTTAACCGAAAATCCTATTAGCTTCGATCGGAGGAAATCCGAGCTTATCCAGCTTGGTTTCAAGTGACTATAAATAGAAATCAAAGGGAGGAAGCCAAGGCACGAATCACAATTGAGAGAAAGTGAGAAAAGAGAGCAAATCGGAGAGCATCGGAGGAAACCCAAAACCGCGAACCGCCGATCGGAGCCAAGCCGCCACCAGGAGACGTTCTGGGAGCAAACCACCGACACCTTACCCGTGACAAAAGACCGTCGGAACACCGTGCACGAGCATCCTCCGCCGCCGTGTCCGACCGAACCAACCCGTGCACCAACCCGGATCCAGGTAAGTCGGATTTTTCGGATTTTTTCCAATTTATTTATTTACTTTATTTATTTATTTTTATTCCAATTTGATTTATTATTTATTTGTTTGTTTGTTTGTTATTTATTTATTTATGTTTCCGTAAATAGGAAAATGTTAGAAATTGGATTTTTTAGAATTTAATAATGTAGAAAAATAAAAAAAATAAAAAATAAAAAATAATAATAATAAAAATGTAGAAAAACAATATAAATATTAGAAAAATAATAATAGAACTTTAGATTTCAAAATAGGATAGATAATAGTTTAGGATAAATTTTTTAACAAAAATTCACAAAAATTATAAAAATCAATAAAAATCATAAAAATCATAAAAACTATAAAAATCATGAAAACTTAGAAAAATTATAAAAAAATTGTAGAAGAATAATAAAAATCATAAAAATCATAAAAAATCATAAAATTACAGGAAAAGAAAAAAGAAAAATCGTAAAAATCATAAAAATTAATAAAAATTCAAAAATTATAAAAAAATATAAAAAATAAGTTTTAGCACTTAGAAAAATCATTTTCTTCAAATAAATCCAAAATTGATGTTTTTCCTAAAAACCATTTTCAAAAATCAGATAAAAGTTTAGGCTTAGATTTTTTTTAGAAAATAAAAAAAAAATAGTAAAAACATAAAGCAAAAGAGATTTCAAAATTAAAATTCACAAACACACTTAAAGTTTTCAGAAAAGCGAACTACGGCTTGTTTGATCCTGGATAGCAGGGACGTAGGCACTCATTCGAGTCAACCCATAAAATGAAATAAAAAAATCATTTTCTTGAAATAATTCAAAAACATAATAAAAAGTAACAGAAACACAATAAAACACATTTCTAAATAGGAACAATTTTAGGAGATTAGGTGGTAACCGTAAGGTTTTAATAGGTTAGCCTCCGGACTTAGAAACTCTGGTTTTCCCTTTTCCTCTTTTCAAAAACGAGAAGAGGAAATAACGACGACTAGTGGTCCAAATTAAGACTAATTCGCTCTTTTAGTCTTAATTCAATATTTCCCAACAACAGTTGGGTGGCGACTCAAAAAATCAAACGAAATTCCTAACTCAAGTCGAGGATCTACATTAGATGAGCATAGGGTCTAGTCTAGATCGGATTAGGAATGGGAATGTAAAAAAAAATTAGACCCGACATTAACTAATACGTTTGTGATTTTATAGTGCTAAAATTATTCTAATCCTTTTATCAAAGATGCAAGTTCAATACATTTAATGGAAAGGTCATGAGATGCAAAGCCAAAACACCAAATCATATTACCTCTATCATCCTTTAAGATAACTCCTCCCCCTCCTTTGCCCCTAGACCTACTATCATCTACATTCAATTTGTAATAACCTAATTTTAGATTAGTTCAAGTAGTAGAACATAAAATTCTTCTCTCTCTCTTTCTCTCTCTCTCTAATTATATGAAAAAACAAATCGTTATCTCCCTCGATTTAATTCCTATCGAGTGGAGTAGCTCTCCTAAGGTTGATAAGATCTTCCATAATTTAATTAGCAAGAGCCTTAAGAGACCTATTTAACTTCCTATGCTTTCTTTGGTTTAATTTAATTGAAATATGCCACAAAGTCAAAGAAGATATAAAATTTCAATATCATAAAAAGAGCAACTTGTACCAACCTTATAATGTTAGTATTTTAACTCTAATCTTGAAATGCAATGTTATAAGGTTCCACACCTCAATTGCATAATTAAAATGAAGAAAGACATGTATAGTTGATTCATAATCCTCCAAGCAACAAGAATGTCTAGAAACCACAAACTTATGACAAGAATATTGAATATCCTTAGTTGGAATTAAATTGCAAAGCTCACTACATGAATAAGGAAATTTTGATTAGAAGAAATTTATGCTTGATCAATTTAAAAACAATTAAGGAGTAAGATTTATTAGTATTTTTATATACATTTCTAATTCAACTAATATCATATTAAGTGTAGCTAAACAAAATAGTAGCAACTGCTTTTTTACTTCGTCATTAAAAAATTATTTCTATTTTATTCCATTTTGCAAGCTAAACATGCCATTAATGAAGGGAAAATGAAATCATGATTCCAACTTTGAAAGTTGCTTTCAAACATAAGTCATGATTCAAAGCCCATTCTTGTGTGCCAAATACATCATTAGGGTTTTGCACAAACAAGTTAAAGTTGTAGTCATTCTATAAAAAGAAGTTAGGAGTATAATTACCAACTTTATTATATTAAAACAAATAATATATTTAAAAACCGATAAAAATATAAGAATAATAGTAATATAAATAATTAAAAATCATTAATGTAACTAAAGGAAAGGTTAAACAAACTCGAGTTTAAGCTTTTTCATTTGAATGAGCTATGCTCAAGCTTCAAATTCTTTAACAAGCTTGAGCTCAAGCTTATAAAGCTTGATTTAAGTTGTACTCAATAGTTTTTCAAGTAAACCCTAAAGTGGTAACACGTGTTTTTGGTTATTTACAAAGACATTATTTGTATTTTGTTTCTAATGAAAAGCTAACTTAAGTTTTTTAATTTTGTGTTAATAACATATGATAATTGCTTTAATTGTCTCAAATTCTTCTTAACTTGGATCGAGCCTTTAAACTCATGAACTCTAACTTGCAAGATGAACAAATGTGAGCTACTAGGGTGCTAAAGGTGTCTCTAACACTTATACTCTAATGCTCAAGTTGGAGAAATAGCATGAGAGTATGGTAATCAAAGCTTGTAGGTAATATTGGATGCCTTACCTATTTGGAGAGTCCTTCTAATTATAGTGTTAGTGTAATGCTATATTTTTGGCAAGTAAATTTACCTTGAAGACACCTTATTTATCCAAGGAAAGATCTTGTAGAATGTGCTCCTCAAAAGAGTTAGATTACTTCCTTAACTTATGCTAATCAGCTTAGGTATTTTTTTTTATTTTGTGATTTTATTCAAATAAGGTGGACTTTTGGGTCTCCAGCTGATTCAAGTCTATCACATTTGCCCCTCACTTTATAAGTGATGAGGCACTAATGAGAGGAGAAGCTATGGTGAGTTTCCCTCACAAAACAATGCCTAGATGTATTGGGTAAGCCATACTTTAGGCAAGAGGCATTAATTCGACCTAAGGAGTATTTTAGCCAATCTTTGTGTTCAAGGCATGTCGACCTGAGCCTTTGGGCAAGTTGTCTTTCAGACTTTAATGTCATGCTTGGGCAACCCCAAGTTAGGAAATAACATATAGAAACCAAGAAGTATTTAATTGAGTTAATCAAGGGAGTCTAACCCAAGGTTTGCTTAAACAAGTCGCATCCATATCAACAAGCCATGGTGAGCAAATCTCAAATTTCGTGTTACCACCTAAGCTCAACAAAATGGGGAAGCTTATTGAAACACGCCTGTCTTTTCATTTGTCAAATTTAAATCATGTTTTTATACGTGTGAATTTGAACATTTAATACATAGAGACATGTGGCAAAATGGGATAAGAGGTAGCCACAAAGGCCAAAAAATCATAGCCCCTCATTTTAATAGTGGGACACATGGCACAATCCAAAGTGTCTTCAAAAATTGCAAACACATTCTATAACTACCTTTATAAGGACATTTAACTACCAAACTTTCACTTTTCACATTCCAACTTCTCAAAATCCTATCAAACTTCTTTGGTTTTCTTTTCAAATGTGCACATCTTATCTATCTTTTTCACATTTCTCCTTCTTCCCATATCATAATTTTAGGTATGGTGAATTCTTCATCCTTACATACCATGTTAGATCCCCTTTGAGAGGTTATTCTTACCCCCCACCACCCCACCCCCCCCCCCCCCCCCCCCCCCCCCCTCCCCAGTTGCAATAATGAATGTGACAAGACCTTCAAGTTAACCTCTAGTGCCCATAGTATAGGTTGAAGAGGTATACAGTGTAACGTTGAGGTTGTTTGAAGAAGAGGATGGTAGGGAGGTCTATGAAGAGTTGGCTATAGATGTTTATCTTGATGAAAAGGAGGATTGCAAGCCAATCAAACCAGTTTACAGCAAGTCTTCTACATTTGGGTAAAGGCCTGATGGAATTAAAAGTGTTGCTTGTGTGAGTGACATAGATGCGGTGGGGTTGTATTGTACACCCCTTCCTAAAGTTTGGGTTATTTGACTCGTATATTAGCACAAGCTTGTTGCCTTGATGAAAGGCATCCACTTTTGTGTCTATCACAGATTTTTTTAGTTTGGGTTGTGATTGCTCTTTACTGTGTTTTTGAAGGAATTCTTTAACTATCACTGCATTATCCCTTACAAGCTTGTTTCAAACATGTATACATTGTTGGTAGCATTCAAGAGTCTATGCTAGCTATATGGAGTGAGGCTAAACCTTCAACTATTCCGTTTTTTTATGGGGTGAAGCGATTTAAGCCATTACAAGGGTAGTTTTATGTGTCAAGTCACCTTAGGGTGAAGTTAATGGATGACTTGATGTCCTCAGTACAAGATTGGAAGGAGAAATTTGTGATAATTGAAACTTTCAAGGTGTCAGACTTCTATGTTTATTAGATGAACCTAATAAGAATGAAGCAAATTAAATTGATGCCCAACAACCATTAATGGGCCAAGATATTGCTACAAGCCTTTAAAGAGAACAAGAGGCCATTTGATGCCTGAAGCTTGATGAGGGCATTCTTGGGGATTATCATAAGTACACTTAAAGGGCCGAGGTTCGAAGCTAGGAAGAAAGTGGACGCCTTGAACGATTAAAGTGAGGTTAGGGAGGAGTAGAGTAAAGGCAAGAGTCTACACTTAAGATGGGGTTAACTTAAGGGAAGTACTAATCTATTGTGACCTGAAGGCATGTACCCCTTATGCAATTTTTTTTCTCTAGTAAGTCTTATCTGTTGTGTTTTTCTACTAACTTAGTTGCCTTTATAATGTAGGATCAAGAACCATCCCCCCCCCCCGGGCAAGGGTTGTACACATTTTTTGACTTTGTTAAACACCAAGGGGGCAAAAGTAAGAACGAGTCCCAATGGTCCAAAAAGGTTATGTTAGGAGCCCCTACTCAGAAGAAGGCCCCAACTAGGGGTATCATCATCTTAGTCTTGCAGCTCTTTGTGCTGCTAACCCGGCTCTCACTATTGCTAAGAAGGGGAAGGCTAAAATTGTGGATGCCGAAGGGCTATAGTGCATGCATCCACTAATGAGGTGACACGTTAAGGGTTAAGCTTTAAGTAAATGAAGTAATCCCCATCCCCAGTAAAATTGATGTGAGACTTACTACCTCGAGTAAGGAGATTGGCACCGTAGCTGAGAGGTAGCAAAAGAGGAGACACGGTGCTCCTCAAAGAAGAGAAGAGAGGAGAGGGAGTAATGAGCCACAAGCAACGTTGGAGTTGATGCCTTCATAGGTCCCACTTCAAATCATGGCTTGGGATCCTGTTGTTAAAATGGGTCAAATGGACCTATTTAAAAAGGTCTTCACTTTGAGGGAACGAGGGGAGGTAAAGGCAGCAATGGAAGCGATGTCACTAGGATAGATGCACAACTATCTTTTTGCCTATCTCATTAAAGTAAATCATCTTCTTCTCTTCTCTTTCCTTCCTCCCCCCCCTTTTTAATGTATGTTTTGCTTTTAAAAATGATCAAGGTCAGATATGGGGTCCTATATGCCTATACTAAAGGGGATTGGCGGGTACAAGATTGAATTGCTAACCGTGACTATTATTTTAGGCTATTTAATCGTCAGTACCATCATAATCATTCACACTTGCAAAAGCTATTGCTGTGGAGATCGAGTTGAAGAGTGTATAAGAAAAACTTGGGGCAATTCGGGAATATTGTTGAATGAGGGTAGCTAAGGCTAATGATTGTGCTAAGCTGGAGAAGGCTCATCAAGAGCTCAGAGGTGTTGTTTCCCACATCAATAGCCTATTTGAGGAGGTTACTGACTACCAAAAGAGGGAAGCGTGCCTTATCAATAAACTTCTATAGGAGAAGGCCATAGAGGCAGATTATAAGCTGGATATGGACATTATGCAAGATTATCTCGATAATTCAGCTGAAACAAAGCAAACCTTAAGGAGTAAGTTAGGGAGCTCGAAGGTGTGTAGTGTAACAAAATGTATACATCCAAGAGTTACAGGAGTAAGAGAGGATAGCTAGGGATTGATCCTATTGAGAGATTTAACTTAATAATGAATACGTTAAGTAGCTAGTCATTGTGATGGAGTGAGGCCAACGAAAGATGAGACGTTAGATTTATAAGAGGGATCTAGGTTATGACCTTAGTTGGCTCATCGAGAAGATGCGAGTGCCAAATACCCCTTTAGAGGAAAGGTATTAGCTAGAGGTCAAAAGAGCAGTGGCAGTGTCTAATGCTTAAGGTAATGAGATTACTCCATCACCTACTAAAGAGTGAGAGCCTCTACCTCCTCTTCCTCCTCCTCCTCTTGCAACCATAGATGACGTGCCCCCTCCTCCTCCTAAGGAGATGCCACCTCTTCCTTCTAAGCAGCAACCTAATGTGACCATCTTACCTCTTATGGAAGACCTTCCTAAGCTAACCTTTGCTCCAATTGATCATCGAGGTTAAAGCCACTTCATATTCTTTCTCTTTGTACTTTTGTTTTCATTTTTTGTATTGTGGTTGGAATGCTGACCCTCCATACTTGTAACGAACTCTCTTGATAATGAAATTGCCTTTTTAACTTCGACCCTTATTAGTCTTTATTTTTGTTATTTTACTCTTGTACTTTGAAATTTTTGCACTTATCCATTAATTGATATGTTCTCAATCAAATATTTCTTTCTTTAGTGTGATGCATTACTAATTTGTAGAATAGATTGTATTTTAATTATGAAAAGTGCCCCATTGAGAGCATCTTTGACTTTCAGGCTTAAGCCTAGTCAGTGAAGATGTTTCTCTATGTAATGTGAAGTATACATTCGCTTTGCTTAGCCTAGGAGACTTGAGGACTTGTACATTTAGAAAAAAATAAAAAAAAGAAGAATTTTTTTTTTTTTTACCATCCCAAGGTTAGGGGTGGCTAGTCTTTACTGGGAGAGATTGTGTGACACCTTAAGGTAGCCATCAACCACCTCCTAACATTGGTATGGTAAAAAAATGGTCAATAAGTGCTAGAGTTGCAACCTACCATGGTTGGTGGGTTGTACAACTTGGTCATGCATGCACCCACCCTTAAATTAAAAAAAAAAAAAGCAAGAAAAACAAGTAAAAACCTCCATGAGTCAAAGTTGGGTTACACAACCCAACTATGAGCCCTTGAGGTTTTTTATGAGCTTTTTTTTTCATTATTTTTTTTTTTTTGTTGCTTAGGGTAGTCACTCACCACCATGTGTTGGTCATGATCCATAACTTCTTATAGGCTATTTTTGGTGTAACCCTCCTAAGGTAGCTACTGACGATCCTTTGGCCTCAAGATGGTTGAAAAAATAGATTATTTTTTATTTTTAATTTTTTGTATTATTTTAATATTTTTTATTTATATTTATTTAGTTAAATAATTTATTAATATTTTAAATGGATACATTTTTCTTATAAAATTAAAAAACTCAAATCACCTCTTTGTAAAAAAAAAAAGCATAAATAATTTTTTTTTGTAAAATAACTAAAAATATAATGACATTTTTTATAATTTATCTAAACTATTCTAATAAATTGAGTATATTTTTCAAGAATTAGTTTAGTTTGGTTCATTTATAAAATCATCTATAAATCTCAAGGCACATGGTTTTGTATGGACAAGTACTAAAATAACTTGTAAAAAGGTTATTATGAAACATAAAGTAGATATTATTAAGAGTATAGTGGGTTACGAACTTAAATATTGTAATTTTTTTTAAATTACGTAAATAGTGTACCCAAAATAATTTTTCCTAAAATAGGTTTCGAAGACGTGGTCATCGTTTGTGACTTTAGTAATAATAAAAAATTTTAAACTGAAAGTCTATGCCTTCAATATAATTTGTATTAAAGGTGTGGACAAGGTTCGCGCTTTTAGTATAAGTTCTAGTAATTCTTTTTTTTTTTCTTATGCATCTACAAACCTATAAAAGTTGTGAAAAAAAGTTTATTATAAACCTATAAAAGACTGCAAATTTATAAAAGTACTATTGCAAACCTATAAAACTGATATAGTAAATTTACAAAGTATCATAACATGTAATTTGTAATATACAAGAAAAAATTTGTATAGACAATTTGTAATATAAATACAAATCCTTAGTTTATATGTTCATATTTCCATATTTTAATTTCCTCTACAAATTCCATTCTATCTCATTATTGCAAATTGTTTTTTTGTAATTTCCGTTTCACGTAGGTTTTATTTTATTGAAATACGTGTATAGAAATATATTTATCAAGATCTTTGTATGTTTTCTTAAGAAAAAATTTATTTTTTTTATTATATACTACTTCGGATAAATAAAAAAAAATACTTGTAATTATATATACTCCACATTTTTTATTGAAATAGTAGTTTTTGTTAATTAATTATTAATTAGTTGTTAATATATGATTAATTAAGATTAGTAAATGAATTATGTTTATATGTTATTATAATGTATTTGTGTAAATATAGTTGTTAAATTAAGTAGTTAATTAAATACTAATTAGCAATGATTAGTTGTTTATATGTAAGTAAATAATTGTTAGAAAAATAATTAGTGAAAATTTTTTTGTTGATTGCAAATGTAAAATATATGAATAGTTTTGTACAATTAGTTAAAAAATAAAGTAGTTATTAATTATCCGTTAATTAAAGGTGATTAGTTATTAATATAACGTTAATTAATTATTATAAAATTAGTTAGTAAAAAAATTTGTGTTGGTTGCAAATATAAAATATTTGTATAGTTTTGTTGAATTAGTTATAAAATAAAGTAGTTATTAATTATCTCTTAATTAAAGGTAACTAGTCGTTACTATGTCGTTAATTAATTATTATAAAATTAATTAGTGAAAATTTAATTTTGGTTGCAAATGTAAAATATTTATATGGTTTTGTAGAATTAGTTATAACAATAAGTAGTTATTAATTATCAATTAATTAAAGGTGATTAATCGTTAATATGTCATTAATTAATTATTATAAAATTAATTAGTGAAAATTTAGTATTGGTTGCAAATATAAAATATTTGTATGGCTTTGTAGAATTAGTTATAAAATTAAGTAGTTATTAGTTATCCCTTAATTAAAGGTGATTAAACGTTAATATATAATTAATTAATTGTTATAAAATTAATTAGTGAAAAATTAGTATTGGTTGCAAATGCAAAATATTTGTATGGTTTTGTAGAATTAGTTATAAAATTAAGTAGTTATTAATTGTCCATTAATTAAAAGTAATTAGTTGTTAATATGTCCTTAATTAATCATCGTAAAATTAATTACTAAAAAAATTGGTATTGATTGTACATGTAATATCTTTGTCTGTTACTATAAAAGTAGGTGTAAACTTTAATTATTATTAATTAACTATTAATTAGATAGTAAATAGTCACTAATCAATCATAAATTAATATATTGATGGTAACATATATTGAATTTTTTAATATATATTCTATCTTGCATAATAAATGGAGCTTGGATCTTTCGATTCTTTAGTCTTGATGTAGCAAGAAAGACATCAATCACAAGCCATTTAGGATGGAGAGGTAAACGACGTTTCACTTATCAATTAGTCTATGTTACATTAAGAATAGTAAAACATTTCACATGTTATCGGTATAGTGTCAAGTAACTCTCGCTGTTCGACAGCGTAAGTTGCCACTCCGTCGTGACAAGCGCGCCATCCCCCTCAATGCTCCAATGGAGCCATACTTGCATTTAGCTGGATTCAAAAGTGTGAGCCACCTGTTGTACATGCCCTTGGATCGGCACATGATTATAGCATTGGTGGAGCGATGGTGGCTAGAGACACACACATTCCACATGCCAATTGGGGAGTTTACAATTACCCTATAGAATGTAGAGATCCAGTTATGACTCCTCATTGATGGTCAAGCAGTTATAGGGAGTAGTTACTTGGATTAAGGAGCGATATGTGAAGAATTGCTGAGGGTGAAGCCGGAGCCTAGTAGTAGGAAGGCCACATTAGTATGACATAGCTCCATGATATGTTTTGGATGATCCCACCTAACACTGATACTAAGCAAATCCATTAAGCTATAGGTACATACATACTGTAGCTGTTGGGCGGATTTATCTTTTCCAATAAATCCAATGCCTTCGTTTACACAATGTAGTTACCTTTGTTGGAGTATTTTCACATTGCTAGGATGTATGGTTGAAGGTTTGTATGTCTAACATGGTTATATCGCCAACTTTGTATTTCATCATCACTGTCAACACACGAGATTAGAAGGACTGCCATTTTGCTACAAGTGTGGGCTTGAGATAGATTTTCCCACATCGCACCCGTTAGCCAACACAGACTATTTATGGAAGCTAGATGTTCACTGGCAGCATGTTAGAGCACGTGGAGAGACACGTAGTATTACCCCACCCACGTTGTCGATGCATATTGGGATGCGTTGGACAGGTAGAGCATGTCACAAGTATTTTAGTAACCTAATTTTTTTTCCTTACAATTAATTATATTGATCATTTGAAGTTAATATAATTTCTTATTTTCAAGTTGAATGGGAGTCATACAATGGGAATTTAATTAATCTCCTGCTCGATTCCTATAAATCTAAAATGCACATTTGGACGACTCAAGTGCCACTAATTTGTTTCCACATTGTTGAGTGGCATTTGCCATATCGAGTAGCCAAGCAGTTTAGTGGGTTCCAATATATCCCATAGCTAGTGAACACACTACCGGAGCTCTATGAAATTGACCTCTGAGGGTAGATTGATGTTGATTGGATGGTGTAGCATGCAATGTATTTAAACATGTGGGAAATTGTAGGTTTGTCAAGTCATTCTTATGGAAGGCCCTCGTGATGTGCATGATAATTACCTGCAATGGTGTGGATCAATTAACAGGCGATACATTGGACATATAGGGGTTATTCTTGGATTTCTGGTAAGTAAGATTTACATTAACACTTTGTAATGTCAAAATAATTGCATGATCATGGCAAGTTTTGTTTATACTTATCGCCAGATGTAGAGACAGCCGTGAGAATAGCTGCTCAAGGTCTTGAGTTCATGCTTTACCACAGGGGGAGTAATGCTATATCCACAATCGCAACAACAGAATGCCCAGGAGGAGGCACAATCGATTCCTACGCGGTGACGAATGGGGGAAGGAGGGGGGGGGGACAACGATGACCCCAAAACCGAAGTGAGACATAGGAAAATCCAATACAAGACCAACAGATACCTCTTGATTATGATGCGATGTATGCTAGCTCAGGGCTGATTTTCAATTAATACGAGACACCACATCAGCATTCTATAAGTGGTCTTGCTCCAACACCACCTACTCCAACACCACCGGCTCCATAGAAGAAATGCTCTGGAAAACAACCTATGTATTAGGGTGAATCATCGAGTCAACCTATAAAGTGGAGTCTTATGCCTCGACGAGCATTTGATGATACTCCATAGCAGCATCCAACACAAGAGTCTAAAGCTCCTCTAGCTCTACGTCTAAGGCCAACCAATGCCTTCGCTCGACTAGCTAGAAAATTCACTAAGGGAAAGAGATAGGACAAGATAGGGATAAGAACTGCCAATTTTTATTCATTTCATATGTATATGTTCAATTAAAACAATTAAGTTGATGTATTTTTACAAGCAATGTGTACATATACCGATTTACAACTTCGAGTTTTTCAAAACAAATTAACAAATGTCTAAAGAAATTATTATTTAATATAACTTCTTAATAAATTACAAAATTACAAATATATATATAGAATATCAAGCATCCCCCTTCTGCTGTGCCAAAACAAATTGCATGAAGTGGTCGAGGATTTACTTAACCTGCAAAAGGGAAAAAGATAATGTTAGTATCACAAATACAATGTCAAACGTGATGAAACATGTATTAGTATTTATCAGTTACCATTATCGCTTCAATATGGACATGTTCTTCTATTATGCCCCCCTACTCCGCAAAGTTCACATATGATTTGATTTGGACACTCCCTAATGTCCATCTCCATGTGATATCTTTTCTGCCTCGACTTTCCCTTCTTCCGTTAAAGGTCTCCCCTTGGGTGGAGTGACAAGAAGTGCATTCTATATGTTTGCTCTTGATGTGTCCATCTATACCAATCAGGTATAGAGTGTGCTATATCAAGCTTAAGTGAGGTGGCTACTATATATGCGTGGGAGCATGGAATTTTGTATATTTGCCACTTCTGGCAATTACATGTGTTACGGACAAAGTCAACATGTGTTTAGCTCTCTCCCCTTAACCCGCTAGTGATGAGACGATTACCAATGATGACTTCAAAAACTTTATCGTGCTTGCTATAGTCAATGACCCTGTGATTGTTAGCTCGTGAACTCCATCGATCAATTTTTTAAGTTACATATTTGGTGAAAATTTTACTATTTGCCATATTCTTCAATGCCTTCGTATGCTTCTAAATGAAGTACTCTACACAATTGTAGAACATCTTCTTCACCAAAGCAGTCACAAGTAACCTTCCAACCCCCTTCAACATGGAATTGTAGCTTTTAACATTAGGGGTCATATACCCAAACCAATATTAACTGTCATGAGCTAACTTCCACATATCTAATGGCATGTCCTCAAACCAGTCCAACACATCCGGCTTAATAATCCCCACATGCTCTATCACATAATTCAACTTGCGAGATTGTGCTTGCAACTAAGCATATGTGACCAATCTCTTACACTAGGTGTTTTTATGTGCCGAGTTGAAGTTGCTCACATTGTGTTGGAGATAGAACTATTACACTGCAAATGGAGGCCGTTATCCATTCACTTCTTCTTGGACTGCTGATCTGATGCCTACATGTCTATTCGATATGAGGCAAATGGTTTCATGGCATTCATGATTGCCAACAACATATTCCTTTACTTTCCTCAAAAACCAGCCACATGTCTCAACTGTCTCCTAATCAACTAGAGCGAATGCTATTAGAAGTATATGATTGCTGCCATCAACGCCACAAGCAACTAACAACTTGTGAGTGTAATTCCCATATAGAAAAGTGGTATCCATGGTAACAACTAGTCTAAGGAATTTCTACACTGCGATGTATGGTTAAAATGTCTAGAATATCCACTTCAAAGTAAACACATCAGGGGTACTCAATCTGTTCCACTCCTAATCTATTCATGTTCCAAGATTTGTATTTTCTATTGCATTACAAAGTTTAGGCAATTTATCGTAAGACTTCTCCTAGTTCTTGTACATGTGCTCGATAGCCCATTTCTTTCCCTCCCAAACCCATCTCCTGTTGATCTTGTAGCTAAATTCATGTTCGACAACAGAAGTTAGCTCAGCTACCTTTATATTAGAATTGTTCCTAAGAAGATTTACGAATCAGCTAGCAACAAGATTGCAATCCAATTGTAGATGATACTGACTAATCAATGGGTTATTGCATGTGTGTGGACCCTTGAATCTTATCACCATGAACATGCCCTCCAACTTCTTCTTTCGAGCCCGAAGCCTCTATTTATAACTGTCATCCCTTTTCAAACAATAAATAGACCACATCAGTAGACTAAACCCTATAATAGTGAAGTTGCAATGGTTCTTCACATGGTAAAACTTTATTACTTAAATCACATCTACTTTCATTTTGAATCTCATGCCTCTATAGAAATCGCCACTACTGCTCGAACTACTACAAATATTAGTTTGCTCCTGCTTAAAATAAATGTAACCACTATTACTCCAAAAATTGTAATATGGAACAAGATCTCTAACTGTCATGGTTGGTGGTTCAACTTGCTCTAATCAATATATTGGTTATCTCAAGTAGGTATGTATAGTTAGAGAGTCTTCTTCAGGTACTTCATCTTCCTCGTTCTCACTTTCCCCATTTTCCTTATTGGAACTCTCCTTGTTATCGCTACTCTCCTCCTCAACACCCACTCCATTAGTTGTCGCCTCTGCTCCCACACAAACCATGTATGGATCCTATGTGTTTAGTCATTGTAATACTGGAGTAATTGCTCTATTTATTTCATCTTCATCATTCACTTCCATTGGGGTTGGAATTGAGGCTTAAAATGTTGACGGCTCAAGCTGTATTTTCGCAATGTTATGTGACGAATGTGGTTGATTGTTTATATCGAATATCTGCCTTATCGAGCCTCCCTTCCCCTCAAATTGTCAAAAATTTTGATGTATAATTGTTATATGCCACAATCTCCATATGATTCAACTGTTTCAATAAAATTTTCAACATCTTCATCGTCTTTGATTGCCATCAACACATAACATGTATTACCCTCATGGAACATAGGATGCTTATAAATTATCTTAAACACTACTTTAGTTAAATCGACTCCGATGCTATAACATATTTTGTATAAGAATTTGTTGTAGTTGACATTTTTCTTTATTCTCAACTTCTTTATCAGATCCCTACCATACTCTAACCCATAGTTACTAGGCATAATATTTCCAAATGCATAAATCATCAATTTCATATAGTTAACCATTCATTTCTTATTTACAGTATATATAAATTATGAGCTTTTTAAAAAAATATGACAATTTCTAATAACAACATTATAAAAATTTACAAAAAAATAAAAAAATTTTAACATTTGAAATTATAATTTTTTTTTCTCATTATTTCCACATAATTTTTTTCTAAAAATT
Organism: Laguncularia racemosa; assembly: GCA_037954665.1. Lineage (NCBI taxonomy): Eukaryota > Viridiplantae > Streptophyta > Magnoliopsida > Myrtales > Combretaceae > Laguncularia > Laguncularia racemosa. The sequence goes on along the minus strand of JBBMOL010000033.1, from coordinate 3,571,768 downwards.
TATTAGATGTTATTTTTTAATAACATTTTCATTGCTAAAAATTTCAATTATTTCCTTATCATTTTACAACACTGTAAAAATTATTCTACATTTCATATATTACAAATTTTCTTCACAATATTTTTTTATATTTTAAATAACAACATTCTTAAAATTTGTACCAAAAAAAATTTCGTATCATTTTTAATTTTAATTTTAATTTTTCTCCTATTATTTCCATTTTTTTTCTAAATATTTGTCTAAATTATTTTTTAATAATATTTTTTCTACTAAATATTTTAATAATTTTTGTATTATTTTATAATGCCGTAAGAATTATTCCACATTTTACATATTTCACATTCATCATAACAATAAATCTTTATTCTAATATAAAAATTGACATCACATGTTACATATTGCAACATCTATATGAATCATATTCAACAAATTACAAATTAACAATAACCAATAACATTTTCTATAAAATATAATATTAAGTAACATTTTTCTAAAATATTACATCAAACACATATAAAAAAATACTTCAATTTTTCTCAAAAAAAAAAAATACTACAATCGATTATTTGTTAAAAGTACGCTTAAATCTGGGTAAATTACTTCAAATCCTTCCTTTATTACACAAAATCACTTATTCTTATTCTTCTACGTGCGAACGAGAGAAAAAAAAATTTGGTATAAGTAGTTTATTTTGTTTCTATGGAAAATTTTATTCTGTTATTGAATTTATATTTTTTTATTTCGTGTACTATTATTATGTGATTTTTCTTTTAAATCTATGGTTAGTGTAAAAAAAGAATAAAAAATTAGACGATAAAATTGAAGCAAGATCTATGCCTTACAGTACAAATTATATTAAAGGTATACATTCGATTTGCACTTTTAGTTTAAGTTTTTTTTTTTATCTCTAAAGTTACAAACGTTATCTATGTTTTTGAAATCTATTTTAAAAACAATTATTATAAGTGTATTATTTATATAATTTTTTTTAAATCATAATATTTAAATATATAAATAACATTACTAAACATAAATTAGATACTACCATTAAAAATATAATTTATCAAACGTCATCGACAATTCGACATACAAGAGAGAGAGAGAGAGAGTATAAAGACAAGAAACACATCGGTATCATGAAATTTGACCCAAAAATAAAACTAATTCACCTTCTCACTTAGTTAGCCTCTAGAAACAATTATTAAAAAAAAAACAACCTAATTCTAAAACCAATTAAAATTAACTTTATTAGACAACACAAATGAAAACACCAGTGTGAGAGAGAGAAAGAGAAAGAGAAAGAGAAGATCAAGAGAGAGTGAATATCTCCGGTGATTTCCATTTAGTTCTTCTCCATACACACACACACACACACACAGAGAAACAATACATCACATAGATAGGGAGAGGGAGAGGGAGAGGGAGAGAGAGAGCGAGAGAGAGAGAGAGGGAGAGAGAGAGACAGAAGATGGAGGTGAGATCTAATGGATGTTAATTCTCCACAGAGAAAGCGACGAAGATAGAGTGAGAAATTACATCGCGATATTACGACGTCGCATTTTTCACTCTTTTACCGATTCGACGAAGACCTTCTCTGGTTCATGTAGAAGCCGATACTCTCAGATCGAATCCGATACTTGCACATTGAGATTGCAATTGCAGACTTTTTAGTTTTTTTTTTTTCTTTTGTGGATTATTAGTTAAATGAACGGCGGTGGCGACGAGGAGGTTCCGCCGGCGTTATCCCCGGTGGTTGGAGCACCGGAGCCACTGGAGTGGAAATTCTCTCAAGTGTTCGGCGAGCGTACGGCCGGTGAAGAAGTTCAGGAAGGTACAATCTGTCTTTTTTTTTTTTTGTTGTGATTTTAGGCGATTTGCTTGTTTTGTTTAGTGAATTTATTGATATGAATTGATTTTTAGGATTGACTTAAATTTTGAGCTTGTTTGATTTGTGGACGCCGTTTGGACAGCTGTTATAGTGGAGTGAGGGTTTTTTTATACTGTAGTAGTTGATTTTATGAAAAAGGAATTACAGTTTAAGAGGAGTTATGGAATGAGTTAGGTTTGCTATGCTGCTCGTAGCTGAGACATGTGATGAATTGGCCATTTCTAGCTTGCAAATCGAAAAAACCCACAATGAGTTAATTTGTTTTACTCCACATCTCTATTGCATCTGTGTATCCTTGTCTTATTAAGGACCGTAGTATGGCTCTATGTAATGAGGAGGGCAGCTGGATTGACTGTTATCAATGTAAGCCCAATTTTAAGGATGAAAATTTAGTACTCCAGTGTGTTGCTGCAATATGAGTTGCAGTTTTATCACCTTGATGATGAGTTGTGTTGCATGTTAATCTGGTCTATAAGCATGAAGAGAATGGTTGAGACTTGTGAGATGAGACAATTTTGCAAGTCCGACTGTACATACTCACCTACCTATTGCTTAACTAGGAGATATAACTGAGCTTGTCAGGTTGCACGTTGGACTTGGTATTGGAACAAGAGGTGCACTGATGGGCTTAGCTATATAAGTGGACAGTGTAAACTTTACAGATATTAGATATATCTGCTTGAGGAGGTACTCATATTTTTAGGTTGTTAGTGAAATGGTTGATTTATACTTCCTTGGTAGTTCACATTCTTTGGACATGAGGACAGTTATTTAAGTTGGATAGATCTAATATTGGAGGCTGCACATGTATCTATTGAATGTGAAATTTCTACTGTAAATGCAGATTAGCTTTCTACAAGTGAGCTTCTTATTGCAATTTGTTTCAATTGTTGGGTTTTTAGTGGATCTTTCCTGATGCTGTTTGAAAAGGTCTTATAAATTCGCTTGTCCATTTCTCTTTTTTCAGTGGATATCATTTCTGCCATTGAGTTTGATAGAACTGGGGACTACCTTGCCACTGGAGATCGTGGGGGTCGAGTAGTCTTATTTGAAAGAACTGACAATAAGGATGTGAGTGTTGATTTACCTGGCTTTTATGTTCATGATTTTTTCCCAATTTATTTGCTTTACTATGATTTCGCTTATGCAAAGTATGATGCTATGTCATTGAGATTAACTTGTAATGTAGCATGCTGGACATCGGAGAGATCTAGAACGGATGGATTTTTCAGTAAGTAGGCATCCTGAGTTTCGATATAAGACGGAATTCCAAAGTCATGAACCTGAGGTATCCTCATGTCCTAAAATCAGCTTTGTATCTCTGTGTCATGGATAATTTGCATTTACCTAATACAGTGGGAAATATTATTATTTTTCAAACACAGTTTGACTATCTAAAGAGCTTGGAAATTGAGGAGAAAATCAACAAAATCAGATGGTGCCAGGCAGCAAATGGTTCACTTTTTCTTCTCTCAACAAATGACAAGACAATCAAATACTGGAAGGTATTAGATCAACTCATTGGACTGAGTTTATATTACTCAAAGAGGATTCTCTATTTCACGTGGTAGAGGGGTATAGTTGTGAATTTAAAGTTGATTGATCATATGTGTCTTTCACTCTTGCTGCATGTAGCTGAAAAGGCATAAGCAGAGATAAAATCGTGGCTGTGCTTAATGTGAAGAAAGTACTAACACATGATACCCCAACTTCCAGTTCTTTGTATATGCATCACTAATAATTATAACAGTTCTTCATTTGCACTGGTGCTTTCAGTAGCGCTGAGTTATGGATGATATACATATCCTGCAACAGTTTTCTCAGTTTTGATATTCATGTGTATGTATATGTGCAGACTGGCTGTACTGTAGTCAGTGTTGTCTTTTGGTTCTCTAGCATGTGATATTGCATTTTTCCTCTTTATGTTCCATTAGATTTACATGATACCATTTAAAAATTCTTGCACACAATATGTTCTTGTTGGAGTTGATCATATCCTTGTTCTGTTTTTAGTTGAAAATCTTAGGGGGCTTCAAACTTGTAGGTGAAATTTGTAAGTTATATTTGAGACACACGTGACATATTTGGTTCATAAAAATGGACCGAGAATGGAATTGCGATTCCTAGTTTTGCTACCATTCTTGCATTTGTATGTGTCTTTGAAAGTTGGAATCATGATTTCATAGAATGGACAATTCCACCATTGAGTAGGGTTTGATTCTTGAATTTCAAAGGGAGAATCGTGATTCCATTCTGTTTTTTTTTTAATCATTTTTGCATACCAAACATGAAAATAGTGATTAAAAGATAGCAGGAATTGATAGCGAGAATGCAATAGGAAGTTGCCTTGCCTGTTCTTTTCTTTAGGGAGATGAATCTAGCCCTTTTGCCCATGTTTAAATGTTGCACATAGAGATGAAGCTTGCACAACTGTACTTTATGAAGCACTACATTGGGCCATCTTGTTTCAGTGTTAGGCTCATAAGAAATTCCAACCTGACTATTCTGTTTTGAAGCAGTAGGTTTTCTGGTAACCCTAATCAGTTGCTTTATGCTGGGTTGCGGTGTTTATGATAATGGTAGTGTAATTTTGATGTGTCAGAGTAATGCTGCTCATGTATTCAGCATACGTCTTTTTTTGGATAAATGTTCAGCATACATCTTTAATAAGAAGAATACCTGTTTATTCTTGTTAAAAAGAATTTCAGGAAAGTAGGATACTATATTTTTAGGTATAGCCTACTAAAGATACAAGGTTACCAAGTGAAGTAGCGAATCAATTGCCCAATGAAACATGTGAAGTTGTTAATTAAGGGCATTTACGTCCATTTTTAAAGGCATTATGTAGGAAATGATGATGCAGGCTGCCAACAATACATATTATTAGAGTTAGTTTCATAACTAAGAGTTTTTTGCTTGAAGCTGATAATTGAGTTGACCTTTATTGGTAATATGAAGTTGAACATGGATGATCTAAACAGAAACTATCATAATGATTAAGTGATCGGTGAAACCTTTTCTTATAGACACTTTAGCTCTTTTTACTTTCATTGGAGATTAATGTATGTATTATCTTACCAGCTAAAGTTCGGGAACTTTGAAAGTATGATTCTTTTTGGAGGCGGAAACATAACCTAATAATAATCCCTAACAACTCTTTCAAATGTGGTGCAGGTTCAAGAGAAAAAGGTGAAGAAAGTAAGCAGCTTTAATATAGATCCTTCAAAAGCTGTGGGAAATGGCCCAGTTTCAAGCATACCAACCTCCCATAGACCTTCTATGGCGAATGGAGGTTGTAATCTGGACAATGATTTTTCCTTCCCATCTGAGGGCATTGCTTCCCTACATTTGCCAGTGGTAGTTGTACTCTATCCATCTTATACATATCTTATCAGCACATTACAAGATCATGAATTGAGACTTCGTTCATGGAATGGTGCTGATGGCAATTATTTATTATTCAGGTGATTTATAATAGAAGATATGCATTGAGACTTGGTATGTTGATTATATGCAGGTTGCAAGTCATGAGACAACTCTTGTACCTAGATGTCGAAGAATCTATGCCCATGCTCATGATTATCATGTTAATTCCATATCTACAAATAGGTGCACTGATTTACTTGAAGTTCTTGCTTTTTTTTTTCCTCCCCCCATATCTGTTAGTAGCTTGTGGGAAAATCCTTTTTAGATGTTTATCTTGTAGTTTGAGTTCATCTATCAACTTGTGGTTTTAATTGGCAATTTCCCATGCTTAGCATAAAAGGGTGCTAAGTGCTGTTACTCTGGCACTCTTGGGAGGCATTTTAGTTCATTTCCCTTGATTTAAGACCCTCATTGTGTATAAAGAGCCTGTGCCTAGATATAGTAGTTAAAGAACTGTGTTATGTTATTGCTCACCACCTGTTCTTTTTCTGACTCTCGGTTTTATTGGTTTTGTAGTGATGGGGAAACTTTCATATCAGCTGATGATCTGCGGATTAATCTTTGGAATTTGGAAATTAGCAGTCAAAGTTTCAATATTGTTGATGTAAAGCCAGCAAACATGGAGGATCTGACTGGTAAAAGCTCATATTAGTTTCCTGCTTTTTAAAACTATTAGTCTAATATTTTATATCTGAAGCTGGCATGCTGTTGGATATATCATTTGCACATGGAAGTTGCTCTTTTTTATCCCCCTGTTTTTTTCTTTTGCATAATTTTTTCATCCAATTCTGCAAGTTTGGTTTGCATTCCCTTTGTCTGGTTACTGTGGTTTTTTGCATCCATTTTGAAAGGGATAAGCCATTCATTTCTGACACTTTTTACTCTTGCCCTCCTAAATAACTTTTTGTTATATATATTAATCACAACTTTAAGGAATGCTGGAAGGGTAATATTATTGTCTTAAACATGACTCCTTTATATTTACCCAAATAAAAACATGACTCCTTTATGCATTTGCAGAGGTCATTACATCAGCAGAGTTCCATCCAATTCATTGCAATATGTTGGCATATAGCAGCTCAAGAGGTTCAGTCCGTCTTATTGATATGAGGCAGTCAGCTTTATGTGATAACCATAGCAAACTGTAAGATAATGTTGTCTATTTTTTGTTTCCATGAAAAGTTGCTTAGTGATTACTTTCAAAATTATTAAACAAGAAGTTTTTCATTGTATAGGGTCTTTATAGATTCCAGACAATGGTTTTCAAATTTTCGTTTGTGTTTTCTACTTTTGGCTTCCCCTTTCTTTTTTGCCAACTTATTTGTGGTTGTCATCTATACAGATTTGAGGTACAGGAAGCACCTGGATCAAGATCTTTTTTCACTGAGATTATTGCCTCTGTTTCTGATATTAAATTTGCAAGAGATGGAAGACACATACTTAGTCGCGATTACATGACTCTTAAGGTTGGTAGTTTTCTCTTATATTTTATGTTCCTTTTGGAACATGTCTGTCGCCATTCCTTACTTTGGTTGCTGAAATGTTTGAATATATTAATTAAAAACAGAAGCAAAATTGCACTAAATTAAATTGGGTGCCAAAGATGCATTTTAGGAATCACATACAAAGTACTAAGTCAATGGAATTTATGGCAACTTCAAGATCGGTAAGTCTGCCTGTTGTAGCAAAAGTATAATAAGAGAATAGCGTACTTGATTTAAGACCTCATTATTTGCTTGTGTGAGCACTGGTCATGATTATGCTCCCAGATCATGTTAGGGCAGGGTAACAGACATGGTTGGCAGTCTTCTTAGCCTTTTGAGGACCACAACTGAGAACTTACCTATTCTCATTAGTGTGGGATCTTTGCTTTTATTTGTTTTTCCATGTTCTTGATTTTTTAATGTGTTTGTCTTTCTTTGCTAACAATATTATCAAGGAGGAGCCATGAGAATAAAATGCTCTAAGGACATCATGCATGCATTTCCCATTTCATGTGCAAGGACCATTAATTGATATGTCTATCTGTACTTAGATAAGTTTTAAAGTAAACTAATCACATATTACTTTACAGGCTTAAGATATTAAATGAGTCTGAATTTTCTTTTCAAAACTTTACTGGCCATATCTCCAAACCTTGAGAATATGGAATAACAAATATCACTGGTCAATAACACTTGAAAGACTTGTAATTATCCTGTTGAATGAAAAAGGAACTTGTAAATGGTAGTACATGAAGAATAGCCTTTGACATAATTGATAATGCCTACATTTTTTTTGGAGTAAATATTTCATCTCTTTATGAAAAGAAAAGATTCTTTGTACATAGATTCAAGGACCACCTAGAAAATGAAAGCAGCATAGTTCTCAACTTTCCAGCCTATTCCACACTGCATCCCCCCAAACCAAGCCCCCCACCCCCCAACTCCTTTCTCCCTCCCTGCCTATGTTGGAAAAATTTTTGTTACACCAAGAAATCTCCTTCCCAGAGATAGTTGTTGACCGTGGGATCCAAAATTAACCACAAAGAGGGGAAAAAGAAAATTCCATATCCAGGAAGTCATAGAATTTTTTTTCTTATCTTCATTATAGAGGACAAAGTTGTTCCCCTGAATTTTTGGCTAATGAAGATGCTATCATTGTTGAAGACAACAATGGCTGAAGAAGAAGAAGAAGGTATAGAGTCTCTCAAATGTTGTCTCTAGTTGTAAAGAAGCAGCAGCCAGTCTGAAAAGCACTAAGGCCGTCACTCAGTTCTTCAATTAATTTGATCAATGGGCTTCTGAAGGCTGGAGTTTTGGTTATTTCATCCCAACATGAAGTAGTCGCTAAAAATGTGTCCACTTTTGGTTGTTAGAACTGTAATTCTAGCAATGCTGTGATCTGAATTTTAATCCTGTCCACTCCTCTGGTCCGGTGATCTGATGATGTTTGATATTACTGGGTTTTTTGCGATGTGGATTGTGATTATATCAACAATGTAATATTTTCTCCATTTCATCATTGAAGACTCTCAGAGTGGATCTTGAAAGTTTTAAGAGAGACTGGGAGAGAAAAGGCTCTGCAAAAACTGAAGACGGTCATTGTTTAGTGGGTTGCTGATGTGAATGTGATCACTGAAACTGTCAAGGATGTGTGTATAATGCAAGTGTCAGAGCTCAATGGTGGGGTGGGGTGTGCGGGTAATCTGTATTTGTTGGTGTCAATGTTGGAGCTCAACATTTGTATGTATCAAATGAGAGAGAATAAGGCTAGAATATAGTCCCTTGCTACAATGGACTGTATATTGCTGCCGGAGAGTTACAGGCTTGTAAATATCAAGGCCATATGAGATTTTCAGACCTGTTTAATAGGTTTTGGAAGAGAAGGATAAACATACGTTCATGAATCTGGGTCTTCTGTGCCACATTGAATATGCTAAAGTAGAGAGTGGTGAGGGACTGCATTCTCTAGCCCATAATCTCCTTTATTTAAGACACAGATTCGGAGCTCCTACATTGATATCAACAAAAAGAGATTGACCACACCCCAACACATTACTGAATGATGTCCTCTCCTAGAGACCCCTGCCGGTCTTCTACTGCCCAAAATATTGTCATTTTCTGTTTAGCTCAATTTGTAACTTTCTCATGTCACGAAGAATTGTAATCAGTTTTTTATGGAACCTTTTCTTTTTCATCCTTGCAGCATCTTTTTTCCCCAGGAATCTATGAGCTTAGTGAATACATGCTACTGGAAAAAATGAGCTTGGTAGATACAATCAAGCTGGTGTTCCTTGATTGAACTACTTTTTCCATATGATATAAGGCATGGTGAAGATAGACTAGCGAATGAGAAACTTCTTGAATTGTGGAGGAAGCATTGAAGACTGGTAAACTTATCAATAGAAAACATGTTGAAGATGGGCAATCTTCATTTCTATAGGGCTAAGATAGTGTGCGGTTATGTACAAATGAAGTGTCTAAATGAGGCAGGCTTTTTGGGGGGAGAGGTGATTTTAAGGAATTAGGTGTTACTTGAGATTTGATTTATATCTAAAAATGAGTGTAATACGACCCTGCCATGTGTGTCCATTTGTGAGCGTAGGAGTACTTATGTGTGTGGTGTTGTGTGCAAATTTCTGGACTTTTCTGGAAACTTCTATTAGTTGTTGCATTTACATAGCTCTAGGGTATTATAAATAGGTGTTGTGAGAATTCAGTTAGTCATTTTGTTTAGAGTGTGAAAGATTGTATGAGCGAAGTTGCTCATGGATCTTCTTTGAAGGTATTATTGTCCTTAAGGTCAAGAAAAAGTTTAGTTCTTTTTGAACCTTAGATTCTATCAGTGTGTGTGTTTCTTTAAGGTGTCTTCATTATCTATGGCATCTCAATTGGTTTTTTTTGGCCAGCCATCTAAATTGGTTTATCACATGTTTATTGTTTCTGGTTGTCAGCTCTGGGACATAAATATGGATTCAGGTCCAGTTGCGACTTTCCCGGTGCATGAATACTTGAGGCCAAAGGTAAGCTTTCTTCAGAATATTCCACCTGTATTTCTGTGATTGTAATTTCTGAGTCAGCTGATCTTGCTTGCTATGGTTAGCTATGTGATTTGTATGAAAACGATTCTATCTTCGACAAATTTGAATGCTGTCTCAGTGGAGATGGACTTCGAGTGGCAACTGGCTCCTACAGGTCCTCTTATTCATGAATGCATACATATAAGATATTCTTCCAGTCTGTAATAATCAGCATAACCTTTTTCTTTATTGTCATTACAGCAACTTGTTTCGTGTATTCGGTTGTGCTCAAGGCAGCACAGAAGCAACCACTTTGGAAGCGAACAAGAGCCCAATGAGGTAAGTTATCTGGCACCCTTTTTCCCCCCCTCTTTGGGTAAATTGCTATGTGGGACCTGGGCGATGTGATGAGAAGTAAAATGATGATGCCTTAATTGAATCTTTATAGAAGTAATGGATTTCTTCTTTAACGATATAGTTTTCTTTAGCATTAAAACCTAAAAAAGAAAAAAGGTTTTCTTTAGCATTATAATCATCATTCATTTATTTTCATGTCATATGCTTGCAGGAGACAAGTCCCAACTCCATCTAGGCCTTCTAGATCTCTGGGTCTTACTCGTGTTGTAAGGAGAGGTATGTGCTTGATTGTTTGAAAACCATTTTAGTACTTTCACAATCTTAAGAGTATTACTCTGACTTGATTATATGCAATATGGGATATTGCATTAAGTCTACTGTTTAATTTCTCACAACTGTCTGGACAATATGAATTCTACACTGAACTTAGTCGAGTAGTGATTGACAGATGCACTATAATTAGAAAACTCATGGACTTCTAAAAGAGTCAAATTAATACTACCTATTGAGAATTTATATTTGTTGCTGTAATGGCTTTTATTGACTACACCTTCTTTTCATATTGATTTTTGAAGGACCAGAAAACTCTGGAGTTGATGCCAATGGAAATCCTTATGATTTCACGATGAAGCTGCTACATCTGGCATGGCATCCAACTGAAAATTCACTTGCCATTGCTGCTTCAAATAGCCTTTATATGTACTATGCGTAGTGGTGGAATGGGAAGATCATGTTTTTTTGCCTTGCAGACGTATACATCTCCATCATTTATATCCTCTGGAAGTTGCACCGTCCATCAATAGAAAGCGACCAGCGACCCTTAGCCAATGGCTGACCACACCAGCAAAAGACTTTGCATCCAGCAAGCATTGATTTCTAATTATATTCTTTTTAAGGGAAAGGTGAAATTCTCTCTTTGTAGTTTATTCATAAGGTCAGAGGTCACTGGTGGATTCTTATAACTGAAGCAAGGAGCTGCTAAACTGCACAAACTCTGTCATAACCTAAATGCAGGAGGCACCTTTTTTGATGCATCAATGCTACTTAATACTGGGGGCCTTGACGGTTTGAACTTAAGATGCCAGGCCCAGAAATCCAAATTTTATTTGTATTCTCTCCCACTCTAACCATTGCCCTGTAGTTTACTCTCACGGTCTGTTGTCAGATCTTGGCACTTATGGGGAAGAAGTGGAAGATCCTGTGCACAATGTTCTTCCGACAGTCTTATTCAGATGGATGGTTTGGAATTTGGGTCCTAACTTATTGAGTATAGTATCTGACTTCTTTCGCTTGCTTGCGATTGTAAATTGAAAGAAAATTTGTAGTTTTATGGAAACTGGACAGATATTATTTGCCTTACGGCCTTGCTAATACATCAATGTATTCAGTATTTCCATGTTTTATGCCCTTTGATATCGAAGCCTGAGGTGGTATGTGTTGTATAGATTACCAATTATGAGCTTGGAACCATTTGATTGAGTGTTTAAATGAATCTCGGACGTATCTAGGAGCTCATTCTTTGATTAATACTGGTACCAAGATTAAGCAGTTAGGGGAAATTCGAACTTTATAATATAGGTGGACTTTGTTTGAGTCTTCCTCATGAGGTTTGAACGGAGTGTGGAGCTAGAAAACACAATCCACCACTTCATTCTAACCTCGTGTACAAGCTTTGAATGAAGTGGGATGCTCTGATTTCCTGTATTCTAGGAGTTGATAGACTTAATGTCCCGTGTTCTTGAGGACTTCATGCAAAAAGTATCTTTTCAACGGTAGCCATCCTGCTTACTAACGTTATCAGAACCTGGATTGAGCTGCCCGGCATAGGGTATATTTGGTGACGATGTAACACCTGACGTGGTTATCACTAAGCTTAAAGAAAATGAAAGAAGAGGGAAAGTTGCATTTGGAGACTGAGCAAAGCTAGTGTACAATTTCTCCAAATGTAAGTTACCGGAGTATTTGTCCTTGTGACAACGTTTCTTCCAACAAATATTTATACGTTCTGCTTTGTACCGCACTTTTAATATTTCGAATGTTACTGTTCTCACGTGTGTCTCGACCCACGATAATCCTTTTCCGATATTTGCAATTTTGCAAGCATTTCACTAGTAAAGATAAACACACAACGAGGCTGTACTTGTCCTTCAGTACTACTCTTGCCACTTTTGTCATGTAATATATTGAAAAACGATAAGTGATGTGACGAAGACGAAGCATTCTATTGCATTTGCTTCGGACTCTCCCAACTTTGTTGACTCGAGCAGATTGATTACTAGTGACTTGAGAGCTGTTCAATATTTTGTCAATCAGTTGGATTACGTGTGACAAATAAAGGATGGTGGCGCTAAGGAGGCTTAAGAGAATGGGAGAAGAATGTCCACGGAGGTAAGAACAGATTTATAGTTGATGGAATGGGAAATCAGGGTAAATGTCCTTTATTTTTATTATTATTTTTTTTTAATTTCCAACTATAAAGTGTATATGGAATGAGGGCAAAAGTAATAAACCTGTTTTATTCTCATAGAAAATCAAATGTTCGTGTAAATTGGTCTAGAAGGCTTTAGTAGAACAACATCGAATTTCCTTTCTCAAATTTGTGTTTACTTACAATTTCCTAAACTCATCTATCGCCATATGCAATGCTCAATAAATTACTGCCTTGTTTGAATCCATTAAGAGCCATCGGACGGAAAATCAATTAAAATAATGCTATTTTTAAAAAATAATCAAAAAATAGGATGCCTCAGGAAGTTATTCCTAAAATAGGTAACGAAAACATGGACCAAATATACACCTTCAATACACCTTTAGTAGAATCTAAATTTTTAAAAAAATAATTTTTATGTCAATTATTATATTTTTTAAATTTATGAAAAATAATTTTTTGTTCTTATGTAAAATTTTAACTTTTCTAAAACAAAAAAAAAAATTAATTTGAGGAAATTTATCATTGAAAAAAATTAATGATTATAAAAAAAGTTTAGAAACAATTGTTAAACAAAATGTAAAAGTATATATAGAAAAATAGGAAAAAATAATTTATTAAAAAATGTTAATAAATTACAAAATTTCAAATAGTAATGTATATGAATCGCAAATGTCCATAAATGATGTCCTTCATAGTATGTTAAAATAGATGGATGAAATAGTCTAAGTTCCATTTAATCTGCATAATGAAAATAGAAAATGTTAGCATTATACATGCAACAATTCAATATCATAAATGTGCAAAGCTAAGCTAAGATTTAATTAATCATGTGTCTGATGATCCAACGTTTACCATTATCGTGTCGATGTGGGTGCGTTCTTTTATTATAGCCTTCCCCTTGGTAAAGTCCACATGTTATCCTATCTAAACGCTTCTTAATGTCCATCTCTATGTAGCATCTTTTTCTCCTTAGTTTTCCCTTTTTCCATGCAAGCTTTCCTCTTGGATGGAGTAATAGGAAGTGTACTAGCTCTCAATTAAGCTTGTTGCCTATGGGCAAGAAGTGGGTCCTATATGTGAGCTCTTAATGCGTCCACTTGTACCAATTTGATACAGTTGCTGACATATTAAGCTTGATTGAAGTAGCTACTACATAGGTGTGTGAGCATGGAATTCGATATATTTGCCACTTTTTGCAAGTGCATGTGTTGTGAACAAAGTTAATAGTGTGTGTCCGCCCCCTCCCCTTAACTTGCTCACTACACAGCGATTGTGAGTGAGCACTTCAAAAATTCTCTCCTACTTGCTATAGTTGAAGACTTTGTGGTTGCTAGCTCATGAACTCAATCTGTTTATCTTTTCGGTGGTATATTTGGTGAAGATTCTATCATTTTCCATATTCTTAAGTGCCTTCAAATGCTTATTGACAAAGTAAGCTATGTAATTGTAAAAAGTCTTCATCACCAAAGTAGCCACCAATAACTCTTGAGCTCATTTCAAGATAGAATTTTAGTTTTCCACAATATTGGAGATCATATACCCAAATCAATAGCAATTATAATGGCCTAGCGTCCACATCTCCATTGACACATCGTCAAACTACCCTAAGGCATCAAGCTTAATTGTCCTCAGCTGATTCATGAAATAGTTCAATTTTCGAATTTGTGCTCGCATCCTTGCGTAGGTCACCAACTTCTTATATTGCATATTTTTGTGTGCCTTATTAAAATTACTTGTAATGTGTCGTATACAAAACCACTAGACTGCGAATGGAGGGCACCATCAATTAGCTTGAGCTTCAACTGTTGACTTGATGCCAGGGTGTCTGTCCAATATGAGGTAAATGGTTTCACGACCTTCATGGTCCCTAACTACATATTTTTTCAATTTTCTCAAAAACCAACCTCATGTTTCAGCTAACTCATCATCTATGAGAGTGAATGCTAGCGGAAGTATATTGCTGTTGCCATTAATGCCACAAGCGATTAGCAACTTGTGCATGTGTTTCCTATATAGAAAAGTTCTATCAATGGTAACAATAGGTCTAAGCAATCTCTACATTACAATGTATGGCTCGAACGCTTAGAAAACCCACTTTAAGAGTGGACACCCTGGGGGTGTTAGATTTTCTCCACCCCCCCATCAACTTATGTTCCAAGATTGGTATTTTTTATTGCATTAAGAAGCTTAGGTAGCTCATTATAAGATATCTCCCAATTCTCGTTCAAATACTCAATAACTTGTTTCTAGCCCTCCAAAACCCATTTCCTAACTATCTTGTAACAAAATTCATATTCTACAACAGAAGCGAGCTTTGTAACCTTTGTATTAGTACTGTCCCTAATAAGATTTACAAACTAGCTTGCAAAAAGATTGCAATCCAATTGTACGTGATCTTGACTGATCATCGAGTTGATACATGTGTGTGGACTCTTAAATCTAATAACTATGAATAACCTCTCTAATGTCTTCTTTTAAGCTCAGAGCCTCCACTTACAACTGTCTTCTCTTTTTGAACAATAAATAAATTAAAGCTATGTATTAGATTCTACAACAAAAAAGTTATAACTATTCTTCACATGGTAAGCTTTAACTACTTAAGTAACATTTGCCTTTGTCTTGAATCTTATACCTTTATTGAACTCATTACTACTACTCGAACCATTGCACATTGCATTTTGCTTTTGCTCGAAATAGATATAATCGTCATCACCACCAACATTGTAAAAGGGAACGAGATCTTTAACTGCCATATAAGGTGGTTCAGCCTTGGCTAATATATTACTTATGTGGAGTGCCTTGGTGCGATTGAACGATCCTCTTCAGCCATATCATCTTCTTCATTTTCACTTTCCCCGTTTTCCTCTTTAGAGCTTTCCTCATAATTAGAACTTTCCTCCTCAATATTTATTCCCACATCGGTGTCCATTGCAGTCTCCACTCCCAAACGTACCATGTAGGGATTACATGTATCTAGTCATTGTAACAATGGAGTAATTGCTCTATCTACTTTATCTTCAACATTCACTAGTGCCTCTTCTGTAGTGGTTTGAACATATGCTTCAAACATCAATGAATCAAGAGGCATTTCTTCCATGTTAGCTAAGGAATTCAGGTGTCTACTTTCTTAGAATGTCTGCTGTTTGGAGGGATCTCTAAATCTTCAAAAATTTTAACATACAATTGTTGTATACCATACTCTCCAAAGAATTCAGCGATTTCAATTAGATTTTCAACATCATCATTGTCTCTAATTGCCATCAAAGCATAAGATGTATTACCCCTATGGAAAATAGGATGTCTATGAATTATTTCGACCCCTACTTCAGTTAGATCGGCTCTAATACTTTGGCATATTCTATACAAGAATTTAGTGTAGCTAACTTTTTTTTTTTTTTTTCATTTTCAACTTCTTAACTAGATCCTTATCATATTCTAGCTCGTAGTTACCATTGGCAATATTTCCAAATGCATAAAATAGCAATTTAACATAGTCACCCATTGTTATTTTATCTACAATATAGATAAATTATTAGCTAATCGACAAAAATAGATAATATCAGTTTTTCTTAACTTGACAATGCACAACAATTATCTTTTTCTTGCCATGTAACAAAAAAAAAAAGTTTTAATTTTAACTTTTATTTCAAAATTTCGTAAGAAAAAATGGCAATTTTACATGAGAATACAAGAAAGATTACTTTATAAAAATATTTTAAAAGCTTTTTTAGAGGTTATTCAATTAAAAATATTTTTTTTAACAATATAGATAATAAAACCAAAATTTGACATTTAAAATTAATATAAACTTTTTCGTTAGCATAATGTTGATCTTGTTCCAATACTAATGAAAAAATTAACTACCGCATGTTTTGTATGACAAGATCTAACATACTATAAACTAACAACAAGCACTATTATTTAAAAAAAAAAAAAACATAACATTACGAAGAATCATGGCAAAAGTTTTTGTCAAATGATGAAAACTAACACAATAACAAATAAAACATTAACTTTTTGTCAAACTACATACCAGAATATAAATTAATTGAGTTTTTTTATTATGTAAATGGTAGATCTTAGTAAACTTGTTCAAATCTCACTGTTTTATAGCTTTAAAAGAACTTCTTCCTACGAAAGAGATGGAGTTTGTGAAAGGAAAAACAAAAATGAATGTCTTTTGTTTCTGCATTTGTATTATTAAATTGAAGTACTATAGTGTCCGTAACTCTGTAAAAATAGGTTTGCAAGATGCTTTTATAGGTTTACATACATTTTTTTTTTCCAAGTTTACAATGCACATGTGAACAATTATTAGGCGGTGGATCTTTAACAAAAATATTCAATGATAGGATTAATTTTACGTGGACACTGTGATGTGTACCGAATTGCTTGAAGGTAGGACCACGTCCATGCCTTCAATTGGGAAAATTCTAGCTCAATTGAAGGTACATTTCAGGTTCGCAACTTTGCTACTTATTTTAGGAATAACTTCTCCAAATACCCTATTTTGCAATTATTTTTCAAAAATTGCATTATTTTAGTGGACTTCTCTCATTAAACACTACCTTTCAAAGAAACTATTCTTATATGTCTAGTTGCTCGTCTTAGCCCCACCTTATGAAAATGAAAATTTTTTATTTTACTAGTAATATGTCGCTACACTAAGTTTATCATACCACTTAACCATGGAGATGGGTATTACCTCATCCCTTTTCAAGTTGAACTTGAATAGTTTTCACCATCTTGGTTGTGCTTCTACATGCCAAATTCATCAAATAACTCACTATATATGTACTTTGAAGTTCATTATAAAAGATTGAGAAAGAGAAGGAAGAAAGTTGTCCCTCATTATTGTTTTCCAAGGCTATTAGGCAAAGTATTCCATATTATGTGACATCATAAGTTGCTACAAATTGACTGTGGTTTAAAATCATAGTGTAAAAACAACATATATATTAAGTTGGTCCCTATAAAATATCTCACGCAATGAGTGAGGATGCATGTTATTTTATTTGAAAGATTGATTGATGTCATGGCATTGTATTTAAATGAACTTAATTTTTTTTTTTTTACTTTTTTGTGCCAGGGATTTGTTGATTATAATGATTTTTCTAAGTACTTTGTTCCTAATCGATGCATTGAAATAGTTAAAAGATCAATTTTGGTTAAAATAAAATTTACTAAATCCATGTGGTTTGGTGATAGTTGATCACATATGAATTTACATAATTTTTCTAATTTAAAAGCTGCACTTATACACAACTAATTGATTATATTTGATAAAAAACATGCAAAACAAATTTAATTTTGCATAAAATGGACCAATGATGTTTAATGGTGCAAAATAACAAAAAAAAATCAATCTTTGTTAAGAAAAGTTTTAATTGTTGTTGCTTTATGCAAGTGCATCAGGCTACCATGCCAATTGGTTACTGGAATAAGAAATGAAGAATTAGAGGTTTTGTGTCTATTGACTAGTTGGTGCTAAACCTATTGTCTTGTTGGTAGAACAAATCTATGACCAATTGATTGAGCTAGAAGGTAGTACTCAAGATGGGAGATATGGAAATTCATACTAAGGCAAATCCCTCTTCTATTAAGCAATCTCTAGTTTCTATCAATTAAGCGGTAGCCTAAAATCCTAGTTAGAGTTTTCCCTCTAGTGCAACATTTTACTAAAACCTTTGGAGTCGAAATGTGACACATGTCTATCGACTTGTCAATACCATTACCTACTGTTCAGTTGGTGGCTAGTTTTTATTAAAAAAAAATATATAAAACACAACAACAAAGGAGAAGACACCGTTTTATTAAGGTTTTACGCATTTCATCTACTCTAGAGTGTAGAGTTTATGATAGTTTAGCTTTGTTTTAGTGTAGTTTAGTAATTTCTTACTATTTTAGAGCTTGGGAACACTATAAAACATGGGTTTTGTGGATTTTGTGTAATCTTCATTCATTGACTTCTAAACTCTCTTTAATGTTAATGTTAGTTTAGTTTTTTGTGTTATTGTGCTTGTTTCTTCTTTCTATGTTGGGCTAAAATTTTACTTGTGGGATTGTTACATTGGTATGTGTTTATGGAGAATTTTGACATAAATGTTCTTGAAGTTTGTTTAATTGTGATTAGCACTAGAGTTTTGCAAATTAGAATGTCTAGTTGCCTTGACTGGAATTGAATTTTCGTTAGAATGTTTAGGGTGTTTTAAATTGCACAAGACAATGGGTTTGGTAAAAAAAAAACTTGAATTCACCATCTTTATGTGATTGGAAATGTTGGTTAATCTATTTGACTATGTTTAATCTATATTTCCAATTACAACACTTAATTAGCAAAAATAACTAAGTGATTAATGGAACCTGTAGGAAATTTGCTTGTGATCGAAGAATTTCGATATAGAGAGAATTTCATTGCCCATGAGGTCTAGCAAGTTTAGTCAAAATCTTCATAAACACAACTCTATATAACTTTATTTCATGTAATGCATCGGAGGTCAAAGGATAAAATACCATAATCTCATGTTTTTTATATTTGTGAGTTTTGAATAGCATTTAGTTAATTTACCTTGATCTTATAAGCTATTAAAATTGACTTTTTTTTTTTTCAATTTACCTGTTGCTAGCTCTATGCTATGATACAATTGTGTGGGGACTTCCTCAATTAATCTTTAAGGACTTAGAAATAATTATTCAAATTATCATATAGAGAAAAATTCATGCGATTTTCTTTTTTTTTTTTTCTTATAAATAATATTACATATAATCTATTTGGATTAGTTTTTACCTTTCTTAGACAGCTTTGAAGAGAGTATGTATGCCATATGCTAATAATACTTAAGCACCGGACATATTTACTGCCCGTTTATTTCATTGAATGGAATATGACTATAATAGAATAGCTATTATGATGAATTGGTATGATGATATTTACTTGGATGTAATGAAATTGGGACTAAATTGTTTACTTGATGGAATAAAGGAAGGAATAAGGATCGGATATAACTAAGATCTACGACGATGGAGGTAGATCGATGATAGTAGTGATTGATGAAAGCAACTACGACAGACACCAACAAAGAACTCCTCCTTCTTGTAGATCAATGGAGGCAACTAACGACATTTCCACCGGTAATGGTTGATCAACGACACCTTCTATGCTGGACAGCAACCAACGATGGGATCTCCATGATAGATCTGACAAAACACTCTTCCTCTGCTTTTTTGATGTGGATGTGTTTGGGGAAAAAAAAAAGGCCGAATTGCTATTATGTTGCTTTGGGTAAGGAATGGTGATTTAGTGATTTATGTAATTGCAATTTGGTCACAAATTGCAATATTCATAAATATTGTATTTTTTAAAAAAATTCATAAATATTATATTTGTAAAAAATATGTTAAAAATAAGTTTTAGAAATGTGGATTTAGTTTATGAATTTTTTCTTTTTCAAAATTTACAAAACTAAAGGCATAAATTAGATTTGTGATTTCAAAACCTATTTTTGAAATAATTTTTATAGATAGAATATTTGAAAAATAAAAAAAATACAATATTTACGAGTGTTCTTCCAAATTTATAACTTTTAATATAAAGCTAAGATGATTGCACAAAATTGGAAGTGAAATGCTAAAGAAAAAGTCACCAATTTTGCAAAATAATAGGACTTAAAAAATTGATGCGATGGTTGCAAATAATAATAATAATAAATCCTATAATTAAAAATACAATGTATATTTCTTATTGGTTGGATGTACCATTTCATCATATATTGATATAAAACTCCAAACTTACCTAATAAATATTTCACTTTTTTTTTTTTTTTACTCAAAAGGTAACCTCTCAGCCTTCCTAGCTTGCATTAGAGAGCACGCAAAGATGGATCCACAAAGTAAGGATCGATCCTCTACCGAAGGTTGGTTTCTATACTTATTATTATTATTATTATTGCAGAACAGCTTCTTTTCTTTCAATTTTCTTTTTCTTTTTACTTTGCGTCAACAGAATACATAGTAGCCCACAATGTGACGCTCTTAGGATAAAATTGGGGCTCTTAATAGTTAAAACTCCTATGTAAGTTGTCTATAAATGTATATTTTTAGTTTTTAATGTATATATTTTTTTAATTTTTTTATTTTAATCTTTAATATTTTTAAAATTTTATATATATATATATAAAGAACTTTTATTAAACTTATTAATTTTTTTATTCATTCATGACATGTGTCAACTTCAAATTGGTTAATAATAATTAAATTAATAAAATGATAATATTAAATATATGATATTATATAATACAAATAATAATTAAAAGTAAGAAAAAGGGGCTACAAAGATTTATATATATCCTAATCATTTTGACCAACTAGTTCAAGGCTAATAAGAAACTAATACATACCCAAGATGGGCACAAAAATTAATGTTTTCAATAAAAATCATATTTTTTTAAAGTTTTAAAAACATTGAAGATTTGAATAGAAAGAAAAACTCAAATAGAAAAGTAAGTTTGTGTTGAATATTAAAAATATATTATCCCTTTAAGAAACTCTATGAGATTCATAACAATAAAGATGACCTAAGTATTTACTTTTGTAAGCACTATAGCATGGATGATGGGCTTGTAGGGAGAAAAGTCACTATTTTCATTAGTGTTCCTCCAACTATAGCAAATAACAAAGGAAGAAAAAGAAAAGGAAAAAAAAAACGGTACTTATTTAGTCTTCAATATTTAGTTAAAGTGATTGGGGTTTGTATAATTCTTTACCTCATTTTTTGCTTTCTTTGTACTTTTATTATGAACATATTTGATATTATATTATATAATTAAACATATTTAATATCATTTTTTTGTTAAATTAATTATTATTAACCAATAAAAAATTGACACATGTTAAAGATGATGGAAATTCGAATTGAGATGAGAGAAGTCTATTTTTGTAAAATAATATAATGTTGATAATTTAAACAAGAGATTAAAAAAGTATAAGATTCATATAAAATACTAGGAAATGGTAAAACCAAATGTTCATTTAAAGGAAGGATAAATATTAAGGATTAATTGAAACAAAAAAGCTTTTGGAGTAAGTTCAATTGTTAGTGTTTGAAACGAGTTAAATCAAGCTTTTAAAGGTTTAGGATCAATTTGTTTAAAACATTGTTGAGCTTCAGTTGAGGTAAGCTTTTATTGACCTTGAAAATAATAGGTTAGAGCTCAAGCTTGATAAGGAAATTGAAGCTTGAGCTCAACTTAAAAGCTCATTTACATTATTAAGTCTAAGCAAACCTAAATATTATATTATATTATATTTATAATACAATACATTGTATATTAATCATATAATTTATCATATTATAATTTAATTTAATTTAATATAATATTGCATTATAATATGTATATATTCTAAATTAGATGTATAAAGCTCATGAGTAGCTAACAAATTTACTTACGAGTCTACTTATGAGCCTACTCACAAGCAAAGTCATTGAGAACATAATGAGCTGCCTCATGAGCTTAAATAGAAGCTTGAATGTGGCTTGTTTAAATAAATGAATTTTATTTTAAACTCGAGCTCGATTTGTTTACTAATTAAGCTCGAGCTAAGGCAAGCTTAAAGTAATTCAAGCTTGAGTAGCTTGTAAATGGCTCGATATATTTGTAGCCCTATTAATGGTATTGTACACCTCACAAATTTTAGAAATAGGGTACAAAACATTAGAAGCTATTTGAAAGATATTTTCAAGAATCAATAGGGTATTTAACCTTAAATCTCAAGACTAGGCTCAATAACCCCAATCTATTCCACAAGAATCTAAATTTGATTCCTAAAATGTAAAATAATATATTAGACCCTAACTCAATTTCTAAACCCTAAAATAGAACCCAAAATCCTATATTGACTTATAAACCCTAAATCAACAATTCAAAGCCTAATTTGGATAGCAAACCCTAAAGCAATAAATTAAACTCCTAACCCGAACCCAACCCTAAGATAATAACCTTAATTGGTTATGTCCCACAAAATGCCAATTAGCAAAGCTAATCCAATTAACCTTAGCCTAGCTTGATTAGCTTAATTAATTAGGTGATGTGAATTGATTAATAGACAAAAGAGCGCACACATTTGATGAAAGGATAAAATTGCTAGCCACCTTTGATGGATCAATTTCAAATCAATCCAATGGTGAAGATTTAATCTTGAAAAAGTTAATGTGAAGTGTGACAAGTGACATGATGTAAAATGGAAAGTTACAAAAGGAATTAACACTTGGATAAAGGAATCACATCAAGAAAAGTAAATTGTGGTGATTGGTAGTTGCCATAAATAACAATTTACATAACCTAGGACATGTCCTTTAACTAACAAAACCTATAATTAACTAGCCTAGCCTTTTGTCCAATGAATAAATCACATGCAACAAGCAATAACCACATCCCATTTCTCTTCCATCATCAACTAGTTCCCCTCTCATTTTTCACCCAAAAACTCTCTTAAGCATTCACTTGGAAAGTGCTACGTGAAATTCACACAATCCCTCCTTAAACCACCACTACACTGTTAGCTATACCACCATCATTAACACCACATTGCCATTACTTTTTTTCTTAATATCAAGCACATATCATCACTCTTAACAAGCTCTAGCAAGGAAGTCAACATTACTTCATTTTCATGGTGAATTGATTCCATCATTACTCCATTTCTTTTGTATTTTTCTCTCTTTTCCTTTAAGAACCTATTGATAGCTAACTTAAATTGTAATGGAACTTAATGCTAGGTGAAAAAGGGTAAGGAGGGGTAGCACATCTAGGGTAAACAAGAAAGGAGTAAGGTCGAAATAGGGAGATCACGCACCATCCTCACTATAGTAGTCCTCTTCTCTTTAATTAAACTTTACTATTTCATATTTCAATGTTTTGATTACAATAGCATTTATCATTAAGATGACCACTAGCATGTATAACACAATGGATTCATGAAATGCTAATCCTATATATATGTGACCATACAAAAGATTAGATAATGAGATATTGTGGTAAACTAGCACTATGACAAGTGAAAATCATTAATGTTGGCAATTACTAGCAAATTACCCAAAGGAGTGTAAAAACTAAGTAAAATCCCCTTATGGTCGAGACCCCTAAAGAAGATAGGAAGCTTAAGACTTTGATTCAAGGTGTTCTAATCTCTAATTTAATTCTTGATGATGAGTCAAATTGAATCAAATTTGATTGAGCAAGAGATGTTATCATTTCTCCTAAAACTCTAGCTTAACCAAGACACATAGAGGGTCCTAGGGAGCCTAATTTTGATTCCAAACACGTCATATAAGCACAAATGATAATAGAATCATAATTATAGATGATTGATGGCATAGAAATGGAGTAACCTAATGATCATCAT
The DNA here is from genome assembly GCA_037954665.1 of Laguncularia racemosa. Classification (NCBI taxonomy): domain Eukaryota; kingdom Viridiplantae; phylum Streptophyta; class Magnoliopsida; order Myrtales; family Combretaceae; genus Laguncularia; species Laguncularia racemosa. Next base: position 3,547,765 of record JBBMOL010000033.1, on the reverse strand, counting down.
CCTTATTGACACAAGGTGGATCAAGAATTAGGAAATAATCTTCAACCTTGTTTAATAAATAACATGAATAAGATTAATAGAAAATTTGGAGTTGAGGGAATGTAAATTAGGTGCTAAATTAACCATTTAGGGCCATACAATTAACAAATCAACTATAACACCCAAAACACACCTATTGGGCCAAAAACATGGATCTTGGCTAGCAAAGAAAATACTTTGATTAGTTGAAACAAAAACCGAATTAAATTCAAGAATAAAATAAGATCGAATCTTAGAGGCCTAAAATGTAATTCAAGTCCTAAATTGAACTATTAAACCTTAAGATGAACAAATGGCTTAGAAACTCAAAAGTCTTAATTGGGTCAAATGTAAGGATGGATTTAGGGACTTAGCAAATCTGATTTTCAAGTGAATTGCACTAAAATGGTCATTAGGACATGAAAGAAGATAATTGACACAAGTAAGGGTGAAAGGCCTTAAACATAAGGACAAGTAACCCCTTAATCAATGCATGATGAAGAATACCCAAAGCATATCTTCCTCTAATCAACTAAACAAAAGAAATAAATTACAATTCATAAGGAATTAGAAATCAATACATCTTAATTAGAAATTAATCTCCAAAGATCAATCCCTAACTCCAAACAACACAATAGGAAGGTCCAACACCCCTAAATTGAGCCAAAAGGACTCTAAATCTCCAACAATCCCAATAACTTAATTTCTGATCTAACTTGCTAATTAAGAGTCTAATTGAGCCTAAGGAATAGGTAGGAAAGGCTAAAACAAGAGAAAAGCCTAATTAAAACTCAAAACTTCAAGAATTAGGCCCAAAAGTAACCTAATGAGTCTGATCAGATATTTATGCATTGAATCTAGTCATTTTGATCTTACCGTGTGAAAGTGCACTAAAAAACCTTCAAATTGACTATAAGAACATGAAAATCAGACTAAAAATTAAAAAGTTATGATCAAATTTCAAAACTAGTTGAAACTAGGTATTATAGCAAATTTAACTAAAATACTTTGGATAGTTCACTAAGTAATTATAGTAATATTATTATTTATCTTCTTAGGTGATCTTGATCTTAACCGCGAATGACCTAAGGATTACCATAGCTAATAGGCATCATAGTCCAGTAAGTATTCTTTTGACTATTACATTATTTGTGCTTGTAATTTAGTTGCACCATAGAGTGAAGATGAATAAATTGTATGTATTGGGTTTAGGAATTGCTTGTGATTGATTGGTTGAATTTTCTTGTGCTAAGCCACTATAATGTGCTTGAACAAGTTTGGGTGATTATATGTGAATTAATACCATAAGGTTGTGTGTTCGCAACAATTGAATTAGTCACCTAAATGAATGATTTCTAACTATATTTGGCTTAAAGATAATTTGGATCACATATTTCACGATCTTTATTTTTTAAGGCCATTATCATTACATAGTGGTACGAAGAGACCATATAAAGGTGATTTTTCATACACAACCTTACCTTGACCTCTTAGGAATACTATGTATCGAGAAATGCCAACTTTTTATTGAAGTCAAGTCTAGGGATTCATTACTTAAGGGTAAGCAAGACTGTAGGTGTTGCTCACATCTACACCCTTGGGGCATTTAGGGAATGATGATTAATAAACGTACTAATGGTACTATTGTTTGGTGGATATATAAGCCTGAGGTGATTGGAACTTAGAGCCGACGAGTTGGTAATTATTTCCTAACTTAGGCAATGAGAGAGTGTTAAATCTATGCTATATACAATTTCTAGATAATTGCATATATTTTTGCATTCATATGATTGCTAATGAACTTACTTGTTATTGCATGAAAGTGTAATAGAAGAAATATCTCACTAAGCTAGATGTATTTTATATCTTAACAGTTTTGCTTTGTAGGTGATGGCAAATCTAGGATGGGGTAAGATTTGAGTGATGAAACTTTTAAACTTAGATATCAGTGAATATGTGTAGAATAGGGTAGTAGCTGGTCTTAACTTAGATTAAGTGATAAGAAATATGAAACTTGTATATTCTTTCATTTCAAAATTTATTTTCCTTTAAACCTATTTAAACTTAGACTTCCTTAAAGATGTGACTACTTTTACAATTTGACAGAAGATATTGATTTTCTACAGTTTTGGTAAATTATAGATTACTAATCTCCATAGTCATTTACATATTAATCAACTATACGTATTATTATTAAGAAAATTTTAACTAGAGTTTTGCAATATCTGAATTGTAAGGTGGTTTTTGTATTGTGGGTATACACATGATATAAAAATTTTAAGCATTTCTCCCTTGAGGCATTACAGGTATGAATGTCAATCTTCCAATATAGGTTAAGTTTGAATCTCCTTTCTAAAAGTTAAATGTGTGCAAGTAGATTAAGCCTCGTGGCCAACCCATTTAACCCCTTTTAAAAAATGGGTTAGGGTTAGGTTTTTTAATCCATTTAAAAAATGGGCTAAACAAACTAGGTTTGTTTAACCTACGCATTAAAGTGGGTCAGCTTGGTGTAGGATAGATTGACTCACTTTCCAAAGAAAATTAAAAGAAAAGGAAATTGAAAAGAAAAATACTAGTTATGGTAATTATAAATGTAGTCATTGTAGTTTCATCTTTAAAGATAAGTTATCCTACGTTATGATGTTGCTTTGTCTTTACTATTATTGGTTTCTTGTTTATTTATATATATATATATATATATTGGTGATTGCAATTAGGCTTAGCAATTTGTGTTGCCGTGTCATGTCTCATATTTGTGTCATAGTATCGTATCTTATATCCATGTCTAAATGGATTTGTTTCCAAAAAATCTCAATTCATGACACAACCTATTTATTAATTGTGTATAGAAACCTAAACCCAAGGCCCAACTTATTTAATAAGCATGTCTTACATCCAAGTTCAATTCGTTTTAAAAAACTTATAAATGGGTCTGTAAAATACTTAAATATACAAAACAAAAATTGCGACAATAAAATTAATTTCTATATATACTCATGATATAAGGTATTGAAATTCAATATAAAATTAAAATTCAGCTAACAATTTTAGTGAAATCTCATCAAATATAACAAATCTAAATTTTTTTAAGTTTCATAACATTATTGAATTAACTTGAACAATGGTTTGAATGAACATTACTTCTAGTGGTGATTTCCAAATTCATCACACTTTTTGTTAGATCTTTAAGGGATATAGTTAAAAAATTACACATAAAAAAATGATAACAATGAAAATATATGGTATTGAAAATTTTTATAAAAATAGTTTAGTTTAATACCTTAATTTCCATAGAGCCTATCTTTTGTACATAAAGGGTTTTTACAATTTTTGGCTTCAATGAGCTATGATATTGGATCCAACCTCTAGTACTAAATACATAAACAACTTGTTGCTAAAGAGAGGGAGAAGGAGATATTAGCTTACCTTCATCGTTATTCTCAATATTGTTAAGCACGACTTTTTGGATATAATGTTATAGTGCTTTCCAAAAAAATCAAAAGATGTAGAAGAGAGATTTATCCCAAAAAAAATAATAATAAATAAATTTACCTAAGAAAAAAAATGATGAAGAGAAATAAGAGAATCAAGAAAAAGATAGAGATATGATGTGTTGTTGGTGCGGCAAAGAAGAACCTAAAATCGTAAATGATAAAATCAATATCGCATGGGAATGAAAAAGACAAAATAAAGACAATAAAGAAAAGTGTACATAATTAGTATTATATGAGTTTGCAGGTTAGGCCCATGACCTATTTATGAGAATTTTTTAATAAAAGAGTTTATAAACGGATCTAAGAGTTGAACACGAATCCAAATACGAATTTTGCTGCATCTAAACAAGTCTGACCCGTTTGTATTTTGTCTTGATTTTTTTTTTTTACACAAACCCGTTTGTATTGTGTCCAAGTTTAATGGATTAGGTCTTGAATTGCCAGCCTTAATTGCAATTTAGGAAAATATATAAGCTTAGATTTATATTTAGATTTCTTTTCTTTTATTTGATGAAATAGGTTAAACTTGAAAGATGAGTATAAACTAAGTTTAGAAGATTCGATTTGAAATCAATATTGTATTATTTCCACAAAATTACATCAAATTTTCATATTTGTTCTCATTATGAAAATGTTTATATAAAGTAGAGCATCTTATGAGTTAGTGGATATGCATCTATCTTTTTTTTTTTTTTTTGTTTAATCTTAAGAAGGGAAAATTTACTGATCATTAGAAAATCAAATGGTAATAATTAATTTGGAAAGGAAACATACATTAAATGTATAAAAAGGTTAAAATACATTTTAATGGGTTATATAGATTAATTTACTAAAATGTATAGATAGGTTAAAGGGATTGGATTAGCTCATTTAACCTACCAAAACATATAATGGGTTAAATAGGCTAGATTTATGGATTAATCCATTTAACTCCCATGCCAAAATAAGTTGGGTTAGGGCTAACAAATTTTAATCCATTTAGTAAATGGGTCAAGATGAGCTAATCCCTTGTACTCTCATTTATTGGCTTTCAAAAGCGTAGCCTTGGATGTTAGCATTCAAGAGCATATGAGGAACCTATTTTGAATAAAATAATCAAAAGGTTTATTTATCTCAAATAAATTATTTTAGGCTTTTCTTAATTTGGAAGCAATTGGAGGGGTTATAGAATACCTATCATTTCAGAAGAGTAAGAAGTAGTTTGTATTTGATAGAACTATGGATGAAATGCTTGTTTAACTACGAGCTAAAGTGAGTTAGGCAAGTGAGTTGAGGTGGGTGAGCTTATTTAACCTACTTGTATAACGCTAAATTAATGTAATATGGTAGTAAGTTGAGAAAGGAAGAGGGGGGGTGGGGGAAGAATGCAAGCTTTTGGGAAGATGGAAATTGGATGGCCCGGCACTATTAGAATTGAATTTAGAGCCCAAAAACAAACAAATGTACATCGTGTGGCCACCTCACTTCTCTCTCAGAATCCCCTAACCGCTTTAATTTCTCTTTAATCACGTATATATACTCTCTCTCTCTCTCTCTCTCGGCACCCACTGCACCCATCGAACCATGGCCCTCGTTTCCCGGACCACAGGAACAACCGCCACAAGCCTTCTCTCTCCACACCTCCGTGCACTCTCCGTCCCTCTCTCCACCGCCGCTCCAACTCCCTACTCTCGCCCCTCACCTCCTTCAGCTCCCTCCTCCGCACCTCCACCGGCAGGACTTTCCAAGGCGGCAGAGTTCGTGATCTCCAAGGTCGATGACCTCTTGAACTGGGCTCGACGTGGGTCCATCTGGCCCATGACCTTCGGTCTCGCTTGCTGCGCTGTCGAGATGATGCATACCGGAGCTGCCCGGTACGATCTCGATCGATTCGGTATCATTTTCAGGCCAAGCCCTAGGCAGTCTGATTGCATGATTGTTGCTGGAACTCTTACCAATAAGATGGCTCCTGCTCTTCGAAAGTACGTGTCTTTTAATTTTTAATCTGGGTTTTAGATTTCTGATCTTCGGTTTTAGGGTTGTTAGTTTTCCGTTTTTATTGGAATTGGATTTTGGTTCCCTTTAAATTGTGGTTTCTGTTATTAGGTTTTACTGCTGAGTATTTGGATTGAATCTGTGTGATTTTGTTGTGAATCAAATTATAGTGATGATACGTAGGATGGGAAGAAAAATTATTGTCCTCGTTCGGTGTTTCAGTCCTTGTTTCCAGCAATTATAAGCTGCCGTGTAAATGGATGTTTGATGCGGGCTCCACTTTTTTCTTTGTAACTCACGATATCAGATGGGTATAGGGCGTTTTTATGCCTTCACACTTCAATGGTTCACGTAAATAGAATTAACTAAAGTACAGATTGAGCAGGGTTCTAGTTGAATGAATGAGGGAGTTTTCTAATTGACAAGAATGTTCTTTTATGTACCTCGCCTTTGTGAAGTTGTATGTACAAGGTTGTAAGAATTTTTTTCAAGGGGTAGATATCTATGACTTCACTGGTAATATGGCCTGTTTTTATGATGCAAAATTTGATTATGCTCTAACTCCCCGAGTCAGAATAGGTTGCAAGGGGGTGCATATCTGCTGAAGTAATAGTGGTAAACTGTTCATGGTTTACTCGCAAATTTGCTTTCTTGTGCAGCATAGGCAGAACTTGGAGATCCCCTTTTGTTAAATGGAGAGTTTACTTAAGTTTATGTCAATCATGTTTCCTACCTGCTAACTTGGTTCTGAGTAGCCAAACTTAGGCTTCTTTCATTTGATGAAGAGAAAGAAAAATTATGAACCAAAATTTTCCTGATGAAGAATCCAGCAACAGAGTGTGCTACAAGAAAATCATATTTTTTAACTATCAGAAAATCTGGTGAATGTTGCATGGTCAACATTTCACATCATCTCTGCATTAAACTTTCAATTGAACATGTGATTAGTTCTTTTGTCCGAAAAAAAATTGTAGTTGGTCACTCATCCAGAAAAAGCTTGTAACTAGTTTGTTCTGCAAAGTAATTAAGTTTAGGGCTCTCTGGCTGTGACACATAAATTGGTAGGTTTAAAATTAATCAAGTTGCGGACTCTGGAATAGAAGAAGAGCTCCCATGTTATGATTTTTAAGTAAACCTCTGAACTTGTGTGAATATCTGAATCAATGATATGAATTTGACACTCACACCAAGCTCTTAAGTGCTGGATGGACCTTCTTTGGCCTCTTTCAGTGGGATGTTTTCAACTTACCAATCTCTCTTGTTTTATCAATGTCATCTGTTGGTTTTCTGGGAAATCTTTGTCTTCTCTTGTCTAAACATATGATAATAATTGTAAGGATGTCCAAGATTGGCGCTACTTAACAACTTTTATAAATTGCTCAACCTGTAATAACTTGATGCAATGGACACTATAACACCTTCAGCTGCAAGTTGAATGGTTTTGAAATAGTTATGGTTCTGTCTCTTCCCCCTTAGCTCTTATTTGTGCTTTTCTTTTGGTACCTCACATCAAATGTGATCATGTATGGCTGGCACCTTTGATAGGCTGTCAAATGTTATAAGCAACTTTTAACCTATGTTGAAGCTCTGCTCCTCCTGAGAAGTTCAGTCAATGTCAACCTTTTTTTTTTAATTATTGTTATTATTATTCAATCAATGATATCCTAGATAAAAGTATTTTCATTTTAGATAGAAGTTAGTTAAGTTTTGTTCAATCTTAAATAGAAGTTAATTATTCTCAAACCATCTTGATATTGTTTGAGTATTTGTTTTGTTCTTATAGCCAACCTTGTCTTTCTATGCAGTGTATGTCAAGGTACTGGATCCTGCAAATTTAATGTTTTCTTGTGAAACATATTGATGCAATGGAGATTCTCTTTCCTCATTTAATTCACTAGTGTCTCATGTGCTTGAATGCTGACCTTGGGGATACTTTTTTTTTGGGGTGGGGGTGGGGGGGGGGAGGGGGTTGTGGGGGGGTGGGTGGGGAAGTGTATAATTTCACATTGTTTTACCATAAAAGACACGTCTTCCATTGCAGCAATATTTTACTCTGTATGAATTCGGCTATTAATGCACAGCATATCCTAATTCATGTGTTGTACTTATTTTCCAATGACCTTGGCAATATTCTTGGTAATTTTAAATAAAAAAGTTAATATGCATATCCTCAGTTATCTTATGTTCTGTTTTTGTTATTTTGGAAATAATAGATACTAAATGTGGTAGAGGAAGAAACAGGATATGAACTTGGATCAGAATATTCCACTCTATTTATCATATTATTTATGCTATGTTTTCCATATGTCATTCATCAACGTGGTGTACTTTTTAAGTTGTTGTGGTGAAGGTTATTATTGATCTAATTTATGATTCACTAGTCAATTGGTTTCCCAGTTGAATTGATATGAGCAGTCTGCACTATGTTTCATGTGTCCAGCCTTGCTACCAATATTTGGTTTTACCATGTTTGAGGGTGGTCAGTCTGGGAACAAGCAGTTAGATTAAGTTTTCTATAAGAGTTGGTCCTGCTATATAAAAACTATGGCACCTAGAAAACATTGAACTTTAGAATATAATATGTAAGGTTATGATGCTGACATTGAGCATATTGCAAAAAACTGTTTGGTACTTCTCTATAGGTTGTGGTTCCAATTATATGTCAATGTATTGTTCCCTCTTATGGTTATTAGATGGTTTTAGATGTGTAACCTTCCAAAAACCATTTGTAGGGTATACGATCAAATGCCTGAGCCAAGATGGGTTATCTCAATGGGCAGCTGTGCCAATGGTGGTGGATACTACCATTACTCCTATTCTGTAGTTCGTGGTTGTGATAGGATTGTCCCTGTTGATATCTATGTTCCCGGTTGCCCTCCAACTGCTGAGGCATTACTATATGGTCTCCTCCAGCTGCAGAAGAAGATCAACAGGCGAAAGGATTTCCTCTATTGGTGGACTAAATGAGGTTTTCGAACTTGTTTTTGGATCTTTTTGCTGTTTATCAAAAATAAATGCTACTTCAATAGCCATGCAAAGGGAGAATTTGTTGCATGGTCTTGAGTACATTTTATTGAAGTTCTGTTTGTGATCTATTGATATATTGCCAAAAGAACTTCATGCCTCTCAAAGGTGGCAGTGTATCGTGTATCTCCTACTTTGCTTTGTTCATTTTTAGGCTTTATTTCAAACTCATTTGTCGAATTATGTACTTGTTAAGAAGGTGTGGCTTTGGGAGACGGGTACTCAATATAAACAGTTTTTGTGTAGTTCTATAAGGTTTTAAATATGGATTCTTGTTTATGTGCCTTGGTTTTCATTTTTGTTTTAGGAAGAGAACAAATAGCCTTCCATTGAAGCTGCCTCCTTTCTCCTTGGTGTGAAGGAAAAAATGGCTGGAAAGGGGGACTGGCTGATGTATGCGGCCTTCCCCTTTTTAGCTGGATTTTCATGTCCTGATAATTTTATGGCATTTACTATTGGAACTTGGAACTGCACTGTGTTGTAGGTGGCCTATTGGTAATAGTTATTTGGAAGGGGAGGACCAAGATCACTATTTTGGCAAAAGTTGTCTTTTCTTGCTAATGCTAGTCCTTTTTCCTGGTTTGTTGACTTAGGTGATGCTTTTGGTTGATAGAGTCGAGTAAGAGGATATGTCCCCCTAGTTTCTTGGATACTTGCAGACATCTCTGACGTCGTAATGAGATTGCAAGTCTTAACAAGCTAGCACACAAAACGTCAGGTTGGTGGGAACTAGTCAATGTAGAAGAAGATTAATTATCGAGAGAAGAGTTCTGTCATCAAGTATTGGGTTAGCAATTCGTTTCAATTTGTCATGTTTCGTGTTTGTATTGACATGCATTTGTATTTTGAAAAGCTTGACCCATAACTCGATTCATTTCGTTTATTAATTATATATGAAAGTCTAAATTCATAACTTTGATCTTTTTAATAATTGTGTTTTGTATTTAAGTTTGATTGGTTTGTTAATTAAAAAGTTATAATTTAATTTATAAAATAGTTGTAAATACATTAAAAAAAAGTAATTATAAAAATAATATTTACAAATAAAAATAATATAATTTTAACTCTTAAATATAAAATTACAATATAACAAGAGTATGATAAGATAAAGTTATATAATCTATTACATAATATATATTATAGGAATAGTGTTGCTAGCGTTATCTTAACTTTGGATAAAAGTTTAATGTACTAAAAGTTTAAATTTGTTAAATTTAGGATCCAATTTAAAGTTTTCATATCATCAATACTACTTATATTAAGTCTTGTAATGATTCATTTTTCTAATTATATTTTTCAGTTATTATTAGCATGATATGTGTTTCCCTAGTTTAAAGAATGTCTCATTAACACTGTTGGCCTTGGTTGTTGAACACGATGGAAAGACATTATTTTTTGTTTTTTGTAATTTGACTTGTTTTTGTATTTATGTTCTTAATTATTAAGTCTAAGATGTGTAAAAAAAAACAATGTTAATGCGATATTCCTTAAACTAGTAGGGCATGTATTGTAGATGGCTAAAGCATATGATTGGATAGGTATGTCATAAGATTTAATGCAGATAGTAGTAATGATGCAAAAACATCAAATTGGGTATTGAAATTAGCAAATTTAAAATTCATATAGTAAATTGATCACTCGTCAAAAGTTCAAATAGCAATCATAATATTGTCCCATTTGTACGATGTTATATGCACACACGTGTATATATATATATATATATATATATATATATATGTTAAATAGTTTTATAATCTATATATATATATTACATACATAAATATTGGTTTTATATTTGTTATATATGTTCTCTTTATGTATATATTGTATAGTTTTGTAGTTTACATTTAAGTATACATATCTTATTGTAAAATATAGATTGATACATATAACATATGTATTTAAATTATGTATGTTATATATATTATTAGTTATTTTGTTTAATAAATAAGTTCGTAAACGGATTTACTGGTTAAACCCGAACTCAAACATAAATTTTACCGTAATTAAATGGATTTGACTTGTTTATGTCTCATATTGTTTTTTTTAGTGTATAAATCCATTTATAATTGTGTCATATTGTATCTAAGTTTACAAATCATGTTCCGAATTGCGGCCCTAATGAAGTACATGATATTCGTCCTCCATGTTATTTCTTTTTCAGATAGGGAACTACTTTACACGAGTGATGATAGGTATGTGGCGGAAAAGAACTTCAGAAAATTTCGTCTGCCAACCACCATTCACGTGGAAACAATTGGTATTTGCATTTCAATGTCAAATATAAAGTTGGGATCATGGTTTTGGAACTTGTAAGATTTTCAATACTAGATCGAAAATTGGCTTCTGAGTTCTACTCCGGTGAAAGTGAGAAGATCCAAACAAAATACTAAGTGGGTTTACTATATAGTTTCGCTGTTTAATTAGTTTGTGCTTGCAGCCACTTTGCCTGGGTTTCAGTGGTGATACCTGGACGAAGCTTTAGAGTACATCAGACTCTCAGGCCACAGCTCTTAGCGTTTTAATCATTCCCCATTTATAGGATGTTGTCGAAAATATCAAAACATAAGAAGGCACCCTTTGTTTCAATGATTATGGCTCTTAGCGCTAGAATCATTGAGATCCAAACGTGCCTCGCAAAGCTCTATTTTGTCTGTGTCGTATATACTGATTTTTTAGTGGGATGGGCTAGTTTTTATTTCTCTTTTCATAATTGAAAATAAATAAATAAATAATAAGACAGCAATTAATTCTTTATTTTGATATGTGGTTGTATCAACACCAAACATGTAACGATTTACTTGCAATTAAGTTGATAGTAGGCAAGAAAGTAGGAGTATTTTGTCCTTCCAATCGAATTGAAATGGAAATTGATAATCGTATTTGGTGTGTAAGAATAGTATAGAATTGAATGAAATGAAATGAATTGGAATTGAATAAAATGAAATGAAATCATGATTGAAATAATAATTCCATTCCTATGTTTGGAAATGTTAGGGATGCCATCAAGTTGAATTTGGGATGAATTTTATAAAAGCCTAACATGACCCGTTACCTTGTAAGGTTACCCATTACTTACTCTAAAACCTTATAAGATTTTTTACCGTATTGCCAAAACCCAACTATAGAGTTTTTTTTTTTATTATTATTTTTCAAACTCGTCTATGACTCAACCCAACTTATTAATGTGCTTGTTTACTTGTTTTTATATTCTCTTCACAAAAACATAAGTTAAAATCAAACAACATAAACCATTAAGAGGGTGAGAGTAGACAAGAGTATTAGGTTTCCTTTCAAAACTCAAAATAGAGAAATAATATTTTTATTAATTATTAATTTTTTAAATTATATAATAGACTTTACATATATTTATATATATATTAATTATTTTTAAATGAATTTGGGTTTTTTATTGAGGTTTTTTAAGTCTCAAAACTTGACTCGAAGCTCTATAGGGTTTTAAACCTTTTCTCAAAATCCATCCCAAACTCTATCAAGTCTAACTCTATAAGATTTTTATCGAGTTGGGTCGAGTACTTTATAATGATTCACTTAATGGTATACCTAGGAAACACATACAAATGGAATACATGAAAAAGAATATTTGCTAGAAGTACCTTTAAGTTATTAAATGTTATATTGAGATTAAAGATTAAACAAGTAATTTTAATTAATGATCATTGTGATTCTATCATCTCAAAGACAAAAATCAAATTCCCTCTTGAATTCCCATTTTTAAAAATGCATCCAAATAAAGAAAATGGAATAAAATTGTGATTCCATTTTGGATCCGTTCCTACATATCAAATGCACCATTAGAGTATTCTTCGTTGGAACTCTAGGAAATAATTTAATCATAATTTTGATTAATTTCATAAGGATAATATAAAATAGTAATTGCTACTTTACAAAATTATTGCTGCATTCGGTTTGCTGAATAGCAATTCAACTAAATTCCTATTACTACCAAATTAGGAATTGCAGCAAATGAATAGTTATTCTTGCACATTTTTTTTACATATTTTTATATTTTATGTATGAAACCTTATGACTTGGAGTGAAGGTAGATTGATATATATATATATAATTCTATTATACTACATACATTATTATAAATACAAATAAATTAATTAATAATTATTATTTATTTTTATTTTTAAAAATTATAATTCTATTCCTATTTTATTCAATTTCATCATCAAAACGTGTGGTAAGCATAGAATATTCTTGTCTTTCAAGATAAAACATTAGATATAGCATAGAGCGTCCTTATTATTTAGTTTAATTGTTAAGCTTTGAAACATTTATGAATATATAATGTAACTTCTTATAATCCAACGACAAAAATTGTCCCTGAAGTTTGTGATAAGCTTACTATAGCTTCTAAGCTCATCTAAACTCAAGAATTCATAAAATGAATTGAAAATTGAGTGATTTCTGTTCGATCAAAATAGATGTTACATTAATTATGTCAAAAATAATAATAGTAATAATAATAATTCATTTATCAATATTGAATTTGTGTAAACTATGGCTACATTAGACATTTTCTTTTAACTTTTAATATATATATATATATATATATATATATATATATAGAACTTATTTACTCATTAATCCTACTAGGACAAGCTTAAGGCTTAATAATCATAATGAAAACTTAATTAAGGTTATATGACACTAGAAAAATAGGAACGGAAAACATAAATGAAATTTAAAAAACATTTTGGAGGCACGACAGTCAATAAAACTGCTATCCTTATAGGATATGACACTCCCCACACTTAGATTGCTGAGGATTAACAATTTAGCAGTATTTTCCTATGACATAACTAAATCTGGAAACTAGGATAGCAATTTTATGTGCTTATGTTAAGGATTTAACATGGAATGATATATTTGCAGAGGAAGAGAGACTAATTATATTTCTTTGTGATAAGTAACTACTTTCAAACATGTATATAATTCTTATCTTCATGTATCATTATATAATGTGACTCTTCGAGGGGTCTTGATCCTTTATGACATATTCGCTATCATCAGATTATGTTTAGGGTAGTTACTAAATGATCTGGAGCATTTATCATGAAGAATCATAACTAAAAAGCTGGTAACATATTAGTTTGAGCAAGAGTCACAAATTTAGAATAGATACAAAATTTTATAAATTGAGGCCTTGTTTTAATAAAGTATCTTCTATAGGCACTCTCCAACTCTCAGCATGACTTCATTCAAATCTCACTCTTGTCGGGTTCAACAATGTCTTTGGTTTACACGACACGAGAAATGAACTACAATTAGTCATAAGGCACAAGAAACAGGGGATCACCTCATTTGGATCTTACCTGCACGGCTCAAATCTCAAGCATGGCATTCGTGCCACCTTTTTATCAAATCACCACCTAGACATTGCGCGTCTCCGACTTATCTGCGCTGTTACAGGAAAATATCTTAATTATGAGTATAATAACTTCAAGGAGTGCATTGAAAGTACGAATTATTCCCTTTATTTCGTAGAATTAACCATTACTGCATTAGGTTGCATTATGTAAACTAACTGTTTCATGAGAGTAACATCCTGCCAGAGTTAAGAACCCATAAAACATTTTTGCACCCTTCCAAAACCACCAAACAGAGGCAAGGAACTACGGCATCTGCAGTAAGAAGGAAATATTACTCAAATAAAAGCCTCGGGATTCTGTAATTGGTTCGTAAAATCTAAAATCCGTGACATCTACAAGAATAGAAGAAATATCCCAAAAATCACTAACTTCTCTTTCATTTTCCCCTTTGTACGCAAAATCTTATTATTATCCCATTGCCCTATATAAGATGGTTTTTGAAAGCCCTTATCATTTTTGGAGACAAAAGCAAAACAAACGCTAGGATGGAACCAAAAAATAATTTGATCAAATAATCCAGGGGATTTTGTTCATCGTCGTCAGGAATACCCTTTGAAGTATACAGAGCTGTTGCTGAGGGTAATGCTTCTACCACGGCATCAGCCAAATCTGAGATGAACGAAGAGGTACAGCCCAAAGCTGGCACGCGACCCCAATTCTCAATGCCAGATTCCAGAGCCAACTCCCTGTACTCCATGTCAATCTCTTCTAGAGTTTCTATGTGCTCACTGACAAAGCTGGAATGTCATAAAGGAAAGTAGTTAGTTTTTACTTGTAAAGACAAAGTTCAGTTTAGCAAAGCATCTCCTGTATGCTTTTTTTATTGCTGCTTGAGAAAGAATATTTCAGCATTTTCCTTTTTATTATTATTATTATTGGATTTCATCATTTTCAGATGGTTTGCACGCCAAGATGTTTAGAGATAATTCTGGCTATAAGAATGAAATTGCACCAGGATTAAAGATATCCCACCTTACTGGAACGGCTAATAGACTTTTTACACCCTTTTGGCCAAGCTCCACGAGAACCTCATCTGTATATGGCTTCAGCCATTGTACAGGCCCTACTCGGCTCTACAAAAGAGACACATTACAAAAAAAGAAAGATTTTCAGAGATTGTCCAAAGAAGAAAGATGGAAGTCAAAAACAATTCAAACAATGAAATACACAACATATCAAACCACAGCATATTTGAAAACCAACCTGGTAAGCAAGGGTATGGTTATTTGCAACATCTCTAGATTTCAACTCCTTCATGATCAGCTCAATGCATTCCTCCATCTGGTCCCTGTACGGATCTCCAGCATCCTCTACATAACTGATGGGAACTCCATGAGCACTGAAGAAAATCATCACCTGCAGACATAGAAAATAATTTCTTTTGATAAAACATTCAAATATAGAAACAAATCTATATCCTAAAGAAAAAACACATAGATTATGTTTGAGAGCATAAATGATAAGGAGTCTCAAATACAAAGGTCAGTACATTCAAAATCCCTAATGTACCTCCTCAGGCTTTGAGAACTTTTCTAGCTCCTTCTGAATCAAGTCAGCCATAGACTTTATGTAGCCATCTCGCTGATACCAAGACTGGATAACAGCAACAGGCAGCTGCGATAGATATGCATCTTCCCTAATAAATGGTTTGACATATGTAAGTTACCACATTGACAAAACAAATTTGATGAAGCTTGAAGATTGGACACCATACACTAGTCTAGGAAACATACCTGAATGCTATTTCAAGAGCCCGCATGCTTGATCCAGTTGTTGATATAGAATACTGAGGATAAAGTGGTAGCACTACAAGCTTTGAGATTTGATCCCTCTTAATCTGTTAAAAAACGAGGAATTTGACTTATGTGTTGGAGGCAAGTACAAGTACAAAATTTTAAATAAGGGGTAGTGACAAATTAAGAAAAGAAATACAAATCTGTTTCCCTTCATCCTTTGAAAGTGACTATGATTACAATGCAAGTGTGTGAAATTGCATATTTTCACTATTTGGTGCTTAAAGATAGTGATTTTGCAATGACTTTATTTCCCAAATGCTCTTGTCAAGTGTTTTTGTAAAAACCAGCCTGAAAGAGATGTTTAAATGGAAAAGACACATATGTTTTGGTTTATATAGTGAAGACACTAACTGAGAATGTTTGCAAAGTTGTCACTCTTGCACAAATACAACCATGAGCACTAAATGGCAAATAAATTGCAACTGTCAAAAATTGCATCATGGCAGGAGAAAAAAAGGTAAACAGAAATTCGGACCATTTTATCTTAATCCCACATTATTACATAGCTACTGATAACTTCATGATCAAAGAAATTAATGAAGTAACATAGTAAAAAGTCTTATCTTATACAATGCCAGACTCACCTGCTCAACTGCCTCCTCAGTGAAGGGGTACCAGTACCTCATTGCAACATAAACATTTACAGACATGTTTTTGTCATCCAAAGCCCTTTTAAGAGCTTGTGCCTGTAGTGATCACAAAATCCAATAATTGTGCTGTAAGACTAAATCTTTATAACAGGGTCCTCCAAATAGAATATATATCAAAGATATAAACTATTAAAGATATGCCACCTACTTGTTCATCAGTAATTTTACGCAACGGTGAGCCACCTCCTATGGCAGCATATCCTTCTTTGCTTTTTGGAGCTCTAAGTACAGAAATAAGCTTTGCCAAGGGTCGCTGTAAAAACTGAAATGGCCTTGGAAGACGTATGATATCCTATAGCATACGGGTACATAAAAAGTATGAGGCAAGCTACAAAAATGAGAACACAGGTGAAAGCATGAAAGGAACAGTCAAACACACCGGATCTGCAAACAAGTTGAACAAAAATGGCTGGACATCGTCAAGAGTATCTGGACCACCAAGATTCAAAAGGAGCACCGCAACCTTCTCATCCTCAGCATGTGGATGAGAAACTGTTTCCACCTCGCCGTATGTCCATACCCTTGTTGAGCAAGATGTTTGGCCAACTGGGTTTCTGTTACCACTGCAATTATTGAGCCATGACCCAGCAAAATTCCCATATTTTCTATCATTGGGCCCACTGAAGGAAACTTTCAGTGATAATTCACTATTATCTGTTTGCCCATCTACATATCGGCAAGGTATAGTAACAGGAGATCCATTTTGCAAAAATAACCTGCAATCCACCATATCCAAGCTCTTGAATCAGTAAAATGAAGGCCACTGCTATAATAATCCAAAAAGAGTATGTAACTGATATGAGAGTGAGCCAAGATATAAGGGAGATATATAAGGGAGATGTACATTCCAATGTGCCAAACCTCAGAGAAAGGGAAATGACATTGATGAACCCTAAATCCCAATCTTGTTTTTTCAAGTTGAAAATTCTTGATTGTAAGCCTAAGGTGGAGAGCTAAGAGATATCATTCCTCTACTACGTATGATTAGATGATCCGTAACACGTGAATTTAATGCAACGAACATGCTAAATTCTGATCAAATAAGGCCTTCTTCGTGCTTCAGAAACAAACATTTGTCCAATGATCTCATAAAACGTCTAAAACGGTGTGGTTCCATTGACAACAGACAGTACAACACCTCTCCCGCATAGAACTTGTTGGCAATTCATGATATCATGTTGTACCTCTGTTCGCCTCTAATTCGTGTCAGCATAATACAGGCATTACGCATCGCATTGAGTCGCCAAATTATCGCAAAACATAAAGGGGAGAGAAATAAAAGAAAATTTTAAATAACAGTCTTGATGAAGCTTTTTTTTTTTTTTTTTTTTTAAATTACAAAGAAAAGATAATCACATGATCTAAAGGATTAATAAATTATTTGATCAAACACTTTCCACCTGTGTGTATCCCAAAAGACATCGTATCGCAATCAACACTCTGGATATCGAACCTAATCATAAGCCAGATATTGAAAAAAATAAAATAAAATAACAATAGAAAGAAGAGAGACGGACTCACTTCGAAGGGTTTCGACGACTGGAACGAGCGATCTGGACACCGGAAACGGCGGTTGAGCTGGCCACTGCGTCCATAGAATGGATTTGTTAGGAGATTGCGTAAAAATGTAAGGGGTTTTGAGAAGAGAAGGGAAGAGAGAGTTGAGTACGGGCTTTAGGGTGTTGGGAAAAGCGAATTGAATTGAATTAAATAGTGGGAAAATGGAAAGTCAATGAAAACACGGAGAAAGGTCTACTACGTGGTCGAAGCACAACGGTGCATTTATACATTCAATTGTTATGTGCTTTTATATGTCTTGTGGGTGCGTGTGAGGAAGGAGAATAATAAGAAGTAGGTTGGTTTGGTTTATGTGTTACGTTTACTCGTTCCATTTCCAGGAAGTTAGGTCGGTTTCGGTCAGCATTGGGGGGCACTGTTTCTCTCTCTCCTTTACTCGTCTCCTCGTGTCATGTCATGTTTTTTTTTTTGTTTTAAGTAGTATTAGCCAAAGGATCAAAAGGAAATTCTCCGATAACGGACCGTTCCTAATCGCAATGAATGAGACGCGGACAGGCCACATTTCTGTAATTTGGAAAATCCTATACTTCCGTCCGTACTTTGACGGTATCGATTTAATATTATTAATTTATATATTAATAATAAATAATAAATAATAAAAATTTAATATATATATATAATTAAATAATAAAATAAAAAATTAAACTAATTCCATTAAAATAATTAACAAAATCATAAAATATCCCTTCTTTCCCTTTAAAAACTGTTACATATTTAAACAAAGAAAAATGCATGAATTAGAATAATTTTGTAGGACGAAAATGGATTGAAATGAGAAAATAATTAGGATATATTATACTGACTATCCCTATTGATTTTATAAATTACACGGATATCCTATATTTTCAAAGTACCATAAATATACCTTTGCTTTTACTTTGATAGATATTGATGATCATTACTACTTAGTATATTCAATTTTTTTAAAATAGTATAATTATATATATTAATTAAACAAAATAATAAAAATTAAAATAAATAAAATAAGAAGAAAAAAATGCTAAATTATTTTTTAAAAAACACCCAACTATATTATATATATATATACTAACTAAATTAATAATAATCATTCCCCCATCCCATTGCCCAAATCCTAATCCTAAGTGCAAATGTCATCGCCACAATGTCTCCGAAGTTCAACTACCCAAGTTGTTGACGTCTATGTTCGTGCCATCGAAGGTTCGTGTTGTTGAATTATTAATTTAATACATTCCTTTTGCATAGAAAATAAATGATTAATAAAATTAAAATTTTGGAAAAATAAAAAATTGTAAAATTACCTTTCATCATTGTTTCTTTTTTATTTTTTTAATTTTTTATTATTTTAGTTAATTGATAATATGATCACGATATTTAAATAACAATTTATAAATAATATTGACATGACAATGATGTGGCAAAAATACATTAGCATTTGTGCCATGTCTGCATCCACTTAAGCAAAAGCAAGGGTATATCTGTTATATTTGGAAAAAATAGTGTGTCAATGTAATTTATAAAATTTATAAGAGTAGTTAATGTAATTTACCTAAATAATTATATAATTGTCTCTTATACATATATATACAATCAACTAAATAAAAGAAATTGAAACGTTTATTTCCATTTCATTCATTTTTCTTACTATATTTCTAAATATAAAATGGAGATTGTGTGTATGTGTGTGTGTTTTTCATTTTCATTTGTTTCTCTTCCTCTTAACTCATTTCTATCTAATTTATATTTTATGTATTGGAATATATGAAGGAAATAGAAAAAAAAAACAATGTTTCAATTTTCTTTATTTGGTTAGCTTAAAAAAATGAAGATAAATGATAACAATAAATAATAAAGAATAAATAAATAATATTAGAAAAATTATAAAGCATTCATCACATGTCATGTGGAACAATGATGTGAATAAGACACATTGTCTTACACCTTTAGCACTTGGACATTGGTAGCTATTTGAGCTGGATTTTGAGCTCCAAAAACTTCTTTTCTTTTCTTTTCTTTTTAGCTCGAATCAAATTCCCATAGCATGAAGAAGACAAATTTATTTGTTATAATGCCACTAGAATGCATTAATAAAGATTAAACAACCAAAATCAAATTAAATAAAATTTTCTACTCTAAATTTTAAAACTCAAAATCTTACCCTTCGAGCTTCCCTGACGATTTTAGATTGCTTCTCCATAAAAACTTACTCCCTCTCCATTATTTGGACACATGAAAATCATTTAAAAAAACATAGAAAACACTTAATCTAGTCCATTTTAAGAGTTTTCTCTCTTGGTCGAAACTCATCGAACTTGGTTTCTCTCTCTGGTTTGTTTAAGCACAACCACTCCTCTTTAGCCACAAGTGAAACTCCCATTATCTTTACCACCACCCAAAACCCTTAGAACTACCTTCAAACCACCTAGAACCATCATTAACCTCCACACATAAAGAGTCCCAAGATCCATCGTAGATCAACTTCCAACAAGCAACCTTCCTATATTTTGTTGCTGCAAGATTGCTTACCATCAACTCTCCTCAACAAAACAAAGTCAACCAACATCTCTATGGTGATAGACGACCTCTCCTTCCCTCTGACAAAGCACCTTTTCAACTAGTATATTTAGCTCCAGCAGGTCCAACATTGCATTATTTTATTTTATTTTTTATTTGTTAGTTTTTTAGTTACTTTGTCATTCATTCATATTTTTAGTTATGGGAAAGGAATAAAATATTCCTTTTTAAAAATAATTCTTAAAATATACCAATTGGGAAATGTTATGTTTGGGTTTTTAGAGGTAGTTGAATTACCTGTAAAAGAGAAAGAAGTTAGGTTATGGGGGTGCTGGAGATTGCTTTAATATAGTCACTTTGATACTAAAGTCAACATAAGTGATAGATACTAAGTGTTCAAGAGTGTAAGGAATAAAAAATCCTTTACCTAGTAGCCTTAAACCTCTATATATAGGGATTGGGGATGAACTTCATATGAGAAGTGCATTAATTCCCGATATCATCTCTAGATATTATGAGAGGTGTATCTTTGATCAGCCTCTTTTCTTATCTATAACATTTGTTCATAATTATTCATTGTGAGGATGTGCATGAGCTATTCGAGCTTAAGGTTAGAAAGTGTGGATTCAAATCTAGGCAGTTTTGTGCTAAAATGGTTTGAAATAGGTTGACATGGGCAAGTGGACAAACGAAGGTTTAAGTGAGATGAAATGAGCCTTAAGGGTTCATGCATCTTTAGTGACAAGTTGGCAAAGAGAGTTGATAACTATATAGATGCCTAAGGTCTTGAAGATGGGCCAAAGCATTTCGAAGATTACCCTATATTGGGAGTTACAAGCTTCGTGTCACAACTTCCAACCTCTTGGTGAGGAGAATGGAAACATCTTTAAGTGGCTAAGCAAGTAGATGACCCAAGTTGGATCTCTCTATGCTAAATATAGTAAAGGGCATGTGATGTGCCAAGAAAAACCAAATGATCAACTTTAAGATGATTGCAAATAGAAGTACATTAATCAACATAAAAGTTTTCAATACTGACTTGACATGAAGAGCTATGATGCTCCGAGGAGCAATGCTATTAAGGGACCTGACCAGATGGCGTAGAATTCAGGAGGTCATGAGTCTCTTAATCAAGCATTATTTTGATTTGTCTTTTGGCATGTGGATGCATGTGCATTAAATGCATTGTATAACTATCGACACCTACAGGTGGTAAAATGCGTGCAAGTATGATTTATATCATTGATTTGAATTATGGGCCATGTGTTAAGATTGGGTCGAAGGACATTGTAAACACCCCATTTTTGCCCTCATTTATTTTATTTTTATTATTATTATTCATATTTATACAGATATAAAAGAAAAAAATAAAATAAATAAAAATAATAGAAAATAATAATAATAAGGATAGTAATAATAATAAAAGACACTTAGATTTCTAAATTAAATTTATAAATTTCAAAATAATAAAAAATTAGCAAAAATGATAAGTTAATATATAATATGTGTGCAATAAAAAAACGAGAATTGGTCCAGCTCAACTGGTCCGCATGGTCACTTGGTGCACGCGAGGGGAGCCTTCGGTCATTGGTTCGAAACTTGGGAAAGGCACTTTGTGCTGTTTTTTTTTTTTATATATATATATATACAAGTTGCCACATGGTAGCAACTAATTGGGCGACGCGAGAGCATGCGCCTTGCGCATTGTCGTCTTCAACCTTCAGTCGAGAACGACAAAGAGAGAGAAGGACGGAATCTAGCTGTTTCAAATATGATTTTTAACACAAATCCAACAAATCTTTAGCTAAGAGAGGATAAACATAATCAAATCAGTACAAATCTTAACTAAAAACAATGGATTAACTCAAATCTAAAAAAAAAAAAGGATGGAGATAGGTCTTAATGGTGAGGGTGATTCGAGCTTATCAAGCTCGGTTTTGTGGGTTTATAAATAAGACTCGATCTTGCAAGTGGAAAGGGAAGGAAATTCGAAGGAAAAGAAAAAAAAAGGGGGGGGGGGGGGGGGGAGGGAAGAAAAACAAGAAAAAAAATCGCTGCCGGAGTTCCCTCTCTCTCTAGATTTCCACCGTCAGTAGCCGTCCGAATAGCCATTTAGGGTGGTTTTCAACAAAAACCAACATCACCAATCAATTCCTCATACTTGAAAACTTAGGAAACCACCCATCAACAACTGTTAATAGTCGTCGGAACATCGCCAACGAGGAGCTATAGCTGTCTTGCCGCGACCCGATCCGACCCAACCCGAACCACGACCCACGTCCAGGTTAATTTGTTTCATCATTATTATTATTAGTTTTTAATTGATAACAATATTAGTTAATAAAGAATAAATAAATAAATAAATAAAAATAATAATAAAAGATATATATTTTAGGAAATTTTTTTCTTTTGTTATTGATAAAATTAAGTTTAAAAATTCTCTTTGTGTTTCTTTTAAAATTTTCTTAATTTAAGGTGTGAGTTTTTCTTAAAAAAAATACATATACGTATATAATGTTTTATCACCTAAAAAAAATTATTTTTATGAAATAAAATTTTAATTGATGTTTTCAAAATTAGAGGGTTTTAGTTCTATTTTTCAAAACTGAGAAATAAAGTTTAGGTTTAGAATTTTTATTTAAAAAATTAAAATGATAATAAATGTAAACCCGACCTGTTTTCATAATTAAAATTAATCAATCTATTAAAGTTTTATGAAAAACAGAACTATGTTGGTTTAATCCTAACTAGTGGGTACGTAGGCACATACTAGGCAATTACATATAAAATAAAAAAAAATTATTCTTTTCCAATTTCAATTTACCATATAAAAAAACAAATAAAAAAAATATTTTATCCTTTTCAAATTTCAATTTATAATATAAAAACATAAAAAATATGTTATCCTATTTTTAATTCAATTTTAATTCAAGTAGAAATACAAAGGTTTTTATTCCCTTTTATTTCATTTTAAAATAATAATAGAAAATGTATAATAAAAAAAATTGATTAAAATTTTTTTCATGCTATTTCATACTTTAGATGAAAACATTATGTCTTGTACATATAATGGTGAAGAGAATTTATAAAAAGCTTTTAATTTAGTTTTTTTGAAGAAGATAATAAGTGGTAACCATTTATATTTTAATATGATAGCCCTCAAGTGCAAATTCTCTGGTTAATATTTTTTCAAAATCGTTTTTTTTTTTAAGAAAAATTTACAAACCAGTAGCTAGTTAAGGTTAATCCACTTCATTAACCTTAACTTATCTTATTTTTCAACTTAAGTTGGTGGCAACTCCAATTTTCTTAAGATAATTAAAAATATAGTTTTTTCTTAATTTTACTATCAAGAAACTTGTATTAAGTGAGTTGGACTTAATATGGGTTAATTAAGGAAAAATCCAAAATTAGGCTCGACAGACATCTCATTGCGTCCTTTCAATAATTGTCACTTCGTTCTCTATACCTTTACCTATATATATCAGTCGCCCTTATCATGTCCACACTTTTGCCATTCCTTTAAAGTTTTTGAATTTGTTCAAACAAAATCTTTCACTTCACATTTTTCAAATTTCTCTAAATTCAATACTTGATCCCAACTTCATCTCAAACCGAATAAGCATGGCATCTTTTTCTTCCTCTCGTACTTAAACTAACCGAGAAGGGAGAGGCATTCCCACCCCCCTCCTTAGTGGCAATGAAAGAGGTTCTCTAGCGCAATTCCAACATAATTGAAGAGTCCAATGAGAGCTTAAATAGGGAGATTGACACGATGGTGGCCTTTGATCAAATTTATAAGGATGTTTATGTTGACGACGGTGCAAAACATTGACCGGTGCAACCACTTTACATGTCGATCGAGGAAGGGAATACCTCGTTTAGCCTTATGTCATGCAAGGAGTTGCTAGAGGTGAGGAAGTGCTTTCAGTCGTTAAGTTTTATGACCTGTGTTGTTAACTTCAAAGGGGCGAGAGGAGCAAGCCTCACTCATAGCTAGGCTTCTATCGCCTTCCTAAAATGGTTATGTTTTTCGACCACAATGGGAGGTTTACAGCTCCAACATAAGTTTAAGAGATGTGACGTGGAGCCAGGAGTTGCTAAGGGGGTACATTTTTGTCAAAGGATGCCGGTACCTTAGAGAGAACATTGCGGGGCATGCCTAAAGATAGGCTTGAGGGGATGCTTTTCTCAAAGCTCCATGATGTAAGTACTTTACAAGGCGTAATTTTCCTATAGTCTCTATATGTTGTTTAGTCAATAGCTAACTTATGTGTTAATCATCGCAATTTTCATCCCACCTAGTTAAGACTTTCAAGCTATGAGGTGTAAAGCTCAAGCAGGTAGGAGAGTTGAAATCTGAGCATGTGCTCCTCATTTAGAAGCATTAAAGGTTGTATAGTGGGTATCACAAACTTTTTAAGAACATTTGTAAGTTGTCACAAAAAGTTAAGGATGTAGAGGCTGGAGTTAGAAGTGCTTAGGAGGAGTCTTAGCACTATGCAACAGAGCTCTAAGACTTGAAGATATGCATGGAGGCTGAGCTGGGGACTCTTAGATCTCAAGTAGAGTTAAAGGTGAGAACTAATGTCAAGCTTTTGCTAAAGGTAGGGGAGGTTGAGCAATCCAATAGGGGCATCTCTAAGGAGAATAGAAAGCTTATCATGCAACTTGGGGACATACGTAAAGAGCTTAATGAAAGGGAGAGAAAATGAGCCGAGGTTAAGCAAGGCCTTTGGGAAGAGATCCAACAACTCCACCTCGAGGTTAAACAAAACCTAGCTCATCTATTAGACTTGGAAGCTTGTGCAGCCGAGCAAGTTGATCACATCTCTGTGGAGAAGGAGGTGTTTGATAAGATAATGGGGAGTAGGGAGTAAGCCAACCTCTAGGACCGAACCCCAAGTTAGGAGCAACTTAAGGGCATTATCCCTCCTCTTCCTTTGAGTTTAGTTCCTCCACAAGATCTTTCACTACCTTTCGAGCTGCATCCCTTGGAAAAAATTACTACAACTAAGGTTGAAGAAATCATAGAGGCGTTGATTATCCTTCCCTTGAGAGTTGAGAGGAATTTTTTCTTTTTCTATTTCGTTATACTAGATATATTTTTCAAGTCAGTATACTAACTTTTAAGCTATAAATTTTGATAGATCTCATTAGATTGGAGTTGCTCACACTTTACTGCTTTCATTTTCTTCATTATTTGAATGTTTCTTCTGTGATGATTTTATTATGTGACTTTGTTTTCCATAACTACTTTCACTTAACCTTTTGCTTTGATCTATTTATTGTTTTATGTGTTGTGCTTATGTGGGGTCCCTAGATGTCTGGACTCAAGTCTTGTTGATGAGTCACCCATTAATGCTTTAAATGGGCCTTGGGGGGTCAAATGCTCTGATTGTTTGGTGATAGTTTAAGTTCCAAAAAAATTTGTTTACCCCTTAAAGGTGAGGATAGGAGGTCATCAAGAGTTCGTTTGCTTGTAGATATAAAAGCATGGACTTGATATAATTAGTAGCCTGTTAAACGTAACAAAGTTTGGATTAAGCATGATTAAGAGTCCATTGACCTCAAATAGGTTAGGACTTAATAAGTTTAAAGAGTCCATTCTTCTCTAGTAGGCTAGGACTATGTTAGTTTAACAAAGCGAAAATAAATAAAGTAATCAAACTTTAAGAAATATATCAATTTTATTCATTCTCCAATAATTGAGTTTACGAATAATTAAACAATAGTCTAATCAAAATATGGCCTAAGATTGTTAGAATTCTAAGTCTAGGGAATAGGTTAACCATCTAACCTCTTAAGCATGTATGCCCCATTGCCTAAGTCCTCAATAATTCTTATTGGTTTTTCTCAATTCAGCATGAGCTTTCCTTAGCTTTCATGAGATTCGGTAGCTTCCAATCTTCTACAAACTGAGTCACCAGATCAAAAGACTTTATTCTTGACCTTTTTATCATAAGAACAAGTAGTTTGGTGTTAATATCCAACTACTCGAATCCAAGTAGTATCTCAATCTCTTATATTGTATCTAGATTAGCTTATAGTCCGAGCTGGATGGTTAATAAGTCCATATTATAAGTTTTGATGTTAAGGAGCTCCAGTTCAATAAGGAGGATAGCTTTAGATCTAAAGGTGAGCCTGAAAGGCGTTTCCTCTATGGAGATCCTATGAGTATTCCGGTACCTCAAGATGTTGGGAAGCTCATTTGCCCATTTTACCTTTGGCTTGATTCACTCACTCTCTTTTTTAGGCTATTGAGCATGATCTTGTTCATGGCTTCAACTTGCCCATTCTACTAAGGATGTGCTACTAAGGTGTAGTGAACTTTCACGTAATTATCATTGTAAAACTTCTTCAATTTGTAATTGTTAAATTGAGTCCCATTGTTTGTTATCAATATGTACAGAACTCTGTATCTATGGAGGATATTGTTAAGGACTATGAAAGAAGAGAGAAGATTGAATTATGTGAAAGCTTAATTATTCCCTCAAGCTTAGCTGGGTACTTATACTGATTATACAAGCTACAAACTAGGAAATATACAAATTAGGAAAGTACTAATTTAGGCTATACAATCTTTACTAAAAAATAGACAACCTAAACTAGGAAACATATCTTTCTAATCTTAACACTCCCCCTCAAGCTAGAGCATATATATCATAGGCTCTAAGCTTGTTACAAATATATTTAATTCATGAGCCTCTAAGTGATTTTGTAAGAATGTCTGCTAGCTGGTCATTTGAATTGACAAAACTTGTGACAATACAACCAGATTCAATCTTTTGTCGGATGAAATGACAATCTAATTCAATATGCTTTGTTCTTTCATGAAAAACTGGATTTGAGGCTATATGAAGAGCTGCTTGATTGTCACATATCAACTTCATTTATTTCACTTTAGTGCATCCCAATTCTTGAAGAAGCTGTTTCAACTAAATAAGTTCATAGGTTGCAAGTGCCATAGCTCTATATTCTGCTTCTGCACTAGATCTAGCAACCACATCTTGCTTCTTGCTTTTCCAAGAGATTAGATTTCCTCCAATCATAACACAGTATCCTGATGTAGACCGTCTATATGAGGGAGAGCCTGCCCAATCTGCATCAAAATATCCGACAATATTCGAATAACCTTGATCTTCATATAAAAGTCCTTGTCCTGGAGCTCCTTTGATAAAACGAAGAATGCGAATTACTGCATCCCAATGACTACTACACAGAGCTTGAAGAAACTGACTGACCACACTCACTGCAAATGAAATATCGGGTCGTGTAATAGTGAGATAATTTAATTTACCAACAAGCCTTCGATATCTACCTGCATCTTCCAATGGCTCCCCCTGTCCCGGAACAAGCTTGACATTTGGATCCATTGGAGTATCCACATGCTTACAATTCAACATACCGGTTTCCTCTAAGATGTCTAAAGCATACTTTCTTTGTGAGATAACAACTCCCATTTTTTATTGTGCTACTTCAATTCCTAGAAAGTATTTCAACTTTCCCAAATCTTTAGTTTGAAACTGGCTAAATAAATGCCTTTTAAGTTCAAAAATTCTATCACAATCACTACCTGTAATGACAATATCATCAACGTAGACTACAAGATAGATACTTTCACCAAGGTCATTGAGACGGAAGAAGACGGAATGATCTGCTTCACTTTAAGACATGCCAAATTGCAGAACTACTGAACTAAAATGGCCAAACCAAGCTCGAGGTGACTACTTAAGGCCACATAGTGATCGTCGAAGGCGACATACAAGATGTGACTCCCCTTGAGCAACAAACCCAGGTGGTTGCTCTATATATACTTCCTCAACTAGTTGCCCATGTAGAAAAGCATTCTTGATATCTAGTTGATGAAGTGTCTAGTGATTCATTGCTACTAAGGAAAGAAGCAAACGAACGGAAGCAATTTTTGCTACAGGAGAGAATGTATCACTGTAATCAAGTCCATAAATTTGAGTATAACCTTTGGCAACTAAATGAGCTTTCAATCGATCAATCTTCCCGTTAGGACCTATTTTCACCATATAAACCCAACGACAGCCAACTACAGATTTTCCCTTTGGCAAAGGCACTAACTCCCAAGTACCGCTAGTATGAAGAGCATTCATTTCCTCTATCATAGCATCGCACCACCCTGGATGCTCTAATGCTTGTCGAATAGTCTTAGGTATGGATACATCAGACAAGGTGGAAATAAAGGCATAATAGGACGGAGAGAGACAATGATAACTCAAAAAATTATAAATGGGGTGTGGATTGCAAGAGGAACGAATACCTTTTCGAACAGCTATAGGAGCTATTGGCGCTTCTACTAAAGGTGAGATTGGAGTCGGAGATGACGAAGTTGGAGCTGAACTTGAGTCAGAAGTTGTACAAGTGCCTATATCAGTAGGAACATCATCATTGGTATTAGGAGAAGGATGGGGACGACGAGAATAGACTTGGAGAGGACGATTGTCTTGAGCTAAAGGACTAACAGGGAGAGGGATAGGTAAAACATTAGGAAGAAGATGCATTTGCTCAGTGTTTGGTGCAAAATATGGAGTGGTTTCAAAGAAGGTTACATCTAATGAAACAAAATACTTACATGTGATGGGATCATAACATTTGTAACCTTTTTAAAGATGAGAATATCCTAAAAAGACGCATTTGATGGACTTGGGTAAAAGTTTGTCTTTGCTAAGGGTAGTATCATGAATAAAACAAGTGCAACCAAATATACGCAAAGGTACATGATGGAGTTTTTGTGCTGGAAACAATATGGAATGTAGACTATGGTTTTACAATACTGAAGAAGGCATTCGATTAATTAAATAACAAGCTGTGAGTATTGCATCTCCCCAAAATCGAAGAGGAACATTATGGTGTATAAGTAAAGTACGCGCAGTTTCAATGAGATGCTGATTTTTGCATTCAGCAACCCTATTCTGTTGAAGAGTATAGGCACAAGATGTTTGGTGGAGAATTCCTTGAGAAGTCATGAAATTAGTAAAATGGGAAGATAAATACTCCTTGGAATTATCGCTGCGCAAAACTTTAATGGAAATACCAAACTAATTACGAATTTCAGCACAAAAATTTTGAAATATCACAAATAATTCAAAACGATTTTTCATTAAAAATACCTAAGTACAACGAGAATAATTGTTAATAAATGTGACAAAATATTGAAAACCCAGAGTTGAACTGACACGACTAGGACCCCATATGTCTGAATGAACAAGATCAAACAATGATGTAGCCCTACTATTGACTCGCTTAGGAAACAAAGCTCGAGTTTGTTTTCCAAGCTGACACGACTCACATTCAAAAGAAGATAAAGTTGAGAGACTAGGAATTAATTTTTAGAGTTTGGTGATACTTGGATGTCCCAAACGACTATGAAGTAGGTCGGTAGAGGTGGTGGAACTGAAGGTAATTGGTGAGTGTGGAATGGATAGGTGATACAACCCCTATGACTCACATCCTGCTCCAATCGTCTTCCTCAAACTTTGGTCCTGTACAATAATAGAATCAGCTAAAAAAGTTACAAAACAATTAAGATTTTTGGTGAGTTTGCTAATGGAAATCAAATTATATGGACATTTAGGAGCAAACAAAACTGATTTTAAAGAAATGGAAGAAGGTAGTTGTGCATCCCCTATTCCTCTAATGACAGTTTGTGAACCATTAACAAACATAACTTTGGAAGAATTTAATTGGAAACTGAGATTGAAAAAAAAATGTTTATTACCAATGATGTGATCGAATGCACCTGAGTCTAGTATCCAAGGACCAATGGGGGAAGACCTGGTCAAACAAGCAAAGGAATTACCGGAGTGAGGGACACTATTTGAGGATGATTTCTGTTTTGCTTATTGGTACTGCAAGTACTTAGTGTAATCAGTGCCAGTCAAAGTAATTGAGTCTGTCGGTTGGTCCTTTGAATCTGGGAATGGAAGTATTCCATCTCGATGAGTTTGTGCCATATAAGCTGTAGAATGACCAGTGGATTGATTTGTACGTGGTGGCTTGCCATGTAACACCCAACAAGTGTCACGTGTGTGACCAAGCCTATCACAATGAGTGCAATGTAGTCGTCCCCTTCCTCTTCCTTTTCGACCACCTGCTTGACCGCTTCCTTGACTTGATTGATTTCGAGTCTGCATAGCTAATGCAGATGTCTCATTAGTATCAACTGGATTTATGGAAATATGGAGTAACCTGGCAGAGACTTCCTCAAAAGAAGGAATAATATGGCTTGACAGAATTTGATCCCGTACAGATCCAAGATCAGGTCACAACCCTATCAAGGCTATGACCATAAAGAACTTACCTCTTTGTCGCTCCTATGCAGAAATATCATCAAAAAGAGGCATAAGAGAATTATATTCATCTTTTAATCTCTCTAACTGCCCTAGATAGGTAGCTATGTCGTCACTGCTTTGTTGCAAACGAACTATGTCTGAAACAACCTTGTATATCTGTTGCACATCATTTGTATATAAAGACCTGGCTTTAGTCCAAAACTTACAGCAAGTTTTGCAGGACTGAAACAAATTAATTAATTTAGGATCCAAACAATTCCATAAGTAATTACATAACAAAGCATCAATTTTCCTCTAGTTTTCCCTATTAGCTTCAGCAATAGTACTAGAATCTTGAGTCAAATGATCTTCATAACCTTGACCCATAAACCATAATTCAACTGAAGCAGACTAAGATGAGTAGTTACCACCACCTTGTAGTCGGACTGTAGTAATATTCAGCGAGTTGGAAATAGTGGAAAAGACCTGTCTTTCCACTTATACCTTTGAAGACTTTACTGTTATATCGAGAAATGTTCATAACAGAGGAGAATAGTCACGAGTATGTACTGTTCAACGAGAGAGAGAAGAACCGAAACAAAATCGAAATGACTAATTACCTCTAAAAATCAACAAACGCAAATCAAACAAGAAGATATAGAGTAAAAGGTGCCAATAAAATTGGAACAAAACAAAACGAAATGAAACCCAAGTAAGAAAGATAGAGAAGAGAACGAGTAGGTTACTCAGTTCCTTTCTGACAAGGGATTCGAAACTATTTAGTGGATAAAATAGCCCTCCATTCCTCCTCCGTTTTTCGCTATTTTAGGACAACCACCAGAACCGAAAGGGGAGAGGCCGGTGATCCTAGTGGCACCGATCTCGCAAGATTCCGGTGATCGTAGAGTGGCGTGTGTATCCCACGTGCCGTCATGACGAAAAGCTTAGAGCGGCGCGTGAAGAGTAACGGCAAAGAGTTCGGCGATGGGCTTCGAGGGATGGCTAGATCGGCACCTCCAACTGCTGTTGGAGTGGGTGGTGAGATGAAATACTGGTCTAGTTTTTTTTTTTTTAATGAACTGACGGTGAAAAAAAAAATTTATACAGAACCTTGCTCTGATACCATATGAAAGAAGAGAGAAGATTGAATTATGTGAAATCTTAATTATTCCCTCAAGCTTAGCTGGGTATTTATACTGATTGTATAAGCTACAAACTAGGAAATATACAAACTAGGAAAGTACTAATTTAGGCTATACAATCTTTACTAAAAAATAGACAACCTAAACTAGGAAACATATCTTTCTAATCTTAACAAGGACAAAGGGTTCGACATTCCTCTTAGTAATCTTGGCTACGAGTTCAGCCTCTATCCACTTAGTGAAATAATCAAGGGAAAGGTCTTAAGATGTCTAATTGCCATTAGATAAAGGGCTAAGAGCTAGTGAGGGACTGTAAATAATTTCTTGGCATGTGCTCTATTGGTACATGCTTTTGGCATTACATGCACTTTCGTATGAACTGCTTTAAGTTTTCCCTCATAGTGGGCTAATAATAACCAAATTTGAGTGCTCTAACGTATAAGGCTCAGCTTTTGATGTGGTTGCTACATATCCCCATGTGTAACTCCTCCAACAAGGTTTGGCCTTTTGGCTAAACACATTTGTGGATTGGTGTGTTAAGACCTCTCTTGTAGAAGAAGTTACTAATAATGTGTAATTTGTAGCCTTATACATGAGCTTCCTAACCTCCTTTCTATCTTATAGGAGAGTGTCATTCTTTAAGTAGTCAATGATAGGATCCATCCAACACGATTGAGATATTGTAGGATGATTTTTCATGACTTGAGCTAGCTTCTTATTGATTCTCTTATCTAGAAGGTACTCAATGAAGAATTTCTTCTCTCGTTTGTTAGGTTAATAGTACTTGTGATGTAAGCTTTAACAACTTATTTACCTCAGAGTTTTCAACTTAAGGGACCTTGGTGATGCTCCAAGAGGGGAACTTTGAGGTAAGATTCCGAATGAGCTAGAGGTAGTTGGTCATTGCTTTATCCTTGACTGTACATTCTCCTTTTACTTGCTGGATGACAAGTTAGGAATCCAAATATATTTCTAGCTTCTTAGCACCTATTTCCTTTGTTAGCCTAAGATTTATAATAAGAGCTTCATATTCTGCTTCATTATTACTTGCTAGGAATCTGAACTTGAGTGTGTGTGACACTCCACTCCGCCCTACCCCCTGGGTGGATGAGTCATTAACATGGAGATTCCATAGTGGTTTGTCATTATTATCTATCATTACATCATCCACTATGTACTATATTATAAAATTTGTAAGGACTTGGGCCTTTATTACTTCTCGTGGTCGGTATTATACCTCGAAAGCACTTAGCTTTAGGGTGTGCTTCATTATCTAACCTGGTGTATCTAACTTATGTAATATGTTTCGCAGCGGTTGATCGATTAGGATTATTACTTGGTGAGCTTCGAAGGAGGGGCGTAGTCTTCCAACTAAAATCAATATTGTGAAGGCAAACTTTTCCTCCTTCATGTACCTCATTTCAAGTCCCTAGAGAACATGGCTAAAATAGTAAACTGGCTTATGCTCTCTTCCCCTAGGACTAATTTTGAGAGTATAAGTGAACTTGTTAAGAACTACTTCAACTTATTGAAGGCAGTTTAACATTATTCATTCAATTGAAAATTGTTTAGGTTTTTCAGGACCTTGAAGAACTCAAAGCATTTGTCCCTACTCTTGAACATTGATAAGTGTTAAAAGAACCTCATTTATATTGATTATTAAATATGAATTTGTGTGAATTTTGTGTCAATTTATTAAGAAAAAACACTTAAGTTCTTAATATTTGATTTTGGGGTTTAAAGAGTGTAAAGATTTAAAGAAGATTCGAGCAAAAAAGAAGCAAAATCTGAAAAATATAAAAAAGGTGATTTTTACACGTGCACAACTTTCAACATGGCCATGCTGATGCTAGTGCTGGGGAGCAAAAAGTGATCAAAGTGAATTGTGAAATTGTACCTTGGCTACTGCACAAGTGGTGCAGAGAGTCATGCTAAAGTAAGAAATCTGCCTAGAGAAGAAATTGTAGGAATTTCGGAGTGCACAACCCCAAGCACAACCATACAGGAGGCCGTGCAGAACCCTGAATGTCAAAATTCTACATTTTTCTAGAGTACATGGCCTCGAGCATGGGCATGCACCAAGCCGTGCATGTGACAAAAATTCCTAGACTATAAATACTCACTTCATTACAAAAATTAGGGATCTGATTTTATTTTTTTCTCATAGCCACTCTAAAAAACTTAGGAAAGCAAGATCATGCATTTGGAGAGCAAAATCACTATAACATCATTGGAAATCACAAAACGATTATGGGAGTTTATTCTTTTTATTATAAATCATTATTAATTCTCTAGATTTCTCATGATTCCACGGAGGAGTAGATTTATATGCCCAGCATCTTGTGAAACTCTAACCCATGTGATTAAATTACTTATTGATTAATTAAAATTTTATGTCTTTGTATCTATTACTGTGTTTTACTGCTGTGTAATTAATTTATGCATGCAAATTGATTATATGTATGATTCTTGTTAGATAGAGAGAAGCCTCATCTAATAGGATAGATCTTTATGAATAGAAAGATTATATGTTTTACCTAGAAGTAAGAAAACTTTAATTCTACACAAAAGATTTAATCTTTATCTAGAAATTATAAACTTAATGAAATCTTATAAGGCAATAGTGAGGGAGCGGTCTCCACTATTCCGTACAAGGTTATTAATTAATTAACTCGAGGGAGTAATTAGTTTAATTGAGAATTCCTACAATGCAAAGCATAATTAATTAATTACTCAAAACCTTATTATAAGAAAGTTAGGGTTTAAAGTGGATCAAGATGAAGGGTTTGTCTTTGTGATTGAATTTATTCATTACAATGATTATAATTAATTTTAGGGTTATTAGATTAGTTAATTAGTAATTTAATTTATTAATCTCACCTTAAAATTTAAACTATATAGTAGAAAATGGTAATATTAGTATTTTTTTTCTAAGATCCTTAAGGACGACACTCATTGTAATCTATACTACATTAGATCGGTGCACTTACCTAGCTAAGTTGTTAGATTTCTTTGGGTTGATAAATTTATAATTTGATACGATTGGATAAATGACCCATCAAGTTTTTGGCGTCGTTTCCGCGAATCTAATGAAACAATAATAGAAAAAACCTTATTATCTGCTACTTTAGTAATTTATTTTATTTATTTTACTTCTTTCTACTCTCTTTATCTTTGGAATACTTTAACTCATGGTTGTTGCTTTTGTAATGCATGACAAGGACTTTCCCCTCCAACATTCTTGATTTGGACCCTAAGATTAAGAAAACACTCCGCAAGATTCGCAAGAATAAGGCTGTTGAATCTTTTGGACAATTGGAAATTAAGGGAGGAACGTCTATTATAAAAGTCGCAACAACAGTAAAGAACGAGGAATCGACTGTAGAATTTTTTAATAGTGGGGTAGGATTACTAGAGAATATTAAGAGGAAACACAAGAGACTATGGCTAAGGATCTACCTAAAACTAATCTAGATTATGTAAGGCTAACCTTAGATGGAATAGGGCCAACCATTGTGAAGCCCTCCATTGAGGCTAAAAATTTTGAAATTAAGGGTGTGGTGATCTAACTCTTGCAACAATATTGTCAATTCGATGGATTACTTGATGAGGACCCCCATGCTCACATTCAAACGTTCTTAGAAATAAGTGAGACCTTCAAGAATAATGGAGTGACAGATGAAACTGTACATACTAGATTATTCCCTTTCTCATTGAGGGGAAAGGCTAAAAATTAGCTTCAATCATGGGATCTTGAAGCTTTAACTACATGGGATGATATAGTCAAGCAATTTCTAGATAACTACTTCCCTCCATGTAAGACAGCCAAGCTCTGGAATAACGTCGCTTCGTTCATGCAATAAGATGGTGACACCATGTACGATGCTTGGCAAAGATGGACATAGTTGTTAAGAAAGTGCCCACACCATCAACTACCTACATGGATGTAGGTTCAAATCTTTTTGAATAGGTTTAACCTAACTACCCGTCAATTGGTAGACGCTGCAGCTGGCAGTATATTGAATTCTAAGACCCTAGAAGAATCATTGAAACTTTTCACTGATATGGCTAAAAATAATTATCAATGGGGCAACAATAAGGGTAAGCAAAAAGTGGTGGGAAAGTATGAAGTAGATGTCATGACTACTTTGGTAGCAAAGATGGAAGCTCTCAGTCACCGGGTTTCAACCCTTAAGAATTCCTAAGTATCGTAACATCAAGTGGGGGATGCTAGTGTAAATATGGACCTCCATGAGCAATATGAGCAAGTAGACTATTTTGGGAATTAAAATAAGTAGCATTACAACCCATATAGTAATACTTACAACCCTAGCATGAGAAACCATCCTAACCTCTCTTATAGTAGTCAGAATGCTCAAAGATCTAACTTCCCACTACTAGGATTTCAAAAGAAACAAATGTTACCTTACCAGTCTATGCCTAATCTACCGGTTCAACTACCTCATCAAGAAAAGAAAACCAACTTAGAAGATTTGATGAACCAATTCATTTAAAGTTCTAAGACAAGAAAATGGAACCAAGAGGCTTCTATTCATAACCTTGAGAAGCAAATTGGCTAATTAACTAAGATGATGTTTGAAAGGCAACCGAGTTCCCTTCCTAGTAACATTGAGAACAATCTAAGGGAGTAGGCAAAAGCCATATCCTTGAGGAGTGGGAAGGAACTGCAAATTGGAAAAGAATCTGAGAAGAAGCAAGAGGGTGGCTAAACACTTGAGAACGAAAAGGTAAAACCTGAGAAGTAAGAACCCAATAGATAATCTCCACCGGCTGTCAAGGAGTATGTTCCAAAAATTCTATATCCAGCTTGCCTTAATTAAAGCAAAGACAAGGAACAGTTCAGTAAATTTCTCAAACTTTTAAAACAGCTACACATTAATATTCCATTTGTTAAGGCTTTTTTGCAAATGCCTAAATATGCTAAGTTCCTAAAGGAGCTTCTATCTAATAAGCAAAAGTTAGAGGATGTGTCTACGATAGAAATAGGAGGAAACTGCTCATCTATTATTCAAAACAAACTTCCTCCAAAGCTAAAGGATCCAAGTAGCTTTACTATTCCATGTTTGGTTAGTGACATTTCAATTGATAAAGCTCTAGCTGATCTTAGGGCAAGCATTAACCTCATGCCATACTCTTTCTTCAAGAAACTAAGGTTAGCTGACCCAAAGCCCACTAGAATAAGTCTACAGCTGGCTGACCGATCTGTGAAAATTCCTAAAGGGATCATTGAGTATGTCTTAGTAAAAGTAGGAAACTTCATATACTCGATTGACTTTGCGATTCTAGACATGGATGAGGACGGGGATATGCCTTTAATCCTAGGAAGACAATTCCTTGCTATTGCTAGGGTAGTGATAAATGTAGAGGACAACAAGCTTACATTAAGAATAGGGGATGAAGAACTAGTGATCAAAATGGCCATCGTCATGAAACACTCCATGTATGTAGATGATTCTTGCTATTTTGTGGATATTGTTGATTCCTCAGTTGATGAGCATATTAACGAGATCTTATACAAGAATCAGTTAGAGCTAAGTCTAATTAGAGGAGAGTAGAAGGACATGAACAACTTTAAGGTCGAAACATTTAATGAGCAGCTTAACGCTGTAGAAGAAATTACACCTTAGAGAGGATTTAAAGATTTGAATGTTAGTAGAGAGGTGAGACTGAAAACTTCAATAGAAGAGCCACCAGTGTTGGAATTGAAACAACTTCCAGATTATCTGGAATACACCTTCCTAGTAGAAGACTCCAAGCTATCGGTTATCATAGCCTCTGATTTATCTAAAGAGTAAAAGGATCAGTTACTTACGGTCCTAAAAGCACACAAGCAGGCTATCGCTTGGAAAATAATGGATATCAAAGATATCAACCCCTCTTTCTATACACATAAAATAGAAGGATTCAAGCCTATAGTACAACCATAGCATAAGCTCAATCCCAATATGAAAGAGGTAGTTAAGAAGGAAGTTATCAAGCTCCTTAATGCAGGACTAATATATCCGATATCAAATAGTCCTTGGGTTAGTCCAACATAAGTGATGCCAAAGAAAGGAGGGATGACTATGGTCCCCAATGTGAATAGTTAGCTTATACTAATGCATACCATCACTAAGTAGCGTGTTTGTATAAATTACCGGAAATTGAATGATGCCACTCAAAAAGATCACTTCCCACTTCCCTTTGTGGATTAGATGCTGGAGAGACTAGCTGGACATATGTACTATTGCTACCTCGATGGCATGTTTGGATACATCCAGATATTGATAGCTTCAGAGGACCAGGAAAAAACCACCTTCACTTGCCCTTATGGCACATATGCTTATAGGCGAATGCCATTTAGTTTATGTAACGCACCAGCTACATTTTAGTGGTGTATGTCAGCTATATTTGATGATTTGATAGAGAAAATTATGGAAGTCTTCATGGATGACTTTTCTGTCTTTGGTGATTCTTTCTCAAATTATTTAGAGAATTTAGAAAAGCTGCTTACTCGCTGTGAAGAGACTAATCTTGTGTTGAATTGGGAGAAATGTCACTTCATGTGTAAGGACGGCATTGTACTCGGCCATAAATTCTCACATAGGAGTATCGAAGTTGATCGAGCAAAGGTTGATGTGATCGAAAAAATTCCATCACTAAATTCAGTTAAGGCTATAAGAAATTTCTTGGGTATGTTGGTTTTTACAAACGCTTCATAAAGGACTTCTCCAAAATAGCTCGCCCATTGACTCGATTATTGGAAAAAGGACGTGCCTTTTAACTTTACTCCTGACTGTGAGCACACCTTTGACGTGCTCAAGGAATGACTAACCCATGCACCTACCATGATAGCTCCTAATTGGAACTCACCCTTTGAACTCATGTGTGATGCAAGTGACTACATAGTTGGGGCAGTTCTGGGACAAAGGCAAGACGAACACTTTCAACTTATCTACTATGCTAGCAAAACTCTTAATCATGCTTAAGTGAATTACACTACTACGGAGAAGGAACTGCTGGCTGTGGTATTTACATTTGATAAATTTAGGCCGTATTTAATTCTATTTAAGGTAATTGTCTACACTGATCACTATGCCCTGAAATTTTTGCTGACGAAAACAGATGCAAAGCTTAGACTTATTTGGTGGATTCTACTCTTACAAAAATTTGACTTAGAAATTCGCAACAAAAAAGAGCAGAGAATCTAGCAGCTAATCATCTCTCAACACTTGAGAACCTTTGTTTAGAGGAGCTGAAGGAAGAAGACATTAATGACTCCTTTCCTAAAGAAAAATTATATGCAATTTGCCAGCTTATGAACAGGAAGACTCCTTATTTTGCAAACTTTGCAAATTATCTTACAGCAAGAGTCCTCCTCGATGACCTTAGCTACTATGTAAGAAAGAAGTTCTTTTTAGAACTCAAGTGCTACTACTGGGATGACCTATTCCTTTTTCGGGTCTATGGAGATCAAGTCATAAGGAGATGTGTTTCACATGAAGAGGGGTGGTAAATCCTCAAAAAGTGTCATTTCGGCCTTACTGGTGGTCATCACTCAGCCAAGAAGACAACTCATAAAGTTTTGGAAGCTGGTTTCTATTGGCCTACGATATTTAAGGATGCTCACCGTCACTGCATCACATGTAATAGATGTTAATGGGTAGGGAACACATCGTGAAGAGATGAGATGCCTTAAAAATTTATTTTAGAATATGAGGTTTTTAACTTATGTGGCATTGACTTCGTAGGACCATTTCTTAATTCTTTCAAGAATAAGTACATTTTCGTAGCAGTAGACTATGTCTCTAAATGGGTGGAGGCACAAGCTTTGCCTACAAATGATGCCCGAGTAGTTATAAAGTTCCTTAAGAAGTTGCTCCAGTTTTGGAATCCCTAGAGCCATTTGAAGTGACAAGGGAACACACTTTTGTAATACAAAATTGGAAAGGTTACTAAGGAAATATGGTGTGACACATCAAATTGTTACACCTTACTACCCTCAAACAAGTGGACAAGTTGAAGTTTCTAATTGTGAATTGAAAAGAATTTTAGAAACAACGGTCCAACATAATAAAAGAGATTGGGTTGAAAAGCTCAATGATGCCTTGTGGACATACTGAACAGCTTACAAAACACATTTGGGAACCACTCCCTATAGGCTGGTTTACGGAAAGCCCTGTCACCTCCCGATGGAGATCGAACACAAGGCATATTGGGCAATTAAGTTGGCAAATTTTGATTTAGAAACTGCTAGATTCAAGAGGAAGCTACAACTAAATGAACTTGATGAGTGGAGGAGACAAGCATATAAGAATATGAGGACATAGAAGAAAAGTATGAAAGAATATCATGATAGACACATCTGCCATCTAAGGGAGTTCAAGGAAGAGAACCAAGTACTTTTATTTAATTCTCAATTGAAACTTTTTCCTAGGAAGTTGAAATCAAGATGGTTTAACCCCTTTGTAGTCAAACAAGTCTTTCCGCATAGTGTAGTGGAACTCGAACACCTAGAGCATGACAATTTCAAAGTAAATGGCCATCAACTGAAACTATACATGGGAGATGAGACAACACATGAATACCATGAGGAGTCTAAACTCCAATTACCAGACATTTAATCAACCAAAGTAAAGGATGTTGAGTTAACGACATTAAAAAAGAGCGCTTCATAGGAGGCAACCTATGATTAACTTAGGTATGTTAAATTCCTTTTTGTTTTACTTTTACTTCATCAGGCTAACTTTATTTTTTTTTTAAAAAAAAAAAGTGCAGATGTGCAAAGAGGAATTCAGTTTACTTGTGTGGAGTGGGAGTCATCTTTAAGTGTGGGGAAGCATTAACCAAGTAAGGAAATTCAGGCTCTAACTTTTCAAGTGTACTTAGTAAGTTATTCTCTTGTCCCTTTAATTACGTTAAGGTACCCAATGAATAACTCCATAGATCAATTAACTTTGAAAAATAGTATTAGAATTCTATACCATCTTCCACCAACTGCACAACCTTGAGCACAAGCAGTGCTCAAAGCAGTATACACCTCAAGAGAAGCTTTTGAGCATTTTTTGGCACCATACATGACCCCGAGCATAGGTGTGCAGGAGCTAAGGAACTTTGTGCTCCACTAGCAAGAGCCATTGGATCACTTTTTGGCACCCTACACGGCCCTAAGCACAATCGTGCAGAAGGTAGGGCACTTTGGTGCCCTAAGGGATAGCCTTGGACCGCTTTTTTGCACTCTGCATGGCCCCAAGCACAGTCGTGCACAAGCCCGTGCAGAGTGTCCATATATATACATTTTTTTCCACCTCTCCCACATGCTCTCTCATTTTGCTTCACTTTCATATACTTCCCTTCTTACACCCCCTCACGAAACTCCACCTTTGCACTTCACACATTTCCCTTCGCGTTCTGCTCCATCTTTGATCCCTTAGATCAAACATCCAAGTAAGTTCTTCTTTCCGTTTCATTGTACATGTCCGACCTAACCGCATTATAATCTGCATTTTTTTATCTATATTCTACTCTCTTTTTTCCTGACATATGTGAATGTGGTTTCGCACATAGGCAAGTGTGAGGTAGTGGTTGTTGCATACTAAGTATCTCATTGCACTACATATCTTCTTCTTCCATCCATTTGTGCTTCTATGAGATTTTCGGTTGCTCTATCACACACATACAATCTCTTTTCACACTTCGGGTTCATCATAATTTTTTTTTTTTTATGATTTCATAATTTTTGGGACTTTTCCCACTAATGTGCAATTTATTGTTGTTGAAGTCATTTGATACTAATAGCTCCATTAATTTGATTTGTAGTGCTTATTTTGACAATCTAAGGTTCCTAAGCATGCGAAATTGGGGGTTTTTGCAATTCTAAGAACTAAAGTAGAAATTCATGGAGCTTTGTTAAGGTTTTTGTCCTCCAATTGTCTTAACACTTCTACACGACCAAAATCCCGAGCTCATGTTGATTTAGATTTTTACTTGTTCTTAATCTTGTCCCACCTATTGCACGGCAGTGCAGACAGCCGTGTTGACTATTACATCTTACCCTATGATTTTTATCGTCAAGAATTGATGCCTATTTCATTACCCTTTGCTTATACAAATCTTTTATAGATATTGTGCATCATTGTGAGCTATTTTAAAATTCGATTAAGTTATTGAATTAGACTTGGATATCTTTTGATCTTGAACTCTATTATACTTCTTTTATGTAGATGAGGATAAAAAGGGCACTGATTAAGAAGAGAACACATAACACTTCTACATCCCACCAACCATAAGAACTAGCCTCTCGCTTTCACAAGCGGTAGCAAACCCCTTCACAACGAGACATCGTGCATGAAGGACCTACTAAATACTCTTATGAAGATTACAGTAAAGAACGAAGCAAATGACTAGAGTCCCTTACCTTTGGAAAAAATGAATATCTTGATTGGAGAATACTTAAGGCTTATGGCATTGA
This sequence comes from Laguncularia racemosa, assembly GCA_037954665.1. NCBI lineage: Eukaryota > Viridiplantae > Streptophyta > Magnoliopsida > Myrtales > Combretaceae > Laguncularia > Laguncularia racemosa. The sequence continues at coordinate 3,505,422 of JBBMOL010000033.1, read as the reverse complement.
AGAACGTATTCACAAAATAATTAGTGTTGGGCCTCAGGCTATCTTCTTCAAAATAAAAGAGCCAGCTTATAGAGAGGTTACACTTGAGTTTCTCTCCACATTGCAATTTGATCATCATTGTCTCAATTTTCAGGTGTATGGATAGAAACACACATTGCCAACATTTAGTTTAGCCGTTATTTGGGCTTGTACTCAGTATCTAAAGTAAACATAGCGAGTTTCTAGAGATTGCCAACCTCTTAGCCTGAAAACATGTTCGCTCCAAGATATTGGGAACAGATTTGTGAAGCAAAAATCTACTATCACCCTTCAAAGTCCAAAGCATCATCCATTCAAAATAGTGATCTGAAAGTGGTCCACCACCTCTTGGTACACACCATTGGAGGAAGAAAAGGTAGTCATGTGGTGGTAAATAATTTTGAAATTTTTTCTCTTTATAGTACGACTAACCATTTTTAGATCAATATAGGAGTCAAAGTTGCCAAGTTCCTATATTGGCAAGCCATTGATCTTTGTGCAAAGGGGATAGACTATCGAGGCTATATAACTAAATTTTTGAAAGGATATGACATCTTTCAAGCCCCCAATCTTGAGGAACTAGGCGTCCCTATAACAAAATTTTTTTATGGCCCATTTCAACTATGGGGGTTAGTCAAGTTACTTGACATCCCTACTCTGTCAAAGTATTCAACTCCAACTAAAGAAACTTGCACTTCTAGTGCTGCTTCTACCTCAAATGCCTACCCTCTCGAAGATGAACTTCAAAGTTAAAAAAGAGAATTCCAAAAAGAGAGGGGGCTGAACAAAAAGGAAGGAAAGAAAAACAAGCGCTTCCGCAGTGCAGTATGGGCATTTCCAAGATGACTAGCTAGCTATTTCTCCCCATCGCCAAGTGATCTACCCATGTATGATTCCTCTCCCGACTCTACTTTACCATATGACAATGCTCCTGCACCATCTATGAGAAGGGGTAAGGACCCAGTTATAGCTGAGTCCTCTAGTTCTGAAGAAGAAGATGATGAGGGAGAAAATATCGATGAAGTGGATGAGGAAGATGATGATGATAGGGGGGATGATACACCAGCCATAGACATTGACAATAGCAGTGAAGAAGATGATTGAGCATTGGACATTCTACTACTTTACATTTTCCCCTTCCATATTTTTTCTTTTCATCAGACTATTTTAGTTCTTTATGCTTTTATTCTGTAATTAATTGAGCTTCCTTCTGGGAAGACTCTTTATCTGAATCGGATGCATTTTTATTCTCTCAACTAGGATAGACTAACTTTTTTTTTTTTTTAGTTTGGTGTTTTCTTTTTTTTCTTTTTAGGTTTAATGATACATGACTTTTGCTTTGTTAGAATTCAAACTTGCACATGCTGACAATCAAGGAAGTCCTTAGTATCCTTTTTTCTTTTATCTTTTTTTTTTTCTTTCTCCTATGCATGCTACTTTGGAAAGACATTAGGGACAATGTTTTAAAAAAGTGTGAGGAAGGGACATAAAGATATAAGAACTAGGTTTTGAATTATTTATGTATCATATACTCTTGTTGATCAAAATTTCCCCCATTTACAAATTTGCAGTTGATCTTTAATTTGATTGTCTATTATTGAAAAGTGGAAACCTTGAAATTATACTCATTAAAATATAAAAATAGCATTCTTGTACACACATATGTAATAGTGACTTTGTGTGCCTTACTCACCTATTATTGGGCTTGGTATACTCATTAGAAATTTAGGATGAAATCTAAGTAAGGTAAATCTATTTGTTGTTTAATAGCTAAATTTAGAATTATGAAGTAAATGGAAATCCTTAGTTTCAAGTGAACTAGTTATGTTTTTAAGCTCACTAGCTATTATATTTAATATTCAATCATTTTGAGAGCTCTTTCAATCTTTTGTGAAAGGGGCATGTGAAATTGTTAACTTGGTGATTTTTCTTGAAACGGTCTCTTTGAAATAAATAAATAAATATCAATATTGAGTCCCTATGTGTTAAGGTAAGAGAGATTCTATGGGCTTCCTTTAAAACCTGGTCACCTAAGGTCATTTATCCTAGGATTGACTAAACAATGAAATTACCATAACTTTAAGGGATATAAAAAAGACAAGCTCATCGAGTCTTGTAATTCAAGTAAATAAGCCTGTAGGGACACCTTTCATTAAGGGAATAACGTCTGTTAACTTAGGTGATGAACCTGAGATTATCGACCAAAAGCTTGCTACATGGGTTACTTGGTTCTATCCAATTACCAAAAAAAAAAAAAAAAACTTTTAAAGAGACTTGGAAGAAAAAGGAAAATAATCCAGGGGAATAATAGATGCCATATACTTTCACTTCTTGTTGTGGTGCTTTGAAAAATAATTGAATGGTTTATATACTTTTTGGTAAGTGGCGAAATGCAACTAAACAACTTAGATTTTATTTGATTTGTTATTTCCTTCGTAACTTTAAAAGTGGTTGCTAAATAGTGAGGATACCGGTTTAGCTTGCTTGGATTAATTTGAAAAGTCTAATTACTGTATGCCAAGTATACATACAATTATGGTAGGTTTAAGCAATAGGTACTAACGAGTCAGTAAGAATTAATTGAGTAAAGAATGATACTTGTGATTTGAATATTATAATGAGTATAATTCACGATAGAGTTTTTCTCTTGTTCTTATTTTGTTTGCTTGAGGATAGGCAAATGTTTACATGTGGGGAAGTTTGATAAGTGTTAAAAGAACCTTATATATAGTGATTATTGAATATGAATTTGTGTGAATTTATTAAGAAAAAGATACTTAAATGCTTAATATTTGATTTTAGGGTTTAAAGAGTATAAATTAAAGATTTAAAGAAGATTCGAGCGAAAAAGAAGTGAAATATGGAAAAATATAAAAAAAAATGTGATTTTTACATGTGCACAACTTCAGCATGGCCGTGCTGATGCCAGTGTTAGGGAGCAAAAAGTGATTAGAGTGAATTGTGAAATTATGCCCTAGCCACTGCACAAGTGGTGTAGAGAGTCATGTTGAAGTAAGAAATCTACTTAGAGATGAAATTGCAGGAATTTCGGAGTGCACAACCTCGAGCACGGTTGTGCAGGAGGCCGTGCAGAACCTAAAACGTCAAAATTCTATGTTTTTCCAAAGTATACGGCCCCGAGCATGGGCGTGCACTAGGCCATATATGCGACAAAATTCTTAGACTATAAATACTCTCTTCATTACGAAAATTAGGGATCTAATTTTAATTTTTTTCTCATAGTCACTCTAAAAACCCTAGGAGAGCAAAATCATGCATTTGGAGAGAAAAATCGCTAGAGCATCATCGAAAATCACAAAATGATTACGGGAGTTTATTCTTTTTATCATGAATTATTATTACTTCTTTAGATTTCTCATGATTGTTGTAGATTCCATAGAGGAGTAGATTTATTTGCTCTGCATCTTGTGAAACTTTAACCCATGTGATTGAATTACTTATTGATTAATTAAAAGTTTATGTCTTTGTATCTATTCATGTGTTTTACTGTTGTGTAATTAATTTATATGCACAAATTGATTACATGTATGATTCTTGTTAGATAGATAGAGGTCTCATTTAATAGGATAGATCTTAATGAATAGAAAGATTGCATGCTTTACCTAGAGGTAGGAAAACTTCGATTCTTTGCATAAAGATTTAATCTTTATCTGGGAATTATGAACTTAATGAAATCTTATAAGGAGATAGTAAGGGAGAGGTCTCTACTACTTTGTGTAAGGTTATTAATTAATTGACTTGATGAAGTAATTAGTTTAATTGAGAATTCCTACAGTGTAAAGCATAAACAATTAATTAATCAAAACCTTATTATAAGAAAGTTAGGGTTTAGAATGGATCAAGATGAAGGGTATGTCTTTGTGATTGAATTCATTTATTACAGCGATTATAATTATTAGATTAGTTAATTTGTAATTTAATTTATTAATCACACCTTAAAATTTATATTAGATAGTAAAAAAATAGTAATACTAGTACTTGTTTCTAAGATCCTTGAGGATGACACCTGTTGCAATCTATACTATATTACATAGGTACACTTGCCTAGTTAGGTCATTAGATTTTTTGTTGTTGATAAATTTATAATTTAATACAATCAGATAAACAACCCATCAAACATGAACCTATTCAACATGGTAACACATCTTGTGGGTCATTGTGCCTCCTTTATTGATTTAGGGGGTTACATTTTGAGGACGACTCATATCTTCTTAGGGTAAGCCTCGATGTTATGTTGGGTGACCATATATCTAAGGAACTTACCTAAGGTCACCCTAAAGATGCACTTTTGGGGGTTAAGTTTCATGTTATATTACTTTAGGGTATCAAATGTTTCCTGCAAGTCTTGAAGATGGTCTTCAGGCTTTATGCTCTTAACGATCATGTCATCAACATAGATCTCAATGCTTTAACCAATTTGTTGTTTGAACATTTTTTGTCACTAACCCTAAGTATTTAGCTCTAGTGTTTTTAAAGTTGAAAGGCATAACTATGTAGTAGTATATATTGAAGTTAGTGACGAATAAAGTATGTGCTTTTTCCTTCGACTCCATCTTGATTTGGTTGTACCTAGAAAAAAAATCTATGAATCTAAGTAGAGCATAGCGGGAGGTAAAAGTGACTTGTTAATCGAGTTGAGGGAGAGGAAAGCTATCCTTTTGGTAGGCCTTATTAAGGTTTATGTAGTCTATACATATCCACCATTTCCCATTAGATTTCCTAACTAACACATAGTTGGCTAACCAAGTTGGATAACATTCATTTCTTATGAATCTCTCTTTTAGTAGCTTTTGCACCTCTTCCTTAATAGCTACCTGTTGCCTTGGAGCAAAATATCTTTTCTTGTGTTTGATGACTTTAGTGTTGCTATCAACTTTAAGGTGGTATGCCATCACTTCAAGGGAGATGCTTGGCATGTCCGATGGGAACTAAATAAACATGTTGTTGTTAAACCTAAGGAAGTTGACAAGTTGTTGTTTGAACTTAGTGAGCATTGACATTTCTATTCACGTGGTTTTCTTGGTGCTACTACCAAAATGGATTTCTTTCATCTCTTTGGTCGATTCTCCCCTAAAACCCAGCTTTTCCATAGGTCCAGTCTCTACACTAAAAACCTCCTTCCACTTTAAGGCCTTCAGATATAATGTGTGTTCTAACTCTCAATCCTCTTGGCACACACCTACTTCCTCAGGTGTTAGGAATTTTTCCTTAAGGAGTGGCATTAAGGAAATCATCTTAAAGGTGTTCTAACTTGGTTTCCCCAATATTACATTGTAAGGTAACCACAATCAACCACCAAGAACTCTATGTTTTGTTGGGCCATAATACTATCATCCCTAAGCTTAATAGGTAGAGTGACAATGCCCGCAGCCTATACGAGTTAGTTGTTGAACCCATACAAACCATGATTGTAAGGTTTGAACTTCATTTGTAAGTTTAGGCTACATTTAGTCATAGGAAAGCTTAAAGATAATATTTACAGAACTACCTATGTCGACTAAGATTTTTTTTATGTCAAATTTGGTGATCCTTATGCTAATCACTAGGGTATCATCGTGGGGGGGGAGGTGGGAGGGGGTTTGCACCTCCTTAAGGTCATCATTTGAGAAGGATACAAATGTATCCACTCTCGGTTTCTTGCCATGTAAACTTATCACTTGCCAATTACTTAGGGTGTTAATCAAACTCGAGGAGCTCGACTGGCCTCTTATTCTCCCCACCCCCCCAAATGATAGTATTAATTACACTGCTAGGGGCTCATTTAAGGCAATTATTGTTGTCTTTCTTCGGCTTACTACGACCTTACTCTTCCTATCGTCTTTGAAAGGGTAATTCAATAAAGTCGTTGGGTTCAACAATGTACTCTCGAACATACTTATGTTGAACAAGATCTTCAATAGCATTTTTTAGTTGGTCGCACTTATTTGTTTTATGACTACTATCTTTGTGGAAGTGGCAATACTTGTTGGAGTTTTTCCTATTTGAATTGCCCCATAATCTAGTTATTTTGGATAGGACGCTCGTGTTGCAAACTTCCATGAAATTATCCCCTATTAGCTAATTCAATAGGGAGTATGTTACAAAGCTTCGGATGGCGCACTTCCTATCTCTTGCACCACTATCTCAAGATGACCCCTTGCCTTATTTTGGGCCTAGGCAATCTTTAATAGACCCTTTGTTATCCTTTTTCTTATCCAACCTACTTTAATTGAACTACCTCCTAGTGAGGATGAAGTCTTACTGGATATACTTCTTGGCTTTCTCCTTGAATTCCTTAAAACTAGTAAGTTTATTCTTTGCTAGGGATTTGAAGAAGTCACTAGCGGACTTAACACATTAAATCATTGCATTTAAGGCAACTCCCTTATTAATGTTGGAGATCTTCAACATTGTGGTAATGAAATGATCAAGATAGTCTTTGATCAATTCATCATGACCTTGTTTGATTAAGTTCATGGTTGATAAATCCTTGACGGGGAGCTTGTTGGCTAAAAAATGTTGCTGGAACTAGTTGGCCAACTCATCAAACAAGGAGATGGAGTTGGTTGGTAACTTTTGATTCCATGTTTGAGCAACTTTGCATAAAGTACTTGAAAAATCCTTACAAGCGATCACATCATTAAGACCGTACAGGTTCATCATCGTTCAAAAGTGGCAAAGGTGATCATCTAGATCCATAGTTTTAACATATGTGTCAACTTATAAGAGGTGAACATTTGAGAGTAGGACCTCATCTTGAATTGCCTGAGTGAATGGGGTCTTATTGATGGAAAACTAGGTTGAGGGGTCAACTTTCTTACTCACCTTCAAGTTGGAGAGCCACTTAGTGTAGTCATCGATTTGGTCGATAATCATATCATCGACCTACTTGTTAACTTAGGTGCAGGCATCAAATGGCTTAAGCCTATTGTTTTGAGCAGGATTACCATTGTAGCTGTGTGATGCAGCTGGCAGGGTAGGGTGGGAATAAGCTCTTCCTGCAATGCATTAGACAAAATTAGGTCAATAGAAGCAAGGTTGTGGTATTTCTCAAACCAAGCTTGTTAAACTGCCTGTTGAAGGTGACTACCAATAGTGGAACACTATTATGTGGTGGCTCTAAAGAATGGGTAGACACATTCTTTATTTCTGGCATGTTATTAACTTACTCCAATTTTGCCACTTGGGCTTAAAGCCTTGCATTATCATTGTGAATTGTTTCATTTTACGCTGCTAACATCTTGCAAAGATTCTCAAGGTCTAGAAAACATGGTTTCATTCCACCAATAATTATTCTTTAGATCCTTGTACACCTTAGTGCTCCCAAGATGTATTGTATATCTTGAGTAGTGAGCTTCTTTCATGATCTTCTTCTTTAATTTTATGTTATTTGGAACACACCATCTTGTGCCATATTTAACTACCCCTTTTGCATCTATATTGAATTTAGTGGCTTCACTCTATTCTATTTTGCTTTTAATCTTCTAAATTCTAAGATTTCCAATTTATGCAGTCTTAATTTGATTAATGATACTTAGTTGAATACTAAGTGTATCTAACCTATTTTCCACTTCTTGTATCACCATCCCTAATTCAAGTTTATTCATATCTTCTAATAATTGTCTTTAAGATGTGGTTAGAGCTACAATGTTCATTTGCTTCTTTTGACTCAAAGCATTTGTAACCACATTTGCTTTTTCAAGGTGATAAAGGATCTCTACATCATAATCATTCATTAACTTTAACCACCTCCTCTACCTCATATTTAAGTCCTTCTATGTAAATAAGTACTTCAAGCTTTTATGATCTGTAAAGATTTCGCACTCCTCACCATAAAGATAATGTCTCCACAATTTTAGTGCTAAGATCACAACTGCTAACTCTAGATCATATGTAGGGGTAATTCTTCTCACATGGTTTCAGTTGGCGAGAGACATATGCAATGACTCTCCCATTTTGCATGAGCACACATCTTAAGCTTTGAGTAGATACATCACTGAATACTTCAAATTCTTCCCTTATCTTTAGTATGGCTAACACAGGAACCATTACCAATTTCTCCTTCAATGTTGTAAAGCTATTTTCATAGTCTTCATTCCACACAAATTTGGCCTTCTTCTTTCTTAATTGGGTTAAGGGAGTTGCTAGCCAAGATAACCCTTCCACAAAATGTCTGTAATAGCCAACTAGTCTTAGAAAAGTCCTAACTCTATCACAGGTCTTAGTTTTGGCCAGTCACTTATTGCCTTTACATTCTTAGGATCTACTAATATGGCACCTTTATTTACCATATGCCCTAAAAAGGATGCCTATTCTAGCCAAAATTCGCATTTGCTAAACTTAGTATACAACTTCTCTTTCCTTAGTCTTTTCATTACTATTATGAGATGTGCTTCATGTTCTTCTTGACTTTTAGAATAAATGATAGTATCATTTATTAATACTACCACAAACTAATTTATCTAGTCTTTGAGCACTCTATTCATTAGGTCTATAAAGGCTACTGGAGCATTTGTCGATCCAAAAGGCATCACTAGAAACTCGTAGTGCCCATACCGAGTCCTAAAGGCAGTCTTTTGTACATCTTCTTCCTTCATCCTCAACTGATGGTACCTTGATCTTAAGTCAATTTTGGAGAAAACTTGAACTCCCTGTAATTGGTCAAATAGGTCATCAATCCTAAGGATGGGGTATTTGTTTTTTGTTATGACTTGGTTTAGCTTCCTATAATCTATATAGTCTCATGCTGCCATTCTTCTTCTTAATAAATAATAATAGAGCACCCTATGGTGAGACACTTAGTCTGATAAACCCATTGTTTTACAACTCTTGAAGTTGAGTCTTCAATTCAAACAATTCAGTAGGTTCCATTTTGTAAGGTGCTTTAGATATTGGTGCCATTCTCAATACTAAATCAATGTAGAACTTTGTCTTTCTAACTGGCGGTAAGCCTAGTAAATTTTTTTTGGAATGACATCTGCATAATCTCTAACTACATATACCTCTTTTAATTCCATGGCTTATCTTGTCTCTATTGACAATGCCGACAATCTCCCTTTATTCCATAACTCATATGTAGGAAGAGTTGCAGGTCTCTATGCATCTAACTTGAATACAATTTGTTCTTCATTAGAGAAATTAAAATAAACCACTAGATTGCAACAATCTATAGTGGCATAGTACTTAAACAACCAATTCACTCCTAAAATCAAATCAAAATCTATCATGTCTAATACAAACAACTCTACTGGCATTTTCTTCCCTTGTATTACAATCTCTACATCCTTACATGTCTTATCTAGTTTACCTCCTACTCCAAAAGGAGTATTCACAATCATATCATCACTTAATGACACTAGTTTCAACCTACACACATGCATGAAGATAGGAGATATGCAGGGATGTGTAGCACCCATATCAAATAACACATAAGTAATGTTTGAGTTAATAAGTAGTGTACCTGCAATGGTATCTTAGTCTAGAGCATCCTACTATTGTTGTTGTTATAATGCAAACACTTGACTAGGTGACCTTTGTCTTGGTCCAACATTTTGAGTTCTACCTATTGGTCCTCTAGGTGTAGGTCTTACTGACTACTGTATTTGTTGAGGTGCAGCCGTCTGGTTTTAGGAGGCATTACATTTGACTGATCTATGCCTTCTCTGCTTAAAAATATAGTAGAAAGTCTAAGGGATGGTTCTTTATGTGTAGTTCTTGCAGGTATATCTTGTCTTACCATAGGAGAAACATGCCCCTTTAGGCCAACTACATTGTTGTAGATCATGTGATCCTAAACACTTGAAACATCTCCTCCTTTTTCTTGCCTATGGTGGTAGATGTAATGTTAGAGGTGCTGCCTTAATTTGAAGAGGTCTAGGTGCATAAGCCATAATTTTAGCTTAATATACTACTGGCCTCTTTCCTTTGTCTACATAAGGTACACTTGAGGTAAGCCTTTTCCTTAAAGTAGTCCTGGATTCGCAGAATAGTTATTCCTTTGTTCTCTTCCTACTTTGCTCCAAATACTTTGCCTTATCAACTACCTTTGCATAAGTAGTTAACTAGAGGCCCCTACTTCATGCTAGAGGGTAAGCTTTAAGTCTCTCACAAACTTTCTTGCTCTTAAGGCATCATCGATGCAAACCGATTCTAGTAGGAACTGGATCAAGTGGTTTAGCTTCGCTTCATATGTTTCTACAGTTCAGCTACCCTACTAGCAATTGTAGTATTCAACTTCTATTTTGTCCTTGATACTATCGGGAAAGTACTTCTTATAGAAAAGCTCCTTACACCTTTGCCATTTAATTAGAGCTCTTACCAATCTAAACGTACTAGTCTACCAATCAGCAACTAATCCCTTAAGCATATAAGCAGCAAACCTCACCTTTCTATCAACTGGGACCATAAAAGCTTCAAAGGTTTTCTCGGTCTCATTAATCTAATGCTCTGCCTCTATTGGATCATCAACCCATGGATGGAATTCCTTTGCCAGCCTAACAAACTTATTTATCCTACATGGTTCCTCTACAAGCTTGATAAGTCTCATAGCTTGTTGTTGTTGTTGCTGTGCCAACATTCCCACTAAAGCATTGACAGTCTCTAACAGCTGGGCAATTGTGACATTAGCCTACTCTGGGGCTCCTTATTGAGGCATTTCTTGAGGATTCCTTTCCTTTGGGCATCTCTACCCTGCCTAGCTTTAGATGAGCTTTGACCGATGTACCTTATGGGAGGCAATCTGTTATAGATGAGACAACAAAATGATTCCTAAATAGAGTTAGAGGGAAGTTAGTAATAGTATACATCTAGGTATACTTAAACCTATACATTTATTCATACATACACATAAATAACAAGAATTTAAAGGGAAATACAATTATATATAAAATAATTGAAATACAATAAAATACAATCAATAATTATCTCGTATTTTACTCACTCTCTTCATTTCTTATTATTTTATAGATCAAGTACTTAATTTTCTAAAGATTTCAACTTACTTTCTACTAATTGAAATCTATAATTATGGTTCATCACTTAATTCTAAGAATCATCAACCTAATATCTATTTATCATAACCTAAGCTTTAAGGATTATCAAACCTGGGCTCTGATATTACCTAAGCTATTATGCCTTATAACCTGAGACATCATAGCCTGCCATGTGTCACTATTACATAGCGGCACATTAAGGCTCTATAACTCCATACAATTTAAGCCTGTTCATCTCCACATTACATTTATACCATTATAACTTCAATAAAAGAAATGAATGACTCTTAGGTGAATCATTTCAATACTCATTATTTTAACTAACACAAATAATTCCAAATTAACATCCAAGATAAACATCTAACCACATATAAAATTTAGCATAAATAAAAGTCTACTATCTATCTCCATATTCTCAACTGAAACACTAAAAGTTCTAATCACAATCCTTCCTTCATTTTGTATCACTCTTCATCCACATAATAATAATGTTCTCTCCTGTATTCATCCACTTAATGTCTCACCAAATTCCCATTTTTGTCATAGTCTACATGCTCATCATTCTCACCTGCATTTAAAAGTAAAAGGGGAATGAGCCTAATCTACCTTAGATCATTTTGATACAGGGCTCTAATAAGGACAAATTAGCATACTAATCATCGAGGTGTCCCCCAAGGATCTGCCACTATGGACCCCTAGGCCAAGCCAAGCATAAGCTACACACACATGAAACTCTATCAATCAATTAAGTTTCTTAATCATTAATATCTACTTACAATTATCAAACAACTACTTAGCAAGCACAACTAACAAAACAAGGTAAACATGTACTTGGAAGTATGTTCCTACTATAATCCTATGCATCTCTATCGAAAGGAAGTACACCTGTTCAATTACATAGAGCTATGCTTAGTTCTATCCTATAAGTAATTTGGGTTTACTAATTTATTGTGTATATCCTAATTATCTAATTTTCCCCTTCCCTAAGGTAATTGTTTTGATTTACTCGTAATTTAGAATTGAAATAATTTGAAATAAAATAAAATGGAAGATGTTATTGGTCAACACAGTCATAGAAGAGACTATGTAAAAGTCTATGGGCTAGAGCACGGTTATGCTAGAGGCCGTGTATCTTTCTATATAATTTTCCATTTCAACACACTCAGGTATACGGACATGGTTGTGCTTGTGACTGTGTACCTTCTTGTAAAAATCACCATTTCAATATGCCTAGGTACACGGTCGTGCTTATGGCTATGTATCTTACTATTTCTCCCTGTATTCATACACGGGCAGGTACACGAGTGTGTACTTGACCATATACCTCACTATTCACCACAAAGTCTAATTTTCCCTTCTCTAATTTGTTCTAAATCTTAATTTCTATGATTCCCATCCCAATTTACTATTGTATTTTATAATTCAAATGCAAAGTTGGAGTCTAGTGCACTTGATTCGAATTATGGTCAAAATCCTTCAATCCGTTTGATTCTCCGTTTGTTATAATACGTCCCTTGTTAGAATTTCTATTGATATAATAATAAACAGGTCTTAGATTCATCATTCATCATCATAGCTAAATACATCGATGATTCAATTGCTTACTTATTGGATTAACTATGTGAATCTCCTCTACATCGCTCAAGGGTTTCTATAGAATCTCTCTCTCTCTCTCTTTAGGTTTCTATTTTGGTGCGCAATTGAGGAAAACAGAGAACCCTAGGTTAGTTTTGGCTTTTATACTATAGTTAGGAAAAGACCAAGCTACCCTTGACCAATCCTCTTAATTATTTAATTACCGTAAGTCATATATTATTTGTTTAGTAATTATATGTGTATATATGTATATAGATATGTAAAAACCGTGTATTACACAAATTGATCACAAAGAAGACTTATTGTAGTATCTCTAACACAAGAAGTTCATTTATAAGTACATTTTAGCTCATCCTATATTTCTTTAGCACTCTTGCAAGTGTAAGTTCTATTGAAGTAATTTTCATTTGTAGTATTATGCAAAATATTCATAATAATTTCATTCAAATCAAGCTTTTTTCAATCATTATCATCATAATCTTTTTCATTTTTATTTTCTATCTTGACTAACCCTTTTCTCTATAACATTTCACAGTGATTTATTTTAAGCTTTGATGAAGATTTTCATCTTACATTTCTAACATGAATAGTCGGTTCCGATTAAGAGGGGTGGTCTATTTATTGCTTGATCCTTAAGAAAGTCTAGTGCGTTAGTAATAATGATCTTTATTTCAAGATGTGATTAAGCACATAAATAAACTTAGAGACTAACTCTAATATCAAATGGAGTACTACGTTTTTGTGTGTGGGGGGGAAGAGTTGAAGTGAATTGGATCTAATTGCAATTTAATGGAAATTATCAACTTTTCTTAGAAAATTACTAATAAATGAAGTAAACTAAGCATGCATGAATAATTAAATTGCTATAAATAAAAAGACAGGGATAGAGAGAATCAAGCTTGAATATAATGTAGAGTTTGAACCACTTCCTACTCTCTACGGATATACAATCGCCTTTAACTGAGAACTTCACACACTACTTCATTGATTTCAATCTTAACGGCTCAAAAGCTTACACAAGTTCTCACAATACAAATACAATTTATAGTATAATACTCCCACCATCATTAGAGTTGTCTTCATTTATCATTAGGACGATATTGCAAGGAAAGTTCACAAAAGGTTAGGTTTTAGCTTGCATGAACTGGCTGACTGCCACTTAGCTTACCAACAAGATAGGAAGCAACATTTCAGTTTGAAACCCTAATTTCAAGCTATCATCTTGTTGGTTCCATTGATGTTAGCCTACTGCCATTTCTAGATTAGATTCACTTTTTTGCAAGCTTTAAACTTTTAAATAAACTTCACACTTTATATATATTTGTGCACATACACAATTTTAACATAAGAGAGTTTCACAAGACAAATTGAGCTCAAGATTATATTATGATAATTTGGAATTAGCCAAATATAGATGATCTACCAATTAAGTTTTGATTTTGTGATTAATTCACATTTAAATACAAATTGATTTTATTTTAATCAAAATTACTTTATAAACCTATAGGTTAAACACCTATTTCTTGTCAAAATAAAAAATATCAAGGAGTTACATTGAATTAAAATATAAAAAATCAGGAACTCAAATAGAAAATTAAATAAATTTTAATGACTAAATATGTACTTTTTCTTAAAAAAGAGTGATATGGAACGGAGATAAGAAGAATCTTATTTGTAAAACTTATACTCCTTCCTATAGATTTAAATACCTATCAAGTCCTTAAAATGTTGACTTTTTTACCATTATTATTTATTTTTACAAAATATCAAGTAAAATTTTCTTTATTAATATATAAAATATAATTTAAAAAAAAAATCTTAAAAGTATGAGAATTTTCATTTTTAATTCTTAGTTCAAATCACTACCCTTGTAATAATTATAAAACACATATAAATAAGATCTAGATAAAATGTGCATTTTAAATAAATAAGAAACATACATAAATGAAATGCATATAAAAGATAGTCAAGTTCAAATCGAATAAGTTAGATAAAAGAAAAACTAGAAACTCCTCATTTTATATTGTTAATTTCCATCGATTTCTAAATTAATTATTGAGATAAATAATTATGATGTTACTATTTATGATTTCAATTATTAATTATGCTTATAGTATGGGTAACATACTTAAATATTGTTTTTTTTTAATTACGTAAATATTATATCCGTAAAACTTATTAGAAAAATGGGTTGCGAAGTTGCGGATCCCGTATGTGAGTTTAGTGTTAAAAAAAAATAGGATGAAGGCGTAGACCAGTACAACTACCACCCATCGTGATCATCCAATTTTTTATTCGATCTAGTCTTACCGTTGATTTATAATATGTGATAACAATGCGAAAATTTAAAAATATAAATATAAAACACACAGAAACACACAATACATAAAAAATACCTAGTAACTCAGATCTCATTTTTCTCTCGTTCGCACGCAAGAAAGAGGAAGAAGGAGTGATTTTGCACATGAAATAAAGGTTTGCCTAGATTTAAGTGTTTCTAAATAGCTAATATTAGTTGTGGTATATTATTTTTTCCAAAAAAGTTGAAGTTTTTTCATCTATATTAAAGTTTTTTTATATGTATTTGTATTTGATGTAAGATTTAAAAAAAATGTTAATATAATTGTATATTTTATAGAAAAGATTACTTATTATTGTTATATTATAATTTATTAAATATTATTTGTATAGATGTTATATGCGTAACATGTAATATTAATTTTTACATTAGAATGAGGATTGAGTACTGTAAAGAATGTGAAATATGTAAAATAAGGAATAATTGTTACAGTATTATACGAAAATTTAGTGGAAAAATATAATTTCGAACAAATATTTGAAAGAAAATTTGTTTGGAAATAACTAGACGAAAATTGAAATTGAAATTGAAATTGAAATTACAATTACAATTAAAATTGAAATGATAAATGATAAGTAATTTTTTTAAATATTAATTTGAAATTTTTTTATATAAATATTTTTAAAAATTATAATAAAATTATTGTGATGAAAATTTGTAATATCTAGAATGTGAAATATTTTTTACAGTGTTGTAAAATAATACGAAAATGATTGGAATTTTTAATAGCGAAATTGTTATTTAAAAAAAAACATCTAACAAAATTTTAGGAAAAAATCTTTCACCAATAATGGGGAAAAATTTTAATATTTGAAATATTATGGAAATTTTATTTTTTGTTGAAATTTTTAGAAAGTTGTTAATGGAAATTATCATATTTATTAAAAAAACTTATAATTTATATATACTATAATAGGGGAAAAATGACTGATTACATGAAGTTGATGATCTATGCATTTAGAAATATTGTGGCTGGTAACTAGGGGCCGGAGTATGATAGGAATACGATAAAGAAGTTAAAAATGAAGAAAAAGTCAGGTATAACAAATTTTTATACAGAATATATCGCAGCATCAAAGTTGATCCAACCAAAGTGGGAGTTAAGATAATTTATAAGCATCCTATATTCCATGAGGGCAATACATGTTATGCGTTGATGGTTATCAGAGATGACAAAGATGTTAAAAATTTTATTGAAACAACTAAATCATATGGAGATCATGACATACAACAATTATTCATCAAAATTTTTGACAATTCGGGGGGTCCTTCAATAAGGTAAATATTCAATACAAGCAATCAACCATAGTCGTCACATCACATTGCAGAAATGCAACTAGAGCAGTCAACATTTCAATCTTCAATTCCAACCCACATGGAAGTGAACGATGATGATGAAATAGATAGAGCAGTTACTCCAGTGTTACAGCGACCAGAGACATTGGATTCATAGATGGTTCATGTAAGAGTGGAGGCCGCAATTGACACTGATGGTGGAATGGGTATGAAGTAGGAGAGTAGCGATAACGGGAAGAGTTCTGATGAGGAAAATGAGGAGGGTGAGAATGAGGGGGATCAAGTAGCAGAAGAAGAGTCTCCAACTGTATATACCTACTCAAGATAGCCAATATATCGAGCAGAGCAGGTTGAACCACCTACCATGCCAGTTAGAGATCCTGTTCCATATTATAATTATGGGGGTGATAGTGGTTACATTTATTTCGAGCATGAGCACACTAATATTTGCAGTGGTTCAAGCAGTAGTGACAATTTTTATAGGGGCATGAGATTCAGGACGAAATCAGATGTCATTCAAGCAGTGAAATCTTACCATGTGAAGAACCATTGCAACTTCACTATTGTAGAGCTCAGCCCACTACTGTGGTCTATTTATTGTTTGGGAAGGGACGAGGATTGTAAATGGAGACTTAGGGCCCAAAAGAAGAAGTTAGAGGGCATGTTCATGGTGACGAGATTTGAGGATCCACATTCATGCAATAACCTACTTATTAGTTAGGATCACCCACAGCTGGATTGCAATCTCCTTGCCCACCAATTTGTAAATCTTATTAGAGAAAATCTTGATATGAAAGTGGACAAGCTAACTTCTGTTGTCGAATAGGAATTTAACTATAAGATCAGTAGGAGACGGGTTTGGGAAGGGAAAAAAAGTGCCATCGAGCTTGTGTACGGGAATTGGGAGAAGTCTTACGATGAACTCCAAAAACTTATCAACGTAATAGAAAATACAGATCCCGGAACACGAATAGTGTGTCCACTTTAAAGTGGGTATTCTAGGCCTTTGAGCCATACATTACATCGTGGAGATTCCTCAGACCTGTTGTTACCATTGATGCCACCTTTCTATATGGGAAGTACACCTATAAGTTGTTAGTTGCTTGTGGTGTTGATGGGAATAATCATATACTTCCACTGGCATTCGTTCTGGTTGATCAGAAGAAGTTGAGACATGGGGCTAGTTTTTGCGAAAACTGAAGGAATATGTCGTCGGCGAGCGTGAAGGTCGTGAAACCATTTGCCTCATATTAGACAGACACGTAGGCATCAAATTAGCAGTCCGAAAAGCAGCAAATGGACGGCGGCCTCCATTTGCGGTGTGGCGATTCTACCTCGACACGTTACAAGCAACTTTAACTTGGCACATAAAAACACCCAGTGCAAGAAGTTGGTGACATATGCCGGGTTGCAAGCACAATCTTGCAAGTTGAATTATATGATGGAGTAAGTGGGGATGATTTTTCCAAATGCATTAGACTAGTTTGATGACATGCCATTGGATGTGTAGACACTAGCTTATGATAGCTGCTATCGATTTTGGTATATGACCTTCAATGTTGTCAAAAGCTATAACTCCATATTGAAGGGGGCTCAGGGGTTACCTGTGACTACTTTAGTGAAGAAAACATTCTACAACTATGTCGGGTACTTCGTGCAGAAGAGAACGAAGGCATTGAAGAATATAGAAAAGGGTAGAATTTTCACTAAATATGCATCCCAAATGATCGATCGATGGAGTTCATGAGCTAGCAACCATAAGGTTATCGACTACAGTAGGCATGACAAGTTTTTGAAGTCCTTACCGGTAGTTGTCGTGTTTCCAGCAGGTTAAGGAGAAGGGGTTGAAAGTACATTGTCGACTTTGCCCGCAGCACATGCAGTTGCTAGAAGTGGCAGATATACAAAATTCCATACTTCCACGCATATGCAATGGCTGCCTTGCTCGAGCTTGATATGACACATTCTATACCCAATTGGTATAGATGGACACATCAGGACCAAACATATACGATGTACTTCATGCTTATTGAAGATGAGTTGAATTGGGTGCCAATGCACTTCTTAAGACTCCGCCTAAGGGGAGACTTCGTACGGAAGAAAGGAAAGCCAAGGCGGAAAATATATCACATGGAGATGGACATTAGGGAGCGTCTAAATCAAATAGCATGTGGAATTTACAGAGAGGGGAGGCATAATAGAAGAACATGCCCATGTTGACACGATAATGGTAACTCACGAATACCACTACATATTTTATTACGTTCGACATTGCATTTGTGATACTAACATTAGCTTTTTCTCTTTTCTAGCTTATTGTATTGTGATGCTAACATTGCATTGTATACGTTGAATGTGGATTTTATGGAATGCGTATTGATTTTTTACAAATTGTAATAATACGTAAATTTCATCCTTGGAGTAGACCATATACATATGCAAATAATTATAAACCTATCTCTTACCCTTAGTGAAATGCTTAGCTAGTCGAGTGAAGGCATTGGACAGCCTTGCATGCGGATTTAGAGGAGATTCAGACTTTTAAGTGGCATGATAGTGGGGAGAACTGTTGAATGCTAGCGGCTGCACGGGACTCCACTGATGTGGTTGATTCGATGATTCACTTTACTCCATAGGTTGCTTCCTAGGGCGCTGCCTCCATGGAGCCAGTGGTGTTGGTACAAGACTACTAATAAAATGCCGATGTGGTGTCTCATATTGGCTGAATGTAAGCCCTAAGCTAGCATGCACCGCATTAGGATCAACATGTATCTGGTCATCCTATGTGGGATTTTCCTCTAGCTTACCACGGTTTCAAGGTCGACATCATCCCCCCATTCGTTGCCGCATCGGAACCAATTTAACCTCCTCCAAAGGGTTTTGATGTTGCAGTTACGGGTACAGTGTAACACCCCTTGTGGTGAAGCATGAACTAAAGATCTTAAGTAGCTATTCTCACAGCCGTGTCTATGTTCGCGCGATAGGCAAATCTATTGTAAGGTGTCACCCTGCAAGTATGAAGAAAACGTAAATTAAGGTTAACATAATCATGTAATTATTTGGATATTAATTAGAGTGTATGTAAATCGTTCTTACCAAAAATCCAAGAACTGCCCCTATGCGGCTAATGTATCTCCTACTTTTTGACCCATACCATTGCAGGTAGCTATCATGCACACCGCAAAGGCCTTCCATAGGAATGGCTCGACCGACCTACTGTTCCCACATGTTCAAATACACTTCATGCAGGATGGTCCAGTTGACATCAATCCGACCATGCAGGTCGATTTCATGTAGCTCCGGCTATGGGATATATTGGAACCCGCCGAACTGCCTGGCTACTCGATCTAGGAAATGCCACTCAACAATGTGGAAACAAATGAGTAGCACCTAAGCTGTCCAAACTTGCATGCTAACTTTGCAAAATTGCAATAGTATATTAATCAAATTCATGCCGTACGACTCCCATTCAACCTAAAAGTAGAAAATTTTATTTACTTTAAATCATAAATATGATTAATTGCAAGGAAATAAATATGATTACTTAGGTACCTATGACATATTCTGCCTATCCAACACATCTTGATATGCGCCGATTACGTAGGTGGGGTGGAACTGCGTATCCCTCCACGTGTTCCAGCGTGCCGCCGGTGGACATTTGGCTAGTACAGATAGTCCGTCTTGACTAATCGGTGCGATGTAGGAAAATCTATCTCAGGCCCACACCTGTAGCAATATGACTGCCCCTCCAATCTCATGCACTGACGATGAGAATGCGACACATAGTTGATGATACAACCAAACCAGACATGCAGCCCCCTAACTATATGTCCCAACAATGTCGAAATGTTTTAGCAATGATAACCACATCGTGTACACGAGGGCATTGGATTTATTGGCGAAGATAAATCCCCTTAACATTTGTAGAATGTATGCACAAATAGCTTGATGTATGTGCTCCACATCGACATCTAGTAGGATTAGCTAGAACATATCATAGAGCCATATCATGCTAATGCGCCCGCCTCCATTGTTGGACCCGAGTCTTGCCCTAAGTAGTTCCTCGCATATTGCTCCCCAATCCAGGCAGCTACTCCTTGTAACTGCTTATCCATCCACAAGGAGTCCCAGCTGGATCTCTACATCTTATAGCGTGATGGTAAATTCTCCCATTAGCATGTAGAATGTGTGTGTCTCTGGACGCTATCTCTCCACCAATGCTATAATCATGTACCAATTAAGGGATATGAATGGCAGCTGACTAACACCTTCAAATCCAGCCAGCTACAAGTATGGCTCCATTTGCACATCGAATGGGATCGTATGCTTGTCGCGATAGAGTGACAACTCACACCGCCGCACAGCGAGGGTTGCTTGCTCCTATGCTAACAACATGTCAAATGTTTTCCTATTTTTAATGCAACATAAAGTAATTGATTAGTAAAACGTTTATTACCTCTCAATCCCAAACTATCTGTGATCAATGACTGGCCTGTTACGTCAAGACTGAAGGATCAAAAAGTTCAAGCTCCATCTATTATGCAAAACCATACAAAAAATTTACATTTACAACCAATAGCAATTAATTAACGATATATCAATAATTAATTCCCTTTGATTAACGGATAATTTATAACTAATTAATTTTATAACTCAGTCTACAAAAGCAACAAACATAGAATATTTCACTAATAACTTTTACAATAATTAATTAACCACGTATTAATAACTAATCACCTTTAATTAATAGATAATTACTAAATACTTACTCTTATGACTAATTTTACTAAATTATATAAATATTTTACATTTCCACCAAATACAATTTTTTTATTAATTAATTAACGATATATTAATGATTAATCCCCTTTCATTAATGGATAATTAATAATTAATCAATTATATGACTAATTTTACTAAACCATACAAATATTTTACATTTCCACCAAATACAAAATTTTTTACTAATTAATTAACAATATATTAACTACTAATCCCCCTTCACTAATGGATAATTAATAACTAATTAATTTTATAACTTATTTTGCAAAACCATACAAATATTTTCACTTTGCAACAAATATAAAATTTTTCACTAATTAATTTTACAATAATTAATTAACGACTAATCATTTTTAATTAACGGATAATTACCGGCTACACCATAAAAATATTTTACATTTTCACCAAATATAAAATTTTTCATTAATTAATTTCTTAACAATTAATTAACTATATCTTAATGACTAATTACTACTAATTAACTATTAATTAACAATAACTTAATTTATGGCTATATTTACAAAAATACATTATCATAACATATATAATATACATAATTCATTTACTAATGTTAATTAACCATATATTAATAATTAATTAATTACTAATTAATAGTTAATTAACAATAATTACTACTTTAATAAAATTTATGAAGTACATATATTTACATATCATAAAATTTATGCAGTGTACTATTTCAATAACAACAATAAAATTAAATATTTTCTTAAAAAAACATACCGCGATCTTGATGAAGATATTTTCACACACGTATTTAAGTAGATTTAAACCAACATAAAATACAAATTGTAAAAACAAAAATTTGCAGAGTAAACTTTTGTTTTCAAAGAAAATTCAAAGATCGAAATGTGAAATGTAAACTTATGAACTAAACTGAGGATTCATATTTATATTTGAAAGTGTCGATGTAAATTTTTTCCTATATATTATTATGTAAATTTACTGTATCACTTTTAAGTTTGTAAGTATACTTTTACAATAATTTTATAGGTTTATAGAAACTTTATAGATTTGCAGTACTACAAGTTTTTTAAGTTTGCAACATAGGGTTTAGTAAAAAAAAATATTTATACTGAAGGTTCACACCTCTGGTCCGCTCATTTATCTTAATTTTTTTTAACACTAAACTTGTATACGAGTTCTGCGACTTCGTAATATATTTTTATAATAAATTTTATAAGTATAATATTTACATAATTTTTTTTTAAAATACAATATTTAATTGTGCTATTCCATATAAAGAAGTTTCCATGAAAGTGGAAGAATTAAAGTTGGGAGCATTATTTAAAGAAAGTAAAAAAGAAAAAAAAAAGGAAAAAGCCATAGATAGATGTTACTGTCACGTCATAGAGTAAAAAGACAAGGAAAATGGAAAAAGCAAAGTAAACTGACAGCTAAAATGGCCGAGAGCAGCAACGTCCAGAAGTACGGGGTTCCTCTCTACGCTGCAGCTTGGGTTCCTTACAAGCACATCCTTCATGCATCATCCCGAGATGGTAAAGAAGATCAATCTATTGATGATGCCCCTTCAGATCGAAGCAACTACATCCTTCTCGCCGGCGGTGGTGGCGAGGGACGGAGTGGAATCCCTAACGCCCTTGTTCTCACCGAATTTGATCTCGATTCCAACTCTCTCTCTCCTGAGCCGGTAAGTGATCATTGTGTGAAATCTTCTCGTTTTGATTTATGGTTTTTGGAATAACTTGCATTTCGGAACTATTGTGTATGATGTGGATGAGTGTATTGGTTAACGTCAGAGTGTGCATATTTCGTTTAGTTTACATGTTTTTGATTCAATTAGAACAAGTGGCTTGTACTATTTTTGTGTTAGAATGGCGCAGCAAACTATTTCTTTTGGTGTGAATTTAGCTGCATATCCAAGGTGCATCAGGTGATTATGTTGCATACTAAGTTGGCGCATTTTGTGCGTCGTGGGAATTTTATTCGTGCGTTCCCCGTATGAAGGCCTTGTTCATGTCTTGTATTGGTTGTCTCAGGTTGTAATGCTCGATACTGGCTCTGATTTGCCCTACAGAATGGCTGTGCATCCCCATGGAGATGGTATAATTTGTGCATTACCCAACGGATGCAGGTAATGTTATATACTCGATGCTCCCTATCCTTATAGAAGAATGATTTAAATTGTCGGTGCATTTTGTTCAATTTATCGTGATTTGCATTGTTTAAGAAATTAACGGCCAAAAAGAATAACATAAGACTTAACAAAAAAAAAAAAAAAGAATAACATAAGCTTCCGGTGTGCACACGTGTGTATATGTGCATGCGTTGTTTGTGTGTGCGTGTGTGTGTGTGTGTGTGCGTGCGCATGCAAAAACATCTCTATTTCTTCAGTTACAATATGCTTGGTGGTAAGGAAAGTGTCCATGAAGCACAATAGATTTTCCTTGTCATTTGGTACTGCTCTTGGGAATTGTTGCTGCTTCAATTACTTGGATGACCTTTGTCTTACTTTCTGTGAGCAGAGTGTTCAAATGGGATGCTGCCGAAGATAATAAATTGGGTGTTAGAACGTCAGATAAAGTGCTTGCTGAGTTGGAAGATGTTGGACAACAGTTAGCATTGGTCTTCAGCAATGATGGTTCAATGCTTGCTGTTGGTGGTGAGGTAGATATCATTTTTTTTTTATGTATCTGATTGGCAGCATTATGTATATTATAACCTCTACATGTAAATCTGAGTGATGATAATCTTGCACAAATAATTGATTACATAACAGGTAAGAAACGTGTAGAGTTATTATCCTAACTATAGCGCTTAATAGATTAAAAGATTCTCTCATAACAAGCCTTAAGGAGATTAGGGTGTTCTCTCAAATAAGCACTCAAAACACCAATCACCATATTTTCCAACTGTAAAGGAAGAAATTAACAAACCAAAACGCATAAACACTAATTCCGTGGTGAATTGGCCATTGATTAGATCTATGCCCTTGCACGACAATTTTTCTGAAGCTTGTGTACATTTTAGATGAGCAGAGTCAAAGTATAGGATCAATTAGAATTTGTAATAGATACAAATTAAAAAGAATTGGTTATTGATACTTAGACTTATCAGCTTTGGTATGGCAGTACTCTGCAGAGCAATTAACTTGACTCACAAAAATTTCTAGAATGCCTCTCTAAAAGGGACATAGTCAAGTTTAAAAGATTTTATTGTCATCCTCAACGATTATAATTAGGTGGTAATCTGTTAAAAGAATCCTCTGATTAATCAAAAGTTGATCACATCTCAAAGAACATTGCAGTTTCCCACAATAGTTAAATATTCATGAACAGAATCTTGTGACCTTGGTGTCAACTGAAGTGCTAGATGTATCCTTGAAATATCTCTGTTTATCATGGCTCTTGATCTATATATTTTTCTGCAATCAATAACGATGAAAGTTTGTCTACTTCTTCATGCATTTTTTATTCCCTGGGCTACAATGATTTGGGGGAAAAAATTTTGCTACAATCTCTTCTTTCCTGCTTTTATTTCACCATCTCTGTGTTTCTTATTTATGTTTGTTACATAATGAATCTCTTTCATTGCCTATAATAAAGAACAAAAGATTCCTGAGCTGTTAATGCTATGATGTGTGATACTTTGGTTTTTCTGTGGTATAGGATGGAAAGTTGAGGGTCTTCAAGTGGCCTAGCATGGAGAATATTCTTGATGAGGACAATCACTCTTCTGTCAAGGATTTAGCCTTCAGGTTTGTTGTTTTATCACTATAAAAAGGAGGAAGAATATACTAAAATTTTGAAGCTGTGTGAGCTAACAATAATGGATCTTTGACCCTAAATTTTAAGATCTATCATAGTAAGATGATTCATTTATCTTTTGCAGCGTTGGTGGCAAATTTCTTGTTTCCTTGGGAGACTCAGGGCCTTGTAGGGTGTGGGATGTAACCTCCTCAACATCTGTAGCTTCTCTGGCAAAAGAAAGTGTATGTTAGATATCACTTTTGCTTGATTGGTTTTCCTAAACTTCCTATGATCCTGGCCATTTATTAGTTCACTGCCACCAATGTCAAATGCATGCAATGTGTTGTTTCTTTTTCCTTTTTCCATTTTTCCCCTTTCCTTTCTTCTTCTTCTTCTTCTTCTTCTTTTTCTGTTTTTTCTTTTTTTTCTTTTAATCATGCAAAAGCAAAGTGCATTAAATTCTAAAAAGATGCCCCAGCAGCTTTCCATACCCTAGAAAATGGATTTGATTATGAATAGGCACACTGTTGATGAAGCAGAAAAAATTCTCTCCTATTGTTAGCATTTTTCCTGACAGAGGGGATCATCACCTCAGCTTTTTTCATAACTATGGATTGGTGCCACCTTGATACCTTTTTCAAAATATCTCATCATTTACCCAACAATTTGTAGGAAATATAGTTGTTTTTTCCTTGCATTTCTGGTTTAATAACACTGATAAGAATGCAATTCCTTTTCTGGTTTTATCCATGCATTTATGTTGCTGTTTTTTTTTTTGGATAAGTTAAATTTTATTAATATCTAATGTTGTACAACCGTTAAGATGGATAATGTTACATCATAGTCACGAGGACAAAATAAAACAACATAGAAACAACAGTGGTACTATAGAAAGGTTACAATAGTGTAGAGTAGGCTCTAATTTGGTTCACGACTAAACCTCACTTAGGAATGCTATGCCCTAAGCGTACATTGTTGCGTACTTTCTAGATGCAGTATACTGTCGCAGCTAGTCCAGTACTCCTTCTATGTAAGGTGGGAGAATTGGAGTCAGTTGAGGACAACAAGGATGTGGTAGCACCTTGCTAGCTTTTAAAGGAGGCAGGGCAATGAAGATGGTCACACATCGTGCCTCAGATTAGGTAGGAATAGCTACAATTGAAGAACAAGTGGGGGTGGTCTTTCGGGCCTTGACAACACAGTAAACAGGTTGCCGTAGAGATGACGCCTCATGATATTAGCTTGTCCAGGGTAGAGAGTTTACCTAACCAAGCTAACCATATGATAAAGGAGTATCTTGGTATTGAGTGTTTGTTCTAGATCACCTTAAACCAAGGGCACCATAGGAGTCGAAGGGTTAAGGAAAGCATTTCCGCTCTTTGTTGTGTACTCACCCGTGCTAAAATGGATCCATTGAAGGTGATCATTGCTTGAGGTGTTGGGATCGAGAGAAGTAGGAATCTGGATATTAATCCAATGCAATCCCTCTGGTATACACCATTCATTACCTTCTATAAGAGAATAGAGTTTGGTAGTTGGAGGGAAACCAGTATTACCCATCTCTTGGGCACAAAATATCATATCCAATCGGCCTATTGGAAGCCAATAGTTTACCCAAAGTGATATGACAAGCCCGTTGTTAGGTTCCTAACGAAAGTTGGAACAAACTAGGTATCTAAGCTTTAGCAGTTTCTTCCAAGACCAGGAGTATAAAGCAGGTGCTTCGGTTGACCAGAAGCTTTTACCTTTCAAGATTTTGGAGTGAGCCCATTTAGGCTATAGGGTCCTTGGTCCTTCCTTACACAGATGCCAAATCTTTTTTATCTGGCCTTATTCCATAGGTGTAAGTCCGGCATCTCTAGACCCCCACATTTAAGTGGCTTACAAACTTCAATCCATCTAACTGTAGCCTTGGAATATGTGTGAGGATTTCTGCTCCAGAGAAAATTTCTGAGTAAGCTGTTCATCTTCCGAATGACATATTTAGGAAGTAGGAATATATTACTCCAATAGATTTGTATGGAGGTAAGGACCGACTTGAGTAACTGCAATCTTCCCGCATAAGAGAGATATTTGGACATCCAAGATGTGATCCTAGCCAACATCCTCTCTAGCAAGGCATCATAGTCTTCTTTTCTAAGTTTAGTGGAAGATATAGGTACACCTAAGTATCGAACTGGCAGCTTTCCTTCCTGAAACTGGATATATCTGAGAATGTCCTCCTCCACCTCCATGGGAACATGAGAAAAGAAAATGTTGCTTTTGCAGGTATTCACCTCCAAGCCTGAAATAGAGTAGAACCTCTGTAGCGTCTCTTTGATCAAGGAGACTGATTCAAGGTTTCCCTTAGAGAATATGAGGAGATCATCTATAAAGCATAGATGGGTTAGTTTTTCATTCTTACATCAGCGAAGAGAGAATTGGGGATTCTCAGTCAGTCTCCTCAAATGGGTGGATAAAACCTCATTCCCAATACAAAGAGGTAGGGAGATATTAGGTTTCCCTGTCTCAATCCCCTCTTGCTTGGGAAATAACCTGCCAATTCCCCATTATTGTTGATGGAGAACTTCAGAGTAGAATTACACTGCTGTATGAGTTTTCTCACAATTTGAAACATCTTGGAACCTCTAATATCAATACTCCGTTCACTAGGTCTTTGAAGCTCTTGTGTTTGATCCAAAAGTTAAAGAACTTGAAAGGTGTTTTCCTACTACCTAAGTTAAAGTCCATGCACAGTGATAGCAAGGGAATGGTTTGAAAGGGTAGGGGAAATGAACTTTGCTTGTGTTTTGGGGAGCAAACCAAACCAATGTTGGTTCACCATGATCTTGTCGAACTTGCATAATATTGGGTTGTTCTCTTGCCGGTTAGACCAAGTGAAAAAATCCCCAACATAGCTCAAGTCCTCCAATTCCGAATGTGTAATACAACTTTGTGGCTCCACCATTTCATTCGTAAGCTGCATTCTCCCACCCAATTTTTCTGAAGGAGATTTAGTTGAATTAAAATCCTGAGTACCAACCATGGATTTTGGTGTAGTGATCGAGCTAGGTTCTCAAGGTTACTCCAAAGGGTTCTTCTTTCTCTACCATTGTTGGAAGCGTAGATAAAGGTAACAAAAAGATTGGAATTGGATCTCAAATTTATGGCTTTACAATGCATAAATTGGGTGTGTTCCATCTTTACGTTGACATGCCAATCTCTAGGCT
Organism: Laguncularia racemosa; assembly: GCA_037954665.1. Lineage (NCBI taxonomy): Eukaryota > Viridiplantae > Streptophyta > Magnoliopsida > Myrtales > Combretaceae > Laguncularia > Laguncularia racemosa. The sequence continues at coordinate 3,477,443 of JBBMOL010000033.1, read as the reverse complement.
TCCAAACCAGCTACATTCGTTTATGAGCAGCCTCATTTATTCTTACTTGCCAAGTTGCACCCAACGCATTCTTGATTGATGCTTCATTCATCGAGTTCACTTTAGTCTCTAGCAACCCTATAAAACTTATTTTTTGATTGTTGCAAATTCGTCTAACATTTGCCACCTTGATGGGGTCATTTAACTCCTTGATATTCCAAGCTGCTATATGCATAGTTATTAGGGTATTGGGCAGCTAGGTGAAGGTTCTTCTCCTTTTCCGCAGCTTCTTCTTATGCCTACTAGAGGAGCTAGAACCTTTGGTTGTCTTTGGGTTGCTACCCTGTTCATGGTGTAGTTGGGGAATTAGTTTGCTAAGGGGAGTGTTTTCAAACTCGTCAACCCCATTAGCATCATCTGGTTTAGCCTGAGCACTATGGTCTTGGACAAGTGTTTCCTCTAGCTGTGTTTCGGCTACAAGGGTAGCTGTAGGTGAGTTATGTTCCTCAACTTCCATTTCGTTCCCAGCCCTTTCCTCCTCCTCCAGCTGCATAATGTCAACAGCCTCATTTGTTTCAATTCTGACCGTTCCCTCAACTCCTTCCACATGAGTGTCTCCGTGAGCAAATTTAGGGGCTGGATTGGTAGAGTCCTTTCTTGTTCCAGGTGCCCAGTTTAGCTGAGGAGTGGGCTGCCCTGCCTCACTCCCTACCCCGGCAGGTTGATGACAGGGCATTGTAGTACCAATGTTGCCCACCTTTCGCTCTTCATTTAACTTCCCCTTCGCCTTTCCACCTCCTCTAACTAGAACCCACTGATCCTCGCTGCTCTTGGCCCTATGGCTGTTCGAGGCAGTTGGGCATGTCCCCATATTTGTAGGCCGACAAGTATGGCCAAAGACCTTGCACTCACCACCTCTTAAAGGGTATCCCTGATATTCAACTAGTATCCTTGAAGTTGACCCATCGGATCTCTCTACTTCGACTTGAGTGATCATTTCTTCTCTCGCACCAATCTCAACAAGTACTCTTGCATGGTTTGCCCTTTGCCTAGAAGCCGTTAAGGCATTAGCCTTGAGAGGAACACCCACTCCACTTGCTATGTGGCTGATACCTTCCTTGTTGAGATATTCACATGGAACACGCAAGAAAAAAGCCCAAACCAGAGCGTTTGTTGGTTGAGGCTTCTCAAGGGACATGCCTAGTCTCCATTTTTGAAGAATGAGGTACCTTTGCGCAAAGTACCATGTCCTTTCCAGCATAGGTATTAGGTCAGTTCCTTTGGCAAATCTAAAATAGAAAAATCCCTCTTTACTTCCCGAGACTTCCAGAATACCATGTTCTTTCCATAGGCGAAGAGCTGTGTCTTGGACAAGCTTGAAAAGGCAACCTCCGGCTTAGGAAGAAACCTACAAGAGTTGAGGACCAGTAGTCAGCTTCGGCGACCTCCACTGCTTCAGGAATCTTCACACGTGGCACTGCACCTTTCTTGGCTGGAGGGTGATACCGCAGCTGGAAGTGCGTTCCGTCATCAGAGTCATTGCTACTGCACGCGTGGGCATAAGTTGTCCTTCCATGTGTACTTCCGGAGGAGGTTTTAGTTGGGGAAGGTAGTTTTGTGGAGTGGTTTTGCTTTTCAAGGTCCTCCAGCAGGCCATTAACTAGTTCCAAGGTAGAATTACCAAAGGAGGAAAATTGTTGGGAGTAGTGCAAATGTGATGTGGCACCAAAGCTGACTTTAGCACTCCCTTTTGCCTGGCAACAGTGGGCAGACAACTTTTCATCAGGGGCACAAGAATCCAAAACTCCTTTTTTGAACAAGTCAACTTTGCTTTTTCCTCTAGAGCTAAAAGGCGCCCCTGCTTTTTCCTTATCAGGGAACTTGGGACTTCCAACCTTTGGGGCCGTGCCAAGTGAATTAGCAACCGGTTTTCCTAGGTAGAGTGGGGGGAAATGGTCACCCAACGTGCTCCGGCCACCAGTGGAGGTCCTACTAGGCGGCTCATGGTGGTGGCTACTGTCCTCATCCATTAGTACTAGCAGCACATGAGGTGGGTGAGGTGGGGTGGGTGGTAGTGTGTGTTTAGCCTAAAAGAAGTGGTCTCTTAGGAGGAAGGGTTGGGAGGTTTTAGAGAGAGGTGGAAGCATTTTTTCCAGACTTCTCTACAATTCTCATTTATGTTGCTGTTGCTGCCGCTGCTGTTGCATTTTTGGTTTAGTAATAGTATTTTTGGCATAGAGATATGCAATTTACTTGATTCTTATACTTATGTAGGGTGAAAGATATGGGTTTTGCAGATTTTCTCAACTTCATGATGGTTCCTTGTTTTTATATGTTACTGCAGTGACAGGTGCATCTCAAAACTGCAAGCTTATGTTTTTTAAAATCCTCATCATGTACTGACTGATAACCATTAACTTGGACATTGTTTGATTAAGGGCAAGGAGGCAGTATTTTGACATGGAATACAAACTCTTGGGAAAGGATGGGCTCCAAACAAGTAGTTCGAGATTCAATCAATGCCTTCAATGTTTCAACTGATGGAAAGCTTCTTGCAGTGTAAGTACCTACTTCCAAATGCTTAAAATGCATGAGGACGTTATGTTATTGCTTATTTTGTAACAGTCCTGTATTCAGTTGATTGAGATCTTGACTTTGTATAAGTTTTTAGGTGTTCTATCTTCCTGTCATTGGGATGTATGTATTTCCCTGGATCTTGTCATTTGAAATAGGCAATAAATTTGTATTTTCAAGTCAAATCTTGGCTTATATGATCTCCTGGAATTCAGTTGCATGACAATTTCCATGCACCTGTCTGCTTCCTCTATTATTAAGTAATTCACTGTCATTTCTTCAGAGTTTTGCCTTTAGGCTAGTCTATATCAATAATTCCTCCCAAGCATTATTACCTATTTGGTCCATGTATTTCAGATTAATACCTCTTATGCAGATTTCCTGGAATTGCAATTCCAGATCTTCATAAAGTATAGTCTTCTATTTTTGAATAAAACTTACACGCCTTCCTTTTCTTTGCTTGAATTGCAAGGTCAAAACTTGCACATTGATGACAGTTCGTTTCATGACTGATCTGTGCACAGGGGTACTGGTGAAGGTGACATTTTCATCTTGGATTCATCCACTATGCGAGTTCAAACTATTGTTAAAAAGGCACATCTTGGCTTTGTAACAGCATTAACTTTCTCTCCCGATTCAAGGTAATAAATGGTGCTCCTTACCTGGCAGTAAAAATTACAGCTCTGCAGTATATCCCCTAATAATAATGATTTAATGCAGGGGAATAGTTTCTGTATCCATGGACTCAAGTGCTAGAGTAAGTCAAATTGAGAAAAAGAAGACAAATGGTAAGTGCCTCCAATATTCTTATGCGGATAATTGTTTTACCCATTATTTGATGGCAGCTGTTGGAGCTACATCTTTTACCTCTAGGATTTATACAGCTCTCTTTTTATTACTATATGGATGATCCGGCTGAAATCTTGTATTGAAGGCAAGCAGTTTGTGACCTACTATGGGACAAATGATGCATGACAGATATAAATCTTTACATTTAATGGATTTTAATTCTTTTCCACCTCTTAGAAAATAAAAGAACTCAAATAAAAAATAAATAAAAAATTAACATTGTTCACTGATATTCGTTTAGCCTGCTGTTAGGTTTATTTTCTTGAGAACCAGCAAAAAGAAGATATTAATTAATTGATACCATGATCAGTCTTTTCTTCCCACCCCCCTTCTGAGCAAATCTCATAGTGCTGATTGAAAGGAATATTGAAGATACTCTAATTTGGATTTAAAACTCACAGTAGAAAAATATGGGTATATGACATTCTAAATCATCACTTTCTCATTTTAAAAGACGTGCCTGAATCCTCAATATTGAACTAAGTTTCTGTGCCTTGCTCAACATATATTGGACTAGTCTTACCTAGTTACCATGCGTGGACCACATGGTGCGAGGGTCAAATAATATGTATGGTAGAAAGCTTGATTAGTCAAGAGCTTCTAAGTCTTACATCAGCAAGGGACCAAACAACAGTGAGCTTGTCAAAATTCAGGTTATATTAATAGATAAATATTCTAGCCGTAAGTGTTCTGCTCTACTGTTGACCGGATCTTTTCCGAGGTAAGTATGCTTTCTGTATATTATCCTTCCATTCATAGGTTTTAAGCCTTAATATAGTGTATATGGAGAGAATAGCGGAGTTTGTATGTTACTTCTGCCTGTTTCCACTTGCCTGTTAAGTTTTGAACTATATTTCTACTGCTTCAGTTGATGAGTTTGGTGTATATACGTGTTTCTTTCTATGTTTGTGCAGGAGGATTGAGCTTGTGGGTTATTATATTGGTATTGCTACTCGCTGTTGCCGTGTCTTTATGGAAGAACAGGGATTTTGTGCTTCAGTGAGTGTCATCCTTAAATGTATATATTTGGATATTATTAAGAGTGCTTATCATGCAGTATGTTTTAGATCTACGTGACTCCTGATATCTTACTCTTCTTTTTTTCCTAATCCTTTGTGGATGCGTATATCCTTTGATATAACCAAATGATTATCTGTCTTACAATATGCATTCATTTCCATCAGTCGAGCTCCCATTGTGCCAGAAGGCCTCCTGCTGTACTCTTTTATATCAGGGTTTTTTCTATCTAGTATTGCAATTTTTTTTTTTTGTTTTTTGGATTGAAGTAGGAGTAGTGTAGTGGAAAATCAAAATGTTTCAACATGTTTCAGAGAAATATCTTGGTAAGAAGGGTGCAGATTCAAGCACTACACGGTAGGTTATAATAGGCATGTCATTTTGCACAGCTCGGGTAAGTGTTTTTCCAATACTAGCTAGCTACACTTAAAAGCAGTCAATCTCACTTTATACTTCTGTACGAATTTTTCTTCCACCAATCACTGCCAAAGTTATGGTCGCTATTCCCGTATTTGATTTTTTTTTTTAATTCCTGTATTTAGTTTATAAAAATTATATCATAAATAATATTAATTCCATTTGATGTGGAATAGATAAAGAATTTCTATGTTTTTTTTTCTTTTATTAAATTAGTTGGTATTTCTTATAAAATGTTACTTTTATTTTAAAAATATCCCTATTATTACTTAAAATAACATCAGTTTTTTTTTTTTTTATTTGCATGAATTGAATGCGACATTAATGTATTTGACATGTAGTAGGGATGTCATTAACTCTACTTTATTCTTCATTTTCTTTATTTGTCTCTTTTAAGAGTAAAAATAAGATTCATTTAGGTAAAAAAAGTAAATTATTGATAGCTTTCATGAGAGCTTTCTAACTTACCAAAATTTACATCTTATGATTTTAATTCTTATATTAAATTCAATAAAAATCTTTCGAGTTCAGTTACCTCTCAATAAAGTTATTTACTTGCTAGTATCCTCATGATATAGCATTATCTTTCAACATTTTCGTTGCACCAAACGACCGTAGAACGAGAACCCTCCTTTCAAGGGAAATTAACTAAAATTAAAATATATTTTTAAAAATAATTATGAAATAGGATATTTGATAAATTTATTTTTGAAATAGATAGTGAAAGGGAAACACACTTTTAGTATGTATTGTAAAATTTTTTAAAATAATTTTTTTTATAATTTTTAAATTTATAAAAATAAATTTTATGTAAATTTTTAATTTTTATTAAAACAAAAAAAATTCTTTATAAGAAAAAATTCAATAAAAATTTTTCTTAAATTAAAAATTCTTTTTGCATTATACATTGAAAGTAAGTATGCTTTTGGAATTCACCGCCTATTTCAGGAGTAAATTTACCACATTTTATTTTGTGATTATTATTTTAAAAAAAATATTATTTTAATAGATTTCTCCTCCCTTCAACTATAGGACCTCTTTAATTTATCAAAACTAACAACCTAATTGATATTAAATCTAGTAAAACTCTATAAACATTTTCGTTGCACCATAGCAACGTAGAACCCATCCCTAAGCTTTTGAAAGTCTTTACTTGGCAACTGTATTTTCCTTTTAATTTACCAAAACTTAAATCTTAATCGAGATTTTAATTCTTATATTAAATTATGTAAAACTCTTTACCTCTGTATAGAGTTATTTACTTACTAGTATCCTCATGATATAGCATTCTCTCAACATTTTTTGTTGCACCAATAATGAAAGATCTAGATTTTGTTATTAGTTTTATTTTTTTTATAAATAAATGTATGATAAAAGCTTAAAATTTTGGTTTTTTAAAATTAAAAAAAAAATATTTTTTCTTTTCAAACTTTATTTAAATAAATAATTGTATAATAATTTTCAAAATTTTAAGTACGATTTATTCATAACTATCCCATTAGTAACTATATTTATTTATTAATTTTTTTAAGAGTAGGGAATTAATATAGTATTTTAGACCACCCGTTATCATTTTCATAAATGATCTTGCTCGGATGTCAAGTTTGTATAGTTGTAATGATGGTCAAGGGAAAAAAAAAATTGAAAAACAACATTGCTCGGGTGAAGTGTTTTACAGCCAATGGCTCTGGAAAGATTATAATAAAAAAAAAAGAAACAAAAAGAATTTGGTCGGAAAATGCAGAAAGAGAAAAAAAAAAAAAAGCTTTAACAAAAAAACAAATAAATAAATGACTTAGAAAAATAATAATAAAAGCAAATATAGCTACTTAGAATTCGAAGCAAACCATGGAATGTAAGGTTGACTCCTATCGTGAGAGCAGCATCTTGTAGGCACCATGCAAAAGGTTGTTTGTTTTTTCATTTTTTATTTTTCACAATTCAACAAACACCCGTGTCTGACTGGAGTGCCCTTCTTTCTTTTTCTTTTTTTTTTTTTCTTTTCAAAATTCAAAATTTCCAATAAAATTTTCTTCATTTTCATTTGAGCAATTCAAACAAAAATAAATAAATAATTCGATAAAACAATTTTAAAATATATCCGGGTATTGTGTCATGAAACCACCATAAGAAGTTTCCATGGATCTTCGACCGGACAGTATAAAAAACCCTATTGGCTCCATGCGGCAGTCAGATCACCATTAAAAGATAGGCGCCTCCTGCTGACTCAATTATGGAGCCTTCATCAACATGTATAACATAAAATGAAGCTTTTTTTTCTTTTGTTAGTCGAACGGTGATGGACATGGACAGTTTGAAAAGAACAGCGTATGCGTCTTTGCGAGAGAGAGAGAGAGAGAGAAGAATAAGGGAACTAACGAAGCAAAGTGAGAAGAGAAAGATTTTATATAGATTAGATGTTAAAAAAAAACCCTAGGTGTCAGATTGGTCAAAGAAGAAATGCGATACTTTTTGGGCTCAAGGAAGCCCAACCTCACTACTTACCCTTATTACTTGATTTTCAGGCTGACCCGACCAATAACCACGATCCAGATCCAAATGCGATTTGACTGTTGAGTTGAGTAACGCTGACATTTTCGGCCCTCCAAGCTAAATTTTTTATTTCACATTTTCTTTCCAATTTTCGTGTCTATTGAGTAGAAACACACAACTCATGACCTAATAAGAAAAGCAACACTTATAAGGATGATCAAGAGTAAATGAGATGAGGAGAAGAAATAAGTAGTTTCAAATAAGACTTAACAATATGATGATAGGTGAGTATTCTATAGGAATATTGTACTTTTGATCTCTTAAGAAAAATCCAGTAGAGTAACAATGTTTTCTTTTTTTAAAAAAAGTCATCTTTGAATGATGATACATTAAGTATTTATAAGATTTAATTATAAATTTCGATTATTGAATGGTGATGATAATCAATAGTTCTAAGTGAATAAGTTCACATATAAGCTTTTTACAGCTTTAGGCCCATTAGTGGCCTCTAATGTGTGTACTTTATTAAAAAAGGTTGGATTAAACTAGCCAATCCAATGAGCCTTACTTCAGGCCCTACTTTAATATCATGCCAAATCTTTCTTAATTATCTTAAAGCATGGGCTTGACTTTCTAGGCTTTATCACCTCGCTTGGCTTAAAAAATTGAATCCATTAAAATATTAGGTTAAAAGCTTACGAATTGAATATAGCTTTTTATATTTTGCCTCATAACTAAAGTCTTTTGAATGAAATCGAAGGGATTTGAGTATCAAATAAGCCTTTTTAATGGCTAGAAAATTGCTTGGCACTTGTAGAATAGCAGCATTGCTACCATATACATGTTTTCATGACTCATATTACAAGAGTCTAGCACCAACATTGCATATAATTTATATATTTTTTTCTCTCAATGCGCAAGCTTGCAACACCATTTAATTACACATGTTACTTTTAACCAATCAAAAATAGATATTGCCTAAGATCGAAATACGATATCACTTAAGAGGAACAAAATGCAAAATTGCTTAGTAATAACATTAGACTTGAGTTATTGATTGGGGAGCTAAAAATCATAACGATATGCTAGGAAATTACCCTCAAGTTTTTAAAATGTGATACCTAGTGATTCAAGTTCAGTTATATAGTCATCAACTATTTTTTCCTTGTATGTTTTGTGAAGATAATCAATCGATTACCATGGTTGGAAATGAGTTATGTGATTATAATTTGTCAAGGGCAAAGAGGATTGGCTTAAGGGGTACATAGTTGTGTTAGACTAAAAGTTAATAGACAAACCAAAGAGAATACTAGTAATTTATGATTAGTTGCTTAGATGAGTAAGATTGATCCTTAAAAAAGAAAAAATGTTGTGATGTTTCTTGCAATATAGTTGTTAAGATTATATTTTCAATAGGTTTCTCCATGCTCTTCGTATGTCATTGAATATCTTAAATGCGCATGTTTATGTCTTCCATGGAAAAAGAACAAAGAAGGAACATCCTGATTGGAAACAAGAACTTTGTTAGCCTAGTAAGCCATGAAAACATGCACATTTGACCTTCGAAAAAAGGGCAAATAGCATAGCGGTTTTGTTCTAGTTATAGTAGACTCAAATAAGTCTTTTTTTTTTATATATATATATTATGGGTTTCGTAACTCTACATATACGAAAATTTATGACTCTTCAAAATTGGAAAAGCAAATCACATCAATTTTTTTTTATTTAAATGCGCAAATTCAACCCTAAAAAATGGGGCAAACGATGAAATGATTTGTACCCAACAATAGTAGACTTAAATAAATTTATATATATATATTATAGGCTTCATAATTTCACAAATTTTTTTTTTGTATACTATAAGATAAAGGGTTGACTCATAAAAGTAAGGCATATGCTAATAGCTTGATGGAAAGATACACACATTCCACACTGACTTCAGGAGTTTGAACCCTACCTTTGTCGCTTTGCGTGCTCCCTCTTTTTTTATCAGAAGGTTGTACAACATCATTAACCACGTAATTAGAGTTGAAAATGTGGGCCAAATAGGCCAACTCGCCTCGACCCACATCAGCCCATAGGTTGAAGTGAGTTAGCTCGCATTAGCCAGCACCTAATGCGGGCTGAAAAAGTCGACCTAACCTAGCTCATGAGCTAACATGGGTTAGGCGGGCCAGCCCGCCAATCTATAAAAAACAAAATCATTTTTTTTAAATTATATATTTTAAGAACTTGAGTGACAACAGCATCCAACTAGTGGATGAAGTGAAGAACTCAAGTGAAGACTAAAGTTTGAAGAGAGTGAGACTAAAGGATCTATTTCTATTATGTCATGTGTACCACTCTCTACTCTTCCTCTGTTCGCTTCTATTCTTCTAGCATCCAGGTCTGTTCTTTTGTTCCTTAGTTTGTGCGTGTCAGAGTAGGAGACCCGACACCAGAGTGGCAAGTTGCTAGTAGGAGCATTAGATTGGAGTAGGAGGGAGACTGGAGTGGCAAGTGGGAGAATTGGATTAGAGTAGAGGAGGGCGAAGGGTAGAGGAGTGGAGAGGACAAGGGAAGAGGGTCTGTTGGACGAGTGAGTGACGATGGCGAAGGTCTATCTGATAGGGGAAGAACTGAGGACTGAAGAGGGTGAGGGAGTAATTAGATGAAGGTGATGATGACTAGATGATTAGACGATGACTAGAGCATGGTGTGTGAAGAATTGAAGAGTTCTATGTTTCTTGTCTTATTGTTGTTTGCCTTGTTGTCCTTTGGTCTAACCTTTGTTTCTTCTCTTTATCTATCAATTTTTTTTAAAGTGGGCGGGCCATGTAAGGTGGGTTAAAAAGCCCGCAATTAATGCAAGCTTAATTTTTTTGACCCAATCCCCAATTTTTTGTAGGTTAAGTGAGCTAGCTCACCTCACATTCTTAGCTCTGCTTGTATTTGATAAACTTTGGGATTTCAATAGCACATGATCAAAGATTATGTGTCAAAATCCGATAAGAATAGTACATTTCGTTTTTTCAAGATTGGGATAGTTGTCATCACATTTTTCTGTTTTCAAATGCACATGGTACTGTTGCATATACCAATGTAAGTTTCATAGCCAGCTTAGGCCTCTATTGGATAGTTGACAAAGAGCAATTTGCGAGAGTCTAATCGAACCGTATCAAGTTGAGTGCACTGCTGCTATGTTTTGCTTGTCATCGCAAAGAACCCTAATTAACAAGAAGGAGCTCGAATTGTATTAAGCCAAATGCATTGTTGTCACATTTCGCTCGTCACTGATATAAGGTCTAGCAAGCTGAAAATAAGCCCTTCTTATTTACGATATCTTCCTTAGTAGCTAATAATAATCTAACCAGAATAGAGACAAACAACCACAATGAGTTTTTTTTTTTTTTTTTTTTTTTCACGTTTTTGGCCTTTCTTCTTTTGTTTGATTTTCACTAATATGTCTTTGGCCTTACTTCTTCTCTTTGATTTTCGCTAATACGTACATTTTCTTATTGCTCTGCAATAAGCAGAGCATCTATCTAAAGACTCTTTAGGACTCTCCTATTTGAAGCTGAAGTTATAATGGGTAGAGACTTTTTTTACTTTCTTTTTCTATCTATGAAATTGGATAAAAACTCATGTTCTTGAACACAAGAACTTCTTTTTCATGAAATCTTGAATGTTTTCACTGTTACAGGGCTCTAATTCTGCATTAAAAAAAAAAAATGAAAACACTTGCAGGCCTTACCTATCCCTTTTTTTTTTTTTTTAGGAATCAAATATACCTTTAAAAAATTCCTTGTTGTCAGAATTCCCCCATACTCGTCGTCGGATTCTATCTCGCAATACGCAGCCTTGCTCCACTTCCACGTTGCACCGCTTGCCGTCCTTTGCTCGCTCGTTCCCTGGCTTCTGGCTCGCCGTTTTCTTCTTGTTGTCTCGCCGGATTCATGTTCCTTCACCGAAAAATTTCCCAGCTCGCCGACTTCATTTATATATATATATATATATATATATATATTGAGCTCTACACGTCCACTATATTCAATTACTCACACACACCAATATACACACATACACATTCAAACCCCACCAAAACACACGTAAATACATGTACACACACCCTTAATTTCATCTTGTACAAGTCTCACCTGCACGCACACTCATATATATATATATGTATATATATGCACAGCATGGTTGTCAAAATCATGATTTTACTTAAAATTAAATAGTATAGAATCGATAAAATCGTATAAAATTATATAAAATTGGTAGAATCAGTAACTTATAGAATCGTATATCTAAACTCATAATTATATTAAAAGTCTATACCTAAATGATTTTTCTTCCATTTTGATTAGAAAAAACTTCATAAAATTACAAACTCGTAGAATCATACAATTGACTCGTGATTTTAACAACCATGATAAGCATAACATATTTGACAATCGTGTCAATATGATAAAAAAAAAAAAAATCAATTGTATATTCATATAATATCCACTCTATACACAAATGACAGTATACCACAGAGTTCTACTCACCTTAATCTGATTTTTATTATTCATAGTAATTTTTAGGTAAATTTGCGAGGAGATTTTCTTCTTCTAAAAACATAAGAAAAACACACTATTACATGCTATTCATGACTAAGATTATTCTATCTAGTGTATTCCTAGCTATTTTAACTATTTTTTAAGCTAAATCCTATTTTTTATATATATATTAAAATTATATTTAAATTTAGAAAATAAAACCTTTCCCACGCAAAACTAGTTTAGTTTCGTAGAGCTTACCTTGAAGATCCTATTGGTGGTCTTAGTTTGTAATTTGGAGGTCGTGAATTTTTTTCTTCATGTTTCCCTTTTCTCCTTTGTTTTCGTCTCGTCGTTATCCCTCTCTCTCGCTTTCTATCTTCACTTTTTGCTTATGAGAAATGGGAAGCTTTTGGTCAAAACATATATATAACTTTTTTATTTTCTAGGTACGTTTATTACGTGCGATAATTTAAATGAATTTAGTAATTTTAGTATTTTATTATGAAATTTTACAACTAAGCTAATTAAATTATTTTGAGTGTGAATATTTACTTGGAATTTTTATTTGACTATCCTAAGCTTGTGATTTTAATTTATTTTATCATTTATTCTAAAATTTTCCACGATTCAGTTTCTACGTAATTATTTCTTTTGATTTAAAGTTACATGAAGTATAGTTAAGGTTTTTAATAAATCTTTTAACTATTCTGATATTATATATAATTAATTTTCACAGGTTTTACATTCTCTCCCCTTTAAGAGTTTTATCTTCAAAACTTTAGAAAGTACTTGGATCTCCAAATAGTTAGGGGTATCTCTACCTCATCTCATCTTCCCTCTCCCAAGTAGCTTCTCATTTGGAGTGTTGGCTCCATTGTACCTTGACGTATCTAATAGTCTTGTTGCACAATTCTTGGGCTTAAGTGTCAATAACTAGGATAGGATGTTCCCGATACGTCAAATTTGGTTGAATCATCAAAATATCCATCTCGATTGCTTTTTTTGGAATCTGGGATGTGCTTTTGGAGCAATGACATGTGGAATACATTATGGATTCTCGATAACCAGAGAGGTAGAGCTAGTCGGTAGGGTACTTCTCTGACCCTTTCTAGAATCTCATATGGCCCTACATATCTAGGACTCAATTTTTTTTTTAGTTCCAAATCTTTTTGTCCCTTTGATTGGTGTGACCTTCAGATAGATGTATTCCCCTGGTAGAAACTAAATCTCCCTTCTCTTCAAATTAGCCCAACTCTTCTGACAAGATTGAATTTCCTTCATTCTTTGTCTAATGGTGGCAACCTTGTCTATTGTTTCTTGTAGCAAATCTAGCCCAATTGTACTTTGTTTGATTTTATCCCAGTATAACAGAGATCTACACTTCCTTATGTATAAGGCTTCATAGGGGCCATCTTAATTGATGAGCGATAGCTATTGTTGTAAACAAAATCAACTAATGGCAAGTATCAATCCTAACTATCTTTGAAATCTAATGCGCAAGCTCTTAGTATATCCTCCAATGTCTGGATAGTTTGCTTGGATTTCCCATTTTTTGGGGGATGATATGTTATGCTGAATTGCAGTTTTGTTCCCATAGCTTGTTGTAGACTTCTCTAGAATTTTGATAAAAATCATGGATTTCGATCAAATACTATACTATGTGGCACTTCGTGGAGTCTTACAATTTCTCGGAGATAGATCCCGGCTAATTTATCCAAGAATTAGGTCATATTAATGTGTAAGAAATGGGTGGATTTGGTTAAACGATCCACAATTACCATACCGCTTCGTATCCAACCCTTATTCTTGGCAATGCTGTGACGAAGTCTATAGTGATTCGTTCCCACTTCCATTCTAGAAATGGTAATGGTTATAGTAATCCCTTGGGTTTCTGATGTTCGGCTTTAACTTGTTAGCAGACAGAACATTAAGAGACAAATCATGCTGCATCTCTCTTCATACCTTCCCACCAATAGCCCTTCTTGAGTTCCTAATACAACTTTATTTTCCTTAGGTGTATCATTTATCCAAAATTGTAGGCTTCATCTAAAATATCATTTCTCAATTTTGTATCTTTAGGTATGCACCATCTACCCCGCAACTTTAAGACTCCATCTTGATCCACTTCAAAGTCAATACTGGTGCCTTGCTCTACTTTGTTTCGAAGGTCTGTTATCTTCGGATCATTGAGCTGCATCTCCTTTATTCTATCGAAGAGAGTAAGCCATACTTCTAGAGTGGATATCTAGGCTTCCTCTTCGTGCCATAGGAATTTAACCCTCAGCTTCTTGAATTCATGTATCAACTATTGTTTTTCGGTTAATAGCACTACTAACTGGCCGTGATTCCTTCAACTCAGAGCATTAGCTATGGCATTGGCTTTCCCTAAATGCTAGTTGATACTAAAATCATAGTCTTTGATGAGTTCAAGTGATCTTCTCTATCACATATTGAGCTCCTTTTGAGTAAATAGATATTTCAAGCTCTAGTAATTCATGTGTATTTCACATTTCTGCCTATATAAGTAATGTCTCCATATCTTTAAGGAAAATACGATTGCAACTAGTTCCAAATCATGAGCAGGGTAATTCCGCTTGTGCAGTTTCAACTATCTTGAAGGGTAAGCTACAACTTTCTTGTTTCGTTTTAGAATGCATCTCAATCCATTTTGTAAGGAATCACTATAGACACAAAAAGGTTCCTCCAAGTTAAGCAAAGTCAAAATAGGAGCTGAGATCAACCGTTGCTTTAACTCCTGAAAGCTTCTCTCACAATTATCATCCCACTCAAACTTTACATCTTTTTGGGGTTAGTCTAGTCAACGACTTCAATATTTGTGAAAAGTTCTTCACAAATCTTTTGTAGTATCCAATTAACCCAAGAAAACTTCTCACTTCTGTAATTGTAGTGGGTTGTTTCTAGTCGATTATGGCTTCTATCTTAGCTGGATCCACCGTCATGCCTTCACCGGATATAATATGCCCTAAGAATGCCACTTGACTCATCTAAAACTCGCATTTGAACAATTTTGTGTATAATTGATGTTCTTTCAATAGTCTTAGGGCAATCCTCAAGTGTTCTTCATGCTCTAGCTGAGTCTTGGAATAAATTAGGATATTGTTGATGAAAACCACTATAAATTTATTTAAGAATTACTTGAAGATCCTATTCATGAGGTCTATGAACATAGCTAGAGCATCATTAACCCGAATGGCATAACTAGAAATTCGTAATGACCATATCGCATTTGGAAGGCAATCTTAAGTATATCTTTGGACTTAATCCTCAACTAATGGTATCTGGATCGCAAATTTATTCGAGAGAAGACACTTTCTCTTCGTAACTAATCAAACAAATCATCAATTCTTGGTAATGGATATTTGTTCTTGATGGTTACCTTGTTCAATTCACGATAATTGATGCATAGCCACATAGATCCATCCTTCTTCTTGAAAAATAGCATTGGAGCTCCCTAAGGTGATACGCATGGGCGAATAAATCCCTTCTCGATCAATTCTTGCAATTGCTTCTTCAATTCCTTCAACTCGATCAGAGCCATTTGATAAGATGCCTTTAAGATTGGTTTGGCACTAGGCTTTATTTCGATGGTAAAATCCATCTCTCTTGAAGGTGGTAATCCTAGTAATTCTTCGAGAAATACCTCAGGGAATTTATTGGTGATAAGTATTTCCTCCAATCTCGATGATCTTTTTCTGTCTCTATTGCACTGATTAAGCACATGCTCAAGTTTTCAAGATACTCTCCTCCTTCTTGTAATACGTTAGTAGAAGCTTTTGGATTTCTTCTTGATTGTCCTCAATATACTATAGTCTCCGCTCTTAGCTTGGTGAACTGCACTTCCTTATTCTTGCGGTCTACATTGGCAAAGTGCTTCAATAACTAATCCATTCCTAAGATCGCTTCATAGCCTCTCATGGATAAAATGATCAAATCTGCAGATATGTTTCTTCCTTGTATCTCGATTAGGCATTCTTTCACTATCTCCTTGGTGATGGCTTTTCCTCCAGTAGGAGTATTAATCCTTAAGATCTTTAGAGAAGGTTGAACTTACAGTTTCCGTCGTCGAGCTACAATCGAACTTATGAAAGAATGTGTAGCTCCCATGTTGAAGAGAACAAAACTTAGTTGAGCAGCGACTAAAACGGATCTTATTAATTACTTAGTACTTGTTTAATTTATAAATTCTTACCTACTTAGATCTTCTAATAATAAATCTTTTATAATTCTTAATTCTTTTAATTAATCTCCTAGTTAAGTTGCATATATATAATATTATACATAGGCTAGTCCAGACTTAACTTACATTTTACAACATCTCCCTCATCTATGTATTCTGTAGCTGCCAATTCGATATATCGGTATTGTCTAGGCTCTTCCCTCGCCTAATTTCCTATGTCAGTGCCTTCAATAGTGAACACTCAGGCATTTGTGGTCTGGGTGTTGGCTCTTTGCATTCCCTGCTCGAATGGTCGATTGGTTGGTCTTCTAATAGTAGTTCTAGGTGTTGTAACCTTCGATCCAAGTCCTTGGTGTCTCTTAAGGTAGACATTAACCATATGCCCTTGTTGTCTGCATACAAAACATATTGTGAAATTCTTTCGTGAACAATTTGGTGCCTTGTGATCGCTCAACATGCAATGGAAACATTTCCCCTTCAAGTGTGAGCACTCTTGAGCGTAATGTCTTTGGCCGCATTTCCAACAAACTACCGTTATAGGCTTTGCTGATGATGAGATAACTAATGGTTTGTTGCTTGGTGGTCTTACATTCATTATAGGCCTTTTTCCCTTATCATTTAGACTCGGTTAAAATAGTGATCTCTTTCCTAGAACACGCATCCCTGCACATGGTTAAGCTTGAGCTCTCATTTCTTTCACCTTTAGCTTTGTTTGCTCTAAAGCTCAGGCCTTGCTTACTACTTTTGAATATGTCTATAGCTCAAACTCCATAATTTGTTCTTATGTCTCTATATCCAATTCATTCACGAATAACTGTCACTTCAATGCATCTGAATCCTTGTAAATGTCTACGGAAAACTATAACAATCGATTAAATTCATTCTCGTATTAATCAATCGTTTTTGTACCTTTCTTTAACTGAAACAATTGTCCACTTAGCTATATCCTGACACTCTCTAGGAAGTATTCTCTGAAAAATTCTCCTTGGAATGTTTCCCATGAAATTGGCTAGGGCAAAGCCCTCTATTTGGCATCCCGCTACATCCTAGCCCTCATTTTTAATAAGTATGATGCATAAGCCACTTTTTGGTGGTCTGCTACTTCATAGGCCGCAAACGATCTTTCCAATTGCACCATCTATTCTTCTGTTTCCTCAGGTTTTCCATACGCCCCATCAAAGTATCTATTTGATCGGATGAAATTTGGAAATATGCTCCTTTGAATCCGACCAACTCCCCCCTAGTCATATCTTTGTTGACCTTCCACATAAGGTGCATGAGCAGTTGGGACTAGTGGAGGTGGTGGTGGCATCTGTGGTTGTTAAGGAGCAACTACAAGTGGTATCAGTTGCGGTTGAGGTACCAAGGGGATTGGTTGTAATGAAAGCTGACCTCCTAACATTAGATGTTAGATTAGCAAGGCCTATTGTTGGGTTAATTATTGAACCGTTGCTTCCAGCCTCGCTATACGTTCCTCCTCACTTCCTTCTTGATGGGTCGTTTTTCTGATCGTATCAAATTATAAATTTATAAATAAATAAAAAAAATCTAATGACCTAGTTAGGCAAGTGTACCTATTTAATGTAGTATAGATTGCAATGAGTGTCGCCCTTAAGGATCTTAAAAACAAATACTAGTATTACCGATTTTCTGCTATCTAGTATAAACCTTAATCTGAGATTAATAAATTAAACTACTAATTAACTAATCTAATAACCCTAAGATTAATTACAATCACTGTAATAAATGAATTCAATCACTGTAATAAATGAATTCAATCACAAAGACATACCATTCATCTTAATCCACTATAAAACTAGCTTTCTTATAATAATGTATTGATTAACAATTTGTTTATGCTTTGCACTGTAGGAATTCTCAATTAAACTAATTACTCCCTTGAGTTAATTAATTAATAACCTTATACGGAATAGTAGAGACCTCTCCCTCACTATCGCCCTACAAGATTTCATTAAGTTCATAATTCTCAAATTGCGATTAAATCTTTATTTAGAAAATTGAAGTTTTCCTACTTCTAGGTAAAACATGCAATCTTTTTATTCATGAAGATCTATTCTATTAGATAAGAACTCTCTCTATCTAACAAGAATTAAACATGCAATCAATTTGCGAGCATAAAATAATCACACAATAGTTAAAATACATGAATAGATACAAAGGCATAAACTTTTTATTAATCAATAAGTAATTTAATCACATGGTTTAAAGTCTCACAAGATACAGGGTAAATAAATTTACTCCTCCATGGAATTTACAGTAATCATGAGAAATCTAGAGAAGTAACAAGAATTCATGATGAAAAAAATAAACCCCCATAGACTTTTTGGTGATTTTCAATGATGCTCCAACGATTTCTCCTTTCAGATTCATAATTTTGCTCTCTTAGGGTTTTTAGAATGGTTGTGAGAAAAAATAAATCCAGATCTCTAATTTTCATAATAAAGCGAATATTTATAGTATAAGAAACAAGGTAGCATGCACGACCTAATGCACACTCGTGCTTAGGGCCATGTACTTTGGAAAAAGTGAAATTCTAGTGTTTTGAGTTTTGCATGGCCTCTTGCACGACCGTGCTCGGGGTTGTGCACTTTAAAATTCTTGCAATTTCTTCTTTAGGCAGATTTCTTACTTCAACACTACTCTCTACACCACTTGTGCAGCAGCCAGGGCATAATTTCATGATGCATTCTGATCACTTTTTGCTCTCCAGCACTAGCATCAACACGATCATGTTGAAGGTTGTGTGTACGTAAAAATCACCTTTTCCTATATTTTGCCTTGTTTTTGCTCGAATCTTCTTTAAGTCTTTAAATTGCACTCTTTAAACCCTGAAATCAAATATTACGCACTTAAGTATCTTTTTCTTAATAAATTCATGCAAAATTCATAAAAACCATATTCAATAAATGCTATAAATAAGGTTCTTTCAACACTTATCACTTCTCCATCGGAAGGGGCTTGAGCTACACTTCTTCATCTTGGCCTAGCCGCCTTACTTGGCATCCTAGGTTGTAGTTTTGGATTCTCTTGTGATATTGAAGGTGGAGTTCCTGCTTGGAAAGTTTCGTCCGTATCTCCATATTTAGTGGGCATTGTCATCCTTCATCCCCTACTAGTATTTCCACTGTAATTTATTAATGCAACATATAAAATATATTAAGACATTTCCAGTGATATATATCAATAATGATACGGATATCAATAGTAGTCATATAACATATTTGTATCGTTGCATCAAGGTCAAAAGTACATGAAAATCACAATATTTTATATACACTTTTTCAAAATTTACATTTCTTGGGTTTCTAGCTTATACATATGCCAACTTAAAGGGATATATATACTACATCACAAAATTTTCCCTCTCGAGTCTTATTAACACACAAGCATTACTATTCCTTATATATATTGCTTTTCCAAAATTGTTCTAACTCCATCCTTAGACTCGTAGGTGACGTCTCCTAATCCTTCACTTGTGTCCTCATCGCTTTCTCCTACTTCTTCTTCTTTCTCTTCCTCCTCTTCTTCTACTTCCTCTTCCTCTTCTTCTTCATCATCTTCTTCTTCTTCTTCTGGAGAGTCTAAGACTATGCTCTCGTTTTTCGGAGCACCCTCTAAATCAAAATTTTCTTTGGGAGGTGAATCCTCTTCTGAATCTTCCTCCTCCTCATCTTCCCATAATTCTAGTTCTATCATAAACATGTCTCCTTGGTTTACAATCTCGAACTCTCGGTGTTCAATGTAGTCCATAGTATCCCAAGAGTCTTTTGAGTATAACAACCCTTGGTTAACTCTCAACTTGCAATCATAAATCCCTCTCTTATACGTCCGTGAGTTTCTTCTAGACTTGATTGGAGGGATTGGGATTTCTTGGGGATACCCCATTTCTAGATCAAATTGAGCCACAAATAGTATTTTAAGTGGCACCTCCTCCATCCCTATCATTATTGCAAACCGAGTTTCTAGAGCAAGTAAGGCAATATACCTACTTTACCTATCTCTAAGATCCTCACTTAGCTTATCCAGCTGAATTTGCCACTGCTTAGTCAATCCGATTCTCTAATCTTCTATTATTTCATCCACCATCTTGTAAAGTGAAAAGTGTTCATTTTGGATTTGTAGTGATTGCATCCTCAGTCTATATCTTACCAAATCATCCTCATGTCTCATGCAACAAGTATTCCATTTCCAATCCACACACTTGAACATTCCTTGCATTTCGTCGATTATGCAAATTTTTGTTAGTTTTAATTCATTTATTTTCATTCCCAGATTCTACCCACTTTCTCCTAACAAGGTAGGTTTTTCCTATTTATAGGGTTGCTAAGCCAATCTCTTAAGATATTAACTCTTACTCCAGCTTATTTCTAATTCATATCTTACCTTATCTTAAACCATTAGTTCTGATACCACCAAAAGTTATCATGCCCTGTAGGGTACCCAATTCGTGACAACTCGCCACAATTGCTCGACCTTTACTAAGCAATCGTGAAGCATCTCAAACCAATACAAATTAACCTATTAAATCATAATAATTAACTAATTGAATGCCTCTATCATTTTTTCATCTCAAATAAAACTTGTTTCGTATTCAATAGAGGCATTATATATGTCTTAAAAGAGGGCCTCATCTAGGTCCCATACAAAATAAATACAACTAAGATCCCTTTGGATTAGATTAAATATTTACAAATCTTTAAGTGTCTGAATCTATCAAGTTATGTAAGATATTCTCACTATCTCTCTATCCTGCCCCTTTCCCCAAAGTTTTGCAACAATTGTACATACCTTGTTACGATGTCCCCTAAGGAAGTTTTAATAATCGCGTCCTGCAAGGAAAAATTTATACGAGGGTGAGCTAATAGCCCAATGAGATAGGAATGCGATCTCTTAATACTGTTTACACGTACAAACAATATCAAACAATTTTTCAAATCATATGCTATGCATGGGCAATCGTATGAATGCAACGTCACACATGGTCTTTCGATAACCTACGTAAAGTCTAAGGTTATGCCCCCTTGACGTTGGGTTAGGGATTTGGATCATACCATCAATGCTGGAGTCTCATACTCAATTAATTACTCTTATCTCTTTATTAGGGATTGTGTCTTAATTTCAATATCATAATCTCAAGTGTTACTCATACATCGAGCAATAAATACCTTCAAGGACAAACCAGACTCAAAACCATCAAGACGTGATAATCTCCTAATCACTTAATTTGCGCTTGGCATAACAGTAATCCTCCGATTACTTTTGATACGCCTTGTAGTAGTAATGGCTTTCGATATAATGCAATGTCTCGTGTAATGCGTGTTAAGTTTCATTTAAGTCAAAATAATTAATTTTTTATTTTGAGGTGATTACGCAAGATATAATCACAATTCATGAAAAGCAAATTAAATGAACTTTGGAATTTATCTACAATTGACAATTCACGTTTTACTATTTATTATGACTATATATATATATATTTCTTTTCCCTAAGACGTCATCTTATCCCCCTTTTCTTTTTTTTATATTATATTATACTATATTATATTAGATTATATATATATATATAATTATATAAATATCCACACGTTCATCTTCGTGGCACCTAACCCCTTTTCCTCCCTGCCACATTGCCATTCTCCTCGCCGATTTCAATCACTTTCTCTTTTTCTTTTTCTTTTTTTTTTTCTATTTATATTATAGTATTACTATTATAAATACTTATATGTATAAATGGTATAGCTGGTCACCATCTTCGCGACACCGTTGACTTCTTCGCCAGATTCCTCATCGTCGGAATTTCCCCGCACTCGTCGCCGGATTCCATCTCGCAATACGCAGCCTCGCTCCACTTCCACGTTGCACCACTCACCGTCCACTAGTCACTTGCTCGCTGGCTTTTTGGTCGCCGTTTTCTTCTCGTTGGCTCGCCGAATTCACGTTCCTTCAACGGAAAATTCCCCAGCTCGTTGACTTCGTTTATATATATATATATATATACGATTATATATTGAGCTCCTCACTTCCACTATATTCAATTACTCACACACACCAATATACACACATACACATACACATTCAAACCCCACCAGCACAAACGTAAATACATGTACACACACCCTCAATTTCATCATGTACAAGTCTCACCGACATGTGCACACTCACGTACACGCAGAACATATTTGGCAATCGAATCAATATGATAAAAAAAATCAATTGTATATTAATATTAAATATCCACTTCGTACACAAATAACAATATATCATAGAGTTTTACTCACTTTGTTCTCATTTTTTATTACTCGTAATAATCTTTAGGTAAATTTGTGGAGAAATTTTCTTCTCCTAAAAATATAGAAAAATACATTATTACATGCTATTCACAACTAAGATTATTCTATTTAATGTATTTTTAGTTATTTTAACTATTTTCTAAGACAAATTCTATTTTTTTATACACATTAAAATTACATTAAAATTTTAAAAATAAAAACTTTCTCGCACGAAACTAATCTAGTTTTGTAGAGCTCACCTTGAGAAACATATTGGTGGTTCCGATTTGTAATTTGGAGGTCGTACGTTGAAGTTACAAAACTTTTTCTTTGCGTTTTCCTTTTTCTCCTCTATTTTCATCTCGTTGTTATCCCTCTCTCTCACTTTCTATCTTCACTTTTTGCTTCTGAGAAATGGGAGGCTTCTGGAGTCTACGTCGATCAAGACACACACACACACATAGATATAACTTTTTTATTTTCCTGGTATGTTTGTCACGCTCGGTAATTTACGTGAACTTAATAAGTTTAGTGTTTTATTACGAAATTTTACAACTAAACTAATTAAATTATTTCGAGTGTGAATATTTATTTGGAATTTTTATTTGATTATCCTAAACTTATGGTTTTAATTTATTTTATCATTTATTCTAAAATTTTCCATGATTCACTTTTTGTGTGATTATTTCTTTTAATTTAAAGTTACATAGAGTATAGTTAAGGCTTTTAATAAGATCTTTTAACTATTATAATATTATATGTAATCAATTTTTATGGGTTTTACACACCCTAAACGGAATAAGGCCAAACATTATGAAGCCTCCCATTGGAGCTAACAATTTCAAAATCAAGGGTATGGTAATTCAACTCTTGCAGCAATACTATTAATTCAATGGATTACCAAATGAGGACCCCCATGCTCACATTCAAACATTCTTAAAAATTTGTGGGACCCTCAAGAATAACAGGGTGACAAATGAAGTAGTGCGTACTAGACTATTCCCTTTTTCACTAAGGGGGAAAACTAAAAATTGGCTTCAACCGTTGGGTCTTACAGCTTTAACTACATGGGATGATACGGTAAAGCTATTCCTAGATAACTACTTCCCACCTTGCAAGACAACCAAGCTTTGGAATGACATTGCATCATTCATGTAACAGGATGGTGAAGCCATATATGATGCTTGGCAATGATGGATAGAATTGTTGAGAAAGTGCCTACACCATGTAACGGAGGGGAAATTGAATTAGGGTTTCTGACTGGGGTTCGAGGGAGTCAAGAAGAAAGAAAGGGAAAGTAACCGAGAGGATGTAGTTGTCAGAGTCGAAGAAGTGAAGTGAAGTGATGGCACGCGTGAGTAGGTTAGGAAAGGATGCTGTCGGTCATTCTGGGTAGTGGGCTAAGGCCGGGAAGAAATACAGGCCAAGGCTCGTGGGCAGTTATTGGGCTGGAAGAAGTAGAGGCCCATTCTGTAGGCTGCCTACCATCCATCGAAGCCCGCCTATAGCAGGAGGAGCAGATTCCAGAAAATACTCCATAACAAACTCACATGGGTTGTTAGTGTTACTCAACAACCTTATCAAAACATTATTAGACATAATATATTCATGTAAGAGAGGTGGAGAGAGTTTTTGTGAATAAGAAGAACAAAACTTTTTCCTCCGAATTTGGCTGATCAATTTGCAATTCGAATTGATCTAATTATCTCCATTACAAGTGGTATCAGAGCGAGGTTGTTGCCATGGAGACCCATGAATCCAAGAAGCTGGACGAAGCCATTCGCAGTACTATGAAGGAACACACAGAAGAAGCCCTTAAACCCATTCATGACACATTAAAGAGGATGCAAGAGCTGATGGATTAACAGATACTCACCATTGCTGAACTGAAGATGAGTAAGCCTGATCGGTTGGAAGCATCTGGCTCCACGGCAATTGATTCGGGTAAGTTACCTGAAATTGATGAAAAACATGGGTTAACATTAACTCAAACTGTAGCGGTAGGAAACCATTTGCAAACACGAGCACCTAGGATGGATTTTCCATCTTTTGATGGCCACGACATTAAGGATTGGTTATACAAGGCACAACAATATTTTGAAATTGATTTAACTCCCAAGGACTGGAAAATTAGGGTGGTAGCCATGTATTTAGAAGGTAGGGCTTTGAAATGGTATCATACATACATTCGGACCCTTGAGGATAACCATGTTGTCACTTGGAATGAATTGGTTAAGGCTTTACAAGCCAGGTTTGGGGAGAAGGCTTATGAGGACCCTATAGCTGAACTTAAAGAATTACACCAGCAAGGAATGTTGCAAGATTATCTAAAGGAGTTCGAGCACCTACTTACTCAGGTCAGATTACCAGAAAATTACTTGATTAGTTGTTTTATGAGTGGTTTGCATCCATCCATACAATACCCTATTAGAATATTCAACCCACAAACCCTACAAGAAACATATTCACTAGCCAAACTGCAAGAAGCTAACCTATTGTCCACCAATCAATACCTTAAAACACCCCGTATAACCCACAATTCAAACGCATCCAACCTCAACCCATACCCACCTTCTAGTAAAAACCAAACCTACCTTAAAAACACCACCACCACTAGTACCAACAAAACCAACATCCATCCAAACACCAACAGTCCCACCATATACTACAACCCAACCAGACCATCAAACACATTTAACCCTCAAACGCGACTAACCAAGAGATTGACTCCTGAGGAACTAGAAGAGAAGAGAAGGAAGAAGTAATGCTTCTGGTGTGATGAACCTTTTGGTCTAAGACATCGTTGCAAGAAAAGGTTGAATATGCTGGTAGTGGATGCAGAGGAGGGACCCATAGAGGTAGATGATGAGGAAGGATCTCAAGTAGGGGTTGAGACTAACCTTGCCAATCTCACTCTCAACGCTTTGGATACAGGAAGAGGATCCTCTCTAAGTAGCATGAAGATACAAGGGAGCTACAAAAGAAGGAAGGTGGGAATTCTCATTGACACTTGCAGTTCATTGAACGCCTTGCTAAAGGATTTAAATGCCCCCTTACTGACATTTCCCCAATGAAGGTAACCTTGGCTGATGGCACCGAGGTCTACAGCATGAGTAAAATTCCCAATTTTACTTGGAAAACACAAGGATACGAGTTTGTGGCAGAAGTTTATATGTTAACCTTATCTGGATGCGACATTATCCTAGGACTACCTTGGTTGGAATCATTGGGTACTATACGTTGGAATTTCCAACACTTAACCATGGATTTTGAGTTGAACCAACAGAAATACAGATTGGTGGGGAACAGGGAGCAATTGAAGGTTATCAAGTTATCTGAGTTGAGTAGAATTATTGCTAGTGGAAGAGCCGTGCAGTGTGAATGCTAGATGGTACAAGCTAAGGATGAGAAGACTCAAGATGGATCTCATCAAGGTTTACACCCACTTGTCATGGATATACTAGAAGAGTTCTTGGATCTATTTGAAGAACCCCATGGATTACCTCCAGTCCAGGTACATGATCATAGAATACCATTACAAAAGGATTCAAAGATAATCAATATACGACCTTACCGGCATTTCGCAGTACAGAAGACAGTCTTGGAAGAAATGGTTAGGGAAATGCTTTTGAGTGGAACTATTCAACATAGCCACGACCCATTTGCTTCACCAGTAGTCTTGGTGAAGAAAAAAGACAGCATGTGGCGCATGTGTGTTGACTTCCGCGAGTTGAATAGGCAGACGGTTAAGGATAGGTTTCCAATACCTATTGTTGAGGACCTATTTGATGAGTTACATGGATCTGCCTATTTCAACAAGCTAGATTTGAGATCGAGCTATCATCAAATAAGGATGTGCCCTGAAGATATCTACAAGACAGCCTTCAAGACACATGAAGGGCATTGCGAATTCTTGGTAATGCCCTTTGGCCTAACAAATGGCCCGTCTACTTTCTAAGGGCTTGTGAATCATATATTTAAGGCCTATTTACGGAAATTCGTCTTAGTCTTTTTTGACGATATTTTGGTTTATAGCCCAACACTTGAGGACCATGGACAACACCTACGAACTGTATTTGGAGTTCTTCGACGAGAACAACTTTACATTAAGAGGTCTAAGTGTGTCTTTGGAGCAACACAAATTGAATACTTGGGGCATATTGTGAGTAGGACAGGAGTGGCTACTGACCCTAAGAAGATTGAATCCATTGTTAAGTGGCCAGTTCCTAAGAATATAAGGCAACTAAGAGGCTTTTTAAGTCTGACAGGCTATTATAGGAGGTTCATCAGTGGATATAGTGTTATTGCAAGGCCCCTTACATTGTTGTTAAAAAGGGACAACTTCCACTGGGATCATACCTGCTTACAGGCTTTTGAAACGCTCAAAGCAGCTATGGTAAGTTCCCTAGTTTTAAGCTTACCAGATTACACTAAGGGGTTTGTGGTAGAGACGGATGCTAGTGGGGATGGAATTAGAGCTATTTTGATGCAAGAACGTCACCCAATAGCCTTCCTAAGCAAGACCTTATCTCAAAGACAACAAGGGTTGTCTGTATATGAGAAGGAATTGCTAGCCTTAGTATATGTAGTGGAAAAATGGCGGCACTATTTGATGGGACAACACTTTGTGGTCAAAACTGACCATCAAAGCCTGAAGCACTTGTTAGAGCAACGACTAGTTAATTCTAGTCAACATAAGTGGTTAACTAAGTTGCTAGGAATGGATTACGAGATACAGTACAAGAGTAGACAGACTAACACTACTACTGATGCCCTGTCCAGATTGGGTCATGCTGAGTTGAGAACCCTGAAGGTGACAATCACCACCCCTAAACTAGTTCAAGAAATTAGAGACAGTTGGAAGTTGCCAGGAGGCTACCTGGATGTTTTGAACCAACTGGAGGCCGGAAAGGTGTGTAAAAACTTCACTCTGAATCATGGTATGTTAAGGAGAAAGGGTAAATGTGTGGTAGGACCTTCGAGTCCCTTGAGAAGGAGACTATTGGGAATGTATCATGATGGGGTACTTGGTGGACATTCAGGGGCCCATACTACTTACAAGAAGTTAGGTGTTGTGTTTTACTGGCCCAAGCTAGAGAAAGATGTGAGGCAATATGTACGAGATTGTGAAATTTGCCAATGACACAAATTTGAAAATATAGCTACCCCGGGGTTACTGCAACCATTACCAGTACCTAATACTTGTTGGGCTGAAGTTACCATGGACTTCATAG
Source organism: Laguncularia racemosa (assembly GCA_037954665.1). Classification (NCBI taxonomy): domain Eukaryota; kingdom Viridiplantae; phylum Streptophyta; class Magnoliopsida; order Myrtales; family Combretaceae; genus Laguncularia; species Laguncularia racemosa. Next base: position 3,449,866 of record JBBMOL010000033.1, on the reverse strand, counting down.
AAGGTCTTCCTAAATCTCAAAGGCGAGAGGTGATCATGGTAGTAGTAGATCGCCTAAGAAAATATGCACATTTTTTGGCCTTGTCTCACCCATATACAGCTCCCCAGGTGGCCAAGTTATATCTGGAACAGGTGTTCAAGCTGCATGGGTTACCAGAAAGTTTGACTAGTGATCAAGATCCTATATTCATTAGTCACTTATGGCAAGAATTCTTTAAGCTACAAGGGGTCGAGTTAAATCTGTCCACAGCCTACCATCCACAGACAGATGGACAAACGGAGAGGGTCAATAGATGCCCGGAAACCTATCTCAGGTGTATGACCAGTGATAGTTCTAGGAAATGGGGGCAATATTTAGCAGTGGCTGAATGGTGGTATAACACTAACTACCACTCGAGTGCTAAAAAGACTCCTTTTGAGATCCTATATAGGTATCCTCCTCCATTGCACCTTCCATACATCCTAAGGGACTCGCACAACGCCACTGTGGACAACATGTTGACCAAAAGAGAAGAAGCAATTAAGATCCTAAGGTTTCATCTCCGGAGAGCCCAGAATAGGATGAAACAACAAGCCGAAAAGAAGAGGACTGATCGAGAGTTTAACATTGGAGATAAGGTTTTACTTAAACTCCAACCCTACCGGCAAGGAAGCTTAAAGAGAACCCAAAACCCTAAGCTAGCAGCTAAATATTATGGGCCCTACAAAATAATAGACAGGATAGGGAAGGTAGCGTACCGATTGGAACTGCCAACAGAAGCGGAAATCCATCACACCTTCCATGTTTCACAGTTGAAGAGTTACCACGGCTCTGGAAGTGATCATCTTCCCTCACTACCTGCAGTAACTGAAGAAGAAGAGTTAGATCCAGTACAGATATTAGACAGAAAAATGGCAAAAAGAGGGAATATCGCGGAAACCATGGGTCTCATCTTATGGCGAGATCGTTCCCCAGCAGATGTGACCTGGGAGTTCTTGGAGGATTTGAAGCTTAGATACCCCTATTCTCCCTTGTGGACAAGGGAATTTCGAGAGGAAGGGACTGTAACGGGGGGGGGGGGGGGGAGGATTGAATTAGGGTTTCTGACTGCGGTTCGAGGGAGTCAAGAAGAAAGAAAGGGAAAGTAACCGAGAGGATGCAATTGTCAGAGTCGAAGAAGTGAAGTGAAGTGATGGCACGTGTGAGCAGGTTAGGAAAGGATGCTGTCGATCATTCTAGGTAGTGGGCTAAGGCCGGGAAGAAATAAAGGCCAAGGCTCGTGGGCAGTTATTGGGCTGGAAGAAGTAGAGGCCCATTCTGTAGGCTGCCTACCATCCATTGAAGCCCGTCCATAGCAGGAGGAGCAGATTCCAGAAAATATTCCATAACAAACTCACATGGGTTGTTAGTATTACTCAACAACCTTATCAAAACATTATTAGACATAATATATTCATGTAAGAGAGGTGGAGAGAGTTTTTGTGAATAAGAAGAACAGAACTTTTTCCTCCGAATTTGGCTGATCAACTTGCATTCGAATTGATCTAATTATCCCCGTTACACACCATCAGCTACCCATATGGATGTAGGTACAAACCCTTTTGAATGTACTTAACCCAGCCACTCATCAGTTGCTAGATGCCATAGCTGGTAGTATATTAAATTCCAAATCCCTGAAAGAATCCTTGAAACTTTTTGCTAACATGGCTAAAAATAATTATTGGTTGGGCAACAATAGAGGCAAGCAAAAAGTGGTAAGTAAGTATGAAGTAGATCTCATGACTACTTTAGCAGCAAAGATGGAAGCTCTCAACCACTAGGTTTCTACCCTTAAGAATCCCTAAGGATCATAACCCCAAGTGGGAGATGTTAGTGAGAGTACAAACTTCTACAAGCGGAATGAGTAAGTAGATTACCTTGGGAATCAGAACAAGCAATAGTATAACCCGTATAGTAACACCTACAATTCTGGCATGAGAAACCATCCTAACCTCTCTTATGACAATCAGAATACCTAGAGATCTAGTTTTCCTCCACTAGGATTCCAAAAGCAACAAATGCCACCTTATCAGCCTATGCCCCATCCATCAGTACAACTACCTCAGCAAGAGAAGAAGACAAGTTTAGAAGATCTTATGAGTTAATTCATTCAAAGTTCTAAAGCAAGACATCAGAACTAAGAGGCTTCTATTCATAACCTTGAGAAGCAAATTAGTCAATTGGCCAAGATGATGTCAAAAAGGCAATCGGGCTCTCTCTTAGTAATATTGAGAATAATCCAAAAGAACAGGCGAAAGCCATAACCTTGAGGAGTGGGAAGGAATTGGAAATTGTAAAGAAACCTAAGCAAAAGAAAGAAGATAGTCAATCTTTTGAGAAGGAAAAAGTGAAACCTAAGAAGAAAGAACTCGAAAAGAAATCATCACCAATTGTCAAAAAGTATGTGCCAAAAATTCCATATCCAACTCCCCTCAATTAGAACAAAGACAGAGCGGTTCAATAAATTCCTTGAACTTTTCAAACAGCTGCATATTAATATTTCATTTGATGAGGCAGTTTTGCAAATGCCAAAATAGACTAAGTTCCTAAAAGAACTCTTATCTAACAAGAAAAAGTTAGAGAATGTTTTTACAATAGAAGTCAAAGAAAATTTCCCATCCATCGTTTAAAACAAACTTCCTTCGAAAATGAAGGATCTAGGTAGTTTTACAATTCTGTGTTTAGTTGATGACATTTCAGTTGATAAATCCCTAACCGATCTTAGGGTAAGTATTAATTTGATGCCATATTCTTTCTTCAAGAAATTAGGGTTAGCTAACCTAAAGCCTACTAGAATGAGTCTGTAACTTGCTAACCAATTCGTAAAAATCCCCAAGGGGATCATTAAGGATGTCTTGGTAAAGGTAGGAAACTTCATATACCCTATTGATTTTGTGATTCTGGACATAGATGAGGATGGGGATATGCCTTTAATCCTCAGAAGACCTTCCATTGCCACTGCTAGGGTGGTGATTGATGTGAAGGACGGCAAGCTTATACTGAGAATAGGAGATGAAGAGTTGGTAATTAAGATGGTTGTTGCCATAAAGCATTCCATATGTGTTGATGATTCATGTTATTTTGTCGATGTTGTTGATTCCTTAGTATATGAGCATCTTGAAGAGATTCTATACAAGGATGAGTTAAAACTAAGCTTGACACAAGGGGAGGAGAGAGACATGGACAACCTAGAGGTTTAGGCATTCACTAAGCAGCTTAATACTACAAAAGAAGTAACACCTTAAAAAGGGTTTTAAGAGTTCAAAAAAGGCAATGAGGTAAGACTTAAAACTTCCATGGAAGAGTCACCATTGTTGGAATTAAAACAGTTACCAAATTATCTGGAGTATACCTTTTTGGAATAAGACTCTAAGCTGCTAGTTATCATAGCTTCAGATCTATCTCAAAAGTAAAAAGCTCAATTACTCACGATCTTGAGAGCACACAAGTAAGTCATCGCTTGGAAGGTTTTAAACATCAAAGGTATCAATCCGCCTTTCTATACACATAAGATATTATTAGAAGAAAGATTTAAGCCTGTAGTACAACTACAGTGAATGCTAAATCCCAATATGAAAAAGGTAGTCAAGAAGGAAGTTATCAAGCTTCTTGATGCTGGACTAATATATCCTATATAAGATAGTTCTTGAGTTAGTCCAACACAAGTTGTGTCGAAAAAGGGAGAGATGACCGTGGCCCCCAATGAAAAGAGTGAACTCATACCGATGCATACCATCACCTGATGGTGGGTTTGTATAGACTACTAGAAATTGAATGATGCCACTAAAAAAGACCATTTCTCTCTTCCCTTTGTAGATTAGATGTTAGAGAGGCTGGCTAGACATATGTATTATTGCTACTTAGATGGGATGTCCGGATACTTCCAAATATCAATAGCTCCAGAGGACTAGGAGAAGACTACCTTCATTTGCCCCTATGGCACATACGCTTATTGGAGAATACCATTTTGGGTTATGTAATGCATTAGCTACATTTCAATGGTGTATGTTAGCTATAATCGATGATCTGGTAGAGAAAATTATGGAGGCCTTCTTGGACAATTTTTCAATCTTTGGTGATTCTTTATCTGACTGTCTAAAGAATCTAAAAAAGGTACTTATTTGCTGTGAAGAGACAAATCTTGTACTAAATTGGAAGAAATGCCACTTCATATGTAAAGAGGGCATTGTACTTGGCCACAAAGTTTCTCATAGGGGCATTGAAGTTAATCGAGCAAAAGTTGATGTAATTGACAAACTTCCCCCACTAAATTCAATCAAGGCTATAAGAAATTTTTTAGGTCATGCTGGTTTTTATAGATGCTTCATAAAGGACTTCTTCAAAATAACTTACCCATTGACTAAGCTATTGGAGAAGGATGTACTTTTCAACTTTATCCTTGAATGCCAACATACCTTTAATGTGCTCAAGGCAAGACTAACAAATGCTCCTATTATGATAGCTCCTGACTGAAACTCACCCTTTGAACTCATCTGTGATGCGAGCGATTATGCTATTCGGGCTGTTCTTGGACAAAAGCAGGACAAATTCCAACTTATCTACTACACTAACAAGACTCTTAAGAATGCTCAAGTGAATTACACTACCACAGGAAAAGAGATATTGGCTATGGTGTTTGCATGTGATAAATTTAGGTTGTATTTAATTATGTCCAAGGTTATTGTCTACACTAATCATTCCGCCTTAAGATTTCTATTAACTAAAACAGATGTGAAGCCTAAGCTTATCTAGTGGATTTTGCTCTTACAAGAATTTGACTTAGAGATTTGCGATAAAAGGGGGGTAGAGAATCTAGTAGTTGATCATCTCTCAAGACTTGAGAATCCCTATTTGGAGGAGCTTAAAAAGGAGGATATTAATGACTCCTTCCTTAAAAAAAAAGCTATATGCAGTTCGTTAGCTCATGAATCTAGAAACTCCATGGTTTATAGACTATACAAAATTATTTGGTAGTAAGAGTTCTCCCCAATGACCTTGATTATCATGTAAGAAGAATTTTTTTTTCAAAACTTAAATATTACTACTAGGAGGACCCCTTTCTTTTTTGGATTTGTGGAGATCAAGTAATAAGGAAATGTGTTTCACATGAAGAGGGATGAAAGATTCTCAGTGATTATCACTCCAACCCTACTAGTGGTCATTATTTAGCTAACCGGACTACATACAAGGTTTTAGAGACTGGTTTCTATTGGCCTACAACATTTAAAGATGCTCATTGTCGTTGTGTCATATGTGATAGACTTCAACGGTTAGGGAACATATCAAAGAGAGATGAGATGCCTCAGAACCTTACTCTAGAATGTGAGGTCTTTGACCTATGGGGCATTGACTTCGTCAGACCATTCTTTACTTCTTCTGGGAACAAATACGTGTTGGTAGCGGTAGACTATGTGTCTAAATGGGCTGAGGCATAAGCTCCACCTACAAATGATGCCCGAGTAGTTGTGAAGTTCCTTAAGAAGCTGTTATCTCATTTTAGAACCCTTAAAGCCATTATAAGCAATAGGGGAGTGCACTTTTGCAATGCACAAATGGAGAAGGTGTTAAGGAAATATGGTGTGACACATCAAATTACTACACCTTACCATCCTTAGACTAGCGAACAAGTAGAAATCTCCAATTGTGAGTTGAAAAGAATCCTAGAAAAAACAGTGCAGCATCATAGAAGAGATTGGGCAAAGAAGCTTGATGATGCCTTGTGGGTGTATAGAACAACCTACAAAACATTTTGATGGACTACTCCCTATAGGTTAGTTTATAGGAAGTCATGTCACCTTCTGGTAGAGATTGAGCACAAGGCATATTAGGCAATCAAAAAGGAAAATTTTGACTTAAAAGCTGTTGGATTGAAGAGGAGACTACAATTAAACGAACTTGATGAGTGGAGAAGGCAAACATATGAGAATATGAAGATATATAAGGAGAGGACAAAGAAATACCATGATATGCACATCTGCCATCCAAGGGAGTTCAAGAAAGGGGACTAAGTGCTTTTGTTTAATTCTTGGTTGGAACTTTTTCCCAAAAAATTGAAGTCAAGATGGTCTAGTCCTTTTATAGTCAAGAAGGTCTTCCCACATAACACAATAGAGCTTAAACATCTAGAGCATGATGATTTCAAAGTGAATGGTCATAAATTGAAGCTGTACATGGGAGATGGAATAGAACATGAACATCAAGGGGAGTCTAGACTCCAATTACCAGATATTTAGCTAACAAAAAAAGTGAAGGATGTCAAGCCAATGACATTAAAAAAGTGCGCTTCTTGAGAGGCAACCCATGACTGATCTAGGTAAGTTAAGTTCCTTTTGTTTCGTTTTTGTTTCACTATCATAAGTCTTTCTTACTACAAAAATTGTAGATTTATGGGGGAGTAAGTAAGCTTATTTGAGGGGAATGAGAGTCAATCCTTAAGTGTGGGGAAGCATTAATGACAAGTAAGAAAATTTAAGCTTTACTTCTCAAGTGTACTCGGTAAGTCATTTTCATGCTCTTTCATTTATGGAAAGGTGCACACTGAACAAACACGTAGATCAAACAACTTGGAGAGTTTTTACTTGCTTTTTGTACAATTCTTAAGCACCTACACAACCCTGAGCACAAGCAGTGCTCAAAGTAGTGCACACATGAAGAGAAGCTCCTTAACACTTTTTGGAGCCCTGCACTACCCTGAGCACGGCCGTGTAGGAGAAGGGCACTTTGTGCCCCCAAAAGCAAAAGCTCCCAGATGCCTTTTTAGAGTCCTGCACGACCTTGAGCACAACCGTGCAGAAGGCAAGGCACTTTTGTGCCCCAGATAAAACAACCCTCGAATAGCTCTTTAGGGCTCTATATGGCCTCGAGTACACTCGTGCAGAAGTCTAGGTAGAGTTTTCATGTGTATATATTTGTGTTTTCCTTCCTCCCTCATTCTTTCTTTTATTTCTCCCTAATTGAATATATTTCCCTCATGCCTCCTCTCCATGAAATTACATTCTTACACTCTACACACTTCTTCATCTATTTCTACTTCATCCATTAAACTATAAACTTCACATCCAAGTAAGCTTTTCTTTTCCCTCTACTTTTTGTGATTTGCATCTATGATTTCTTGATGGGTTCTCGCCATATTTGAATGGGTTCTTGCGCATGCATTAAAATGTGGTATTGATTGCTTGCTTGATGAGTTTCGCCTACTAAAACTAATTCACCCGGCGACACTACTCCTAAGACACCTAGGAAATGTGGAAAGGATCTAGTTATTGCTACATCCTCTAGTTTTGGGAAAGAGATAGATGAGGGAGATGATGCTGAAGAGGTAGATGAGGGGGATGATGATGAGGATGATCAAGAGGATAACAAAGCTACAATAGAGGTTGACGATAGCAATGAGGAGGAAGATTGAGAGCTAGATTGTCTGCTAGCTCTACACTTTCTTACTTAGTCCCTTTTTCTCATAATAATAATTGTTATATTTTCTGCATACGGGTTGTAACTAATTGAGCTCCCTTATGGGAAGACTCCCCATCTAAATCCAATGAATATTCTATTCTCTAGACTAAGATAGGCTAACTTCCATTTTCATTTTTTTTTGTTTTTGTTTTTTTTTTTTTTTTTTTTTAGGGTCAATGTTGCACAACCCTTGATTTGATGGATTCACAACTCAATAGATGATGAAAATCGGGAAAGTTCTTAGTGTCCTTTTTCTTTTATCTCTTTTTTTTTTCCTATATGTGCTTGCTTTGGAAAGATATTGGAGACAATGTCTTAAATAAGTATCGAGAGGGATATAAAGATAGAAGAAATTAGGTTTTGAATTGCTTATGCTTCTTATGCACTTGTTGATCAAATTTTCCTCATTTATAAGTTTATAATTGAGTTTAATTTTGATTTTGAATTATTAAAAAGTAAGAACATTGAAATTGTACTCATTAAAATATAAAAGTAGCATTCTTGTATACACAAATATAAAAGTCGTGATTTTGTATGCCTTACCCACCTATTGTTAGGCTTGGTATACTTAACTAGAGTTTTAGGATGAAATCCAAGAGGGGTAAATCTACTTGTTGTTTAATAGTTGAATTTTAAGTTATGAAGTAAATGGAAATCCCTAGTTTCAAGTGAAGTGGTTGTGTTTTTAAGTTGATTAGCTAGTATATTTAATATTCAATCATTTTGAGAGCTCTTTCAACTTTTTGTGAAAGAGGGCTTGTGAAATTGTTAACTTGGTAATCCCTTTTTGAAATGGTCTCTTTGAAAATAAATTAAGTATATTAAACTATAAAAAATGAAAAAAAAAAAAAAGCCTCTACTCTAATGACTTGGTTTACCTAGGTTACAAGTATCATTATTGAGTCCCTATGTTTTAAGGTAAGGGAGGTTCGATAAGGTCTCTTTAAAACCTAGTCACCTAAAGTCATCTATCTTAGGATTAGCTGACCGACGAAATTACCATAACTTTAAGGGACATCAAAAAGGCAAGTTTAGTGAGTCTTGTAACTCGAGTAAATAAGCTCGTAGCAACACCTTCCATCAAGGGGATAACGTCTTTAACTTAGGTGGTGAGCCCAGTTTATTGACTAAAAGCTCGCTACATGGATTACTTGGCTCAATCCAACTACACTAAATTGAAAAAAGAAATAAATTAATAATAATTGACTAAGTTTAAATAAAACTTTTGAAGGGACTTGAAAGAGAAAGGAAAATAATCTAGGAAAATAATAGATGCCATATACTTTCACTTCTTGTTGTTGTGCTTAGAGAAATACTTTAATGTTTTATATGCTTTTTAGTAAGTGGCGAGATGTGACTGAGTAACTTTGACTTTGTTTAATTTGTTATTTTCTTCATAACTTTGAAAGTGGTTGCTAAACTGTGCGGGTAATGGTTTAACTTACTTGGATTAATCTAAAAGTCTGATTATTGTATGCTAGGTACACATATAATTATAGTAGGTTTGAGCGATAGGCACTAACAAGTCACTAAAAAATAATTGAGTAAAGAATGTTGCTTGTAATTTGAAGTTCATAATGAGTATAATTGATGATAGGGTTTTTCTCTTATGTGAATTTATCAAGAAAAGGACACTTAAGTGCTTAATAATTGATTTCAGGGTTTAAAAAAGGACTATTGAAGGATTCAAAGAAGGTTTGAGCAAAAGATAAGGCGAGATTTGGCAAAGTGTAGAAAAGAGTGATTTCCACGTATACACAACCTTCAACACGGCCATGCAGACACTAGTGTTAGAAGACAAAAAGTGATCAGAATACATCTTGAAAATGTGCCATAGTTGCTACACAAGTTATGCAGAAAGTAGTACTGAAGAAAGAAATCTAACCGGAGAAGAAAATGAAGGAATTCCAGAGTGAACAACCCTAAGCATGATCATGCAGGAGGCTATGTAGAGCCTTAAACACTAAAATTTTACTTTATTTCGGTGTACACGACCCTGAGCATGGGCATGCACTAGGTTGTGACTGCTACCCCTATTTCTAAAACTACAAATACTCGATTTATTTTGCAATTTAGGGAGAACTCTAACCTTTTATCATTGTTAGTCACTCTAAAAAGCCTAAGAAAGCAGAGTTATGAACTTGAATAGAGAAATTGTTAAAGCATCATCGGATATCACAAAACATCTACAAAGGTTTATTCTTTTCATCATGATTACTTGTTATTCCTCTAAGTCTTTATGCTTATTGTAAATTCCTTGGAGGAGTAGATTTATATACCATGCATCTTGTGAAACTCTAAACCATGTGATTAAATTGTTTATTAATTAATAAAGAGTTTTATGCCTTCGTATCTATTCATATATTCTAATTGTTGTGTGATTAATTTATGCACACAAATTAATTGCATGTACGATTGTTGTTAAACAAAAAGAAGTTTCATCTAATAGGATAGATCTTCATGAATAGAAAAATTGCATGTTTTGCATAGAAGTAGAAAAACTTTGATTTTTTACACAAAGATTAAATCTTTACTTGGGAATTATAAACTTTAATGAAATCTTATATGGCGATAGTGAGTGAGAGGTTTCCACTATTCCATGTAGGGTTAAGAATTAATTAACTTGGGAGAGTAATTAGTTTAATTGAGAATTCCTGTAGTGTAAAGCATAAACAATTTATTAATCAATACCTTATTATAAGAAAGCTAAGGTTTATGATAGATTAAGATGAAGGCTGTATTTTTGTGATTGAAGTCATCTATTAAAGCAATTATAATTAATCTTAAGGTTGTTAGATTTGTTAATTGGTAGTTCAAATTATTAATCTCATATTAAGATTTAAACTAAATAGTAGAAAAACGGTAATACTAGTACTTGTTTTTAAAATCCTTGAGAACAATACCTACTAAAATCTATACTACATTAGATTAGTACACTTGCCTAGCTCAGTTGATAGATTTCTTTGGGTTTATAAATTTATAATTTGATACAATTGGAAGAGCATACATCAATACCTAGTGGTGCTTTGACAGGTGCCATCGAGGTTAATGACATTCCCCATCTTTCAAGTCATGCTTCCTTACCTGTAATCCATCTTAATGTACTTCCTCCTCTAGTTGTTGAGGCATCACAGTAGGGTGAGAAGGGAAACGTAAGTGTATCAACAATTGTATTTGAGGGAACTACTTCGTTTTAAGGTTTCACTGTCGGTTCCCATCTTGTGTAACCATTAGTGCATTTATATGCGAGGGAAGGAAAATTTTTGTCTGAGTCAATTTGTGGACAATCAAAAGTGACCAATGCCAAGATATCAATGTTTGGTCGTGCTATCGCACTCTTGGGTAGATCTTAGTAACCGGTATCAATGGGGCTCGTACCCTATGGTTCAAGATTAAGAGCATGGAGCCCATGGTTGTTAAAGCGAAAAAAATACTGGGTTGTCACTTGTTAACACAATGTCGTGAAAGAGTTATGGCTAAACTTGAAGAAATCGACCTTGAAATAGACACCTTAGTGATTTTTATACTAGGTCTACTGTAGGGTTAGGTTTTGATGCTTAGATTGTTGTGACAATGCAACCATTATTCTTGTAGGTCTTTAATGAACCTAGAAGGTTTAATAAAATAACAATCTTTTCTTGACTTGTTTAGACACTTGACTCATGCATATGTTTATTTTCTTATAGTAATGTCGATTGATATAATTGCATGCTTAAGAGGTATAATACTCACTTAGTAGGACGTTCATGAGATAGATGTGGTAAGGTTAATATAATTTTCTCAGAAACTATTAAATCACTTAAAAACATGTGCTGTGAAAGAATACCTTCATTTGCAAGCAACATACTTTTTTATAGAATGAAAAATGCACATAGCTATAATAGAAACTATTACGTTCCAAGTTAAGGGGGGTACTACCCACTACTTAATAGGTCAACCATGAAATCATTGGATAGCATGTTAGTTGGTAAGATTAACATGTACATATGAAAAGTACTATGTCATGCACTTAGGGACATAGTACTCTTACCAACCAGCATGACATAAACCGCAAAGCATCTTGCATTTGGGAGATAAATCTTCGACTAAGTGCTAGCAATATTGTACCATATGATTTGCCCCTTTGTAATACGCACGCGCACACACACACATATATATATATGATGTGCGCTAAGGAATTAAGTTTATATCCCTACAACAACTACAAATAAAGGCATCAAAGCAAGAGTAAACATGTCAAAAGTAGGCTCACATGACTTAAGCTGCATTTTCATTAATTTGCTCCTTCTGTACATTTCCCTTGTTACAAATGAAACTTTTTTATGTATTAAAAATTGATAGGAGTAGTGATAGCATCATTCTTCGGATTATGAAGTTTGCAATAGCTACTATCATGGACTTCTTCAACAACAAAGGGTCCTTCCCCCTTAGGCATAAACTTTGGTACCAAAGTACCTTGGCACATATGCTCAGCTGCTCGAAGCACAATATCTCCTTCCTGGAATGTCCTCTTTTTGACTAGACGATTATAAGCTATAGCTAGCTTGTGCTAATAGCTTTGCAAATTGCGTTTAGCAATATTGCACTTTTCTTCTAAGGCTTCCAAGTCCAACTTCCGCAAAGTGTCTAACTTGAGCTCAGCATCAATAGCTAGTCATGCGGAGGGAATCAAAACTTCTATTGGGACAACTGCCTTGGTCCCATACACTAAAGAGAAAAGCCTCACCTAAGTTGGTTTTTACTTGGATGTTTTATAAGCCCAAAGCACCAGTGGCAGCTTATCATGTCATTCCTTATGATTATTGTGAACCATTCGGCTGAGTAACTTAAGTATACTCTTGTTTGTTACATCCACTTACCAATTTCCTTTTAGGTAATAAGGTATAGATTTGACACGATCAATACTACAGGAAGCTAGCTATTGCCGAACATATGAGTTGATGAAAGGAGTCCCATTATCAGAAAGAATATGCTTTGGGATTCCAAATCTGCATATGATATTCTCCTTTATGAAACTCGTAATCGCTGGTCTCATAGCCTTCTTTAAAGGAGTTGCCTCTACCCATTTGGTAAAACACTCTATCCCTACCAGAATCTATATACATCCTCTTGATGGCAAGTGAATGGGACCGATAAGATCAAATGCCTAAGTGTGAAATGGCCATAGGGTTATTACACTATGAAGCATAATTACTAGAGTATAAATGGCGTTGCCATGTTACTAACATATGACACAAATTAATTTGGTGTGCCAAAAAATAATGTCAAAACTATTGTATGGAGATTATTAGCATGAGACATTGCTTTTCGCAAGTTGGATAATTGACCTTACTCTCTTAAAGAGTACATCTTAAATAATAAACAGGTCGCTCTTGGCCATCCAACTCATGCACAAGAAGGGCCCTAGTGGACTTATTAATGGAAGTCAAATACAAAATTAATGGCAACCCCTTTATCAGCATTGTCATGGTTTGAGGAGAAACCAATATGCCTTTAATTTTTTGCATTGCTTCTTCATGTATCTAATCCCACTAAAACAGAGTGCCTTTCTTCATCAGTTGATGTAAAGGATATGAAATCTCTACAAGTGTTGACATAAATCTCTTGATATAAGAAACTTTGCCCATGAAGGTTTTTAATTCTTTTAGGGTAACTAGAGACGGCATGAACACTATAGCATGGATTTTTGTTAGGTTGATAAGTGACAGAAGATTCTTAATTTTAGTGCTTATTAGTTATGGTTTTATATGGATTTCATGTGATTTGTTGAAGAAAATGGTACTTATATGATTAAATTTTAATTTTAAGCTTTAATGGAGACAAAAGAAAGGTTTAAGGTGATATGAGCAAAGGCGAGATAAAATTTGGCAAAAAAACGAAGAAAGTTGATTTTATTTCAGCACAACCTATGCAAACGCTAGTGCTAGATGCAAAAACAAAAATTTACCAGTAGTTATATCAAGGTGTGCCTCAAGTTCAGAACAGCTTGTGTTGATGCTAGTGTTTTTTTTTTTTTGTTTTTTTTTCAAGAAGCAAAAGTGTCAAGTTTTTTTTTTTCAGCCTTGCCCTGAGCACGACTGTGCTGGAGGCTGTGTTGAATTGGGCAGTGAAAATGACGTGTTTCGAAGTCAGCACGGCCTTGAGCATAGCCGTGCTGACACCTGTGCTAAACCCTGTTTTCGCATAACTATAAATAGATGCCTTGTTTTATTTTAACTAGATGATTATTATTATTATTATTAGGCTCCATTTTGAAAACCTTAAGGGGAGTGTTATTACAAGTTTCAAGAGGAGAATTGTTCGAACATCATTGGAGATCACAAAATAACACAAGGGATTACTCTTTTTATCATGAATCATTTTTACTTCTCTAGATTCTCTATATTTATTGAAAACTCCATGGAAGAGTAATTCTTTATATCTCTCATCTTATGAAACCCTAACTCGTGTATTGAAACATTGATTGATTAATGAATTGTTTATATCTTTGCATCTATTCATGTGGTTCCATTATTCTTGTGATTGATTTATGCGCACGAATTGATTGCATGTCTAATTTTTATTAGATTGAAAAAGGTTTCGTCTAGTAAATTAAATCTTTAAGAATAGAGAGATTACATGTTTTGCCCATGTTTTGCCTAAAGGTAGGAAAACATTAATTTTCTGCAATAAAGATTAAAGCTTTAATCAGAAATTGTGAACTTAATGAGATCTTGCATGACGGTAGTGAGGGAGAGGTCTCCATTATCTTGCGCATGATTGAGAATTGATTAACTCGAAGGAGTAATTGATTTTACTTGAGAATTCCTGTAGTGCAAAGTGTAAATCAATTCATTAATCAATATCTTATTTTAAGAATTTAAGGGTTAGGGTAGAACAAGATGAGGGGTATGTTTTGTGATTGAATACATTTTTTAAGATAATATCATTTAATTTTAAGGTTGTTAAGGTTTGTTAATTGTTAATTTAATTCATGATTTCCACATCGTAAATTAGGCTAGATAGTCGAGAAAGGTAATACTAGTACTTGTTTTCTAGATCCTAGAGGATGACACCTGTTAAATCTATACTACAGTCAATAGGCACACTGCCTAACTCAATCGTAGATTTTATGAGTTATAAATTTAAAACTTAAAACGATTGGTTAAATTCGAATGCACCATGTTTTTTTTGGCGTCGTTGCCGGGGATCTAGCAACGCAATATTATGAAAAATCGTAGTATCTACTACTCTAATCACTATTCTTATTTGTTTCATCTATTTCTCTTCTCTCCTATCTTTTGAAAAGTTCTAATTCACACTTGGTTGCCTTTTGCAGTGTATGACAAGGAATCTTCCCTCTAACATTCTTGATTTAGATCCTGAGATTAAGAGAACACTCTGCCAACTTTGAAGGAACAAGGCTGTTGAATCTTCTAAGCAGTCAATTAGTAAAGAGGGAAAACGTGATATAGTAGTGGCAATGAAGGTTAAAGAAGAAGAGCTAACTGAGAAACTTTCTGATAATTTTGTGTTAAAGTCATCCATAAAGATTCAGGTAAAGGTACAAGAAGTAATGGATGAGGATCCACCAAAGACAAACAGTGAGTATGTAAGGCCCACACTGGATGGTACGGGTCCAACCATTGTTAAGCCTCCCATTAGGGCTAATAATTTCGAGATCAAGGGTGTGGTGATTCAACTTCTACAACAATACTGTCAGTTCGATGGATTACCTGATGAAGACCCCCATGCTCACATTCATACATTCTTGGAGATTTGTGAAACTTTCAAGAACTATAGGATGACGGATGAAGCAAAGCATACAAGATTGTTCCCTTTTTCATTAAAAGGGAAGGCTCAGACTTGGCTTTAGTCATTAGGTCTCAAGGCTTTAGCTACATGGGATGACATCTCTTCTTTCACTCAACAAGATCATGAAATGATATATGATGCTTAGTAGAGATGGATAAAGTTGTTGAGAAAGTGTCCACATCACTAGTTACCTACATGGATGCAAGATTGGACATTTTTGAATGGGTTGAATCCGGGTACATGTCACTTGGTAGATGCCACAGTTGGTGGTACATTGAATACTAAGACTTTGGAGGACTCATTAAAGCTATTCGTGGATATGGCAAGAAACAATTACCAGTAGGGTCATAGCAAGAGTAAGTAGAAAGCGACAAGAATGTATGAAGTAGATGTCATGACTACTTTAATAGTAAAGATGGAAGCTGTGAGCCACCAAGTTGTAACTCTCAAGAATCCCCAAGGACCAAAACAACAACATTAGATGGGAGATCCTATGAAAGGTGTGAATCTTTTTTAACAATATGAGCAGGTAGATTATCTTAGGAATTCGAACAAACAACAGTATAATCAGTATGGTAACACCTACCATCCGAGGATGAGAAACCATATGAATCTATCTTATGGAAACCAGGACTATCAGAGAGCAAATTTACCACCACTAGGGCATTCAAAGCAACAGCCACCACTTTATCAACCTTTAGCGCAGCCACCTCAACAAGAAAAGAAGGGTAACTTGGAAGATATACTGAGTCAATTCATTTAGAGCTTTGATGTAAGATATCGTAATCAAGAGGCCTTGATTCACAATCTTGAGAAGCAAATTGGCCAATTGGCTAAGATGATGTATGAGAGACAACCTGGCTCTCTTCCCAGCAACACAGAAAACCATCCAAGGGAATAGGTGAAAGCCATTACATTGAGAAGCGGGAAAGAGTTACCATCTGAACAGATGCATGAAAAGAAGCAAGAAGATAATCAACCTATTAAAAAGGAGAAAATAACACCTGAGAAAACATATCTTAAGAGGAGATCACCACCAGCTATCGAAGGATATGTGCCAAAAATCCCTTATCCAGCTCGCCTCAATCAGAGCAAAGACAAGGAGCAATTTGGTAAATTCCTTAATCTATTTAAACAGCTACACATTAACATTTCATTTGTAGAGGCACTTTTGCAAATGCCGAAATATACTAAGTTCCTAAAGGAGCTTCTATCTAACAAGCGGAAGTTAGAGGATGTGTCTACCATAGAAGTTGATGCAAATTGCTCATTTATCATTCAGAATAAACTTCCTCTAAAGTTAAGGGATCCGGGTAGTTTCACAATTCCGTGTGTCATAGGTGATACTTTAGTTGATAAGGCCCTAGCTGATCTCGATGCCAGCATTAATTTAATGCCATACTCCTTTTTTAAGAAGTTGGAACTTTCTAACCTAACATCGACTAAGATGAGTTTACAGCTTGCTGATCGCTCTGTGAAGATTCCTAAGGGGATAATCGAAGATGTCTTGGTAAAGGTAGGGAATTTCATCTACCCCGTCGACTTTATAGTTCTAGAAATGGATGAGGATAGGAATATCCCTCTGATACTAGGGAGACCATTCCTAGCCACTGCCAAGGTAATAGTTGATGTAGGAGGAAGGAAGCTTACTTTGAGAATCGGAGATGAAGAGTTGGTAATCTAAATGGCTGTTGTTATGAAACACATTATATGCATTGATGACTCTTGTTACTTTATTAATGTTGTTGATATTTCAGTAGATGAGCATATGAAGGAAGTTCTGAGCAAAGATGAGTTAAAGCTAAGCTTAACATTGGGAGAGAAAAAGGATGCAGATAACCCAGAGGTTGCACTACTCATTGAACAGCTTGATGCTTCAGAAGGTGTTACATCTTAGCATGGGTTTGAAAATTTGAGAACAAAAAATGAGGCGAGACTTAAAACTTCTATAGAAGAGCCACTAGTGTTGGAATTAAAACAATTACTAGAGTATCTGGAATATGCTTTCCTTGTAGAAGACTCTAGCCTGTCGGTTATTATAGCCTCATATTTATCTCAAGAGCAGAAAGACCAATTACTCATGGTCTTGAGAGCACATAAGCGAGCCATCGCTTGGAAAAAATCTGATATAAAAGGTATCAACCCCTCCTTCTATACTCACAAAATTTTATTAAAAGAAGGATTCAAACCTATAGTGCAACCATAGAGACGGCTAAATCTTAATATGAAGGAGGTAGTTAAGAAGGAGGTGATTAAACTTCTTGACGTTGGACTTATTTACCCTATATTTGATAGCGGTTGGGTTAGTCCAACACAAGCGATGCTAAAGACAGGGAGGAATTGGATCTCCAACTGCCAGAGACTTAGTTGAAGAACATGAAGAGCGTCGAGCCAACGACGTTAAACAAGTGCGCTTCTTGGGAGGCAACCCATGTCTAACTTAGGTACGTAGCATTCCTTTTATTTTCTTTTTGTTGTCACTATCCTAAGTCTATTCTTTTTAGAAATTTGCAAATCTTAAGGGGAGTTTCTGAGCTTATTTGAAGAGAGCGGGAGTAATTTCTAAGTGTATAAGGAAGTGCCAATGACAAGTAAGGAAGTTTGAATTCTAATCACTACGTGCACCTGGTAAGTCTTTCTCCACGTTCATTTACATTTTTAGAGGTGCTCGATAATCATAGTTGTTGTCTATTAGCTTGGGCAAGTCTTATTTTCCCTCTATGAGTTTTTCAAAGTCTGTACTACCTTGAGCACAATCAGTGCTCAAGACTATGCACAACCTAAAGAGGTTATGTGGATGCTTTTGAAGTCAGCGTGACCCCGAGCATGGTCGTGTTGAAGCCCACGTTGCATCTATTAAACATTCTGTGGATTTTTTTAAGTCAGCACGGCCATACTGAAGCTAGGGAAGACTTGCCCTATAAAGCGCCGCTTTCTGTGCTCCTTTTGAGGGTTTGCACGGCCCCAAGTGTGGCCATGCAGCAACTTGTGTATCTTAAAAAAAAAAAACCCACATATATACACAGTTTCTCTCTCTCCTCCATCACTCTCTAAATCGTCACAGCAACCTTCCCTTACTCTCTCAATTTTCTTCTTCTTCTAACACTTCACATTCACACACTACATAATTCTTTCATTCCATTCATTTCATGGCCACATTTAAGTAAGTTTTTCTTCCCTTTTCTTCTTCTTTCTCTTCATTTAATTTTTGTGGACTCACACACTCAGCTAATTTTTCATGATTCATCTTGCATGTCCAACTTTATATGATGATTGTGGATGCAATTGTTTTTATATGTCATATTCCTCTTCCTTTGTGCGTAAGTATATTCTTGCAAGTGTTTTGTGTGTGATAGTGTTATATTATGCTGAATTTCTCTTTAAGTTGCTAGGGTTCTTAATCAATGTTTATTGAAATTGTTTAGGCTTTTGTGAACTTTATGCAATTAAAGGTTATTGAAATCATAGGATGTGAATGATTTGAATTTTTTATTGCTAATGACGCCATATTGCCATGTCTAGGGTTCTTAAGTGTCCACAAATTGGGGTTTTTGAAAAATCATTGGATATGGAAGGAAATTTTGGCGTTTCTGAGTGATTTTTGTGTGAAAATTCTTTTTTTTTTTCTTAGCATGGCCTTGTGCACAACTAATTTCCCGCGCCTGTGCTAATTTGAATTTCCACTATTCATATTTCTACCACACCTCCAACACGGCCATGCTGAACTGCATGACTCTCTCCTTTAATATATTTTCTTGTTTTGATGCTTTTCTTGTTCTACATCAATTTTTATTGATTTGTTTGAGACTAAAGCATCCATGTGAGCCTTGTTAAGCATCTCTCGTTTGTAAATGCATGTTCTATCCCTTAAGTTATCATATTGTTATGTCTTTGCATATCTTCTCCGCATAGATGAGGTATAAAAGAGCTTGCAAGAAGAACGCCTCCCCACATGCCTCTACTTCACAAGCCTCAAAATCTAAAAAGAGGCCTCGGGTTCAACAGCCTCCACAAGAGCCCATCAATGTTCAGCTGAAACTCTCTAATGAAACTTAGAGCAAGGAGAGAAGGAAAAGTCTTTAGGGCCTCACCTTTGGGAATAATGAATAGTTAGACTGGGAATTGCTTAGGGAATATGGAATTGAAGACAGAATTCACCCTTTGTTAAGTGTGGGTCTTTGGGCCACCTTGTTTGAGTTTAATGAACCAGCCTATAAAGGAATCACTTTGGAATTTCTCACCACTTTGAAGCTCACAAATCAGACGATGAGATTTCAAGCATATAGTATAGAGCATACTCTTCATCCTTCCAAGGTTGGTTTTTATCTGGGGTTATACTTGTTGGCTGAGAGTAATACCTAAGATTTCCAGTAATTGAAGAATGAATGGCCTGAGGGGGTGACGACTCAATCTTATTGAGCGCGGTTGTGTAGTTATGTGGAATGCGATGACCCTCCCCCTCGCTATCATCCTTCTAAATCGAAGGCCTCCTGCATGGTCAATGTAGATATGCAAGTACTTCACCACATTTTAGCTCACACTATCGATTCCAAAAAAAGCAGCCATTGAGTCATCAACACTTTTGAAATCTTTCAAATATATAGCATAGCCAACAATATGAGAATTAATGTGGGGCTGGAAGTTGCTAAATATTTCCGCAAGCAAGCCATAAATCCCAAGGCGAAGGGGATTTACTATAGAGGATACATCAACAAGTTTTTGAAAGGCTATAACATTTTTCAGGATCTTAGTTCAGCTAATCCAGGCATCTCCTCCACCACAATTACTGATGGGCCATTCCGGTTGTAGGGGTTGGTAAAGCTGATTGACCAGCCTTCTTCAACTAGATATTCCACTCCACCCAGAGGAGTTTCTTCTCCATACATCGCATCCACTTCTCGACCTCCCACCCATGAAAGTGAAATCCAGCAATAGAGGTAGGAATTTCAAGAAGAAAGGAAGTTGAACCAGTGGGAAAGAAAGAAGAATAAGCGCTTTCGAGCAGTTGTCTGGTCTTTCTTGGAGAGGCTTGCTAGCTATTTCTCTTCTCCACCAGCCAATTTACCTACATATGAGTCTTCTCTTGAGCAAACTTCATTTAGAAACAATGCTCCTGAGCCACCAAGGAGATATGAGGAGGCTCCCATGGCTACTAAGTCTTCTAGTTCAAAGGAGGAGGTGGGTGGTAAAGAAGAGATAGAAGAAGAAGAGGGTGAAGAGGAAACTGATTAGGTCAAGGAAGATGAGGAAGAAAATGATAAAGAAGGAGAGGATGATGAAGACAACAGTGAGGAGGAGGATTGATTTTATGACTTGATTGATTGATGTTGTTGTTTGTTTACTTTGTTTTACATATGACTTTTGCTTACATTTTCTTTTACTATGGTTTGTATATGCTGTGGAGATCCCTTTTTAGGGAAGACTTTAGATCTGCTGGGTGATTTCATCGTTTATCTAAACTAGGATAGTCTAAGTTCTCTTTTTACCTTTAATTTCTTTGTTTTTCTTTTTTTTTTTTTTTTAGGATGATGCTGCACAAACTTTGGGTTCATGGCTCTGGTGATGACATGCCATTACTGTTTTGCTCTTATACCCAACCTTGGACTCTACATGCAATCGTCTACATATAAAAACTAGGGAAGTTCTTAATGTCCTTTTCTTTCTGTTATTTCTCATTTCGTTTTTGCTTTTCCCTTTTGTGTGCTTAATTTGGGAAGACATTGGGGACAATGTCTTAAATAAGTGTGGGGAAGGGGTATATGGAACAAAGAAAATTGAGAAATTTGGGTTCTGCTTTACTTGTATTATCTATGCACTGTCCTATTAAATTTTCCCCATTTACAAGTTCGTAATTGAGTTTGAATGCTGATCTTGAATCATTAAAAGGTGAGATCCTTGAAATTGTGCTCATAAAAAAAAAATAGCATTCTTAAAGAGAAGAAGAAAAATCAATGATTCTGTATTCCTTACTTGCTTATTGTTAGACTCGGTATACTTAGTTGGAATTTTAGGATGAAATCTAAGTGGGGTAATCTTACTTGCTATTTAATTATTGATTCTAGAGTTATGAAATAGATCAAAGTCCTTAATTTAAAGTTAAATGGTTGTATTTTTAAGCTTATTGGTTAATATATTTACCTTTCAAAAACTTTAAGAGCTCTTCTAACTTTTCGTGAAAGGTGCATATGAAGTCTATCACTTGGTGAATACTCTTAAGTAATATCTTTGAAAATTAATTAATTAATGTGTTAATTGAGCAATAATGTGAAAAGCTTAGTTAGTATGAGCGGGCTTTGGTCCCTCAAAAGAGTGAAGTCTAACTCCGCTGCTAACTAGTCAATCAATTAAAGAAATAATAAGTCGCTACTCTAATGACTTGGGTTCTCCAAGTTAAGAGTATTTTTATGAACCCCTAAAGTTAAGATAATAGAGGTTCGATGGGGTCCTTTTAAAACTTGGTCACCTAAGGTTGTCTGGCTTGGGATCGGCCGTCCGATGATATTATAATAACAAGATGGGATACAAAAAGGGTAAAGTTCAGTAGGTCTTGTAACTCGAACAATTAAGTCCGTAGGGATGCCTTCAATTGAGGGGATAACGTCTGTTAACTTAGGTGACAAGCTCAAGATTATCGGCTGAACATTCATTACATGGGTTGTAAGATCATAAATAACTTAATTTGATAGATATATATATATATATATAAAAAAAAAGAGAGGAAAACTTAGAATTTTTTTTTTCAAAGGTTTAACAAAAAGAGGAAGAAAGTTCAGGGGAAGGATGGATGGCATATACTTTCACTTGAGGTTACTGTGCTTAGAAGAGGTAGTTGAACGGTTTATATATTCTCTAGTAAGTGGTGAGATGTGACCAAGCCACTTTTGCTTTGTTTAACTTTCTTTATAACTTGGGAAGCATTTCTTAAATGGTGAGGGTAATAGTTAACTTATTTAGATTAATCTGTAAACTTTAATTTTGGAATGCCAGGTGGATGTACAATCATGGTAGGTTTGAGCAGTAGGCACCAATGAATCACTAAGATTGAATTAAATAGATGATGCTACTTGTGATTTAAAGTTTAACAATGAGTACAATTGATGAGATGAGATCTATTTTATCTTCTTCTTTTTTCTTTTTTTTTTTTGCTTGAGGGCAAGAAAACGGTTAAGTGTGGGGAAATTTGATAAGTGATGGAAGACCCTTAATTCTAGTGCTTATTAGTTATGATTTTATATGGCTTTCATATGATTTGTTGAAGAAAAATGGTACTTATATGATTAAATTTTAATTTCAGGCTTCAACGAAGACAAAGAAAGGTTTAAGGATGATATGAGCAAAGGCGAGATGAAATTTGGCAAGAAAATGAAAAAAATTGATTTTTAGTTCAACACAACCCATGCAGACGCCAATGCTGGATGCAAAAAAAAAAAAAAAACATAACCAGTAGCTATATCAAGGTGTGCCCTAGGTTCAGAACAACTCGTGCCGATGCCAGTGTTGTTTTTTCTTTTTCAAAAGCAAAAGAGTCAAGTTTGTTTTTTTAGCCCCACCCTGAGCATGGCCGTGCTGGAGGCCATGCTAAACTGAGCAATGAAAATGACGTGTTTCGAAGTCAGCACAACCTTGAGCATGGCCCTACTGACACTCATGCTGAACCTTGTTTTCGTAAAATTATAAATAGATGCCTTGTTTTATTTTAACTAGATGATTATTATTATTATTATTGTTATTATTTTTTGGGCTCTGTTTTAAAAACCCTAGGGGGGAGCGTTATTACGAGCTTCAAGAGGAGAATTATCCGAACATCATTGGAGATCACTAAACAACTCAAGGGATTACTCTTTCTATCATAAATCATTTTTACTTCTTTAGATTCTCTGTTTTTATTGAAATCTCCATGGAAGAGTAATTCTTTATATCTCTCATCTTGTGAAACCTTAACTCATGTATTGAAACATTGATTGATTAATGAATTGTTTATATCTTTACATCTATTCATGTGGTTCCATTATTTTTGTGATTGATTTATGCGTATGAATTGATTGCATGTCTAATTTTTATTAGATTGAAAAAGGTTTTGTCTAGTAAATTAGATCTTTAAAAATAGAGAGATTACATGTTTTGCCTAAAGGTAGGAAAACACTAATTTCTGCAATAAAGATTAAACTTTAATCGGAAATTGTGAACTTAATGAGATCTTACATGACGGTAGTGAGGGCGAGGCCACCATTATCTTGTGCATGATTAAGAATTGATTAACTCGAGGGAGTAATTGATTTTACTTGAGAATTCCTACAGTGCAAAGTGTAAATCGATTCATTAATCGATATCTTATTTTAAGAATTTCAGGGTTAGGGTGGAACAAGATGAGAGGTATGTTTTGTGATTGAATACATTTTTTAAGATAATATCATTTAATTCTAGGGTTGTTAGGGTTTGTTAATTGTTAATTTAATTCATATTTTCCATATCGTAAATTAGGCTAGATAGTAGAGAAAGGTAATACTAGTACTTATTTTCTAGATCCTAGAGGACGACACCTATTAAATTTATACTATAGTCAATAGGTACACTGCCTAGCTCGATCGTAGATTTTATTAGTTACAAATTTAAAACTTAAAATGATTGGTTAAATTCGAACGCACCATGGGTCAACGTCAATTCCTTTTCTATGCACCACAAATCCTATAAACTTCCCTAAAGCTACACCAAAAACACATTTCAGATGATTCATGCAGACTTTATATAACCAAAACCATTCAAAAACCTTTTACAGATGGATCAAGTGACCAGGTGCTCTTCTTGACTTATGACAATATCATCAACATAGTCCTCCATGAAGTCATGCATCATGTCATGAAATATGGCAGTCATAGCCCTTTGATAGGTCGCACTTGCATTCTTAAGTCCAAAAGGCATGATGGTGTAGTAGAAATTTCCCACTAGCATTTGAATGTAGTACACTCAACATCTCCGATACCCATTTTGATTTAGTTATAGCCACTGAAACCATCCATGAATGAGAATAACTCATGCCCTACAGTTGAATCTACCAATATGTCAATATTTGGCAAAGGAAAACCATCCCTTAGATAAGTCTTATTTAAATCCCAAAAGTCAACGTAGACATGTATTTAGCTATTCTTCTTCCTCATTGGTATAACATTAGCTAACCACATAGGATGTTCAATTGGCTTAATGAAATTAACATGGAAAAACTTTTCAATCTCTTGCTTGATTTGGATCTCAATCTTAGGATGAAAGATCCTTTGTGTTTGCTTCACAAGCGCAATTCTCGAGATGACGTTTACTCTATGCACCACCAAACTAGGATCAAGTCTCAACATGTTCTTGTATTTTCATGCAAACACATCTCTGTATTCCATTAACAACTCTATAAGGGGAGCCTTTATCTCATGCAGTAGACTTTTGCTAACGAAGATTAGCTGTGGCGACTCTCCAAGTTGTGCTAGATCCAATTCTTCTATCTCCTTGGCTTGAGGTTTTATTTGATCATGTAATTGATGTGGGGCAGGCTGAACATCTTGAAGTCATATAGGATTTGACAAGGATAAGCATACCTCCTCAAACCCTTGTGATCGTCATAAGTGGTACATTGTTTGCCCGTCCTCCCTAACATAACTTTCAATTTCAACTAATTTCTTATTCTTCTTCTTACCTCTACGACATCCATGCATTCTTCTCTTCTTTTGCTAGCCTTATTGGATCTTGTCCCATGTGTGTAATAGAATGCCAATAGGCCTTGCAATTGCCGTCTCCCCTTCTTCAGTAAACTCATCAAAGAAGGTTGACTCTATGAAATATGATTCGTCATTTTCAAAGAGATTTTTAGTAATAGAGATAAACATATCCTTCCCTTTCCAATGGCCCTGGATACATTGATGTAACATCGAGGGAATCAAATTGTGATCATGTAGCCATTTTCTTCCCACAAGTAGGTGGTAGGATACAAGCACATTGATCACATGGAAAGTAATAGAATCTTGGATAGAGCCAACCTTGAAAACTACACTAATTTATCCCAGTGTCTTTGTAAGAGAATGACTAAAGCCATTCGTCGAGATAGGTTGTCTCATAAGTCGCCAAATATCAATTCCAATGACTTAGAAGGTAGACATTGGCATGATATTCAACAAACAACTAGCATCAATGAATGTTCTCTTCACTAAATAGCCATTAAGTGTACTTCGACATATAGAGGAGGAGTATGATTTGAACCCTTAACACACATGTTAGTGTTAGTGAATAACATTGCATTTTCATGCGCACGAGCCATTCTTCTCACAGGTTGCACTACACTATACTCCACATGTTGATCTTCTGAGATCTGCGTGAGTGCAATAGCTACTACAAGTCTAGCCTTCTCATTAAACTCAAGAAGGTTGAAGAAATTTCTAAAACATGATGTTTTCATTAGTGCAACAACAATAGGAGGGCACTCATCCTCCTCAGCTTAAACCCACTTTTCTTTTTCCTTGCTTACCTCAACATATGGCTTATCATTCATTTCCATAGTAGTAAGGTCATGAGTGATGGCATTCACTACCCCATGTTGATTGTTATAAGTTGGAAGAGGATTGTTATGAATATTGTTATCTTCAATAATAAGCTCCCCAATTTGTACCCTCTCATTAAATATCTTTTTCAAGGTAAAACAATCCTTAGTGGAATGATTTATAATTCTATGAAATCTGCAAAACTTTGGATCATCCCTCTCTTTAGGAGTAAGAAGATGCTCAACTCTCGAGAGCCTAATATTCTGCCCCCCGGCCATATGTCAAGCATCGTATGCACCTTACCCATTGGGTATGAATATGTTAACTTCTCAAACTTGGATTTCTCCATTCTAGGCTTCTTTCCCATCTTGGAATCCTCACCTTGATTGGAATTCATAGACAACCCTCATTTACTGAACCTTATATGTTTGTCCATTTATCTCGCAACCCAATTATTGGTTCATCGCGCATTTTCAACCAATGCTATGAACAAAACCAAAGACAAGTTCTCTAAATGAACAACATACTCAGTAAACATTCCATGTATGCAAATCTTTACTAACTCCCTCTCATCACAAATATCCTAATATCAAGGGTGCACTCTCTAAACCTTTCAATGTAATCCATGAGGTCTTCCCTTGACTTTTGATGAATTCTTCTCATGTCAATAAGGGTCACCTTTTCTTCGATTGAGAATTTTTTTTCCAAGAACATCTTAAACACAATCTCCTATGAGTCTACTAACCCTATAAGAAGATTAGCATACCATATATATGCCTTCTCTATGAGAGACTTGGAGAATTCCTTAAGTTTCAAGTCATCGTCCAATCCATAGACTTCTAGTGTCTTAATAAACTTGAATAAATTCTCCTTGACACTTCCCCTCTTGCCATTAAAGAGCATGAACTTAAGACTGACATAGTCCTTTGGGTAAGGTTTCACAACAATACATTGATGATAAGGGAGCATGAGTTCT
Organism: Laguncularia racemosa; assembly: GCA_037954665.1. Classification (NCBI taxonomy): domain Eukaryota; kingdom Viridiplantae; phylum Streptophyta; class Magnoliopsida; order Myrtales; family Combretaceae; genus Laguncularia; species Laguncularia racemosa. The sequence continues at coordinate 3,423,109 of JBBMOL010000033.1, read as the reverse complement.
AAAACCCGTATGGTAGACTTCACTTGTATCTCTCTCAAATATGCATCTAAATCTTCCTAAATAACAAATGAACCTCTTGGAATAGAGACTCCAAGCTCTACTGGTGTGACAAGAATAGGGTTAAAGTGATTCACATGTTCAGTAATAGTAACGCGTGGAGTATTGTGCGAAGATGAAGAACCCCTTATTTGAATCTTTGTCTCCCTTGCCATAGTAGCCAGGTATCATAAGGTGTAAGTTCTTAGGCTGAAGCTAGCTCTTCAATTGCAGCTTGTTCATTGACAATATAAGGGTTAATTTACTGAGGTACCTGAGGTGCGCATTGTAATGTAGCATGTACAGGATTTGGTAAGGTCATATCTTGATGCAGATTAGCAATGGTGGCCATAGTAGGCATGAATTGAGTCATCATAGTAATAAAGAAATAAATCTTCTTATTGATCTCCTAGATCACTTATATGACTTGGGCGTTATCAGGTGTACCCTCTAGTGTGGTATTTCCTTGGTTTACATCACTAAGGGCAAGTGTGATTTGTTTAGTAATTTCAGTATTTGCATCTAGTTCTTGTTTGTTTCCATCAATAGAGTCGAGTATCCTTCTCCTTGGATGTGCCATGTTGTCAACTTCCTCTCTCCCTAGCAGAGTCACCAAATAAATGTGGGGGTATAGGTCCAAATACAAGGTCACGCGCATGTTGTGTGGGAACACACTACACAAGGCCTAATGAGAGAATTGACACATATAAGGATGATCGGGGGTAAATGAGATGGGGAGCAGGAGTAAGCAGTCTCGAATAAAGTTCAACATTATAGTGATAGGTGAGTGTTTTAGGAGAATATCATAGTTTTTATCTCCTAAGGAAAATCCAGTAAAGTAATAGTGTTTTTCCAAAGAAGAGTCCCTTTTGAATGAGGATGCATTGGGTATTTATAGGATTTAGCTATGAATTTTGTTCGTCGAATGGTGATGACAATCGACGGTTCTAAGTGAAAGAGCCCACATATGGGCTTTTCATAGGTTTAGGACTAGCCAATCCAACGGGGCTTACCCTAAGCCCACCATGCCAAATCTCCCATAATCATCCCAAAGCATGAGCTTGACTCTTTGAGCCCTATCACCTCAGCCTAAAGAGTTAAATCCATTAAAATATTAAGTTAAAAACCTACGAATCGAATTTAGCCCTCTATACATAAATACCTCCAATCCACCATCCAATTTTCATACCAAATCTTACTCTTAAATCCTTCAATTCTCGTACTCAACATTTTTGGTATATGGTACATTATATATACATTCTCTTATATATTTTTTATATGAATTTTGTTATTTATATTTAAAAATAAATATTTATACCCTTGAAATTTTTCAAAAATATATCTTAGATCCTATTTTATTATTTTATTCTTGTATAAAATAATAAAAAGAAACTCAAATTAATATACATACATACATATATATATATATATAAATCAAGAGTAAAATAGATATATGAGAGTTCATATGCATTTTTTTAAAAAATAAAAGGATCTTTAGCAAAATAAATAAATAAAATTAAAAGTAAAAAATAAAGAAAAATAAATTTGAAGATCTCAATACTCAATTTTAAAGAAAGGGTCAAGTAAATGTAAGAGGAGAAATTGCAATTTACTCAATATTATTCTACGAAAACTCATTTTCACTAATGGAAAATAAAATTCTCTCTAATTATTACATATTCCATATTATTTTGCTACTTTTTATTTATATTGCTTTGTAATATTAATTATTTATTTGCATAAATTTTTTTCATAATCTTTATTATTAAACAAAAATATTATTTTGTCACACATCTTAAAATTTTACTTTTTATCAACACATTCCTTCAATTGCCATCCAGTTAAAAGTATATCTTATAGCTCACAAATAGTTCAAGGACCTAATTAACTATCTTTTTTTATTTTTAGTTTATTTAGCATCTATTTCATGTTTATTTGAATGTTGTTATTTGTCTCAAAATAGATGGAGAAAAAATCAAAGAAATAATTATACATATCAAAAAAAGATCAAATATAAATAAAAAAAAAATGACAATCCAAATAGGCCCTAAGATTAATTTCAAAGATATCATTTAATTTTACCATTTTTAATTTCCTATACATCACATTTTCCACTTTACATAAGTAGATCAAATTCCAAAACATAAAATCTAAAAATCTAAAATGGTTTTTAACTCTTATGATGAAGCTTTCTATTTTTAATGTATATTATGGTTAGGCTTTTTTGTTTTAGATACATACATCATGGGTTTACCATCAAAACATCTAATAGATTTCTATGATTGTTACTTCCATTACATATGTATTAATAGGTTATATTGGGCTTAAACCCTATGCCCAAGTTAGACTACAATACATTAAGGGGCTACTAGTGACTTAGGCAAGTTGGCCAAGGCAAGCCTAAGCTAACTAGTCCAGCCATGATCTAAATGAAGTCAGGTAGGAATAGTTTTTATCCGCAACCACCAACGACTTTATTACCCTAGATTCTCGAAGCAATGCCATAGATCATAGGGTAAAAGATCAACATTCTCTCACTTTTTTAGCTACATTACTGTTACATTGATCTCTTTTAATTCTAACTTAAGCATCAAAATGGCAACACCTGAAACAACTCTGGTGTCATAGGATGGGAGATTCTCTCCTAGAGATCTCATGCAAAACTCAATCATTTTTTTGCTTCATATATTTTTATTATTTTTTAATAACAAACCTTTTCTTTTTGTACTTTACCCATGACTATTCTAAGCCCATCTTTCACCAGGATTACCTTCAACTAGCTTTACTACACTTTTTCTTAAGTTTGAGGGAACTAATATTTTTAACTGGTTTTGGCTTACCATGACCATCATCAAGAGAGTGGCATTAGCTCTCAATCAATTTACTCACAGATGGCCAAGCCTCCATTCAAAACCCCCAATTCCTAGAACAAACTATGCCATTAATGCCACTTACTACACATTAAACCTGAGTTAATCACACCATGTCTACTCTATAATCATACACCGTGATACCAAGCACCCTCAAAGCTTACTTCATTTCACTTTATATAGGTCTCACATCCGTATTGAAGATCAACTAACAATAATATCCTTTATTCAGATGTAAAGAAGAAAGACAATAGGTAAAATTAGAGTTGGCTTTTGTTTGAGGAAGAACAATCCAATTTTCCTTTACTAGTTTTTTTTTTTCAAAATTCTAATTTATTTATCGTGTAGCATCTCGTATTTGATGGAGAAGAGCTTTTATAAATGGGTGCTTGTGTGTGGGGATGTAAGCGAGACGGGTTTGGGCCAGGATCAGTAATCCCATTACCCGTCCCATTATCCTATGGGGATTCCCAAACCCTATAGGGTTTTTTATGAAATACCTGCTATCCTTTCCAAATCCTACAAGGTTTGAATAAGTAACCCGAAACCAGTCCCAAACCCGTTAGAATTTAAAAAATAATAATAATTCTATTATTAATTTAAAATTTTTACTTATCCATTATGATTATTTTTATAAAATATAGCTTATGTTTTTAAAAATAAATAATATTTGCACTTTCAATGTATTTAATTATATGTATGTTAATATTATTTGAAAATCTACATATTGATAAATAAAGTTGTCGACGTAAAAACATTTTTAATTATAATAAAATAAAATTACTATACCAATCGTGTAACTTAATAAATAACACTAAAAAATACAGTTAACAAGTGTTAATAGAAATCGAAAAATTCTAAACACATATAGAAAAAACATTAATCTTATATTTTTTAGAATTCTTACTTGACAATTGATTCTCAGTGTCTTCAAATCCCATCTTCTTCATCACCTATTTTTGAACCTATCAAAAGGGAGAAAAAACACCATAAAACACATTAGAGATTATACAAATAATAGTTGCTTCATGTATAAAAGAACTTATTATTGTATAATCAAAATTTTTTCCTTTTATCTCATTTGATAACCATCTTTGACTGTACATCAATGCTTCTATTGTATCAGGATTTAGTCTGCTTCTATGTGAGCTAATTACTCGTCCACTAATACTAAATGTAGACTCAGAAGCAACCGTAGACACAGGAATAGCCAACATATCTTTAGCTAGTTCGTGTAATGTAGGATATTTAATTCCATTTACTTTCCACCAGCTAAGAATATCAAAATCATCAGTCCAAGGTAACACAACTTCTTCTAAATAGTGATCCAATTCCGACTTAACTTGGCCATCAGTATTAATAGTGCTCAAGAATTGCACCAACCTTGATTTTCTTGAATAATCGAAAGGAACGGTTTGGGTAGTTGCTGAAGTGTTCCCAGAAGAACTACTACTACTACTACTATTCAAACCTTTAGAAAGTCGAGATCTACCCCTTGATTGATATTCATGAACTAACTCGTAACAAATGTTTCTAACATTTTGAATTTCTACAGATGCATTTACTCCATAAATACAAGGAAACACAAAATCCACGGCCTTCATCTTAAAACGTGGATCCAAAACAGTACAAACAGCCATAATGATGTGTACATCACCCCAATATTTTTCAAACTTATCAAACATTTTCCCCGCCATCATTCTAGTATTCACATCTGAAGAGCCTTTCCATTCAACCAATGATTCTCTAATCTCAAAAACCTTTTCAAAATAATAATTTGCAGTTGGATATTGGGCACCAGAAAAAATATTGGTTACCTCATAAAAGATCGCTAGCTTCTGACGAATTGCTTCTGCTACCTCCCAATCATCATCGGTGGGAAGACATTTATAATGTCTATCCATAAATTGAACTCTATAAAAAACTTCTTTATATCCAATGGCTATCATCAACATGTCATATGTAGAGTTCCACCGAGTTTTGCAATCTAAGGCAAGCTTTCTATCATATGGAATATCTAATTGCTTACATGCTTCTCTAAATTTCTCGACTCTTGATGGTGTCACCAACTAAAATGCAACACTATCACGGACCTTCTCAATCACACTTTCTATCACGGCCACACCCTCCTTTACAATTAAGTTTAAAATACACGCACAACAATGCATGTGCAGGACCTTTCCCCGAAGAATTAACTCATCTCTTCTTAATTTCATGGTCAAAGTTGTAATCATTGCATCATTCGTAGAGCAATTATCTACAGTAATTGTAGATAATTTTTTATCTAACCCCCATCTCATCAACGAGTTAAAAAAACAATCGGCAAGCACCTCATTTGTGTGTGGCGTTGGAACATATAAAAAACTACATAAAAATATAAAAAACCTCAATATAAGATAATTTTCCATTATTGATTATGAAAAGATAATATAAGTAAAGAATCTTACTCCATGAGTCGATTTTGAAGTCTCCAATTATGATCAATGAAGTATGCTGTGACAGTTATATACCCCTTTTTATGATTTGATGTCCATAAATCCGTTGTTACTGTAACTCGAGAATTTAGTACTTTCAACAACACTCTCAATTTTTCCTTTTCCCCATTATAGATGTTCATGATTTCCTTTTTCATGGTGTTCTGACTAACATGCTTAAAAAGTGGTTGCCTACTTTCAAGAAAATCCCTGAAATACTCATGCTCAACTATTGAAATGGGGTATTCATGAACAATTATTGCTTTTGCAAGTCTTTGCCTATAAATATCTTGATTGAAAGTCCAATTTCCTATGTTCAAACAACTCTCATTCTCATTTTGTCATTTCTCAATAGATAGTAGGCATTGCCTTATGTCTTTCTACTTCTTCATTTGTATACACTTCTCCAAATGATTATGCAGATGCTTAGTTCCTTGTTTACTACTTGTTTTTAGTGTTTTGGAACAATGATTACAAATAGCAACATCCTCCCCATTAACCGTTTTTCTCACCATATCATTCCATACAAGAGAAGTCAACTTACGTTTATTGGGATTATCACGTTGATCGGCATTGCTTCCTACTTGAGAACTTGTTGTGCTTGTGGGATTTGTTGCCGGTGCTTTTGTTTCAGATCCAAGTAATGGTAATGGACCTTCCTCTTCCTCAACATCAATGGGATGTGCATCAATGGGCATATCAAATTCGTCCATTTCTATATTATATAAAAGTAAACAAAAATAACATTCATCTTCAACATAAATACAAGTGCCAGCAAGTATGAAAACAAAATACAAATAAAAGAATCAGATGCATAATCCTCCATCTGTGACACCACGTCAAGACATTAAATAGAACGAATACAAAAGTTTTGCAGATAAAACGCATTATGGTAAATCATGTGGCTACAATCACAAAAAAAGATATAGGCATCGTAAGAAATGAGTATTTGGGAGAAACAATGATCAAACAAAGAAAAAATTCCCATAAAATCAAAAACATAAAAATCATTTATTAGTTTTAGGACTGAGGATCACTATTTTGAGATAAGATATCAACTTGGATTGAGATTGGATAAGAAAACACAAAGAAAAATGCTTTTTGGAAGGAACAGGGGAAGAACACGGCCCTGTGTCAAGGAAACAAGCCCACAGAAGCATACACAGTTGAAGGCACGGCCGTGTGTTGAACTTGAAAAATCCACAGAAGCACACACGGTTGAGTACACAATTGAAGGCACGGTCGTGTGTAGAGCTTGGAAAATCCACAGAAACACACACGGTTGAGTACATGGTCTGAGACACGACCGTGTGTTATTTGCGTGGGTTTTACACACACAGTTGTGTGAGAGAGGCAAGTGACAAAAAAATTAATATGAAGGAAAGCGAATTCCTAATCTAGTAACCAATTTTTTTTGTTTTCTCATTTGATCTTCCTAGAGAAGCCTATAATAACATATAATAGTATAGCATCATCATAGCTTAAAAGATAACAATCTCCCAGTACCTGACAGTGCGAGCGAGTGCGATGGTGGCCGAACGAGATCAAGCTGATGCTAATGCGTGCAACGGGCAACGACAGCTTACACAGGAGGAGGGCGACGGCAAGAGCAAGATCGAGTACCAATTCCAGCTAGATTTAGGGTTTCTATAGTTGCGTATTAAATTTCGAGTGGAGGTGGACTGTACACGTCGAGTGGAAGTGGACCGTGATTGTTAGTTGAGTTAGGAGTGGACCGTAGTCGTGGTCGTGCCGTCGTGGGTGGGTGGCTTGGCTCGGTGTGTGTTACCGTGTCTGTATGGTGAAACGTGAAAATGAGTGCCGGACATTTAGTCTCACACTCTCACTGTTGCTACTCTACTCGCTATGTAATATGTATGTGTTTGTCTGCAACACAGACAAATGTGCTTTTTGGAAGGAACACGGAAAGAGCACGGTCGTGTGTCAAGGAAACACGCCCACAGAAGCACACACGGTTGAACACACGGTTGAAGGCACGGCCATGTGTTTTATGAGAACTATACTGTTTACTATAGTAATCCCTTAAAATTTTTTATTAAATATATAATAATATAATTTATTAACTAAATTATATATATATGTTAACGGGTTTGGGATCCCAATGGGTTTAACGTTTGTCCCACTACCCTTCCCAAACCCTACAGGGTTTTTAAAATGAAACCCATAACCCGTCCCAAACCCTATAGGGTTTTTAGTGAGACGGGTGGGTCGGGAACCCGACAAAACCCGTCCAGTTGACATCCCTACTTGTGTGTGGTTGGCATGTGGCATAATGATGGTTTAATCCAATTATTTCTCATTTCCAGTTTCCATCTTGTCAAAAGTTAGTACCTTAAACCTCAAATGGAAGATTACATAGAAATGGGGCTTAAATTTTCTGTTAGGCTTATACCCGGCAATAGGGGAATTCAAAGAATGTGCATAGGACTCCAATGGATAATTGTCGTTGTCGCTGATGTTGTTCATCATTTTATCGTTTAACTTATAAATTGTAAAATTATGTGGAGTTAGTGATTGAACTTAGGGAAGAATTGATTTGTTGCCAAATTTTGAACTTTCTTTGTATTTTTGGAGTTAAAATAACGTAGTATTATGTGTTTCATCGTAGCCTTAGGGTTGGGGAGTCAATAAGGTGGCCCAAAAGCTAATCCATGTCTACTGCATACATCATGTAATTGGTAAAATCGCTTACGTTTGATATACTTATTCTTAATCTTTTTTATCTTTTGAAATTGAGTGTTTAAATCTTGAACTTCAAAAAGGATGCTTTTAGGCTCAAAAAATTCTACATTCTAGTTAGTGGCTAGATAATATAATTACTTAAAAAACTATCGATAGTTTCTTTTATTATTAATAGAGCTTTTTTTACTGTAATAAGAGTGATTTCACTATAATTGAGATAATTAATTATACTATCTACTCACTTTTGAGTAACTAAATCATAAAATTCCCTTTTAAGTTGTTACATTATTATTTTAACTTTGAAATATATAAATGAGAATTTGGGAGAAAAAATGATTAAATATAATAAAATATGTAAAAAGAAAAAAGAAAGAAAGAAAGGGGTTCCATTTATTCTTCTTTTTCTAATTTTACATTAATTAGTTAAGATTTAGGATTTTTAAATCATTTTGCATTACACCAAAAAACTAGCATATATGCAGCACAACTAAGGTAACATTAACATGATCGACTTGATAGGCAATGTGTGTCAACACGCAAACATTATTTTCTATAAGATCACAGAACTTCATCTATCCATGAGAAAGGAATTACCATATGGACTAAAAGTTGTGTTATAAGCAGCTAGTATCCTAGAATGTGCTGTTCCATGGTATTTAGGAGAAAATGGATTTCATCCAATTAGGCACATCCATGTTTCGAGTTATACAGCATGAAATGAATAACTCAGCTCAATAGTAAGATCAATATGAGATTTCAACGAAGACGCACTGCAAAATATACAGATATCAGATTCAATATGAGCTATCAGCAGTATCACAAATTTGCTACAACTCTCAAACCGTACAAAATTTTTGTGATAATTTCAAGAATCATCAAGACAGCCTAAACAACTACAATTAAAGGGATTGGATGCTCAGTCCACAACTAAAAACAGCAAGAACAATCAAATGGACAAAGTGGGGTACTCCCAGCATCTGCTTTGTTGATACCTAACTCCTCCTCAGAGTAGATAGCAAACCCCTCTGCTGTTTTCTTTCTTGGTCTAGATATTGATGATGGCTCGGATAATTTCATCCCTTCGGATACTTTGACCCTCTTCTTGTTCTTCTTCTTTAAATTATGCTTCTTACTTATATCTACACTAGGATTCTCAGCATTTTCTTGATTGGTCTTCTTCCTCTTTTTGGAGGCAAAAATCTCTTCGATTTCATCATTTGTTTTCTCTAAATCAGATGAAGGTTTCTCTTTATCTTCATTTTGAACTGTTTTCTCCCGGTTCTCTTCAATTGGTTTAGAAATTTTCTTTTTTGGCATTGGATGGAGATCAACCTACACACCGAATACTCAGTGCAGTTAATAAGCAATAAATAAATTAGGGGTTTTTCACTCCAAACGACACAAAAACTGTTTCAATTTGATTTGTTTCAAATCACAGATCAAACAAAAATTACTAACTTCCTGAATAGCAACAGTTAAAACTGTAAATCCCAATTCATGGAACCAAAACCTGTTTCAATTTTCTAAGCCACATCTTTTCCTCAAATCTTCTAAAAACGTCACTAAGTAGCTTCTTCTCCACCCACCCCCACAAAAAAAATAAATAAATAAAATAAAATAAAAAATAAAGCTTCCTTCCATCAAAACCCTTTTCTGTATCTGACTCAAAATAGAAAAGGGGAAAAAAAGGACTCGAGAGAAAAACCAACACCAATCTACAAGCTCACCTCCTTTTTCATTAAAACCATGCTTAAAAATTGAAAAAATAAAAGGATTTTTCAAGCACCCTTTTGAATATCAACACTAAAGTAATAAGAAAATGAGCTACCTGAAATTGGCGTAAAAAAGGAACAAGATGAAGGACACTAGAGGTTTGAACACTGGACAAGCACAAGTTAGAGCAGCACACACCAAACACACCAAAGTTGAAGCACCACACAGAGTCAAACGATGGAGCAATGCACAGCTGCACACTGAAGAGACAGACAACCAAGTTGTTGGGTATAGCAAAAGGCTGCATTTTTCAGTAGAAGAGAACAAATTAGGGTCACTGGAAATTGGAATATTAAGTAAGTACTTGAAGCTAGGAATGTAAGCAGGCAGGTTTAGAACGAGTTTTGTCAAACATGAACTCGTTTGACACTTGTTAAGTGTCCCAAAACCTGTCCTACACCCTGTTGGGTTTTTATTGCATCGTTGGAAACCTACCCAATAGCCTAAGAGGATACCTAAAACCCACTCAATAAACACTAAGAAGCTTGCAGATATTGATGATTGAAGGTGATAGCCATATATGCAATTGGCACGTTACCTATTTGATATTTCCTTGTGTTTTAAAGATAAGGACTTTCAACAAATTTATAGCAATTTTCTCTTCAAATTCATGGTTCAATGCACAACATCTTCCATTATCATAGTCTAAAAATCTACTGTCAACTTAATCCTTAACAAATCTTACAACTTACTGCATCTTTACAACAATGTTTCCTTTAATTCATGGCGTAAGGTACTACTGTATCAACACCTTATACAGTCATTATCCATAACCTATTCAATCCTTCCTAATATTAAAAAGCTCACAACTTTTCACATATTGATAACAATTTTTCCTCAAATTTTATTTTTTTAAAGTACAGCATCGGCACCTTGAACAATCATAATCAATACCGTCGCCCCAGCACCTAGGTAAGCCTTCCAAATAACTCAAAGTCAACAACTTTCGACATATCGACAAAAATCTTCTCTTCATTTTATAATCTCTCACGATGCCCGTTTTGATACATCAATCAAAATCCATATCGAACGGTTCCTTGAAGAAGATGACTGGAAGGATAAAACTTTATATACTCTTAAAAGCCAAATATATACGTACCTGCGACTCCGGCAAAATGAGTTAGGCGGCAAGGAGAGGACTGGCTGACCCCGGCGACCCGCAGCAGACGAGAGTGAGCGAGCTGGTCATCAGGGGCAAAGGAAAAAACCGAAGCTGGGAGTGGGGACGAGGCTCTAAGCGGCTAGGGTTAAGTCCAGAAAAACTAAAACATGTTCGAACTGAATCTATTTTAATAGTTTAGAAGGCAAACTACCTTTTTTTTTTCGATATGGTAATCTATTCTATTCAATTATAACCTTCTAATATATAATTTCGATTTTTTTTTATTATCATATATCTTTTGTATTACGCTTTTTGCTATCATATCTACTCGCTATTAATTTTTTTTCCCTTATCATAGTCTTTATTGTTGCCTTTTTTTCTTTTGATAATGCTTATTTAGTGTTAATTTTATACCATTACTAATGTAATTTTTGGAATAGTTACAATTTTGCATATTTCTAAATAACATATCATTTTATAAAGAAAATCATCATGTAATATTAAGAAGTTTCTACAATCTCGTTTACTATTTTAACAGGATTGATTCAGCTCTTAACTTTATCATTTAATTATATATATTAAATCTTCACCATTAATATATAAATTAACGATATAACTAAAAACTTGATCAATGCCATAAAAAACATAGACAAAATTATAGAAATTTCCGTAATATTAAGATATAATAAATAATAACATTTGCCTTATATTTACGATAATTTATAAGTATGTGCAATTATTGTAACATGTGTTAAGGGTTATGCTATTTGATATTAAATCATGTAAATGTTGGAATTGCACAAAAGACATGTCTCTTGGATATATGACCAAAAGTAAAATGATTTTTAATGGAGAAAGATTTTAACTACCAAAATAAAAAATAGTTGGAAGGGCTTATTAATGAAAACTTATAAATGACAAAAACCTTCAAAATTGTGTAAATATAATATATAAACCAATTGGCTTTTGAGAAAATTGTAATGATCTTAAGTTAATATCAAATATGTACTATTTAAAAAAAAAAGTCATACTGTAGAACTATATAAAAAAAAAGAGGGAACTTTCGAAATTATATATCTATTTATTATAATATATAATTTCAAAAATATTTTTATTTTGTATCTTTTTTATATGATCCTTTTTTTAAATAGTAATTTTTGGTATTACTTAAAATTTTCTCAAAAAACACCAATAGTATTTATGTATATAGTTTGGAATTTTCTATGGTCCAGCTGATTTTTTTCCAAAACCGATCAAACCTTCAATCTTACCATTAATTTATATATTAGTTGTGGAGATTCAACGGTGATCAACAGTGAAAATTTAATATACGTAATTGAATAGTAAGATTGAAGGCTTGACCGATCCCATTAAATAGCAAATGAGACCATAGAAAGGCTCATATAATTTTGGAAGCTTTTATTCAAGTGACATGTCCATGCAAGTTATATAATTTTTTGAATAGTTATAATATCTAAATGATTTAATAAAAAATATATAACTTATGCAATGGTGATGTTTTATTTCCATAATTTGAAAGATTATAACTTTTTCTTTAAGACATGTTATTTCATATAAAATCATCTAATAGTCACAAGAATGAGAAGGAAAAAAAAATGCTTTAAAAAAAAGTCTTAAAATATGAGACCTTTTACGGTCATATCTAATAAGAATGGGCAAAAAAATTGATTGAACTACAAATCAAACTAGACTAAATCGAACTAAACCATATATTAGGTTTAAATCGTCTTTTTAGGTTCCAAAAAATTATAAATCAAACTAGACCATTTTTTATATTCGAAAAAATTATGAGCCAAACCGTAAGAAGTAAAAAAAAATGGCAGTAAAAATTTAGAAAATATATTATTTAAAAAAAGGTTCACACATTACTTATTTAATTCCTTTTCTTATTTGGTTTTTATCAAGTAACTTACTTTTTTTATTTTGTATTTTTGCTTATTGACTAATATAAAAACTATAATTATCTTGAAAAAGATAATAAAATCTTTTTAAATATATAAAATGAATATTATAGATGATAAATAATATTGAAAAAAATGATAATAAAAAAAAATTTAAGTTAAGTATAATTTTCCATAACTTATCCACTTGTATATATATAAAAAAATTAATAACGTGTAAAAATGATTCGAAACATGAATTAAACTGGACAAAATCGTTTTTTTTTCTTTTTTTTTTTCAGGTTCAAAAAAATTATTAACTAAATCATATGATTATGTTCTATTTAAGAAAAAAAAAAGAAAAAAAAAACATAATATATAGTTTAGTTTGGTTTAAGAGATAAATTGTACCAAACCAAACCACGTCCACCCCTACCGTCCACTAATTTAATGGGATCAATTATGCATTCAATCTCATCATTAAGTTATATATATTAAATATCTACCATTGTCTATTGTTAAATCTTCACCGTTAATACGTAAATTAACGGTAAAATTAAATGTTGGACTAGTTACATTAAAAATACAACTGGAACCATAAAAAATTCTCTTAAAATACGGTCATAGTGAAAATTATACTAGAAATTGTGTTTTCAAAACAGGTTTTCAAATTATATTAAAATCATGTCTTGAAGACAAGACTTTAAGTTGAAGTTTTTTATGGTCTCACTTATATTTTTTATGAGATTAATCCAACCTTTAATCTTATAATTAATTTATGTATTAATAGTAAAGATTTAATGGTGATCAATGGTGAAGATTTAATATACGTAACTAAATAGTAAGATTAAAGGTTAAATTGGTCCCGTTAAAATAGTAAACGTTATCATAGAAAGTCCCAAAGTATGTTTTCTTACATGAATTAAATTAGCAAGGTGAATAGTTGAGTGATAAAGAGGAACTTATTTAACATGGAGTTGTGGGGAGAAAAAAAATGGTATATTGTAGAGTTCTCCCCTTTACTTTATGTGTAAATAAGCCTCCTATCTTAAAAAATTTGTAGAGATACTTGCTATACTCACAAAAATGTGCACATTTTATTAATTTTTACTCTCTTTTTTTTTCTCCAAAAAGTAGGTCCCAAGGTATTAAAATACCCTTTTTGCCCCATTCTTCTTCCTATCAAAAAGAAAGAACATAGAAAAGCTATAAAAGTTCTCCTCCTTTCAAAAGACTGTTCAAGGCAGATAAATTGCAGGGGGGGAAACCAACTAAACAATTACAGTTTTACACAAAACATATATTTAAGTCTAGACATAAACATCTTACTCTTTTCAACACAAGCTAATAAATTGCTATATTTATTTCATTAATGTAATTCTAGCATATATTGTTAAAAAGAAAAGAAAGCAATAGAACACCCTCGAAGATAACACAATCAAGCCAAGAATGCATATTAGTGAATAGAGCTTGCATAAAATAACCCATTTTAACTTTGCTACAAGTAGATAGATTAAAAAGTATTTGTTCGAATTTTACTAGATTGTTCGCATATAGAGGAGTCCATCAAAGTAAGACAATGTAACTCTTATACTCGAGCATTGTCCCTCTTCTTTGAAATTTTATGATTTATGCTCATTTTCTATTATGTAGGAAAGAGATTTAAGTCTTATTACTAATAAGTTGCGAAGGAAATTTTATCAAAAGCAATCCATACTTAAAATATTGATCTTATTTTTAAAAGAATGATGTAAAAGAAAGTATCAATTAAATGGAAACAATTGTATGAGGTCATATATTGATTTCAAATATGTATCTAATCCTCTTGTAATTGAATATGATTTTGGCAAGTGAGAACAAGTCAATTTCATGTGCAAGTATTAATTACTCATGTTCATTTGTGCTGACTTAGAGGGGAAAAAAATTCATTAATTGATATATGTCACTATTATATACATGTAGTGTATAAATACTAATAAAATTTTGATATGCATGACAATTAGATAGATAATTTTTAAAATAATTACCACTTATGTTTTGCACAATTTATATATATCAAAATCTTATTAATATTTATATATCACGTATGTATAATACGTGATGTATATTAGCCAGTGAGTCTTTTATCAACGTAAAGAATATTTCACTTTTTTTTTGTTTAAAATGTATTAGAATTACAATAAAGAAATAAATAATAGTTAATTAGTATGCAAGGAAATCTCTTCTAGTAAGATGTTTATATATGGACTTAAATATATACGTTTTGCATAAGAGTAGAATATGTCTTTATTTTTTTCCTCTACAAATTTTTTGCCTTGGGTTGTCTTTTATTTGGAGGGAAGAAAAGTTTTGTGGCTTTTCCATGATTTTAAAGGAGCAAGAAAGGGATATAAAGGTATTTTAACACTTTCAGGATCCACTTTTTGCAGAATAAAACAAAAATCAATCAAGTATGCACACTTTTATAAGAATAGGAGATCTCTTTGCATATTTTCATAGAGTAATGATTTGGGAAAAAAATTGTAAAAGCTAGCATAATGTAGCGCCAATTATGCCTTGAACTTGCAACCTTTAATTACTCCCTATCCAAAAAATCTATTACTAGATTGTGATTTGTTAACAATTATTATGGGCTTTTTTTAAAAAAAAAAAAAAAAAAAAACCTAAAACAACTCCCAGTTACTCATTTGAAATCATGTCCAAAAAGTCACAATTTTAGAGCAATTTGAAATCCTAATTTGAAGTACCATACCTTTTGTATTATTGAAAATAATACAAACCGGCCTAACCCATTTTACATATGCCCATCAATAATTAAATAGAAACCAAATTCGTCAGTGTTTCTAACTCTAATAAAACTAATTGCATTTTGAAATTTTGTTATTTGGTTATATATTTGTGTTTGCATTTAATATATAATGGCTATATAGACCTTGTAGATGATTTTGGTACCAGAATGTTGATTACTACAACTAATGCAGACACAATTTATTTCAATAATAATAATAATAATAATAATAATAATAAAAAGAAATAACAATACTATACCATATCTATAAACCGAGTACCGATTTTAACTCAAGAGATCGTGATATAGATTTAACTATTAGACGGAATATTAATCCAATAACAGGTTATAAATTACTCACTTCAGAATCTACTTGACCATGCATACTTCAACATGCTTCATGATCCAGCTGGTCGGATGGTCAATCCCAAAATTATACCCCATCACGCAGCTAAATTCAGATAGGCAAACCCTAAACCCATCATAATGGACAAGTTCTGGACATGGATGTGATTCCTACTCCTAAGAACAATCTGGATAAAAAGAGGACCGCTTTATGCTACTAGACAAGGAAATTCCATGACGGGTTAAGTCATGTACCCTGGATCCTCCTCTCGAGATAACCGGAAGGACAATATCACCAGTATGAACGAGAGATGATCTAACATCCATTCCCCTAGAAGCAAAATTTTTTTCCTATGGATAATCATTTTAGATTACATGACTTGGGCAAACACAACTATGAGGATTGAGTATTGAGTTCTTCTCATCATCCTGCAGCATATTGAGACAGACCAAGATCATACTCCTGGCAAGGGAAACATAGTTGTGACATCCTCAACTCTCTTGCGCAAATTTATCACCTTTTCCATCAAGGGAAAGTCTGGAGACTCCACTAACATCATGAAGTCTTGAAGCTTTGATCCCTTGGCCAAACGTTTAGCTTCCAGAGTTATTTGTACACCCTCATGGATAAAATCTGCAGTTGCTTCGAATTCTTTTTCTATGAATCCTCGCGTGGTCATTGCAGGTGAACCAATGCGAATGCCACCAGGCACAAGGGCACTTTTGTCACCTTTGAGCAAGTATTGAAAGATCATTTAGGGGGCACTTCAACAAATGAAGATTAATTCTTATTGTCTGGTTTCAGAAGAAAAGATGCCATAGGAATAAGACATACCAGGTACTGAATTCTTGTTGAGGGTGATGGAAGCCATGTCAAGAATTTTTTCCACCCGAGCGCCATCAACACCCTGGTAATTAGGTATTCCATTTATCAAGTCTTGTTAAGATAACCTAAAAGGTTCTCAGAGCTCGCATCTTCTTCCATATATTATCTGCACATGAACAGAGACAGCTAAAGATATACCAGGGAAAGTGAAGCTTACTAATGGTCGCAGATCTACAAGAACAAGGTGATTATCACTCCCACCAGAAACCAGTTTGTATCCTAATTCCATCAATCGGCTTGCCAGAGCTCTACAGTTAGAGACCACCTACAAAAAATCATCAGAAATACATTAGGCAGGAATTTGACAACCTCTAATATATAAAACAACAAAATAAAAAACATTATTACAGAGTTCTACAATTAGAGTAAAATATTATCAGAAATAAATTATAATTAGGCAAGAATTTAACAGCCTCTAATAAAAGCAATGAAATATAAAAATAGTATTACCTGGTGCTGATATTCCTTGAATGCAGGTGACTGCACAAACTTTAAACAAACTGCAAGGCCCCCGATCGTGTGGTTGTGGGGGCCACCCTATTGAAAAGAATTCCAAGTTGACAAGTTACAAAATAGAAGTGATATATAATAAATGCCAATGAACTAATCTTTCAGAATATGATTTCCAAGCCAGATTATATTGATAAAAATATAAACAAGTCTAGCATACCTGTAAACCAGGGAAAACGGCATTATTGATGGCAGATTCAAGGTCAGCCCCAAGAACTGGCTCCTTTTTGAAAAAGATCATGCCACCTCTTGGACCCCTCAAGGACTGAAAAAAGGGGAGAGAAAAAGAATGGTCATTAGTTACTGAATGTCTTCATCTAAAGACACAGGAGGTTTTCATCTATCGAGAGGTTGTCAAGGCACATTTTGACATTCAAAGTATACTCAAAAGCAGACCCATATACAGGTTCAGCCACTCTAGACAGATGATTCAATGATGACAATGAAGGCAATCATTTTCACAAACCAAAACCACATCATTCGAAATAACGGACAAAGACATCATAATTCAAAAGATAGACATATATATAAATATTACCTTGTGTGTTGTAGTAGTCACTACATCGCAATACTCAAATGGGTCAGCAACGACAGAAGCGGCAACAAGGCCACTGATGTGAGCCATATCCATCATGAGAAAAGCTCCAACAGCGTCAGCGATCTTTGAGTGCAAATAAAGTATTGTTAGTAACAGCTATAAAGCAAAATTAGAAGTCAAACCATTAACCTTTAGCAAAATTACAGGACATAATAAACAAGGGAACATTCACCTTCCTCATTTGAGGGTAGTCAAAATCACGAGGATATGCACTTGCACCAGCAATTATGAGTTTTGGCCTAAACAAAGTTGCTGTTTTTTCAAGCATGTCATAATCAACAAGACCTATTATGAAATTTACAAGGGGTTAGAGGCATTCAGTACTACTAGAAAAGGAAACATTCTAAAGAGCATTTGTGTTACTATCATAGCACCTGTTGTTTCATCAAGCCTATAAGGCATGGACTCGAAATAAACTGATGTGCCTGATACCCGCCGTTTTGGAGTCATGAAGCCATGTGATAAGTGACCTCCATGAGGTAAGTCCAGACCCTAAGTTGATTTATTGAGAAAATCAAGAACGTTTCAACAATAGCATCTATATTCATAAAGCATAAGCGCACGTGCATTTGCATGCTCAGAGGCACATGAAAATGCACACTTCTAAGACAACATGTATATACCATTATCCTGTCATGAGGTTTTAAAAGAGCAGTGTAAACTGCAAAATTTGCAGGAGATCCAGATAATGGCTGAACATTGACACCCCACTTTTTAGGATCCAAGCGGAATGCAGCCAGGGCCCTTCCCTGACATAATGTTTCCAGCTCATCAATGTGCTCATTGCCACCATAGTACCTATGAATCACATGAGCATATCACTTATTTTGGCATGTTCATATAAAAGCCAGGAGCTAAAATGGGAAAAAAAATGGAAAATCTGGAGCCAAAAACTTACCTTTTTCCTGGTAAGCCCTCAGAGTACTTATTGGTGAGGCATGAACCAACTGCTTCCATCACTGCCCGAGATGTAAAATTTTCGGAGGCAATAAGTTCAAGGCTCTTGAACTGCCGCTCCTTCTCCTTATCAATAATAGAGCGCACTTCAGGATCTGCTTCACTCAGACCATTGTCTGAAAAAATAGATACTGGCCAAAGAAGCAGACAACAAATGAATATCATCAGCATGAAGGGGAAAAAATCATGCAAATAGAACGAAACATGTTTGTTTCAGCCAAGTACTAGTGGTATTGAGCAATTGAGTTGTTCTGAAGAGAGGAATGCTAATGTGGTGTGCAACACATCTTCACCATTTATGAATAAATAATAGCCTCTAGGCACCAGCAGCATAACTACCAAAAACCAACGCATTGGAAAGCAATAAATAAAAAATTTTACAGGATTACCGGCTATATGACCATTATTATCCCTACAAGATTATTCAAATGCTGTAGGTATTTACCTTTTTCAACAGCCACAGGACTTGATGTAACTGGCCTACCAGCCACCATACTCCCTTCAATACAAGCAGACCGCGTAGGTTTGACAGTGTTGAGTTTCAACTGACTTGGACATCCTGTCAGATTAAACCCTTTCAAAGGAAATGGCGATGACTTTGCCCATCCTGGTTGTTGAAGCGAACCAGCAAAGTTACTACTTGCACAAGCCCGCATTTTGGTGTCAAATGCTTTGCCAAATCCAAGATCTATACCTACAAAGAAATACTTGAAGCTGTTACAGTAATATACATCTTCCATCCAACTATTTTCAAGATATAGAAAGAATCTTCAAATACATACACGAACTTGTTTGACATTGATATACATTTTATAAATTAATTAAAGGGTCCTGTTAACAATTGAAACACGGGCACTTCTCAAATCTACTCAATAAGCGCTGCAAAGCACTTAGCACAAGTAAAACACAAGCGCATGAAAATGTAAAAAGTTACGTTCATTCTTTCTTTTCAACTGTTAGCAAGTGGTCTGCACACCCATTAACATTTTTCTAGATTTAAAAAAAAAAAAAAAAAAACCAATACTTGAATAACTGAAAAGTATCCCTATCTCATATAACACTCAATAGCTTCCTGAATCAATCAAACTAAATTACTTTTAAGATTCTCATGATCATAGCAGTTAAGGTCAGGTTTGACAACGTAGCCTGCCGTTAATCATTCCCACAATCTGTACCGCGACCCGTAACCTATATTTTTTTTATTTTTTATTTTTTTGGATAATTACCCGTAACCTATATTTTTGTGCCCAGTCAGTCTCATTCTGGCCATACCCTCAATTAACCAACAAATGAATTTTTCTTACAATTCCAAGACACCCAAAAAGGCACAAGTCATGAACCATGATATAGAAATCTCATTCCACCATCTTATTAATTAAAGAGAGAGAGAGAAGCCGAGAAGAATAATTCCGAGTTTGATGCTATTCTACACAACCACAAAATTGTAGCTTTTTAACATTTAGCTGTCGTGTACAGTGAAAGGGTAATGAATTTACGACAGAAACGCCATGTACATGCATGTCAAAATGACGAACAAACAACACGGAAGGCAACAGCTTCTAAGCCATTTTAATACACACGTCTAAAGCGAAGAGTAGCAATGAAAAGAATATCATCATAATATAAAGAGAAAGACTTTATTGTACTAAGAACACGAAACTTACAAGTAAACGACAGCAATGGATAAGCTGAAGCGCAAGGAAATGAGAAACCCAGAAGAAGAGAAACAATGAGAGAGACGATTCTCCGTCTCCTTCGTGGGATTTTTTTTGGGCACTGTCTTTCTTTTGCGTTCTTAAGTGTATAGCTGAACTCTTGTAAAACCTAGCAAACCTATTTTATTTTATTTATTTATTTTCCGCCAAAAGCAATCTTATAATTTTGTTTCTCTTTTGGGGCAAATTTGGAGAAATGTGTAAACTACATTTTAAAAAACAGTTTTGAAAAAAGCATTTCAATAACTCCATAAAATCTCAATCAACAAAATTTTATCAAATAAACCTTAAATAAGATGATATATTTAAGATATAGTTTCAAATGAACCCAAAATTAGTTTAAGAATTAAAGATAACTCGATATACTATAAGTTGACCTAATTAACTTAGTTAGAGTAAAAGTCAACTAAAGTCAATTGATTCTACCCAACTTAATAACTTAGGTTTTCCATTCAACATCCCTAAAAAGACTTGAGTAGATTTAAAATATTAGATATAAGACCCGATATAACTTAAGATAGACTTGAAAGATAGGACATTATAGATTTATATGATGCCATTTTCCTATGAAACTGATGGATTTGACTTAGTGAAATTTCAATCAGAAACAATCAATTGCACTAATCACCAGCGAACTCCTATTCAATCTTCATCCCAATATTTTATCTAGTAAACTAAACTTAAATTTGATCAAATTTTATCTATAAGACCGGTACTCAATGCCAAGTATTTCTAAAGTATTGGATTTAAAAACTTAAACACAATTACTTAAAGTCCACTCTAATTTGACCAAAGTTATCTTTGATGGATAATTAGATGATTAAAAAAAACAAGCATTGACTTGAATCAAATCCTTTCTAAATCCATTCAATCTTATCCTAATGATGAAGATTAACATCTTAAAACTTAGATAAGCAAGATTAAACCTAAATTAATAACAAATCCAATTACAAAACAAACTCGAAATTGGAAATTCTTAAACTTTGACTTAAAGTATTACAAGTGATTAGGTTTGAAACCACCCCAAATCCTAATCTATTTTAACTATTTTTTTTTATAATTCATTATTACATCTTTAATTACCTAATAACACACAAAATACCAAAAAAATTACTCAAAGACAACTAGTTGCAACTCCACTTCAAAGATGCCATCTTCAAGAGGAAATTTTCACACAAATCTTAGATTTTTTCAAACCTTATCACATCCTATCTTATTTTTCATCAAATGTCACCCTATCTTATCCAAGAATCATCATAATTAATTCGAGAAAATGACATGAAAGGGACATAGGGTGGCCGGTCCAAAGAAGGGACAATGGACATTTGCTTTTTTTTTTTCTTTCTATTTGTGCAATGATTTTGTTTACTCTATCTTACTTTATCTTATCCTTATCATATTCTACCCTTTTATACTTAGGAAAAAAAACATGAAAATAGTTAGAAATAAACTAGCCAAAATTGATTGCAAACTTCTCTCTTTCATGTGGACCTTCCCTTGCAATTTCATGCCTTCTCCTAATTTACCCTATCTTTTCTTAACTTAATCTAATCTAATTTACCCTAAATTAACTTTATTAAACTAGGATCAATACTTGCAAATATCATGAAAAAATTTAAGTCTCAAAGTTGGTCAAGTAAGGAGAAAATTCGATGTAAATCTTATTCAAAACACGTTGTTACCTTACCTTACTTTACCCCATCCTGAGACCATTTTACCTAATCTTAATATATTTTAAATTAACCTAAAATTACCACGTCTAAGCTAAGGAAATAACTTAAAAATCAGTTAGTCCAACTAGTTCTTAGCTCTTCCTTTGGATATGACAAATAACATGTGATCTTATCTATCATGCCATCATTTACCTTATCTTATTTTAAGATATAATTACCCTAACTTATCATATGATATCCTAGGCCATTAATGATTTTAAAATCTTCCAAATATTGTCCCTTAGGCATGGAAAAATAGACCTTTAATAAATGACAAACCAACAAAGTTTAATTGTTATAAAAGGGAGAGTAAAAAACTTAAATTACCTAAGTAAAACCCATCTCTTTTTCACTCCACTTTGAGACCTTTTTCATCTGATTTTTCCTCACCCAACTTTCTACCAAACTTACCTAATATTCCACTAGAATAATAGAAGGTTATACTTACAATTAGCCTCACATACAACTCCAAATTTGACAAAGATTTTAGAACCACCTATTCCATGTATTAAGGTAAGAAACTTCTAGGAAGTTTGAGTAATTTTTAACTCTCTTAAGAAAGTTACTAATCTTACCTATTTTCTATATTTTAGGACCTTTATTTTAGGTTTTCAAAGAGTTTCTATCAAATCAAGGTAATCCTAATTAACCCTACTTGTATTCATAGTACACTCTTCGTATACGTATACTAACATTCCTTATTTATAAAGGTTGTAAGTTCCACCAATAACTCCACTTCAAGAAACTCTACCTTCGTAAGACTTATATTTTATTTCATTTAGAATATTTTTAGGTGTTTAGATATATTTTTGAACCCTTAGTAATTACATAAGTTCAAAGAAAGAATGTTAAGGCTATTTTCTTGAACTTTGAGGACTTATGACTATTTATGACCATTTTGACCTATTGAACTTCGTTGGACATATTCTTGGACATATATTTACCTTATCATGACATGAATTGAGAATATGACTTTCCCAAACAAGGACCTAAGCATGGACCATGACAACGGACTAATCCCTGAACGAAGGATTTAATATTAAAACACTCTAAAAGACTTTAATAAGATATGGGGTTAGTAGCAGGATGTTAGAATGGTTTATCTTAATAATAGTTATCCTTATTTGTATTTCTCTATGCTTAAATAGGTTTTTCAAAAGATGCTTAGCTTTTACCCGATGATTATTATGATCCTTAAAAACAATGGCAAAATGAGTATCAACGATGATTACCACTTGATTTGTGTTTATAGCTTTCATAGCACTTAAAGTTAAATACTAATAAACTCATGTATATGTTTGATTTGGTTGATTTGTCTAATTGATGATACATAAAGGAAAGAAAGTAAAATTACTTGTATTTATGACTATTTTTTTAATTGATTAAGTATCTGCAAATTGGTTGGTCACTTTTCAATTTATGTTAAGTATATCGCAACTGTTGACTTGAAATAGGTCATGCATAGCACCTTTTGCATATTCGTGTTATATTTCATTACAGTTATATAGGTAATTGAAGGATGTCTTAAGGGAGTATCTTATTCTAATAATATAAAGAAGACTTGAGGATCGTTGTGTATTGGTATGAATCCGTGTTCATTATTCTATTTTGTGCGCATACATTTGGAGGTGTGCAGGTTGGGAAAGCATTATTTTCTTTTGGTTTGACCTAAGTCTTAGCTTGGAAGATCATTCTTCTAGCATAATTTTTAATATATAGAGCATGGCTTTAAATTCTGTGTAGCTAAGGATGTGTGCTAGTGTAACGAAATTGGTAGGCTAAACTCTTATGGAAACTTAAAAGATCCTTAACCTAAGGTCAAAGGAGGAGTAAAATGGTCCAAAATATCCTTAGACTTCATGTAGTTTTTAGTAGACTACATGAGATATTTGGCATATGTTTGTTCATGCATTAAAATAATGACTTGTTTGTCTTGTGTGAAAGGTGGTTTTGAGTTGAGACCTCACCAAGCTGAATGTAGCTTATACCCCTATAGTTTTCCCTTTTTGTAGGCACTATATTGGTTTTATCCCAGTAGAATCCAGTTGGCGGTGAGAATCCTCAAGATAGTATTAAACAAGCGAGTGAAAATGAAGACTATTAGAATAGATATTTTTAGTTTTGAATACTCTTTTAGATGAATGTAATATTAATCAACTAAACTTATTTCTTCACTTGTTATGTGTGTAAAACTCTATGTTTTACTTTAATTATATATTAAAAATTTACAACCTTACTATTTGTAAAACTGTTATCTTTATGTTAGTTTATAGAGTAATGACACCTTATGTACCATGTTGAAGTTTAGGTTTGCTGGAATACGGCTAATCATGGACTTCAATGTAGCACATGAAAGGCTATTATAATTAGGGTAACCTTTAGCGCGTGACAATTTTCCGGAATACCGTTTTGAAATCGTAAGTTGGAACTGCGATTTTAGCTTAATGTAAACTGCATATTGGCACTATAATCCTAAAAATTTTGAAAAGTTATATAAACAATTAAAGAAAATAAATAGAATAATAAGTTCTTCGAAACGTAATTTTCAAATGATATTTGGTTAAATAATGAAATTAATTTAAATTATAGATTTATGAACATCAAATGTAAATTTGGAGTAAATATTTATATTTGGGATAATTAGATTAGCTAGACGTAAGCTTTTATAATAACATGCAAAAAAACATAAATTTAAAGATATTTTTATACGCGAGCAAAATAATAAAATAGAGACATTTAAAATATAAAATATAATCAAAATATAATATAATATAATATATATTCGTAACTTAAAAAAAAAAATCAAATCTCGTCTGATCAGACGGGTCAAGCGGCAGCAGCAGGTGAAAGCCGTCTCGTCCATCGCGCTGACTGCCTTCCCTTCTTCTTCTTTTTCTTTTCTTTCTTTTCTCTTCTTCCCGACTTACTTTTCCTTTTCTTCTTCTTCCTATATTTTTTTCTCGCGTCTGTCCTTCCCTTGGCTGCATCTTCTTTCCCTCTTCCTTTTCTTTTTCTTTTTCTTTTTCTTTTCTTCTTCATCTAGCCGCGTCCTTCTCCTTCACCTTCGAGCTGCGTCTTCTTCAGTAGCTTCCGACGGCAATGACGATGACACAGCAACGGACAGCGGCTTGGCGTCGTGTCTGTCTTGTCTCCTTTCCCGATGACTGAGGCAACAATGACAGCCGCTTAACAATGGTAGCCACAACAACAACTACGACTGCGACAACAATGGTGACAACAACCGCAGCAACGGTGATGATCACTCCCACTCCGACATAGCAACAACGACCACAGTGAACCACACCAGTAGCTTCCAACAACGACGACGACTACAACGGCTATAATGACAACAATGATGACGACGACGGCAGCACCTAGCCAAAAGAGAAGAGTGGAGATGTGTGTATATAGATATGGTATTTGATGTGTGGATGTGTTGGTATGCGTGAATGTGGATGATGTGTGTGAGAAGGTGTAAGCGGCGGTGGATGGTGTGTGAGGGGTGTGTTTGTATGTGTGTGTGTGCAGGTAAAGGAAGTGGGTGTGTGTGAGAGTGTGTATGTGCGTGAATGGAGGCCGTGTGTGTGTGTGTGCGCGAGGGAAGAGGACCGCAACAATAGTGGTGACAACAACCACGCCGGCGGCCACGACGACAACCACAACAGCAACAACAAACAGTACATCAATGATAGTATGGACAGCAACATCAACCGCTAGGAGGACAGCAACTACAAAAGCAAGTGAGGGAAGAGGAAGAGAAAAGAATGTGTGTATGTGTGGGTAAAAGTGTGCGAGGTGTAAGGGTGTGTGGTAGTGTGCGGAATGTAGGAGGATATATGTATGCGTATGTGCGGCGATGCGTGGTATGAGTAAGGATGTGTATGTATGTGTGGGAAATGGAGAGGCGAGTGTGTAGTGTGTGTATGTATGTATGCGTATTGAAATGGTGTGTAGTACAAATGTGCATGTGTGGATATAGAAGGCAGGTGTGATGTATGTGGGAAAGTGTGTATGTGTGTGAATGATTGTGCATGGTGTGTGTGTAAAGATGTATATGTGTGCGTATGTGGGAGTGATGGCGTGATGTGTGCAAGAATGTGCGTATGAGTATAAGAAAGTATGGCGTAGGTGGAATATGTATGTATGTGGGTGTGTGCGGATATAGAAGGTGGGCGTGATGTATTTAAAGATGTGTGTGTGTGTGTATGAGGAGATGTAGGGTGAACGGGAGGTGTGTATGTAAATGAAGGATGTATATGTGTGTGTGTGTGAATGAAAGTGTGTAGTGCATGTGAGGATGGTGTAGGTGACAGTGGGTGTGATGTATATGGAGATATGTGTAAATGTAGGTGATAATGCAAAGTGTGTGTAGGGATGTGTGTAAGTGTAGGTGATGGTATGCGGTATGTAAGGATGTGTGTATGTGTTAGTGATAATGCATGGTGTGTGAGGGTGTGTGTATGTGAAGAGGGGGAGCCGAGTGTATAATGCTTGTGAGTATGTGCGTAGGGGTATGAAGTGATGTAGGGTGTGCAGTATGTGTATGTGGATGTGTGGCATGTGTGTGTATAAGGGTGTAGTGTATGCGGAATGTGTGTGTGTAAGATGATATGTTGCATATGTAGAGAGAGTGTATGCATATGGATGGTGTGTGGTAGATGCGGTTTGTGTGTGTATGTATGGATGCCGTGTATTGTGTGTGTATATATGTATGGAAGTTGAGGATAATGTATGCGGGATGTGTATGTATGAGTATGAGATGATGTGTGGAGTGTGAACATGTATGTGTGGGTATGGAAGGTGAATGTAATGTGTGCGAAGTATGTGGGTGCATGTGTATTGGTGATGTAAGGTATATATAGAATATATGTGTAAGCGTATAAGGTGGCATGTGGTGTGGGTACATATGTGTATGTAAGAGAGGGTATGCGGTGTGGGTATGTGAGTATGGATATAGGAGGTGTGTAATGTGTGTAGAGTATTGGGACAAGTATGTATGGGTGGTGTGAAGTATATGTAGGGCATGTGTGTATGTGTGTGTTAGTGGTGTGGGAAGTAAAAGGAGTATGCGTGTATGTATGCACTAGTGGTGTGTGTGTGTGCATGTGGACTTAAGGAGAAAAGAGGATAATGACATGCAGTTGTCGATATGCGTAATTTGGTGTATGATATGGTTGTGTGTATGTATGTATAGGTGCGTACGTGGTGTGTGAAGTGTGTATGTATATGGATAAGAATATGTTGGTGTGCATGTGATGTGTGGGAAAAGTTGGTGTATGTAAGGTAATGGAAGTGTAAGTGAGGATGAAAACCAATAGAAAGTATGAGGAACCCATGGGCGGAAATGTCAACAAAGAAGAGAAGAAAGAAGATGAAACAAAACCTTTGAGGATTGCTAAATCCTGCGGATTATCCTACAAGTAGTTCATTGGAAGATATTAGAGACAATTGGATAAATGCAAGGTTCAAAGATGCTTCATGGACAAGAAAAGCGTCTATGATGGTGTAGATGGTGAAGGGAATTATTCAAGCAACATCTAAGATGATGGCCTGGGAGATATTTGGAATGAAATGGATTTCATAATGGAGTATTCAAAGGATGTCGAGGAAGATCGTTCCTTTCGGAACCTTGTATCAGAATCGTGTTGAAGAAGTGTTCAACATTCGAATCTTGTTCACCCGAAGTTCCTTAAGGAGGAAACTTTACGCTTTACCATCAAATGCAAGATGAGTAGAGTATACATATCAGGTGCTAGAAGACTATCAAAGTCAGATGGAGATGCGACCTTCTATGATTGGTTGAGGAAGCATTGTAGAAAGACACTAATTTCAAGAGGAAAGCAAAGGGTTTACTCGCTGGAATCGCTCGACTCCGGCTAGGACTATGACGACCCAAAACAAGTGAGTGGGAAACTTAATGATATGCTACCTTGTTGTGTTTTATGTTGATTGCTATACATGTTAAATTGTTGGCTAGTTGTATTTGCAATTGATATGATTGTTGTTGAGTTAAGTTATGTAGTGGGGATTAATGAGTTAGGAAAGAAGTTGTGAAGAGTGTAGAGAAATGAATAGTCCGAGGGTATAGATGTCGTTACCTTAATGATAACACTTAGCACCATATTGCTAGTGCTATTCCCATAAGCTTAACCTATGTTTTAAAAATTATTTTCTTCCAAACAAACCAGAACATAGAAACTTAGCTTTTCCTTCTAGAGCTACCGAGTAGGTATGCTTGATTGGAATAGGGTCTATGGATAACATTATGTATACATGTTAGAGTTAATTCCTAAATGTGTATACATATACTTAAATAAACTTATTTTCTTATTATATCTACGGAATACACTCATGAACTTAATTATACAAATCATGAGTGAAATCTTGATTTTACAACTCAACGACCATATTTTCTTACCCTCTTAAGTTCGTAAGGGAAAGTGTCTAATAAATTATCTTTAAGTAAAGATGTGTCACAAATATATATATATATATATATATATATATATATATATATATATATATATAAATCATATACAAATGTCTTGAGGACATCGGAAGAGAAAATGAGATGACCTTGTTGGCTCTCAGAAGTGACAATGATAGAGCACTTGAGAAGTGCGATGACAAAAGGTGTCAGGTATGATGATTATATATCAACCTTGAGTGGTTGGTTTGACATTTAAAAGAAATGGCATAGAGAGGTGCCGAGTTAATTTAACATATGGTAAAACTGGATAGTTTACGTCCACAGGGTTTGGGTTCAATGTTTGTCTTGAGTGGTAAGGAAGGAATGATCTGTGCTTGTTGTGATGAGTGTGAAATGAAATGCTTGGTAGTTGCTTCATTGTTTGAATGGAAATTGATTGTGATGGTATATATTGTTTGATCACCTTAAATCAATTAATTAAGGAAGTGGACCTAATTAAAACCTGACATGCATTTCCATGAGACATTGCATGAGATTGAAGACCACCACTGCTATAGGGCTCACCGGGGTAATCAAGAGGATTACTGTTCTGCCAAATGCGAGCTAAGTGATTAGGGGATTATCGCGCCTTGACGGTTCCCAGTCGATCGATCCTTAAGGGTTTTGCTCCGTCTGGTGTAGAGAGGCACGAGAGTGTTCATCGTTGAGTTAAAAAGAGATTATAATTAATAAAGTGATAAGATAAATAAACCAGGTAATGACCTGAGCATTGATGGTGGCTTTAGAATCCCCAACTTAAGGTCAAGGGGGGGGCGTAAACCCTAGACTTCACATCGGTTACCAGAAGACCACGTGAGATGCTGCATTCATATGGTTGCTCATGTATAGCATATGTTTTGATAACTTAATTTGATATTGCTTATGTGTACGTAGCATTAAAAGTGTTACCATCCTATTCACTGAGCCATAATGTGCTCACCCCCTTACAGACTCTTTTGTAAGTAGTGATTATGAAAGCGCGGGATGGGATAAGATGTGAAGTGTTGAGAGTTTTGAAAGACCAAAACAATAAAGTAAGAATTGTGAAGGATAGATTTACTTAGATGAAATGTTAGGACCCCCATGTGAATAGAATTTGAAATTGAGAAACCTATGGTTTATCCTATTTTACTGATTGGTAGGAAATACCGATTCTCTACGATCATGGTTGACCGTGGGATACAAGATCCATAGTTTTATTTTATTATCCAATTATATGTACTATGATTAGTCATAAATGAAATTATTTGTTTAGAGTCTTAAGATTTCTGACTTGTAAGACGATCGTCATGTAATGGGTGCACACGTGCCATGATGATTTTAGTGGAGACTTTTAGGCTCCCTTTCGGGGCGTGATAGGTATTGTGATTTACATTTAAATGATACAATGCATTTTGGAATGATTGCAATTTACACTGAACTGAAATCACGGTCCCAACCTGTGATTTGGTTGTCCCCTATATAACCCCCACCTATGGATAGAACGTCACTTTCTCTCAATTTTATGTCAATTTTCTCCACTTTCTTTCTAAAACACGGTTACAAAACACGGTTTTTAGCTTGGAAGTTGTAGTTCCATAGCTCCAACTCATGATTTTGTTTTACATTAGGTAAGTATCATCCATTTCCTTTAAAATTTTGTTGTAAATTTGTTTACTTTAATGTAATGCTTTTATATTCCATTGTTGTTTTTCTCTCTAAACATAGAATGTGTTATTATTGATTTTGTAATAGGTAAAAGTTAACCTTGAAAGTGTACATTGTTTCATACCCATTAGTGGAGAGTTTGCACCGTTAACGTCAGTTTTAGATTTTGTTACAATTTGTAAAATTTTCCATAATTGTTAGAATTTGCTCCAATTTGTAGTATTTGTAGATTTTGTCATAATTTGCAAGAGTTATCCTAATTTTGTGAATTTTGCCGTAATTTGTACAATTTGACCCAATTTTTGGGACTTCGTCCTAATTTGTAAAATTTATTCCAATTTTGAGGATTTTGTGCTAATTTGTTGGATTTGCCTAAATTTTATGCAATTTGCCTTAATTTGTAGAATTTGTCCCAATTTTGTGGATTTTGCCATAATTTGTAGGATTTGCCCTAATTTATAGAATTTGTCACAATATGTAGAATTTGTCATAATCCATAGAATTTGCTATAATTTTATGGATTTTGCCCCAACTTGAAGAATTTAACCTAATTTTGCGGATTACTTTAATTTTTAGGTATTGCCTTAATTTGCAAAATTTGCTTTAATTTCTAGTAATTGGGTTGTGCAATTGGAATTTTATGAAGTCAATGTTGTTCATATGGAGTTATTAGTAGGTTTATACTAAAGACTTATAAGTTCATGTGATATTTGGTATAAAAACAAGGTAGATGAGGTTCATATTATATGAAGTTGGTTTTGGCTTATATATTATTGTTTGATGTTGTTATCAGCTAATAGTGGAGATGGTAGATTTTGTGATATTTGTGATATTTGTCCATGGGAATACCATGCATGGTCAAGATGGAGCATATTATGACAGGGGGTCTCTTAAGAAAATTAAAGTAAAGACATATGTAGGGTATATAGAATTATTGTTCAAGATATGTGTAGCCATTAAAATTGATCCTACCTTCCATCAAGTGAAGGTGTTCTACAGGAAGCTAACAGTTTTTAACTCAGGTTCTATCCGACTACAATATTCTTTGATCCCAATCATAGATGATGATGATGTAGAGGCTCTTATTGAATTCGCTCAAGTTGTGGGTTGATTATTCACCCAGGAGCTGTTTGTTAAATTAGAAGTTAATCTTGTCCCCACTCAAGGTGAAACTGTAGGTTATGAGACTATAATGCCTTCCCCTTGCAGGGTCAAGAATGCACGAATGCTATGGCTACATTTGAACAAAATGATGATTTTCATGAGAATTATATAAAAGACATTAACATGGATTTACCTAGCGGAGATGCTCTTAAGATGGAGATTGAAGAGGTTCACAATGATATATGTGTTAATTTAGAAGAAGACATTATAAACTAGGAAGATGAAACTAGTGAGCCCTACATAAACATTGAGTTTGACACATCCAATGATCCTTTACCTCTAGTGTCCTTAGAGGTTGCCATCGCACACACTACGATGCCTGGCTCTCTAATGGTTGATCCCATAAATTCATCCTTCGAGCATCTTATTTCATTCCTTAATAAGTGGGATGGGTGATGGGTATATAACATTTGAGGAGAATACTATATCTTTAGATGATTTGAACTTTGGTGATGAGTTGAAGAAAGGAATGTAGTTTTCCATAAAGTTTGATTTGATATACACAGTGAAGGCATATCATATAAAACATCACCATAATTATTTTGCTAATGAGTCTGATGCAAATGGCGACTTCGTGCATGCCAGAAAATGGATGGATGGAGATTTTATTATTACCATTGTTAAAGGGCTACACATGTGTATTAATCCCATTCTGAATTAAGACCATCCACAGTTCAACTCAAGCTTTATGGCATGCTGTTTCTTGGGCTAGGTTAGAAATGAAACCAATGTAAAGGTTTATGTACTAAAACAAAATATCTGCAACACATTTGGGTATCTATTGATAAGGAAATAAGTATGGGATAGTAAAAGGAGGGTGATTGGGATAGATCATACATAGAGTTGCCAAAACTGTTAAATGGCATCCAGATAAGTAACCTAGGTTCACATGTCGAGTGGAGTGGTTAGCCCATCATGAAAGAAGGTGAAGTGATCTTCTGAAGAGTGTTCTGGACATTTGGTCCATGTGTCAAGGGATTCTAATATTGTAGGCTAGTTGTCAATATTGATGGAACCTTTTGTTATAGGAAATATGACCACAAACTTCTAATTGCATGCAGCATGGATGGTGCTAACCATATAATCCCATTGGCATTTGCATTGGTGGATAAAAAATGATTTGCATCTTGGTCATGATTTTTAGTGTTGTTGAAGGAACATGTTGTCAATTATTGCTGTGATCGGGAAACGATTCATCTTATATCTGATTGATATGTAAGGATAGTCAAGGTAGTTAAGTACCAGGAAACCCACCCCCCGGGTTGCACATTAGTGATTATGTATTCGATATGTGGCTAGTAACTTTAATATGAAGTACAAAAGTGCCTCACTTAAAAAGCTTGTCACTGCAGTAGGTTTGAAGGTGTAGGAAAAGAAGTTCAGATTTTACTTAGAGGAATTGAGAAAAAGAAATGAAGTTACACCTAACTATTTTGCTTGCATCTTTAGAGAAAGATGGACTCAAGTGTATGACAAGGGCTTCAGATATGGGCTTGTGACCATTAACCTTTATGAGAGCTAAAGCGAAATGTTGAAGGATGCAAGGTGTTTACCTATATCGGTTTTATGAAAATCTTTTACAACTGTGTCGGGTATTGGGAACAACAGCATGATAAAGCTAGTGAAGGGTTTGCAAAAAGGGAAGTGTTAACATTGTGGGCCATTGAGAAAATTAAAAAATGGGGCCAAGCTGCCTATTACCATAGAGTCATCAATTTTGATAGAGTGAATGGAATTTTTAAGTTTATTACGGGTGCAAGAAGAATGGGATATGGGATTGCAAGTGGCAATAGTCACACCATAAACCTAATGAGAGATGAATGCACTTATAACAAATGGTAGACCTATAGAATTCCTATCTCACATGTTCTTGTTGCTATGTCATATGTTCATGTGGATAATATGCAGCGTGTGACCAAGTGGTATCATTGGACACATCAAAACCCTTGTAGTACTAGCTTTAATCCTTTTGGGGATAGTATTAGGTAGCTAGATGTGTTAACTCAATTTGTTCATTTAGATGTTAATCTTACTCAAAGTAAAGGCAGGCCTCGATCTAAGCAGTACCATAATGAAATGGATCTTAGGAGCTACCATTGAAGAATGCATATGGTTTCCGTCGGAAGGAGGGCATAATAGTAGAAGCTGCCTTGAATGAAGGAGGAGACAAGGTTCATGTTTTCTAAGTATCATAATATTTACTAACAATTCATGCATAACTCTTTATTTAGTAATTGAAAAGAAAAAGAAAAAATTGTTTTATAACTTTGAAAATGACTTAACTCTTTATTGTCTCTTATGTAGATGGATTCGAACTTAGTAGATAGATCGCTCTTCACACTGCAACATACCCATCGCTTAGAGGTTGTTTGGGGGGGAACAAGTAAATGATCGGTTTCCACTTTCATTACATTGCATACTCGTGAGTCACATTATTCATACAAATTTTGTTTTATTTTCAAGAGGATGCTTGGTTAATATATTGTTGATAGGAGGCCTCTTTAAAGACCATAGAGAAGAGATCGCACTTCGAGTAGCACCTTACGCTTTACCTATAGTAGGCTGGCTTTCATAAGGTGTCCTAGCTTGCATTCATATAGTTGGAGTGGCATCTCATTACAGCTTTTGTGGAGAGGTGGAGACTGGAGATGCACACATTTCATATGCCACATGGGGAGCTGACGGTGACCTTATAAGATGTGGTAGTGCAATTTGGTTTTGCCCATTGATGGGCATGTAGTCACCGATGTCACCGGTTTGCATTGGGTAGATAAGTGTGAGTGCCTACTTGGTGTTAGGCCTAACCCTCACAATATCTTTGGGGGATGGTTTAAGATGTCCTAGTTAAAGAATTCTTTCAGGGGGCTATCAGACAATGCAGATGATTTATCCATCATGTGGTACGTACATGCATACATTCTCTAGTTAATTAGTTGAATCATCTTTATGAAATCTTCTATCTTAGTCCACTTGATGTTTCTCTCACTTTGGGAGGATTTTCAAGTGCCAAGGCAATACAATTGGGAGGCAACATGCTTAGCCCGGTAGTATAGATTCCTATGTCGTGCTACTAACGAATCTACGTAAGAGATTGGAGGAGCTATGAGTCTTCTCTACATTACCCATGATGCTCCTTTAGCATGTTGCTAGCATGCTGTGTTTGACATCACGCATATTGCAACTTATGTTCCTGCGTAGTATTGTGATGCTCTAGATCGAAAAATGCCTGAGCAAGTATGGTACATTAGTTGATTTAATATTGTTTACTTTACTTATCTATTGTTCACTAAATAATTTCATTTCTTGTAGATTTGTTGGATGCCATATACATTTGGGATCTTGGAGCAGCTTCCCCTTTGTTGTTAGGAAGGGAGTGATATTTGGTGTGCTTGAGTACCTCTGATTTGCTTTCATATTATAGAGTGGGACCATCCTAATTGGGTAATGTGGCAGTTTGGTGGGATCTAGAGGATACTACGACAGTGTAACATGTCTCCTTCCTTTAATAGGATCGATCTTAGAAGGAAAATCAATGAAGATTAGAGGAGGAGACACGTGGTCTATATCTAATAATGGGAGAAGCGATGATTCTCTATCATTTAGTTAGAGTTCGATGGTACATTCCTAGGTAGGGTAGATCCTAGGTATTACCTTTGGTATAATAGTGCCACATGATGGTACACTGGCTACACTGAAGCCATGCTCGGTGCCTTGGTAAGTCGCTTTAACCATATCATTATACTTTTATGTTTTCTATATTGTATTATTAACGTACTTGACTATTTATGTAGTCGGATTGCTTCGCTTGCATTGAGGTGGCAAATTCCTTAAAAGAAACTCGGTTCGTAGTAGCTATTCAGAGATATCTCCTCCAAGACTATGGTGGTGTTACATTATTCCCTCCGAATTATCATGAGCACCATTAGGAGATTCCTCCATCTTATGCCACCTGAGGGAGAGGACATGCTCGTGATAAGGATCATCATCAGTAGGTAGTGCAAGATCAATCTTCGAGTTCTCTTGTAGATGCCCCACCTACTCACTACTCATTGGTAGCTTATCCTTCCCCATATTATAATGATCTAACATTCACTATCGATCCGGTGGAGTTTTACACACTTGATGTTGATATACTATATACAGCTACAGTTATTCCACTCGCTCCTTAGAAGGAAAGACATTCAAGTACACCGGATATAGGGGAGGGACTCACGCACATAGATTCTTGATATATTTCATGGGATGAGCCACCATTCTATGCCCAGACTTATCCCGGCATCTGAGGACCTAGTAGCTCTGTTTAGATTAGAGAAAGTTCAACACGATATGAATGGGGACATTATGAGAGATGACATCGAAGAAGAGATTAGACATATATTTAGCTATGCAATTATACATTACTTTTTCCATTTTCTTGAAATGTATATGTATTTCTAATTTCATTTGCTTTAGCTATGTAATTATGCTTTTGTAGTTTGAATAAATTGATGAAATTATTTTTTTTCTTTGATTGATTTATGTTATGAACTTCAGAATTGTCACAAGTTTATTCTTTTGACAAATTTGCGATGTTATATAAAATTTGATATTTGTCATGGACTAAAAAAATTATTAAGGACTTTTTCTAACAGCTACATGATGTCGTGGGTTTGAAGTATTTTTAAAATTAAATCATTTATTTTCTCATGAACCTGTTTCACCAAATCTTAGCTCCGAAGAATAGGGAAATAATAGATTTCACCAAATTGTATATTGAACATGCAACTTCTCTAAAATTCATAGGTTGGGACTGCAATTTCCGAATATAAAGAAATCATAGTCTTGGCTTGTGATTTCAAAATGGTATTTTAGGAAATACTTTTCATAGAACCGTTTTAAAAAAAAACAGTTTGCCCCCACATTTCTTGCAAATTTGGAGTTTTGTACCTAAAAAATGCATTTTTTTTTATATAAAAAAAATTAGTATCAAAATAAGGCTGGTAAAAAAGATATTATGGGAATAAGATTTTGAAAACCTATATATTATATGCATTTTCATTTTGAGACAATTTTGAACTAAAGGCATATACAATGTATATGCTTTCTATGTAAAAAATTTACAAGAAAGACATATACACTATATGTGACTTTTGTTATAAAAAACACGCACAATGAAAACACATACTCTACATGCGTTTTCATGACCCTATTCGCATATTATCTTCTTTTCGGGACATATTTTACTATTTTTTTAAAAGGACATTTTTTAGGTATGAAACTTAGCCAATTTGTAATATTCTTTTTTTTTTTTAATTGCTAGCTATTAAGAGGGAGGGATGTGATTTGCAGCACTGTTCCAGTTTTCTTCAAAGGAAATATTGCATGGGTGAAATTCTAAGAACCCGTTGAGTTGGAAATAGTTGTTCAATTTTCTCTAAATTTTGTACAAAAAAAGTTATTAATATGTTTAATTGCATTTTAAGCATATAATAATAATTCTATAAAAAAATCTATATCACTTAAAATGATAAATAGTTACTCATTATGAGCCAACATTTATTTTTCTAAAGGTATTCCCAGTAAATATAGTTTCATAACAAAAGTAAATTTAAGATATATATCGTTGTATATACTGTATTAATATATGTGTATATGCGAGCAATATAATGTTATAATAATATATAATATATGTAGAGGGCTAAATTCAATTTTAATTTTGAGCCCATTAATCAAATGGATTTGATTGTTTTGATTAAAGTGACAAAGGCTAGAGAGTTAAGCTTATAGATTTAGGATGATCAAGAGCGTCTTAGCATGAGGGCCTTTGAGTAGAGTTTGTAAGATCGGTTAAACCAATATCAACCTCTCTTAATGAAACTCATGCACTAAAAGAGCCTTACTCAACTGTGTTCAAGAGGAACCCATTTAGGGATCCATTAATTAAGAGACTTATTTCAAGAGTTGATCATCATTATGAAATAACGGATTGGATTGATGGTTAAACTTTATAAATACTTAGGGTCTCTCTCATTTCATATAGGAAAATTTCTAGACAAACATTATTATACTACCAGATTCTTGTTGTAAAAGATTAAATGAGTAATTCCAACAAAGAACACGAGGCCTTTTATCACACTTTATATAGCTTGATGCTATTGTGCTTCTTCACCTATTATATGTGCATTGAAACTCATTGGGATTACCTACTCCTCTATATTCCCTTCTCACTTGATCATCCCTTTGTGTGCCATCTCACTTCACTTCCTTCATATACACGTAGCATGTATTACATGCAACAAACATGTGGCCATTGCATTTGAATCCTCTCTACAGTTCTACATGGTTTCGTCTAGTTGATGCACTTATATCCTATTACTCTCCACTGGAAGGACACAGCTACACAATCATAACATGATACCCTTGACATGACATCATTGCATGAATGGTCATTGAAACAAGAAGGAAGTCTTCATTCCCACAACAAAGAATCCATTTAGGTGCAACAAGCTCCACCTTGTTGAGGTAGCATTCTTTGATGAACACATAAATGAAGGGTAGACATCTCTGGTAAAAGCCATGAGGGCATCGCTACCCACATAGGAAGAAGCCTAAGTTAAAGAATCTAAAAAGAAAAAGACACGCGATTGACGCAAAGGCAAAAAAAAATGCAAAAGAACTAATGATGTTGTGAAAGTGGAAAGCAGCACATAGGCTAAAAAAATATACAAACTATTGATAGTAGGATGCCTTATTAGTTTTCTTTTTTCTTTCCCTCATCATATGAAAACAAAGTGATAATGCTTCTTATTCATGAAAATTTTTTCTTGATCTTAGTAGGGGCTTTATCTCATGAAGCTATGATAATGTGTTTATATGTCCTTCTCTCATTGCTATTATCATTGCAAACTAAAAGGTTAATTTCCTTATCATGCAAAGTCAATTCTATAAAATAGTTGATACTTGGGAGGGGGCAACTAAACCCCCCTGATTGATTTAAAATAAATAAATAAATAACAAATATAATACATAGTCTAGATATCATTGCTAATTCATAAAAGCTTTGATTCTCAAGCATATAATGATGGGTCTAGCTTATATATTGTGGACAAATAAGAGCATTGTCTCCTAGTTGCTAGAAAGTTGTAACAATTGAATAAAAGCTTCCTTAAGTAACAGAAAAAAAGAAAGAAAGACAACCTCCTAATACGATGTTCGATTCTAGGTAATATTTTGGTAAGGCATCATAAGCAGTTAAGTAATAGAAAATACCCCTTTAAACAATATAGAAGAATTATTGATCCAAAGCAACAAATGTCACTATCATTGCATTCAATGTGTAATGGTGGTCAAATACTTCTTCAAAAGGGATTATCTAAACATTATTGCAAGCAAACAACAACTTTGCTACGTAAGCATGTTGATCTTAAGTTGTAATCGTAGATAGAATACTTTTTAGGAGGATATACAATAAGAATGATCTTTAAGTAGTGGCATTGCATGAAGGATTGAGCACTGTACACTATTCTATACCCGCTAATAATAATAAGGATTGCTATGTAAATGCTAGTAATTCAACTTCAACATATAAAATGCCAACTGAACATGGAAGTGCTTTAGAACTTGCACATGAGTTTGTAGGAACGAACTAAACAAGGAGGCAAGGTTATCCACCCATCCCATCAACCTTGTGGAAAACATTTCACCCCTAGAGTAGTTAATATCGTATATATATATATACATGATTAAAGTTACTATAAACTGTGGATGAAAATACATTGAGTGGTTGTGGTGGTGGATTAGATAATTATATACTAATCATAATTTTAATTTAAAAAAAAACTATATATAGTTTATTGAAAAACTAAATTTTTTATCGTTTTTATGTAATTATTTTACATTTTTTAAATATACATATAATGAATAAATGCATCACCTCTCTAATAGAGGAGAATAATGGCAAAAAGTTGTTTTACAGGCTAATGGTTAACATCCCAGTATATGACAAAGAAAACCAAAGAAGACACTCACTCTCTATTAGTTATCCACCACCACCACCATTGGCCAATTAGTTATCCACCATCACCAGCCAATGATGTTTCCATGACATTTTACCCTACTACTATTGAGATGCTGCAATATCATCTTTCCCGAAACAAATGCACCTTATTGATAAAAGCTAAAGGCTCAATGACGATGAAGTTGGTATTTATACTATTGTTGATATGACCCTGCGTGTGTGTGCTCTGATGATGAATGTGTATAGAAGGAGGACGAGGGAGTGGAGGGATGTGTTGTATGAGTGTGTTGTGGATGTGTTATTTGTGTCTATTGTGGATGTGTTGTCTATGTGTGCATTGTGGATATGTTAGGGTGTGTTTATTTTATGGGTCTATACTGGAAGGATAGTGCAGCTGTGTGTTAGTGTGGATGTGTTTATGTATGGGTGGGGTTCTGTTGGTGTTGTGTTGTCGTAGTCTGTTAGTTGGAGGGAGTAGATTTGGTGTGTGTGGGGTGCAGTGTTGTGAGGTTTACTTGTCCAATGAATGTGGTGTGGTGTGTTCTGTCTAATCTATGGCTTTGACGCATATAAATAGCGGGGAGAATAAGGGAGCAGATAGTTAGAAAATAAGTAAAATCAATCAGGCCACTTCGAAGATTTTTCTTTGGCTAAGCTCAAGCTTAGGTAAACTTCTTCTTCTGTCATCTACACACTTGTTCCTCTTTGCAATTCCATAGCTATACACTAGTAAAAAGCCTTATATCACTACATAAATTGAATTCTAAATCACAAGTTCTATCAATTGGCACCGTCTGTGGGAAACAACATGACTCAAATGGAAGTACGCGTAGAAGTCTTGGAGAAAAAGGTTGAGGAGATTCATAGCGAGGTAGTAGAGATATAACATCAATTAGCGTTGATGGACAGTGAGTAGAAGACAATGATTGGAGAAGTGACGATGATGCAAGGGAAGATGGATAAGATGCAGAAATTGTTGGAGGATATTTGGACTGTTGGCCAGAATTCTGGCTCGTTGACTGGCAAAAGTTCCATCATTGTAAAAGCTAGGGGAAAGCGATCGGAATTAATGGGAAATCTAGATTACGTTGATCAAAATGACGAATACAGACTTGACATGGATCGCTCTGAAGATCTCGATGAGGAGTACAAGCTAAATGTGTCCAGAATCGTGATTCCTTTATTCGATGGCATTGATCCATTAAACTGGATTTTGATGACGAAACAATATTTCTACATTCAGCCAACTCCAGAAGATTGGAAGGTATCCTTAATGGCGGCATGTATGTGCAAACGATGTGTCCATTAGCTTTGTATGTTCTAACAAAGAGAGCCTGATCTTGACTGCATGAAGCTTAAGATGGAGATAATGAAGCAATATGGAGGACAATTTGCCTCCAATCTATTCAAGAGTCCATCGCAACTAAGGCAAGTGAGAACTATTTATCAATATATTGAGGACTTTGAATCCTTAACTTCTCAAGCTCTAAGTATGCTTGAGTTGCAATAGTTAGGTTATTTTTTGGGAAGATTGAGAGAAGAAATACAAACTCGTGCGGATACCTTCTTGCCAACAACCTTAGAACCAACAATGGATTTGGCTTTGAAGATTGAAAAGGAATTTGAGAGTGGAGTATTCATTTCTACAGCTCATATGGTCGGAGGACGAATGGATATTCAATAGAGTTATATTAGGCCTAATATTCCTAACCAATTTGCTTATTCTAATCTAAATCCTTCAACTATGGCTCCTAATCAACATGGTCTACTATTCTGTTATGGGACCTTGAATGAACTCCAGTGTCTTTTGGTGAGGCTAGTTCTATACAACCTAAAGCAGATTTTCCAGGAGGAGTTAATTTTCAGTTTTCTACTAGCTCGACCAGTGTCAAAGATGGTGGTCAACAGTCTCATGGACAACGACAATTTTCTCATGCAAAATTTCTTGAGAAGAAAGCCAAAGGTTTGTGTTTCCTTTGTGTTTTAAGTGTGATTAGCCATTTAATTCGAATCACTATTGTCCTGATAAATTCCTAAGGTTGCTTGTGATGGAGGACTAAGACACGGATGTGGAAGAGCGGGAAGTGTTAGGAATTGGCGAGGACGAATCAGTTAAGAGACATGCCTTTAATGTTGCAATGTTGTTATCCTTAATGGCAATGCAAGGATTCAATGATCCTTGTATAATGAAAATGCAAGGTATGGTTGCTTCTGTACCTATAATATCCTTGGTCGATAGTGGAGCAAGTCATAATTTCATCTCTAAGGCTTTAGTGGCATGACTTTCTTTACCTGTGGAAGATACACAAATTTTCAAAATCACTTCAGGTGATGGGCATAAAGTTAAGTCTAAGGGGTTGTGCGTTAATTTGAAGATGACTATTGGGTATTATTCGACTACGGTAGACTGCTATGTGTTAGAATTAAGAGGATTGGATGTTATATTGGGAATGGCGTGGTTGAGGACTTTAAGGGAAGTACGTGTAGATTGGTAGAAAATGACTATAAAAGTGCTAGGTAAGGGAGTTGACTTTGTATTGCAGGGTGATCCTACTCTATGTCAGTTCCCAATTTCATATAAATCATTACAGAAAATGGATAAAATTGAGGAGTATAATCTTTTGTAATTGGTTGGAAAAAGACTCCCCTATTGCGCTTCATTCATTGGACACTTGGGTAAAGGCATTATTGATAGATTATTCTAATGTCTTTGAGGAACCACGGGGACTTCCACTTTCTAGAACTATAGATCATCAGATTCCATTGAAGGAGGGGCACAAACCAATTAATGCTCGGCCTTACCATACGCTTATGTTCAAAAGAATGAGATTGAAAAATTAGTCCAGGACATGCTAATGGTTGGTATTATTTAGCTGAGTACTAGTCCCTTATCTAGTTTAGTGATTTTAGTAAAGCAAAAGGATGGTTCTTGGTGATTTTGTATGGATGATAGAGCATTAAATGAGGCAACTTACCAAACAAGTTCCCTATCCCTATTATCAATGAATTGTTAAATAAGCTATTTGGTGTAAGTATTTTTTCCAAGATTGTTCTTCAAGCTAGTTATCATCAAATTCGTATGGCTACCAAAGATGTTTACAAAACAACTTCTAGAACTCATTAGGAGCATTGCGAATTCCCCGTAATGTCATTTGGTTTAACTAATGCGCTCGCTATGTTTCAAGCCACGATGAATGATGTCTTCTAACCTTTTTTGTGACAATTCTTGTTGGTTTTCTTCAATGATATTATGGTTTATAGTTTCGACTTGGACTCTCATCTTCATCATTTATAATAGGCGTTAGAGTTGTTACGACAACATAATCTATCTACTAATAAGAATAAATTTTAGTTT
This sequence comes from Laguncularia racemosa, assembly GCA_037954665.1. Taxonomy (NCBI): domain Eukaryota; kingdom Viridiplantae; phylum Streptophyta; class Magnoliopsida; order Myrtales; family Combretaceae; genus Laguncularia; species Laguncularia racemosa. The sequence goes on along the minus strand of JBBMOL010000033.1, from coordinate 3,380,108 downwards.
GGTTAATAGGCTTTAGAGTATTTAGGTCATGTTGTTTCGACTAAGGGGGTACAGATGGATCCTTCTAAAGTTCAATTTGTTTTACATTGGCCAAGACCTACTACTCTAAAAGGACTTTGTGGAATCCTTGGTTTATTTGGATATTACATGAAGTTTATTAGGGATTATGAGAAAATTGCAAAGCCATTGACCGACTTATTAAAAAAGAATGCATTTGTGTGGTTTGAAATGGTGGAAGAAGCTTTTACCCGGTTAAAGAGTGCTTTAGTATTTGCTCTAGTGCTTGCTATGCTACACTTTTTGTAGCGTTTTATTGTGGAATGTGATGCTTCAGGGCAAGGTTTGGGAGTTGTTTTACAATAGCAGAATCATCTAATTTCTTACTTTAGCAAAGCTTTATCAAAGAAAACTCTTGCTAAGTCCACTTATGAAAAAGAGCTAATGGCACTTGTGCTAACTATTCAACATTGGCGACCCCATCTGTTAAGACGGAAATTTGTGGTCAAGACTAATCAATGGAGCTTGAAATACTTGCTTCAACAACACATTATGACTTTGGATAAGCAAAATTGGCTCTCTAAATTACTCAGGTATGATTTCGACATATTGTACATAAGTGGACACAAGAACAAGGCTACTGATGCACTTTCTAGGATGTTTGATGATTTGGAATGTGCCGCTATGTCTGGTTTAATTTGGATTGATTTCGATGTGATCAAGGTAGTTGTAGAGCATGACTCAATTTTGGCTTCTAAACCGCATTTGTTGTAGGAAGAGAATGTTGTAGGGTTTGGTTTTCCAATTGGTTGATGATATACTATATTATCAAGGGCGTTTGGTAATTCCAGCTTAATCTAAATGATTGCAGTTGTTTTTGCATGAGTTTCATGCCTCTCTGATGGGGGACATGTTGGGTTCTTCCGAACTTATTGATGAATTGCAACCAATGTTTATTATATTGCTTTGAAAATGGAAGTTGCATCGTTCTTGGTATTGTATGTTATTTGTCAATGCTAGAATTATCAAACCTTAGCTCTAGCTGGACTTTTGTCTCCTTTGCCTATACCAAATGCGATTGAAGAGGATATATTGATGGATTTTATTGGTAAGCTTCCTCAATCGAAAGGATTTTATGTGGTTCTGGTAGTGGTGGATTGATTCTCTAAATATGGGCATTTTCTTCCCACTAAACATCCTTACATTGCTAAGAGTATTGCGGAGTTATTCATCTGGGAAGTTGTTCGGTTACATAGCATGCCTAAAACCATTGATAGTGACCATGAATCGAGATTTGTGAGTAAGTTTTGGATGGAATTATTTTAGTTGCATGGGACTTTACTCTATTTTAGCATCGCCTATTGCCCAAAAACAGATGAACAAACAAAGGTCTTGAATAGGTGTTTGAAGTGTTATATTCAATGTTTTATTTATGATCAGCCTAAGCAATGAAAAGTTTGGCTTCCTTAGGTAGAGTTTTATTATAACACTTCATACCATACTTCTTCCAAGATGACTCCTTTTGAGATTGTTTATGGTAAACTACCACTGATTATTAGTTCCTTCATTGATCAAGAAGTTCACTACCTTGGTCTTTGGGAAGCTTTACGGTCTCCAGATCTAGTTCTTATCTAACTTAAGCAAAATCTAGTTTATGCTCAATTTGTAAATTGTAACAGTGTTAATAAACATCGCCGCCATGTTGAGTTCTTGGTTGGAGATTAGGTTTTTCTTAAGTTACATCTTATGTTGCAACAATGAATTTTCACCAAATCTTTCTCTAAACTTTCTCCTAAGTTCTTTGGTTCGTTTCGGATTGTGGAGCGAATTGGCGAAGTGGCATATAAGTTATAACTACCTTCGTATTGTCGCATTTATCCAGTATTTCATGTCTCCTTAGTTAAAAAAGTAGTTGGCACTTTTTTGGAATCCTCTAAGCTTCCTCTAAATGTGTTTGAGAATGTGGATGTTCTAGAACACTTGTCAATGGCCATCTTGAGTAAGCATTTTTAGCTTGATGGTTCTTTGGAAGCTCCTCGATTACTGGTGCAATGGCAAGGCCAAACATCTCATAAGGCTACTTGGATGGATACTTCTACCTTCCGATTGCAGTTTCTTGATTTTGTCCTTGAGTACAAAGATGTTGTTTTGAGTGAGGCAATTGATATGACCCTACATGTGTGTGTGCTTTAGTGATGAATGTGTATAAAAGGAAGACAAGGGAGTAGTGGGATGTATTGTATGAGTGTGTTGTGGATGTGTTATCTATGTGTGTTGTGGATGTGTTGTCTGTGAGCATTGTGAATATGTTAGTGTGTTATGGGCGTATGCTAGAGGGATAGTGTGACTGTGTTGGTGTGAATGTGTGTATGTATGGGTGGGGTTGTGTTAGTGTTGTGCCATTGTAGTCCATTAGTTAGAGGGAGTAGATTCGATGTGTGCAAGGTGCAATGTTGTGAGGTTTACTTGTCCAATGAATGTGATGTGGTGTGTTCTATCTAATCTATGGCTTTGACGCAAATAAATAGTAGGAAGAGTAGGGGAACAATTAGTTGGAAAATAAGTAAAATCAATTAGGCCACTTCAAAGATTTTTTCTTTGGCTAAGCTAAAGCTCAGGTAAACTTCTTCTTCTGTCATCTACATACTTGTTCTTCTTTGCAATTCCATAGCTATACATTAGTAGAAAACCCTAGATAACTACGTAAATTGAATTCTAGATCATGAGTTCTATCAATTGTGTATGAGGCTATAGCTCCACGGGCATCAGGATACATTACTGGCACAATATACAAGCAGGTATAACTCGACTTTGCAAACTGAGCCATAAATTCATTACTACAGCAGCTACAGGACTTCTGAACAGGGAAGTCTTGCAGTTTTAAACAAAGGGTTAATACCGCTATGAAAAGGACGCGGATCAAGGTTAGACATTGTTCCATCAGGCAGAGATTTATACATTTCATGTAATTAAACTGTTTCCTGAATTAGTAGGATAATGGCTTTCCCACTATTCTACATGCGAAAAGCCCCCACCAGTTTCGGCTCGAGTCCTGCATTGTGACCAAAAACCTGATTAGGAAGGATATGCAGTTACCAAAACACAAAAAGAGACATTCAAACATATTGTTGTAATCTTTGTCAAGAAAGTTCCATCACAAAACAAACAGAAAAGAAGGTAAGTCAAAGAAGACATAAATTGTTGTTACATGATCCTCAGGTCCGTTACATATTTTTTAAATTTCTGCACCCAATTTAGAATTAAGTTACTACCAAACTGTGATATGGTAATGCTCTAAACTGAGAACAAAACTTGAAAAATTAGTGAACTACTCTAATTGATTAACCTGCTGGATAACTAGGCTAAATACAACACCTATCGTGAACATGGTCCTTCAACAGTTTAACCTCTGACCCAATAGAAGCAGAGGTCTCAAATGTTCACAAAAATCTACTCTTGAAAATTTAAATGCTTCTCTTTTTTATAACTGGAAATATTATTTTATCTTGCCTACTGTACATTGAAAATTTCAAGGAGACATGATGTAAACCCAAGTATACAACAAAGATTTTTGTCAGGAAGCTGTGGTTATCACTTCAAATATCACCTCAAAAGGAAGAATACCGTTATTTTGACAACACATTTGCATGTCAGAGGATAGGAGGAGCTTTTGTCAGGTGGCATAGGGTCATCGAAGTTGAGTGTCTTCTCAAGGTAAAAGATGATTTTTGGCCTTATCAGCAGCCCATGCGGTTGTGATTTGTGGTTACATACAAGATGGATATGTCGCCGAAATCCTTTTTTTGCAATGACTATTATCCCTTAAAGACTTATTTCAAATGTTTTTTGGGTTGCAAGATGGCAAGCTGCTCTATTTCACAAGCTAGTCAATTTGTCAATGTTGTAACCATTTGGGATTTGGGACCTAAATGATGCCTAAAATTGGGAAATTGAGACAATTATAGCTTTCTTTTAAGCACTTGTTTCATTTTTTAGTGGATAGCTTGAGACATGATGAGCCACATTGGACTCTTTTTTGTTCATTTGATGTAAAATTCTTCAAGTTGTTTACAGCAAAGAACTTTTATCATTCCTTATCTTCTAGGCAATATGGTAAACTTCCATGGAAGATCATATGAGCCCCATCTCTGATTAAGGTACCTTTTTCCACAGAAAACCACTTAAGTATCTTCAATTTAGAAAATATGTATTGATTAATAGATACTCATTGCGAAAAGCAGGTATAGAAAGCATAATCCATCTTCCACTATATTATCATTTCCATTGATCTTTATTACCTATGTGGGCATTGTTGGATAAAGACATAATCAGTTGAGAACGAATTACAAGCAAGAGAGCCAGGGGATAGAAAAAGAGATTGAAAGAAACTGTATTTGTTTTACCTTTTCCCTCTGTTTGTTTTCGGTTTATTTAAAAAATACTAAGGATTTTTTATGGAATATAATCGAATCTCTCTATTATCATGAATTGGATGTTTCATCTCTACTACAATCTTGGTTCCCTAAACAGAATTTAATGAAATTTGGGGCTGTCCTGAACTTGATAGATGATGATACTATATGGGGGAAGGTAGACCTCAGCTGTTCTGTCTTGAGTGTCCTAAAAGCATAGTAAATCCTAAGTTAGCTATTCAGCTGGTACCTGCAGTCCATTAAGTCCTTATATTATTTGTATCTTTTCGTAGATTGGTATCTTTGTATGGAAGTATCTTTGTATGGAAGAATTTAGTGTATACACATATTATCTTGGTATGTCAATACCTCAAATGCATTTGTATATTATACGTTATTTAATCCTTTTATAAGCTATGAGGTTAAACATGAATATATGCATACATATACGTATATCACACGCATGTACACTTAAAAATGTATACAGGCATGTATATATTATTTAATTATAGTAATAACATAATAAAAATACTTGTATGTATATATGTATAAGTAATATATAATAAATGTATATATTATGTTTATCCATACAGGTATATGTATATGCACAGAATAAAATATTATATACTTTATACATGTAGAAAACGTATATAAGCAGTTATATACTTATGGAAAATACGAATTTAATATTCCATATGTATATAAATTTATAAGTATAACAAAAGTATACAAAGCAATTTATGCATGCATTATCCAAAAATTTAGCAGGTAGTCTTGTTATGAAGCAATATTATAAAATTTAAAACTGAGATTTTGACAGATGACCAAAATACCCTTTAGAACATTGTAGATTATGTAATTTTTGGCACATTTGGTTTCCACTAATATGATCGTCTTTTTTCTTTTTTTATTTTTTATATTAAAAGGGACCGAATATGAAAGTAAGTTACAGCATTTTCACATTACAACATCCAAAGAAACCAGTGGGTAAGAGGTGCCACCAACTAAAGGAGATTCACATATAAGCAAAATGCTTGTTTGTCTATTTACAATCTTAAAACAACCTTAGAGTAGGGAAAGCAAGACTTACTTATGGTCTGAAGGGTTTGGTGTAAGTTCATAAACAATAGTTGCAACTACATCCCGCTTTAACTGTAGATTATAGACCAAAAAGAAAACATTAGTCAAATGACAATTTACTATCATCAAATCAGATTTTACAAATGAGTATACCTGAGTGGCTTCACCCTTAAAGCCAATATAGTGTATCTGAGTAGTATCACCACCAAAGTTGTTGGTAAAATGCATTGTGATATTGCCTACACTCTGAAACTTTGAGTACCTAACAGAGATATCGAGTTAAACAAAGAGATAGCCAGCATACTTTTAGTATACATATACTATTTTAGAACTCTTCTGTTTCTATGAAAACTACTACATTCTTGGGCCACTAGACCTTAATGGGAAAAAAAGAAAAAACAAAGATTGAAAAGATGGAAAAAGTATGTTGGGACCCAAATTACTATATGAATCATGTCTGAAATTGGTTAACAAGGCCATAATTATTCCTGCATCATACAGAAGATTTTCTCCAGCAAGAGGGATGTCACATGTGAAGCAAAGGTAGAAACTCATTACCTTGTCTGATATTCTAATGCCCCCTGGAGATTCTCAACCAGATCCCATTCCTTACAAATGAAATCAGAACAAAATCTCATGCTTCTATTTCTTAATTCTCAAATTAGTAATCAAATGATCGGGAGCAAGAACTACCTGTACAGCTTGCATACTTTGAGCATCCGAGAAGTCAATGCCATCTCTATTGATGAAACTGTTTTAATTTGAATGCTATTTATTCAGGTGGGAATCAAAACCAAAACCATAAATGGAAAATAAGCTAACAGAGTCTTTGGCAATTTTTAGAAGACAAGTGGCAGAAATGAGCGGGAATTGACAGAAGTGAATAAAAAGTAAATGAAGCATAATTCCACATTATGCTAGGGAATAAAGTAAGGAAATGGAAGGAAAGGAAGAGAAATATTTATTCCCTTTGTTTGGTTGGTATTCGTAAAAGGAAATGAAGAAAAATGATGTGTATAATTGACTAAAGTATCCCTTTCTCATTTTCATAAAGATTGTTGTAAAGGCTGTTTTTGTGATTAACTTATTTTGCCCCTTCATTTCCACCAGTTTCTCTCCAATTATAGGCTCTAAATTGGAAACATTTTCATCCATTTCTTCTCATTTTCTTCCATTTCCCATCTTAAGCAACAACTAAGTTCCATTTCCTTCCCTTTTAACTGATCTATGGCTATCCAAAGATACTGTACAAGCATGCATATGGACTATTCAAATTAAAGAACAACTAAAAGGGAAAACTTTGTTAGTTTTCATGATAATTAAATATGCCAAAAGAGTCATTTTTTCTTGCTTTTGCTCAAGCATAATCCCTTTATATTATAAAATAAGACCAACCAATACTAGCAGGGACTAATTCATTCCTCTTTAACATGTGCTTATATGTACATTTTTCAATTAGAGAAAATTTATGGATTTGCAAAAATAGAGATGGGCACTAGAATGATAAAAATATAATATGTGCATTATCATTTTCTACAACACAACAAGAGGCGAAGCTTATGTGCAGCTAATGCATAGTTATTTGGAATCAAACTTACACCCTCATCTTTGAAGGACTTGTGCCACCAGGACCACCAACAACTGATATACTTTTGATCTTGACATCAGATGTAAACCTGATCAAAATAAATACCAAAAATTATAGAGAAGATTTTTCAGATACTATGGACCATTAAAGGTATACACAAGCTTGTGTGTGTGTGTGTGTGTGAGTGAGTGAGTGAGAGAGAGAGATAACAAGCATTATTTTTTATACAACAGTAGAATGAAGGCCAAAAAAATTGATGACATCCAAATGATCTGAAACTAAAACTATCTTGTTCCAATACTGAGAAAGGCTTTTACTCTCAAGGTAGACCAAAAAATTGATGACATCCAAATGATCTGAAACTAAAACTAACTTGTTCCAATACTGAGAAACCATGATCCCCATGCCAAGACTGAAAGAACTAACATTTCGGTTGAACATCAACAAACTCCAATCATCTGAGTAAATGACAACAATTTTGGTCTAACCAGTTGGTTCCCTTTTGCATTTCAGGCAGCGGCTTTCCTTTTGACAAAAGGTCTTATTCATTCAATTTTTAAGACAGATATCTGACTGGGAATAGGTAAGTAACATAAAACAATTCAGTCAAAATATATAAATAATTAAAGCACCATTTCAACACCATTCACCTCTTAGTTCTCACATACATATACCTTTCATAGATATTATCAACTTCAGACAAAGAAATCAAATATTAGTATCCCATTTCTAAGTTATCTATAAAGTAATATCTGCAAATTATTTGTTCTAGTAATTGGTCAAATCTCCAAAATGTCATTATACATTTTCTTTTTTCTTTTTTTTTCCACAAAATGTGTCATAAGACCTATCAAATTTTTGCCAGCGAGTTGCTTTTATTTGGTTTTTGTCATGTTGGAATTTACAAAACTTCTTTACAGTTATAGAATCAATCGTACATCAATCTATTGTATATTTGACCTTGAATCACCGATACCTTTAATATGTTATTTACTGTGCTCTCACATAATTAAATGATTAATAAAAAAACAACATAAATAGATTATAGAATTGCATAGCTGTTGAGCAAAATTATATGATGCAGAACAACCAAATAATGACAAGTAGACATCAAATCTGCAAAATTAGCATGGCATTAGAAAACCTAGTCCTACACTTACGGAATGAAGACAAGTAACTCAGGATCTCCATCATTGCTTTCCAAGAATCCCTATACCACAAAAAAGAATATCAAAATGAGTGAAGGATGTCTCCAGTTGTGTTTTTTCAGAAGGAAACAACATCAGGGAACACATGCTTTTATGCAGTATTGACTAATCTCTAAGACAATCATAAAGATCAATCAAGTGCAGTTGAAACCCCCACCTTTAGCAAAAACACTATCAAATATGCATCATAAGTTTATTGATCCATGCCGTATGCTAAAGGATATTAGGCAAAGAGTCAGTATTCTTCAGAAACACAACTCACATCAGCGATGTTCCTAAATTGCTGGGACAAAAATAGAACAAATTCTGAGAAATTTCCTTTGCAGTGGAAGGCCCAACATCTTTATGAAGGTGAAAGTTAGATGGGATATCATATGCAAGCCAAGAAAGTGTGATGTTCTGGGTACCCTATGGCAAGACCCGCAGATAGAACAATCAAACCAGGAAGTAGACTAGGACTAGTTACTCTATCCAACAGCAGAGCAGCAAAGAGATCAAGCAATCGGAAGTGAGAACAGGGGATTACCTGAGCTAAAGCTCAGCCAGAGAGAGACTCTCCTAGACCAATGCTAATAGAATTGTCCAGATATTTTTCTAACTGCATTTCCCTCCAAAACACCTACTATTTAAACCTCCTAGCCCTGCCATGTCAGCACCCACAACCCCATCACAGACCACCACTTATCCTACACTGCATATCCACCTGATCACCACCCAGAAAACCCCCACGACTACTAACAGACATCCCCAATCAACCCAACCCCAATACCATAGATCACACCCCAACATATAACACACAGACAACCCCACACAACATACAACACACCATGCATAGAACCCACACAAGACATACAACACTACACAACACACACCAAACACACACACCCCAAACTACCCCTCTGTTCCTCTCCTCCTATACACGTTCACCACAGGAGCACCAACAAGTGGGATCATATCAATTTCGTCCCCTGAAACAATGTCCTTGTCCTCAAGGACAAAATCAGAAATTGCAATTGGAAGGCAAAAGTATCCATCCAAGTCGCATCATGAAAAGATTGGCCTCTAACAACTGAGAAACCTCCATAGACCCATTAAGCCTATATTGTCTTCCCAATATGTACATCGGCAAACGTTCTAACACCTCAGCATCCTCAAACAAATCCAGGGGAAGATCAGGAGTGGCAGCGAATGTATCAACTACCCTCTTAAGAAGAGAGATATGAAAAATCGGATAAATGCGACAATGAGGAGGAAGACATAATTTATAAATCACCTTTCCAATGGGCTTTAAGATCTGAAAAGGCCTAAAGAAACGAGGAGAAAGCTTCAAAGAAGATTTGGTAGAAACTCAATGTTGCAACAAAGGGCGAAACTTCAAGAAAACCCAATCGCCCACCAAAAATTCCACATGCCAACAATGTTTATTTGCATTATTACAATACATGGATTGAGCTTGGACCAAATTTTGCTTGAGCTGAAGAAGAATAGCATTACGAGTCCGTAATGCTTCCCAAAGACCATGATGTTGCACTTCTCGATCAACAAAAGAACTAATGACCGAAGGCCGTCTCCCATAAACAATCTCAAAAGGAGACATCTTAGAAGTAGTATAATAGGAAGTATTATAATGAAATTCTACCCATGGAAGCCAAACCACTCACTGTTTAGGCTGATCATAAGTAAAACACCGTAGATAATATTCCAAACACCTATTCAAGACCTCAGTTTGACCATTCATTTCAGGGTGATAGGCCGTACTAAAGTGGAGTAAAGTCCCTTGTAACAGAAATAATTCCACCCAAAACTTGCTCACAAAGGTTGGATCGCGATCACTCACAATGGTCTTGGGCATGCCATGTAATCAAGCCACTTCCCGAACAAACAATTCTGCAACACTCTTAACTGTATAGGGGTTGTTTAGTAGGAAGAAAATGCCCATATTTTGAAAACCAATTCACCACTACCAACACCACATCAAAGCCTTTAGATTAAGGAAGTCCCCTCACGAAATCCAATGAGATATCCTCCCAAATCGCATCAGATATTGGCAATGGACAAAGAAGACCAGCAGGAGCCAAAGTCTGATATTTCTGGTGTTGACAAATAGCACACGCTGCTACAAATGCAGCTACATCCTTCTTCAAACCAATCCAATAAACATTAGATGCAATGCGCCGATAAGTTTAGAGAAACCCAACATGACCCCTAACCAGTGAAGAGTGAAACTCATGCATAAACAATTGTGGCCACTTAGATTGAGCAGGAACTACCAATCAACCATGATAATACAAGATGTCATTCACCAACTAAAAGCCATGACCAATGGATCCCCCCTCTCGCAACTGCTGAAGTTTGGGAGCCAGAACAGAATCACATTCAACAGAGGCTTTAATCTCAGCTAGTTCGGTCCATATGGGACCTGAAACCAATGCTAATTCCAATTCATCAAACATCCTAGAAAGTGCATCAATGACCTTGTTCTCATGCCCACTACGATACTACACATCAAAATCATACCCCGAGCAATTTGGAGAGCCAATTTTGTTGATCCGAGGTCGTAATACGTTGTTGGAGCAAGTACTTTAGACTTCTTTGATCTATCTTAACTACAAATTTCCTCCCTAGGGCCATAAGTTCTTTCTCATAAGTCAACTTAGCAAGAGTTGTCTTTGAAAGAGCTTTGCTAAAATAAGCAATAGGACAATTTTGTTGTTGTAGGATAGCTTCCAACCCACGCCCCGAAGCATCGCATTCCACAATAAAGGGTTGAAAAAAGTTTGGCATTGCAAGAATAGGAGCTGATGCCAAAGCATTCTTCAACCAAGTAAAAGCAGCCTTGGCCCCTTCAATCCACCCAAAACCATTTTTCTTCAACAAATCCATCAATGCTTTCGCAATCTTCCCATAATCCTTAATAAACTTCCGGTAATATCTTAATAATCCTAAGAAACCACAAAGACCTTTGATTGTAGTAGGTCTCAGCTAAGCAAGAACAGATTGGACTTTGGTGGGATCCATCTCAACTCCCTTAACAAAAATTACATGCCCAAGATACTCCAAAATCTCGACCGCTGACATTTCTTCTTGTTAGCATAAAAACAATGTTGACATAATATCTCCAACACTTGTTGCAAATGATAAAGATGGGAATCCAAATCAACACTATATACTAAAATATTATAAAAAAAAAACCAACACAAATTGACACAAGAAAGGCTAGAATGTCATTCATCACTTGGAAAGTTACAGGCGTGTTAGTTAAACCAAATGGCACTACAAGAAATTCATAATGCCCATGATGAGTTCGAAAAGCCGTCTTGTACACATCCTTAGTTGCCATTCGAATTTGATGATTATCTAGCTCAAATTTCAATCTTAGAAAAAATACTAGCTCCAAAAAGTTCATCTAACAATTCATCAATGACAGAAATAGGAAACTTATTAGGAATAGTCACCTCATTTAACGGCCTGTAATCGACACAAAACCTCCAAGAACCATCCTTCTTCTTTACCAAAATCATTAGGCTAGAAAATGGGCTAGTGCTTAGCCTAATGATCCCGGCCAATAACGTGTCTTGGACTAGTTTTTCAATCTCATTCTTCTACACATAAGTGTATCAATATGGCTGAACATTAACTAGTCCATGGCCTTCCTTCAATGGAATTTGATGATCCATGGCTCTAAAAGGAGTAAGACCCCTAGGTTCCTCAAGCGTCCTCATACTTAGTCAAAAGAGCTTCCACATGGCTGTCCTTAGAACAATACACATCAGGAACTTGTTTTTCCAGCACCCACAGCAGGTTACACTAATCCACATCATCCAATTACTTAAATGAGATGGGAAATCTACATAGAGTGGGATCACCTTGCAACAAATATTCATTTCCCGAACCAGCTACTTTTATCGTCATCTTCTTCCAATCCACACACACCTCTCCCAACGTCCGCACCCATGCCATCCCCAATATCACATCAAATCTCCTTAACTCCATCACATAACAGTCCACCTCTGCTTCATACTCCCCTACTTTTATCTTCAAATTGACACAAAGCCCATGAGATTCAATATTATGCCCATCCTCGAGAGTGACTTGAAAAATTTGAGTATCCCCCATAGGCAACAGAAGTTGCATCACCAAGGCCTTGGAAATAAAATTGTGGCTTGCTCCACTATCTACTAGAAACACCATAGGTTTCGAAACAAGCGTACCTTGCATCTTCATGGTACAAGGATCATTGAACCCTTGCATTGCCATCAGAGATAATGACATCATTGGACGTCTCGCGGTCTCCTCCTCTTCCGCTCGCAACTCTTCCCACTCGTCCCCTTCAACAGCCTACTCTTCCTCCAACACCAACAACCTAAGGAATTTATTTAGACAACAATGATTAGAGCTAAAGGGTTAATTATACTTAAAGCACAATCACTTAGCCTTCTTGTCCAAGAATTCGACATGAGAGTTGCCATTGTCCATGAGAACATCGACTTCCATCCTTAGCATTACTCGAACTAGACGCCGCTTGGGAAACAACTCCTCTAAACGTGTCAGGTTTTTGTGGCATAGAGACATTCTCGCCAACAAATACAAACGAATTTCCCTTCATTCTCATCTCCTCCCCTCCAGAAAACTGTGGTCCTCGCTAAACAAATACCATTGGCAAGGTAGGTGGAACGGAATAATTTTGGTAAGAGAACCTAGTTGAAGTATTTATTTTGGAATAATTTTGTTGGACTTCAGCTTGCCCTCCACTCATGTGATCTAATGTGACAAAAATTCCACTCTCAAATTCTTTTTCAATCTTCAAAGCCAAATCCATAGCTCATTCAAGTGTCGTAGGAGAAAATGTATCCACCCTCGTTTGAATAGCTTCACGCAATCCACCAAGAAAATAGCCCAACAACTGCAACTCAAGCATAGCCGGAGCATGAGATGTGAACAACTCAAATTCTTTAATATATTGGAAGATTGATCCTCCTTGTTGGAGCTGAGAAAGGCTCTTGAATGGATTGGAGGCCATCTCTCCACCACATCACTTCAACATTTCAATCTTCAATTTCTGCCAGTCCAAATCAAGCTCCATCATTGAAGCATGCGGAGTCAATGGATGCAACAGCCACACATACACATGGCTCCTAACACCACTTTCCGGTCATCTCAAGTTCTTTGGACAGCAAAGTATTGCTCTGCCATGAGTATCCTGTTCAATGGATCAACACCATCGAACAACGGAAGTACAAGCCTGGATGCATTCAATCGATACTCCACATCCATATTTGCATCCCGATCTTCGTTGTTTTGGAAATCAGAGTTAATCTCCAAATTGCCCGCTCCTTCTAGACGCTTTCCACAATCCTTCACCCTATTAGAGCTCTCACCAGAAATTGACTCCAATAATCCAACCAAACCAGATGTCCTCTAACAATTTCTGCATCTGATCCATTTTACCTTGCATCAATGTGACCTCTCCTAACATCGACTTCTGCTCTCTGTCCATGGATGCTAGCTAATGTTGAATCTTAACCACCTCGCTATGGACATCCTCTACATTCTTCTCCAAAACCTCCACTCGTGCTTCCATTCAAGTCATGGCACAAGTTTCAGGATGTGTTTTCCGATGTGATTTCCCAAAGCAATTTCCCAACGTGATGTTTCGAAGCAATTTCCGACGTGATTTCCAGCACAATTTACTCTATCTAACTGCATATCCAGGAAGTAGACTAGGACTAGTTACTCTATCTAACTGCAGAGCAGCAAAGAGATCAAGCAATCAGAAATGAGAACAGGGAATTACCTGAGCTAAAGCTCAGCCAGAGAGAGACTCTCCAAGACCAATGCCAACAGAATTGTCCAGATATTTTTCTAATTGCATTTCCCTCCAAAACGCTTACTATTTAAACCTCCTAGCCCTGCCATGTCAGCATCCACAACCCCATCACAGATCACCCCTTATCCTAAACTGCATATCCACCCGATCACCACCCAGAAAACCCCCACGACTACTAACAGACATCCCCAATACCATAGATCACACCCCAACATATAACACACTCAGACAACCCCACACAACATACAACACACCACACACAGAATACAACAGAACAACACCACACACCACTGAACACCCACACACCATGCATAGAACCCACACAATACATGCAACACTACACAACACACACCGAACACACACACAGCCCAAACTACCCCTCTATTCTTCTCCTCCTATACACATTCACCACAGGAGCAACAACATGTGGGATCATATCACCCTAACCTAGGCCTGTGTAATAAACCTGCACACAAAAACACCCATGGTATCTCTGTAAAAATGGGAATAGAGGCTTTTGGGCAGAATGGATTCATTCTACTATTCTCAAAGGTAATTGTTTCAGGTCTGCTAGGTTACCAGCAATTTGTTCCACGAAATGGAGGAAGTTTCTTAAGTTGCAAGTTGTCGTACAGGGTCACTTCTAGTGGCAAGTCAATGATGGTTTATCCATCCTCCTTTAGTCTGACTACTGATTACCAACGGGACCACTTGATTCCACCTATAGTGCCATAAAATTGCCGAGTTAGGACTACCAATAGAAACTAGATTATGTTGCTTAATTGAGGGGAATGAATGGATACTACCTGTAGGGAGTTTTTGGTTAAATTTCCAATTTTATTTTTGGGAGGGATAATTTCCATTTTCCTCCTCCCTAAGGCCTAATTCATCTCCGGCTGATCAGCTCAGGTGGTATCACTCTTCTAATGGTGTCTATTGAATGAGATCCCCTACTGTTCAATGGAATAAAGTGGGGAGGAACAAGTCCACCATTCCTGGACAAGCATTCTACCTATGGCTAGCCTAGCAAGGAAAACTTCAAACATTGGATAGATAAGTACATGGGGCATTTCTTTTTCCACCAGTTGCTACCTCTGTTTGCAAGGAGATGAAGAACATTCCCCCCTTTTCTTTGACTGCCACTTCTCATCTCAAGTCTAGCATGCTATTTGTAGAAAATTGAATGTCCCTCAAGCTAGCAGTCTTGGCAAGGCACAGCATTTGGCCTATTGGCTACAGTGTCTAATATGACTAGGATATGCAAAATTCAACTAGGACAGAAAAGATAGAATACCTGTCAACAAAGAATAGGTCCAGCACAATTGAGAAGCTTAGCCACCTGATAGGTTCTTCTCAATTAGGAATCTCTCACAAGAACTTAGCAAATTGTGATTGACTCATCTACTAGGGTTACCAGGATAGACTTCAATGATGTATTCTTCTCTAACTAACTTCTTGCCAGTATGATCCTCCTTTTTATATCTGCCAGCCTCCACTCACTTCAGACCAACATACTAACACTAAAATTACAACACTGCCCCCGCCCCACAAATGTCAACAGAACACAAACACACTACTATTATTCTTACAAACACACCACCATATCACACCACACACACCCCTAAAACCAATTATTAACTATCAGGAGGCACACACCTTTTATAGACCTTAAGCATAGGCCTATATATTCTTGAGATCATATCAGCATCTTCTACAAACCCATGCATTCAAACCTGGAGAGCTGAACTTGTTGCACTAGCTCCCCCCACTGTGTGCTCCATAGCCGACCAAGTTTTTGCCTACGTTACGCTTTATTGACATCCTAGACGAGTTTACATTTATTTTGCACAATGTTTTTGTTTTACCCTTTTCCTTGTAAAGAGTAGATGTGTAAACCATCCCATCAATGATGGGTGTATATTTTTCCTTCTATTAGTGAAATTACTTATCCGAAAAAAAAAAAAGAGTAGCTGGGACAAAAAGGTAACTGAAAGAAGCTTTTGAAAGCAAAAGCATGGACAATTACTACAAACAGTTCATGGCACCACACAGTTTCTTGTATAGAGTCTATTCTAATAATTATAGAGAATGGCCTTTTCTTCATAGAAATTTTTATCAAAATTGATGTGATAACACAAAAAAATATGCAAGCTGCCAAAGAAGTTGCAAGCCCAATAAAACATTACATTAAATAGGTCTCGCATATGCATGCATGAATCAATTGAAAAGAGGACAAAAAAGTCAGATGATGCACATGTAACTATTTCTTTCATCTAACTAATTCAGCATGCCAATTAATAGGCAAGAAAACATAATAGAAAAGGTAGATCTTCACTATAACCATCTAGTTTAGTTCATATTCATAAGAATCACTTAAAAAACATTAACCTCAGAGGAATTCAACCGTTGTTCCCAAGCTTTAAAGACATGCTTCACGCTCCCTGGAACAGCCTCATTCAATGCTGATACCTGAAACCAAAATGCAGAAATAGGGTCAATGATAAAGGAACTTCTCAAATGAAACCATGAAAAGCAAAGAAATTCTTTTAAAAAATGTCTCCTAAAATGATAATTAATATAGCTGTTAATCACCAAACAAACAATAAAGGCAAATGTAGAAGAAGTGTCAACTCATGCTCTTATATGCATATCAATCAGGCTATAAGTTGAAAGATGGATCAAGTATTCTTATTTTCTTAGTGTTGAGACACTATATAGGATTAGTTATAGACTTGCAACTCCTATTATAAAGGGAAAAAAAGAAGTGCAACACTACATATAGTACATGTCTGAATTAATTCAACTACACTGTTGAAGAAATTCTGTCCACCATCCAGAATAGTTTGTGAATTACAAACAGCTATATCTACCTTCCCTTACCACAACAGTTTATACATCCAGAGAATATATCCAAACACATGGGATAGCTTTGACTATAAGAAAAATGGTTTATGGACTTCTTTGAGTTCATTAGTGTATTTTCCCTTCTCTCTTTGCAGCTTGCACCCATTTCATGAGTTTCTTTGATGGGGTGGTGGGTCACAACCATTGAGCAGGGAAGAAGGTGGCCTCATCAAGCTAGGTCACTCAGAAGTGGAAGAGGAGCAGCCGCATATTGAATTAGGCAAGGAGGAGGGTGGGTTTTTCTTCCTTCTTTTCGGTGATTATTGGGATGGGTTTTCAGAATGCTGTTGAAGAAGAGAGTGCAGAAAAATGAAGGAAGCAACAGGATTATCAGGTTTTTATAATGTATGTGACAATCTTGGACAAAAAAAAGTGCACATGACAATAGATGGAGAAATGTACAGAAGCAAAACACGATGTGCAAAGCATCAAATAAAACATGGGTAGCTAAACAGGAATGAGTCAAAATGCAGCCACTCAGAGTAAATTTAAACCAAAGAAAAATGTAGCAGTTAGAACCCCTGTTTGACAAAATCCTCTCGTAAGGTCCCAACTGTGAACTTCAAAATCAAACTGCTTCCAAGACCTTAGTAGAAAATGTTAACAATTTTTTACTTTCATGATAAACTTTGCCACAACATTATTAAGATACAAAAAATACACCTATCTATAAGCTTGAACTTTTAACAAGGCTTAGTGTATCTGAATTCTAGCATGGTACCAGCAGAAGTCCTAAGCTAATGTACCAGTCTCACTTTTTGGCGTTTCATTTACATATTTCTATGTGATGGGCTTCAACCAATGCATACATAAAGCTTTCAGATGTGCCGGCTGTACGTCTAAATTTGAAAACATCATAGAGCTGTTATTTCCAAACTCAATATCTAGACCTGATCCAGAAATCAGAAATCTTTTCTAATAGCCACACCACTTTAATCAAATGCACATCCATCCCCAACTTTTCAACTAAAATCCTGCTATTTTTTTTTCTGGCTAATTCTTTCAACTAAAACTCTGACCAGAAAACAGCTCAAAGATTGTAATACACTATCAAAAACATGTGCCGGCCTTCTCTCATAGAAAATGTCCTTTCGAAATTACACATTACTAAGTCAAGAATAATTACCATCAAACATCAAGTTGTTTTATCAAAATTTATTTCACCTTTCCAAAAGCAAAATTCAGTCTCCCTATTTCCCTTGATCAATTTAACAGATTAGTATCACCACCATTGGAAATGGCCACTACCATCACATTCCATGCCTCCCAGGATCAGTCAATCCTAGTTATATCATTCTTTATACATTATCACACAATATTGGGGAATATTCCATCTTCATTCATCAGGGTCATTTGGGTTCGTTTCATTACAAAAATTTCGAAAATCATGGTAATCCAGAAGTCGCTAATACTAACAAATGAAGCTTAAGCAAGCGATCAAAATCAATATTCCATCTTCATTCCATATATACAGCAAACCAAGGAAGTTATAATAAGAATTGAATAGAGAGAGAAAAAGAACGACAACCCTGGGAAGATCGATATGTTTGTACAGAGACCAATTGGAGGAACAATCGTGGTCTTCGCAGCTGTGATCGTGCGTACAAGCCATTATCTTCTTCCTCCTAAAGCAGAGGCTCTCTATCGGTTTGAGAATTAAAGAACAAAAAGAAGTAAAGTCAAGGAAAAGTGGGGGAAGGGAAAAACGCCACGGCGAGGCAACGGCGTCTGTCCTGCGGGCATTTTAAAATCCTCGGCCTAGTGGGCTTCACTGATGCCGAGCGTCATGGCCCACCGCTCACCTGTGATTATCAGTTCGAATATTAGTGTTTGACAAGCAGATATAAAAATATGAAAATAAAAATATACATATATTTTCTCCATTAAAAAATTAAATACTCAACATTTCTCTAAAAAATTAAACTTATTTATTTATTACTTATATTTCTTAATACTCATTTTTCAATCACAATTTTCATCATAATTATTAAGATAAGATTTAAATAAAATAGTTCTACAAACACTAAATTTTATATTAGATTCATATAAGATATAGATAAAATACAAATAAAAAAAAATCCAAATAGACTCTATATATTAAACTCCAAACAATCATCGCCATTAAGGTCAATTGCAATTTTGCCTTTAGATTTTACACATTCTCAAAACTCTAAGTCGGCGTTTACTTTGATATAATAAAGAAAAAATAAAATAATTATTTTTGAAATATTTTTTATTATCTTTACTTACAAATAGGTTTTCAAATTTTTGTTTTGAGTAACTTTTCAATTTACTTTGTTATTATGTTTTATATTATAGCATTTTTATTACCTTTTTACAAGAATAAAAAGTTTAAGTAATGAGCAATTATGTTATTAATAAATAACTATTAGTTATATTTCATAATGACCATATAGGGGCATATTGGTATTTTTAATTATATTTCTAATTTAATGATATAATTAATGGGATAAGATAAATACCAAAATAAATATTTCCGATAATAAAAATTTATAAAAAGTGAACAATAGAATATAAAATTTACTAGTAATAACTTTTCTATTCTAGAAAATAAACATGCCATAAAACTTATTTTTATCTTTCCCAAACTTCTAAAAAAAGTCACATTTATCTCCCCTAAACTCCGATAAAAGCTTCTAATTCATAAAAATAGCTTAAGAATGGTAAGATCACATCATGGAGTTTAGTTAATGAAATTGCAATCATCTAGAAACAATGGTCTCTTAACATAGCGATATCTAGGTATACACATAATATTAGGCAATTACCCTTATGATATGAAAAGACTTACAGCACATTATATTCACTTCATGAAGTGTTAATGAAATAATTATTTTCCACTTACAAGGTTATTAGCATATTTGATTCATGTAGTTGCTACTCTATAGAATTATTATTCATATTGAAGAGGGCTGAAAACATTAATTATTTGACTTAACTCATAAGGCCTAGTGAGTCTGGTCCAATTATTAGAATAACTAAAGGAGAATTGACTTAATGAGCTCGAAACAAAGATCGTTGAACCAATCTATCCGCATCCAACATTTCTTAAATAGTCTCATACACTTATGGGGAAGGCTACTAGTCTTAAGCCTATACTAAACTCATTAGGATAGCCCTAAAATGAGCGGACTCCACTCGTTGGTCGCTAAGATGATCTAATAGATGTCATCAAGCTCAAGAGTCTATAAATATTTAGTCATTCCTCTTCATTGGGGGATTTTTTTTTCAGGTTTTAGAGACAAGAGAAATGGTGTTCCATTGAAAACTCTCTACTCTTAAAAATCAAATAAGAGTTCAAGTGAAGAAACGGTCTCCATTGCTCAAAAATTGCAAGGTTGATACTTGAGGTTCCCTAAGCTCCCTTGTCTATCACTTGCATTCGAGACTCTCAAGATTTCCTGTTCCTTCTCCCTGCCATTCTCCCCTTAGTCATTTCACCATGTGTTATCTTCACATCACTTCTTCGAAGTTAGGTGTAGTGCGGTACCTATGTGATACTCATGTGACTACTCCTACTAGAGCCCCCCCATCTACATTTTGGCAATTTCGTTGGGGAAAGAGCTAAGCGATAAAAGAGTAGTGGGACCTACTAGGAAGAGAAGACCATCTAACAATACTTCTCAAGAACAAGATCTCAACACTGAACTAATGGAATAGAACCTGCCTCAAATATCATAGAATACCAATGAGGGCAATTTACAGCCTGAGACTCCCATAGATCCTACACAAATGATTTAGATTATGTAGGAGAACACAAGGGCTTTGAATCAACTCATAACTACGCTTTCTCCACTCGACACAAGGTTAGTTGCCACTACCGCGCATGCAAGAAGGCGTAGCTCCACTAAACATCAACATTGTTGTGTAGTAAGTTAGCATCCATGTAACTCCATCACATCTAGTTCCTCCAATTAATCCTCCCACTGATGAGGAGAACATTCCTCAAGAACAAACCCCTCCACTAGACATTCCCCCTCTCAATGCTCTTAGTATATCTAGCCGTTAGTCTGTCCCTGCACCTGCTTCCATAGTAGCTGCTCTAAGGACCTTTGTAACGAAGGAAGACTTAAACAATACTTAAAATAAATATAAGCAAAATCGACCGTGGGAGTGCTAAAGTTAAGACTCCCTCATCATCAACACATTACTGAAAAACCTTATCCTAAGGACTATGTTAGTCCTAAGTTCATCTTATTCAATGGTAAGAAAAGGAGTGTCAAAGAACATTTACTCAAGTTTATTGAGACCTTGGAAGTATACAGGCTAGACGACGACCTAAAGCTTAAAGAATTATCCAAGTCCTGACCAAAAAGGTATATACCTAGTATGTTAATCTCCTTGTCGGGTCAGTTGATTCATGGGAGTTTATGTGCAAACTATTCTTGGAGAAATTCTTCTCCACCTAGGAACAAGTCATGATAACAGATATGGGAAAAACACGATAGTATCCTAAGAAAAACTTGATGGATTATATAAAGTACTTCAGAGAGCACACCTTAGACATCCAAGATGTATATGATGAGAGAGAATTAGTAAAGATTACTGCTGGGAATGCGGAGCGAGCCACGTAGGCCGACTCACCCAACCCGCAAATTTTTGCGGGGTAGGTAAAAAAATTTTAGCCAGTAGGATGTGCAAGTTGTTTTGGCCTACCTCGCGTAGCCAACAGGTTAAGGCAAGCCACTTGTTGCAAGCACGGGTTAGCTCACATGCCAACCCAAATTAATTAAAAAATAATAATGGATGGAAAG
Organism: Laguncularia racemosa; assembly: GCA_037954665.1. NCBI lineage: Eukaryota > Viridiplantae > Streptophyta > Magnoliopsida > Myrtales > Combretaceae > Laguncularia > Laguncularia racemosa. Next base: position 3,358,317 of record JBBMOL010000033.1, on the reverse strand, counting down.
AAAAAGTAGCCATAACAGCAAAATCGAAATAAAAAAATCACAAATTAGATCAGATTAGCTATGCTACGCACTTACCCCACCACCAGTTGCTACCACTCGGCTCAGTCCTCACCTTCAGTCGTCAATTTAGATCTCGTCATATACTCATGTTGTTGTAGACCCGTAGTCGTCTCATGTTGTCAACTCGTCATATCGTGCTCATGACTGTCTACCGTTGTGTTGTCATCTCATTGTGTCTTCCTCTCATCGCCATCTTGTCACCGATTGGTGAGCTTGCATTTTTTTTTTAGCAAACTGCTGAATGTTGATGTATAGCCTATTGGTTTGTTGTGATTGCGGTTTAGGGGTTTGGGGGGTTCATTAGCCAAACGGCCAATGGTTTGGGGTTGTTGCTTATTGTTTTGTGATGTTAATGTTGTTGCTGAGCTGTTATTTCGCCGTTGTTAAGTAGCTAATTTTGCTGCCGTGTATTATTGTTGTTGAGCTACTATTGTAATGTTGTTAAATTGCTATTGGTTGCTGCTATCGCTGTGCTTATTGTTTATGTTATTTTGTTGCCTCTTATATTTATTCGGTCACAACTTTTTCCAATTTTTTAATCAAACCCCTACATGTATTATGAGCCCATATAGTGGGAATAAGTCTTGATTGTTGTTGTAATATACCTTTAACCTTTTCATTTTGTTTACATGTTATTGATATTGTATTAATAATAAAATCAACACAGCCAGATATAAAGTAGGTAGGATATAATAATGCCAATGTCTAGGTCTTCTTCCTTTTTGATCTAAAACGAAACTTATTACTTAATGGAACCTATTAGGAACTTTGTCTATAGGAAAAAAAAAAGAAGAAGATGAAGATGTCTATGTATACAAGTGTTTGTCCTTGCAGTCTTCACTTGGGAGTCTATTGGTATCTGGAACTTCCAACATCATCATGTTTTAGGTTTTGTTTCTAGGTCATATAAACATATTTATGATTAGTTCAATTGTATATGTTTTAAGTAGAAACTTTTTTCTAAGTTGCTATGGTTTTTTAAATCTTAGTTACAGTCGATGATTGAAGGAATATACTAATGGAACCTATTAAATGATGTATTTTCTTTCTTTTTTTTTGATATATTCTAACATAAACAATTGTATATTATGATATTTTCTTTTTTTAATGTATTTTCAAAATGGATCCTACAAGTAATGAGACTACAAATACAATGGAACCTATTAATATAGATGATGTGTTCAAAGTTAGTGGATGTAATGATAATGTACAACCAGGATCTTCTCAATCTCAAGAACTTGTAGGTAAGAAGGCTCAAGTAAATAGCTCTTCTTCTGAGGTTTAGGAAATATTTTCAAAAATTGGTGTTGAGAAAGATGGTAAAAGTAGAGCTAAATGTAAAGAGTGTAAGAAGGAATATGTTATTGGGGCACATTCACATGGAATTTCATCCTTATGTCGACATATAGGAAAGTGTCGTTTGAGTCAAATTCCTAAATATAATGATGTTGGTGATATAATAATTGATCATGCTAGTAAGTTAAGGTTAAGAAAACCAGATCCTAAAGTTGCTAGTGAGGTAATGGTAATGGCAATGACTATTATTGAGCATGATATGCCATTTTCATTTGTTGAGTATAGGAGGATCACATAGTTTATAAGGCTATATAATCCTAACTATAAGCCGATTTCTATGAAAACTACTACATTGGATGTTTAGAATTTGTATTTGACTTAGAAAGATAATTTGAAACAAATATTGCAAAAAATTCTGAGGAGAGTAGGTTTAACTTCTAATGTATGGATTGCCTCCACTAGTGAATGATATATTTGTTTGACTAGACATTATTTGGATGACAAATGGAAATTAAATAATAAAATTCTTGCCTTTTGTAAAATCTCCTCTCCTTACTTAAGGTTTGAGTTATCGAAAAAAGTACTTGAATTTTTTAAAGATTGGGGCATATATAGAAAGATATTTTCTCATACATTGGATAATGCATCTACAAATGATTGTATGCAAAATTTCTTGAAAGGGTAACTGAACTTACAACATAGTTTGTTATAAAATGGTGAGTTTTTTCATATTAGATGCTGTACTCATATTATTCATTTAATCATTAAAGAGGGGTTGATAGTAAGTAGTGAAGCGTTGCATAAAATAAGGGAGAGTGTAAAGTATGTGAAGAGCTCAAATAAAACATTTTTTGGAGTGTGTTCAATAGGTTGGCAACATTGATACCAATCTTGGTTTATGCTTGGGTGTAGCTATTAGATGGAATTCCACTTACCTTGTGTTTGATAGCGCACTTAGGTATTAATGTGCTCTTTCTTGCTTTCAATCAAATGGTTGTCTTTATAAATATTGTCCAATCATAGATGAGTGGGGAAGAGTAGAGAAGCTATGTAAGTATTTGAGCCCCTTTTATAGTATCACAAATTTGATGTTGAGGTCCTCGTATCCAACTTTAAACGACTATTTTTTGCAAGTATGGAGAATTGAATGTTTGTTGAATAAAAATTTAAGTAGTGAAGATTATGTCAAAAGGGAGAAGTCTATTAAAATGAAACAAAAGTTCAATAAATATTAGAGGGATTATAGTATTGTCCTTACACTTGAAGCGGTCTTTGATTCTCGGATGAAGTTTAATTTTTTGAAGTTTTGCTTTAATAAACTTGATCCTCTCGCTTGTGAAGACAAGTTAGTTCACATAAAGAGCAAGTTATATAAGCTCTTTGGAGAATATGAAAAGAGCAAAACATATTACATGTTTAGAACTAGAAGCCATTAGGTTGGATTATCTTCCCAAGGACAAGACACATCTAAAGGTGGCGATAAAGGAGCAACACCACAACACTTGCACTTTAGAAAGGGTCTGGCAATTTATCTTGCTACTCTAGATGTAAGTTTAATAATAACTTCATTTATTTTTTTAATGATATTTTTTTCCGTATTGTATATCAGTATTTAATTAGTTTTTTCTTTAATAATATAGGAGTACCATCAAGTAGAAATACAAAGTTTTGATAAATCTTCTTTAGATATTTATCTAGATGAGCCAATAATGGGTATGAACATCTACTTAGAATTGGATGAATTACAACATTAGAAGAGTCAAAGCCAAAGATATCCTGATTTGTCCATCATGGCCTCTAACATGCTCAGTATTCCAATTACCACTATAGCACCTAAGTCAGCTTTTAGTATCGAAACCCGTGTACTTAATAAGTATTGCAGTTCTATACTCTCATAAAATGTGAAAGCTTTAATTTGTACACGTAATTAGTTACAAGGATTTGCTTGTGAAGGTGATTTCTTTTTATTCTTTTGGTAATAATTTCTTTTAATGTATTATTTCAAGCGTTTAAATCTAATTATATGTGTAATGTGGTAAATTATAAATGAAGAAAAAGATAGTGGGAGTGGGAGTGGGACTACTTCATCAAAGGGAGACTCCAATTTAGTTGTTGTTATTGATAATGATGATCGATTTATATATGTAATTTTATTTCCTTTATTATTGACTTTATTTTCCTGTATAAATAGTAAAAAAGACTTTGAGATAATTCAGGTTCCTCTTTGCGTAAATAGTATAAATCCAAGTCCTTCTTCTAAAAGTAAACTTTATTTTACAATTTTTGAAATCAAGCATTTAAAAAAAAAAAAATCAGTTGGTTGGTCAATAATTCATTCTATAAAGCATTTGAATGAAACATTCATGTCTATAGCGTAACATAGGACCAATTACTAGGGATGAAACTCATTAACTAAATAAGTTCTATATGTCACTTAACAATAGATTCTTTTTAGAGAATAATTATAGGATATCCTTCAATTACTTGTTGGAATCCAGATAAGAAACATTTAAGGAAGCTAATTCCTAGTAAATATTTTTTAACCAAAGTTTGAAAGCAATCCAATAAAATTAATTTTGTGTATAATATATCCTAAAGCTATTAATATAATATTTTATAAAAACTTTGTATATTTTACTTTTAGCTTAGAAGTTAATAGTTATATATCCTTAATTATTAATTTACTTGCATATTTTGTAATAAAAAAAATGTTGGAAAAATTTAATATGAATACCAATCTTTTAAGTGTGTATGCACTTATTAGATTTGCGTATGAATTTGGGGTTATAAATTTGCCAAAATGAGAATTTTTTAATTTTCCACTTAAGCTGAACTTAAATAGGTTTTTTTAGATTTTTTTCCCCTAAAATATGTATTGCCTCATTTTTAAAGTTATATTGAACTTTAAATTTAATTTAAACTTGTTATTATAAACCTTTTAGATTGAATATCAAAAGATGCAAGTTTAAGTATTAAACCACCACATTATTACTTTTTTTTTTTTCCAAAGTCAAAACACTTTGCTTTTGGTGCTTTACATTAAATAAAATCTAGTTTAGACTAACTTAAAAATAAGCTAACCTAATTCCATATTAGATAGATGAAACCCTAGGCCTAACTAACATTGAAGGATTGAGGAATATAAAAGGAAAAAAAAGAGTTTGACATTACCTTAAAGTCAAACAAATTAAATGGTTGCGAAAAGAAAACAAGATACGATAAACAAAAAAAGAGTTGATAATGAAAATGACTTTCTCATTTTGTAATATTAAAAAAAAATCTTTGTATATAGGGTGGGTCGACTTGCGGGGCGAGGCGGGTTGAATTCTTCGACTTGCATCATGTGCAAGCCATCGCGGGTTGGCCCGCTTCGACCTGTGGACCAATGTGGGTCGGGGTAGGTCAGCTCATTCGACCCGCTTTCCTAGCTCCAATGAAGATCTATGTCCAAGGGATGTTTACCGAATATGTGGTCCGCTTAGAAAATCTCAACTCAAGTTCCTTCTTTGCACTTGTTGAGACAGCAAGAAGAACTAACAACTGTGTTGTAAGCCAACGATGAGAAAATTGAAGGTTTGGGAAACGAGCAACATTTGCTAGCTTGGCCTAAGTTGAGAGTTCTAGAGACAACAAGAAGCTAAGAAATGATAGATCACGAGGCTCTGCATTAGTTCTTTCTTTCCCATGCCCAATGGGAAGGGTGTATGCTCTACTTGACAAATGGCTATGAGATGGGAGTATTAAGCTCCCACGGGTAAATCATTTACTGACACAAAACGAGAAGAATGATCTTAAGTTTTGAAAATATCATAGGACCATAGGTTACCCTATAAGGGAGTGTTAGACCCTAAAGAAGATTTTTAATGACAAGGTCCACAATGGAGAACTTATCATAGAAGATAACGATGTCCATAATAATCGGCTTCCTATATATAGTAATTAGCAAGGTATTGCAAATGCTCTCAACTGCAATCCTATCATCAAAAAAAGAAAATGTGTCACACATTGAAACACATAATGAGCAAGAGGCTCTAACTGAGAATGATGAGGGCACATGTCGGCCAAAGGTTACCACCCTAATGAAGATGGGTCATTTCAAAAAATTTTTAGACTTATTGGGGTTTAATGAGGATGCATAGCTTACAGAAACAATTGCAATTACCCAAATTGCTAAGAGATAATATGGGGAGTGTAGTTTAGCGCAACCTATACAAAGATTGGCTAATACACATGTGAATGGAATAATTTTTACAAACACAGACATGTGCACTAAGAATCCTAATCACAATCGTCATCTTTATGTGGGAAGCATACTCAATGGGCATCCCATTAAGAGGACATTTATAAACAATGACTTCTCTATAAACATAATGCTATGTCTAATAATAAGTATTGAAAGAACCTTATTTATAATATTTATTAAATATGATTTTTATGAATTTTGTGTGAATTTATCAAGAAAAAGACACTTAAGTACTTAATATTTGGTTTCAAGGTTTAAAGAGTCCAAATTAAAGATTTAAAGAATATTCGAGCGAAAACAAGGTGAAATCTAGCAAAATATGAGAAAATGTGATTTTTACGTGTACATAACCTTCAGCATGACCGTGTTGATGCCAATGCTAAATAGTAAAAAGTGATCAGAATGTATCATGAAACTGTGCCGTGGCCGCTACACAAGTTTTGTAGAGAGTCATACTAAAGTAAGAAATCTGCCTAGAGAAGAAACTATAGGAATTCAAAAGTGTACAACCTCAAGCACAGACAGGAGGCCGTGTAGAACCCAAAATGCCAGAACTTCACTTTTTTCCAAAGTATATGGCCCCGAGCACAGGCATGCATTAAGTCGTGCATGTTACCCTATTTCTTATACTATAAATACTCATTGCATTACAAAAATTAAGGATTAGTTTTTTTTTTTCTTACAATTACTTTAAAAACCCTAAGAGAGCAAAATTACAAATCTGCAAGGAGAAATTGCTTAAACATCATCAGAAATCACAAAACGCCTACGAGGGTTTATTCTTTTCATCATAAATTCTTATTACTTCTCTAGATTTCTCGTGATTACTTTAAATTCTATAGAAGAGTAGATTTATATGCCATGCATCTTGTGAAACTCTAAATCATTTGATTGAATTACTTATTAACTAATGAAAAGTTTACTCCTTTATTCATGTGTTTTAACTACTATGTAGTTAATTTATGTGTGCAAATTGATTGCATGCATGATTTTTGTTAGATAGAGAGAGGTCTCATCTAATATGATGGATCTTCATGAATAGAAAGATTGCATGTTTTATCTAAAGGTAGGAGAACTTCAATTTTCTGCATAAATATTTAATCTTTATTTGGGAATTGTGAGCTTAATAAAATCTTATAGGGCAATATGAGGTCTCTATTATTCCATATAAGGTTATTAATAATTAACTCGATTGAGTAATTAGTTTAATTGAGAATTCCTATAGTGCAAAGTATAAACAAATTGTTAATTGATACATTATTATAAGAAAGTTAGGGTTTAGAGTAGATCAAGATGAAGGGTATGTCTTTGTGATTGAATTCATTTATTACAGCGATTATAATTAATCTTAAGGTTATTTGATTTGTTAATTAGTAATTTAATTTATTAATCTCATATTAAGATTTAGACTGGATAGCAGAAAAACAATAATACTGGTACTTGTTTTTAAGATCCATAAGGATGACACTTGTTGCAATCTATACTACATCAGATAGATACACTTGCTTAGTTAGGTCATTAGATTTTTTTGGGTTAATAAATTTATAATTTAATATAATCGAATAAATGACCCATCATCTACATTCAAGGCTGTAAAGATAAATAACCAGTGCTTAGCGAGATAACCTATTGCTATAAATAGCTTCATTAATGCATCTACAAGCATAGAAGGGTATGTCAATGTGGACTTTAAAGATAGCCTTATGCAAGGCTCTACACGGTTCCATGTGATTGAGGCACCTGTATCATACCATCTACTTTTTGGAAGAAAGTGGATGCACAATCACAATCTCATACTCTCAACATAGCATTAATGTATTAAGGGCCATTGGAAAGAGAAAGACATATTCATTCCCACTACAAACAATGCATTTGAGAATAATGAGTCATACCTCACTGAGGTTACATTCTTTGATGAGTACACTGAAGAGGGAGAGACTGCTATTGCAAAACCCTTTAGCACACCACTACTCACTTAGGAAGAGACTCAAAAGAAGCACAAGAAAAAGAGGAGAATGTGAGGCTCTTGTGGAGGCAAGAAAAAGTAAAAAATAAATAAGGGAATAAAAAGTTTCATCAGCAAAGATAGGTGAAGGGTATAATACTTATTATAGTATACAGAATCTAAAGAAGATGGATTGTCGGGGCTTAAGAAGGATATTCCATGAGAGACTTTATTTGATAGTGATTAGTGATTTATTAAGTACTAAAGTCAAGGTTAAAACTTGATATTACTTTTGAAAATAAAGAGCAGATTTCACCACAAATAATAGATGTTTCATTTTTTTTAACCTTTGCATTATAGTCTTATATACTCGCACTTTAATCCGAGGTAATGCCCTGGCATCTTGGCTTCCATACCTTAAGGCCAAGTAAAGCTCTAGCATCTTGGCTTCTATGCCTTAAGTCGAGGTAAAGCCCTGGCATCATGACTCCCACGCCTTAAGCTTAGGCAATCATCTGGCATCACAACTCCCACGCCTTAAGCTTAGGCAATACCCTAGCATCACGACTTTAACACCCTAAGCCTAAGCGACACTCTAGCACTCAGCTCTCATGCTAATGCTTCCATTATGAGCGAAACTTGCTCATTCCCTTAAAACTAGTCATGAAGCTACTTCTCAGCTTAAGCGGTGCTTAGCCAATTTACTTCTATACCCTAATGAATCATCATGTTCATTATAGAACCTACATAAGATTCATGATTCAATGAAACAAAGTATATAAAGGGTAACTTAAACGTTGATGCTAACTGGTAAGAGCTTTAACTCCTAGGCGTACGGTGAAAAGTCGGGCATGTACAGTGTAGACTGGTAAGAGCTTCAACTCCTAGGCTTACGATGGAAAGTCAGGCATGTACAGTGCAGCTTGGTAAGAGCTTTGACTCCCAAGTGTATGATGGAAAGTCAGGCACGTATAGTGCAGACTGGTAAGAGTGTTGTCTCCCAAGCGCATCATAAGCCACTGCAGCTAAGTAAGAAAAGTAATCTACTTATGCTCAATCATAAAATTTCTGTCATTAAGTATTTTAATCTCCAAGTAACTCATACTAAATAGTCAAGTAGTGGGAAATACCCCATTGACTAGTAAAAGAGAGTTCACAACTCCAAGCTATGAATGCCATTATCGTTGCTTAAGCGTGATTAAACATTTTCTCAAAATAAATCTCTTATACTTCATCGCTGGTAAGAGAGAACTTTGCTCTAACGCACAAGATGACTCTAGAGGCTTCTTAGATCTTGAGAGTCTAAGTAGTCTCATATCCATGACACCCCTTTAAGTGGGTCTTTACATCGTTACTACTAAGTGAAGGCATTACCTCCTAAGCACGCGATGACTTACACATAGTTAAATAATGTAAGCTACTAGGAGGCCCTCTGGTGGCGCTTTTAGATGGGATAGCATAACAAAATCGTGAGAGGAAAAGTTTCACCCAAAATCTAAAGTTGCTTCCTCGTTTCGACGAGACATGTTAGCAATTGGGAGAGGAAAGATATTCCAAGTGCAACATACAAAGAAGCAGAGCATCAACATGAGCATCAATCTCACTTCTCGATTGGTACCTTAACATGAAAGCAACTTCATTTGATCATTCAAATCCTTAGTAACAACCAGTCAAGGGATGCAATCCCCAATCGGCACATAGAAGTAAAAAATAACTATCTTGACCTTCTTCAAAAGAGTCATGTACTCTAACTTCAAGCTAACATGCTTTACCCAAGACTTCCACCCAAAGGATGGCTACTTGAGAGTGCAGTTTGGGTAACAAATAGAGGTAGCTCTCTTCTTTCATTCATAAAGCGCAACACCGAATCACCTTTGATGGTGACCTTCTAGTTCACTTGAGGTTTGCTATGCTTAGGACTTGATCCACTTGAGGTTAGCTATGCTTAAGACCTACTAAGGCCTACTACACAGTAAGCCTACTATGCTCAAGTCCTTCTACACGTAACACATGCCATGATCGAAGCTTGCTATGCTCGTGACCTACTAGAGTCTATTGCATGTAAGGCTCACACTGCTAAAGGCCTACTATACTTAACCTTGTGACATTTTTGCTCCAATAGGATTGACAAACCAACTTTTATCACCTACAATGATAGAAGGAAATACATGAGTTAGCAATATAAGATTTATTCATATGAATATGTAAGTATACAAAATGAGAATACTTACTTTTTTCTATGGCTTAAAGCTAGAACTTAGGGATATCTCCCCTCAAATCCTCAAAGAAATATGGGAACCACACTTCTATCACACTCTCATGTAGGAACCACGATTGAGTGAATGTTGTGCTGGCATGAAAGATCCTAAGCCATAGCTATACTTTCATCTTGCCCTTGTGCGAGAACTGCTATCAAGTGGAAGTGGTAAAGCAATGAAGAACTCTGTCCTTCTTTAAGACAAAAATGTGTTTTAACCTTATGATGGATAAGAATGCTCTTGTTGAGAACTTTTTACCAAGAAAAGGAACAAAGTTTCTATCACACTCATGATCAAAGAAAGAAGAGGGACAAAGTCCCTATTGCTTGTCAAACTTCATAAAGTTATCGATTACAATTGGAGCAAACTTAGAGGAATGAAGTTCTTATTTGCTATCCTAGTAAAGTTGCTGATTACAATTAGAGCAAACTTGGAGGAAAGAAGTTCCTATTTGCTCTCCAAGAAAACTTGCGATTAGGGTTGCAATGAGAATGGATAAGAGTACTTACTCTTATCCACAACCCGGCCTAGAAACTTGAGGCCTATCTTTTCTTTGCTCTTCAAAAAAGTATGCAAGCTAAGAAGAGAAGCATGACTTCCTCTTACTGTTGTAAGTAGCCTTTAAGGCATCCAGTAAGGACACTTGAAAACTATGCTTCTTATAAGACACTTTAACATTAGTGATGTTAGTCTACCCAAAACTATTCAAGTTTAAGAGAATAACTACATCCTTAAGTGTCAAAGTGATTTCCCCTTAAGAAGTGATGATTGTGTGAGTTCGAGTACTCCATTGGTAGATGATTACTCACTACACCTCTGACCTGCGCATATGTGGGAACCATAAGTGGGTGAAAGTAGTGATGGCATGAAAGATGCCAACCTTCTCCAAAAGAGGCGCATACTCTGATTTTGAGATGATATATTTCACCTAAGATTTCCACTCGAAAGGTGGTTGCTTGAGGAACGCAAACTGGGTAATAGAGAGAGGAAGTTTCCTTCTCGCATTGATGGTATCTCTCAAGTTGGCATGAGGCTTGCATCCAATAAAGTGAAGCATACCATTAGTGCGAGCCGTCATGCAAAGCTCTCGATGCTTGATTTTATCCCAAAAGGTATCCTTAGAGATAGTCTCATCTAGCTACGTATCCCCGAGGACTCAGGATTGGCAATAGATTTCCATCTAAGTGCACCAACAAGTCACTTTGCTTGATTACTTTTGTCTCTTTCCCCATCGATTCACAGTATTGCAGATGTCGGGACGGAGCTTAAAAAAAAAAAGTGAAGAAGGAAGAAGAAGATCACACGCCCGGCGCGTGCGTTCGTGTCGGCCAATCAAAAGCTGACACGTGTTCTAAGTAAAAATAAAAATCGAGCAAATAGGAAAATGCCTCCTCCGAGTTTCGAACCTATGACAAGCCATCCCCCCCGTGTGCATCAGACCATGGCTCAGACCAGCTAGGCTAACCCACTTCTCAGCTTTTTTTTTTTTTTTTTTTTTGCAATTTGCATATATGCAATGCGATTTTTATTATGTTTGTATTATTTTGAAATTCCAAAAATTTGTAAAAATTATTTAACCCCTTTTATTATTGTTTCTACAATTATTTTCCAAAATTGATGTATTTTTCCTATTTATTTTATTTTTTGAATATTTTTCCTATTTTTGCTAAATTATCAGAAAAATTATAAAAAATGAAAAAAATTGAAAATTGATTATTGTTGATCATTAGGGGCAAAAATGGGGTGTTTACAACTGCCCCTCTTTGTAGTAAAGTTTGAAAAACTTAACTACAAAGACAAGAAAGACGTCATTTTTAGCGTCTTGATTGAATGGATAACGCTATGGTTTGGCTGGTTATCGGGAATTTGGTCTTTAGTAGGAAAATGCTCCATGAGCTAATAATCCCACGAGTGCTTTGTGATGATTGGTATTGATTAGGAAATGGTCTTAAACAACCTAACAATCTAAAATAATGTATTCTCCCGAAAAGTGCTCTATGGGCTGACTAATCGACGATGAGAAACATCTGATAATAGAAAGCGTCTTATCGGACTAGCAACTTTAAAGAGAAGATTGTCTCAGGAAGCACTCTTATGAGCTAGCAACCTGTCAACAGAAGCGTCTGGCTAGACTAGTGACTGTTTAGGGATAAGCGCCTTCAAAGAGTGCTCTTATGAGTTGACTAATCGGTTATTGACAAATTCGAAAAGTGCTCTCATGAGCTGACTAATCAACAGATTTGCAAAGTGCTCATATGAGCTAACTGATTGACAGATTTGAAAAGTGCTCCTATGAGCTAAATAATCAAACGATTCGAAAAGTGCTTCTATGAGCTAACTAATCGATAGATTCAAAAAGTGCTCATTTGAGCTAACTAATCGATGGATTCGAAAAGTGCTCATATAAGCTAACTAATCAATAGCGGGAAGTACCTTCTTAGACTTGCAACCCTGAAAAATAGGTATCTCGAAAGGTGCTCCTATGAGCTAACCTCAAAAAAGGGTATTTAGAAAAGTGCCCCTTTGTGGGCTGACTAACCTATAGTGAGAAGAAATGTCTCGAAATGTGCCCCTACGAGCTGACCTTAAGAAAGGATGTTTAGGAAAGTGCCCCCTTATAGGCTGACTAACCTATGGTGGGAAGTGTCTTCTTAGACTCACAACCTTGGGGAAGAAATGTCTCAAAAGGTGCCCCTATGGGCTGCCCTAAGAGAGGATGTTTAGGAAAGTGCCCTATTGTGGGCTGACTAACCTATGCTTTTGAAAATGCTTCTAACTAACGGGTCGAATGACTTGATAAGAGATGTCTTAAATATGTGAATGATGGTTATTTATTCTAAGATGCTTACCAATTTATCGCGGATAGCAACCAAACAATTGAACCTTCGTGTTGGTTTGCTTCTCCTTTGCTTACTCTTGCTTCAAAACAGGGCAGTGGGTCTTGATGTGCCTCTTTTCTTATGCGCATAACTCTTGCGATTGTAGTATTATCCTATTAATGTACCGGGTTCAATGTTCAAAAGTAGGTAGAATTATATCAAAAAATTTATTGAGATCCATTATCATTTCAATGTTCATTATTCATTAGTGAAGTGATGGGTCATGTGTTTAGGAGTGTTCGTTTTAATGGGAATTGGTTGGAGTTATCAATCATTTAGAGACATTAACTTTGCTTGTAAGAGAAATGAAAACTAGACTCAACAAAATTTGTATTGAATATTGACATTCATAAACATTAGCAAAACTTTAATTTTTTTGCCTAAGGATAGTACATCTTAACAGTATCTATATTAATGGGGTCTCTCAATTCTGGACCGTCCATTTGAGTTAATATCAGAGAACCTCCCGACAATACCTTCTTTACAACATATGGACCCTCATAGTTTGGGGTAAACTTTTCTCTGGAATCTTGAGCATTCGGGAGAACTTTCTTTAGCACCAAATCTCCCCCTTTGAAACATCGAGGCCTCATTTTCTTGTTGAATGCTCAGGCCATTCTTTGTTGGTAACACTGGCCATAACATAACGCAGTGAGTCTTTTTTCGAAGATTAAATTCAACTGATCAAGCCTCTTCTTTACCCAGTCTGATTCATCTAACTACACTTCTGACAGAATTCTGAAGGATGGTATTTCGACCTTGACTAGTAAGACTGCTTCAGTCCCATATACCAGTGAATATGGGGTAACTCCAATAGATGTTCGAATTGAAGTTCTGTAAGCCACGAGGGCGAATGGCAGCATCTCGTGCCAATCTTTATAAGTGATTGTCATCTTTTCAATGATTCTTTTGATATTCTTGTTGGCTGCTTCCATTGCCCCATTCATCTGAGGTCGGCAGGGAGTTAAATTTCTATAGTTTATATGGAACTGCTGACACAAATCTGTCATCGACTTGTTGTTGAGATTGGTACCATTGTCGGTGATGACTGACTCAGGAACTCCGTATTGAGCTATTATGTCCCTCTTCAAGAATTGAACTATTACCCCTTTTGTGACATTGGCATATGATGAAGCTTCCACCTACTTGGTGAAGTAATCAATGGCTACCAATATAAACTTGTGGCCGTTGGATGCTGTTGGCGTGATTGGGCCGATTATGTCGATTCCCCATATGGAGAAGGGCCATGGTGTAGACAACGAATGCAGCTCTTTTGGCGGAGCATTTATTCGGTTTGCATAAACTTGACACAAGTAATAGTGCATGACATATTTGATACAATCTGATTCCATGGTTAGCCAATAGTAACCAATCTCATGATTTTCCGGGCCAACATGTAGCCGTTCATGTGAGGTCCACATACTCCTTCATGCACTTCCTTCATCAGTTCACATGCTTCATTTCTATCCACACATCTTAGCAAGGTGGTATCAGGCGATCTTTTGTAAAGCACAGGCCCATTTAATAAGAAACGACTTGCTAACCTTTTAAGTGTTCTTTGATCATTTTTGCTAGCCATTTCAGGGTATTTGCTTTCTTAGAGAAAAGTTTTGATGCCATGATACCAAGGCTTATCATCTTGTGCTTTTTCAATTACCAAACAGTAAGCGGGTCGACTTTCAATTTCTATTTTCAATGGTTGGACTTCGACTCCCCTTATTATCTGAATTATAGATGCTAGTGTGGCGAGTGCATCTATAAACTGATTCTGAGTTCTCGGGATGTATGTGAAGGTGATTGCCTCAAATTCATCAATATGGTACCAATTTGGGGTCTTTAGTTTTTTATTCCCCTCTCGTCTGTAATATGATGAGGGAAGAATCTCCGTACACCTTTAATTCATAGATTTCCATGTGGCAAGCCATTTTGAGGTCGAGGATGCATGCCTCATATTCCGCGATATTATTAATATATGGGAACGTGAGCCTTGTTGCTGAAGGGAATTGTGTTCCTTCTAGGGATATCAACACTGCCCCAATTCCACAACCAAATACATCGGCAACTCCGTCAAATAACATCTTCCACTTAGGGTTCTGGTCTATCCCACAGTCTCCTATTGGTGCACTTCCCACTGTTAATATATTTTCATCAGGGAATTGGGTTTGTGATTTTTGGGAATCTCCCTCAACTGGGTGTTCTACCAATTGGTCGGCTAAAGATTGCCCTTTTATTGAATTTTGATTTATGTATGTGATGTCAAATTCTGATAAGAGCATTTGCTATTTAGAGATCCTCCCTAACAAAACGGGCTTCTCTGCCAAGTATTTCAAAGGATCGTGTCTTGTCAGCAACTCAATGTGATAGTAAAGGGTGTATTGCCTCAATCGGTGCATGACCCAAATCAGAGCACAGCAAGTCCTCTCTATTTCCGAATACCTATGTTCCCTATCTGTGAATTTCTTGCTTAGATAATATCTTTCTGTCCCAACACGCACCCCATGGACTTAGGGAGTATCGTGAGGTATAAGAATAAGGGTTTCCCTGGTTTTGGAACTATCAAGACTAGAGGGTTTATGAGATAGTCTTTGATTGTCCCGAATGCTTCTTCACATTCATCGTCCCATTCTACTGCATCATTCTTTTTTAGCAGACGGAATAGTGGACGACATTTGTCTATAAGTTGTGAGATGAAACGAGCTATGTAATTCAACCTTCCCAGCAAATCTCTTACCTCTTTGATAGTACGTGGAGCGGGTAGCTCCAGTATGGCCTTTACTTTGTCAGGGTTGATTTTAATGCCTTCTCAACTTATGACAAACCCTAACAACTTGCCTGTTATAACCCAAAAAGTGCACTTTTCTGAATTTAACTTGAGCTGAAACTTTCTCAACCGCTTGAACAACTTTCTCATAATAACTGCATGGCTTTCTTCTTCTTTAGACTTGGCTATCATATCGTCGACATATACTTTGACTTCCCGATGCATCATGTCATGAAGTATTGCGACCATGGCTCTCTGATACGTTGCCCCGGCGTTTTTCAAACCAAAGGGCATGACTTTGTAACATAAAGTTCCCCATGTTATGATGAAAGTCGTCTTAGTTTTATCTTCTTCAGCCATTTTTATTTGATTATATCCTAAGAAACTGTCCATAAATGAGAAAAGATGGTTTCCTACAGTGTTGTCTACCAGGACATCAATGTGAGGTAAGGGGAAGTTATCTTTTAGAGTAGCTTGGTTTAAGTCTCAGAAGTCTACGCATACACGTACTTTTCCATTCTTTTTTAGAACGGGGACTCTATTCGCTACCCATTCCGGATAGTCAGATACTTTGATAAACCCTACTTCTAGTAGTTTCTTAACTTCCTCTTTAATTTTTAGTAAGATGTTAGGCTTAAATCTCCTCAATTTCTGTTTTTTAGGTTTGACATCTTCCCTTGTGGGAAGCTTGTGAACTACTATTGACTGGTCTAGTCCTGGCATGTCGCCATATGACCAGGCGAACACATCTGCATGCTCAGTTAACAGCTCGATTATCTCGTGTTTTTGCTCAGCACTTAAACTGGTCCCGATCTTGAGGTTTTTAGGTTTCTCAATGCTTCATAGATTTACTGTCTCCACCGGCTCGTCAATTGAAACCCCACTTTGTTCATGTTTTTGCCAATTTTCTTGTATTATTTCGTGGTTAAGGACATCGCCTCCAACGGCTGACCCAGCAGTGTTGGAAAAGATATCAGTGTTTTCATTTCTTACTTGCGTGAAATGTCCTTGACATTCGATGGTAGGGAATTTGGGTGAAGTGAAACGAGAGTACATATATAAGAAAGAAACAAATGAATTGCAATTTATTGAATCATGAAAAGAAATCACAATAGAAATTTGTTTAATAATTGTTCCCTATCCTTGAGCTGACCTAGTACTATCAATAGGATAACAAAACCAATTGTTGAGAGCTGGATGCTACTTGGATATGCGAGGGGTTGGGCTCCCATTGCTGACATCAGCTTCGCTTATCGTTAGCTCTTAAATGGTAGTTGCTTATTTGAATGATTGTTGGAGGGGTGGAAAACACATCTAAGTATCGCTTGGCTGCTCTTTTTGTCTGCCTCTGATACCTTTGGCTTGTGCCTTTTCCTGGGCTGTAGGAACGTACCCTAGTCTAAACGTCCCTTACTGTCCCTCCTTAAACTGATGGCCCTCCTCACTAGTCACCACATTCACCTCGTTAAATATTTGGAGACCAAAGTCTTCGGAACCATCTTCCCTGATGTAGGGTATGGCGGTCTCTTTATAGATAGCGTAATCTTGCTCTCCCAGCACGATGATGATCTATCCATTTGCAATGAACTTGACTTTCTGATGGAGGCTTGAGGGTATAGCTCCAACGGTATGTATCCACGACCTTCTCAAAAGTAGATTAAAAGACTTTAGAATGTCAAGGACCCGGAAGGAGGTGTGGAATATCTGTAGGCCAATCTCCACTAGCAAGCTTATTTCCCCTACTATGTCTCTCTTTGACCCGTCGAAAGCCCTGACCACTATTGAGCTTGGTTTGATGTTGCCTGGATCAACTCCCAGTAGGTCGAGGGTAGCCAATGGGCACACGTTGAGAGAAGATCCATTGTCGATGAGTACTCGGGAAACGATTATGTCATTGCATTTTACCACTATGAACAGCGGTTTTGTATGTTGGTCTCCATCTTCTCCTAGCTCTTCGGGAGAGAAAGATATCTGGTCCATGGCGAAGATCGAATCTGCCACATGGCTCAATTTGTCTGTTGCGATGCCCTCTAGTACCTTAATCTATTTGAGCACTTTGAAGAGTTCTTCCCTATGAGGCTCAAAGGTTGTGAGGAGGCCCATAAGTGATATCTAGGTTGGAACCTTGTTCAGTTGTTCCATGATCTTATATTCACTTGCCTTGACCATCTTTGTAAATGTAGAGAGCCCCTCTTCTTCCTCTTTTCCTACCTCAGTGTTGGGCTCTTTAGTTGAAAACTTGTATTTCGGGTCATAAATTCTCTCAAAACGGGTGATTCCACCTACGATAGGGGGTCTTTCTTGATCAAGAGCCCGATAGTCAAATGGCGCCACCTTATACCTCTCTATAGGTATTGGGACATTGAATACATACCTCTTCTTTGGAATTGCACCTCAGTAGATTGTCCCTCATAGCACTTTATGACTATCAGCTTCTGGTCAGATTTAATCATGTTCACGGACTTCTCCTCCTCTTTTGGTGGGTTGTCTTCTTTCTCAAACTTGGGCCCCCATCCACTAGGCTGCCCATACTCAGTTGGAGTGAAGGAGTAATTTACCAGATACTCAAATCTCCCATGCAATTCGCCTAAGGTACCGACCGTTGGGTCTCCAGCTAACCATCTCTTCTTGATCTGTGATTTATGGGTTTCCTCTAGGATTTGGCGTAGGCGACTTTCTCACTGCATTGTTGCTTTTTGTTGTTTTGGGGACTCTTTGGAATTCGGCTCTTCGGATGTGATCATATTGACAATAGGCTTATAGTTAAGCAGCGGATTAGTGTTGACATTGGGTACTGGTGTGTTAACAAAGTCCAGCTGCACAATTCCGACGTCAATCAGATCTTGGATTTTGTTTCAAAGCCTCCAGCATCTATCTGTAAAATGCCCTTCTTGGCCCATATGATAATTACATTTGAGGCTTGACTCGAAATTTCTGGGTTTGTACCAGTCACTCGAGATCTCGAAGCTGATCAAATTATCCGCTCGCAGCCAAGCGAAGACCTAGCTGAGCAGGATCGGGATTAGAGTGAACTATCTTAAAACTTTGGTGGCCTAGGTGTGATTCGTCGGGGACTACTGGATTGGGGCACTTGTGGTCTGGAGTGTCACGCGGGTCTCAATCTTGTCTGCTTTGCCGGAATTAACTATGCTAACGGCAGACTCCTTGGCTTTATTACCTCCTAAGGGCCTTTGTGATAGTGTGACCCTAGGAGGGTCTATTGTCTGGAGTCTGCCTGATGTGATGGCATTCTCGATTCGGCACCTTGGTGCCACTACCTTTGTGAAGCTGGATGATGTCTAGCCCACTAGATGTGAAAAGTAGGTCTTATCCAAAGTGTTGACAAAGATGAATGCCAACTCTTTTTCAGAAATTGAGGTTGCTACCCTGGCAGCCTAAGCTCTCCAACGTTGAGCATACTCCTTGAAAGCTTTAGTGTGTCTCTTCCGAAGACTTCCCAGGTCGATTATCGAGGGGGCAACTTTAATGTTGAATTTGTATTGGTCATAGAATGCCCGAGCAAGTCTTTCCCAAGTATTGACCTGGTCATAGAATGCACGAGGGCAAGGCCTGTAAGGCTGTCTTGGAAGGTCTAGATCATAAGCCGGTCATATTGGGCATACTTGCTCATCTTCTGTACATACATCCTTGTATGCATCTTAGGGCATCCAGTACCATCATATTTTTCAAATTCCGGGATCTTGAACTTCTCTGGGTATACCTCATCCCCATATACTGGTAAGCTAGTGATCCCTGCCTGTTCAAAACCGTCAGGACCCTCTATTGTCTTCATCTTATTAGCCAGCTGTTGAAAAAGTCTCTTTTCCATCTCCTTTTGCCTATCCTCCATTTCCCTCTTTATGTCATCAGAGGTCGGACACACGTTGACTTTCGGTTCATACTCGAAAGCCGAGTTGAGGTGGGAATTGATCTCTTCATATTCTAGAGATTAACCCTCCACTGCGTTCCCCTTTCTGGCCCCTAAGTGTTCTTCTTGAGTTGGTTGGGTGGTGCGAAGGAGACCAATACTCTTAGTCAGGAGGTGGACTTGTGCAGCTAATTGCTGAGCCATTTGTTCCAGGGATACAATCTTAGGATCTGTGGCAGCATCAGCACTTGTGCTGTTGCGGTTGTCGTTGTTGTTGCCACTGTTTACCATTTTGGTCTTTGAGTGGGTGCGGATTAAGCTTCTTTGAGGGTTCGGTTGTTTGGGAGCTATCTTTGATACTTAGCACGCATTTTTCTTAGTATGATGCAGGTATGTAAATATGATGCATGTATCACATAGATACTAAAATAAAGGGGGCCAACAATTAATTAATGATTTAATACTGAAACTTTATTTTTATTAATATTAGAAACTTGGAGTTCGATACTTGAAAAAAATGAAAAAGTACAATAGTAATCTATTTCCTAGTTCTCTTCGTCTTCTGTTGCATAGGCATCGGGTTTTTGTTAATGATAGCTTCCAACTCTTTGACTCTTGTTAGGTCTTTTCCAGCTAGGCTTCTAAGGCCTTATTCCTTTGATTAGACTTCTTGAATCGACCCTTCCAAATATCTTTTTTGTAGTCTATAGCTTCGAAGTACACTTCCATCCGAGCCCTAACTTGTTCCAAATAGGTTCTTAACTCTGGACCTACCTTGTCTGGCTCAGGTTGGGTGATATCTGGGACTCAGTACGCCCTTTCCCCTGTTTGATATAGCTGGTGGATTACGAAATCCCTGGTGGCTCGATGCTTGCCTACTTCGCCATCCAGTTCTCCGAGGTCTACATTAGGGCTCTCAATTCGGGCTTCCCATAGGGCTTTGACCTTTGCCAGCTTGGCGAACTTCTCGGCTACCAGCAAATTTGGGTCTTGATACTCGAATGTGATTGCTTCTAGCGAAAGCCGATAAACTATGTCTTGAATGGTACCGAACTGGCGGACCACCAAGTTTAGATGATAACCTATACATCCGCTGATACCGATTAAAGGTACAGCCTGAAGGTTTCTGCAAGTTATGATGACTTTGTAGCAGCAACTCCATCTAGCTGTCCACAGGATGTCGTTGGCACTAAAACCCTTAAGCACTTCCACCCAACTATGGTTAGTAAGGTCATCGGGCAGCTTTATCTTTTTTTATGCATGAGTCTACAAAGTCCACTTGTTGGGCTAAAGTTTTTCGGACCAGGTTCAACCCAAAACATTTGAGGTGGTTCATAAAACAAATCAGGATGAGGTTGATGTTTGAGCAGAGGATCCCGTGGCCCTTCTTCTTAACAAAGTTCAAGTTCCAGATCTGTTCAGCTAATAGAGCCAGGATGTAAGATTTCCCTTCCAAGAATTGGGCCACCAGTTTTGCAACTCTATAATGGACATAAAAGGTTCCGGTGGGGAAGAGTATGGTGGTGAAGGCTGTCAGGATGAAAGCACTCACCCTCCTCTGTTTGTAGATCTTGGGGTCCCCACATAATATGTCTTTTCTATCCCCATCATCCTCCCGGGCTATGAACCAGGCTTCTCACTCGTCCATCCATATGCAATATCCGTTACAGTTTGCTAAAGCCTTGTTAATCGCTGTCTTGCGAATACCCAAAAGTTTACTGAAGATACCGGCTAGCCCAGCCTCAAGATTTGGCACATACACTTCGTCGATCAGTGATGAAGCCTGCAGAAGTTGGGTGTACTCTTCTAGAGTGGGAGTGATCTCATGTGGCCTAATGAAGAAAGCTGTGGGCTCTACTTCCCACAGATGGAGGATGGCTCGTATCAAAGGTAAGTTCATTTCCATCTTCATCAGTGAGAGGATAGGCCCTATCTTCTATTGAATGAAAGCCTGCTCTTCAAGGTTGTACAGAGTAAACCAATGGTCCAGTACTAACTTTGGGTCTAAAGGTTTATAAACTCAGATCTCTTTGTGGATGAGGTGGTCGACTGCAGAACTAGCCATCTATTACAACAAAAATCTCTAATTACAAAAACTATATTACAATGATAGTATTACAGGGAAATGTATCTGACCTCCATGAACAAAATAAAAGTATTACATCATTAATCGATTGTCAACCCATGACTTCATGTATGCAGACAGGTGGGTTCTAATAGGTCCCCAAGCTCTATGGCCTCCCACATTCTTGAAGAAATTGATCTTAGGCCATATCGAAGCATTGGGTGGGGTAGCCTAATCAGTCCCGAACAGTGATTATATCACTTCTCCCGAAACCTACACAATGGCCCCTCGTCTTAAGGTCTTAAGATGGCCCGGGTTTGACCGTATCTATTCACACAATTACATGCATACAGACTCAACAGTAAAAGTAAATAATTGAACCCCAAATCTAATTAAATCCCTAAAAGGTTAGCAACATTATAACAAACCAAAAAGACATTTTTGAAATGGTAATTTCAGGAGATTCAGGTGGCTAGCCTATTAGGGGACTTAGATTCCCTAGTGGAGTCGCCATCCTGTCGAGTCTAATTTTTTATTTTTCATTTTCATTCCTAATCCAATTTATATTAGACCCCATGCTCATCTAATATAAGTCCTCGACTTGAACTAGGAATTTCATTTTATTTTGAAGTTGCCACCCAACTGAAGTTGGGAAAGATTACTGAATTAGGACTAATTGAGCAAATTAATCCTAATTTGGACAACTAGTCAGCGAAGTCTCCTCTTTCTATTTTTGTGAAAGAGGAAAGGGAAAACCAAGGTTTCTGGACTCGGAGGCTAACCTATTAAAACCTTAAAGTTACTACCCTATTCTCCTAAAATCTAATTCCTATCCTAATGTCTTCTGTTGTTATTTATTTTGTTTTTATTATTTTTGTATTATTATTTTTTTGTTGTGTTTTGTTTATTGGTTAAAGATAACTTATTCTAGCTATGGAAAATAATTTTTTATTCTTTTTAGAATTGCACCAAATGGGTGCTTACGTACCTGCTATTCAGGATCAAACAGGCCGTAGTTTGCTTTTCATGAAAAACTTTAGTTAATTAATTTTTGTTAATTAATTAATTAATTAAAAGTTTTCTTTTATTTTTATTATTTTATCTACCCTAAACTAAAAATCTAAATTCTATCATTTTTTTTCTAATATATCTTTATTATTTTTTTACGATTTTATTATTTTATAATTTTTTATTTTTATTATTATTTTTATTTTTTATTATTTTCTATTATTCATCCTAAACTAAATCCTAAAAAAAAAACTAATCTAAATTCTAATATTTTTCTATTATTTTTTTAATTATAAATAACAGATAAATAAATAAATAAATTCAATAAATAAATAATAAAAAATACAAAAAAAATCAAAAAATCCAACTTACCTAGATCCGAGTTGATGCATGGGTCAAGTCGGTCGGGTCGGATCGAGTCGAAGTGGGTCGGGTTGGGTCATTCATCACGACGGCTGGGAGCGCTCGTTGACAGCATTCCGGCGGCCTTTCGAGGAGGTTGAGGGGTCGTTTCCTAGGTTTTTGAGGGTGGGGAACTTAACCGTGGTGATGGATTTCTCCAAAAACGCCTCATAGTGGCATTTCAAAGCTTAGTCAGCGGTCGCGGCTTAATGAACTCCGGCGAGGCTTTGATTTCTCTGATTTTCTCTCTTTTTCTGACTTTTGATCCGTGCTTTGGCTTCTTACCTTTGTCCTCTATTTATAACTACAAGAAATCGAGCTGGATAAACTTAAATTTCCTCCGATTGAGGCAAATCGGATTTCGGTTGAAAAACCCATCTTCAATTTGTGTAAATCCATCGATTTGTCGCAATTTGATTTCAATTGAATGATGTTTATCCTATTTTAGTTAAAGATCTGTTGGATTTGTGCAAAAAATCGAATCAAAATGGCCAAAATTCAATTTTTCCCCCATTCGGCGACGATCTCGGACAAAGGTAGAAGAAGATCACGCGCCTGGTGCGTGTGTTTGTACGAGCCATCCCCCCCACGCGCATCAAACCACGACTTGGACTAGTTGGGCTAGCCCACTTCTCAGTTTTTTTTTATTTTCGCAATTTGCATATATGCAATGCGATTTTTATTATTTTTGTATTATTTTGAAATTCCAAAAATTTGTAAAAATTATTTAACCCCTTTTATTATTGTTTCTACAATTATTTTCCAAAATTGATATATTTTTCTTATTTATTTTATTTTTTGAATATTTTTCCTATTTTTACTAAATTAGAAGAAAAATCGCAAACAATAAAAAAAAATTGAAAATTGATTATTGTTGATCATTAGGGGCAAAAATGGGGTGTTTACAGAGCCCTTGTTAGTTTGTCCTTTAATATATTAAAGGCATCAAAGTAATCCTATGAGAAAATAAAAGGCACATCTTTCTCTAATAATTGTTTAAAGGTCTAACTATTTTAGAAAAGTTCTTTATAAATCATCTATAAAACTCTACATATCCTAAAAAGCTTTGTACTACTTTAACCAAAGTTGGTGGTAGAAGTTTCAATAGTGTCAATCTTGGCACTATCTAGTTCAATACCTATATGTAAAATGTTATGTCCTAAGACAATTCCTTCCTGTACCATGAAATGGCACTTCTCTTAAATTAGTACTAAGTTAATTTCATGCCAAACGCTCTAACATTTGATCAACAAAAGGTAAAGAAAGTGATCCTTGCACAGGGCATCATTTAATTTCTTGTAGTCAATGCACACCTTCCAACCTGTAACCATGCGCATTGGGGTCAATTCATTTTTGTCATTTGGGACTACTATCATCCCTCTTTTCTTGGGCACTACCTACACAAGACTGACCCATGAGCTATTGAAAATTGGATAAATCATACCTGCGTCTAGCAGCTTGATCACTTCAGCTTTAACTACTTCCTTCATATTGGGATTTAATCTTCTTTAAGGTTACACCACTAGTTTATAACTTTCTCCTATCAGTGTTTTGTAAGTGAAAAATGAAAAACTAATCCCTTTTATGTTTGATATTTTCCATGCAATGGCCTTTTATTGTTCTTAAGCACCTTTAACAATTTCTCCTTTTGGTTAGTTCTTAAGTTAGAAGCTGTAATTACTGGTAGCCTAGAGTCCTTCTCCAAAAAAAGTATACTCCCAGTAATCAGGAGCTACTTCAATTCTACTACAGGTGGATCTTCAATGGATGGTCTTAGCCTTAGTTCCTTTTTCATGTTGATTTACTCGTACCCCTTCTTCTTAGTAATGGAATTATTGGTCATTAATTGAGCTACTACTTCAACATACCTAGGGCTTTCTATATCCTCTAATCCCTTTTATAAGTAACACTCTAAGGGTCTTTGGATAACATCTCCTACGCGTAATCGATAACAGAAAAACTAGTATCATCCAAGTGATAACATGTATCATCATGATCAGTAGATTTTTAAAGCTTTGGGAATTTTAAAAGTCATTTCCTTATCTCATACCCTTAAAATGAGTCTATAGTCATAGACATCTATTATAAGTTTAGTTGTAGCTAAGAAAGGTCAACCTAAGATAAGAGGCAATTCTATGTCTTCATCTATATCAAGTATAACAAAATCTACCAGAAACATAAACTTTTCTACTTGGACAAGCACATCCTCTATATTTCCCCTAAGGTATGTGGTAGATCTATTAGCTAATTACAAGCTCATATGTGTAGATTTTGGCTCTCCTAACCCTAATTTTTGAAATAATTTATATGGTAACAAATTAATACTTGCTCCTAAATTTGCTAAGGCCTTACTAATTAATAAGTTACCAAGTACACAAGGAATAGTAAAACTCCATAGATCCTTCAATTTCTTTAGTAACTTGTTTTAAAGAATTGCCAAGCATTCCTCACTTAGCGTGATAGTTGAAAGCTCCTCCAACTTCCTCTTGTTGGATAACAAATTCTTTAGGAAATTTGCACAATTTAAGCATCTACGATAAGGCATTGACTAGAGGTAAGTTAATACGTAATTATTTAAACAAATCGAGAAACTTACTAAATTGGTCATCAGAGTGGTCTTTCTTTAGGCATTGAGGATAAGGTATGGATGGTCTGTATTCCTTCACTTTTTATGGCTCCTCATTCTCTTTTTCCTTAACTTCCTCTTCATTCCTTATTGACTCTTTACCAGTTTTCTGTTCAACCTGCAACTCCCTTCCACTTCTAAGAGTCACCGCTCTCAGTATCCCTTATTGCCTTTCAACTATCATCTTTGCAAGTTGTCCAACTTGATTTTCTAGATTATAGATGGAGGTTTCTTAATTTTTTAGAGAATTTTGAGTATTCTACAACTTAACCTCATTAGTTTGAATATATTTAGTTAAAAATTCTTCCAAACTTGATTTCTTCTCTTGCGATGGGGGTCATTAGAATCCTGGTGGTAGCAAATTCATCCTCTATTGATTGTAATTTTGATTGCTCCAAGAGAAATTTGGATGATTTCTTCATCCCAAATTGTAAGTGTTACTATATGAGTTATTTTGTAGTCTAGAGGGATTTCCTAAATAATCAACTTGTTTTGATTGATTTTGAGTCTCAATTTCCTCTACATTAGCTTCTCCTAAATTACATTGAGGATTAAAGGAGAGTACATCCAATTTTTTTGCTAATTACATCCATCTTATTGGCTAAAGTTATCACTGCATCTAATTCATAGATACTTGCTACCCTATTTCTCACCCTAGCATCTTCTCATTGAGAGCTATTCATCGTCATGTCCTCAATCAAAGATTAGACCTCTTTGAATGTTTTAGTATTTAAGGTATTTAAGGTTCCTCTAGTAGCAACATCTATCATTTTCCTAGTTGATAAGTTCAAACTATTGTAGAAAGTTTAAATTCGCATCCATAAAGGGAAGTCATCATGCAGGCATCTTCTCAACACTTCTTATATCTTTCCTAAGTGCCATACAAGGTCTTGGCTTCTAACTAAGCATAGGATGATATGTCTTTTTGGAGTTTAGCTGTTTTAATAGGTAGGAAGTATTTTCTAAGTAATTTTTTAACCATATCATCTTAAGTAGTGATAGATCCCCTTGGAAGTAAATTTAACCATTGTTTTTATCGACCCCTTAATGAGAAAGTAAGGATTCACAATTAGATTGAGTCATTAGAAGCCCTATTAATCTTAAAGGTGTTGTAGATCTCTAAGAAATTCAACATGTGAGCATTAGGGTCCTCGTCTTATAATCCGTCAAATTAGAAAAACTGCTATACCATTTGTATAATATAAGGTTGAATATGAAAATTATTGGCAATAATAGGTGGCCTAACAATACTTGAGTCAGCCTCAACCAAAGAGGGTTTAGAATAATCGAACATGGTCCACTATTGATTCTAGTTTTCATCACCCATGATTTTTAACCCGTCCTCTTCCACTTTTACCTTAATTCTTAGAGGAAACCCTTGATTTAATCCCTCCACTGCTTGTTGAACTATTCTACATAAACGCCTAGCTATTCTTTTAATCTCTGGATCAAAGATTAATGCATCTAATAGAGTATTTTTGGTCATGCACTAATGAAAAAGAAAAGAAACTAAAAACAAGAAATAAAAAAAAATGGTTAAATTAATAAAGTGACCAGTATTCTTAATATTGAGATCTCCAACAACAACACCAAAAACTTGATGTGAAGCAAATATACTTATCAAATTTTGTAATATAGTGAATTCAATATAGATATCATCCTATAGGAATTACGAGTACTAATACTAACTTACACTTTATTATCTAATAGATAAATTATAAAGATCAATTGATCTAAAACCTATAACTAAGTATTAACTATTGAACTAAAGATTAAATTGAAAGAAAGAAGAACCAAATTGATTATAATTAACTTCAAAATGGTAAAACAAGTATCTAAACTTTATTTCCCCTAAGATTTATCATGTGAGATCAACCAAATTCATTCAAATCCTTCTTTAATTTCATTGGCTAGGAGAATTCCAATATTAGTTTAATAACTGTAAACACCCCATTTTTGCCCTAGGAGTCAATAATCTTCAATAATAATCAATTTTCAATTTTTCCTAATTTTTCCCAATTTTTCCTAATTTAGCATAAAATAATAAAAATGTTCAAAAAATAAAAATAAATAGGAAAACACTTCAATTTTGAAAAATGATTTCGGAAATAGCAATAATGAATAATAAATAATTTTTGCAAATTTTTGAAATTTCAAAAAATACAAAAAAAATAGAAAAATTACATTGCATATATGCAATTTGCGAAATAAATAAAATCGCGAAAGTGGGCTAGCCCAGCTGGTCCGGACCATGGCTAGGTGCGCGCAGGGGGGGGGGCTTGGTCAGACGTTCGAATCGCGGAGGAAGCAGTTTCCGCGTTTTGCAATTTTTCGACTTATCCAAGACACGTGGCAGCATCTGATTGGCTGGAAGAAACGCACGCGCGGGGCGCGTGATCGTCTCCTACCTCGAGCCCGAGATCGCCGACGAAGAAAAATTCGTATTTCGGCCATTTTGATTCGATTTTTTTGCACAAATCCAACAGATCTTCAACAAAAATAAGATAAACATTATCTAATTAAAATCAAATCGCAACAAATCGTTGGATGGGCACGAATCGGAGTTGGTTTTTCAACCGAAAATCCGATCAGCTTCAATCGGAGGAAATCCGAGCTTATCCAACTCGATTTCAAGCGCCTATAAATAGAGGAGGAGATGAGGAAGCAAGAACACGGATCAGAATTGCGAGAAAGAGAGAAAAGAGTGTAGATTGGAGGAAACCCAAAGTTGCGACCGCCGATCGGAGTTGAGCCACCGCAAGGAGACGCTCTGGGAGTAAACCGCCACCACCATCGGATTCAGCACCCTCAAGAAGCTAGGATTCGACACTTCACCCGCCGCAAAAGACCGCCGGAACGCCGTGAACGAGCCAACCCCGCCGCCGTGTCCGACCGATCCGACCCGACCCGATTCGACCCGACCCGCGCACCGACCCGGATCCAGGTAAGTCGGATTTTCCGGATTTTTTTTATTTTTATTTAATTAATTTTGTTTATTTATTTATTCTGAATTAATTAATTAATTATTTGATATTTAGTTATTCATTTATTTTTAATAAATAGGAAAATGTAGAAATTAGATTTTTTTAGAATTTAATAATGTAGAAAAATAATAAAAATAATAAATAGATAAATAAAAAAATAAAAATAAATAATAATAATAATAATAATATAGAAAAATAATAAAAAATTAGGAAAAATAAATCATAAAATTTTAGATGTCAAATAGGATAGATAATAAACAAAAATTCCCAAAAATCACGAAAATCAACAAAAATTCCCAAAAAATCACAGAAATCACAAAAATAACAAAAAAATCATAAAAAGTCATAAAAAATCATAAAAAGATAAATAAATAAGTTTTAGCACTTAGAGAAATCATTTTCATCAAATAAATCAAAATTGATGTTTTCCCTACAAAATCATTTTTCAAAATGAAATCAAGCTTAGGCTTAGAGTTTTTAGGAAAAATCTCAAAAAATGGTAAGGACATAAATCGAAAGAAATTTCAAAATTAAAATTCACCAATGCACTAAAGATTTTCAGAAAAAGCGAACTACGGCTTGTTTGATCCTGAGTAGCAGGTACGTAGGCACCCATTCGGGTCAACCCATAAAATAAATGAAAAATCCTTTTTTCTTGAAATAAATTCAAAGACATAACAAAAATTAACAGAAACACAATGAAACACATTTCTAAAGATGAACAATTTTAGGAGATTAGGTGGTAACCGCATAGGTTTTAATAGGTTAGCCTCCGGACTTAGAAACTCTGGTTTTCCCTTTTTCTTTTCTCACGAAAACGAGAAGAGGAAATCACGACGACTAGTGGTCCAAATTAAGACTAATCCGCTCCTTTAGTCTTAATTCACTTTTTCCCAACAACAGTTGGGTGGCGACTCCAAAAATCAAACGAAATTCCTAACTCAAGTCGATGATCTAGATTAGATGAGCATAGGGTTTAGTTTAGATCGGATTAGGAATGGGAATTCAAAAATTAGACTCGACAATAACTTTCTCAAGTTTATTAACCCTGATTTTAAAAATACCCATTTGAATATTTTCATAATAGCATATTTCAAATATTGCATTAATAATAATGAATTCCCTAAAAACAAATTAATTAATTCCGGAAGAATTATGTGACTTATCTCTAAGATTACATAAATTCCCTTTAAATATGCTAGATCTAATTACACATCAGATTTCTCAATCATAATGTATAATATCAAATAATTAGAATAACATTCTAGAAATATTAATCTAAATAAAATCAATAACACATGCTTGAATCAAGAAATCTAAAAATTCATTAAATAGCAATAAATCTAGTTACATAGTAATCTTAGGATCCACAAGTCTAGATATTAAGAGAATTAAGCTCAAATCATATTGAAAACAGAAATCCTCAATAATGTAAAAGCATGCATTGTCAAAGAGATCGAAAAAAAATCCCAATTCTTAAAATATAGAAAAAGTAATTTTCTAGTCTCTTAAAAAAAAAAAAAAAACTAGAACGAATAAAAAACATCTTCTCTCCTATTTTGAAGTCGAGTCCCCCTTGTCCTTTATATAGTGAGTGTTAAAAATTCTATTTTTAGGCCATGTTATCTAACACAGTCATGTTTCATGTTGTATTGAAATTGCTAATAAAAAACTTTAGAAAACTGGACGTTGCAATTGACACAACCCAGACACAATCGCATCTAGAGGTCAAGTCTAAGTCGTGCTTAGAAATAATTATTTCCAAGAGATACACGACCAATAAACAAGGTCTATCTAGCCCCCATGTAACTCTCGGCTTTTATGGTTCAATTTCAACATGATTTGGACATTTCTACTACCCGGTGTTTATCTCAAAAAATTCATAACTTCTTCTATGTAGCTCTAAATTGAGTAAAATTAGATTCCTTTTCTTCCTTTTTAATTCAATTATCGATCAAAACCCTAAAATCAAAATATTACTCAATTAAGCCAAAATAAGAGAAAAATACTTTAAATCTCACTTAATACACACACACACATATATCTAATTAAGCAGTTATCAATTATGGTTGGGTGATTTGAACCTAAGTGAGATGGTTTGGATTTAGGTGTCTCAAGCCTAAGGTAGTTTAAGCATGATGAAGTAGTGGCTTGAGCTAGTAGTTTAGGTAGCCCAAAGCCACATTTGGTGGTGGTTAGGACTACTGTTTAGTAGAGATTAGATGCTTCTTCTTCTTCTTCTTCTTCTTCTTCTTCTTCTTCTTCTTCTTTTAAATTTGAATAGAATACAACTAGAATTAGCAAGATAAAAGTGCAACTCAAATTGATACTCCTAATACTCAATCAATATATAATCTTTCCCACTAACTTATTGTTTCATAATAATTCTTAGCCTAGTTAATCTTTTAGTTACCTAAGCTATGCAAATGTAAGAGACAAGTGGTGGATTCTATGAGTCTTCTAACTTTGTAGCCTCCACGTTTTTTCAAAAACAATTCTTTGACTATATTGAAGCA
Source organism: Laguncularia racemosa (assembly GCA_037954665.1). Taxonomy (NCBI): domain Eukaryota; kingdom Viridiplantae; phylum Streptophyta; class Magnoliopsida; order Myrtales; family Combretaceae; genus Laguncularia; species Laguncularia racemosa. The sequence goes on along the minus strand of JBBMOL010000033.1, from coordinate 3,327,406 downwards.
TCAAAGTAAGATCACCTATGACCACTAGACAATGGTAATTGCTACAACAACCTTAGGGCTACAACATAACATCCCTTCTACGTTTCTTGATAGCTGGAATTTGGCCATATTTAAAAATAAAATAAAATCCCCTAATCCTTTTCTCCTTTTTTATTGTTCTTTTTCCTACACACTTAATAAATTATGTGTTAATATTAAAGGGAAGAAACATTTACTAGGAAAAGAAAAGTAATTACAAAAAGATAGGAGGATACATAAGCCTCTTTTACTTAGGTAATATTTCACAGCTTGTCCACTAAAAGCTAGAGTCCCTAATGGAGTCATTAAGTTGTTGAACTCGAAAATTCACTGTTTTTCTTAATTTTTAATTTATATTAAGCCTAGATTACTTAATGTAATCTACTAGGTAAAAGTTATAAGGAAAATGTATTTATCTTCAAAAAAAACTTTTAAAAAATATTTTAAAGTTGCTATCAATTAAAACCAAAAAAACATAATGGTTGAAATTAAATGAGTGAAATGGTTTTAACCAAGATACTAAATTTTAAAAAAATGTAAGAAAATCAAGGTTTAAGGACATTAAAATCTAAAGTTAGAAGAAAACTACAAAGCAAATATTCCTAAATAAAAAGGGTTGATAATTTTTTTTTAATTTTAACTAAACTAGTCAAAAGTTCATAATTTTACCTAAAAAAAATCAAAGAAGAAATAAGAAATATTTTTATTTTATGAGAATTAAGAAAATATAAAAAAGTAAAAATTTTATATTTCGTTGCTGCTTTACAGGATGCCTGCCTGTGATTTGATATCAAACCATAGTAATTCATTTTTTTCAAAGATTTTTAGCAAGTTGATTGGTTTTATCTTTCTGTAACATCTTAATTTTTAAGATTTTTTTTTTTGGAAAAACTCTAGAATGCCATAAATATCAAGAAAAACCCAAAGTCTAAACTTTTTCAAAACACCAATTCATTAATTTTTAACCCTAATTTAGAAATGCTAATTATTGTGATTTTTTTACAAAGCCTAAGTCTTTCTTTTAAAGAAAATCAATTTTTAAGAAAACTCCAATTTTATTCCAAAATAACATGATATGATAAAAATCATAGTTTCAAAAAACCTTAATCTAAAGTATCTTTCCTTATAAATTATTTCGTAGTTAACTAAAAAATTTAAACCCTAAAGAGACTATCTTAATCTTTTTATTATTATTGATTTACTTATTTATCTTTTTTTAAGCAAGAAATAAGGTAAAATAAAAAAGAATAAAATAAATAAAAGAAAATAGAAAAAGAAAACAAACTACGCATACTAGTTCAAGTGTTAGTCAAATAACAAGCTCGAAGTGTGGGCTTTGGGTTAAATACCATTTGATGGAGAAGCTTAGGATTGGTTCATAACTTGCTTGACTCAATCCAGGGCTTGTTGGTATGCTAGAGGTGCTGGACCACCCTTATTGGAGGTAGTGCACTACATAGTGGTGGTCACTCACTCCTAAAAAGCACAGTCAATGGTGGTTTATGAATCTTAGGTTTGGTCGATTTAGGTCTTCTCCATTTAAGGTGTTTTGGATTAAATTGAAGCATAAGTTTTTGTTTTTATAAAAGACTTAAGGCCATAAATTTAATTAGGATGAAGATGAAGCTTTGATTTTCGAGAGAGAATCCTAATTTACATGATTTTGTGCATTTTTTATTGCTATTCTTGACCTATTTCGAATCCTCAAACACTCTAATTTATAATAGGAACCTTAAGTTCCAAGATAAAACTCAAAATCACCTCCAATTAACTTTTCCAAATTCAAGCTTTATCTTATCTAATTTACTCGATTTGTAACTCAATTTAGATGGATTTTATTTTTATTTTTTATGTTCATGATGATTAATCTATTTGTTATCTTAAACTATTTTAGCTATAAATTCATGAAAAAAGTAAGAAAATCGAATTCAATTATCCAAAAACTCCACTTCTTCTAAGTTGTGTTTAGCTAAGGGATGAAGGAGGATAAGTGCTAATATTTTGGGGTTCATTAATAAGATGGGGCTAAATTTCCTTGCACACAATTTTACTACTTGGTTGGTAATTGTTTCCAATCATTTTTTGGTTGCACATTTTATTTAAGCATTAATTTGACCTAATTTTCAACCTCAATTCCACACAAACCAACAATTCTTGAAAAATTGATTCTACACCATGGGCGATAAATTAGTTCAGTACGTAAAGTAAAAATATATATTTTTTAAATGAAGTTGATTTGATGGAATTTTGAGCTTAGTTCGTTCTTGGTCTAGTGTATTCCCAAATTGATTTTTGCTTAAAACGATCAATTTATGGCCAATTAAAACACCATATGAAGCCAAATTTTGCCTAAATTGATATTGCTTTATGCTTTTAAGAATTAGTAGATTGGATTGTGATTAGAAATCAAAAACTCAAAATTCACTTCACATATACACACTTTGATTTCAAAAATAATTTTTTTCCTAAAAAAATTATTTCTACCTAAAAGAATATTTATTCATCTCTAGAGAATGCCTTTCCCCGAATCTTTTTCCTTTTTCTTTATATTTTTCTATTTTTTGGTTTTTTCTCTCTTTTTTTTTCATTTTTTAGGTTTTTGTTAAAAGAAAAAACTATCCTAAGCAAAAGAACAAAAAAAAAAAGGAGGGGTAGAAATAGGATGCCTATACGCACTTTCTCTACCATAGATATAGCATTCACATTAGTGCAACTTCTAGCATCCACTATCAAGGCAAAAACATTTCCCTATATGGAATAGTTGATGAAAAAGAGATTCTAACACTACTTATTTCCAAGAGTGTGCTATTTTCAAGAGTACATTAAACAACCATAGTGATTACTCAACTATCATCGCACTTGGTACTAACCTCCTCCTCATCATATGTTTCAAGCATGGCGTTAATGTCAGCCGAATGCCCATTTTTTTTTCCTCTTCTTCATCTTCCTCCATACTCATTACATCCATCATTAACATACTACCCATTGCTATCATTACATGATAGTTAAGCAATATGAAGCAATATGCTAATAACTAAAGCACTTAATTTGGCTACTCCTCTTACCCACTACCTATAGCTCAACTCACATAATAAGTGTAATAGGAGCCTTCCTCCACTTATATTCCTTCATTTAAACTACCTTACACCTTTTTGGTCTCTATCCCTAGCACCGCTATGTCTTTAATTCTTCCACTTAGTTCCTCACCCCAAGTTGTTTGAATTAGCTAGTTTAGAAGTAGTAATAGGTACCCTAAAAAGGATTTTATCACCTTTGCCTCCCTATCTAAGTGCAAATTGAAAGGATTTTTCACCTTTACCTTCTTATCTTAAGTACAAATTGAATGGCATCATCAAGAACGTTAAATGGTTGTAACTCAACAACACTTGCACCTCATACCTCAACCCTACTATAAATTGTGTTGTAGTTCGTTCTTTAGGCTCTTCCACCTTACATCTAATCATCAACACCTCAAAATTTTTCATTTAGTTGTCAATACACATACCTCATTGCCATGAGGTTTAGAGCTTAAGTAGCATCTCTTATTGGTAATGATGGGGTATAAACCTCTTGTGCAATAACATCTTCATCTCTCCCCAAGTAACAACTTTGCATTCTTTATCTCTAGCTCTTTTAGATTTTACATTTTTCCACTATAACACCACATATTTGGTAAACTCTTAAAGTCGTCAACTACACCTTTATCTTTCCATCATATTCATAATATTCAAAGACCTTTTTCACCTTATACTCACAATCAAAGGAGTCATCTAATGAGCTAATACCACTAAAAGAAAAATTTTCAACTTGATAGTTTCCAATCCCCTCACCATCTAATTTCAATCAACAACTTCCTCATTATAAAAATTATCATCTTCATCTTTCGCTAATTCGTCCACTTCTCTTCTAATTTGGATCCTTATGCCACCTCTATCACGTGTCTCTACTCTAATGTCATGTTCAGTATGCAAGAATGATGCAAAATTGAATAGAATTAATAATAAAATGCTAAGTCCATTCTTTTGTGTGGAAATATTCACATACTAGAATGGAATAGTTTATAGTGTTATTTATAAAAAACATCCTTAATTTGTGGATATAGTAAATGTACATTAATAAGATTAAAAAGATTATTTAAATAATTATAATTAATGAGGGGAAACAGAATCTTAGTTTCACCCCCTTAAAGGCAAAATCACATTTCCCCTAAAAGCCATAGTCATCGATTATAAGAAATCAAAATTTTGACTTCCAAAAGTGCTTCTAAACATCAGACACTACAAAAAATTTTATTTATTAATACATCAAAATGTTTCCTTAAACAACATCAATTGGGACACTTCAACTATGGGGACACAAAAAATTGCATCCCAAGATGTGTCCCTTAGGTAGTTGTCACAATAAAAGCAATAAGCTAGTAAGACACATAATGTGTCCTAAAATACTATTGTTTATTAAGACATATCAAAGCGTCCTAATAAGTCTGATAATATAATATCAAATAGTGTCCCATCACTTTGTCTAAATATATTTCTATATAATGAAAGTAATTTTTCAAGATAAAAATTCCCATCACAGTAGATTGGTGCAACACAACTTTGTGTCCTAATATAGCAAAATACTTAGCCGCAATATTGGTTTTAAGGACACTACTTTGTGTCCTAATAATAGTAAGAAAGTCTTTTAGGACTCTTTTTATTGTCCCATAGGTCTTAATTTTCTTTTTTTTCCCCATATTTTCTTTTGAAACTGAATAGTTAATGTATTGCTAAGTAAAAATTAAAAAAAGTCACTACCTATTTAAAATCTTCTTTTAGTTACATCATGCAAATTAAATATGACACTGATTCAATATCCAGTATTTCTACATCAGGACAAAAGCACAAGCCATCAAGGAAATAAAGTTCAAGCCGAACAAAAAGATATTAAGGTACTACTTAATACATCTTACAAAATAAGTCTATCTAACTAGCTAATACATATCCAATAATTGTCAAATCATCACCTTAAGGCATCGCAAAATCACATTCCACTTCAATCTTCATCTCTATTCAATACAAGCTACATATTTCTCTCTCTTGTAAAAAATTTAATCAAATAAGGGACATCATAATTACAAACACTGCAATTTTGTCCTTGAAAACTAAGTTAATATTATAAAAGTTTCAAGATATATTTGAGAAAGAAATGTAGTTCAATTACAAATGGAGAGATTGGAGAATGTAAAAATGGACTATATGCACATGTGAATATCTTATAGTATGTACAACTAAGAGACCAAACAGAAATTTGATGCATTATGTAGACACAAACATTAAGGAAATGAGTCAATAAGTAGGCTAAAGAAGTGGAATGTATTTTATAAAAGAAGTATAATAATAATAATAATAATAATAATAATAATAATAATAATAATAATAATAATATATGAAAGAATGAAAGCCTCATAACTTATAAGAGAACTCCTTGAATGTGGAACTAATATTAGAAGCATAAGAGACTTAATATCCCCAATAAAGTCGTACTTCTTCCTTGGGTTTGGTGGACATAACAACCCGCATAGCAATAACTCTAGATAAATATGATATAGTGCCAAATTTTGAGTTTAAAATTGACAATTTCTTATAAACTATCAAAGCAAAAAGAAATTGTAAATAAAAAGCAAGAATCAATTCAAGGCCCTATTTTCTTGCATCATTAAGATCATTTTGAGATTGGAAATGAGTTCAAGAAATAACACCAATAAATTCAACACAATGATTCTTATCCTAGATCAATCACAAGAATATGAGAGAGAATTGTTTACTTGCTTCTAGATTACAATCTGTTCCCATAGCCACGCAAACTCATGTTCCACTATTGAGTACTTGATTAATCGAAACAGCAATAAAGCACTTCTATCTTAAGGAAAAAAAATCTTCAATTTTTTCTTTAGTAAGTTAAAGATTATCACTTTGTCAAAGCATATATAAACCAAGAACTTCATCAAAATTAACAAATGTGCTTCAAAGATCATGCACTGCATGTTAATTACATACTAAACTAAGTAGACAACAAAAAATGGAATAACTGAAATATTTTTTGTAGCATTCAAATAGTAATCAAGGTGTAAAAGCTAATGTTGTGCCTTATTTAAGCCAACATCAACTCCCATTCAGATAAATTTTGCCTCTTTGTTTTAGTGTGACACTTATTAATTATTAGTCAAAGTATATCAAATAACTAGGAAAAAAAAAAGGGCCTTTGACAGTCTAGTAATTAAAATAGATGGTATACCTAGTACGGGAAATTATTTAATAAGTACTCCAAAAAAAGTATATTCATTTATGATAGAGTAAAGTATACAAGGTTGTTTCCATTAAGATGAAAATAATGAGGAAAACATAATGGTTGAAAATGATGAGTATTTCATCTAAGGTGTGCCAAATAACCAACGAGTGAGAACAAAATGTACTCAACTCATAAGCAAAACTAGGTCCCAACCCTAAAGCAATTTAAGTTCTTGCATAAAAAATTTCTATAGTAAGCTAATTTTTTATATTAGATGCCTCTCTTTATATAGTTTCTTTAGACCAAGAATCAAATTTCAAAACTATGGGATTTAGGTAGGAACTATTCTTTCTTTGGTAAGCATAATCATTATGAATATATGAAGCATGGGCTAGGGAAAAAATTCAAAATGGCTTGTTTTCTCTTTAAAAGGCTCATGCCTACCTTCTAACAAAAATACTTACATATAGATCTACATTATGCTAATATAAAATATTTAGACTATTCTATTCTATAATTTCATAATGTATCCTATGCTATTTTACACTATCATATATCTCTATTTCTATTCTAGTCTCAAAGTTTTCCAATACTACTCTTATTCCTCAAAATATTACCACTTACCCAAAAAGAAAAAGGAATCCAGCATCACAATCACTACAAGGAAGTTTCACTTCACTTTAACAACTTTTCTGTAATTTAAAAAATTTCTTATATGATCAATAAAATTTACTCAATTTCACCTAAAACCCGCATAGTTATAAGAGAAGCATATAATAAAGTCATCAAAAGCCATTAGCATCAATCTGGGTCAACTAAGTATATCGATCTACCTATAATTTCCAAATAAAAATCATATGATAAGTAAAAATCAAATCTATTTGAGCAATTAGACAAAAATTAAAAAGCAAGCTAACTTCATGATCAACCATTCCTAAAAGTAAGCTAACTTTATCAAACAAACAAAATCGTGGAATAGTCTTAAGAAAAGAATAAAAAAGACTCACACAAGTGAATTCAAATCATTTATTTGTAGCCTCCCTTTCTAGATAAGGATAGATTTTACCTTCAGTGAAATTTTCAATGATGTGAAATATAGATTCGTCATCAATAACCTCAATATTAGTTCTCAATTTTAGTAATAATGTGTTGAGATACCTTTCATAACATAAAACAAGAAAGCAATAACCCCAAATTTTCCAGGAATTGATGGCTTTTTCATAGCTTCCAATGTTATCATTCTAAAAGCTACCCAGATGAGTGAATAAAGCTTCTTGCTGAGACTCATCCATGAAAGGAAACAAAAATCTAGTCTACGAAAACATCATGGTCATGCAATAATAGCAATTGATTATCAACCCCACAAAAAAGAAGGAAAAAAGAAGAAGCAAAAATTAGGAGTCGATGTTGCCACCATAAACATATATAGATAAAAAATAAATTGGGACAAAAATATAATAAAGATATTGTTGAAACCTAAGGTACCTAAAAGAAGCGAAACATCAAAGTGAAGAACTATGCTCATTACACAACAAGATGACAAAGCAAAGAGATACCAGTAATCTAACTTTAAATCCATGATGAGTTCGATAGATGTGAGAGCACTATTAACCTAAACCCAAATCATAAGGATGTGCATAAAATAAATGTTACCTAAATTAGAAGGCAATATTTAACCATCTTAATAGTAAGTCATAACTCATTTTGATGATAGTCACTCACTAACAATTCTTTTGTTGGTAGTTCATACTATGGTGAACCATAACATTCTAACTCAAAACTTAGAAGTCCTCAATTACTCATACTGATAATAGTAGTAGTTTAAGGGGCAAAAACTAGCACTTTAATTGCCCCAAATACTAACAAGCTAGCATATCTTCCTTTGGGAGTTAGGGATTTATTGGCTACGTTTCTGGTTATTGCTACTAAATAAATGTTGCTCTCTCAACCATAATGCTACTTCTCACTTCCAAAGCTTAAAAGTTTTCACCTGCACAAGGGCATTAAAAAAATAAAATAAAATAAGTGAGAATGTTCATGATTCATGCCAATTAAAAAAACCATATGGCCTTGTTTGGTTTTCTCCTTGAAACAGGACTCCATGGAATCTAAATTACTACTAGTTTTATTAGGAGTTAAGTCATATTATATTTTAAATTATAAGAAAACAAGAGTCATTATATTATAACTCCTTGAAGTCTTATTATTCTCTCCTAGTAGTTATCAAGATTCTAAAATGTTGGAAGCTTGAAGTTCATATTTTCTAATCATTACATGCACAATATGACTAAAATCTTTGTAAAAGAAAAACTGAATAGATTTCATGGTTGTCCTTCATCCTCTATCTTGTAAGATTAACATTGATTTTGTTTGAAATCAATGGCTTCTTATGTAGAAATGAAAAAGAAAAGTTAATAACAATCATATCACATATTCTCTCAGTAGAACAATTCCATGGAACCTTTCATCTTCTCTGTTGCATTCATACTATGGGGCATGTGTTAAAAGGAGAAAAATCTAGCAACAATTCATTTTGGTACTTATATTTCAATTCCAAACAATTTACATTATTTAGTACTTATTATAATTAGTTTCTCTACTTCAAGGTGAATTCATAAATGTATAGAAGCTTAGTTGGCTAATTTATCATTTTGTTCTTACATCGAGCTAGAGAAAAGGATTATTTTGGTTAGCAACACTAACACAAAATAGAAATACTAGATATATTTATTTTAGTGAGAATATAATCTTAATGATTCTATGGTAATCCATTCTATGTAAGTTCCATTAAAATGGTGCTTCATGGTTGAAATCAAATACAATATAAAATACATGTTGAATTTTGATACTACTTATAAGGTGTTTCTAAGGCAAGAATAGTAGGCTCTTTGTACCTAGTAGTAGTTTTCACAAATACCTTAGAGCAAGAGCCGCCTATCAAAGCAAATTATAGTTATTCTTCCATCAAGTTTAGAGCAATCTCCTATGTTGATCAAAGAAGTCATCATAGAGATAAAATAAATGAAAGGATGGATACAAAATACAAGCATATTATCACGGAATGTCTATCAAGCATGTCATATTCAAGGGAATATTTATGCTTCTTAGTATCAATTCACTACATAGTGCAAACTGAATAAAGATTATAACACCATTAAATAAAAGCTAGTTTTAACAAAGGCCATAAATTTATATGGCATCTAACCATTCAAGTACATGATGATCGCATATTTAGATGGTTAGATTAATTTACAAATATATAACTTGCTTCAATTTTTGGTCTATGCCAATTAGTGATTTCTAAGATGATGATTATGATGAGCACAATGACACTATTGAGTGAAATAAAAAATCTCCATTTTCTACAATCTACATAGCTTGATAAAGAAATTGCTCTAACTTAATTTCTACAACTTTTCACACACAAAACTAGATCAAATTTATAAAATTGAAGGAATATAGGCCACTGAACCAACCTCATGTAATGTAAGATCCATTGCAAAGGGATTCTCCTCAACTTCCATATCTTTATCACCTTTCTTGAAAACTAACACGCATAAACCACTGCACTAATAACATCAAAACCTTAATTAACGCATCAAAATTCAAACATAAGTAAGACTACGGTTACAAGAGTTATAACATTTGAAATAATTCCCCACAAAAGTAACACCATAGTTTGCACTAAGACACTCCTTCCTCAATGTTTAAATCTTTTCAGGATCAATCACCATATGAAATAGTGAAACCATGAGTTTTACCTTATTTTTATCATGCTTGACCTTCTTCAACTTCGTGTAGGTCGTCTATCTCTTCTTAGTGCCACTATGAAGGCAAAGTACCAAGTGGAGGGTTGATTCCTTCTGGATGTTGTAGTCAGCTCGAGTTCTCTCATCTTTGAACTACTTTCCGGCAAAGATAAGACATTGATGGTTTAGGGAGATCCTTTCCTTATCTTAGATCTTCACTTTGACATCGTTGATGGTGTGAGAGGATTTTACCTCCAGGGTTATGGTTTTTCCCAATAGGGTTTTTAGGAAGAATAGCATCTTCATTGTTCAAAGAGATTTGAAATTAGACTAAATGGCTATTGTAAATACTCGAGTATGTTATATATGTATGTATTACATTTTATTAAAATTCAAGCCAAGGTTAAGAGGGTAATTAACCTAAAAAGATGGGGGCGAATGGGTCATTTCAGGGTCAAGGTATTTAAACCTCTATTTGACCTAAGGTTACTATTTTCTCACTTTCCCACAGTTGCAAACCTAGAAACTCTCTCAAAGAACCTACAAAGTGACCTACTAAGAATCTAACAAGAGAGCAATGGAATCAACATTCTCATCCAGGTAATGATTTCAATCGTTAGAATATTTATATGGGATTGTAGATTCATAGGATTAAGACAATTTGACAATGTATTGCTAGAATTTGGATCAAGGAATGAGACAGAAAGGGCATAAGAACAAGCAATTCAAAGATCCCAATCATGATTTGAATCAAGTAAGTGTGCGAATCTTATAATACATTAAAATTAAAAAATTAAAGATCAATTAGACATATTTCCTTAGAAATTAGGCTGGGGAAAAATTTATGAATTGGAAAAAGGGGAATTCACAATGGAACAGTGCCTACACAGCCAGGTACATGCCTATATACCTACTCATGCTGAAATGCGAATGTGTACAGAAAGGTACTAGTCACTCGACATGCCTGTGAACTTGAGCATGTCAAATTACACAAATTCATAGAAAGGTACATAGCCACTTACACAACTGTGTACCCAACTATGCCAAAGTACACAGCCAAATACATGACCACGTATCTAGACATGTTAGAAAACAAAAATACATAGAAAGGTACACAACCATCAGCACAATTGTATTCTAACCTTTGTCCCTATACATGGCCTTCTACATGGCTGTGTTGATTCGAGACACTCCCTACTTCATTCACTTGCAATCCTAAGTGTACGTAATTGTGAATATGAATAGGTTTAAAGAACTATGAAACTATAAAAGTGTGAGGAGATCAACTATTAGATATTAGGTACGTATATATCATGTTTGTTGTTTGTGCTGGTTAATTTAGAAATGTATGTGGATTAAAATAATGTTGAATAATGAATATGATTGGTTGTGTGTGTGATTATATTTGGCTGGGTCCAAGAAATCAAGTGAGGGTTCATGTTCTTGGGGTGGCACCCCAATGATCGGTATGATATTACCCCTAATGGAGTTGTGTATCGAAATGATCTAAATAGAGTTAGGATTATCTGTTATGGAAGGACTTATGTTTTAGATATAGAAGGATTGTTGTGTGATATGTGAAAGGACTCATGGACCTCCACTATCGTATTATTATATATGGGATAGACTCATGGACAAAGTGGAGTATCCTTTGTTGTATATATATTTGTTTGTGGAAAAATTGTATGATGATTTTGATGATGAGATTGTGTGTTAGACTAAATGATGTGAAAGAAATAAATTGTGTATGAATAACATGTTGCATTGTATATGTATTGATGTTTTTGTCACGGCATGCATATATATGTGTAGGTATGCATTATACTGGGCATCAGCTCAACCCTTGTAGGACCTTTTTTTAGTTGCAGGTATCGTAAGAGAAGTGGCAGGATATGATAAGACCTTAGTAGAGACAAATCAGAATACTGAGAAAAATGTGAAATAGATATACTATGATAAATAGTATTCCGATAAGGAGAAAAGATAGATATTGGATGTTCTTATTAATTTGATTCAAGACTATTGTATATTTAAGTTGTTAAATGTTTCCGTTGTAATAATTTGAGGAGACTGATTATGACTTATTCAGATGATAAATATTCTTTCTAATCTATTGTACGTAGAGAATGATCTTATTAATCATTATGAATATCTTAATGTTAATGTTAGAGATTTGCAGTATTGGAGCCTTTGCGTGTCTTTACTTAGAGAGGACATGTAGCAGGTTGTACTTATCTCAGGTTTCAAGGCATTATAGCTATATTTCTAAATCTAAGGTTTGATGATGTTGATTTCAATTTCAATTTTGTTATTTGTGCTTCATAGTATTTCTTACTGAGAGAGAGAACATTTATAAGAGAGATGAAACAAACCCAAAGGCGTGGTATTGAAAAAAAGAAGTAGAAAAAATGAAATAAAAAGAATGGGAAACATTTGGAGCAAATCAAATACAAAAGAAAGGGAAGCCTAAACAAATGTGGGATCCAATTTCTTAATTATGTGTCCCAATATATTGGGTTAATCAATGCCTTTTTTATTGTGTCTTATTTGGCCTTTGAATGCTACGATCAATTAAAATGTGTCCCTTTAAAGTTGTCATGATGACTTAAAATTGTTGTGGTGAGAAAGGGAATGGAACTCAGAATCACAATTCCATTCTAGGTCTATTACAGCATACCAAACATAACATAAGAGTTATAATAGCCACCATATGCATAGCTTGCATTGCTATAAAGTCTTGCATGGTTTTGATACGTATCCTAATTTGTTGCTCCAATTAAACTTTAGACACATTCTCAACTTTCCCTTTACTATTATCATCTCTTCCACTTCCAACTCAAACTCCACCACCATCAAAACTCTCCCTCAGCATAGATCTCAACAATAACTTGAGTTAAACAACACACACAAACACAACCACAACACAACACACATCTACACTCTAATCACTACACGCCACATAGACACTACATCACCTCTAATCAAACCCATGCTCTGATATTAAATAATGGTGTGCTTAGACTAGATTGGTTTAAACACAATCAATAATCTAAGCTTCTAGTGCAACCATAGTCAATATTCTTGTGCTTTTAATATAAGGTGATATAAACAATCTTCAATGGATATCGTTCACGAAGAGAAAGTTAAGCAATGGTGATATAAGATTGATATAAATCACAATCCAATAACAATGGGGTGTTCACCATAATCAAATATTGATAAAAATAGGACTTGAAAAAAGATTCACTCAATGATAATCATAAATGGCCTAAGGATGCATTCATACAAAAGAAACTCCTTATAGTAAAGTCTAGGATAAGCTAAGGGGCAAAAACATCATTTCATAATATAAAGCATGAAAATAGAAATACTGGAAAAGGTGTTTTCGTTTGGAAACCCTGATGGATGCCACTGTGGTCATTGGTATCCTAACTCTCAATCAAACACCTTGGATGTGGTGTTTGCATGGGAGGGCTCCCACTTAGACTCTTAAGGGGTGTCATCTAATGAGACACATGAAGTTCTTAGTTGTTAGAGAGTTGTGGCCATCATCTTGATGTCGTGGGCTTGTTGTCTAGACGATAACCGAGATTATGCAAATCTTGAGTCTATAGCTATTGTGATGAAAAGGGTATCAAATTTGGCTTAGCTCCTTCCTCCCACTAATTGGTAAATGACTTGTATGCCACCTAGTGAATAAGTATGGGTTGGAAACATGTATTAGTTGGCTTCAATGATCTCCCAAGCTACTCCCTGAAGAATTTCTTAAGACATGGTATTAAGTTCTTTTGTTCTTACTTATGTCATTAGTATGTTTAGCACTTAATTCTTATCAAGAGTTAGGTGATATTTATTAATTTCAGTAATCAGTAACTATCATTATATCATTTCGATGATCAATAAGTAAAATTAATAAGACTTTTTAGAGTTAGTTATGTATATATAAGCCCAACAACCTATGTGAACCTACTAAGAAAGTTTAAAAGCCTTAAAGACCCCATTCAAAGCTCATTGATAGAAAACTTCTTAAATCATCCAATTCCCGTTTTAATATGTTGGCATTTTGGCCCCTTTATAGTATCAACATTCAATAAATTGCATAGCTATATTTATTATTTGATCTACGTTTTCTTTTCCACTTAACCCTCAAAATCCTTCTCGTTAAGCAGTAACAAATTTACTCTGCAGCCATGATCTTACTCAAAATCATCTGGTAAGCTGACTTGGCTCTCACAATTGCAAAATCCATTTTAAGTGTGAACAAACTTTTCAAAAGCTTTCGATGTTCATCCATTTTGCACACGTAAGTTGCAGCATGGCTCATATCACATCAAGAAAGTCATGCATTTCGCCAAAAATAATCAACTACAACTACAAGTTTTTAAAAAGGATTTGGATATTTAAATTTACCCTTTTTTTAATTTTTCTATATTTAGAAATTAATGGTTGAAATTGTTTAGATCCTTAAAAAGTGTTATGATGTTATTTTTTTATTATAATATCAATCATTAATTATACTTGACCATATTTTAAGTGAACAAAATTAAAACAAATTGGAGAAAGTAAATTTAGAGGATGCTTTGAAAAGTGGTAGAACTCAATTTAACATTTGGGGAAAAGAAAGAAAGAAAGCTCAGAACTCACTTAAATATTGGTCCAAAAATTTTCACATGACTTAATAATTTAAAAGAGCATTTGAAACTATAAAAATCCAATTTGGTTGAATGCTTAGAACAATCCTTATATCATATTTGGTACACATGAATTCCCACTTTCAAGTTCAAAAATCAAAATCCCTTTTAAAGTTGAAATTATAGATTATAGAAAATCATGATTACACCCTTCAAAAATGCATCCAAATGAAGGAATGAATACAAAACCTAAAATTGCAATTTTATTTCAAACACGTATTTGCTCTCCCCTAGTTTCTAAATGGAATATCATTGTAGCGTATAAACTATGCAGGTTCAATGCTAGGCTGCTGACGCAAAGCCAAGCCACCGGTTTTCCTGAAATGAATCACAGCTTCTTGTGGCTCTCTCACATACTTTCGATATATTTATTCAGCTCCTCAACAATAATACTCGAATAGTAAACTCTATACTCAATTTAGGATAACGACCCACGAACAAATGTACAACCACTCATATAAGCAAACCGCCAAAAAGGTCAACTCAGTTGGGATATATATATATATATAATTAAAGTAATATATCGTAATCTTATATTTTATCCAAGAAAGTTAGGTTACTCCCTTGTGGTCAGATTCAGAATCCTGCAGTTCAATCATTAGATAAGAGGGATTTGCTATTTGTGCACACTCGTGTTGGGCGTGATGCATCGACCTCAGCCAATATATCTCTTATCATGACATACCTACAAGTCTTCTTCAATCCTTTTGCACAATTTGGCTTTCAACAATAGAAAGACTTGACAAAGTTTTTCCATGCTATCAATGATAATGGCGTGGAGGGGATGGATTTCTCACATGAGTTATCACCGTAATTCATGTACTTTACATGATAAGAAATGAATACTGAAATTTAAAATGATAGTCATAAAATCTATTTATTTATATTTTAAACCCTATATAAATGGTAAATTAATTTGAATACGATAGTTAATTCGATACTGATCAAGACCATCACTTGTAATATAGTTGTATACCAAAATATGAATAAGTGATGTATAAGATTATTTCCAAAACTTATTTTTTAGTTAATGAAATAATCTTGACTCAACTTTTAAAATATTAGATACATTTCTAGGTAAATTTTATTTTAAGTATAAATATATATATATGTGTGTACACATGCACACACACATATGAATGCACGGTCATTCATATACCAATAAAATCAATAATAATGTTTATAATCAACTTCGATTATATGTGAGCTAGAAGCCCTATACTAAAATTACCGACACGACATTACCGAGTTCTATTTAAGTGAAATGGTCTTAAAATACCAATGACATTGTTTCAAAAGAACAAAAAATTACAATGGAACCTATTGTATATATGTGTAATCATATCCCTATTAGAGGAAATAATAAATACTTATACAGAAGATTAGTCAATGACCACCAATTGATTTCTTTAGCCATAAATTATCCAAATAAATCATGGTTTTGAAAGTTGCTATACAAACAAGCTGGTTTCGACGGACTAACTCTTGGGTCAACCCAACTAACACACTAAATCTATTAAATCCACTAATCTATATTTTCTCAAATCAACCTAAAATATAGAATTTGTAGTTGATTATTTTTTTTTTTTTAAAAAAAAGTAAATATTATATCATATTATATACTATATTGAATTATTTGAAAAAATGTTCGATTTTTTTTTCATATTGATAGGTTGGTTCATCAAATCCTCCTAACTCTTAAAGGAGTTAAGTTGGTATATTTGACCCTTTTAGCCCACCAATTAGTGATGCACTGGATTAGGGATGATTGTAGTTGGATCCTGCGGATTTACACGTTATTATCGTTACCATGCGATGCTAATAACCAATACTATTTTATTTTTCTGTAAAGTTTGCGATGTCCTATGAGTGCACTATGGCGAAATATGCAAAATCCTTTTTAATTGAATAATGAGTTAAATTAACATTAATTGAAAAAAAAAATCTTTAATACTTTACAAAATGTGCAAGAATAATTAAATTTTAAAAGACATTATCATCAAAAAACATAGTTCAAAACATTGATTAATAATTCAAAATACATGCATTTTTAAGAAAAAGAGAGTGTATGAGATGGCTCTACTACTACTACTACTACTACCCATAATTGTCTCGTTGTTTTGGGACTCCATAGGCTGGCTGCACCATGACCATATTGTGCACTATAAAGTAAAAACCCTTTGGAGTTTTTACATTCATCAAAAATCACAACTGTCCAAGTTGCTAAAATCAAGTGTATTGAGCTAAGTGTTGGACATGGACACTGACTGATCTTCTTTGCCTTGGCACCATGAAAGATTTCAAGTCACAACATTATTGCATTAAAACAATACATTTCGTTACCCAAAATCTAACTTTGTGTGAGTCATGGAAAACTTAAAGAAATAGTATATCTTGCCACTAAATCAGTCATTTTTCAGAAGTTGCCTTCAGTATACGTCAAGATGGATCAAATAATTAATAGCTTTAAGCATGGTTTATATAATTGATGAATATACCGTTCCTACTATTATCCAACTCATTTGCCTTTGCCCCTTCAAGTGAATCTTGGGGTAGTCCAAAATAATATTCAAATCTTATACATATAACTAAATACTGCATTATTGTTCAAAACCGCATACTTTCAGCTCTATAGTCGGCCACTATTTCTATATAATATGTTGGTCCAACATTAGTATAATAAGATCTTATTATAGGACGACAAGGGAAAAAAAAAACATAGTAGTTGTGAAAAATGGGAAACTGTGCATCTTCCACTGCGTCTTCAGAGATTCATGAGAGTCATGATTTCAGTGAAAATGGCATATCTATAGAAGAAGCCATTTCTCCCTACCGAGTGAAGCAAGGTTGTGTTTACTCTAAAGCAGGAACCAAAGGGCTCAACCAAGACGCAGCCTTCCTCCACCAGGTTACCTTTTTCTTAAATTTTAGTCCCCTGCCATGTTTTATCTACGATTATAAAGTCTAATTACAGGCCCAAAAAGGTATGTGTGAACTCCTTTTATTGCCTCATATGGTATAATGGCTGATATCGTAAAGCTGGCTATTCGTAACAGTCTATGATTCTCATATTAACGAAGAGCAATGATACACAGGTCGAAACTTTCTAACATGAACCATTTCAGTTAATCATTCACGCTTTGCCATTAATATTAGTAAAGTAGATGCAATGGCTGGACAGATTTAGATGGTAAAACTACCCTGATTTATTGCTTCGCCATGTTATTTTTCATCCATGAACATATATATATACTCTAGGACAGAAGTCAGAACCATTACGTCATAGTTTACAGAGATTGAATTATATTTATGTTCTCACGCGTAGGGATTTGGAGTGGAAGAGGGGACCTTGTGCGGCGTTTTCGACGGCCATGGATCGAATGGACATATCATTAGTAAGGCTGTAAAAGACCGCTTGCCGTGGCTCCTATTAAACCAGAGAAATGCTCTAAGAAAGAAGAAAACCAGCGCCATATATGATGAATCAAATGATGGGACCGAACCAAGAAAGAACTTTCATACATGGAAAGATGCATGTATCACTGCCTTCAAGGTGATGGATAAGGAAATTAAGCTTCAGGAGAGTTTAGACTGCTCCTGTAGTGGAACAACAGCAGTGGTTGTGATGAGGCAGGTAAGATGCAAAGTGATCATGACTTGTTACTTCAAATGGTAAACAGCCCTTTGGATTTTTACTAACCATATGGGGGTGTGTTCGTTTTGCTTACAACTTTGTAGTCAAAACCTCAGAATTTTCAAATGTTAATATAGTAATCTTAAGAGGTTGTAACGACCAGTATCTTTTAGCGGTAAGTGGTGGTGAGAGATGTTCCCGCAGGATAACTGATGGTGGCAGCTAAACACCATGAAAAACTGTAATCAATGAAAACTAGCTGAAGTTTAGTATTGGCGGTACAATTATTCAGTCTATATGTTACTATTAGTTTATGCTAACGGCTAAGAGATTGACAGGGTGATGAACTTGTTATCGCTAATCTTGGGGACTCAAGAGCAGTGCTAGGAACCATCAAAGCAAATAGAATCACTGCTGTTCAGTTGACAAACGACTCGAAGCCTAATGTGCCCGGTAAGATCCTTCTACATGCCATCATCTACAAAGGAAATGAAGATAGAGGGTAAACATTTGTTGAACTCCGCAGAGAACCGTCGAACTCGTTAAAATTTTGAGCTGAAGCACAATTGATTGTGTAAAACACTCTTGAATTCGTCGCGAGTTCACTTAACATTTGGTTGATTATGGATTTTGTAGGTGAAGCAGATCGAATAAGGAAGTGCAAGGGCCGAGTTTTTGCTTTGAAGGAAGAACCACATATTCAGAGAGTATGGATGCCTCATGACGACATGCCTGGACTCGCCATGTCTCGTGCTTTTGGCGATTACTTGCTCAAGAGACATGGAGTAATCGCCATTCCTGAAGTCTCGTATCACCGGATATCTTCCAAGGATCAATTTGTCGTCCTCGCGACCGATGGGGTAAGACACCAACAGAAGATCCAAAACTACTTACTTTCTTATTATATCTTGAATTGGTCCCATTTACTAGGCTAAGTTGGACATGGTATTATTATACCTCAATTTTAAGCTTCAATTTTTAGAATCGCCTATAGTCTGAAGTATAACATGGCACATTATCATTACATCATCAAACGGAACCAAACATGTCAGTGATAGAAATGCCAAGATCCATAGAAACAATTTAAGGAAGTAAAAAAAAAAAGATTATTTGACAGGTTAGGATATCTCGAAAATAAGGAATGAACAATTAATCTAGAATCAAGCAGTAATGCTTATTTTTCAAGTTTACAACCATTTGAATATTGAGTACAAATACTTTATAAACTGGGTTAAACCGTAAATAAGTCGAATTAATACGATACAGTGTTGAACTCAAGTTCCACTTCGGATGCATTTTAACTAAATGCCATGAAACTCTGATAATTAAGGTGTTAACATAATGACACATTTTAACTAAGTCCAGAGTTAGATTCTCCTAATGTCGTTTCAAAGCATCTCATTTAATTGTTTCACATGATGTGCTTCAATCGATATCTTGTCCTACAACAGGGATCAATATGAGGACCACAACCATATTTACTAGTTTAACTTCATCCATTGAATGTGATTGACTTTAACACCTTAATCCAAAATGATTTTGGGTTCAGATATGGGATGTGCTTGACAACAATGAAGTTGTATCCATAGTACAGTCATCAGAAAACGAGGAGGCAGCAGCCAAAGCATTGGTTGAAGAAGCTAATTCTGCTTGGAAGGATAACTTCCCTTCAATCAAAATTGATGATTGCACAGCTGTCTGCCTCTTCCTCCAAAAGAGAAAAATAGGAGTTGTTGGTTGATGCAAAATAGAAGCAGCTCACTAATGCAAATGTTTCTGTCTGCCCTTCATGGAGAAACATGCTGTTTATTACAAAGGACTCCACAGGCTTTTCTGAGGTTCAGCAAAGGAAGCCATTACAATTTACATACTTTTAGTATGGCATTGCTGATAAGTTTTGTTAACATTTGAAGTACTCACGTTGTAATAGCGAAAACTGCAGGTCTACTTTGTATTTGGAAGGAAAACTGAAAAAAGCTGTAACCAAACTGAAAATATGAAATGGATCTTTATCTCTAGTTTCTAAACAATAAGAATAGATCCACCATTGACACTTAGGAAAAATTGGTCATGAAAGAAATTTCTGATAATTATAAGAGAAAAAAAATAACAATTAAAAAAAAAAAAAAAGAAATGCATTGTAATAGACATGTACATTGAGAAAAAAGATTGATTAGTATTAATACACCACATAAATAGATGGATAGCATATAAATACTAATAAAATTTTAACGCATGAAAGCAATAATAAGTATTTTTTTTTAAATCATTGTTCATATTTTTATGTGTTATAATTTTTTAATACTTACAAATCACTCTTCTATCCACAGGATGATATGGTACTATTAAAGCTTCATTGGAAGTTAATTACTATTGAAGTTGTTCTTGTATGTTGGGAGTTAATTAGTTATTGAAACCTGTAACAACTTGCAGTTCAAATTATATTGACTTCTAGCACATCAAGCAATTCAAGTTTCATAAAAAAAAATAACTTGCACTCCTGTAAATTTATATTTTTATTGCCATAGCAAAGTGAAAATGATAAAAACAGCGTTCAAAATGTAAATAAAAATAGGATAAATTATAAAAACATTATCTGTGTTTTCGTCCTTTTAGAAAAAGTAGCTCGAGTAAATTTTTTTCATAAATAGGTGACCTAAATTTTATAAAAAATAAATATTATTTTATATATAAAGAGGGATACGTGTTAACGTCCTATTGGTAAAAAATAATTAATATAATAAAAAATAATATAAACTAAATTTGAAGCAGAAAATTTAAAAAAAAAACCAAAAAAAAAATTGAAAACCTTTTTCCGACCACCCCTAGACCAATAAGTGGTGAACGAAAAATGGCCTAAACTTTTTTTTTTAGTTTTTTTCTTTTTTTTTAAATTATGGTTCAAACTTATTTTATATTATTATTTTACTATATTAATTATTTTCTACCAATAAAACAAACACACGTGTTCAATGTTCCGATATATATATATATATACATATATATATATAAAATAATATTAACATTTTTTTACAAAACTCAAGTCACCTATTTGTCAAGAAAATTTACAAAAGGTCAAAAATATAAGTAATATTTTTATAATTTTCCCATAAAAATACATATATGCATGATTTTATGCCACAAAAAACCTGATAATTTCCATTCATTTTGATGCCTGAACTCCGAAGGAAGCACATTCGTCTACTTTGTGCGTCTTCCGCAGGTAATGGTCATAATTTTTAACATAAGGCAAACCTTGAATACTCTACAAAGTTTGAAAATAACAGATGAAATTTTTCAGCCCAAAATTTAGTACATCCTCAAAATACAGATTGCAAGCCCCCGCTCAAATTGTGCCAACATGTTCCTACCCAAAAAAAAAAAATATCCCTGTATCTGTACCTCCTCCATCATCTAAGTTACTGCTATCTTGCCTAAGATTGACCTGCTTCATCCTTTGGACCATCAAGGATGTCCTCATATGAAACAGGTACTCTAATCCGATCCTTTACGCATTGCCTTTTCTCCTCGGCATCATCCTGTATGTGTGTCTTCATAGGACAATCTAAAGTGGCAGGACTTACGCTAACATCTGCACTGGTGGGTCTACCAGGTAATGCCTCCTTATCTCTGGATTGTGCCTGACTAATATTTTGCTGCTTGAATTGTTTCTGCAAAATGATAAAAGTAGAACTGCAATCAAAATTTATGGCAAAAAATTCAAAGGAGTTGGAGGAGGCAGCAAGGGTGTAAAGTGCTTGACTGAGAAGGTTCTATAAAATTAATGGTAAGAAAATGTTTTCACAAATAGTGGCATGTAAAACTCACAAGGACCAACCTTTCATTCTCAGAGTAGTTCAACCATTAAAAAAAAACAAGGGGGAAAAACAAAAGTAAGTTCTTGCCTAGCGAAATGCAACAACATGCTGAGAATAATCAAACTATAAAAAACTTTCATACGCTTCATCCATCACGATCATATAGGGGAGGCTTAAACAAGTTTTCTTGCTGTCAAGGAAAAACAAAAGACATTTTAGCAAGAAAAAGACCTATAGGCTTTCCAGTTACATAAGGAATGAAAAGCATCGGTCATCAAAAATCACCACCCCCACAAGCAATATACAGGGGCCCAAAATAAATAAATAAATAAAGGATAAGCAAACCAATAACAATGATTCATTATCAACCCATCTAACTTGACCTTCAAACAACCAAGAAAAAGAAGATAGCATACCTCAAATTCCTTCACTCTTTTCATTATTTCTCTATAAGCATTTGGCTCTCTTGCTTTAATAATACTCCACAGTACACCCCCACCAGTTCTTAGACGCCTTCCATCAGCAGTCATTTGACCCCCACAAGACTGAATAGCATCCACCTAAAAATTTTCAAGGTTTAAGATTATAAAGGCAAAACAATATCAATAGAGAATATCATGTATAAGCAACAATTTTAAGGATGTATGGAGCCTAAGATAATCCAAACAGCCCCTAAAACTACACATCATTATGTTGGCACTACTGAGTAGTTGCTATTCTCATATGCATGCAAGCAAATTTTAGGACTAGAATGAAATTGCTGTATTTGCTCTCCCCAAACCACAAACAATAGAGTTTTACAGGAGAGGTGTCACAATAGAGTTTTTGGCCAATATTTAAAGCAGCTATTGACCACTGTAGTTAAACTGCATGCTTCAAGTGCCTAGGCACAAGGCAAGGCAAGGCAAATGTGGTTTGAACCTTATGTGCAATAGACAGCATTACTCAAGCACATCCTTTAATCAAAAGGTGCAGAAGAGCCAGTTGGAAAAACATGTACTTCTCAAATACTGCTTTTCCTTTATTTGAACAAATGTCCAGCTTCGTCCATGTTAGATATATTACTAGAAAACGAAACATGTACAGAAACACCAAAAAACAGTGACAACAAACTCATAATGCAACAGCCATGAAGGATGGTTCTAAGTTATGAATGATCCTTAATGCACTCAATTATAAGCAGCATATTGCACATTAAAAAACATCATCTCCAGAGCACCATCCTCTGTAGCAGGGGCAAATCCCATTCTCCAGTCATTTCTCTCCCTTCAAATATAACAGATTACTACCACAAAACCAGCCCCCGTTTCAGTATCCCCATCATCTCATTCCTTGAAAGAGCAACTAGACCATCTATGGCATTCTTGAAGCTATTATAAGTAGATGGTCATCGCATACAAGTACCTAACTCAGTCCACTCCTCCCTATGTTGAAACACATGGGAGAGAAAATTATAAGATATGCAGAATTCCTTTTTTCCTTCCTTTCTTTCTTTCTTTTTTTATCTTTTTAATTTTTTTTCTTTCTTCCCCCTCCCCTGCTGCCGCCTTGTAGGGAGGGTGGGGTAGGTTTGGGTGTTGGGTTGGGTTTGTTTTTCCACATTAATGTACATCATCCCACCCATCCAAAATGCAGCCTTTCCTAGGAAATTATATTTGGATGAGCATGGGTGGGAATGGATATTTTGTCCAATAATACTTTTTTTTTCTGGGGTAAACCTGTCCAATAATACTTGAGTCACTAGCATGACCAAAATAAAAGTTGAGCGGTAGATTTGGTATTTTTGCGAAATCCATGGTGTCTTTGACCTATCTTCAGTATAATGCAAGTGTTTGTTAGCAAATGTTTTTTATCTTATAGCTTTAAAAATATTATCACCAATATTTTTTGGGATAATTATCATTACAAACATTCATGTTTCCATCAAGCACACATATTTTTCGTAATTCTCAGGAAGGATAAAGGATAAATTTTCTGTGGTTTCTATAAAACTTTTGATGCTTCTGGGAAGCATTTTCCTTTTTAACCTGCAACGGAAAGATAGCATATAGCTCAGCAGAAAACAGTCTGATTTAACATTAACGAAGAAAAATGAAAGGGTTCGAGGAGAAAGCTTCAGGACACGGGAACAGAGGCTTGCCATTTAACAAAAGGCACTGCTCTGATCATGAATGCCTTCCCACATGAAGTTGACTCAAACCACATTGAGAAACAAACTGGACTCAGCACCTCATCAAATGATTGATTTAGGGAGGGGGAAGTCAGTTACTCCTAAAACAAACTAGCAATTTTCATCAAGTATACTGCACAGGTTTGTCCTAAAAAGCTATAAGTAATTAGAAAAAGTGCTGAAGGGCCATGACACAATACCAAGTACAAGTGGTCACATACCTCCTTGACGAGATCACTTAATGCAGACACTCCAAGACAACCCACAGCAGTGTATACCATATAGGATTTCTTCTCTTTCAATCGCCTACATGTATCCAGGACAAACCTGCAGACAACAAAACCCAAAACCAAATTAACACAAAAACCAAAACCAACATACCGTTTTCATAATTAAAACAAACAAATTAACACAATAATATGCATCGACTAAAAAAATTAAAAAGTGCGTGAAATAACCTAGAAATCCTAATTTTTTTCCTCAATATATTCCGAACAATCACAAAGTGGAAGAAAATGAAACATACCTATTAATATCCATATTAGGTCCAGGACCACCACCACCACCACCTTTCTTCCGTCTGTTCTTTTTCTTCTTCTTCTTTATTTTACGTGTACTATTTTCACTTTGCGATTTTTCAAGCATTTCGTTCTTCGGTTCGGTATTAACATTATCACCATTGTCTTCTACAAACTCGCCTTCTTCAACATCAATCATATCAACATCTTCCAAGTCATCGCCCTCTTCATATAAAACCTCCAATATGCTATCTCCTTCGCCCATAGATAATCACCCTTCCGGAAACTAGACTAAATGGCAGGAAGAAATTTTGGGTTTTGATTTTCCAACAGTTGGAAAAGGCGAAGAACTTGAAGTATGAAATGCAGTGTGGGACGCTGCAGGTTTTATATTAGGGCTTGGGCCATGTAAAATGATCCAGCCCATTCATCGCATAAAGGGACTATGTATAAACCTATCCATTTCATAAAATTTATAATAAAGATCTTTCGATTATGGTTTTTATACTTATGTTTAGTTTGGTTTATGAGTCAATCCGAATCAAATCGTACTTACAATGATTCTATTTAAACTCCTGCAGCTCATTTATTTTCTAGAATATAATAAAAAAGTTATCTCTTAAAAAAAAACTATTATAATTCCTCTCAAGCAAACTCAATTTGCTATTCAAACTTACTTTTTAAATTCCTTGCTAGATCATCGGTATTACATAATAACTAACAAGTGAGTTGAGAAGAGAAAATAACTATACACCTATAAAATGTTGGAGTTTATTAGCATAGAGACTGGAAAGAGACTAAGAAATGAAGGTAAGACTATAAGAGCACTAAAAATTGATATGACGATATGAGATCAAAATAAATTGAATGAGGTTGTAGATTGAGAGTAATTGTCTAGTCTGACATAAAAAACAGCATATGTGATAGTAAAATTAAGGAGAAGTGGAGGTATTAAGAACTAAGAAAGACAATGTCTTAGAATTGGGGTTTAGTTTCTTTTTCTTTTTTTCTCACCATAAGAGTTGTTAGGTCCGCACATGCTTGTTAGCATTTAAAAAACAAAACATGACACTTCTTCTTCTTCTTCTTTGTTTTTTTTTTTTTTTTTTACATTTTTAGTAACAAGCAATTCGATTTAGTTTGACTTTTCAAACTACATAGCTCACCCTTTAGATTCTCTCCAAATCAAATTGTGAATCAAACCAAAACATAGAAGAAAAGAACTGCATTTTGTAATTTGATTAAGTTTGATCCAATTCTCCATACAACTCTATTCTATGAATAATCCTACTTTCAACACTTAAACATTATTTTAGGTCTTTATGGATTAGTTCTTTTTAATATACGTTTTATCTATATGTCATTTGAATCCATTTAAAATTCGATAGTTGGAGAACTATCAAATGTGAATCTGATCTATTTTGATTTTCAAACTAGTGTTTAGATAAATTTTCCTTTTTTTTAATTTTATCATAATTATGATAAAAATAGTAATTAGAAAATATTATTAAAAAGTAAAAGTTCGTATACTTTAAAAGGAAAAGGTTTAACTTAGGGGGGGTGGGGGAAGGAAAGGTAAAGTCTTAAGAAATGTATCTTATTTATTGGAAAGAAAAAAAAAATTTACATTTTAAAAAATAAAATAAAATAAAAAGTAAATAAGTCTTATAATACCAAGATCTTCTAAATATATATTTTACAAGAGAGTTATATATGTATTTAAATTTTTATCTTTTTGGCAAACACAGTTTGAAAATCATATCCAAAAGTTCATTTTGAGTGAGATGTCATGCTTAATACTTAATGACAAACAAAATCAAATAAAAAAATTGAGACTTAACCTACCAAAATATGATAATTACCATGGATGATTACAACTAATTGTACTCGTAAAATTCTTCCTTTTGCCTATGTTGTATGCTATTTAGTATTTATGTGAAATCTTGTTTGTATTATAAATAAATTGTTTTTGTAAGAAATACCTAGAGACTAAAGAGACAATAAAAGATATTATTGAATCCATATCTTATATGTTACAAAAGAGTTTATGTACATGAAGACATGCTAATTATGGTAAGAGATCAATTATACAAGGAAGGTGATTGTAATATCCACATGTTTAAGAGGAAAAGATTGTGATACCCAATGTAAATGAAATTCTATATGGATTGTAGTAGGTGTTGAGTAATGGTATATAAGACTTTTGTACATGTTAATACTAATAAGAAACTTTTAGCATAAGTAGTTGAAAAAGGCCTATTAGTATTTATTGCTTAATTATTAGTTACTTTTTTCTTCAGTCACTACAGTGATAATGTACACTAGGTATATAAGGAAGGTGATAATTCCTAATAGATACAAAATTAATAGACATCCATAATAATGAATGTATTCATAACATTTGCCTTTCGATTTACATTGTACAAGGATTATCCCTCATTAAAACCTTGGTAGAGAAAAACCTATTGTAAAAGAACTTTAGTGAAGGAAATAGAATACATGATCTTGATATATGCAATAGTTGAGCTATGCAAGCAACATTATCCTCGTATAGTGTTGCTAAGAGGCTACATGATGTTCAAATATGTTGAGTTATGGATTTCAACTAGACACATTCTCAACTTGTTTCAAGAACTACGATAATCTCCACATGATTTAAAAAAACAACAGCAAGCATTTGTTTTATATTCAATTAGATACATTTGTTAATACTTCAGGACAACAATTAGGTTAACTAAAAGAGGGCGGCTTACCTTAACCGGCGGTGTAGTCCGTTTAGGCCAGCGGCTTATAACTTGTTTTAGCAGGCTTACTTTGTGTTTTTTCTTCTTCTTTTTAACATTTGTTTCTTTAGAATGCTACTATAAATACCTTGTTAATAAAACACAAAAGGACACTTTTCATTTGTTTGGTGGACAATAGAATACACGAGGGAGCCTTCTCTCATTTCAGAACAACTCTTATCAATCCTTATTGATTGTAGTAAGTTAAAGCTAGGAATTGTTATATGTTATATCAATAAAACCGAGTTTGATCCATCCTCTACTAGTGTGTCATATCTAGTAAGAGAATTGGATTTTTTGGCGTGGTATCTAGGTTATTCGATTTAGGGATATTGCAATTTGTCTTTGGAATTTTTTGTTTGTTTTGATTCCTTCTTGTATTTGGCATATCATAATTTGGTCTCACAATACGGCACAACCCAAGGCATAATTTTTTGTAATGTGGTTTGCTTGATTGGGGATTGAAAATTAAGGTTTGTGCTGTGAGTGTACCATAGATTACTTGATTATGAATTGAAATTAGGTTAGTGCGTGATTTGTGCCATAGGTTAATTGATTGTTGTGAATTGGAATTGAATAAAGGTTAAAATTAGGGTTTATGTTGTGGGTTGTACCATGGTTGTGTGATTGTGGAATTGAGACTAGGTTTGTGTCGTAGGTTATTAGTTGTTAATTGGAATTGATCAAAATTGAAATTAGAGTGTATGTATTGTGATTCACGTGATTGTGATTTAAAAATTAAGCAAGGATTGAGATTTAGGTTTATGTTGTGAATTACGTAATTGTGATTTGGGAATTGAACGAAGGTTAATATTAAGGTTATGTTGCGATGTGTGTGATCGTAATTTAGGACATTTGTGTTAAGACTACAATTTAACAATTATGTCAAATGATAGTGTGAATGGAGGAATTGGGGCTGAAGCCAACAGTTAAGTTGGAGGAGGAGGTCAGGGACGTCATGCCGTAGGTGGTAGGAGAAACTTAAAAGAGCAATTACAAGATTTAACCACCATTGTTACTAATCTAGCTACACGGGTGGATCATATAACACTTCCACAACAACCAATGGCAAATCTACCAGCACCCCCACCTCAGGTAGCCATTAATGACGCTCATAGGGAAAGAGCATTATGAGGTAATAGGGGAAGGCAATTTGGAGGAAATTACCATACCCATCCAAAAGGAAGAGATGATAACTTTGAAGATGATTTCTATCATAACTGTGAGTTTAAGCCACCGAGGGGTTTAAAGTATGTGAAATTACAGATACCCTCATTTGCTGGAAGAGGGTCTGCTAAGGATTATCTTGATTGGGAAGACAAGGTGGAAGGGCTTTTTGAATGTTATGAGATTAATGATAATATGCGAGTACATTTGACAGTAGTAAAGTTTACAGAGTATGCTGCCTTATGGTGGAAAAACATTGTGGCTAGTAGGAGGAGAGATGGTGATGCTAAGATCCGTACTTAGTAGGAGATAAACCGGGTTATGAGGAAGAGATTTATCCTAAAGCACTACAGGTATGAGCTATTCATGAGTCTCCAGACATTGAGGTGGGGAGGTAAAATCGTGGACAAGTACATCCAAGAATTTGAAACATTGATGATTCAATGTGGAGTCGTTAAGCCTCCTGAGCAAACAATGGCACGATTTATGTCGAGCCTAAAAAATGAGATTGCTTATATTGTAGAGCTGCAACGATATGACACCCTTGATAAGGCCATCTAACTAGCTTTGAAAGCTAAGAGATAAAGACGTTTTAATCCTTATAGAACGACAAGTAACAGGTATAGATCTTCTAATAAATTGTATGGCTCAAACAGTAAGAATGTTAATAAAGGAGGATATGGTAAGAATGCGGAAAAGAATGCAGCTATTACAGATGTTAAAGGAGAGAAAAATTATTCTGAGAAAGGGAAGACAGTTGTTAGGACTAAAAATAAATAGATAAAAGTCGGATCATCAAGAGGAAATACTGGTCAAATCAAATGCTTTAAATACTTGGGTTTTGGACATATGGCTGCTTAGTGTCTAAACTGAAGAGCGATAACTACTATAGAGGTGGAGAGTGAGGATGATGAGGAAGAGTTGGATGAGCCAACAGATTTGTCAGCAGTGCTAGATGAGTATTATGGGGATGTAGATGCTAAGGTGCATGGAGATAGAGGGGATGATCAATATTTGGCCATCAATGTTTTGCGTAGGGTGATAATTACTTTTCCTGCTAATGAAGAAGAACAAAGGGAGAACCTATTCCATATTTCTCGCAGGGTCCAAGGTAACCTCTATGCTCTTATTATTAATGGTGGTAGTTGCACCAATGTAGTGGCTGCTTCAATAGTTAATAAATTGAAACTAGCTACTACTCCACACCTTAGTCATATAAGTTGCACTGGTTAAGTAAACAAGGTAGTCTTCATGTTACTCAAAAGGCTAAAGTTCCATTCATCATAGGAGAGAGATACAATGATGAGATTGTCTATAATATTCTTCCTATGTGTGCATTACACATACTACTTGGCAGGTCGTGGTTATATGACAAGAGGGTATTGCTTGATAGGTTTAGATTCACCTATGTGTTCTAAAAAGATGGCAAGCGAATTGTTTTAAATCCCATGTCACCAACTGAAGTACGAGAGGCATAGAGACAAATCCATAAAACCACTAAAAAGAAGACCTTATTTGTGGGGTAGAAGGAACTGAAAGAGGCAATTCGGGAAGAGAGGCCAATGTATTTATTGTAGATGAAGTATGTGTTGGAGGTTGATGGGCAAGAATAGTTGCCTTCTATTGTAAACCAGGTGCTAAACAAGTACATGGATATATTCCTTGAGGAGTTACCTAAGGGATTACCACCAGTGAGAGGCATTGAGCATGCAATTGAGTTGCAGCTTGGGTCAATCTTATCAAATTAGCCCGCATATCACATGAATCTTGAAGAAGCTAAAGAGTTAAAGCAATAGGTGGATGAATTAGTAGAACGAGGTTTTTTCATAGAGAGTACTAGCCCTTGTGTTGTTACTGCACTTCTTGTTTCGAAGAAGGATGGTATATGGTGTATGTGCATTGACAACAAAGCCATCAATAAAATTACCATCAAATACAGGTGCCCCATTCCTAAACTTAATGGCATGCTGGATGAACCGAATGGTGCACAGGTGTTCTTTAAGGTTAACCTTAAGAGCGTGTATCACCAAATTCATATGAGAGCAAGAGATGAGTGGAAGACCGGTTTTAAGACATGACATGGTTTGTATGAATAGATGGTCATGTCGTTTGGATTAACCAACGTCCTTAGTACCTTCATGCAACTTATGAATCATGTCATGAAAGAATTTTTGGGAAAATTTGTTATCATATATTTTGATGACATCCTAATTTTCAATAGAAACTTAGATAGTCATGTTAAGCATTTATAGGCAGTCTTTTCAATCTTGAGAGATTAGAGGTTGTATGGGAATCTCAAGAAGTGGTCATTTTATCAATCAGAGGTAACATTTCTAAGCTTTGTTGCAACCAGTTCTAGTGTGAAGGTTAATGAAAAAAAAATTAAGGCCAACATGGAGTAGCCAACGCCACAATCAACAACTAATGTGTGGAGTTTCCATGGTTTGGCTTCTTTTAATAGAAGATTTATTAGAAACTTCAGCCGCATTATGAGTCCAGTAACTAAATTAACTAAGAAGAATGTTCCTTTTGTTTGGGTAGAACGGGCTTAAAGGAGTTTTGAAGAGGTTAAGGCAAGGTTGACTGATTCTCCAGTGTTAGCATTGCTAGATTTTGACAAAACTTTTAAGCTAGAGTGTGATGCACCAGGAGTGAGTATTGGTGCAGTGTTGATGCAAGATAGAAGACTCATTGCATATTTTAGTGAAAAATTAAGTGATGCACCTTTAAACTACTTAGTGTATGATAAGGAGTTTTATTCCTTGGTGCGTGCATTAATGTCATGGCAGCACCATCTCCTTCCTAAGGAGTTTATTGTCTATACAGACCACGAATCTTTGAAGCACTTCAAGGGCCAACAACATTTGTCTAAACATCAAGCGACGTAGGTGGAATTTCTAAAGAGCTTTGCTTATGTGATTAAGTATAAGAAGGAGAGTACAAATATTGTAGCTGATGCGTTATCATGTAGGTATGTATTTATCACTTCTCTTCATTCAAAGTTGCTTGGATTTGAATTAATGAATGAACAATATGTTCATGATGATCATCTGAAATTGATTATTGAGTGGTGTTCTGGTGGAAATATAGTAGATGGTTATTATATGATAGATGAGTTACTATATAGAGTTGGAAAGTTGTGTATACCCTATAGGTCTGTGAGCGAATTGTTGGTACGGGAGGCTCATGCTAGAGGATTATCAAAACACTTTAGTGAGAAGAGGACCTTAGAATTGTTAAAGGAACACTTTTACTAGAGGGGTATGTTAAAAGATGTACACAAGGTTTTGGAGAGATGTAGGGTTTGTAAGAGGGCAAAGGGAAAAAAGGAAGCTTAGGGTGAATATATGCCTTTACCTTTCCCTACACAGCCATGGATTGATATTAGTATGGATTTTGTCTTGGGGTCTTCCCAGGACACAGAGAGGCAAAGACTCCATCGTGGTGGTTGTCGACTGCTTCAGTAAAATATCTCACTTCATACCTTGTCACAAAACAGATGATGCACTTTTTATTACTAACCTTTTTGTGCAAGAAATTATAAGGTTACATGGTGTTCCCCACAACATAGTGTCTAACAAAAACACTAAGTTTCTTAACTTCTTCTGGAAGACACTTTGGAAGTGACTTGGTACTAAGCTCATGTATAGTTCATCTTGTCACCCTCAGATAAACGGTCAAACAGAGGTTGTCAATCATACTCTTGGTATCTTACTGAGAGCAACGGTTGGCAAGAATCTTACCAATTAGGACTTATGTCTCCTATTGTTGAGTTTGCTTACAATAGGTCGACCCATAATTCAATCGGTAAGTCCCTCTTTGAAGTCGTGCATGGCTATAATCCTATCCTTCCATTGGATTTGATAGTTGAACCGGCAACAAAGGAAGAAAGTTTAAGTGGAGTGGAGCGTTCCCAAGAGATTCAAAAGCTTCATCAAAAGGCATCTGAACATCTTAAGAAAACTCAAAAGCAGCAACAACTTTAGGGCAACAAACATAGGAAAGCCAAGATTTTCAATTTAGGTGACTTGGTTTGGATTCATCTCAGCAAAGATCGATTTCCTCACCAAAAATCACAAAAACTTTCACTTAAAGCAGATGGACCTTTCAAGATTTTGAAGCACATCAACAACAATGCTTACAGGTTGGAATTATCAGGAGAATACGATGCTTCTGCTACATTTAACGTTTCGGATTTGTCACCTTACCTACTAGAAAATCTTCATGAAGACCCATCAGATTTGAGGGCAAATCATCCACAGGCCCAAGGAAATGGTGGGAATAAAATCATTTTAGTTACAGGACCACTTACTCGGGCTAGAACGAAAGGACTACAAAATCTATCATTGCAAGTTCTACTTGATCAGACGGAACCCAAAGAAAATCATATGGTATCTTTATTCTTTTTACATGATTGTTTTACATTCAATCAGGTACATTTGTCAATTGTTTTGGCCGACTTACTTTGTGTTTTTCTTCTTCTTCTTTTCACATTTGTTTATTTAAATTAAAAGGTTACTATAAATACCTTGTTAATAGAACATAAAAGGACACTTTTCTTCTTTTTTTTGGTGGACAATAAAATACACGAGGGAGCCTTCTCTCATTTTGGAACAACTCTTATCAATCTTTGTTGATTATAGCGAGTTAAAGCTAGGAATTGTTGTGTGTTATATCAACAAAACCAACTTTAATCCATCCACTACTAGTGCGTCATATCTAGTAAAGGAATTGGATGTTTTTAGCATGGTGTCTAGGTTATTCAATTTGGGGATATTGCAATTTGTCTTTAGAACTTTTTTGTTTGTTTTGATTCTTTCTTGTATTCAGCACATCACATCATTTACATAACCAATGAGTTATGTTCTAGATCTATTTGCAAATAACAAACCATGTAAATAGTATCTTAGAGATATCAAAAGACATATTAAATATCAAAAGAAGTGTTTAATTATAATAATATTAAAAAATCAATATATAGAATAATAATTACAAATCCTAGATTTGCTAGCTTTATCGAAACACAAGGATATATATGTTCATCTGTATAACCTTCCTTTAACAAATATTCATTAAGACTATTATATCACATTTGTCTAGACTGCTTTATTTCATATAAAGATTTTCACAATTTAATTGAACAAACTTGCAGGATTTTGAATTATATGCTTCAAGCATCTTAATTCTTTTTGGAATTTTCATATAGACATCCTTATCAAGTAAGCCATCTAAATATGCTATAATAACATCCATAAGTTGCATATAAGTTTTTTATGTAGTTGCATATTATTTTGAGTAATTGCTCCTATCCTTTTGCAAGGATTGTTGTCTTTTAAACCGATTGGTCTACCACACTTCCAGCATGCTCTAGACTCATTAATTGTTTCATTAACAGATGTCTTTTAGAGACATTAATTCATATAAGAGCATTTATAGCTAGTATATGTGACTTAGTCACTCTCTTTAAGTCAGTAAATGCATTCGCTATACTTTGCAAGTGAATTCACATTGTACGTGCAAGGATCAAGATATGACAAAATATTCCACATAATTTCTTTGATCAAGTATTTTTCTTTTTCTCCCCCCTCCCCCCAATGTTGGAAAACTAATTCATCAAGATGATAGTTGACACCATAAATACATCTTTTGTCATTAGCTCAAGATATTTTATAATACAAGGAGATTACCAACATATATTCCCAATCTCCTTTGGGGACCCATTTTAGTGCGTTGTGGTAGAGCTATTAAAACATATATCACACATCCAAAAATTCTAAGATGGAAAATATTTGGCTCTTGATCATAAACCAATTGTTGAGGAGGAATATTTATGATAAGAGTAATTCTACATCCAGTAACTCAATTTTACTTATTTTTGCAATTAACTATTTAAAGTTTCAAAGTGTCAATCTACTATATAAACTATATGAATTTTTGCAATTAATTATCTGAAGTTTACCTCTTTCTTACAATCAATTACCTAATAACTTGTTAGCTTAATGCGCATAAGTGCTGTTGTATGTAAAATAGCATTTGTCCCTAAACAAAAATAGGGAGTTTTGTTCTCATAAGCAAAAGTCTAGCTATTAATTAACATCACTTAATAAATGATTTAGCTAGTCCATTTTGTGTATGAACATGAGATATAGTATAACTCCCACAATTTTTTAGAGATAAATTTAATCACCAAAGAGAAAATTTGATAGACATGTTTATAATCAAATAAACTTGTTAGCCACAAATTTAAGGAGTAAAAGTTCCACCTTAATTTAGAGATTCTAAAACCCTGAAAACTAAACTAAAAGCCTAGGATCCTTGCTGCTCCAAAGATACATGAAAACACCTAAATTAACCTCAATTTGATGATTGATGACATAATGAAGTTTTGTTGCTAAAAATGTAACAAAACCATGTTCAATATTCCAAATAGTGGCATGACAGACTTATGAAATTTTCATTTATACACTAATTAATCTACCTGAAAATGACCAAATGTTAAATAATTTGACTAAGAAACTAAATAAATTAAGTTACTTGAACATATCCTATTGGCCTATGTCGTACGTGATCCCTTATAACAAGGAAGATGTCATCATTTTCTTGGATTTGGCAAGTACATATTATCCTCAAAATTGAGGGATATTAATTATTAAGTATAATGACTTTAAATGTTAGAATCTATCTAGCTATCATGAGAAGAGACCAGGGTTAACAAAGACCATTCTTTCTACTTGAAAACCAATTTAGGAAACTAAACTAACTGAACAAAAATTTACTAACCTAGTCCTATGTTTCTTATACATGTTGGCTAAGTTCCACAAAATGAGGGATGAAATGAATTTCCTTAGATATGAATGTAAATTATATCTAGTTTTATGGGATTGCAAGTATGTGGGCATTAATTAAAGAAATAGATATTATGTAGAGCTAGACAAGTAATATAAAGGACTAATAACTTATTCTCCTTGCTCTTACTCATGCCGTTAATCATCTACTTTTCACTTCCATAAATAAATCTTGTTCTATAACTTACTCAAAAGTTCCATAGTAGGCTTCCAGCTTCCATAACCAATATCTAAGTCTAAAATTCAACTCATACTCTCAACATCTTTCAAGCTACAAGAGCACCTTCAAGCAAGTTTTGGTAAGGTAAATCATGGAATAGAGTTCTTCTCAATATCCATGGAATCTTATCATTAAATATCATCTATCTTCTAAATTATCTTCCACTTTCATGAATAGCATCCGATATCAAGAATATGGCTTCCAATGAAGATATTAAGGTAAATCATAATCATTTCCTTACCAAACTCAAAATTAATATAATTGAATACTAATGACTCAATTTTCGTGGCTACACTTTGCTAGGAGATTCGATGACCAAATCTCCATGGTAGGACACAACAAAGCCTCAAGTTACAAATGGGTTATCTTCTAAGCCCCATTATCTTTTTATATGAAGATTTAAATTAAACAACCATTAAAACCACTTGTCAGTTATGCCTAGGTTCTGTTTGGCTAAGTGGCAAGAAGAGAAATCAAGTGTTAAGAAGTGTGAGAGGAAAGATAGGGGGTGGTATTAACAAGGAGAATAGAAAAGTCAAATTGACTCTAAGTCACTTTAACTAAGTGTGGGTAATCTTCCAGGTAAATGGTGGATCCTTTTCACTAACTTTGTTATCTTATGAATTGCGAGAATATTATGTTTCATGGAGCTTTAGGTTAAATTAGTGAAGTAATGACTCATGATAGATAATCTATTTCTCAAATGTCAAATTGAACAAAACTAGAAAGATGAATCTAGTTAATATATGAAGGATTGAGGATAAAAAGGTGGCTGTTCAAGCATGCACCAAAGCATGCCATGACCCCCATTAAGAAATAAAATAAGTAGAAAACCCTACCAAGTGATGAAAAGTGTTATTTGATCATGGAAATATTGGGAGATTTTAAGTTAAATAAAAGAACTTAACAGAAGAGGATACGCAAAAAGAAAGTATCAAAGAACATAACCTATGTGATGTGCCTAAACACACTTGAAAACACATTCAAAAGACTTAAGAAAGGCTATCTCAAGTCAAGGCAAAATCGGATCCACAAAGGGCACTTTTCAAATGAACACTAGTGATGAAATTCAAACCTCCAATGATATAATTAGAATACCACAATGAAAATGCCTTCTAACAACACTTTAATTTCATGTAATCTACGCAAATAAAACCTCAATTTGACAAAGAGAAACCGAAACAAAATAATCTCTTTTCCAATAGTGAAGAACACGTTATCAAGGGAAATCCTCAAAGATGAATCGGATCAATTTGATAATTCCTTCAAATAAGTACAAGAATTCGTGAATAAAAAACAAGTAATTCTGACTAAGAACTATCTCAATTCAATCCTAGATATGACACACTAGAGAAGAAAAGAAATCACAACAAAATGAGATTGATATAACTCACAATTTCAAGATGTTGCACTCGCCATAATTTCAACTCTTGGGATTGAAATTGATAAGAGTTTGGAACCAAGATATGAACCCTAATTGTCACGTGAAAAGAGGTGTATAATCTGCAAAATGATAAGCTCCCTCAAACCCTCTCTTAAGCAAGTATTTATACTTGCTACTCCTAGGGTTAGAAAGTGGTCAAAATTACAAGTTTGCCACTTTTAAGGTGGCTAGCCCTAAATGAAAATTACAAGGAAATAAAAGTGTCCCAAAATGATTACAACATAAATAGTCCATGCAAATGAAAAATATATAAAAGAAATTGGTCTTCAAGATGCCGGTCTTCTATAGGATTCATCGGTCTAACTCATCGCCAGTTCAGGTCGGTCCATAGATAACCCACAAGTTGAGTCTGAGGGAGTTTGTCCATTGCCCTATAGAATATGATAAGTGTGCCTGTTGGAAAACAAAATACAAGAGTAATAGAAAAGAGGTTAATATATAAATAATTCCGGGATCGATCTGCTCAAAATGGGCCCTCATCGCCAAAATTCGAATTCCTTTAGTTCTTGCCTTAATGATAGGTCTTGTCGGATTTTTATTCCTATCACTATGTATTCTTTAGAAAAAGGAATATGGAAGTAGAAATATATGGATGTAAGGTGATTTGGTACTAACATGAGCAAAATAATCGTCAATTCTTAATGAAAAACTAAACTAAACTTGATTAGGAAAAGAGATCCATGTAAACTAAAACTAAAGAAGGAAAGACAAGCTAAAAATATATAATTTAAGTAATTTAAACAAATATAAAATATCAAAACACAAAAACTCCAACACCTACAAAATGAAATCTATGGAAAGCAAAGATTGGAAAAAAAAAATCAAAAGTTATACCAATATGAAGATTTAGTAAGTAAAGTATTAACATTATGAGTATTGACATTATTATGTTTTATCTAAATTTAGGTGATGTTGGCAATTCTCCTTACTATCCCAAAGATTATTACGACCAATAGCAACCATGACCAAGTATCTTCTATAATTATCACTTTACTTGTGTTTTTATCCAATAGAACGTTAAAATATATAAGATTTAAATGAATTTGTATGTGAGGTTATGGTTTCGCTTGTGGATGAACTATGATTGATTAATGTATGCAATTATTGTATATATCAAAACAATATTTAAATATTGCATGTAGATTAGCAATCTGCTAAGTGTCTGTGATTTGGTTAAATACCCCATTTATTGGAATTAAGAACGAAGGAACATAATTAAAAATGAGACATGCATTTCATGGTTGCATTTACCCTTGCAACCACTGTCACATGGTAAATCCATTTGCAAACTAAATGGCTTAAAAGAGAGTTGGCCTTTGATAGAGTCTAAGTCTATTTTACCATTTAGTGCCTTTGTGCATTTGGAGGTGTATTAGTTAGAAGAACATTTCATTTCATTCTCTTAGAGCATGTGTATGTGGGAGATCTTTCTCCTATGGTGTTATTTTTCTTATCGATTAGGTGTTTACTCCATTTATTTATTAATAGTACTTTAGTACCTAAAGATGTCATACTAAGAGAAAAAAAAATTATGAAATATTGGACAACCTAGACACTAATAAAACTAATTTATCCTCAACCTTAATGACCACATGAGACGTATGCGTTCATATGGTTGTTCATGTATTCATTTGATTGATAACTTGTTTGATATTGTTTTAAAATGTAAAATGAGATAACACTTAATGTAAAATGAGATAACACTACTTACACCTTTATAGTATTCCCATTTTACGAGGGGCCTTTTTGGCTTTACCCTAGTAGACCTATGCCATTGGTAAACAAATGAGAACGAGTAGCTAAGATTTGGGGATGTGAGATGGAAAGGAATAACATTAGTTGTAGATAAAATTACTATTATTTGTAACCCCTTTTGTGTAACTCAATGTAAAGACACTTTATGCACTATATTGAAGTTTCTAACTAATGGTGGAAGTTATTCTTAAACTCTATTATAGTTTATAGTAGATTGTTATGATGAGGGTACCCATTAGTGTGTGACATACCAAATGTTTGACATTTATTCGAATTAGGAGTGGACACAATTCAATTGTTTTTTTTTTTCCTAAATCAAATTTACCATATGATTTGTTTCGTAATTTTTTCAAATCTTAAAAAAAAAAAATTGGTTCAACCCAATTTGGTATATGGTTTAAACCATTATTATATGTATTATTAATTTATTTTTATATATACAAGTTAATAAATCATGAAAAAGTGTACTTAACATAAAAAAATGTTATTCATTATCATTTATTTAGTATCAATCACCACCTTCAATGTCTATTTATTATATTTAAGGAGATTTTATTATCCCTATTTAGGTAATTCAAGTTCTATGTTAATAAATAAAAATATGAAATAAAAAAAGTAGTGAGATACTCGATGGAAACCAAATAAAAGGACAAATTGAATAAGCGATATGAAAATTTCTTTTTTGGTCATACATTCTTTAGACTTTCACGGCTGTTTTTTTTTTGTACTTCTCATGGTTTGGTTCAATTTGTAACTTTTTTGAATCTAGAAGAAAATGATTCAATTTGGTTGATAATTTTTTTACACCAAAAAATATTGTTCAAACTTAATTTATAGTTTAGACCAATCCAGTTCATGGTTCGATTGGTTTTTTCGTTTAGCCCTAATTCCTATTAACGTGCAATAGTCATTAAAAGGCTATGAAGAAATTCACCAGCATTATCAATTTGGACTTAATTACATAATCTGGAAAACTATACTTTTAATTGAATTATTTGAGCAAGCAATCTTGCAAACATCAAGTTATGAGTTGATAGTAAATATACATTAAACAATTTATTGAATGTGTCTATTAATATAATAAAATATTTAAATGATCCACATGAAAAGTGAGTGGATCTATATATGTCACCTTGTATACATTCCAAAAATGTTGGAGATTCGATTCCAACTTTAGTTGGTGATGGAATAGTTAATTTGTCTTGAGAACAAGCAACACATTGAAAATCTTTAGGTTTTCCAATTGGTAGCCATGTGAATTCTGAGTAATTTTTTGCATCATTATTGATTCGAGATGCCTTTATGGGTTATGCCAAATAGTAAAGTCTTTGAATCAATAAATTTCTGATTTAGTGTAGCATGTATGTCAATTGTACTAATTCTCATGTAGTACAAGCCAGAAGACAATGTGAGCAATCTTTCTAATACACTTTTTTTTTTGCC
This sequence comes from Laguncularia racemosa, assembly GCA_037954665.1. Taxonomy (NCBI): domain Eukaryota; kingdom Viridiplantae; phylum Streptophyta; class Magnoliopsida; order Myrtales; family Combretaceae; genus Laguncularia; species Laguncularia racemosa. The sequence continues at coordinate 3,286,881 of JBBMOL010000033.1, read as the reverse complement.
TAAATCAATACTTTTAATATGAAGGTATTCATTATATCTTTACATACTGTATCCATTTGATATTTATTACAATGAATATTTTTGAAATTCAATAAAATTTTTTGAGACTTAAAAAGAAAATAAAGCATTGTTTATAATTAATCTTGTTCCTTTGGTAATATGATAATAGCTCTTTTACAGCCTTCAATTAATCTTGTACCACCAAAAATTGTAGTAATATAAGCTTTACCCATTTTATTTAAGAAAAATGTTTCTATCCTTAAGGATAGTATGGGTTATTGTACTGTCTGTATGTTTCCTCAATTAAACAAGGCAAACAAAAAGTATAAGATATGTTATAAATCAACTAAATGAATAATATTGAATATAAATTTCAAATAAACTTTAAAGTAAAATTTCACACTAACTCATATTTTACAAACGTAAAACCAATTTCGGATGAAAAATAAAATAAACGAAATTATTAGGGAGTATCAATTGTGAGTTTTTTTTTTTTTGGGTTTAAATCCCTTTTCTTGGTAATGTTTCTGCAAGAGGAGATTGGAGGCATGAAAATTAGAGAAAGTTTTCTCTAACATATATTTTTTTTCTTCCCAGAAAAATTCTTTAATGGTGTTCTCAAGACCATTTCAGCATATAGCATATACTTGAAATATCAAGGGCCATCAATTAAGTTTTTTTTTTTTTTTTTTTTTTGTAAGATTTGACATGATAGTAAAATTACAAATTAATAATCATCAAACTAAATATTCCTTAAGCTTATTGAATTTATATCTCATATGTTCATCAAAGTATTCATATGTATAAAGATACATGTTAATTATGGTAAGTGATTAATTATATAAGTAAGGTGATAATGTATAATAAATAAACTATATAAAATTAATGGATATTTATGATAATAATAAATTCATAACAATTTGCTTCTTTTTTTTATTTTAAATTGCTATTCGTATTACAACTATTGAAAGAATAATAAAATTTAATTAATCTTATTTAGAGATATGATGGGATCATAATAATTTATTAATCACGTACAATAAGGTTATCATATTGTACATGACATAGAGAAAAAGACTCTTATTTATAGAGTTTAGAGGATAATATTAATTATCGAATGATTTGCAGATGGATAATAGATATTAACGTTCCTAACTAGGCCTGATTCCTTAAACAACTAAACTAACACCATTTTGACATGGTACACGTGGCTCTAACAGTCTACATTTCCCTCTTCTGGCGTTAACCTTTCAGAAGCTACCTTTAACTTAAGCCTCAACTAACCATCCCAATCGCAGCTACCCGTCAGTCATATTCCTCATGACCCTCTTTCCAACCATCGCCGTCGTACTCCTCCTCTCCTTCGCTGCCGTCCATGGTGGCCGGGACATCGCCGGAGAATTCATCCGTTTACCTTCGGAAGCTTCGAGGTTCGTCAATGGCGGAGAGGAGGATGATGATAGTATAGGGACTAGATGGGCGGTGTTGATTGCAGGGTCTAATGGGTATTGGAATTACAGACACCAGGTGATTAATTTCATTGTTTGAATTCTCCATCCTACTTGATCATTATACTACTGCTATTTCTTTAGGGGAAAAAAAACAAAAAAAGAAAGTTATATTATCATCTATTCAACACTGTTGTTTGACGAATTTTAGAGGAAATAAACAGTGGAAACGAGAGGAAATCAAGAGAATGAAAGCAAAAGAAAAGAAATAGCGATTTACATTCTGTACATGGATAGACGAGAGGGAAACCGAGAAAAACTTCTCCAATTTCCATTGTTTGGTTGTTATCACCTAAAGAATATCAAGTATACCTAGCCTTGATTCACAATGTGCACATATACCTAGCGGCATGCCATATCAGACCTTTGGGCTCGTGCATCTTGATTGTGTTAAACTGTAATTTAGAAAAACTAACGTGTTTCTCATCAGTGAATGGGCTTAAGAATCATTGGACTCGCTCGAAATTTTATGTTAACTTGGACATGATAGTTTAATGCCACCATGATTGTGATAATACTCAACTTGAGATGATATTTGTTGTTTTGGCTGTTTGTAGTTGTTACAGTGCCAGATTCCGCTGCTAACATACATAATGGTGTATCTATCTCATTTATGCACAAAAAAAAATAAAGGCATATCTCTCTCTTGATGGAAAATAGCGGTGTGGTGCAGAAAGCATCAAACTCTAGTAACTCCCTTCATTCTTGTTGTGACATAGGAAAAAATGTCCACATGAGACTTATTTCCAACAGTAGAATCCTTTTTCCTTTGTGTTATAATAAGAATAGAAGCTTTTTTGCTGAATTGAATGGCACGGCTAGTGCTTCCCATAATTGAAGAGGCTATTTTGCTGAACTCGAATTGTTAGTGTGCTTCTCATGTACAAGAATTCTCTCTTACCATCTCAACCTATGTCATAAAGCTAGGTTTCAGGGCGTATTACTCACTTACAAAATCCGTGTATTTCAAAGTAGAAAGGTAGAGTATGAGCAAATGAAAAGCAACTATTCGAAACACAATAGAGAAAAAGGAAAAAGTTAGAGATATAATGCATAGTAACTTTTTCCCTTCATTTTCCTTCAGCATTGAAAGTTTTGGCTCAGTCCCCAAACTATAACAAGTTTGTAATAATGCAATCTATTCAATTTGTTCTTGAACATGTTTGTAGTTTGCATATCATGAATGACGTAGTATTGACTTGAATAATCATATTGAACCAAATATGCCACATAGACTTTAGTAGGGATACATATTTTTCAACTTGCTAACAAGAGGCTTGTATGCACTATGCATGCTAAACACGATTTCTATCAATTTATGTGTCAACAGGTAGACATTCTACTTTTTGATATTTGTATTTTGCTTGCTGAATTTTTGTATATAGTCAAGGGTATTTGAAGTTAGCATGTAAATATAGGTTTTACAGCAATGACACAATATAGCAGAGCTTATTCCATTAGGAGGAATTTGTTATATGTTGGTCCCAATTAGATTAATCAAGAGGGGGGTGAATTGATTAATTACTTAAAATTTCACTTTTTCGCAAATCAACCAAAACTCTTGACTAATAAAATCACATGAATAACAATAATGAAGAACAATAATGTGCAGTAAATAAAAGTAGAGAAGAGTAGAATGCTCAGATATTTATAGAGGTTCCACCTCGAGCGTCAGTCCTCTCTTCCAGCTCCACACCGGGGTCCCGGTTGTCTATACCGGTTGTGTTTCACTATATCAACAAATCAAAGATACACAACACAAGCCTCTTCAAGGCAAAGTCTCACTGTTGAGTCTTTTTAGCTTCTTCACTAAGCTAATCACTCAACTACAGTGATGAAATAACAAACAATTCCTTATTCACGAAAGGAATCTCAACAACATCAATGAGGAATAACAAATTTCCTCTAGATCACATATATATGTAAAGATATTTGCTTGAAGATGTATTAGTCTTTTCTTCTCGTGTGTAATTTTTTTTTTTAACAACGTTCTTTCTTTTGGTTTTTCAACGTTCACCTCTCTCCTCTTTTTCATTTGAATTAAACACTTTATATATGGAGAAAATATAACGGCTACTTTCCACGTGATAATCTTGAATTTATTTTTGAATTTTCAATTCAAAAATAAGTTGGATCTGTTGAGGAAGATCTGCATTCGTGATATTCTTGATGAGGATAAGCTTGGATAATTAGTTTAACCGAGATCTTCTTTAGATATATCTCTTGGATCAAGTTTGTTGAAGATATCCCTCACATTGTGGAACCATATCTTGATATAACAACCATATCTCTTATCCTTATCTTTGTAACTGCTGGATCTCCCAAAATATAGTACAAATATCCAATTTTAAATCTGGATAAAACTTGTAAATCCTATATGATCTCACTTTATCATAAAATAAAATCTTTGAATAAAAATCTTATAAAACTTGATGTAAATTAAAAAAAACTTTGATATAAAATCAACCTTTAGTAAAACACATCAAGTATGTTACCCAAAAATACTTGACACGTGGAGTTAGGCCTTGAAATTTATTAAAACTATCGATATAAAATTTAGAACGTAATCTGGAAAAATTCGTAACAGATATGAAAGGTTCTGAAAGTGCTTCTGAAGCAAACCTGTTAACTATCCTGAAGGTTCTGAAAGTGCTTCTGAAACAAACCTGTCAACTGTTCTCCTGTTATGAAGGTTCTGAAAGTGCTTCTGAAAGGTTACCACGATAACTACGGATATATTACACAACTTCTGAAACACCTTCTGTCAGAACGAAAATAGCTTATATAACACTTTTGAAGGTTCTGAACAAGCTTCTGTCTCCTTGTTTAACTTTAGAAAAAATTACGTACTATCTTAAACATTCATTACACTCATTCCTCTTTTGTTAACATCAAAACTAAATTAGAGAACTTAACATTCTCCCCTTAACATCAACATTATACTAACCCTTTAGCACTATCGTCGATATCCATATATGGATCTTTCTTGTTTCCCTGAGTTGTGTTGGATAGTCCCTTTCCCTCTCTTAAGCTGGCTTTACAATCCTAAACATATGCTTATACAAGATAAAAAAAGGAAAAGAGAATCAATAATGGATAGATAGTATATTGGGTGATTATATAAGGAGGTATTGTCACATATCATCAGGATTAAACAAACTCCTCTTGATAAGTGAGGACCAGAGAAATTGATATTTGATGTTCGTATGAAAAATAAAATTGGACAAACAAAAAGGAAAAGAGAATTGATAGTGCATCTCTTGCAAATTCTGCAGATCAGGATAAAAGATTGACTCAAATAATGATTGGGCAATACGTCTATTTTTTGTTCTCAATGATTGACATGAGAGTTTGTTCCTTGTTGGTTTCTCCTGTAGCAGAGGAGTATTATGATAAGTGATAAAAGAGGGTGAGCAGTGTTTTCTGTTAGCATTCTATCACAGATATCATTGCTTTTTTACTGTATATGTTATGTTGCCCTCATTTTTCAGGCTGATGTTTGCCATGCATATCAAGTGTTGAAGAAAGGCGGTCTTAAAGATGAAAACATTGTTGTTTTTATGTATGACGACATTGCTTTCAATGAGGAAAACCCTAGGCCTGGAGTTATAATTAACAATCCTCAGGGTAGTGATGTTTATAAAGGAGCTCCAAAGGTTCGATTACTTTTCTCAGTTTCTTGCTTAAAGATTCTCTTTAATACATATTTCTTTATGATTAGTATTTTCTTTTTCCTTTTTTTTAGGTTGAACTTATTTGTTCTGAATATGTACTAATCTTATTATCACAGGATTACATCGGAGAAGAAGTCACAGTAAACAACTTCTTTGCAGTGCTCCTTGGAAATAAGACGGCTCTCACAGGCGGTAGTGGAAAGGTTGTCAATAGTGGTCCCAATGATCATATTTTTGTATACTATTCTGATCATGGGGGTCCTGGAGTCCTTGGTTAGTATACAAATCTCAGTAATATTACGTAATTTTGATTTGCCTTACAGGCCAAAGAAATTGATATTCTCCATCCACGAATGTTTTTGAAACTCTTGGTCTTTATCTTGATCTCTGGTCTTTTTGGAAGAATTGTATGCACATATATGAAAATTTTAGTTCTGTACCACCTGAATTGTCTTTGTATTTTGTATCTCAACCTCTCTTTATCTTGATTGATTGCTTTACTTTCATATTCTTACATAAGACATGTTTTCTTCCTAATTTTACTCGGTATTATCGTCAGGGATGCCCAGTGGTTCTTTCCTTTATGCAGATGATTTGATAGATGTCTTGAAAAGAAAACATGACATGCAGACCTATAAGAGCATGGTAATATGTTCTTCCCTGTCATCTTCATTATGCATTTATTTATCATTAATTTTTTTTGTACCATTCTGCTTAAAATTGCAGGTATTTTATCTTGAAGCTTGTGAATCTGGAAGTATCTTTGATGGTCTTCTGCCGAAAGGGTTGAATATTTTTGCCACCACTGCAGCAAATGCCAAAGAAAGCAGCTGGGGAACCTACTGCCCCGGAGAATATCCAAGCCTTCCTCCAGAGTATGAAACATGTTTGGGTGACTTGTATAGTGTTGCCTGGATGGAGGACAGGTATTAGCAACTATCTTCTTTCCATTTAGTCACTAATGACTAAAAGCTTGTCTTTTTGCAGTTTATAGCAGATCATGAAACTATCCTATTGAGGGATATGTTACAATAGGCCCATTAATTGATCTTATCATGCTAAATGCCATGTTTTTTAAACCACAAAATTGCTTCAGCTCTTAACAGTTGTTAGCGGATCGATTAGAGGACCTAGTTACTATGTTTTGGGTGTGGGGGTCGGGTTCACTACCCTTGGAGCGGGATCCCTCCCTTGTTTACCTATGTTTGCTTGAAGGCAAGGGCTCGTTATAGAGAGAACCCTTAGATCTCTTGATACACTGATTAAGAATTCAAAGTCTACCTTTTCTTTCCTTCATTACACAGTTTTAGATACATCTGCCATAGAGCGGTTTATTTTTCACAACTGCTCAACTGCTCCCTACTTTTCCTCCCTCCACTACCTCCTGCCTATTTGCCACGTCTAACAACTTTCCCTAGTGGCATGGCAGAGTTAACTATCTCAATCCTATCCTATCCTATCCTTCCATCTTACATGCCACGTCCCTCTTGCTTGTCTCCTGTCGATTGGGACTGTGAGGATCTCCTACATTTGCGGACATAGACCTTCAAGGGTTTTGTTGAAGGTTGGCCGCTAACAACAGCTCAATGTGCATATAGAAAAATCTGTTGCTGGGCTAAAATTTAAAAAATAGAAGTTTGGGAAATTCGGAAATGAGTTCAGCTGTATTATACTGACTTCTGTTCTCAAATGTATCCTTGAAATCGAATATCTATCAAATCTGAGCTATGGCCTAAAGTCAAGAAACTAGAGATTGGGTTTAACTATAACTGCTTCATGTGAAAGTGAAGGATCACTTTGAAGCCGGTTAGGTGTTTTCGGTTGAATAAACTAATAATCTGATGATCAAGTTGATTTATCAACTGATGAAACAAAAAAAATGAAAAGTTCTTGTATAAACAGTTCAATGTGCATTGTGTCCTAACCATTGTTGTTAAAATCGCGTTTCAACTCGTACGATTCAATGATTTTACAAGTTTGTATATATATTCTCAGTTAACTCGCATACAAAATCAAAGAGGAGCAAAATCGTAATAAAATCTCGATTTTGAACAGTAAAATCATTCAAAATCGCGATTCTATCCATTTTAACTGATTCTACAAATATTTACAACTACAAGCTTTCACGCAAATAACACACGGCCGTGTCTCAAATCGTGTACTCAATCGTGTGTGTTTCTGTGGATTTTCCAAGCTCAAAACACGCCCGTGCCTTCAACCGTGTATGCTTCTGTGGGCATGTTTCCTTGACATACGGCCGTGCAATTTAATTACCTGGTCGTGCTCTTCCCCTATTCCTTCTAAAAAGCATTTTCCTTCGTGTTTTCTTATCCAAGCCCAAACTTTTAATAAACAACTGTGGACTTAATTGTTAAAAGCCCTCTAGCATCCAGGAGGTGCTGCCCCCTTGAAACCCCCGCCCGCTCAGCGTGCAGCGGGATCCACGTGCTTTTCTGTCGTAGGGAAGTATGAGTCATACCCCAACATGTTCGTCGGTCATCACTCCTCTCTTGTCAGTGTGTTACGTTACATTGAAGTCTTTGTGTTTGTGTTCGTCGATTGTTAGTCTTCTTATTCCTATTTGTGATCATATTCGTATTAAAGCACTCGTGTTTGATTACTGCAACTTTCCTTATTTTAACTAATATTTTTGTAATAGTAAATAAAATAAATGGTAAATAACTTTAATTTTATAAGAATTTTTTAGATTTTTAATTTTATAGGAAATGTATAAATGTATTTATATTTCTATCTTTTCAATATATCATTTTCATAGTTAAGTAAATGTGAGATATTGTTAAGTAAATATATTTTGAATTAATAATCACGAATAGTGCAAAAATTTACCTAGTAATATATAATTTTAAAGGTTTTCTTGTTATAGTATCTTCTTTATTATGTACTTTTGGTCATTTTTTAATATTACTCCTTTCTAATGGTATATCTTCATTATCAATTTTTATTTATTAGTAATTTCTTAAAGTCACAATTGATTTTTAAATTTTATCTATTATCTTTTAGCTTTTGTATATAGAACTAGGTGAAACTTGTTTTATACATGATTTATCATTTTAGAAATAAAATATCTATATTATACAACTTATGCTCGATTATCTATAATGACTTTTATTGCAAATTTGCAATTTATGGCTAAAATAAATACTTAATTTCCTTATTTCTATTATTAATTATATTTTTTAATGACTATTGTAAGTAAATTTATAATATTTGAAAGTTATTTTACATAGGTTGTAGAAACTTCCGTTTCTAGGGACTCTTTAGTGATTCTACGTAAAATCGCGATTTTGACAACCATGGTCCTAACAAAGACTAAGCTCCATGCAACATCTTCTGTTTCATTTGACATTCTCCTCTCGGTTTTCTCTTGATTTTTACAATATATTTCAAACTTTCTACTATTATTCTCCTTTCTAAAACTCGTAATTAAACTTGGTGAACAGTGAGGTACATAACCTGCGGAGAGAGACATTGCATCACCAATATGAATTGGTAAGACAACTTGCTCGCTGTGATCATTTTATGATTTGAGATGTGTTTCCCTTTATCTTTTTAAGTAAATATATTCTGGCAAAGAAAGCAATACTGAAATGTCTAGTAATTTTTGGCTCCAAATGAACTCTGTCCCTCATGCCATGCAATTGGCAGATTTCTTATGTCAAATCTTTGTAGATATTGTCTCGATTTTATGCTTATCTTGATTTCTGAAGTCACAAAATTCCAATTTACAACAATGCAGGTTAAAAGGAGGACTGCAGGTGATGACTCTACTCTTGGATCCCATGTCATGCAATTTGGTGATGTCGGGCTGAGCATGAGACATCTCTCTTTATATATGGGTACAAATCCTGCAAATGATAATCACGCTTTTGTTGATGATAATGCTCTGAGGCCAAGATTCAAACCTGTTAACCAGCGAGATGCTGATCTTCTCCATTTCTGGCACAAGGTTGGATTTCATGTTATTCCACTGCTGTCCCTTGATTACGGATTTGACCTCCCCAAGGCTGGGTTATAGCTGTCAATGGACATAGTATCTTATATTTCAGCTAGCCAGAAATTATATGTAGTTGCTTATGTCTATTATGTTTCTCTGCCGCCCCTTGATAACAGCTTTAACCTTCCCAAGGCTAATTTATAGCTGTCAATAGTCAAAGTTACTGGAAAGGATACACGGTTGTGTCATGTGCATGCTAACAATTCTGATGTTCACACTATAACCATGTCCAATTTATGTGTGCGCTGCTCTTTGCAGTACCAAAAGTCTCCTGAAGGCTCAACTCGGAAAATGCAAGCTCAAAAGCAATTCGTTGAAGCACTTTCACACCGTATGCACATAGATCACAGCATGGAACTAGTAGGGAAGCTCTTATTTGGAATTAAAGAGGGACAAGAAGTGCTGAAAACAGTCCGACCTGCTGGGCAACAACTTGTTGATGATTGGCATTGCCTGAGAAGCCTGGTAACCATAAGAACTTTTTATTTCCCCTGGTTAAGAATTTGTTGTTCAAAATGTTCTAGAACTTGCAGAAGTGTCTTTTTGAGGCATAACCAGTAAGATGGCAGTCGTAAGAGTGAATATACATGAAGAAAAGAATGCTATTAATAGATGACTCAAAAAGAATGAGCAGCAACATTTATACAAGGAAGCAGAAGAATATAAAAAAGTTAAGCTGGATAGTAATTTGAAACTGGAAATGAAGACAAAGGTAACAGCTGTCAAAATATCTAAAAAGCACGATGCATCTAAAGGGTGGATCCCTCTGCTACAGTTGCCCAGAATCTAAGAAAAGAACAATTATTAGTACATTTTCAAGGAAGCAGACGCATGAAAGAGAGTAAAGCTTATGTCTTAACTTAGGAGGAGATGAAAATGAGGTTTCTCGTATAATAAGATAAAAGATGACTAATGAGCTTATAAATTGAACGTTTTTACTAGCATGAAAAATCATGTTTTATGCATGTTGTATAATGCCTTGATGAGATTTCTTTATATCTGTGTATCCAATTGGTGATGCCCAATACTTTCTTTCTTTTTGGCATATTTTGTCTCCTAATGAATATTTCAAACCATTTTAGGCAAAATTTATTATATTTTGCTTCTTCCAGTCACCAAGTTCTAAATTGATGAAATAGATTTGAATTGTAGATATAGCTACAGGAAAATTGCTGTGCATAGGGCGCTCGCTAACTCTAATGCATGATTCACAAACTAGATAGATTGGTCCTCATGCCATTCATATTGCTCAAATAGTTTCAGGGAAAGGACAAGCGAATCCTCTGTGTTCTTTCTTTGTTCGTTTTGTTAAAACAAAAGTAGAGATCAATTCTTTCTTCTTAAGACAAAACATGAGATTAGCGTTGTTTGTTGCATAAAGGTGAGGACTTTTGAGACCCACTGTGGATCCATTTCTCAGTACGGGATGAAACATATGCGTTCCTTTGCTAATATATGCAATGCTGGAGTTGGTGAGCAGCAAATGGCTGAGGCATCTGCTCAAGCGTGTACAAAAGTAGCTGATCCTTGGAGCTCTCTCAGCAGAGGGCTCAATGCTTGATAAGACAACAACAGAAGAGACCTCTATATCTGCATCATCATTTTAAGTATATACATTAACTATTATTTCCTGTAACTATGGGAATTAGGAGCCCTTGTATTTGATTTGATTATAATGAAAATCTTTCTTATGTGAAACTGGGATTTCATAGACAAGTGTGGACATTTGCGTACTTTTACAAGCTATTATCAATCATCAATGTATAATTCCCCAGATGATGACCCAAAAGTAGCGGTTGTCATTGGCAGGCAGCATGTGGACGGGGGGTTAGAACACATTAGATCTATTTAACTCTATACATGTCTATTTGAAGAGTTTGAATGGCCATATTCAATTCTTAATCTACGTAGGGCGTTCTTGTTTCTGCAGTATCAAGTATGAGACCATTTTGAACTCTTACTTTGTAATGTTTTTAATTAGCAGCCCGTGTATCAATGTATCATCTTTCGCAACCGATTTTTCCTAAATACGCCAATGCTGCGGTATTTTTCAGTGGAATTGTGCCAAAAAACCGTGGAGTGCGTGGGATGCCGCATCTCCTGTTATCACCAAAAATTGTCGATGAAGTGGAACATAAAATGGGGGGATATCCTTCTTGATAGTGATGGAACTTCGACGGCTGACAGTTTGTTCAGCAAGCTATTGAGCCAAAGATTTAGTTACTGAATAAAAGGATTGTTATGTTAGTCCAATCATTATCTTTGTGGTCGTCCCGACTTAGATAGATGAGTCTTCTACTTAAGCCCTATTATGCCATTCCTTTACATTACAGGGTCAATCTTGGTCTGGCTTGGAAGAACCTTTTATCACTCGACACCACATGGAACTATTTAAATGGGATAATTCCTCAACCCCGATGTCCTGATACAAGGCTAGCATTTTAGCTCTTCCATAATAGTATCTCACTGATTGTGTGTGGATTGTCAAGAAGGAGACCACCTTAGCCTTCCATCATGCCTAAGCAGTTAAGAGAAGTCCAAAGGCTATCCTTAGATGCAATAGAGCTTTGTAGGGTTTTATGGTGCAGCTACCGGTAGAAATATGGTTGGTAATTCGAATCTTCATAAAGATGTATATTTCACCATGTCTATTTCTAAGATAACATCCAAATCACTGTGTGTTATGTGTCAGTGCTTTTGCGGCTTAATCTTGTGTCTTGATTCACATTCTGTGGACAAACCGTACAAAGAAAACCATATAATTTTATCCTAAAACTAATTCATATATAATTAAGTCCATTGATATTTCTATTAGACCATCCCCATTCTCGATTTCAAAATTAAAGACCTGTTTTTTGGAATTCTTAAGGATGAAGGGATATCCTTATACTTTTTGAAGTTCTTCATGAATGACCTTAAAAAGCTACTTAAGTTTTTTTTTCTAACAAAAATGATTTTAAGTTATAATATACAAATAAAATGAAAAGGTAAGGTTAGTCAACTTTCAAAAATGTTAAAAAACTCTCCTTACAATTTAAGGATAAAAAAATAAGATTCTTAAAAAGAAGAGATCCTTAAGATATTGATATAACACCTAAAAGCACTAAATAAGATCCTTAAAAATGAAAATGATTAGTTTATTTTATTTCATCCGAGTATTTCTATTATGATTAGTTTATTTTAATAATAGACAACAGCAGGACAATATAAAAAAAAAAAAAAAAGAGTACCGTTAAAAGATGGAAGAGAATTTAAAAAATGTACCGTTAGAGGATGGAAGAGAATTGAAAAGATGCTAGTAAAAGCTTGTTTATAGCAGGGGGGGAAAAAAACAAAGAAAACTTGATATTACGTTTGCTCTATATTTATTGGAATTTCCTCAAAAAGATAAATTCAATCATTATTTTTTTTATAAGTTAAATTTTGTTTTATACTTTATGTTTTAAAACCTACAAAAAGATAAAGACCCATTTGACATTTTTTTTTTTGTTTTGTCTATATGTCATATGGGTGGAATCTAAATAACTCTCTCTATTCATGACAAGTAACCTTGTATAATATATTGTTCGTGTTAAATAAATCCAAATATATATATATATATACTTTATTACTCGATTACTTATTGAAATCTTTATTATATTGATTTTTACAATCATCTGAACAGCAATAAAATAAATTAAGTGATCAATTATTTGATAGAACTATAGGAATTCTCCTTCATTAGGTATTTTTGAAATTTGTAAGGATCCTTTCCTAGAAAATAAAAATAAAGAATGGGAGCTAGTTTAAAAATCAAAATAGAACTAGAATTGGGGGTGATATCATTTTTCTCTAACGGCGTAAATAACGCAGAAATTGCCGTGAAGCGAAAGGCCAAACCTTTTTAAGCAAAAAGAAGCAATAAAGGAGGCTCAATTATTTGACTGGGGAAAAGACTTCGAGTGGAAGAGCTTTTAACCTTTCTCGTTGTCCCACGCCCCTTAGAAAGAGCAAAAGACATGAAAGTAGAAGCTACGTGAGACGCGGGGCATCCTATGTTTTCTTCCTAGTTAATTAAATATCTCACAGCTAACCACTACTAACTCCTTTCTTTTTTAATTTCATTTTATCAAAACTTTTTAAAACATTTCAAAAAATCTATTAATCAACCTACAATAGCTAGAAATAGAGTATTTATTATTAAGGAGTGTTCAAAAGTTTGGGTGTGAGGACCAATAGATAAAAATAATTGAATAGATTTTAGATTGTGAATTACAATTCACAACCACTTTGAAAATTATTCAATTGTATTAAAAACCGAATTGAAATAATATAGATAATCGTCCGTTTTGTTATGTAGTAATGAAATGAATCGGTCCTAATAAGCTTTGAGTCTAATACCATGTAAAATAATTTCACCAAATCATATAAATAACTTAAAACTATTAATGCAACTATCGATAATAATGTGAGTAAACTTTCTAGATTATCAAATCATAAACAATTGTTAGAATAGTTATGTAAAGACCATATTAACATTGTAAGTAAGTTTGTCATTCGATTTAATATACTACTGAATTAAAATTACTATAAAATAAATGATTCTATTGGCCAATAATTATAATTTTTATTAGGATATACAATACCGACCAAAACCAACAAATCCTACTAGAGTATTTCCGATAGGAATTTGATGGGGTTTGAAAATATAATTCACACCCATAAAATTTGGATAGAACATAACTAGAAGATGATTTACCCAAATCCCAAATCTATCTCGGTTACACAAACCAATGTAAAAGATGGTTAAAAATAATAGTTAAAGCAAATCGAATCTAAAAATAACAGCTAAAATATAATCATATAAATTACAAATATCATATTTGTGTCAAACGAATATTTCCTAACAATTTGAAAACTCAAATCTTTGATCCGGTCGTGAGAAATATGATTTGATTCAAGATTCAAGCGGCCTTTAGAAGGATTGGTCAAGTTCTGCCTCAAGAAATTTATTTTCTAAGCCAACCATAGGACGTTCTCTGCTCCATGAAGACATTGTCAACGAATGCATCACATCACATCCATCCACATTCACGTTCCTACAGCGTACGCTTCAATACAAGCCACTTCTTCTTTCTTCTCAGTTCCAGAAATGCATCCCATTTAAATATCTTATTTAAATTATAAAATTTAATAATTAAAATTATTAAATATTTTATCATTTTATCTTCTCTTCTCTTTCTTTCTTTTTTTTTTTCAATTTTAACCATTAATTATTTTATAACTTTAAATAAAAACTTTCTTTCACTCCACACCATCGGAAATTGGCATTCACCAAAACTCGTAACTTAAACGCCCGACCGATGTTTCTCCTTTCCTTTACGTGAGAACATTGTACTTTCTGTCCGAGCATTTTCTCTTTCTGTCTAATTTTTGTATGTTGTAAATGCAAAGGATGGAAATCGAATTTTAAACTCATTGTGAAGAAGAAATTCTCATGGTAACAACTGATGAACCCTCGGGTTTTTTTTTTTTTTTTTCCCTTCACAATTTTAGTCTCATTTAGGTTATAAGTACGATTTAACGGGTTGAATACTCGGTACATGGAAGATGACAAAACAACTGACTCTGCTATAAAGACATCCTGAAAATAAGACAAAAGTTTCCATACGATATGTGACCATGGCTACTGTAAAGTAAAAAATAATAATAATAAGTTAAAAAACCAATTAATAGGTTCTTGTGAGTGTCGGGGTCGGACACTCGACAGCCGAACGGAACACATGATTTTCCCCGAGTTACGACTGCGGCATTGTTCCTGTTGTTGAGTTGATAAGTGGTTTAGAATTGGAATGTAATGCGGTTCTTTATTATTCTCCAGTAGCTACATGCCCCCACAACTGATTAAAGCTCATTATTCTCGTCATCGTCATCATTAACACTTAATGGCAACATTGAAATTCATTAACTAAAATATCTGGCAATCTTCCACATTAAGCGCATCTCCTCAGATTACGCCTCTTGATTAACCCGTCAACCAGAATCTCGAACCCACTCTAAAATCAAGAACAAAATAAACCACCAAAAATTAATTATTGATCTTCCTGTATTATTGCTTCGTGTAGAAGAATCTGTAGTGATTTCGTATGACGTATACAAATCTACGCCGTAATTGCAACGCCAAAATTAATTCAAAACTTCGGGTTTCTTCTCGTCATCTAAAACCAAATGACCGGCGAACACAAAGCCAAAAAGACACAGCGCGTTCAACTGATTATTTCCTGAGAATCCGCGTGAAAATTAACTCATAATAATGAGAGCCACTGAGTCAGAAACTTAGTCATTACAACAGCCTATAACTCAAAATCACCGAAATAGATAAGAGGATTCCAGATTTAAGCAGAATTAGCTAGAGAATCAACAGATCGGACGAGCAACACAGAGAGAAAAACGAATAGAAATAGAATTTTATTTACTAAAAATATCAAGCCACATATTTATGTATATAGACGAACAGATCCAGAGACATATCAAACTCTGCATAGCATGACAAAAACAGAGACAAACTCAAAAGTCAAAATACATGATAACCAAGTGAAGTCTCCAGATCCAACACCTAAGCCTACTAAAACACCACTGCTAAGTCGTATAAAACTCTACTATAGAGAATAAATCGAAAAATCAGAGGTAAAATACGCTCTACAAACTCCATACTCCCACACTCCTCCAGAAATAAACCAATGAAATGACGAAACACCGCTGAGGTATCAGATCCTGAGTGCAGATCCGAAGACGAGAGCTGCTACGGCGGCTACGACAGCGAAGGAAGGAGCAATGGTGGTAGCCGGAGAGGCTGGTGCTGGTGCAGGAGCATCGGTTTGTGCGGCAGCGGAGAGAACCACGGCAGAGAGAACGGCGGCGATGAGAGCGACCTGAGAGGCCTTGATGAATGCCATTGCTGTGGCGTCTAGGAACGTACTTCGACGGGAGAGAAAGAGGCTGATAAAGCGAGGAAGAGGTGATAGAGAGAGAAAGTTTGTTCCTTTCTGAGAGCGTGAAGTGATTTAGCAAGATTGATGGTGAGCAATGATGGTTTATATAGAGCGGAGAAGAGAGGACAGCTGGCGATAGGGGTCGTGACAGCTGGATCAGAGTGGGGCCTGCTTGATATCGTCCAAGCGCCTTACCACAACGCAGCAGGGGTCAATTATTGGTGAACCAGAATTATGTTTCCACAAACTAAAAATAATAAAATATGTTAATATTTTATTTTTTATTTTTTATTAGTAGACACATTGGTTGTACTCTATCAAAAAGTGGGTGAATATTTTTCATTTAATACCTTTTTATGAAAATTAATCAATAGTAATAACTAATGGCCCAATTATGAAGAAATCTTCAAAGAAATTTACTCTTCATAAAAATTATCAAGAAATGCCTTTAATGCATTCTTCATAAAAATTAAATTTGAGATAAAACATTGGCATTCCCAATAGAATACTTTACATAATTTTATCACCAGTAGATGTGCATTCAATATGCATAATTAAAAAATAAATAAATTTGAACAAAACATGCTCACTTTGCCATTCAATTTTTATACCTTTTTCATTTTTATTTGCTTTGATTCTAATATTTATTTGTATAATAGGAAGATAGATTTTAATAAATCATTTTTCTATAATAATTTTATTTAAGAAAAAAAACATTTATTGAATATAGCTAATAATGAAAAAAAAATTACAATATAATAAACGAAACATTTGCATTGATTATATATAAATAAAGTCAACAATTGAAAAAATTATACAGTTCAATTACTCAAAATATATGATATAATCACTTTTCTAATTGATATTTATCGAGATCAATAATCACTTACAGTTAAAAAGAAAACCGTTAATAGTTTTTATAAAGACTGTTGATAGTTTCTTTTATTATTAATAGGTTTTATTTTTATTATAATTGAAACCTAATTATATTATACAATCAAATTTAAATAATTATATCGTATAATCTCCCCAACAATGGTTGCAAAATGAGTACTGACTAACAATTTTTATAAGGTGATTTGATCTAATAAATCAAAATAAAGCAATCCTACAAGGTATCCTCATCAAAATAGAATGTCAAGTTTTAAATACAAAATCACATATCAATTAAGGTAAATCTTTGTTTGATACATCATAAGCAATTCCAAAATGATTTTTCTTATTAAAATTTCAATAATTACCCCCACTAATTTGTTTCTATCAATGAGAACTGAGAAGCTTCCCCAAAAACATTAGCTTTGAGATAGGATAACCCTATGTAAAATAGTAAAAGCATTGATTATATGAGGAAAACATAAATAATTTAGTAAACTTTTAACTTGATGTAATCAATATTTCAATTTACAAAGTAAACTTCAACATCTTTTAAATTGTTGTAAATTAATAACTAAAGCTTTGATACCGAGGCAAATATGTTTTTCTAAACTCATAAAAATATATTTTAATATCTCTTAAACTTTAACATTGTTATATATTTTTAAATAAAAAAAATACAAATGTCCTTCAATATCGTCAATAGAAGAGTGAAGCATTAATCTTTTTAATTTTGCATTTCCGTACTACACATTTCATCACGACCACAAATCATTATAATGATTTTTGTCTTACGTGTTAACAATTCCCATCTAATGGAGGACTTGATGAGAGTAGTCAAATTTAACTACCAATTAGAATTTCAATATTTTTGTCTTTTGCCTCTTCCTTTTTTTTTTTTTATAAGAAAAAAGAATTATAAGAATTTTGGAAAAAGGAGTGATTGAAAATAGGTATTTTATTTGGGGAAGCATTGGTATGGTAAAGTTAGAACTAAAGTCATTTTTGAGAGGGAGAAAAAAAAAAGTAATTAAATTCATATTATCTAGATTAATTTAATAAAATAACAATATAATTGAAGGATAAAAAAAATCACAATCTATCTACTTTCTTTTTTTTTTTCTTAATTCAAAAATAAAAATTCCAAGAGCCTATTTATTATTTTAATGAGACCGATTCAATGTTTAATTTTATTATTAAATTATATATATTAAATTCTTACTATTAATCATCATAAAATTTCTATCATTAATATATATAAATTAACGATAAGCATAAAAAAAAATACATTAAAATTATGAACTACTTTTCCATTCATTCATTTCCTTTCCATTGACCCTTTTGTCCTCCATTTAATTTTCTACCGTGTTCTAGAATGCAATCCAACCTTAAATCACGCAAAAAATGATTCATCGATAACGTTATTTATCATCACTCTTCTCTCTTCATGACGTTAAATGAATCAAAAGCTCTTAACAAAATATGTCATATTAGCCTAAGATTGAATGTTACCACTTGATTACTGAAAGAGAAAAATATATATATATATATATATAAAATCGTACAGCAAAGTCACCTCATCCATTTGGGTCAATAATGCTTGCTATTCACATGACCCGTAATTTTTATTTATTTTTGTTTTTTAAATCATCAAGGCGTTTGGCTCTTAGAAAAAATTATATCAAAATTCTTCTAAAAAAAAAAAAGAAAAACAGAGAAACAGTCGCCGTAGTGCTTTTAAATACTAAATACAAAAAATCAAAATAGAAAAAAGTTAATGCAAAAAATGAAAAATTAAACCTCAAAATGCAAATAATTTATAAAATTATTTGATCGTATTCGTTTTAAATTCTTTTCTTAATTTATTTTTTATTATGGTATTTACGGTCAGAAAAATTTAAAAATTTTATGTTTTTTTTTTTTTATGGTATTAAAAAGTTTTAAATAAAATTATTTTTAGATGCAACCGACCCAAAATATGAACAAGTCTTAAAAGTTTGGAATAGGACTAGGAGGCAAGGAAATTCAATTCCCCGTTTGAGAAAATCAAAACTACCAAACGCGTCTCTCTCTCTCGTGGTTCTGGTTCCGGCTACCAACTCCTGTTGAGGGAAAAAGAAAGACGTTACTTTACAGAACTGTCCTTCCCACGTGTATTATCAAGCGTGTACTCAACGCATAGTACATCCGCCGTCTGCGGAGTCTAGATCGTTGTTACAACCGTAAAGACGCGTGACGGGAATGCGAGTGGGAGACGACGCGTGTTATCGAACAGGAGGAGGAAATGGGAATGCGAATTTGCGAAGGCCACTTCCATAATTGTAATCACGCAATTTCAGTTGCAAGGACAGCTCCAAAATATGCGTTTTATGGTAGGGTCTACGAGAACCAACCTGTTTTATGCTGGATAAACCAATGATGGATAACCACGTGGCCATCAAGTAAATGGAAACGGCTTCTTTTGAATTTAAAACAATTGATTTGACTGGTTCGTCTTACAATACAATTTAATTTTTATTCGAGAACCTTCCTTTAAATAATATTTAACGTACATCTCCTTTTATTTTATTTTATTTTTCTTTCCTTACACAGTAAAATATATCTGGTGCGCCAACGGTAAACAAGTTGATCTAAGTTGTGATTTTATGCTCATGTGTGCATTTAAATTATGATAAAAAAAAAAAGGAGAATGAAAACGATTCATCATAGGATACTTATTATAATGTAAAAATAAAAATAAAAAATCATTTTTTTATTATATAAATTTTTTCCATAAAGAGTTTATTTAACTTAGGAGATGTGAAAGTTCTTTGTTAATTTATTTATTTTTACTTTTAACAATTAGAAAAAAATATATATTTAATCTTAAATATTTGCTATCTTTTCTATTTTGGCCCTCAATGCTTAATTTTTCCTATTTCGATTTTCAATATTTATAAATGTTTGCAATTAATTTTTCATTAGATATTATATGTGATACTATCTTATTAGTCAATGTATTTATACAGAAAAAGTACAAATTCAATGCGAGATTTATAGGATAGTAATCTCTAAATATTGGCTATCGAGTATTGATTAATAATATGACTATTTCTTTTTATACCTACTCATTTGATGCTAAGCTTCTTGTAATTGTTGGGGTATCATGGGATGTGGTATAATTTTCTTTCCATCCTTCTAGAAAGCATAAGTATTATGGAAATTGTCTTAGAGCACCTTACAATCAAAGAGCCGAGGGCAACCCAATAAAATATGAGAAGCACACATTAGAAGGATGTTACAAAAGATGTTGTCCCTTTACCTACCTCTAATGATAATAGGAACCTACATTTGCTTGGTGACATATAATATGCCCATCTCATTAAGCCAGTGTAATTTATATAGGCGGGAGTGTAATATGCCCATCTCATCAAGAGCACATAGATTCCTTTGCACTCTACAAGTTATGTGAAATAAGTTCTCTCTTTATTCATTTTTGAGAATTAATGCCACACTTAGAGCTCTTCTTAGAACAATAGTCATCATCTGACCTCTTTGCTCTCCATAAGTGTTTACATCTTTATCATGTTAATAAGAGTTAAATACAATTTTCAATATGATTAGTTGGCTTCTCTTCCTTAACCTCATCTTCATTATGAACATTCAACTTTGACATTTTTCATAACAGCACCATTACTCTTTCATTCAAGCACTGTGAGGCAAGGTATTCAAAGCTAAAGCATTTGAAGCACTAAACTTAGCTAGACCTTCGTTCTGAGCCCACATTAGCATCCTTTCTAGGCCTTACATCGTCTAGTATTTTTTTTTTTTAGTTACTTTCCAACTCCACCCCTTTGGCACCAACCTACTTCTTTCTACTTCCATCTCACATTGTTGATCCTTGCTTTTGCCCTCCATTACCAATGATAGGTGCATTAGAAGTGAGCGTGGATTGAGAGGAGGAAGTCCAATACAAGTTGTTCCTCCTTTGTTGTTCCACCTTCTAGGATGGCATGTTCAAAGGTATCTAGCCTTTATAATTCCATTACACACCTAATCTTATATTTCAATCTCAACACAAAACACCTAATGGTTTGGTGCTCCAGCTCTTACACTTCACTTCGTATCATTAACATATGGAATTCTTGAACATATTCATCTACACTCATTGTAACACCCCAAAACTCAAGCCGTGCTACTGCCCACCACGTGTCCTTATCTCACAAGAACATGTTAAGGCTCTGAACCAACTCTAATACACTTTAACCTGTAATTCCTATATAAAAGTATTTCATATATCCTTAAAATTCAAATAATAACTTAAATTATATCAAACATCTAATGCAACAGAAGTCTTTGAATACAAAAATAATATCCCTAAAAATATTATTGCCTATCACAGCTAAATAACATAATTCTCCAAATTTTAATCACCATAATAATAATAGTAATCTTCATCTTCCTCTATTTGTGACTCACCTAAACCCAAGTCATCTTCTAGGTTATCATCTCTCTCAACACCTGCATCTAAAAATAAGTTTCCCGAATGATGAGTTAATACCTAGTACGTATGACACATACACAAACACACACGCATGAACAACATGAATAAGTGTCACACACGTTATACAATACTTAAACATAAACAACCATTTCATATGAAAATTTATATCCACAAGTAGCAATATAGTACACATGACCCCCTTAACACACTGGAGCATGATTTGGTGATGGGAACTGCCACTACTAGCCCTACACTCATGATCTCTTAATCTTTAAACTTAGTGATGGGAACTGCCACTACGGGCCACACGCCTATGTTCACTTAAACATCTTAATCCGACATTCATCCTAGATTATTTCCAAGTACGACTCCATTAAGGACAATGTTAAACAAGGATCATTGGGGTGCTCCCTAGGGATTTGCCATTATGAGCCCCTAAGCCAAGCCAAGCACATACAGCATACAACTTAAACACTTGAGCTAAATCGTTCAAATTAATCAATTTTAATACGTATACTAACTTAAGCAAACATATAACAACCTACAAGTTACATGTATCTTGAATCCTAACCTTAAGCACTTCCTAGTCTTGGACTTAATTTAAATGGAAATTTATACAAACAACAAGTTCGTCTTAGTACCTAATTTGAGATCAATATTAATATTTAACTTTCTTAATCCTATTCATTTAATCTATCCATAAGACCTTAATAGTTATCTAGGGTGCGTGGAAATTAGTTTAATTTGAAATTAAATAAATATATAATTATGTTATACTTTATTCAACACGACTATATTGGGGACTGTGTTGCTCAACACGGGCTAAAGCACAACCGTGTTAAGGGTCGTGTATCTTTTGGTGTAAAACTTGGTTTCAACACGATTGGAACACAACCTTGTTGGGAGGTCGTGTTCTTCTTTATTCAACACGGTCGAAACATGACCATGTTAGGAAGCCATGTTACCCTTGACTCAACATGATCGAAACACGACCGTGTTAAGAGGTCATGTATCTTTTGGTGTAACTTTCATATTCAACACGGTCTAAACACAACCATGTTGGGAGATCATGTATCTCTCAGTGTATCTTTCAATTCAATATGGTCAAAACAAGATCGTGTCAATAGGCTATGTTATCGTCGGCCAATTCCATGAACCTTAATTCCTTTACTCTAAATTCTCCTAAACTTGACTCTCTTTATTCTTAAGCTTAACCAAATCTTTAACACATGTATTATCTCCTCAGTTAACGAAATTTAGAATACTTACATCAAACTTTCCATGAATTGAGTTCTTAATCTGTAAATTCGTCATTCTTCACGTTCACTCTTCACTCCAATTCTGATGACATGATGTAGCAATAACTTAATTTAACCTCAATTCTTTATCCGTAACTATCTAGTAATTCATAGAAATCCTTACCTTTTGTCTTTGGAATTTGATCACTCTTTTTTCCTTTTGTCTTCTTAGGATTTCTCGTAGAGAGCATTTGTCCTCTGCGAATTCTATTTCACTACTCGAATGACAAAGGAAGCTCTCTAGGTTAATTTAGAGTATTTATACTATATATGTGAAATGTCCAAATTGCCCCTCAAATTTTTATAAAATTTCCATCATCGTCCTTTGTTCCTTGTGAAAACATATATCTTAATAAATAATTAATTAAAATTTTCATGTATTACACTCATTCTTTCCTAACGAAGGGTCTGTAATTTTCTATAGGTTTCATAAAGATAATAATCACACATAAACCACTCCTTAAGATAACTTTCATCTCTCTCTAAGTCCTGACCTCCCCTTTGTCATTCCTCCTACGACTTATTAGCAAATTCCTTCACCATAGGAAAACATAACCAATAAACTCATGGGCTCCTAGCCAAATCTTTGTCATGTTGTCATAATTATGGCATTCAAAGAGCTTCTCAACCTTATCCTCCTAGTCGAGATAAGCATTTATAAAGCCATTTCTTACCAATGATGACATCTTAAGTTTCAAGGTCTCCAATCCCCTAGGTTGCCATGCTCCTCTTCCCCCTAGATTTCCCCCATAATTAGCTCCACCTACCTCAGTCAAAGGATCTTCCACTTCTTGCACTTGCTATCCTCCCCTAGGCTTATAACCTCTTCCCCACCCATATGACTTAGGTGGAGTAATCCTACCATCCTCTAATAAGATGTTAACGGGTTAAGCTTAGCCAAGGTGTTTGATAAGGAGGTTCAAGGTATTAACAAGTTTAGTAAGGTCTTGTACTCGCTCTTGAGTGGTTCTAGCAAGTTGGTTTTGTGGTCCCTGACCTTCTCAACCATTACTATCATGGTCGTTAATAGTGCAATGGACACTCTCGTTAGACATGGTTTTTATGATTGAATTTAAAGATAAGAAATGTGTTTAGAATTGTCTTATAAGATATGGATAAAAGGTAAAACGCATTTTGGGAAAAAGTGTTTGGGGTTATGGGTAGTTTTAGGATAGTGTTTGATAGAAATCCTATTGATCACTTGGTAGGCATCGTAATATTTGAAACACCACAACTACACCTTTAATAATCCTCACACTACAAACTAATTACAACTATAACACAACTCGTTAATCAAACCCCTACAAATAATTGCAACTCACATGTTGCATGCACAAAGTACCACACAACGCTCACACAACACAACAACACATTTCCACCATTAGAATTGCGCTTTGATATCAAACTAAGTATGATGTGCTTAGTTAGACGACTACTAAGCTATTGTTCAAACAATATACACAACAATCAAATATAAAAAATAAATTGTTTGATCCACAAACAGATGTGACTCACTGATGATTGATAGCGATTCTCAACAAATTGCTATTATTCAAAATATTAAATAGCGATTCTTATCCCAACTCATGAATTTCTATTCAATCACCCATTGATCATCTTTTCCATAATTGTCTTATTCTTGTAAGTTGTGTTTAGTCTAAATGCCAAAATATTAAATAACAATTCATGTCTTAACTCATGAATTTCTATTCAATGATGCATTGATCATCTTTGCCATAAATGTTTTATTCTTGTAAGTTGTGTTTAGTCTATATTAGTTATGAAAAATAGAGAAGGATAGGAATTTTAGAGGTATAATTTATTTTTTATTCACGTCTAATTTTTTATTTATTTTTGTGTTAATAAAAAAAGTAATAGATATATAATAGCTATTACATATTTATTCGATTCTTATTAAATTGCAATTCAATCCCCTCCTATGCTCTTTAATGAAGTAAAGCATAAGAAATTAATTGTTGGCAAATAATTGTAACCGATGGTTCCACACCGTTTTCTCTAATTGTTTATGCAGGCTTAGTAAATGAAATTAAATAACACTTGAAGCTATAATTAAATTTTATGTTACTTGTGCTTGATGTTGAGAATAGTAATAAATATGGATAGGTAGGTCATTGTTTAGGTGCTTTTTAGCATACTATGCGGCGAATGACCTTGAATGAAATGGCTTGTAATTAAGTGATGATTTTACTTGAGTTGTAGATAAGTGGACTATCAAAATGGTAGAAGTGAGTTTTGCATGACAATTAAAACAAAGCTATCAATGGATTGTAGTTGTGGAATGAGACAATTGTGGATGCAAGCTATGCACTTGACCACTTATGGTTGATAAAGGCAATATAAACTTGAATTTGTGTTCAAAATATTAGGTTTTGAAAAATCTATCGACATCATATAATTGGCCTTGAGATGTTAGGAGTTTGTTATTTTTATGATTGTCTTTACAACCATAACCTTATATAACTAATAGTCCATAATTTTGGTGTTTTGTTGCATTTAGCTATTTTTAAGATTGTGTGCAATATCACATAAAATGTGTCTACTTCAAGCTATTACTTATTGGGTTTCGTAGCTCACCTAATCCCATTGTGCTTGAACGCATAGGGGCCATAACCCAAGCGCCTAGGGACATGCCTCGAGCGCTCAATAACTAGGGGTGGTAATTGCGGGGTAGGTTCGCGGGTTGACCCGCCCCGCTCGCAAAAATATGCGGGGCGGGGCGGGCAATCCCCGCGGGTGGCGGGCCAACCCGCCGGAAAACGCAGCCTACGACGCGACGACTCGTGGGGACATGATGAGACGAGTGATGAGGACGACGTGGGGACATGACGAGACGACTGACGACGCCGTCCGCACTCCATCGCCGCCGACTGAAATGACTGGTTTTGAAATGACGCCGCCGACCGCAACCGCAAGTAATTAAGCCGGATCGCACCTTCCTTCTCCTTCGCAATCGTAGAAGTCAAACACACCAGACCACACTCCGCAGTTCGCAGCCCATACGACCAGTTGCAGTCGCACCGTCCGTGCGTATGTGTGTATGTATGCGTCCGAGTTTTCCTTTTCAGTTTTGGTTTGAAATATAGTTGAAGAGTTTAGAATTTAATGTCTTAGAAGGGTTCGGTTTCTTTATTGAGTATGTCAGCGAATGGCAAGTTGACATGTGGATTTGTCATAGTGTAATTAGGAATAATTAGTCTTGATTATGGATGTAGATATCTCTGGAGTCTAGTGTGCATATGGACAGTCCAGGGATAAGCCACTCAGAATGATGGCTGGTAGAGTAAAGGATAAATATTTATTCCCATTCTACTTGGATCACACATGTACTTAATTTAGTAGAATCAATTTTTATAATTTTGCATTTGAATGATTGAATATTATTTGAAAGTTTATAATAGTAAATATTTATCCTATTGTTAAATCATTAACTTGGGTTATAAAATTGGGAATTTTTTGTTGCAATTTACTAACTTGTAATTGTAAATGCTATCCATCCATGCCCCTCTGACATGCCAGTGTTTTTCTTTTATTTATTTTTATCGGCTCTTACCCACAGCGAATTGTATAAAGTGGTTACATTGCTCTTTAATGACTCATTAAAGGTTTATCTAAGCGAAAATAAAAAAATTTACTTAACATGTTTTATTTTTTATTTTTTACATAATACACTAAAAAAAAAAAATTTATTGTGGGTCGTCGCGAGCCAGCTTGCACTAGCTCGCAGGGCGGAACGGGCCGACTTTTTTGACCTGCCAGCCTTATGGGCCACTGCAGGCCAACCTGCGATGACCCATGGGCCGGTGCAGGTTGGGGTGGGCCGGCCAATTTGGCCCGCATTACGGGCCCTATCAATAACAAGGCTTTTGGCCGTCGTTGAATGGCACGGCTGGTGGGGCATCGAGTTTCACGCCTCGATGTGGATGCTGCAAGCTCCTAGAGGTTGCGAAGATTTATTTCAAAGCATTCCAGATATCAGAAGATGTTGGTTAAAGAAAATTAATTCCCAACCTTACGAACTTATCAAAGAATGAAGAATTGTAAAGACCCGACACGTCTTTCCAGTTCAGGAGATTAGCAAAGTAGGGAAAATGCCCCAAAGTGCATTATCAGTTTTATTAAAAACGATTGCCAATATTACTCGAAATTGTCTGTCTCGTCTCCACTGTTACAAGCATGACTGGATACATCGTCTATATGGTTGGCACAATGCTTTATCATCTGTATTAGTAACTAAAGCCTATCTCCTCGTTTGTGCGAATAAGTAGAACAATACCTAAAGAAATACATACATTTAATAAACAAACGGTGTACAACTCATCTCACAGCATTGATGTCTTTTCATAGGCATATGCTTATTCTAGTCCATTTCCACTAGGGGTGGAAAAAAAAAAATATATATCCAATCTCAAAAAAAAAAAAAAAGTTTAATAATTGCCATTTTCATCTTTATTTCCTTTTTTTTTTTTCGCATTGTCTATACTCAATTAACGTTTAAAATTATAGGAAAGAAAATGACATCAAAAAGTAGTTTAATAGTTTAGACAATTTTCATAATTTATTTTAAAATTAAATAAACCAGTAAAAGTGAAAATGAAAATTATCCGAATTTGAGAAATAGATCTTCTAAATTTATTTTTTCTAAATTCATTCCTTAGAATACTATTACGTGTAATTAATGGTTGGAATTATAATCATAAAAATATCATTATGATTTTAAAAATTTGAATGATATCAATAATTGATTTATAAATTAAAAAAAATAAATTTAGAGATCCAAATCACATGCTTCCGTATCTATTCTATTGAATAATGGCATATACAAAAAGTGGAAGGATTTAAAAAATGGAAACAATGATGGAGTTGCATTTCATCACGACTTTCTTTGGTTTTGTGTAAATGCCATTTTTTATCATATATACTTTCAGTTAAATATAATTATAATTTAAATAAGAAATTCTTCTTTTGGGGGAAAAAAAAAAAAACCAAAAATACATCCATATGCGTTGTTCTCACAATAATGATGATTTAATGGTGTCCCTATCAATCACAATGAAGTATCTAAACGTATGATAGAAATTATAACATTTATTCATTATTGTTATGTTGATAGTGACATAGAGACAGCAAATATTATTATACAACAGAGAAGAAGCAGAGCAAATTGAATATACATTCTATTCTATGATGGAACTTGTGTAGTTTCAAGAAAAAAAGATCCCAGTGGATAGTAGTGGCTTCCCAAAAAAGGGATAACATTTATGGTTCCATGGATGTTAATTAGGGTTACAGATATGGCTGTCAGTTTTGTTCATTGGGGCATACAATACACAACGTATTATTGAATTGCAGAGCAGGAAAGGAATAGCAAAAGCAAAGCAAAGCAAAGCAAACCGAAAAAGGTTTCTCCCTCCCTGCACTGCACTGCATCCGAGGTGAGGATTGTGTGGACTCCACTAAGCACATGGTGCTGTGCTGTGGAGGTGGATGTGGACTTTGGGCATGTATCTGTGTAAGTGTATGTGCTTAGGGGGCGAATAGATACCCATTCAGGGTCACAAAAGTTGCCTCTTTTTTTTTATATATATATATTTTAATAGTTTATGTAGTACGCCTCCCAACCCAACCCTTCTTTAATTTTATTCCCACCAATATAAACGAAGATTTGATGAATTGAAAGGAGCGGGTCACCGACCCATAGAAGAAGAACACGTAGATGGTTCCTGTGTATGTTTTGTGGTCCGAATGATGCTTCTTCTTCTTCTTTTCTTTTCTTTTTTTTTTTCATGGTGGTAATCAAAATCGAATTCAGTCGCATTGTAAATCTAGTAGTAGGTTAAGAAATGAACTTAGGTCACAATTTTATTTGGAAAAACATTAGAGAATTTTTTTGTGATGTGGGTCTCTACCAAAGATACACATATGGGCTGTTTCAATAGACATGTAAGTGTCACAAGAATTATAATTTAGGGTACTTTTTGTGGGGGGGGGAGCTTAGGCACTCTTAAAGCCTGGAGAGAATGAAAGCGTCAAATCAGCCTAAACACACATAGAATAAGTAAGGTTAGAGAAAGAAAATGGAGAGAGAGAGAGGCTTTAGGGAAAATCCCCAATATATATAAGATACATTTTCATCTAATTTAATGGTTAGAATGGATTTTTATTTATTATTATAATTAATATATCTATCTAATTTTACATACTACACTTATAGTAAGTTGAGATCTTTTAGGACTTTAGAACTTTCTAAATTCTAGAATCTTCATTTGACCTAGGTCTTAAACTTCTTGAAAAAATTGGTCTTTGAAGAAGCCTCTTGAAGCTTGGATTGTCTTGAAGATCCATAATATAGGCACCTTAGATGTTTATGAAGCTTTTTTTTTTTCCTGTGGGTTTCTAGTTCTAGTTGATTGTATACTTAACTTATGTCTTGGAAATTCAAAAAGTAAATTATGAAAGGATATAATTGTTAGAGCATGTCAATTAATAGATGTCAGCGATAGCAAGTAGTCCTTAAGTAAGCGAAACCCAGTACGAAAAATAGTAGGTTGTAGGGACAGAAGATCCAGAGGACGACTGGGTTATCGAACAAGTCAAAAGCAATAATGCACGATAATGAACAACTCGTTCAGACATTGATGGCAAGACATCATCTGTGAGGAACAAGAAAGAGAGTAAATCTCCAGCATCTTCAGCCTCTGTCCGTTCCGTCATTCTAAATCATCTATAACAACGTTGACTTGTGTGTTGGTGGTTTTGATAGGAATAGAAGAATCCCTCTAATCATGAAAAGTGTGGATATTTTGGAATGTTTGATAAATTCAACTTCTACCTTGAATTTTATGGCCTTCCTAATCATTTAATAAAATCAGTGAACATATCATGTGAGCAATAAACCAAATATATGTGTTCAAGAAAACCGTACGTGATGCATTGTACAAACAACTTATGGACATTTTCATGTTGAAAATATCCTCATGAAAGTGGCATCACATGATAAAGATCTGTCAACTAGGGAACTCCAACATGGTAGTTTGTAGTTGTGGGCGAAATGGTGGGCAGGTTGCTGGACCGTGGGTGCCAATTTCTCAACCTTCAGTTTTCAATTCTAGACCAGGATCAGAATTTGTTCTAAGATGGTTCACTAGCTAGACCGGTTTTTCTTTCCCATTAGGAAACCGATAACTGCCGCTTTTATCTTGATTTTCTTGAAAGTGACGTGCTGGCACCTTCGTGAGAATACGGATTCCCAAATTCTATTTAACTCAGTCTCTGGCTACCTTTAAGTGTGGCAATTCGTCCAACGAATGCATTCGAGTTTATCAAGAAATTAAAGTTTTCATACAATGCTTGATCATACTTACTTCATATATTTTACTTATTTTCAAATTATGAGTTAGCTTTCTTTTTCTATTTTTTCAAGATTATTTTAATTCTATCATTTGTAGAAATGCATTCATTAGTTTTGTCACAATCCCTTATATATTTGTGGGGGAAAACTTTCTCAACTAATTTTAACCTACTACAATTATTATCGGAAGAGTAGCATCAATTTTCAATTAGCATGAATATTTAAGCTAGCCTTTAGAATATCATTATTTCTAGAATAAACTACTATATTAATACTACTCGCTCCTCATTAAGTTCAAATTGATCCCTCACTTTTGCTCTTAATATCGTGAAAAATAACATTCTCTCCTACCCAAATTTGTAATGCTCTTGTCATAAGGTCGATCTTTTACCATTACTCTTTTCTATCAACGAATCATTGCCCTCCTCTACCTATTGTCAAACTACACCTAAGATCATCTTTGGTCAAGATATCGAATCCTCTCTTGCCCTCACCTTAATCTTTGTCGTCCAAGATCTCTTCTTGTTGAGTTACCTAACGACAAGGCAACCTACTATAAGACTTCTTTTCTTTTCCTTTGCTTTTTTTTTTTTTTTCCATAAGGATTTGGGGTAAATCTTGATACAAAGCTTTAACTTGTGACACAATTGCCTCTTTCTCACAATGGTTTCTCTTCTAGTGGCTATTCCTCCTCTTGAGCTTAACCAACATGAGTTTGCAATACAATTGCCCCCTTTAGCAATGATGCCCTTTCTCTGGTGGATGCTTTAAGCTTAGCCCACATGAGTTCATTTTGTCAACAACAGTGCTTATACGTTGATTTTACTTGGATAGCATTTAGGCGGCTTACTGTGGCTTGAAACCTTTGGCTCTAATATCACTTGTCATAAGATGAAAAATTCTCCCTTTACCTCATACATATTACTCATTTTTTAATGGTGAGCTAGCATTTTCTTTCTATCTTTCCAAGATTGTTTTGAATTCATCCTTTATTTCACTAGTTTTGCTATGGTCCCTCTTATATTTGAGAAGACCAACATTCTCAACTAATTTTGATTTGCCATGGCTGTTATTGGTGGATTCTCAACTGATTTTGATCCTTGGAGAACGTGGGGCATGTTTATGACTACATGTCTGAGGTATTCAAAGTAATGAGAGAATGGGTAACTTCAAAAGCTAATGGTCTGCAACGAGTCCAATTTATAGTTAATCGGGTCAAGGGGTTGTGGTTGAAAAGATCGAGATCTCACTTGAGCTCATGATTGAGCTTCCTATGTGAAATAGAATACGAGCTTGATCTAGGTCTGGATCCATAGCTGAAATGACCTATTAACAATAGCTACTGTCAAGAGAATGGTATCAATTTTTGACCAATTTGCTTATAAGTAATCAAACTCGCATTCATAGTACTTTTACCCTAGAACAAACTAATGCACTAATATCACTCACTTCTCATTAAGCACGAATTGATCCTGCATTTCAGCTCTTAATATCACAAACCATGACATGTCGCATACTATTAATACAACAAAAGAGGCCTCTTGGCAATGAAACAATAAGAGCCCATCCAAAGACGTTAATCGTTGGCCACAGTAATCGGTAAAGACTTGAGGCACGCTGTATACCAACAAAAGGAAAGAGTTGTTGGCTCTAACACGCTTCATGCCAACAAAAAACATAAGTTCTTGGGACAACATATTTCGTTCCTAGAATCGTTTATTCCAACAACTTCTAGTTTAGTCCAACGAAATGTCATATTGCAACAAAGTTTTGAAAATTCAAGAAAAATAAAAACAAAATTGGTATGCTATTAAAACAAACAAAAGTTATAGGGATAAGATTTTTATTTATCAGAATTACGTGTTCTATTATATTAATTATGCACAACGTTTGTCAGTATCATTCCCATAGAAGTCAAAAAGCTTTGAACCAAATAATACTCGTAAAAAGAGAAAAGTTGACTAATTTCAAACATGATCAGATTTGAACGATACAACCTAACGGCAAAAGTTATTAAATGGAAAATATCCAAAAAAGAACAATGAATGTTTTTTATGTCAACATCCATCATAAAACATAAATCTTTCCTCTAGTTTTTAGTTCTAATTACTTGAAGCATCACCAGATCGTGTCCATTGCCATCTCCTTGAGCTCCTACACCCGAACGTTGAGTGCTGGGAATAAAACCATTTGCTGGCATCGACTTGCAAAGAATATCTTCAAAACCCACTGCAAATCCACTTGTAGCACTTGCTCCCATCAAATTGCTTGTTGTAGTCAAGCTTGTTCCCATTGGCCATGTTGGTGGTGCATTTCTTGTAGGCATCATTCATGGGGAGGTACCTCGCTTACTGCCCCATTGGGCTTCTTTGCGTGGGCAGGACTGCATTAATTTTATGGCTCTTTTCTCTAAAGATGGTGGTACAGAAGAATCTGAACTAATCCTAACAAAAGGTGCGTTAGATGCCAGTCCAAGTACTTGAGCTAATGATTCTTTTCAGCTTAATAACTTCTTCTGCCAAAGCCTTTCTTCTCTCCTGTGCATCTTCTGAAAAGCCCAAAGCTGTATTGAGGCGTAAATAAATGGATCCAGACTCTCTCTTAGAAAGAGGGGCTTTCTCATTCCTTGGCCAACTGAGAGTGCAATTGCAGCTTCACCATCTCCATCTATTAAAGAAAAGGGACAGAGTCACACAACTATTATGTAGGCACCAAAATTTCTTCACACCGCAAAGACCCCATAGTGGAAGGACAATAAATGATGTGACATATGGAGGAAGTAGAGCAAATTGTTGCTCTAGAAGGTGGAACTACTGCAAATGGTGCTTTACATGGTGGAAGGACTGCTAATACTGCTAGGTGATGCCAATGCTGCTCCTAGTTGAGATGCTGCTAATGATGGAGATGAAAGTGGAATTCTTACTATTGATCCAAGTAATGATAATGCTAGAGGAGTTGCAACTGGAGATCCTAATGAAGGTTTTTTATTTTTATTTTATTTTATTTTTTGTTCCTTTTTTTAGGCCAACCACTATATATACGACAACAATTGAAAAAAGGGCATCAAATATGATCCATCCCATTAAGAGACTAATGTTCACATTATTAGACTACAAATAATTTCCAGGAAGTTCAAGTGCTTAGAATGCTGACGCAAATAAAGAGGGGCGCTTTTTATTATTTTAGCCCTATTAGTATAATATCTTATAAAAGATTCTTGGCTCTTATTATGCCAAACTATTGGTAACTATTTATTTATGTCATTGAGAGGGGAGTAAGCACACATGCACTTCTTCACCCTTGAAGCAAATGCAAAAGTCCTCTCCATCGTGGAAAAGAATATGGTGCTAGACGTCGAGAGAATCAAGCTACAAGACTACTTTTGCAAGCTCATACAGATAAGGCAGCTACCAAGGCCCCTAAGATGCACATACAATTGAGCAATGCTACTTAGAAGCCTTCTATGGCACCCGCAAGGAAGATTTGCAATCTAATGGCAGTAGGAATGTAAAAATGTGGGAAGCATGCCAAATCGGTACTGCATATTGAAGACTCAGATGATAAGTCTCTATAAGGAGATGGAGTTGTAGGCATGGTCTTGGAGAGTAGACACGAAAGATACCGAAGATGTTATTCGCTGTGTATTGGCGTTTTTTTTATTTCATATAGTTTATGGCTCTCTTACACGTTGATGAATGATGACAGTGGTGTACATTATCCCAACTATAGGATAAAGTCCAAATATATCTTCTTCTTCCCTTTACATGAAAAGTATTGAAACGATAAACACTCCAAACTAAAAAGATGTAACACCGATCCCCTAATGGATTTACAAGGGGCAATTAATATAACATATTTAAATGACAATTAGGGCATCCCTCCCCGGTATATGGGTATTGCCACTAATTAATTCTGAAACATCATATATTGTCTTAAGAAATGATAGATTAAATTTCAACATTTATAAATTAAAAAAAAAAACCAAATCAACTCAAAAAATACACATAGATAAATATTAAATAATCTTAAATAATATAAAAAATATGTAATAAAAAATAAGGATTAAAAAAATTAATAAAAAAAAAAACTCAAAAGGCCAATACAAGACCTAAACAAGCTCGTGAACCACCGGGTCAAAGAAACTAACCTGACCCTTCCCCCGGAGCCGGTTCTGGTTCTCCCTCCCCACGGTTGACCAGATGACTCTGGACCAATTTTAAACCCGCCCCATGTCCAAGAGAGGCTTTAGGGAAAATCCCTTATATATAAGATACATTTTCATCTAATTTAATGGTCACAACGAATTTCGGTTTATTATTATAATTAATACATCTACTTAATTTTACCTACTACACCTATAGTAATAAAATCACCTCACGAGTGCCATGGGAGGTATAATGTTGCATTTTTTGAATTAGGTGTTTCTGTCATTTCAATGTTTTGCAGGAGACATCCACATTCTTTTACCCAACCATAAAGAAACATCCCACAAGCAAGAATCCATGCCAAAATCAATTAACGCCAACAATTTGAATTTGAAAAATACAGCTCGCATCTTCCATCGCAAAACCGTGAAATACATTTTATGAACAATACTGATTCACGTTCCCCAGCCCGTTTTAGACAAAAGACATTGATCAAATTCATTAGAATGCAATTACTTTTATCAAATTCGGTAAGACATTGATCAAATTCATTAGAATGCAACTACTCTTATAAAATTCGGTTGTTTGTCCCTCTGCCAGAGTTCCATGTCAAATGGAACAGAAACCAAATTCCATGGTTTGCCGGAACAGACCCGGAACCGCTGTTCTGCTCCGAGGCTGAATGGGACCTGACCCATAATCTGGTTCAAACGCACAAATCACAGGAAAAGCTCAAAAGAAGGGTGCTAATTAAAACATTGCAGAAGCTGCATGAGACGCATAGAAAATGTAAAAGATTCCATTGCCAGGACATTACCAAAAGCGAAGGGAAATGACCTCGTTAACCATCAGAGATATTGATTGACTGAAAGAAATAATCACTGGATAAGGACACTTTAAGTTCTTTCTGTTAAACCAGGAAAAGGAGATTGTCTGAAAAAGCCTACACATGTAGCTACTAAAATGAAACAGACAATCTTGTTTTGTGTTATAACCATAAACATTTTACTTGTCCGTGAAGGAAGAAAACCTATGTACCAGTCAGAAGAGGAGCCTTCCCAGCTCTATTTCCTCACTTCAAAAGTGGAGCGAAGATTTGATATCATGACTGGACATTCACCCTTTTCATCGTAGTCAGCGAAGTCACCTCCAGATAAGTCAATGTTTTCAAAGAGTGTCCCTGCAAGCTGCAGAAAATACTCTTTGAAAACATACAATCATAAATTCATGGGGAAAGAAGTGAAAAGTGGTTGCTTAACTATATTTGTGAATTCCATAAAACACATTCCTAAAGTATTTGAAACAAGCATGCAGTTGGATTCCTTCAACTGAAGCAACAGATATAATGTCACAAAATGCAAGCACGTAAGCAACAATAAACAACTTACACCGCATCAAGTAATAAATACAAAATGTAAACCAATCTACAAGTTTAAAATTTTAAATCAAATGGTTGTGGAACTAAATTTAACATAATATTGGAGTATGAGGTTGTGAATTTGTATCCCTGCATATTCATTTAATGGACAAGTTAGGTAGAGCATGAAGTAATGAATATAAAGCCCTAACCAAAGCTCTAAGTTTAAACTTTTCAGTCAGATGGTTGGGAAAAAAAAAAGAAACCTTTTTAATCATATGGTCGCAGAATTAAACTCAATACTCTATATTTGAAATCACTTGAATAAATTTAAATTTGCTAGCAGGAAATAGAGAGAACCTTTCTTCATGGGCTAGTGGAAACACCTACTTAAGCCCCTTTTCTTTGTGGGCTAGTCAAAACCCCAACTAAAGCAATTTTCCTATTTCTCTTATTTTTTTCCTTTAAAATTCTCCTTGTTTTTGTAATTTCTCCTTTTCTTTTCAGGAAGTGGGACCAACTGCCACAAGATTATTAGTAATACAAGTCTAAAGGGCAAGACAGAGTTCTCAAAAGGCCACTCCCGGTATTGATTAGTTATGCATGAAGAAACACAATGATATCAATTGTTAGTGCTGATTGACAGAGGCATTATGTAAGGAGAAAAAAACAGTGTCACTGATTAGAGACCACCTAGCTACTTTTAAAACTCCAATAAATGCTTTAGTCACTAAACACATTGCTTAAACTTTTTCTTTCCAATAGCTAAAGTGAAAATTTTACCTCTTTGGGTCCATTTCATACCATCCTTGTATATCAAATCTGATATACAGAAATGCGTAAAAGGTAAGAACATAATTGGGGGATACAGACCTCAAAAGACACATAAACCGATGGTCAATCAACTCCACACACCCTCACCCCCACAACCCCCAGTGCCCCCCACCCCCACAAAAAAAAAAAAAAGCATCAGATGAAGTGTCATTCATCTTTAGTAGCCTCAATAACCAAAGGAAATTTCATGTACTAAAAGTAAAGCATTGGAAGAAAAACAGCCTCATTCCTCAGATTTTTTACCCTGGCAAAAAGAACTTACAGATTCAGTCTTCCATAAACCCATAAATGAGAAATCAACAGGTTCATAGCCTCTGCAGTCTAATAACATCAGTGGAGCAAATTGCCCTGTCTCACTGTCCTCCATTGTCAGTGGACGTCCCTTGCCTGGGATCATTGTCACTGTTCCCTCCCTCTCACAGAACTTGCACTATGAGCGAGAAAAACAAAAGATAGTAACAGTAATCAGCACTAATGCTGACATGAAGATGAATAAATCGACCCATCAAATATCCAGGATACTCAAGCAGCAAGACATGGAAATTTATCGGTAGGACTACATACACAATACAATTATTAGGAGCATTGGCTGTATGTGTAGTAGTGAGCGGCACGTGGGGAAATAGGGCATTCGTGCATAATGGTATAAAAAGTTGACAAGAGTGGCATACAATTACTAGGAGTAAGAACTCAAGCACTAGCTGTTTCATAGAACCATAAAACAACTATCGAGGAGACTTTAGCACAAATCTTCATGCACAATGGAATTCAAACACATCTCCTTTGTTAAAACAGTAATAGTCACTTGTGAATTGGGGTTGCAAAAGTCTACCCCATGCATTTACTACAGATGCAGGACTCACAAGTTTGACACACAGTGCTCCCACAGAAACAAAATCCTAAATGATGAGTATCAATGTTTCATTACATATCTAGGAATTTTTAGCAATAAGCTACAAGTCATCAACCTTTCAATCTGAACATAATACTTAGAGACGAAAAACTTATGGTACAAAAATAAAGATCAAAGCCAATTCCATCACAAAGCCAGGTGTTTAATTATTCAGAGCATGTTTGCTTTGTTCAAACTAACAAGTGTTAAACTTCCGCATGATTTCCATTCAAACGTATTCCATTTAATTAGGTCCAATACCGAGTACAATAAACGTCAAACAATCGATATTTTAATAATCTGCTCTCCCTTTTCAACATTAAAGACAAATCCACAGCATAACGGAAACAACTAAACTCACAGAGAAAACAAAGGAAATCGAGATTACCTTTTGAACTAGATGGGTTGTTCCTCTACTATTAGGGACAGCTAGGGTTTCATTCAAGGTCACACATGATTCCTTCTGGCTCACCTCACCGCACCTACCGCATTTAATCTGCCAAATAAAAAGAAGAAGAAAATTCGCCGCAAAGTTTCAAATTGCCAAACGACATTAATCAAAACCTGACCCTAAAAAGAAGCATTTCATTTCAATGTATAGGAAAATAAAACATGCAAATTCAAGCTAACGAAACGATAATAATAGTAATCTTATAAGCAAAAATCAAACAAAACATAATCATAAGCATTTCAATTTTACTATTTTAGAAATCATATATATGAATTCTAACTTACTATACAGGACCGAGTTTGATCAAAGTTAAGCCGAGTAATAGAGGGCACGAAGTGGTTATAGGACAATTAGATGCAAAATTAAAGTCATAAAGCAAAAAAATAAAAGAAACCTACTGATACCCTCGCTCATTTCAATGTCAAAGAAACTAAAGGAACAATCCACAGAGAGAGAGAGAGAGAGAGAGAGAGAGAGACCTTGAAGAAGAAAGAGAAGTTAGGATCATCACAGCCATTTTGAGGTTGGAGATCAGTGAGGTTCTCAAGCTCAGCAGTAACCAACAGCATGTAGTTCACCATTTTCGCGTGGGTAGTGTATCAACGCTTGAGAATTAAGCTTCTGTTTGTATTCTTCGTGTGAAACGGGTGGCTCGGTTATGGGATTTTATTTGGAGTGGAATCGGTGCATTATTGTCCTGGGGATTTCTAAAGGGTGATCGACAGTGAGGGAGAACGAGAGAGAGATAGACACATCGAGAGAGAGAATAAATAAACAAATGAAAGCACGCCATGCCAGCAAGAGGAGAAGTGACTGGGGCTCGGACCTCGGTCAAGGCTGCTGAAGCTCGTTTCATCTAGCATACCTACACAGATGTGAACCAGCCGAGTCCTCTAGTGCGCTACTGGAGCTCCGCTCACATGGAACTCCATCAGCCTAAACTTAATTTATAAATAAGTTAAACTTTCGAACTCGTCATAAAGCTCTTTTATAGGTTCGAATTTATAATTTTTAAACTAAATAAAAATTTAATTTTAGTACAATAATTTTTTAAACTGGTCAAGCAGAGTCTTTAACGGCTTGATTCGTTTACAACCTTAAGCTCTACTTAATTAGTAAAAAAAAACTATAATATTACTTTACGTATGCACAAATTGATTGGATTTGAATTAATTAGAATGAAATGGAATGAAAAAAGAATTGGCAAATTTATTATAATGTTTAGAAACATATATGAAATTATTGATTCCATTTATGTATTATGTGGTAATAATAAAGAAATATCTATAATTTGTAAATGGAATATATATGCATTACATATTAAATTTCTATTTATATCAATTTCAATTAACGAGATGAATAAAATCGTGATTTTGCTTTCATAAAGTAGAAATCGCATTTCACCTGAAAGTTCGAATCGGTGATTCTAAAGAATTATAATTCTAACTTCTTATAATGCACCTAAACATGGAAAATGGAATAAAATCTAGAATCGCCATTCCATTTCAGGTCCATTTCCACATATCAAATATGATATAAGGTAACCGAGTATAGCATAAGTACTACGTAAGGTATATACCCTATCTATGTTATGTAAATATATGTTTTTAAATTTTGGAACTATAACTTTTTATAACATAAATGAAAACATAAAATCTGTGTCCAAATATAGAATACTCATGGAACTCATGTAATTTTTCATTATATTTTTATAATATAAAATTTTTAAGATAAATTGCCCAATAACCTATTGATTTTTCTACATATTTTTAACTAGTCGCCAATTTGATAATCTTCAAAATTCAATTATTTAGTTTTTAATCACATCATAAACTTTATAATATTATTACAAACAATTTATTATGAAATGCTATTATGAAATTACAATAAATCGTAAGGCTTAGATTCACTTATTAAAAACAAATAAAAGCATTAAATCTATTAAGCTATTTATATCAATACAAGAATATCTAATGAAAAAAAAAAAAAATATAGCGACATAATCAAATTTCAAACAATTTCTATTCAAACACAATCATGCTTCTTCAATGGGCAAAGGCAAATGGGCTTAGGATTAAATATGTGTTAAGTTAAAAAATTTATATTTTGTTATATTTAAAATATTATTAATTATTTTCATATGATAGGTGCATACTACCTTGTAGCATCTATCCTATATACTTTAAGAAAAAATACATATTTAATCCTCAACATTTGGTACCTTTTATATTTGAGTCATAATTTTTTTTTTCTATTCCAGTATTCAAAGTTTACAGAAATGTGCAATCAAGTCATTCCATTAATACATGTTAACTTTTGTCTTAATAGTGACACGTGGCACATTTCGATTGATCTACTTATTTACTTGAACAAATTGGAAAGTGACATGTGTTATTGTTTAACGAAAATGTTTACGAAGTACTGTTTTGTACTTTTTATAAACGTTAAAAAAAAAAGGTTTAGAACTCAAGTAGAAATGGTGCTAGATGTTGAAAACTAAATATATAATTATCCATATACTTTAAAGTACAGATTCTAGGGTATGATATAGAGTATGAAGATGCTATACTTTACACCCCACCGCATAAGAGTAAGTTCTAGAAAATTGAAACCAGAACTTATTTCATAGTCTTCAATATCCACTCAAAAACCTAGTCGATTATATAAAGTATAGTAGGACCCATTTGCTTTATAGTATATAATAGAACACATAGGGAATGGAAAAATTATTTATTGAAAATGACTTTTGTAATAGACTAGAAATATATATTCCATTGCTTATTTTTGTAGAAATTTTAATTACATGAAATACTTACTCAAATATTTACTTTACCTTATTAATTATAACATTAAATTGAGTATATAACTAAAAATAGTTATTTATTGAGAGTACAATTATCCATTACTTAAAATTATTATTTCCTATGAAGAGAGAATAAAAAAATATGACTTTACAAAACATAATAACTATTATTTGTAGAGAGGGAACAGAAAAATTACTTAGAATAAAAATTTCTAAACTAAATTACAAGTAAATGAGGTAATAAAATGTATTTTACAAATAATTGTTTTATTTCTTCTCTATTACTTCCAAGTAAACGGGCTCTCAGATTTCAGGTTTGTATAGTTTTAATTGCTCATCTCTGCCTAATTTCATCTTCCTTCCAACTGTATATAAAATAGGGTAAATCCAAATATGAGCTTTTATATTTTCGCTATATACTATTCCTAATATTTAAAATTGAGGACTCAAACGTTAAATTTAAAAAACAAAGGTATTTATTTAATCCTATTTTATAATTTTACCTTTAAATAAAAGAATTTAGAAATACTAAATTCATTTCTATAATTATTTTTCAAAAGATAAAACTATCATAAAGAACCAAAAAGCACTTTTTAATTATTTTGGGACTTAATTTTAATGATAAAGAGGCTAAGTACACATAAAAAAAATTATAAGGATAAATATCGTATTTGATACTTGAATTTTATCTATTTTAACAATTAATTATCCGAAATTTAAAAGTATCAATTTAGTATTTACAATTTTTTTGAGATCATTTTCAGCACTTGGACTAACTTTGTTTTAGTCGATAATTGCAAAAATAAGAAAAGTTTAAATAGTTAATTGGAAAAATGAGTAAACTTTAAATAGCTAATGGCAAAAAAGGGTAAAATTTAGATGCCAAATTGATACTTCAAAAATTTCGATTGTTAAATATGAAAATAAATAAATTTTATATACCAAATATAATATTTTTACAAGATATAAGGAAGTGCGTTTATGGTTTACTTTACACAAGATATAATTGAAGCGCATGTAGATAATAATAATAATAATAATAATAATAATAATAATAAATCTTCTTCTTTTTATAGATGCGTTTGTCCAGAAAAATCAGCAATAAAATTCATTTCTCTTGGAGCATCAACAAAGATTTAAACCCCCCACCTTTGGCCGTATCTTCATTAAATCTAGTTTGCTATTGCTATGAACACAATCTGTTTTTATCCAATGAATTAAAAGTAGGATGTAAGAGGATGGTATTATTATCACAACCTGTGGTTGGATTTTCTTCTTAGGCTTCAACCTGTTCGCATTGCTTGAGTTCATAGTTCCTGTCTTTCTTCTCCCAATTGTTGCATTGTTCCAAACTCCTAATTTATCCAGATTCCACCTGAAGGTGAACCATTATGCTATGCTAATCCCTCTACATGTACAACTTTTGGTGTTTCAGCTAACTGAAAGTCTCCTAATTCCATAGCAGTCATCTCTTGAGAATTGATGATTTTCTCTAATTATTCATCCATATACCCTATCTTAACATCTTTTCCCTTCCTATTTCCTAAACAAAACACACATTCTTTTCTGATTTGTATTAGACGCTGTAATACGCATATTTCCACCTTAGCCCTCCAACCACTCAGCTCAGCCCACAATGACTACAACAACAATGAAATGCACCCATAGAAATATTCCCCCATAAGTAGGAGGTATTACTTTCTATACAAATATTCTAGAATATTTAGCTAAGTTTACTATACACTCATTGCCAACCTCACCTATAGAAAGGCCTTCTATTCCTCCTTGATAAAGGAATTCAATTTTCGATACCTTTGAGCATACTATGATATTATTGGTTTAATTCTTTACTCATTCTATTGATTTAATCATCAAACTGTATATGCCAAAATTACTTTTAAAGACCTCTTAGCTCACGTTTGCGCTTGCTCTTTTACAGGGCAAGATTCGAATCATTCCAAATCTTTCGTGACCCTCATGAATCCAGGAGAATTTTCACTAACAACTAACCTTATGGACCAATATTATTAAAAATAATTTCTAAGATTTGAGGTCCTGGTTTCTCATCATGCCGTGAAAATTCAGATCTGAACCTCTCTATCTCTTAAACGTTGAGAAAGTTTTACTAAAGGACCATAAATCAGTTGTCTCATTCTCTCTATGCCCACCCATTTATTGAACTAGAATATGGTCTCTTCTCCATCACCTGGTAAGATACATTGATTACTATTAATTAATTCACTTTTATCCAACAATCAAATCTTTCCACAAATGGAAAGAGTTTCCTCTTATTCTGTTTCTGTACTTCTTCTTCTTGCAAAAGTGAGTCCACTGAAACTTTTAGCTCCTGAGTCCTCTAAAAGCTTTATTTCTATTGTTTAGATTAGTTGATCCTAAACCACCCAGGTTCGTCACTTTCTCCCATTTAATCCAATGTATTTTCTTCAGCCCTATCGATCCATTCTAGAAGAAATAATAAATAAGTTTCTCCATCTTTGTTAGGTAAATAGCCACCTTTATACAGTTGGTAAGCTTCAAGACATCACTTAATATCCAACAGGAAAGAAAATAAATTACTTGCAAGAGTATCGGACCCTTACTATGAGGAAATCCCAAGTAAGCATTGAAGGATTTTGTTTCTTTTATAATCGGGTGTGAAGTAATATTTTGTTTTGTTTCCTCCTTAGTATTGGTAGAGAAATGTATAGAAAAATCACAAC
This sequence comes from Laguncularia racemosa, assembly GCA_037954665.1. Lineage (NCBI taxonomy): Eukaryota > Viridiplantae > Streptophyta > Magnoliopsida > Myrtales > Combretaceae > Laguncularia > Laguncularia racemosa. The sequence goes on along the minus strand of JBBMOL010000033.1, from coordinate 3,243,488 downwards.
ATTAGTGTTCAATCCTAATAAATCTACAAAGTGTTTTGGAGATCCTATTGTTGAACTAATATTTGTCTTAGCGAGATTTAACGTGAGAGAATCATAAATCCAACCTTTGAAATTTATCGTAGATTGATACCGCTAATGCAGCCCACCAGTTCTAATGGGTCGAGGAATCCCCCAGTGCCTCCAAAAAAATTGGTAACTCCTTACCAGTTGCTGGATGAAGCTGAGCATTGCAGAAAGTTACACACTAAATGCTAAACTTGAGCGATGTACGCGCATTCGAAAAATAGATGGGCATGGTTCTTTGGAAACCGATTACAAAGAAAGCAGGTAGCTGATTGCACTAGTCCCCAGTTATATACTCTATCAAGCGTGGAAAGTTTTCCTAGTCAGGCCAACCATAGGACAAAAGAGTGTCTAGGTAAAGAAAATTTGTTCCATACTACTTTTTGCCATGGTATGGTGGGCCCAGGAGGGTTAAGAAAATCATAGTTATTCTTGATGGTATACTCTCCTGTCGATGAGTGTATCCGGCGAAGGCGATCCAAAACTACAACGTTCGGTTTGAGAGAGAGTGGGATGCAGATGCTAGTCCAGAATGGGCCATCAGGGATACACCATTCATTCCCATCCATAATGGAAAAAAGCCTCGTAATGTGCAGAAAACCTGTGCTACCCATAGCCCGAGCACTAAACAATGTATTAAGAGGTCCTATTGGGAGCCAGAAATCTGCCCACAACGAGATTTCAAGGCCATTGTTAGGTTCCCAAATGAAATAAGATCTTACCAAGCCTCTTAGCTTTAACAGTTTCTTCTAAGTCCATGAGCATATGGCTGGTGCTTTAGAGGACCAAAAGTTCTTGCCCTTTAGTAGCGTGGAATGAACCCATTCAGGCTATAAGCTTTTCGTTCCCTCCTTGCATAGTCTCCATATAAGCTTCATTTGGATTGCCTTATTCCAAAGATGGATATTCGAGATCCTTAAGCCTCCATTTCTTATGGGCTTGCACGCTTTCGCCCATCTAACCTTAGTTTTTGTGAAAATGTATGGGCTGCCACTCCAGAGAAAATTTCTTAGTAGTTGTTCTATCCTTGAGACAACCGACTTAGGTAGGAGGAAAACAGAGCACCGATAGACTTATATGGAAAATAAGACAAATCTTATCAATTGAAGCCTACTAGCATAAGACAAGTATTTGGTCGTCCAAGAGTTAATTCGTGATAGAATGCGTTTCACTAACACCTCAGAGTCTTGCTTTTTAAGCTTAGAGGAAATGAGAGGAACCCCCAAGTATTGTACTGGTAACCGACCCTCACTGAATTGGGTGGATTGTAGAATGCCCTCTTTGGTGCTCGATGGAACATGAGAGAAGAAAATGTTGCTTTTGTTGTTGTTGACTGCCAATCCTAAGATGGTTTGGAAGTTTTGTAAAGTTTCTTTCACCAGGGATATAGATTTAGTGTTACCTTTAGCAAATATTAGGAGATCGTCTGCAAAGCAAATGTGGGTCAATCTTTCAGTCTAACATCTCCAATGTAGTGAGAACCCGGATTTATAAATCAACTTTCTTAACTGTGTAAAGAGAATTTCCATGCAAAGGACGAACAAGTGAGGGGATATAGGATCCCCTTGTCTCAACCCTTGTTTACTTGCAAAGAAACCCACAATTTCCCCATTGATCTTGATGGATTATTTGGGCGTAAAGATACATTGACTGATGAGGTTGCAAAAATGAGGAGGAAATTTCATGGCCTTGAGCACCATTAAGATGAAGTCCCATTTAACTGTATCATAGGCCTTTTGAAGGTCCACCTTAAGCGTACAACGGGAAGCACCCTTTTGAGAGTGGTAGTTTGCCATTAGCTCTTAAGCTATGAAAATGTTGTCAGTTATTCTCCTGTTTGGAATAAAAGCTGCTTGCTTTCCCCCAACTAAAGTTGGCAACACCGATTTCATCCTTGTAGTAAGGACCTTAGATATTGCCTTATAGATCACATTACAACAAACTATTGGCCTGAAATCTTTTTTTTTTTTTTTTTTTTTTTGGCCCTTCTTTCTTCTTGGCAACTCCATCTCACACAACTGATGGGATAGGGTACATCATGCCTACTAGGCTGCAAGACCTTGATATTTCATCAAGGATTAAAGATGAAAATTTACTTTATTATACCGCTTTATTAAAATACACCATATAGCATGTGATTTTTTACAACTAGTTATATCTCTATCCTTTATATTGAATTTTACATATAATACATTTTAATAGACTAACATAATATAGTTACAATATCCTTAGTACAACAAATTTTCATCCAATGATTAATATAAGGTCAAGTACAAGTTGGAGCAGGAAAGAATCATGTTTAAAACTATTAGGAGCAAGCTGATATTTTTCCAAAAATAAATTTCTGCCATGAACATCGTTTTAAAATTTATGGAGTTATACCAGTGATGAAATAACTCTGATACGCATATGAGACGTCTTAGAGATAAAAGAGCAAGATATCCTCCAAAATACTGTCAGACACAACAGCTCACGTAACAGGAAATCGATCCTTGATTTCATTGAATTATTAGGACTACATGCGTCTAAAAGCTCATCAAGCAGAAGAAAGCGATAGTCTTGGCAATAGAACAAACTGCAAATACAAAATGTATCCCCCTTTACTTAAGGCAAGGCTACCTTTCTAAGGATGAAAGTTGAAGAGGCTGGTAATTCATGAATGAACAGCACTAGTCTTCATCTTGATCTGCAATCAAAATCACATTATTAATCAAAGAGGAAATTGTAGGAATACAGCTTTGAAGAGACAATATCTAAAAATGCCCACATTGTGTAGATAAGATTTCTTCTTTTATTTTTATTTTTATTGTGGGGAGCAACTGTAGATAAAAGAATTAAACTAAAGGTTTTAGTGATGACATGGACAGGTTGGTGCTACATTAGATCGCTATTTTAAGTAAGTGATCCTAAACAGCAAAGTTGATCTTTTTAACCCCCCAGGAAGCATTGAGAGTTAAAGATGTGACATTATGTCCGTGGTGAAAGTGGAAAATCTATTTTCTTATGAACTTTCTTGTCAAATAGTGTCAGATCCATGTCATGGAGGATGGCATTCTATTCCAGCAACTAAGAAAGAAAGTTGACTACAGTTCGAAAAGCATCCATCTAATATTGTATGCAAAGCCATGGAGGAGCCAGTCACACCCTCATCCAGCCTCTTTGCCTTGCATGTTCCCAATTCATTTAGTTGCCTTGTTATCAGGGATGCTGCACATGGTGTTAGGATAGATTTCATAATTTACAGGTGCTCTATACCACTCAATGGCATCACTGACCGTTATCTGGGGTACTAAAAATTTTGTCATAAACTACTTGGCAGGTCAAGGGAAATTAACTCATGACTTCATTTTGCATAACTTCCTTTCGCCATCATACTCTACCATGAACTATATTTTCATAATATCAAATTATTTTGGTCTCCACTACCCTCATTTTATGTTAGTCACTGACATATCACATGTCTACCAGGTGCCCGTAAATCACATCTCTTTACATGGCTGACCCATCTCAACCATACTTCCCTTACCTTCCCATCTATAAATGCTACTCCAATTTTCTCTCTAATGCTTCCTTTTCTTATCTTATAATTCTTGAATGGTAGTATAACCATCTTAAAATTCTCATTTCTGCTACCCTCATGTTCTACTCATGACCATAATTTACCCCTGAGCATTCAAATTCATCAAGTATCACTGGTCTTATAGCCATGATAAAACTTACTTTTAAGCTTTAGGGGCACCTAATGATCACATAGAATACCTGATGTATCTCTCCATTTCATCCACCTTGCTCGGATTCTATTTGTAGCATCTTTATCCATGGCCCCATTCTTCTTGGACTACTGATTCTATGCACTTAAAACTCACACTTAAAAAGATATATTGTGTTCCCTTACTTCCATGGATGATTCACCCGTCCTCTTCCTTGTTGCTATTAAGTTCCATACACCCTGTTTTGCCCTACTAATTGCAAAACTCTCCTCTAAAGTTTCATGCATAGAAATAAGTCCTTCCCATGTCTCATCCACAAAAATAATGTCATTAGCAGGCAACACAAACCATGGTACCAACTCCCGAGCATCTTTGGTGACATCAACCATGACTAGGATGAAGGGATAACACATGAGAGCTTAAAGTTGAACATTGAAATGAGCCTATCTTTATTAGAAACTCTTAAGCCAAACCTCCAGATATCCTTACTCTTCTCACTGCATCTCGGTGCATGTTTTTAATAGCTTCAATATATGCCACTTTTAAACCCGTTCTGCCCGTGCCCAACCCCACAAACCACCCCCCCCCCCCACCCAACACCACATGTGAGTACAGATTCTTCTCTCTATATTTCTCTACTAGTCTTGTTATAAGGTGAATAACTTCCATGGTTAATTAATCGAAAAAAAAAAAAATTCCCTGGTCGACCTACGCATCATATATACAAATTGATAATCCAGCATAGTGGATCAATTTCTCAATCACATTTCAATTACCCATTACTTGAAGTCTCATGGAGTGACTCACTGAATTAATGAGTGAAAGACTTATCAAGATCATAATAATAATAATAATAATGAGTGAAATGAAAAATTTTCTCTGCCTGGTAGAAGAAGAGCAAATTTGCTGAGCTCAGACTTTGAACAGCCTTTCTATAGAAGGAAAAGAAATGGACTCAGCACAGCTCTTAATTCAGGGAATTCTTTCATGAGATTCACAAGAATAATGGATTACAAGGTTAGGCTCTCCATGCAATTACAAGCTGGTGGATTTAAGAATATAGTTAATTCTTTTTGTCCTTAATTTGGCTTGTTTCAATTGTTGTTGATAAGTAGGTCCGAAGACAAGCCCAGGCACAAGTGAGGTACTTAATGACAAGTCCAGGCGCATAGCACAACTGCTAATGCTTCCTTTCAAAATTATCGAAAGTATCTACAAAAATTCCCTTCCGACGTCATGTCAGATACTTGATAGTTTACCAGTAACACAAATTCTTGCAAAATCGGATTGCGAAATCATCCTCCAAGCTTCTAATGATTATTGCATCAAAATGAGCGATTATCCAATTAGTTACGAATTCAATTGACAGAGCGCGCGGCCATTATTCGAGATTTCATAACAATTCATTGACCCAACATAAAAATAGTATACAATACAACAGAGGGAAGTGGGGGAAAGAGAAATTACCAAAATAACGGCGCTCATTAGCTGCTTTGGCCTTCTCGAGCATCTTATCGAGGTCTTCTTGAAGCTGGGCATCCCATTTCACGAGCTGATTCACAAACACCGCACCCAAGCCCATCCCAATTACATGTTCCCACGGATCTGCAGATCATTATTCATAATTTCGAAAATCAAACAACTCATTGGCAGCCAGATTATAGTTAGGGTTTCAGTTCCGAAGTAAATATGTGAAATAGGAATGGGGGAACAATTAGGGTTTCGTCGACTTACGGCGCATATAGGGGAGTTTACGAAGGGCATTGGAATACATTTGAGTGCCCAATCCGAGGAGAGCTCCGATCATTGTCGCACTCCATGCCATTTCTTTTTCTGTTTCTTTTGATTCGATTTACCCTGTTGCTTGCACTCCGATTAAGCGACAGCAATGGATATTGCAATAGACTAATTAGTTAGTGTAATCTACTCTTGAGCTGCCAAGCTGCTTTTACTTATTTATTAATTTATTTTTTCCCCATTTTGTATCGTATAGTGATTTTTTTTAAAAAAAAAGAGTGCATAATTTGCATCTTTTAGAAGTTTTTCATAAAATATGGATCTTAGTGATTTAATATTAATTTACAATTACCCCTCATCATTTGTACAAAATTATGTACTAAGTTTAACATCTTTCGTAAGTATGATATACTAATCTTTGTTCATTCCTAAAATAAAATGATTTGCAATAGAGAAAAGTTAATTATAAAGAATATAGTGTATAAACAATAATCTAATATATATATATATATAGTATGGTATATATTCAATTATCCGATTGGAAGAGTATAAGGGTGTCTTGATTGTTAAATATATAAAAAGACTAATTAAAAGCTTGTGCTATATATTGATTTTGATTAAATATATTTATTTAAAAGATTATTACAATTGATACTTTAACAATATATGTTCAAACATTGTTGTAGATATGGTGAGAATACTAATATTTAGTTGTACATGAGTTGAGTTGAGCTGCTTGCAAGCTACTCAAGTAAAGCTTGGCTTAACTTTACTCAAGCTCGATTAATAAATAAGTTGAGCTTAAGATCAAAACAAAGCTCATTTATTTAAATGAATTGAACTTAAAGTCTTAGAGTATACTAGTTTATATTATTAACGAGTCAACTTGCAAGCAAATTCATAAATAAGCTCGCAAGTAAGCCCATTAATAGACCTGCAATCAAACTTGTAAGCAGACTTATTTATATTATTAATAAGTAAGTTTATAAATAATCTTACAATTAGGTATGCACATAGGTTCATAAGTAGGTTCTTGTTTATATTGTTAACAAACGAATTTACGAACAGGCTCTTAAGCAAACACTTAAATATATTGTTAACTAGTTAGCTCACAAGTAAGCTTTCGCTTATATTGTTAACAGGTCTCTTGGTAACTGGTTCATGAGCAACCTCATTTATCTAAACAAACTCAAGTTCAGCCACAAATATTTAAAGGATCTTGAGCTTGGTCTTGTTTATCTAAACGAGCTAAACCCGAGTTTCAAATTCTTTGAAGAGCTAAAGTTTGAACTTATAATTTTCATGCTTGGCAAAAGCTCTATTTAGCTCAAGCTTAATAATTCTTTTAATGAGTCAAACCTGAGTCTTTAAAAGCTTGAATTGGCTTAACTTGTTTACACTTTACGACCCTACTAATATTGATTGTAAGAACTACATGCAAACTTTGAAATAATAGATTTATTCAAAATATTATTACAAATTAATACCTTAACAATTAACGTTCACATGTTGCCCTAAATATGGTGAGAATATTACTATTAACCATAAAAAAAGATATCTAAATGGAGAAAATTCCATACTAGAAGATGAATGTTTGGGGTTAAGTTTAAATAGATGATGAAACTTTTGGTTGGTTTAAATAAATGATGAAACTTTTTCGTGATTCAAATAGATGATGAATGTTACGTAAAGTGATGCAAATGTAAAATAACATCATAACTCTAATATAACAACGTCAAATCTTAGTGATGTAACATGTTAAAACATAAAATATTCATTATCTAGTATGGAATTTTCATCCTTTTTTTTTTGAATGTCACATTATTCTTTATTTGTATTATTTTAATAACATTTATCCTCAATTTGAACAATTGAAAATTTTCATCCCTTTAGTCGAACCTAATCCAAAAAGTTGTCCTTTGGTATGTAATTTTCCTTATTTAAATGCAAGCTTTCCACTAAAACCCCTATAATTTGGTATTATATGTGCTAGTCTCCCAATAGATAGGCTAAATTCAAATCTCCCATTTCCTGTTGTAATTTCCTAAAGTAAACTTTCCAACTTATGGATGAGAGAGGAAGAGGAGAAGGAGAAAGAGCAATGGATGTGAGAGGAGGCATAAATGAATTGGTAAGGAAAGATGCCTTAAAAGGTAAGGAGAGATAATGATTGGAGGTCGAGTCGAATTTGAAGGAGTTTTTAAGGTTGGACTAAAATAATTGAAAAAAAAAATAGTAAACTTTATCTTCAACCTCCAATTGATTACATTCACCATTATCCAGCTACCAAAAATGATTGCCACACTATACGTCCACATTGATAAAACACCTACAGGCAGGGTTTGGGGACTTATGAATTTAGAACACCTTTAGCTCAATGGGTGTGATTGGATTGGTTTGATTCCATTGACCATTTAAAAATTGACTTGATTGATAAACTTGGACTTATCTACTAATTGTCTCATAGGGTCAATCCTAAGTTGACTTAATATATTGAATATTATAATCCAATTTGTCCTCTTTAATAACTCATTAAACGAATTACAATTTGCTTTTTTCAACTTTAACAAGATTTAGTGTTATACAATAATTAAAAGAGGAACCAAAAGATCTTATATTGATCTACAATAACTTCTTCTTCTTCTTCTTCTTTTGTATTATACAATCTAGTTTGAGTAAATGCAAGAGCTTGAATAAAAAACCTGTCGAGTTTAATTTTTGATTTTTCTCTTTTCATTCCTAATCCGATTTATACTAGACCCTATGCTCATCTAATATAAGTCTTCGACTTGAACTAGGAATTTTGTCTTATTTTGGAGTCGCCACCCAACTGTAGTTGGGAAAGATTATTGGATTATGACTAATTGAGCAGATTAATCCTAATTTGGACAACTAGTTAGCGAAGTCTCATCTTTTCATTTTTGTGAAAGAGGAAAGGGAAAACCAGAGTTGCTGGACTCGGAGGCTAGCCTATTAAAACCTTATAGTTACCACCTTATTCTTCTGAAATCTAAACCATATCTTAATGTCCTTTATTGTTATTTATTTTGTTTTTACTTTTGTTATGTTTCTGCTTATTGATTAGAAATAACTTATCCTAATATGGAAAAATGGTTTTTTCATTCTTTTTAGAGTTGCCCCATAAGGGTACCTATGTACCTGCTATTCATGATCAAACAAGTTGTAGTTCGCTTTTCACGAAAAACTTTAGTGGGTTTGTTAATTTTAATTATGAAAATTACTTCTGATTTACGTTTTTATCATTTAACATTTTTTGAAAAAAATTCTAAGCCTAAGCTTGATTATTTTATTTTTGAAAAAATTATTTTAAGGAAAAACCAATTTTGGATTTATTTAAGAAAATGATTTTTCTAAGTGATAAAAATTATTTTTATTTCCCTATAATTAACTTACCTCTAACATTATTTATTTATTTATTTTATTATTTTATTATTATTTTTTTATTATTATTTTAATTATTTTCCAACATTTTTTATGATTTTTATAATTCTTTTATTATTTATTCTATCTTAAACTAAACCTAAAAACACTAATATAAATTCTAACATTTTTCTAATATTATTTTATTTTATTTTTTTGAACTATAACTAACAAATGAATAAATAAATAAATAACACATAAATAAATAAATAATAAAAAAATCAGAAAATCCGCCTTACTTGGGTTCGGATACTATGCGCGAGTCGGGTCGAGTCGATCACGGCGGCTGGAGGCCTTCGGTGGTGGCGTTCCGGCGACTTTCGAGGAGGTTGAGAGGTTGTTTCCTAGCTTTTCGAGGGTGGAGAATCCAATGGTGGTGGTGGATTTCTCCAAAAACGTCTTCTAATGGCGGTTCGAAGCTTGGTCAATGGTCGCGGCTTGAAGAACTCCGACGAGGCTTCGATCTCTCTTATTTTCTCTCCTTTTATCACTTTTTATCCGTGCTTTGACTTCCTCCCCTCGATTTCTATTTATAGACGCAAGAAATCGAGTTGGATAAGCTCCGATTTCCTCCGATTGAGATGAATCGGATTTGTGGTTAAAACCCTCCTCCGATTTGCCTTTGATTCGTGTAAATCTTGGATTTTGTTATGATTTGATTCCATTTGGATGATGTTTATCTTGTTTTAATGAAAGATTTAGTGGATTTGTGTAAAAAAAAAAAAAAAGAATCAAAACGGCCATATTCCATTTCTCCCGCTCGTCGGCGATGATCTCGGACGAAGAAGAAGATCACGTGCCGGGTGCGTGCGTCGTGTTGTCCAATTGCGAGCTAACACGTATCTTGGGCAAGGCAAAAAATTGCAAAACGCGGAATCTTCTTCCCCTACGTTTCGAACCCATGACCTGACCCCCTTCTTTGCGCGCACGGTCATGGCTCGGACCAGCTAAGCTAGCCCATTTACTCTTTTTTTTTTTTTTTTTTTTTTTTTTTTTTTTTTTTTTTCGCAATTTGCATATACGCAATGCTATTTTTATTATTTTTGAATTATTTGAAATTCAAAAAAATTGTAAAAATTATTTAACTCATTTTCTTGTTATTTCGACAATTATTTTCCAAAATTGATGTATTTTCCCTATTTATTTTATTTTTTGAATATTTTTCCTATTTTTGCTAAATTAGAAGAAAAATTGTAAAAAATAAAAATTGACCATTATTAATTATTAGGGTCAAAATAGGGTGTTTATAGCTGCCCCTTTTTGTGGTAAAGTTTGGAAAACTTAACTACAAAGACAAGAAAGACGCCATTTTTGGCCTATTGACTGAATGGATAACGCATTGGTTTAGCTGATTATCTGGAATTTGGTCTTTAGTAGGAAAATGGTCCATGAGCTAATAATCCCACGAGTGCTTTGTGACAATTGATATTGCTCAGGAAATGGCCTTAAACAACCTAACAATATGAAGTAATGTATCATCCCGAAAAGTGCTCTATGGGCTGACTAATCGACGATAGGGAACATCTCAAGGATTGTTTAGGAGTGTGTTATTGTGAGTGAAATAGTTGATGATAGGAAGCGTCTTATCGGACTAGCAACCTTAAAGAGAAGATCGTGTTAGGAAGCGCTTTTATGAGCTAGCTACTTGTCAACAGAAGCGTTTGGCTAGACTAGCGATTGTTTGGGGAGAACTGCCTTCGAAGAGTGTTCTTATGAGCTGACTAATCGGTTATCTAGAAAAGTGCTCTTGTGAGCTGACTAATCGTTGAGTTATTTTAGAAAAGTGCTCATACGAGCTGACTAATCGATGGGTTATTTTAGAAAAGTGCTCATACGAGCTGACTAATAAACAAATTTGAAAAGTGCTCCTATGAGCTGACTAATAAATAGATTCGAAAAGTGCTCCTATGAGCTAACTAATCAATAGATTCGAAAAGTACTCCTATGAGCTAACTAATCGATAGATTCGAAAAGTGTTCCTATGAGCTAACTAATCGATAGCGGGAAGCGTCTTCTTAGACTTGCAACCCTGAAAAATAGGTATCTCGAAAGGTGCTCCTATGAGCTAACCTTGAAAAAGGGTGTTTAGGAAAGTGCCCCTCTATGGGCTGACTAACCTATAGTGAGAAGAAATGCCTCGAAAGGTACCCCTATGGGCTAACCTTGAGAGGATGTTTAGGAAAGTGCCTCATTGTGGGCTGACTAATCGATGGTGGGAAGCGTCTTCTTAGACTCACGACCCTGGGGAAGAAATGTCTCGAAAGGTGACCCTATGGGCTGACCCTGAGAGAGGATGTTTAAGAAAGTGCCTCATTGTGGGCTGACTAACCTATGCTTTTGAAAATGCTTCTAACTAACGGGTTAAATGATTTAATAAGAGATGTCTTATAATATGTGAATGATGGTTATTTATTCTAAGATGCTTACCAATTTATCGTGGATAGCAACCAAACAACCGAACCTTTGTGCTAGTTTGCTTCTCCTTTGCTTGAAAACAGGGTTGAGGGTCTTAATGTGCTTCCTTTCTTATGCGTATGGCTCTTGTGATTGTGGTATTATCCTATTAATGTACTAGGTTTAATGCTCAAAAGTAGGTAGAATTATGTCACAAAATTTATTGAGATTCATTATCATTTCAATGTTTATTATTCATTGGTGAAGTGATGGGTAATGTGTTTAGGAATGTTTGTTTTAATGAGAATTAGTTAGAGTTATCGATCATTCAGAGACATTAACTTTGCTTGTAAAAGAAATGAAAACTATACTCATCGAAACTTGTACTGAATATTAGCAATCATGGACATTGGCAAAATCTCAATTTCCTTGCCTAAGGATAGTACATCTTAACAGCATCTGTATTAATGGGGTATCTCAATTCTGGACCATCCATTTGAGTTAATATCAAAGCACCTCCTGACAATACCTTCTTTACAAAATATGGGCCCTCATAGTTCAAGGTGAACTTTCCCCTAGGATCTTGAGCATTCGGGAGAACTTTCTTTAGCATCAGATCTCCTTCTTTGAAACATCAAGGTTTCATTTTCTTATTAAATGCTCGGGCCATTCTTTGTTGGTAACATTGGTCGTAACATAACGCAGTGAATCTTTTTTCGTTGATCAAATTCAACTGATCGAGCCTCTTCTTTACCCAGTCTAATTCATCTAGCTGTGCTTCTGACAGAATTCTGAAGGATGGTATTTCGACTTCGACTGGTAGGACTGCCTCAGTACCATATACTAGAGAATATGGGGTAACTCCAGTAGATGTTCGAATTGAGGTTCTGTAAGTCATGAGGGTGAAGGGCAGCATCTCGTGCCAATCTTTGTAAGTAATTGTCATCTTTTCGATGATTCTTTTGATATTCTTGTTGGCTACTTCCACTGCCCCATTCATTTGAGGTCCATAGGGAGTTGAATTTCTATGGTTTATGTGGAACTGTTGACACAAATCTATCATCGACTTGTTGTTGAGGTTGGTTCCGTTATCGGTGATAATTGACTCAGGAACTCCATATCGAGCTATTATGTCCCTCTCCAGGAACCGAACTATTACCCCTTTTATGACACTGGCATAAGATGAAGCTTCTACCTACTTGGTGAAGTAATCGATGGCTACCAGTATAAATTTGTGGCCGTTAGATGTTGTTGGAGTGATTGGGCCGATGATGTCGATTCCCCACATGGAGAAAGGCCATGGTGCAGACAACGAATGAAGTTCTTTAGGCGGGGCATTTATTCGGTTTGCATAAACTTGACACAGGTGATAGCGCTTGACATATTTGATGCAATCTGATTCCATGGTTAGCCAATAGTATCCCAATCTCATGATTTTTCAAGCCAACATGTAGCCGTTCATGTGAGGTCCACATACTCTTTCATGCACTTCTTTCATCAGTTTACACGCTTCATTTCTATCCACACATCTTAACAAGGTGGTATCAGGCGATCTTTGGTAAAGCACAGGCCCATTTAATAAGAAATGACTTGCTAACCTTTTGAGTGTTCTTTGGTAATTTTTACTGACCATTTTAGGGTATTTTCTTTCTTGGAGAAAAGTTTTGATATCATAATACTAAGGCTTACCATCTTGTGCTTTTTCGATTACCAAATAGTAAGCGGGCTGATTTTCGATTTCTATTTTCAATGGTTGGACTTCGACTCTCCTTGTTGTCTGAATTATAGATGCTAATGTGGCGAGTGCATTTGCAAACTAATTCTGAGTTCTCGGGATGTATGTGAAGGTGATTGCTTCGAATTCATCGATTAGCTATGTCAAATGCTGATGGTATGGTACCAATTTGGGATCTTTAGTTTTATATTCCCCCCTTGTCTGTAATATGATGAGTGAAGAATCTCTGTATACTTTTAATTCACGGATTTCCATGTGGCAAGCCATTTTGAGGTCGAGTATGCATGCCTCATATTCCGCGATATTATTAGTATATGGAAATGTGAGTCTTGTTGCTGAAGGGAATTGTGTTCCTTCTGTTGATATCAGCACTGCCCTGATCCCACAACCAAATACAATAGCAGCTCCGTCAAAGAACATCTTCCATTTAGGGCTTTGTTTTATCCTATAGTCTTTTGCTGGTGTGCCCTCCGCTGTTAATATATTTTCATCAGGGAATTGGGCTTGTGATTCTTGGGGATCTCCCTCAACTGGGTGTTCTGCGAATTGGTCGGCTAAAGATTGCCCTTTTATCAAATTTTGATTTATGTATGTGATATCAAATTTTGATAAGAGCATTTGCCATTTGGAGATTCTCCCTAAAAAAACGGGCTTCTCTGCCAAGTACTTCAAAGGATCATGTCTTGTCAGCAACTCGATGGGGTAGTAAAGGGTGTATTGCCCAAATCAAAGCACAAAAAGTCCTCTCTATTTCTGAATACCTCTGTGTCCCCGTCTGTGAATTTCTTACTTAAATAATATATGGAACGTTCTCTCCCCTCTTTATCTTTCTGTCCCAGCACGCACCTAAAGGATTCAGGGAGTATTGTGAGGTATAAGAATAAGGGTTTTTCTTGTTTTGGAACTATAAAGACTAGGGGACTTATGAGATAGTCTTTGATTGTCCTAAATGCTTCTTCACATTCGTCGTCCCATTCTACTGCAACATTCTTTTTTAGCAGACGAAATAGTGGACGGCATTTGTTTGTGAGCTGTGAGATAAAATGGGCTATATAATTCAACATCCCCAGCAGTCCTCTCACCTCTTTGATAGTACGTGGAGAGGGTAGCTCTAGTATGGCCTTTACCTTGTTAGGGTCGACTTTAATGCTTTCTTGGCTTATGACAAACCCTAACAATTTGCCTGTTGTGACCCCAAAAGTGCACTTTTCTGGATTTAACTTGAGTTGAAACTTTCTCAATCGCTTGAACAATTTCCTCAAAATAACTGCATGTCTTTCTTCTTCCTTAGACTTGGCTATCATATCATCGACGTATACTTCGATTTCTCGATGCATCATATCATAAAGTATCGCGACCATGGCTCTCTGATACGTTGCCCCGGCATTTTTTAAACCAAAGGGCAAGACTTTGTAACAGAAAGTTCCCCATGTTGTGATGAAGGTTGTATTAGTTTTATCTTCTTCAGCCATTTTTATTTGATTATATCATGAGAAACCGTCCATAAATGAGAAGAGATGGTTCCTTGCGGTGTTGTCTACCAAGACATCGATGTGAGGTAAAGGGAAGTTGTCTTTTGGCGTAGCTTGGTTTAAATATCGGAAGTCTACACATACATGTACTTTCCCGTTCTTTTTTAGAACGGGGACTATATTTGCTACCCATTTCAGATAGTTAGACACTTCAATGAACCCCACTTATAGTAGTTTTTTGATTTTCTCTTTAATCTTTAGTAAGATGTTAGGCCTAAATCTTCTCAATTTCTATTTTTTAGATTTGACATCTTCCCTTGTGGGAGCTTATGAACTACTATTGACTGGTCTAGTCCTGGCATGTCGCCATATGACCAGGCAAATACATCCGCATATTCGGTTAGCAGCTCGACTATCTCGCGTTTTTGCTTGGCACTCAAATTAGCCCCAATCTTGAGGTTTTTAGGTTTCTCAGTGCTTCCTAGATTTATTGTCTCCACTGGCTCGTCTATTGAGATCTCACTTTGTTCATGTTTTTGCCAATTTTCTTGTATTATTTCATGGTCAAGGACATCGCCTCCAACGGCTGACCCAGCAGGGTTGGAAACGATATCGGTGTTTTCATTACTTACCTATGCGAAATGTCCCTGACGTTCGACGGTAGGGAATCTGTGGGTAAAGTGAAACGAGAGCACATATATATAAGCAAAAAAAAAAAGGAATGAATTGCAATTTATTGAATCCGAAAAAAAAAACTACAATAGGAATTTGTTTAATAATTGTTCCCTATCCTTGAGCTAACTTAGCGCTATTAATAGGATAATAGAACTAATTGTTAAGAGCTAGATTCTGTTTGGATGTGCGAGAGGTCGGGCCTTCATCGCTGACGTCGGTTTCGCTTATCCTTAGCTCTTGAACGGTAGTCACTTGCTTGAACGATTGCTGGAGGGGTGGAAGATACATTGGGGTGTCGCTTGGCTTCTCTTTCCTTTTGCCTTTGATACCTCTTGCTAGTGCCTCTTCCTGTGCTGTAGGAACGTACCCTAGTCCAAATGTCCCTTGCTGTCCCTCCTTAAACTTATGGCCCTCTTTGCTAGTCACCACATTCACCTAGTTGAATATTTGGAGACCAAAGTCTTTAGAACCGTCTTCCCCGATGTAGGGTATGGCGGTCTCTTTATAGATGGCATAATCTTACTCTCCCAGCACGGTGATGATCTGTCCATTTGCTATGAACTTAACTTTCTGATGGAGATTTGAGGGTATGGCTCCAGCGGTATGTATCCATGGCCTTCCTAATAGCAGATTGAAAGACCTTGGAATGTCAAGGACTTGGAAGGAGATGTGGAATACCTGTAGGCCAATCCCCACCGGCAAGTTGATTTCCCCCACTATTTCTCTCTTGGACCCATCGAAGGCCCTAACCACTGTTGAGCTTGGCTTGATGTTGCTTGCTTCGACCCCCAACAGGTCAAGGGTGGCTAAAGGGCATACGTTGAGAGAAGATCCATTGTCAATGAGTACTCTAGAGATGATTGTATCGTTGCATTTCACCACTATGAACAGTGGTTTCGTATGTTGGTCTCTGTCTTCCCCCAACTCTTTGGGAGAAAAAGATATCTGATCCATAGTGAAGATTGAATCAGCCATATGGCTCAATTTCTCTGTTGCGATGCCCTCTGGTACCTTGATATGTTTGAGCACTTTGAAGAGTGCTCCCCTGTGAGGCTCAAATGTTATGAGGAGGCCCATAAGTGATATTTGGGTTGGAACCTTGTTCAGTTGTTCCATGATCTTATATTCGCTTGCCTTGACCATCTTTGTAAACGTAGAGAGCCCCTCTTCTTCCTCTTTTCTTACCTCAGTGTTGGGCTCTTTGGTTGAGATCCTGTATTTCAGGTCATAAATTCTCCCAGAACGGGTGATTCCTCCTATGATGGGGGGTCTTTCTTGATCGAGAGCCCAATAGTCAAATGGTGCCGCCTTATACCTCTCTGAGGGTATTGGGACATTGAATACATATCTCTTTTTTGGAATTTGTACCTCAATAGGTTGTCCTTCGTAGCACTTTACAACTATCGGTTTTCATCTGATTTAATCATATTTACGGACTTCTCCCTCTCCTTCGGTGGGTTATCTTCTTTCTCAAACTTGAGTCCCTATCTACTAAGCAGCCCATACTCGGTTGGTGTGAAAGAGTAATTTACCAGATATTCAAATCTCCCATGCGATTCGCCTACGGTACCGATCGTTGGGTCTCCAGCTAACCATCTCTTCTTGATATGTGATTTAGGGGTTTCATTTGGGGCTTGGCGTGGGTGACTTTCTCACTGCACTGTTGCTTTTTGCTGTTTCGAGGATTCTTTGGAGTCTGGTTCTTCGGACGTGATCATATTGATAGTGGGCTTATGGTTGGGCAGTGGATTAGTGTTGACATTAGGTGCTGGTGTGTTAATGCCCCTCTTTGCCCATATGATAATCACATTTGAGGCTTGAGTCAAAATTTCTAGGCTTGTATCGGTCACTTGGGATCTCGAAGCTGATCAAATTATCCACTCATAGCCGAGTGAAAACTTGGCTGAGCAGGATTGGGATCAGAGTGAATTGTCTTAAAACCCTGGTGGCCTGGGTGTGGTTTATCAGCGACTGCTGGATCGGGGCATTCACGGTTTGAAATGTTACGCGGGTCCCAACCTTGTTCACTCTGCCGGAGTTAATCGTGCTGACAGTAGACTCCTTGGCTTTGTTACCTCCTAGGGGCCTCTGTTATGATGCAATTCTGGGAGGGTCCACTGTCTGCAGTCTCCCTGATGTGATGGCATTCTCAATTTGGCACCCTATTGCCACTACTTCTGCAAAGCTAGATGACATCTGGCCCACCAGGTGTGAGAAGTAAGTCTTATCCAGAGTATTGACAAAGATGAATGTTAACTCCTTTTCAGAAATTGGGGTCACTACCCTAGCAGCCTGAGCTCTTCAGCATTGAGCATACTTCTTGAAAGACTCAGTGTGTCTCTTTCGAAGACTTCCCAGGTCGATTACCAAAGAGGCAACTTCGATGTTGAATTTGTACTGGTCATAGAATGCCCGAGCAAGTCTCTCCCAGGTATTGACTTGGTTGAAGTCTAGGTATGCATACCAGACGAGGGTAGGGCTTGTAAGACTGTCTTGGAAGGTCTGGATCATTAGCTGGTCATATTGGGCATACTTGCTCATCTTCCATACGTACAGCCTTATATGTATCTTGGGGCATCCAATGCCATCATGTTTTTCAAATTCCGGGGTCTTGAACTTCTCTGGGTATACCTCCTCCCTATACACTGGTAGGCTAGTGATTCCTACCTGCTTAAAACTGTCAAGCCCCTCTATTGTCTTCATCTTATCGACCAACTATTGAAAAAGTTTCCTTTCCATCTCCTTTTGCCTATCCTCCATCTCCCTCTTTATGTCATTCGAGGTTGACTCTTAGTTCATACTCGAATGCCAGGTTGAGGTGGGAATTGATCTCTTCATATTCTAGAGGTTGACCCTCTACTGCCTTTCCTTTTCTAGTCCCTGAGTGTTCTTCCTGAGTTAGTTGGGTGGTGCAAAGGAGGCCAATACTCTCAGTCAGGAGGT
Source organism: Laguncularia racemosa (assembly GCA_037954665.1). Lineage (NCBI taxonomy): Eukaryota > Viridiplantae > Streptophyta > Magnoliopsida > Myrtales > Combretaceae > Laguncularia > Laguncularia racemosa. The sequence goes on along the minus strand of JBBMOL010000033.1, from coordinate 3,225,318 downwards.
GGACTTGTGCAGCCAATTGCTGAACTGTTTGTTCAAAGGATACGATCCTAGGATTTGAGGCGGTATCAGCGCTAGTATTGTTGCGGTTCTCGTCGTTGTTGCCACTATTTGCCATTTTGGTCTTTGAGCGGGTGCAAATTGGGCTCCTTAGAGAGTTCGGTTGTTTGGGAGCTATCTTTGATACTTGGCGCGCATTTTCTTAGTTTAATGCATGTATGTAAAGATGATGCATGTATCACACAGATGCTAAAATAAAGGGGCCAACAATCGATTAATGATATAATACTGAAACTTTATTTTTATTAATATTGGAAACTTGAGTTTTGATACTTAAAAAAAAAAGGAAAAAGTAAAAGTACAATGTTAATCTATTTCCTAGTTATCTTCTTCTTCTACTACGTAGGCGTCGGTTTTCCACTGATGATAGCTTCCAACTCTTTAACTCTAGCTTGGGTCTTCTCTAGCTGAGCTTCCAAGGCCTTGTTCCTTTGATCAGACTCTTTAAATCTACCATTCCAGATATCCTTTTTGTAGTCTGCAGCTTTGAAGTATACCTCCGTCCAGGCCCTGACTTATTCCAAATAGGTTCTCAGCTTTGGGTCTACCTTGTCTGGCTCAGGTTGGGTGATATCCGGGACTCGGTATGCCCTTTCTCTTGTTTGATATAGCTGGCGGATCATGAAATTCCCGGTGGCTCGATGCTTGCCCACTTCGCTATCCAGGTCTCCAAGGTCTACGTTGGGGCTCTCGATTCGGGCTTCCCATAGGGCATTGACCTTTGCCAGCTTGGCAAACTTCTTGGCTACCAGCAGATTTAGGTCCTGGTATCCGAACGTGATTGCTTCTAGTGATGGTCGATAAGCTATATCTTGGATGGTACCGAACTAGCAGACCACCGAGTTTGGATGATAACTTATACACCCACTGACACCGATTAGAGGAACAACTTGAAGGTTTCTGCAGGTTATGATGACTTTGTTGCAACAACTCCATCTAGTTGTCTACAGGATGTCGTCAGCACTGAAACTCTTGAGCACTTCCACCTAATTGTGGCTAATAAGGTCGTCGGGCAGCTTTATCTTTTCTATGCATGAGTCCACAAGGTTCACTTGTTGGGTTAAAGATTTCCGGACCAGGTTTAACCCAAAACATTTGAGGTGGCTCACAAAGCAGATCAGGATGAGGTTGATGTTTGAGCAGAGGATCCCATGGCCTTTTCTCTTAACAAAGTTCAAGTTCTGGATCTGTTCAGCTAGTAGAGCTGAGATATAAGATTTCCCTTCCAAGAATTGGGCCACCAGCTCTGCGACTCTGTAATGGACATAAAAGGTTCCGGTGGGGAAGAGTATGGTAGCGAAGGCTGCTAGAATGAAAGTATTTACCCTTCTCTGTTTGTAGCTCCTGGGGTCCCCGCATAATAGATCTTTCTTGTCCCCATCATTATCCCAAGCTATGAACCAGGCTTCTAACTCGTCCATCCGTATGCAATATCCGTTGCAGTTTGCTGAGGCCTTGTTGATCGTTGTCTTGCGGATACCTAAAAGTCTACTGAAAATACCGGCTAGCCCGACCTTAAGATCTAGCACGTATACCTCGTTGGTTAATGATGGAGCCTGCAGGAGTTGGGTGTATTCTTCCAGAGTGGGAGTGATCTCATGTGGCCCAATGAAGAAAGCTGCGAGCTCTACTTCCCATAGATGGAGGATAGCCCGTATCAGAGGTAAATTCATTTCCATCTTCATCAATGAAAGGATGGGCCCTATCTTCTATTGGATGAAGGCCTGCTCTTTAGGGTTGTACAGAGTAAACCAATGGTCTAGTACCAACTTTGCATCTAGAGGTTTGCAAACCCAGATCTCTTTGCGGAGGAGGCGATCAACTACAAAACTAGCCATCTATTACAATAGAAATCCCCAATTACAAAAACTTTTTTACAAAGTACAAATGATGTTATTACAGGGAAATGTATCCGAACTCCAGGAATAGAACAAAAGTATTACATCATTAATCAATTGCCAGCCCATGACTTCATGTATGCAGATAGGTAAGTTCTAACAGGTCCCCAAGCTCTATGGCCTCCCGTATTCTCGAAGAAATAGATCTCAGGCCATATCGAAGCATTGGGTGGGGTAACCTAATCGGTCCCGAACGGTAATCATATCACTTCGCCCAAAACCTACACAATGGCCCCTTGTCTTAGGGTCCTAAGACGGCCCGGGTTTGACCGTATCTATTCACACGATTACATGCATGTAGACTCAGCAGCAAAACATACATATACCCCTAATTTCATTAAACTTCTGAAAGGTTAGCAACAATATAACAATCAAAATACATTTTTGAAATGGTGATTCCAGAAGGTTCAGGTGGCTAGCCTACTAGGGAATTTTATCCCCAGTGGAGTCGCCATCTTGTCGAGTCTAATTTTTTATTTTTCTCTTTTCATTCCTAATCCGATTTATATTAGACCTTATACTCATCTAATATAAGTCATTGACTTGAACTAAGAATTTTGTCTTATTTTGGAGTCGCCACCTAACTGTAGTTGGGAAAGATTATTGGATTAGGACTAATGGAGCAAATTAATCCTAATTTGGACAACTAGTCAGCGAAGTCTCCCCTTTTCATTTTTGTGAAAGAGGAAAGGGAAAACCAGAGTTGCTGGACTCAGAGGCTAACCTATTAAAACCTTACAATTACCACCTTATTCTCCTGAAATCTAAACCATATTTTAATGTCCTTTATTGTTATTTATTTTGTTTTTACTTTTGTTGTGTTTCTGCTTATTGATTAGAAATAACTTATCCTAATATGGAAAAATGGTTTTTTTCATTCTTTTTAGAGTTGCCCCATAAGGGTGCCTACGTACCTGCTATTCATGATCAAACAAGCCGTAGTTCGCTTTTCACGAAAAACTTTAGTGGGTTTGTTAATTTTAATTATGAAAACTACTTCTGGTTTACGTTTTTATCATTTAACATTTTTTGAAAAAAATTCTAAGCCTAAGCTTGATTATTTTATTTTTGAAAAAATTAATTTAAGGAAAGACTAATTTTGGATTTATTTAAGAAAATGATTTTTCTAAGTGATAAAAATTATTTTTATTTCCTTATAATTAACCTACCTCTAATATTATTATTTATTTATTATTATTTTATTATTATTTTCCAACATTTTTTATGATTTTTATAATTCTTTTATTATTTATTCTATCCTAAACTAAACCTAAAAACACTAATCTAAATTCTAACATTTTCCTAATATTATTTTATTTTATTTTTTTGAATTATAACTAACAAATGAATAAATAAAGAACAAATAAATAAAAAATAAAAAAAATTAAGAAAATCCACTTTACTTGGGTCTGGATACGGTGTGCGGGTCGGGTTGGGTTGATCACGGCGGTTGGAGGCCCTCAATGGTGGCGTTCCAGCGACTTTTGAGGAGGTTAAGAGGTTATTTCCTAGCTTTTCGAGGGTGGAGAATCCAATGATGGTGGTGGATTTCTCCAAAAAGGTCTCCTAGTGGTGGTTCGAAGCTTGGTCAGCGGTCACGACTTGAAGAACTCTTGTGAGGCTTCGATCTCTCTTATTTTCTCTCCTTTTCTCACTTTTTATCCATGCTTTGGCTTCCTCCGCTCGATTCCTATTTATAAACGCAAGAAATTGAACTAGATAAGCTCGGATTTCCTCCGATTGAGATGAATCGGATTTGCGGTTAAATTCCTCATCCGATTTGCCTTTGATTCGTGTAAATCTTGGATTTTGTTATGATTTGATTCCATTTAGATTATCTTTATCTTGTTTTAATGAAAGATTTAGTGGATTTGTGTAAAAAAAAAAAAACGAATCAAAACAACCGAATTCCATTTCTCCCACTCGCAAGCGGCGATCTCAGACGAAGAAGAAGATCACGTGCCAAGCGCATGCGCCGTGTCGTCCAATCACGAGCTGTCATGTGTCTTGGGCAAGGCAAAAAATTGCAAAACGCGGAATTTGCTTCCCCCGTGTTTCGAACTCGCGACCTGACCCCCTTCCCCGCGTGCACGGTCATGGCTCAGACCAACTGAGCTAGCTCACTTACTCGTTTTTTTTTTTTTTTTTTCGCAATTTGCATATACGCAATGCGATTTTTATTATTTTTGTATTATTTTGAAATTTCAAAAATTTGTAAAAATTATTTAACTCCTTTTCTTATTATTTCTACAATTATTTTCCAACATTGATGTATTTTCCATATTTATTTTATTTTTTAAATATTTTTCCTATTTTTGCTAAATTAGAAGAAAAATTGTAAAAAATGAAAAAATTGAAAATTGACCATTATTAATTATTAGGATAAAAAATGGGGTGTTTACAAAGCCCTTAATAAAAAACAACTCTAAACTATGACCCGATTATAGGCCATAAGTCTTAAATGACACACTTGGGTCATGAACTTAGAAATTTAAAATAAAACTAATGGCATCTAAGTAATTTCCTATAGCCAATAGACTCAAGGCTATCCACTTTAATCAACCATATTTATTCCCTTCATACTCAATGGAAAACAACAATATTAGATTTGTCAAACCAAGCTAGTTAAAGAGAGCTCTTTAAATCAAAATAATTTCTTTACAAAATTATAAAAAATAACCTATGTTTTGATATTTTTGCAAATTCATGACTTGTGTTTTTTCTTTGGACAAACGCAAAACTTGCATTTTATCATTATTTGCTAATATTAGTCGGAGGGCATGTATTTGTTTCAAATCGTTCCATAATAATTAATTAAGTAAAATAACATTAACAAAAATATTTAATTAAAAATTCAACAAAAAAGAAATAAAAATAAAAATAAATAAAAGAGTGAAAGTTACAAAAATATGACTTGTATTTGATATGTTGGCAAACTCATGACCTTTTTTCGGTTTTTAACAAGCTCATGACTTGTGTTACATCACTCTATATTAATGTTATTAAGGGGACAATTGTCAGTTTTGTATTGGTTCGTAATAATTAATTTAATTAAATGATAATTTAATAGAAACTTATAGTAAAATGCAAAAAAAAAAAAAAAGAATAACATAAAAAGAAAAATGCAAAAAATTAAAAATCTTGGAACCTCAAGAAGCACTTGATTGATCACCTCCTAGGGAATGCAAAATCCTCTAAGGTAGTACTTGGCTAGGTACTAAAGCTACTAGTGGTAACGTGACTCATGTGTAATATATATTAAAAAGAACATTTAGCCAATAAAACCTCTTTTATTGTAATTTTTTTTCTTTTTTCTTTTTAATTATAAGATGATGGAGTTACACTGCTAACTACCATGAATGAATTGCGCTACCCACCTATGCTATTTAACACTTAGCCAACCACCACCTTGTGGTCCCCCGGCCCTTAAAATGTTTATACATTTTTTTTTTTTTCATTTTCTACATTTTCTCTCTCTCTCTCTCTCTCTATATATATATATACACAAATTTTATTATATTATTTCTTATACTATTTAATTAATTATATTCAATAATATTATTTTATAAAATTAATTATTTTTAAACTAATTAGAATCCGATACGTGTCCTTAACTAACATTTAACAATTAGTAAATAAACATAGGTTATGATTTTGTTAAAATCAAAACATAAGTTATGTTTTTATAATTTTTCTATCTAATTATTAAATTAAAATTAAATAAAAATAATAAAAAATATAAATCAAATTAATCTTTATTAAGGTAACAAAAAAAAGTAATAATAATGACAATAATAATTGTCACCATAGCCCTTAAAACTATACAACAACCTAGCATCTACAAACACATAAACCCTACAAAGCTCACTTTACCCTCTATCACTATCACTACCACTAGTACCAAACCCTTCAAACTTGGGTTACAATAACCTAGAGATACCTTATTAAAATTGTAACTATTGGATACATCTCATTTTATGTGAATTGAACTTGAAGAGGTCTGTCTAAGTGAGTCATTTGAGCACACTAGCAATCCATTCGTATTGCCATCATAGGTTAAGTTTGTAAGTTTGCACATCATAGGTAGCACCTAAGAGTGGGTAAAAAAACAAACCAAACCAAATAAAAAATATATTTATTTCTTTCTTTCCTTCCTTCTTTCTTTTTTTTTTTGTCATTTGATTTAAAAAAAAAATTCTAATTTGAACCAAACAAAAAATTTATGGTTGATTTTGAGAGATATTCTGAACTAAATCATAAAACCAAGCCAAACCATTTTGAAAAACAAAATAATGTTTTAGTTATAATATTTTTTATTTTAACATAATATTTAAAAGAATTTTTAGTTTACATTTATTGAAAAGTATATTTATTTAAATTCCATGACTATAATTTAACAAACATACATATAGCCTATAGGTTGAGTCAAAATTTATACTATATACTAACTTGAGGCATAAATTAGTTATATTAGACATTTAAAATGTTTTAATTGCTTGAATATTAACTTTAACAATATCTTATATGAGATCAATATATGTTATCATTGAATGAATTTACTATTGCTTGTATGAGATTATATGTTAGGCAAATATGTTTTCTTAGAAAATAAAATATAGTTTAAATCATAAATCAAATTGAACCAAATTGAAATTTTATGATTTAGAAAAGTTTCGAAATTGAACTGTATGGTTTGATTCCAAGTGGTAAAAAATCAAAACCGCATTTTTATGATTTAGTTTGATTTAGAGAAACAATCAAACCAAACTAAACAACACCCATCCCTAGTAGCACCTTAAGTTTATACACCATTGTTGAGTCAAGTTCCTCTCAACTCACTATCAATGGGTTGCCACCTACTACAACAATGACCCCATTAGCTTTATTTGAGCATATTTGGATCATTTATTTTTTGTTCGTATTTGATCTATGTCTAATATGTGTATGGTTTGTGTAATTAACTCTTTTTTTTTTATCTATTTTGAGATAAGCACTCATGTTTGAATGGATACAAAATAGATGTTAAATAGACGAAAAATAGATGAACTAAACCAACCCTTTTTTAATTTCCTAAAGGATAAATTGGATCTCAATAACATAACAATATCTAACCTTAGTTTGATTCTTTCATATGTTGAACACACCTAAGTTTCATTCTGGAAAGTTATTAACTTTAATATTAAGATGTAACCTTTCATGGTATTTCTTCAAGTACCAAAGCATGGTAACTTGGCTTGGTTCATTAACGACCTTTCTTGAAAGATGAGCATAGAGCTTAAAAAGCTTCCTTGAACAACTACTAGAAGAAGACCAACACCCTTTATTGATCAAATCTAAAATGATAGATAAATCTTGAGTATATGTGTTGTGAATCAACCAACAATGGCTATCACGGTTTAGGAACTTGAAATGAAGCTATCAACAAGAATTATAGTCATTACATGAGAGATGGGTGTAGAATCAAGCATGGATTAGGTTGGACCCATTACTTGGCACTACACCTCTACCCACCAAGTTGAAGACCCGGTTGTTTTGCCTTTGCCAATTTTTTAAGAAAGGCATTGGCAAACCTGTCAATTCCTCTAGTCCCCACCTAAACTTCTACACACACACACACACATACATATACGTGCTTTTCAACAAATACACATAAAAATTGAGAATATTTTCCTTTTCTCTTAAATAATGTCTCATTCATTAATATTTTTCTAACAATAATAAAATTTTACAAGTTCTTTATAATATCGGTATTACAATAGAAATTCACATGTTTTTCATGTGGTGTTACTTGTATTGTTCCTTTTTCTTTAATTCTTGATAAAAGAAGCAAGTAATTTGAAGGAAAGGGAATATGGAATTTAAGATTTAAAGATAGATAAAAATAGGGATTTCTGTAATATTTCGTTTATTTCACTTCTTTGAAAAATGAATGGAAAATTTTCTGAAAATATGTGTACAATAATCATTTTTGCTATTTCTTTTTAAGGAGCTATTTGTATTGGTTATGTGTGAATTTTTTATGTTCTTAACTTGCGACGAACTATCTCATTTCCAATCCAACTCTAATGCAACAACTTGTTGGAATATCTATCTCACTTAAAAAAGACTTGACTTATGTCGAAGTTTGAACAAGTAGCTGAATTGGATAGAAGGTAGTTCATTGCAAGTTAAGGACATCGAGAACACTCAAATATCCAATATAAATAGCTCATAAAAAAGTATAGCAAAAATGATTATAGTACATATTTTCGTCAAAAAAATTTCTTACTTCAAAATTCAAAGTATTTTATGGCATTGATATTAGAATAAATGGAACATTAAAGGAACCATCATCCTCATCATCATCTAATTCTTGAACTCGATATTACTCTTCATTCCAATACCTATATTCAATATCTCAAGGTTTTAATAAGCACAAGATAAATATTACTTCAATCTATCACTTATGTCGAAGTTAGAACAAGTAGCTGAATTGGAGCATATTGGATAGTAGATAGTTCATTGCAAGTTAAGGACATCGAGAACACTCGAATATCCATATAAATAGCTCATAAAAAAGTATAGCAAAAATGATTACAATATTATATATTTTTGTTAAAAATTTTCCATACTTATCTCCAAAATTGGAAGTATTTTATGGCATCAATATTAGAATAAATGGAACATTAAAGGAACCATCATCCTCATTGTCATCTAATTCTTGAACTTAATATTACTCTTCATTCCAATACCTAGATTCAATACCTCAAGGTTTTAATAAGGACAAGATAAAGATTACTTCAATCTATCACTTTAGCGCTACATAATGAGAGACTAAATACTAATGGTGATTGTAGTACGAGCTATGGAGATACTTCAATACTTTTTAAGTGGAAAATGTTGACATCAATAAATTTAAAATTATGTACATTGTAATAACTTTGTTCTATTCCTATGTTACTATTTCATATAATAGTAATCATAATATCTTGCTTATTTTCAAAAAGTTCATATTTTGCTGTAAAAGTAGTATCACCATCTATCTATGGTATATAAATAATGATATAGTGATTTTTTAAAATACTTTAATGAGATAATCCAAACTGATCGATTATATATTTTTAATATGTTACACAACATTTTGGCCAAAAAATAAATAAAATTGTTACATAATATTCTTTTATTTAGGTAATGAATGTGCAAAACTAATTACCCAAAAAAAAAAAGTGCAAAACTGAAACCCCAAGAGGAGGAATAAGTAATGACTTCTATATAATATATATAATTGACAAAAAAAAAGAAGAGAGAAGTAGGTTGACAGGTCCTTGGGTCTTGGCACCATGACAACAATCGAAAGAATCGCCGGATCATCGCACCTGGAACTGAACCGGGGTGGTCAGACTGGTCCCTATTCCTCCTTCTGGGGACCTAGGAACAATGAGTCTGGTCAAGCCAAGGCCCTGCGCCTGGCTCTGGATGGGTGGGTGTTTGGGCATAGAACCAAGTACTGATGGCTAGATCAGGTTGGCTAGTTGGTACCGAGCAGCCCGAGTTCTGGTCATGATGCAATCGTGGGACGCCCATATGAGATAGAAGAGTCCTCATCATACCACCGGCGGCTATTACAGTTTGGAAAATTGAAGAAAAGCGGTGGCTCCTTGCGCCTGTCAACTAATGTAGAAGAGGCCACGAGGTAACAAACAAACAATCAGAGGCCATATTAATCGTCCAAATCATATTGATTGTTCAAGGATGGTTCAAGAACCACAATATTTTTCTGGGAAGGTATGAAAAGGGAGGGAAAAGAAAAATCACCTCACTGTAAGGGAAGAGTCAACTTAGGGAGAAAAAACGCAAATTAATCACAAAAGAAGCAAGTTCGAATTCCCCCTCCTTACATTAGGTTGCAGAAGAATTCCAAATTAAACGATAGACCAAATACGGAGAAGGAGAAGTCATGTATGCCATTAAATATGACACTCACGTCAATAGAACTTAATATGCAACTTAAGCAGCAAATAACTAGTTATATTCTGAGGAACAGTACAAATTTTTATGTTACAGACACAGATACAGCACCAAAACCAGAAGAAAACTTATTCGACCAAAATCCACTCCCCATAGTATCTAAGCCAGTTATTTGCCTTTCACCAACATGCACAAATGTACTGGTGAAGGCACTGGCCCAATTAAAATACATATGTACATCACGTGTTAGATGTCTATATCTGCAAAAAGATTACCTACTAAGTGAAAGAGGAAGAAAGCTGGCTTACAGATCATTATTCCACATGGAGGATATGTTGATAACCAGAGTAGAAAAGGTAAGCAAAGAAACTAGCATACATAAATATGTACAACATAAGCATAACTGTTTTAATTAGAGTCGTACTGTTTCCTTTCTTCCTGTATGGACCTGAATATTCGAGCAGCTGACTCAGTTGCAGACCTGGGATTGTGAGGAATTACTCTTATGACTCTTGTTGGCTGGTCATTGCCATTAAACTGTGATTGTGAGCCACTCTCGTTAGCAGATGGAGCCATAGGGAAAAGTGGGAGTGCATCCCTTGCTTCTGCAATGTCATATTCCTGAAATCCTTGTGGTCTTTCAATGGGACTACTTGCTGTGCTTCCTTGTATTTCACTGTCTTTGAATGCCTCATCCTTATCCCATGGAATAGCTCCACTCTTCTCGGAAGCTACATTACACGAACCTTGATGTTGCAGAGAAGTGACTTCCCCATGCAAAGCATTGGCCTGTCCATTAGAACTCGGTCCAGGAATACACTGCATTTGTTCAACAGCGGAACCTGAAACAGCAGGGACCATATCTGCTAAACCATAAGCCGGGAAGTAACCATTAGTAATGGGAGAAATACCCGGTAGAACTCCCATCCCTTGATGATTAGGTGGAAGCCCATATGCAGGATTCACAAAGTTGCTCATCATTGGAGTTGTTCTGTAAGGTCCACATCCTCCACAAACTGCTTCCATGAACCCAGGCCTGGGATATGGCTTGTAAACAAGTCCTTCAGAAGGTGACATCACAGGGATAAGCCACTGATGCTCAGAAGGCTGTTGGAAGCCCCAAAAGCTCACTGGGGCATGTGTTTCTCCTGGACGTAGCCTGTTATTTGAAGCATGGCTGGCATTTTTTGCTGAAGAACTAGATGTTTTATTAGTAGCACCTTCTCCAGCAACTTCAGTCTTTTGGTTTGGGTTCTTAAAGTCCTCTTTGTGCTTGGAAATATGTGATGGTGTTTCCACTATGTCAACTGTCAGTTTATGCACATGTGAACCTTTTGGGATAGGGTTTTCCAAGGAAGGATCTTCTAGCAAAAGATGAGGTGATGCTGCAATCAGTCGTTGTACCTATACAATACAAAAACCAATATAAATACATCTCATATGATTCATGCATTTCAATTGGCATTTTAGTATCCATAAGCTACTGACCTTTATCAGTCTGTGCAACTCAAACACTTGCACTGCAAACAATCTCTGTTGACTGCAAAAGCATGGATGTCAAACAAAACACTCAAAGAAGAATTGTCAGAAAGCAATTGTCACAATGTGTAGAGTCTTCACAACAATGTATCATCTACTAAAGAAGCTGATTGACACAAGCAAGTAATTCCATGGAATCCCGCCTTGCTGAGAACCAAAACGTCATAAAAATCTAATTTAATGACAATATACAAAGTCCATATCGTCCCCAGATGCAAAATTACTGCACACCATGGTCTTTCTAAATCACCATAGCAGAGAGCAAGGCCATCATGACCATTAAAATAGACTAAAATATAAACTAAGAAAGGAAATAGATGGGGTATGATGAGGTCCCAAGGCACCACACAAAACAGGCTCTACTACCTAGTTGACCAGCTGCTCCAGAAGTTTACGTTAACAAAAGAGGGCAAACAGTAAACACAATCTATTAAGGATATTTTAGGGAAAATAAATATTTTGTTTCTAGATCTATAATTATGCATCTTTGAGGAAATATTGTCGAAAATTGTATTAAATTTGTTAGAAATGTCCTGATCTTTTATTTTCAGAAATTTTTAGTTGAAGGCTTGTATAAATATACAATTACTGTTACGTTATTTTCCAGATATCGTAGGATGTAGTGCAATATAGTTTCCACTATTGGGATTGATTACAATTGACCTTGTTACAAATAACCACTAGAACTTAAGAATGAAAAACACTCCCGCTCACAACACTCCGGCAACCGGTGGCTGGTTCCACCAGGCTACCTCTCTCTGCTCTAACTAACTGTATATTTCTCCCCCCCTCTCTCACCTCTAACCAACTATATATATGATCCCCTCTGGTCCCCCCTTACTTGCTCTCCTTCCTCCACGTCTCGACTGCCATGGGTCCTGCTTCTCTCTCCATCACGTGCCTTTTCCTCCAGCTCAGCTCCCCTTTCCACCTCAGCCCCTTTTCCACTCCTTGATCCGGGTTGGGCCCTGCTATTTTCCCTTGCTACATTTCCCCTTTCTCTCCCCTTTTTCCTTTGATATACCATAATTTCCCGGCCCATATCAATTGCCTCCCTGGTCAAACTGTCCTTGTCCTCAAGGATGAAATCAAGGAAAAGAGATGTGAATTCTGAGCTATCCATCCATGAAGTTTGCTTTGGCTCTCCATCTTGCCATTGTATCAAAACTTGAGGAATGGCTGTCGACCCCTCTTTTCGGAACCGTTTCCCCAGGACAGCTACAGGAAGGTGTCGTGGCATTGTACTGTCCTCAACTAAATCTGGTGGTAGTTCTATGGTTGTGGAAAAAGTTCCCACCGCCTTCTTTAGAAGAGATACATGGAAGACCGGGTGTACACGGCACCCCGCTGGTAGTTCCAGTTTATAAGCTACTTGCCCGATGCGTTCCACAATTCTAAATGGACCATAAAACCTTGGGGATAGTTTAGAGGAGGAATTTTTGAACTGTGGTTTGAAAGCCACACGACGTTTCAAAAACACCCAATCTCCCACTTGATACTCCACCTGCCGCCTATGTTTATTGGCATTTCTGCAATAAACCGACTGTGCGTGAACTAGATTGTTCCTTAACTGTTGTAGAAGTGTATCTCGGTCTCTCATTGCTTGCTGCAGCTCCGGATTCCTTATTTCCTTATCAACAAACGTTGGCAGCCCTGGAGGACGCCTACCATACACCACTTCAAAAGGAGACATTTTCGAAGCAGTATGATATGCGGTGTTGTAGTGGTATTCCGCCCAAGGAAGCCACGATTTCCACTGCGTTGGTTGTTGACTTACGAAACAACGAAGATAGCTTTCCACACAGCGGTTCAATACTTCTGTTTGCCCATCTGTCTCCGGGTGGTATGCAGTGCTAAAGTGTAGGAGTGTCCCTTGCAACTTGAAAAGTTCTGTCCAGAAATGACTTAGAAAAGTGGGATCTCGATCACTCACGATGGTTTTTGGGTAGCCATGCAGTCGTACAACCTCCTTCACAAATAGTTCTGCTATTCCCTTGGCTGTGTAAGGATGTTTGACCGGAATAAACTGTCCGTATTTAGACAACCTATCCACCACGACCAATATTACATTGGACCCCTTGGATTTTGGCAACCCTCCCACAAAGTCCATGGAAATATCCTCCCAAATGGCTTGGGGAATGGGCAGAGGACATAGCAAACCAGCGGGTGCCAAAGCTTGATATTTTTTACGTTGGCATATTGAACACGCTGCTACAAAGTTCATCACATCTTTTTTTATTCCGGTCCAATATACATTTGCAGCCACTCTTCTATAGGTCTTGAGGAACCCTGCATGCCCCCCAATGGGGGAGGAGTGAAATTCATGCAGGAATATTACGGGCCACCTTGATGTTGCTGGTACAACTAGTCTCCCATGGTAGAAAAATGTCTTGCTCTAAATGAAATCCCTTGCCGGCTGACTCCTCCTTACGTAGCAACTGAGTCTTTGTTGCTAGTTCCGGATCATCCTCTACATCCTTTTTGATATTTGTTAAATCTGTCCAAACAGGTCCGGATATTTGCCGCAAGTGAACTTCTTCAAACTTTCTCAAGAGAGCATCGGCCACCCTATTTTCTACTCCTTTGCGATATTGCACCTCAAAATCATACCCCAGCAACTTAGGAAGCCAATTTTGCTGATCTGGGGTCATGATCCGTTGTTGCAACAGGTGCTTGAGACTCTTTTGGTCTGTTCGGACTACAAACCTTCTGCCCAACAAGTAAGGTCTCCAATGTTGTATTGCAAGCACCAAGGCCATCAGTTCTTTTTCATAAACGGATTTGGCCAAGGTCCTATCAGCCAATGCCTTGCTAAAATAAGCAATAGGTCTATTGTTTTGTTGCAGCACTGCTCCTAGGCCTCTTCCCGATGCATCACATTCAACAATGAAGGTGCTTGAAAAATCTGGCATAGCTAACACCGGCGCAGTGACCAGGGCAGCTTTCAATTCCTGGAATGCCAAACTAGACAGTTCGAACCAACGGAAACTATCCTTTCGGAGTAAATCCGTTAATGGCCTTGCTATCTTTCCATAATCTTTAATAAATTTGCGATAGTACCCCGATAGGCCTAGGAATCCACAAAGCCCTTTAAGGGTAGTTGGTTGCGGCCATTCCTCAATAGCACTTATCTTGGTAGGATCCATCGCTACTCCTTCCTTGGATATGACATGTCCCAAATATTCAACCTTATCTTGCCCAAATATGCATTTTTTGTTGTTAGCAAAGAATTGTTGCTGTCGTAGGACACGGAAAACTTGCTCTAGGTGCTCTAAGTGAGAATTCCAACTCCCACTATATACCAGGATGTCGTCAAAAAATACCAGGACGAATTGCCTCAGATACGGTCTAAAAATTTCATTCATCACAGCTTGGAATGTAGCCGGGGCGTTGGTTAGACCGAAAGGCATCACCAAGAACTCATAGTGTCCTTGATGGATGCGGAAGGCCGTCTTGTGGATATCCTCGTCAGCCATGCGTATCTGATGGTATCCGGATCGAAGATCAATCTGAGAAAACACGCTTGCTCCATATAACTCATCCAACAACTCGTCAATCACTGGTATGGGATACTTATCCGCCACCGTTACCTCATTAAGGGCCCTATAATCCACACAAAATCTCCAAGACCCATCCTTCTTCTTCACTAGGATCACCGGGCTAGAGAATGAGCTAGTGCTTGGCCGGATAATCTCTGCCTCAATCATATCTTGCACCAGTTTTTCTATTTCATTCTTCTGGATGAATGCATATCTATAAGGTCTTACCGATATGGGTCCCTTCCCTTTTACTAATGGAATGTGATGGTTAATGTGGCGAATGGGGGGTAAACCTTGTGGGGATTCAAAGATATCCCTGTATTGGGACAATAACCCCTCCACACCTGTTTCCTTAGTAACTTCCTCCTTCTGTGTTGATGCTGCCATCACCCATAACGCCTTACACACTTCCTTGTCACCCAGCTTCTGTAATGATTTGTAAGAAATGGGAAAACGACATAATGTAGGATCTCCACATAGTAAATATTCTCCCACGCCTTGAGTAACCTTGATCGTCATCTTGGCCCAGTTTACCTTTACTTCCCCTAATGTTCTGAGCCAAGCTATTCCCAGGATCAAGTCTACACCTTTTAATTCCATCACATAACAGTCCACAGTAGTGCGGTACTGCCCCACTTGGAGCTGCAAGCTCGAGCAAAATCCTTGCGATTTCACTGACCTCCCATCCCCCAAGGTCACCTTGAAAGGTCTATCATCCGATAGTGATAATCTCTGTTGTAAAACCCATTCCATAGACACAAAATTGTGGCTAGCACCACTGTCCACCAGGATCACAATGGGGGATGAATTTAACATACCTTACATGTTCATTGTATGGAGTTCATTAAATCCTTGCATAGCCAATAGTGACAATGACAAGGATGTCTGGGCACCTGCCTGCTCTTCCTTTTCCCCTTCGTCCTCTCCAGGGCTCTCTTCCTCCAGAACCAGCAGTTGGAATGTCTTATTTGGACAGCGATGCCCGGGGTTGAAAGGTTGATCGCATTTAAAACATAACCCTTTAGCTTTCTTGTCCAGAAACTCAGCATGGGACAATTGGCGTTGGCCCGGTCCCCTTCTGTTCCCCTCCTTAACTCCTCCATACCCAACGCCTGACGATCCCCCACCAACTATGGAATGGTCTTGTCTCCGTGGGAGGATAGCGCCCTCCCTCGGAGCCATTCGAACTTCCTCACTCACAGAACCCTTGACACCACGTAATGTTACAAGGGTGGCCATGACTCCTGAGCTGTTGTGATTCCCCCGCTGTAGGTAGTTAGCCCGAGGTGCCACTGGTTAGAAGTCAGCCCGACCTCCAATGCCCTGCTCCATTGTCAGAAAGATACCACAGTCGAATTCCTTTTCAATCTTAACTGCCAAATCCATTGCTCGCTCCAAGGTTATGGGAGCAAACATATCCACCCGTGTTTGGATGGGGTCTCGCAGCCCCCCTAGAAAGTATCCCAACAGCTGCATTTCAGGCATTTCCGGAGCATGGGATATTAGGGATTCAAAATCCTCAATATATTGCTGGACCGTGCCTACTTGTCTCAATTGGGATAGACTCTTAAAGAGGTTAGATGCCAACCATCCTCCATATCGCTTCATGAGCTCTTCCTTCAGACGGAGCCAGGTTAGATCCGCCTCCCTTCTTTGGAACATCCGAAACCAATGGTTGCACCGGCCTCTCATGCACATGGAGGCTAGCACCACCTTCCTCTCCTCTCTAGTTTGTTGTGCGGAGAAATACTGCTCCGCCATCAAAATCCAGTTGGAGGGATCCTCCCCATCGAACTTTGGCAATATGAGATGTGAGGCGTTGGATCGAAATTCCTCATCCGTCATTATTCTTACTTCTCTTCCGATGTTTGCTCCTGAAGGATTGTCCAAGGGCTGTGGATCCACCACTTGCTTCCCCTGGCCCTTTGTCACGGTGGTGCTACTCGCCGAAGGTCCCCCGGCTTCTTTCTGGTGCCATAGATCTTCCATTAGTTTATGGATGCGATCCATCTTACTATGTATAGCTGTAATCTCCCCTCCCAGATGTCTCTGTTCTTCCCCCATTGCTTCCAATTGTTGCTGCACATTTGTGACTTCTAGGTGCATTCCTTCAACATTCCTCTCCAATAGCTCCACTCGATTATCCATCCGTGTCATTCCTCAATTAGTAAACGCTCTCGTGACTGGCGTCTTTCGTTTCCCGGCAACGGAACCAAGATTGTTACGTTATTTTCCAGATATCGTAGGATGTAGTGCAATATAGTTTCCACTATTGGGATTGATTACAATTGAGCCTGTTACAAATAACCACTAGAACTTAAGAATGAAAAACACTCCCGCTCACAACACTCTGGCAACCGGTGGCTGGTTCCACCAAGCTACCTCTCTCTGCTCTAACTAACTGTATATTTCTCCCCCCCTCTCTCACCTCTAACCAACTATATATATGATCCCCTCTGGTCCCCCCTTACTTGCTCTCCTTCCTCCACGTCTCAACTGCCACGGGTCCTACTTCTCTCTCCATCACGTGCCTTTTCCTCCAGCTCAGCTCCCCTTTCCACCTCAGCCCCTTTTCCACTCCTTGATCCGGGTTGGGCCCTGCTATTTTCCCTTGCTACATTTCCCCTTTCTCTCCCCTTTTTCCTTTGATATACCATAATTTCCCGGCCCATATCAATTACTATGTAACATAGCACAAGCTGATGAAAGTATTGTGTTTTATCTCATGTTATCTTTGTTTATGAAATTGGAGATTTCCCTTTAACAAGCTGTTAAAAGTAGAGATAAGAGAACTCTCTTTGACAAGCCCTCACCTTGTGCAAGTAAATCAACCACTGACTAGATCCTGTTAGTTCATAACACATTCAGGATTCTTTAGCAGACAAAACATCACCACACACACCAAAGTCACCTGTCATGACAACACTTGCTTTTTAAAAATGCAGGTCCAACAAATAAAGTAAAATGACTACAATGTCCAAATAATTTCTCATTATTGAAGGAGTTGATGGCACCAGAAAGAAAATAATTATAGCATTTATATCAAAAGGAAAGAATGGCATGTGGTTACACCCCTTTTGTGAGAAAAGACATATTATCAACTAAGTGAGCTTGAGACAATAATTTAGTCAATAACAAGAAATTGGTCCAGTGCTCAAGTCATAAGATCCAGGACCACAGATTGAACAAGATGCTGGGTTTAAATCCTGCCAACATTTCTTTTGATTACCCAAACAATACAATTTAAACTGATGCATGGATGCACAAGTTTTTCATGTATTAGAGGTGGCTAATTCACTTACAGCCATGTCTCAGCGTTGGGGGTGGGAGGGGTGACCCATACATTTTAGGTTGGAATATACTATTTTGTACAAGCAATGTGCCTAGATCTCTATCTTATATCTTTCTGGGGTTAAAGCATGACCCTGGGTCCTTAAATAGGTTGTTTCTCTAGGGTTTCTCAAATGTCATTGTAAATCTCTATGGGAATAACAATCTTGGAACCTACACTCCAATTTCTAGTAATTGCCATGAAATGACATCAAGTTTTTCTTCTCAAGTCTCCTCGCATGACTTTATACAGGTCCCACTGCTTCCACCACCATCCCCAAGGGCTCAAAGCCATCAAAAGCCATAGTAGACAAAATGAAATAATGATCAACATTAAAGATATCTCCCAAGACCTAAAGCAATGACCTAGGGGTTGAGGGACTGTCTTTTCCAAGACCTGATTAATATACAAAAACTCAGGTTGCCTATTCATACTGGTTGGCCACTCACAGAAAAGGACATCAATCGGTCCTCAGAACCACTAGGTGGGGCCAGCTATATTGCACTCTGATCTTTATAAAGAAAAGAAAAAGAAAAACTCAGAATGGAGGTTTTCATAGTGATTCCCCTCCAGGGTTACAGGAGGTCACTCAGCAAAAGCAGTCATGACACAACTAAAAATATTGGTGCGATGCCTTAGGAACAAGAGTACTGGAGTGATCATGGAATTGGTTATCATTTGACTTCAGGAGAAATATGATCCTTTTGTGCTACATACAATAGATAGGTCTAAATTAATGCAGAATATGTTTCTGTCGTTTAGAATATAGAAATGTGTAGCTGAAGCATGCATGGACTGAACATTTAGCTGTGGTTAGTAAGAGTATAAGCTAAAAATATAGCCATAAAGTAGCTAAGACAACAACTTTTATCAATTATCAATCCATCTCCTTTTTCGCAAGCGCAAATAGGGAGTGATAAATTGAACGTGACATATCATACCACATATGATGGAGGGTAGGTTACAGTCATTATGTCACACTAACACTACACAGAAATGCATTGGAAGTGTGCATCTACAGTTGTGCTTAGAATTTAAGTATTTTGGGATAAAACATAGCGAGTGTCCTGATGCCAGAACTTCTAGAGACCTGCAGTAGTAGTTGCTGTATTTTAAGTTAATACTGATTTTACATAGAGGCACATTTCACTCTCAAACCTCCAATAATAAAGGGCATTTTACAATTTCTTTTTGGGTGAAATGCCAGATTTTCATTAATGATTTGAAGAGTACAAAATCAACTGTACAACTGAGATGGAACTCACAAGAAACCTAAAATCTCAAGTAAAACAACAAACAAAAACAAAAAGGTGCCACAATTGAGACCTTGGCACTAACAACGATAGAGAACTATCCAAGACAAAAGCAGATATAAAACAGAACAAATCCACAAGGAACTATCGATAGGAGTAAAACAAGACAACAAAAGGCGAGAAACATCTTCAGCAGCACAAATAATGAACCTTGGGGCTTCTCATGGCTCTGTGTAGGCTGGAATTGCTCAGGCTACCAAAAAATTCATGGAGTGTCAAATGGTCATGAATGTACTATGGACTAGATTGCTTGAGACAGGAAAAGGCTAGCATTATGTATACAAGGCATTGGCCGTTATAGAGCATTTGGTTGCAAATGGCTCTGAATGTGCTGTTGATGACATCATAGAACACACCTTCCAGATCTCATCACTCTCCAACTTTGAATATGTTGAACCAAACAGGAAGGATATGGGAATCAATGTGAGAAAGAAGGCTAAAAATATTATTGCCCTCTTGAATAATAAAGATAGAATACAGGAAGTAAGAAGTAAAGCTGCAGCAAAGCATGACAAGTACTTTGGTCTCTCATCTACCAGAATTTCATAAAAATCAAGTGCTTCTGTCTTTTGCAGCAGCATATGAGAGCAGTGGACATTATGGAGGCATGAGTAGTACAAAAGAAGGTATTCTACAATTTCAGTCAATTGTTTAAGACACACTAAAGCTTCACTAGATGTCGCACAAATTTAGGTTTAGAAGAAACATTACTCTTCAAATGTAGAGTAAAGATTTAACAAGTATATCTATATTAAGCCACAATCATTTCTTCATCTTTAGTGTCTATTGGTCATCCGTTTTTATTTTGCCAAAGAGCATTCTTAAAATGTTGACCATGAAGATGAAGAGAGATTTAACAAGTAGATCTATATTAAGCCACAATCATGTCTTCATCTTTAGTGTCTATTGGTCATCTGTTTTTATTTTGCCAAAGAGCATTCTTAAAATGTTTTTTTTTTTGGATAAGTGCATTCTTAAAATGTTGACCATGAAGATGAAGAGATTCCTTTGGAATGGTAATGATGAAGATAAGGCTAGATCTAAGGTGGATTGGGATACTATTTGTAAAACAAGTCACAAGGAGGCCTTGGTATCTTAGACCTGGAAGTGTGGAACAAGGAGGCTTAGTTAAACACATCTGGTATGTGTGTGGATCACAAGGATGCGCTTTGGCTAAGCTGGCTGTGCTCTAAGCTGGTAAGAGATAGGAATTTCTGGTCTTTAAAAATTTCAGCAAGCTCCCCTTGCTCGTGGTGCAAGATCCTCTAGATGCACCCTCTAGCTAGCTCTTTGTTCAAGTGGAAAGTGGGAAATGGTAATACTATCTCCCTTTGCTATGACAATTGGCATCCTAAAGGAATGCTGGTTTTGTGGTTAAGTGAAATGACCATTTATTCATCAGGAATTCCAAAAGAAGCAAGACTATGTAGCATTATAAATGGAGATGGCTGAGATTGGCCTTTGGGGGACTTGTGGGACGAGGTGAGGGTGGAATTGGGAGGAGCTCTTAATGCACAAATCAATAGTGATGATATGCTTGTATGGATAGAGAAACCTTCAGTGAATTTCTCCATCAACCACTCTACAATAGCATAGGAGCTTGGTCCCTTGGTACTTCTTTGCTTGGAATAAGAAAATGGCCCCAAGATTTTCTTTTTTCTTGTGGTTGGTTGCACGGTAGAAGCTATTTACACTTGACAAGCTATTGCTTTGGGGTCTTGTTAACCAGAACAACTGCCACTTATGTGGAAGGGAGGAAGAATCATACTATCACCTCTTTTTTAAGTGTGATTTTGTATGTGAGATTCGAAGGAAGTTGGAGGAAGTTCTGCCCGGATCATCAGTGTTACCTTCTCAAACTGCAAATATCTAGGACTTCTTTAATTTTCTAGGTCCTAGGCTTTTAGCTCATTGGAAATTAGTTATTGGCTATGTTATTTATTATGTATAAGACTAGGTTTGAGTTCTCGAATTGCTGGGGATAGGATATTACCCATACAGTTCTTTTTTGTCTAGTTATTAGTAGTTACTCCCCTTGTGTTCACTAGCCAAGTCCTTGATCTTAGTACCTTTTTTGTTTTGTGGTTGTTAATATTGAGCTTGCAGGTATCCTTGGGAGTTCTTGTGTTGTACAGTGGCCTTTGGCCGGTTTTAACTTTTAATGAAACATACAAGCTAACATTTCATCCAAAAAAAAAAAATGTCTTAATCTTTAGCTTCCAAATTTCCAACTTTCCCAAAGTTAAAACTGACTGATTTTCTAGATATTTTCTCTCATCTACTTATTATTTAGCATTTTAAAAGGATGTCTCTTCCTTATTTATAGCACCATTTGCCCATTCTTTCAATAAAGTCAAATCATCAATGAACCACTCATAATGACAGTTTTACTTGGCAGCTTCATCAGTGCATGTGGAAATTATCTCCTGATTGACAGGCATTTTGAAAATTTAACAATCAGTAAGATCTCACTAAGTAAATACAAAGCAATGAATGCAAAAGGTGTATTCAGTGGTGCAGCACCAAAATTGAAGCTAAAGACAGATAAAATTTACTTGACTTAGAGAAATGGATGGAGAATTACTTGACAATTGCACTCCTTGCCTTCCAGAAATGTTTCTGGCCTATAACTCCTAAAATATCATCAGGAGAGATGTTGAAGCCAGCAACAATATTCTTCAGGGAGGCCAAAGGCACATTAGTAATCTCCTCAGCATTAGCTATGAGCAGTGGATTGCTACTCTTGTCCTGAGCATATTTATAATTATCCCCAGGCTCAGTTGCACAGCAAGGAACTTCTCCAGCAGGAGAATTATCTGTAAGTCTTGAATGGATTCCTTTCTCACTGGTTGTCAGAGGTTCATTACCATCACAGTGTCGTGGTTGACCTTCTGGTTCTAGCTGGTTGTCAGCTCCATAATCCTGCAGTGACCCAGCCCCTGTATCATCTAATCTGACAAGTTGATCTTGAGACTCTTGATTTCCAAATACAGCACCTTCATTAACTGTACACTTGACTCTATCTTTAGCCAATGAGTTCTTAGCAGACTTTATGGAAGGATCACTACTGAGTACTTTTTGACTAAAATCTTCTTGACTCTGGCTCCTAGAGTATCGTCTCCGATTATAAGCCACTGCTTGAGACTGCCATGAGTCCTTGCTCAAATTACTTCTAACCCTCATTGAGTGGTGTGAACTACTAGGACTAAATGAGGAGTATTTCTCCCTGCCATGGTGACTTCTACCTTGACCAGTCTTTGACCGAAAAAACACAGGCACTGTGTAATCATCTTCATTTCTTACTTTCTTTCTATGAAATACTTCTGATGGAGAGGCATTCATATGTACAAAGGATTGGTTATTCATACCCACTCCATCAGAACTTTGAAAAGTAGACTTCTCAGAAAGATGAGCTGATATTGGTGGTGGATGGTGAATTGGGGAGAAGTTGCGGTCATAGGCACTTCCCTAGTCAGAAAAATATTATCAGAGTGATGAAATAGCTTTTTTTTGGGGGGGAAAGAATAAGAAATTACTGCAGGCATAGCACAAAATGAGCCAAAATTCTTTATCAACTTAACATGCTAGCCACAGAGAAGACTTAAAATGACTACATATAAGAGTAGTGCAGAAATGTTGATTGAGCAAATTTCAAGTTTCAAGAAAATGGCAAAAGTGACGGCAAAACATTGCAAAGCACATCAGATTTTTTATGTAATAAAATTTTATTGAGATAAAACTGCTTGTAAACACAAGGTATGCAACAATGGAGCCAAAGGCAAAAAGAAAAGAAAAGGAAGCAAGTATTTACAAAGCTGCATAAGTCCAAACTGATATATGAAGCCAAGAAATCGAGAATTCATGTCTCCACATGCAACTTTACCATATTTGCAGTTTCTTTACTTCCACAAGCATCAAATAAGAAAATCACCCATGGTGTTTGAGGGAATGAAGAAGGAAATAGAAGAAAAGCACATTGAATTATATGTCTAATGTGATACATTTACACATCTTTGCATCTTCTTTTTTTGAGTAAGATGAGATTTTTTTTTTGGATTTTCATTATAATGACAAAGAGCTGTTACAAAGAAAAGGAAGCACACAAGAAACCTACAACATCAATCTAGACATCAGAAGACAAAGGGATGGCTAGGTCCTATTGCATATATCTAAAGCAGGTAGAACTTTTTGCTATGATCCTTTCATCTTCTCATTGATTGGATTCATTTTTTAGTCCAAGTAAGGTGGAACTAGGGCTGGGAATTCTGCACAAAAACACGATGCTACTGGCCTTCTCATTTGTCAGAGCAGTTCTTAAACTACAAGACTACATTCATACATCACCAAAATCTTCATTTCATCCCATTTTAGTTCTCATTAAATACTTCAGTTTTGAATGAAGATATTGGACTGCAAACCACTTATTCAAGTTACCTATAATAGCCCAGAGTCTGTTGACAGCAATGCCAATAATGGCCATGATAACAAAATCCAAGCCCGGAATCCAAAAATCTCATAAAATAAAAACAACAAAGCACAAAGAAATAAAAAAAAACCATTTAACTTAACAAAACATGCTACCAAATGGGTCTTCTTAACAAGTTATCGCTCCACAGGAGAAACTTTTCATTTTTTATGCACTTACTTTTCCTTAACAGGTGCTCAGAAAGCTCTTAGCATATCCATACTTAATAACAGATTTTTCCAGAGAAAAAAAGTTACGAAAGGTAAAAAGTTTCTTGTTTCCAATGTTAACAAGTGGTTCGGCATCCCTTCAACATTTTCCCGCTAAATAAACTATAGAGCAAACACACACATGGAATCATTAAAAATATATAAGAAAAGGGCATATATCTACAAGGATCATATGGATTACCTGACTTGGAGATGCTGGAGGAACCAAATGGCTAGTTTTACTCGGATTGAACCTCTGGGAAGGAATACTAAGTTGTTCATAAAGAGCCATCTTGTTTCTTGGAGGTGCTCTAGGTCCTCCTTTATCAGCATCATTCACATGTAATCTTGGGAACATAGGTTCCATTATTTTTTCATCTTCTCTTCCTCTCTTCATCTCTCAAAAGTTATACTTCAACGTCCACCCAACAAAACCATACATGTAGAATTTAAAGTAACTTTCCATCAAAAAGGATCCCATATATGCTAAAATTCAATTGTAGGGTAAAAATCAATCTTTACGAGCCCAGTAATGATAAGAGACAAAGCCAACTCCAAAATTCTCAAAGACCCAGTATTTGAAAACCAAAACCCACATGCAAAAGCTCAAAATCTAAGCAGATCAGTAGCTAAAAAAGGATCTTTCCCAATTAAAACTGTAATTTTTCCAAGTTCATGTCGGTTAATCAGCTTAGAGGAAGAAAAGTAGTGAGCTAATAAAGAAGAGAAGAACAGTGCGCGAAATGTTTACAGATAGAGATAGAATAGATTCGAGATGAAAGAGGAGAACGAAGATGCCAAGTATAGCTCAATCATAGCACAGTTACATTAGGGATTCCTCAAAAAAAAAAAAAAAATCAGACTAAAAAAGAAAGAAAGAGAAAAAAGTTTCGAAAGTGCACTCCGTTTTGGATAGACTTATCAAGCTCCATATGCCGTCTACGTATATTAGATTAAATAAATCGATTGAGAAACAGACATCGGTGATGTAAATTTGATATGGATATGGGCCTCTTTATTGTACCTAAGATTTGGTTTGATTAAGTTGGCCAATTAATGTGATTGCCCTTAAGCTGGTGATGACAACCTTTTATCCCATTGTTTTCTTGATGACGCCTTGAGGAGGGTGGGACATAACCACGATGTGGGGGAGGGAAACAAATATAATATCCAAAAGTCCTGGTATGTGCATTAACTTTCAATTTAGATTGATTATGTTTGAATTTTTCTTTCTCTTTTATTATAATTATTAAAAAAATAAAATATAATATTTTTAAAAATAATTCTCAAAACATAGTCAAATCGAAAATGTTCCCAAAAATTACAGTATATGAATTTCAATTTTAATATTAAGTCAGCTTACTTATGATGAAATCCTTACTTAACATTTTATTTTTTTACTTAACATGTTGAGTAAGATTTTTCATCGATTTTTTTCTTTTTCTTTTTCATAAAATTCTTATTGTAATTGCCCACTATCATGTTTGAGTTATGAGCTATCTACATTGTCCATTCTTTAGCCACCCAAAGCCAAGAGTAGCTAAAAAACAACCAATAAGATTTAGGAGAACATCTATAAATATTGTGTTTTTTAAAAAATAATTTCAAAAAAAATTATACCCACAATAATTATTCTAAAAATAGGTTTTGGATATGCGGATCCGATCTGCATGTGACTTCTTTTATTTCAAAATTTACAAAACTGAAGGTGCACACCGGATTTACGCCTTCAATACAACTCACTACCATGTTTGGGTTATGAGCCATCTACATTGTCCATTCTTCAGCCACCTAAAGCCAAGAGTAGCTAAAAAAACAACCAATAAGATTTAGGAGAACACTTGCAAATATTGTAATTTTTTAAATAATTTCACAAATATTGTACTCACAATAATTATTCTAAAAATAGGTTTTGAAAGTACGAATCTAGTTTGCATGTGACTTCTTTTATTTCAAAATTTACAAAACTGAAGACATAGACTCGGTGTACGCCTTCAATTCTGCCACCTCGAAGTAATCTCACCGTCTATTTTTTTTTTAATTTAATATCTTTTGATAGGAATCAAATTCCTACAGGACCTATCACTAGAGCAAAAGCCAAGAGATTAAAATTTTGGCGATGAGGGTTCTCTTTGAGCAATCAAACCTCAAGAATATTTGTTTAGTATCTTCTTTTCTATTTCATATTTATTGTGCATTCTAGCAGATACACTTGTTGGTTTTTACAGGACAGTGGATAAATTTGCTAAAGCTTAGTTTATGGGTTATTTATGGATCTACAAAAATCAAAGAAGAACCAGCCACTTGAAAATCACTTGTACTTGTAATTTGTTGCTTTTGGAACTGGCCACTTAAGTGACTTATTTGTAATTTTGTGTTATTTTTACCCTAATTGGAGCAAGTATAAATATTTGCTAACTAGGGTTTTGAGGGAGTTTTTTTTGAACATTTTGAATTGAAACACTTTCTTTGCCATGAGGGTTCCTTTGCTTGCAAATAATCTCTTATCAATTACACAAGTGAAATTGTGGTGGGATTAACTTGATTAGATTGTGAGTAATATTAATCTTTATCTTGTTGTTTTCAAATTGTATTTAGTGAGTCATATTTAGGTGCAATTTGTTGGTGACT
The DNA here is from genome assembly GCA_037954665.1 of Laguncularia racemosa. Lineage (NCBI taxonomy): Eukaryota > Viridiplantae > Streptophyta > Magnoliopsida > Myrtales > Combretaceae > Laguncularia > Laguncularia racemosa. The sequence continues at coordinate 3,198,389 of JBBMOL010000033.1, read as the reverse complement.
TGTTGTTAGCCATGTGAATTAGGATTCATCCATTTCATATTTGAATTACTTCAATTTGAGTGGAATTCTAGTTCATTTCTTTTGTTATCCATTGCTACTTTTACAATTGCTTTATTCCTCATTTCAATTTAGCATCAAGCCTTTGAAATCACATGAATTAGGGATCATTGGTGAAGTTAGTGATCACGTCAATTGTTGATTAGATTTTATTGATCATACCATTTATGGATGTGTTTACAATTCAATTAGTAAGGCACATCATCTTTAAAATTGACCGTCTATTGAAAAAGTAAGTCATAGACACTACAATGTATTAAATTAATAATATAAATAGAAAGATAGAAGAAATTTATTTTTATTTTCCCTTTTGCAAACTCCATCGTTTTTTCTCTCGTTCAAAACAAGAAGAAGAAGTGCTTGTGCAAATCGAAGAGGTGGAATTTGTGTAGATAAAAGAGATAAGATTTGAATGAATATACTGAGAATCTCGTCAATGATTAATCAATTTTGGTATTTTTTTAGATAAAAAGTTGAGGTTTTTTTGTTACTATGTTTGATATTAGTATTTGAGGAAATTGTTGCTGTAATGTTATGTTTTATAAAAAAAATATTATTGCTTGTTGTTAATTTGTAATGTGTTAGACATAATTTATGTAGATCCCCGTAATATGTAACATGCGATAATCAATCTTTAAGCTGTATGAGAATACTTTATATTGACGAAAAATTTAATATTATTTGTAAATATTAAATTTAAAATATCATTTGTGTTGTTATGGAAAAATATTGTAAGAAAAATTTATAATTTCTAGTTTATGAAATAATTTTTACAATGTTCTTGTTTAGATGTGTGATTTTTTTATTGCAAAATATGGCAAAAAAAATTAAAATTAAAATTGATGCGGAAATATGTGAATTTTTAACTAATTTTTTCAATTTTTTATTTAAAATTGTCTTTTTTTTAAAAAAAAAAGAAGAAGCTGATAATATGTATTTATTATGGATAAGAAAACAATGGTTGACTACGTAAAATTGATGATCTACATGTTTGAAAATATTGTGGCCGATAACTGGAGGTTAGAATATAACAAGGATCTGGTCAAGAAGTTAAAAATGAAGAAAAATGTCAACTACACCGAATTCTTATAGAGAGTATGCCGGAACATTAGAGTCGATCTAACTAAAGTGAGGGTTGAGATAATTCACATGCATCATGTGTTCTATGGGAGCAGTACATCTTATACCTTCATGGCAATTAGAGATGATGAAGATGTTGAAAGTTTCATTAAAATAGTTGAATCTTATGAAGATTGTAGCATACAATAGTTGTACTTTAAGCAGCCACATTCATCACATAACATGGAAGAAATGCAACTTGAGCCATCAACATTTGAACCCTCAATTCCAATCTCGATGGAAGGCAATGATGAAAATGAAGTAGATATAGCAGTTACTTCGGTATTACAACGACCAGAGACATGTGATTCATACCTGATTCGTTTGGGAGTAGAAACTACTATAGATACTGATGTAGGAATAAATGTTAAGGAGAAAAGTACCAATAATGAGGAGAAAGTGAAAATGATGGAAATGAAGTACTTGAAGAGGACTCTCCAACTATACCTGCATACTCGACATAGCGAATATATTAATTAGAGCAGGCTGAACCACCAAACATAACAATTAGAGATCCTATTATGTATTACAACATTGGCGATGATGATAGTTATATTTATTTTGAGTAGGAGTAGAACAATATTTGTAGCGGTTCGAGCAGTAGTGATGATTTGTACAAGGGCATGAGATTCAAAATAAAAGTATATGTGATTCAAGCAGTGAAGTCTTACCACGTGAAGAACCATTACAACTTCATCGTTATAGAGTCTAGTATGTTACTTTGGTCTATTTATTGTTTGAGAAGATACGATGGTTGTAAATGGAGGTTTTGAACTCGAAAGAAGAAGTTGGAAGGCATGTTTGTAGTGACGAGATTTGAGGGTCTACACACATGCAATAACTCGCTGATTATTCAGGATCACTCGCAGTTAGATTACAATATTCTTGCTAGTGGGTTTGTAAATCTTGTTAGGGACAATCTTAATATAAAAGTTATGGAGATTACTTCTATCGTTGAATAGGAATTTGGCTATAAGATAAGTAGGAAACGGGTTTGGGAGGAAAAGAAACAAGTTATTAAGCATGTGTACGGGAATTGGGAGAAGTCATACAATGAACTCCCTATTCTTCTAAATGCCATAAAGAATACAAATCCCGAAACACGAATTGATTGGGGGTAGAGCAAATCAACTACCCTTGGGTTATCTACTCTAAAGTGGGTATTCTAGGCATTTGGACCGTACATTGCAGCATGGAGATTCCTTAGACCAGTCGTTATCATTGATGCAACATTTCTATATGGGAAGTACACTCACAAGTTGTTAATTGCTTGTGGTGTTGACGACAATAACCAATTACTTCTGCTGGCATTCGCTCTTGTAGATCAGGAAACGATTGAAACATAGGGCTGGTTTTTGAGGAAATTGAAGGAATATTTTATTAGCGATTGTGCAAGTTGTGAAACAATTTGCCTCATATTGGAAAGATACATCGGCATCAAGTTAACGGTTGAAGAAGAAGCCAATGGATGGCGCCCTCCATTTGCGGTGTGGCGGTTTTGTTTATGACACCTTGTAAGCAACTTTAACTCGGCACATAAAAACTTGCAATGCAAGAGGTTGGTTACATATACCGAGTTACAAGCACAAGCTCGAAAGTTGAACTTTATGATGGAGTAAGTGGGGATCATTAAGCTTGATGCACTGGACTAGTTTGACGACCTGTCTTTGCTATGTGAATGTTGGCTCATGACGGTTGCTATAGGTTTGGGTATATGACTTTCAATATTGTTGAAAGCTATAACTTTATGTTGAAGGGAGCTCGAAGGTTACTTGTGACTACTTTGGTAAAGAAGACATTCTATAATTATATGGGGTATTTCGTGAAGAAGCATTCGTAGGCTTTGAAGAATATAGCAAAAGGTAGAATTTTCACTAAATATGCAACTGAAAAGATCAAGAGATAGAGTTCACAAGCTAGCAACCATAGGGTCATAAACCATAGCAGGTAGGAAAGACCTTTTTAAGTGCTCACTAGTAGTCATTGTATACCGAGCGGGTTGAGGGGAGGGGGCCGAATGTACATGGTTAACTTTGCTTGTAGCACATGTAGTTGCCAAAAGTGGCAAATATATAAAATCCCATGCTTCCATGCCTATACAATATGTGAGTCAATCAAGCTTGACATAATGCATTCTATACCTAATTGGTACAGGTGGATGCACTAGGAGCTGACATATAGGATGCACTTTATGCACATAGGTGATGAGCTCAATTGGGAGCCGATACACTTCTTGTCACTTCGCTCAAGGAAAAACCTCGCACAAACGAAGGAAAAATCGAGGCAAAAAAGATACCACATAAAGATAGACATTAGGGAGTCTCCAAATAAAATTACATGTGGACTATGCTAAGGAGAAGGTCATAACAAAAGAACATGCCCACATCGACGCGATATTGGTAAACGATTAGTACCAATATGCATGATTTCACGAATATCTATACATTGCATGTGTAATGCTAACATTATCTGTTTCCATTGTGCAAGTTACGTGAAGGGGATCATTCATGGAGGTTAGCAATTCTTCTGCATTCATGCATACATAAGTTGTAATTTTTTAAGATGTTGTAATCACTTATTCCTTTTTAATTTTACTATATACTTTTTAACATTTTTTTTCATAGTTGTTTGTAAGCCTTTTCAATATTTATTAGATTTATCGAACAATGTTAGGCAACGTTAAACAAATTCATTAGACAACGTTAATTTCTATATATGAGGTAGTAGATAATGGTAAGAAATTTATCGCCTTCACATATTAATTTACATCAACTAAAACATCAAATGGAAGCTATACATATGAAATTAATAACAAAAAATAGATTCATATCCTATCTTTTCCCTTAGTGAACTGTCTAGCCAGTTGTATAAATGCGTTTGTTGACTCTCTTGATAACCTTGAACATGGAGCAAGAGGAGCTTATGAGTCCTGTATTGATTGCTACTGGGGGGTATCGTTAAACACTCCATTTTGCACTACGATTTAATGATTTGTCCTAATACATAGGTTGTTTACCGGAGCGTTTCTTTTGCAGGGCCTATAGTGTTGGGACTAGGCCACCGATGGAATGACAATGAGGTGTCATGTATGTGCTAAAAATCAAGCACGAGTTATCGTACACCACATCAATATTACCCCCTTATGATGATGCATGAAATGAAGACTATGCGCAGCTATTTTAATGGTTGTGTTAAGATCTGATAATAGGCAGATTTGTCTTAATGTATCACCCTGTATATTATAACAAAACATAAATAAAATAAGGAACTGTTATGCAATTAGCCTGTGTGTTCGATATATCGTTGGCTGAGTGACCCATACCACTGCATGTATTCCTTATACACACCACTAGGCCCCTCTATGTACAATACCCGATCTACACGTTATTCTCATAAGGTTATATGTACGACATGCTACACTAGCTAATTCCACTCGCAGGTTGATTTGATGGAGATTTGGCAGCGTGTTCACCGGTTGTGGGATATATTGAAACCCCCCAAATTGCCTTGCCACTCGGTTGGGGTAATGTCACTCAACTATGTGGAAACATATGAATGGAACCCTAGTGGTTCAAATGTGCATGCCGCTTCTATAGAAATGTGGCAGGACATTAATTAGATTCCTAGAGTATGGTTCCCATTTGATCTGAATGATAGAAAATAATATTTAGTGTTAATGATCAATATGATGAATTGGAAATAAAATAAAAAAAATTTGGTTACTAAAATACCTATGCCATGTTTTGCCTATCGAGTGCATTCCGATATGCGCCTAAAACATAAGTTAGATGAAACTGAGTGTCCTTTTGTGTGTTCTAATGTGTAGCCAAGGGAGCTCCACTTTCTATAATTAGTTTGTGCCGGGTAAGAGGCGCTATGTGGGGTAATCTTTCCCAGGCCCACACTTGTAGGAGGATGAAAACCCCTTTAATCTCATGTGCCGATGGCGATGACGTAACATAAAGTTGATGATATAACCAGACTAGACACGTGAACCCTTAGCTATATGACTTAGTAATGTCGAAATGCTCTAGCAGAGGCAAAAACATTGCGTGGATGAGGGCATTAGATTTATCGGCAAAGATAAATCCCCTTAAGATTTGCAATATATATGTATGTGTATCGCGATGGATTTGCTTTGCTTTAGCACCTTCTAGAAGGATCCAGAACATATCATGCAGCTACATTATGCTAATGTGACCCCCTTTACTGCTAGATCTCGACCTTGCACCTAGTAATATTTCACATATTATACCCTAATCTAAGTAATTACTTCCTGTAATTGCCTAACCATCAACGGGGAGGCCTAATTGGACCTCTACTTCCTGCAGGATGATAGTAAACTCCCTTGTCGGCATGTGAAATGTGTACGTCTTTAGCCTTAATTGCTCGTCCAATGCAATTATCATTTGCCGATCTAATGGAATGGATGGTAGGCGGCTTACACCTTTAAATCCTACTAAATGCATGTATGACTCCATTTGATGATCAATGGGGATGATGTGATAACTTACGACGTCAAATGGCGAGGGTCGATTCATCTTGCAGGATGATAGTAAACTCCTTTGTCGGCATGTGGAATGTGTATGTCTTTTGCCTTCATTGCTCGACTGATGCAGTTATCATGTGCCAATCCAATGAAATGAATGGTAGGCGGCTTACACCTTTGAATCTTGCTAGATGCACGTATGGCTCCATTCGAGGATCAATGGGGATGATGCGCTCGTTGTGACGGAGTGACAACTTACGGCATCGAATAGCGAGGGTCGATGGATCCTAAGATGATAACAAGTGAAATGTTATACTATTTGTAATGCAGCATAAAGTAATCAACAAGTTAAAGGTCGTTTACCTCTCTATCCCAAACGGCCTATGATCGAAATCCCTCCTACTACATCAAAACTAAAGAATCGAAGGGTCCAAGCTTTATCTATTATGCAAAAAAAATAGTAAATGTCACCATTATTATCAAAAAATTAATTAATAACTTATTAGCGACTATTTACTATCTAATTAACGGTTAATTAATAGCAATCTAAGTTTACAACTACTTTTATAATAACACACAAAGATATTATATTTATAATCAATACTAAATTTTTTAATAATTAATTTTCTGACAATTAATTAATAATATATTAACGACTAATTATAATTAATTCACAGTTGATTAACAATAACTTAAATTTACAATTGCTTTTACAAAAACACACAAACATATTACATTTACAATCAATTCCACATTTTTCACTACTTAATTTTCTAACAATAAATTAATGACATATTAACAACTAATCACTGTTAATCAATGGTTAATTAACACCTTAATTTTACAACTACTTTTACAAAAACACACAAACATATTATATTTACAATTAACATAAAATTTTTCACTAATTATTTTTTTAATAATGAATTAATGACATATTAACTACTAATTATTGTTAATTAATGGTTAATTAACAACTTCATTTTATAAAAATACGCAAACATATTACATTTACAATTAACACAAATTTTTTACAAATTAATTTTCTAACAATGAATTAATGACATATTAATGACTAATTACTGTTAATTAATGGTTAATTAACAACTTAATTTTACAAAAACACAAAAACAGATTACATTTACAATCAACACAAATTTTTTCACAAATTAATTTTGTAATTATTAATTATTGACTAATTAAAGACTAATTAGTTCATCATTAATGATTATTTTTATAATAATTTTCACAATTACAAATTAAGACACTTCATTCACGAAAAATACTAAATTTTTTTATTAATTCATTTTCAAATGTTAATTAATGATATATTATTGACTAATTAATGATTAATTAATAACTAATGGTATTTTAATAAAATTAGTAGAGTACAAATAATTGCATTTAATTTTTTATGCATTGATACAAAGTAATATAATAGGAAAAAAAGTAAATTTTTCTTGACAAAAACTTACCTAAATATAGCTTTACTAAAGTTGGAAAAGTATCATGTAGATTTTTCTATACACATACTTGAACAAGCTAAACCTATGTAAAACAGAAATTAAGAAAATAAAATATTTTGAAATTGTGAGAAAGAAGAAGATGGAAGAGGAAATTAAAAGATTTAAAAATGAACATATGAACAGAGTATTTGCATTTATATTAAAACTGTCTATGCAAAATTTTTTCCTATACATTGGAGATCACATGTTATGATACTATGCAAATTTGTAGTATTACTTTATAATAATTTTTATAGGTTTACAATGTTATTTTGTAATCATTTTATAGATTTGCAAGATTTCATTATAGGTGGGATAATGCGACAAAAATATTACATAGTAAAATTTGTACTGAAGGTGTATATCCGATGTGTGCCTTCGGTTTTGCAAATTTTGGAAAAAAAGAAGTCGCAAACTAGGTCCGCACCTTCGAAACCTATTTTTGGAATAATTATTGTGAGTATAATATTTGTGATATTTTTTTACAAAACTATGATATTTACAAGTGTTCCCCTAAGATTTAAGATGATTTTTTCAAAGATCCTTTTCTTTTTAGAAATTTATTTAATTATTTTTAATATATCTATGTAACAATATTATTTATTGAATCAATTAACTCGGACCAAGCATAACCTAACACATATCCCTAATTAATATTAGTAATAAGTATTTAAACACAAGTCACCTTTTTCTTTTAAAAAAATTACCTTTTTATTGTCTACTAAAAAAAATTTCTATCTTAAAAAAAAGGGAGAAAATTCTCCAAAAATAAATACAAGCATAAGATAGTGTAGTATTATGAGTATCAAAAATTGCAAAGAAATTGATATATCTTCATGGAAAACTACATAAATAGAGAAAAAATGACTCCTGTGAACAACAAGGGGTGTGAGTAGAAATGGAAATAGGACAATTAGTAAGTTGGGAAATGCAAAATAGGTTGTATTATGGGAGAGCAAGTTGGCATTTATAATATTTTAGAGAGTTTTCATTCATTTAAATGAAGAAGAAGAAGAAGAATACACTGTAGTCTTAATGAAGACATGATTTATGTAGGATGAAATGATGACTTTAAGAATGATTTCAAATCATTTTAAAATTGTATTTTGAATGTAAAGTATTTGCACGATTTTTTTTAGATGTACTTAATAATAATATTTTTATTAAATCAATTGATTTGAACTAATTGTAACTTAACATGTATCCTCAAATCAATTTTAACATTCAATATTAGAACACAAGTCACATTTTTATTAAAAAAAAAACCAAAATATACCTCTCTAAGAAAAACCCGAAACATAGGCCAGCTTTTTGTAATTTTATCTTATAATTATCTACCCATAAAAATGCTTTATTTCCAACAAGAAAACACAATAAAAATAGGATCTTAAAAAAAAAAAATCAAAGTATAGGCAAAGAATATTGTAGTATTGTGTAGATGCATGATCAATATAAAAAATTGCAAAGAAGTGTGTAGATCTTCATGGGATGCTATGGAAATAGAGAGAGAGAGGAAAAAAAAATATTTTTAAGGACAAGGGTGTGGGTAGAAGTAGAAATAGGATGGTGAGTAAGTTAGAAATGTAAAATAGATTGAATTGTTAGGAAGAGAGTTAGCGATTGTATTGTTTTTTAGAGTTTCATTTAGGTAAACATGGAAGATAAATATGTTGCAGTCTTAACTCAATAAATGAAGATGTAGTTTTTGTAGGATGGAATGGTGACTTCAAGAACTATTTTAGATCCTTTTAAAATTGTCTTTTGAAAATTTCATATAAAATATTTGTGTAATTTATTTAGATCTGTTTAATAATATTATTTTATTAAGTTAATCATTTGAACCAACCATAGCTTGACAAATGTCCCTTTATTATTATTAACACTCGGTATTAAAGCATAGGTATACCTCTCTGTTGTAAAACAAAATACAAGTAACCTTATCACAAACATTTATCATTCTTTTGTAATTTTTCATTCTATTTATCTACTTGTAAAAATGCTTCATTTTCAATAGAAAAAAAGGGACAAAATCCTATAGAAAAATCAAAGTATAAGCATATGATAATGTATTATTATTGTACATGCATGATCGTATCAATAATTGCAAAAAAATGAGTGGATCTTCATGAAAAGCTACAAAATTAAAGAAAAAAAAAAGATTCCTAAGAATAACAAGGTTGTGGGTAGAAGTAGGAATAAGACGGTAAGTAAGCTAGGTGTAGACACCCCATTTTTGCCCCCGTTTAGATTAATTAACACAAAGCTGAGTTTATGAGATAAATAATAATACATAATAAATAAAAATAATAAAAAATATATACAATGATAAAAAGAACTAAGCAAAAATGAAATGAAAAAATTATTATTATAAAAGAGTAAAAAATAACAAATAACAAAAATTGAATAAAAACCATGAATATTTTAAGAAAATCAAGAAAAAAAAGGAGAGTATCTAAATTAAACTTAGGAATCTTAAATTAATAAAGATTAATTAAGATGGTCGGTTAATATGCAAATTAATTGCAAATAAAAAATGAGAAAAGGCGTCAACTCACCTAATTCGTGTCCGTACTCGTGCGCAGTGTGTAGTGTGTTGGTTGTGGGTTTGAATTTGTAGGAAGGCACTTTGTGCATTTTCATTTTTTTTTTTTTTTTGCCCTTGTTGCCATATAGCAGTGTGTGATTGGCTAAACTTAGATCATGTGCTCTGCACATGATCTCCTTTAACTTATAGTCGACGGACATATGAAGCAGATAAAGGTAAATCGGACATCTCGAGCACAGTTTTTGGCACGAATCCACTAACATTTAGCTAAAAATGGATAAACATCATCGGATAAACATAAATTTAAATTAAAAAAAAATCAAATTTAACTGGATCAGGGAGGTATGCTAGAATCGATTCATGCATATCCAAGCTATAATGAGCTCATCCAAGCCACCTATAAATACCATGAAGTCCCTAGAAGTTGGAGGAGGCTGAAAAAATCATTAGAAAAAGACTAGTTCAGAAAACCCCATCCGAAACCCTTCTTCGCCATCGGTTGCCATTCTCGTTGCTCGAAACACCACACACACACCACTAAACACCTCCATTTAGGTAGCAATCGACTCCTAGCAACTGTTAGAGTTAGAAAAACTACTCCTTTAGTTTGATAGCACCTTGAAAACCTCCACTCGTAAACACCTACATTCACCACCTTTGACCACCCCTTGAAACACCACCCTAGGCTCTCCTTGAGGTAAAAAAGACCCTAGATTTAGATTCTACACCCTTAAAAACCTAGGAAAGACACCTTCAATTGCCTTTAATCTCCACCAGAGCACCATCGATGAGGACCCCCCAACTGTCGTGCTTGTGACCTAGTTCACGACCTAAGGAATCGGTCTGCGACCTAACCCAAGACTCGTCCTAATGTACCTGGTTAGTGTTATTTTATTGTATTTTTTATTCCATTTTGTGTATTATTGCAATTTTTATGTCTTTAGCCTATGGTTAGTTTAAAAAAAATTAATTAAAATGCTAAGCTTAGGAAAAATAATAAAATAATGGGGATTGTAGTAATATGATAATACAATATAAAAATTTATCTTTGAGTATCTATTGAGTTGCCGTGGTGTATACTATCAATCGATAACTAATGATAAATCTTTAATAATAAAATATAAAAATAAAAACTTAAGGTTAAATAAAATCATTAGTAATAAAATAGAAAATAAAAAATATATAGAAATTAAATAAAATCTTTATTAAAAAAGAAATAAAATAAAATAAAAATCTTTAGTGTAAGAATGAAAAACATAAAAATATAAAAATCTAGAAAGATAAAATAAAATTTTTTAGTATAAGCTAGGATTTTAGAGATAAGAAATATAAAAATGAAAAACATAGAAAATAAAATTAAATATAATAAATAAAAATATTAGGAACAAAAGTATAATAAAAAATGAAAATGATAAAAGCATGTGAAATCTAAAAATAAAATGAAATATAATAAGGTTTCTTTTTAGTGTAAAGTTTTCAAAATAGAATATAATAAAAGCATAATGAAAATATAAATATAATAATAATAATAAAAGACAAAAATATAATAAGTATAGTAAAATGGATAAAAGTTTTTTTTAATCACAATTTAGTATCTTAGGGTTTTATCACAGAAAGTTTTGCCAAAAATAAATAAAATCTAATATAATGTTTTTCCAAACTTAGTTTATTCTTAAGTTTTTTTAAATTATCACATAACAACCTAGATTAACTTAGGTATTTTCTTAATAAAATTAATATGATAAAATAACATAAACCCGACGTTTTTCATTAAATAAAATTAATCAATAAACTAAGATTTTATAACAAGAAAAGCAAACTATGAATAGTTCGATCTTAGCTAGTATGTACGTAGGCGTCTTCGGGGCAACCATAATAAACTAAAAACTTTAAGTTTTCTTTAGGAAAAATAGACATACTAAAATAAAAAATTTAGAAAAACTAAATAAATAAAGACTTCAGGTTATTAACATAAACATAGTAAAAACTTTAGAAATACTAGCATAATAAAATTCAAACTTTAGTTTTTTTTTTATAATAAATACATAACCTTATAAAAACATAAAAAACCTAATAATACTATAATAATGATAATAATAAATAGCATAATATAAAATACATTAAAAAAATGAGAATATAAAGGCCTTTTAATAAAAATTCTTAGAAATTTTATGTGGTAACCGCTTAGGTTTTAATAGGTTAGTCTCCAAATCCAATATTTTTGGTTAAATGTCTTTCTACAATAATTTTTTAGAAAAATTCACCGTCTAGTAGTTAGTTAAGGTTAATCCACCTAATAAACCTTAACTTATTTTATTTTTTAACTTAAGTTGGTGGCAACTCCTTTTAAAAATTAATTTTCCTTAATTTAGTTGAGTAATCTATATTAAGTAGGTAAGATTTATTATAGATTAAAATTAGGAAAAATGATTTAAAAACTAGACTCGACACTAGGAATGCATAATAGGTTAGACTGTGAGAGAGAGAGTTTCATTCTCGTAAATGAGGAAGAATAATATGTTGCAGTCTTAACAAAATAAATAAAAACACAATTTCTGTAGGATGAAATGACAACTTCAAGAACGATTTTAGGTCATTTTAAAACCATACTTTAAAGTTTTCATGTAAAGTAATTGAGCGATTTTTTGAAGATTTATTCAATAACATTATTTTATTAAATTAACTAATTTGAGCCAACCATAACCCTGCACATGTCCTTAATTCATTTTAACACTTAATATTTAAATATAGTCACCTTTCTATTAAAAAACAAAATATAAATAACTTTTTTTGTAAAAGATCTAAAACATATGTCACTTTTTTTGGGGGGGTAAATTTCCCTTTTAATTATCTACCCTTGAAAATGCTTTATTTTCAATGGAAAAGAAACAACAAACACGTTTTACTAAAGAAAAATCATGGGTAAATAATGGAGATACCCCTATAAACTTTAAATATTATGGAGACACCTTGATGAGAATCTAACCACCGGTCCCATCGCTAAGGCTAAAGCGTATGGACTCTAAATACTCACATAAAGGATTCTATCCAGCCAGCGAACTGAAGACAAAGCCATCCTTGTGTGATCATATGAGTCGCACCACCTTTGGGGCAAGACATCCCCTTGATAGTTACTTTAGTTTGGGATGACCTAGATGGAATGACTTTGAGCAACATATCTAGCAACCTCTAAGGACTCATGAGCAATGATGGTTGACCTAGACCAAAGTTCAACCTAACGAATTGGGAACTTCGATGTATACCTTATTTTTCGACCTACCAACTCTTACGTACCAATCATCCAAGCATGGGATTAAGCAAACTAGCCATTGATAGTACTAAGGTAAGCTTTCCCATGGTCTAGCTGACTTGACTAGAAAGATCAAACCTCATCCAGCCTCGTACAATTTGTTTTATCTGTTAGAAGAACTACCAATTGTGTTGCGACACATGCCCATCCTAACGATTGATAATGATAGATTCCAAATTAATCCTTTATGCTGTATTTACTATTTTAACCCTTTTAGATAATATTATGATTGTGTAATTTACTCTTTTAGGTTTATATTATATAACTTTTCCCTTTTTATCTTTTACCCTAATAGGCTTACTATAAATTGCCCCTTATATAAGCAGCAAAAATGAGACTTTGAACATATAATATACTTTTCCCAAACTTGTGAGTTTGTTCTCTCAATTTATCTTCTCTTATCAATCCTTAGCAAAGGTTGTGGTGAGAAACCTTAACTTTTCTACTTTATGCATAATATTAAGGTAGAGAATTAAGTTATGTTATTGTTTTCAAGGTGAGTAGTATTTGTGAAAACAATGCACATTATTTAATCAACTCATTTTTATCACTAACTTTTTCCATATTTAGAAGGACCCATTTTCCTTAGAGCTTATTAAGTTGATGACTTCATAATTTATTCTCCTAGACACATAATCTTTATTCTGGTATTAGAGCAAAGGTTTCAGCAAGGCAAGTCATGCAAGCTATGTTAAAGTTATTGTTGACTTGAGTGCTAGAGTTATTGCTTTTATGGTGTTGTGAGTAGTGAATACCTTGTTAAAGAGCTAAGAATGTCGAATTCCAATTTTCATGGCGGAATAAGGGATTGTGAGAGTGATGCCTATGCGCATAGAGAGAGTGCTCATCTATCTACTAGATCTATTGATGACTAGATTTAGAAATTGACCATGGTAGTAGTCAATCTCGCTATTGTTGTGTTATGATTAGTGGAAAATTAACCTGTTCATGCCTACATAGGAGATGGACAAGCTCATAATGAAGAAGAAAAGGTAAACCCACTTTGAAATGGTTGAAATGGTTGAGGATTTAGACAAGATAAAGGAGTAAGGAGACAATTTGGGATAGAAGAGGTTGATGAAGAAGCTAGGGATAGCTTTGATGAGGAGTATGGAATAAGGGAAGTGAAAGCTCTTAAAGGATTGGATAATGTTAAAATGCAAATACATTCTTTCGTAGGTAGTGGAGATCTACCTGGATTAGGAAGACAAGGTGGATAAATTATTTGAGTATCACGAATATGATAAAGTTATGAAGGTGTGATTAGCCACCTAGGAATATTCAGGGTATGTGCCTTGTGGTGGAAGACCATCAATTGGACCTACTAGTGGACAACCTGAGAATGCTACAAGTTGAGAGGTTAACTAATGTGACATTAATGAAGGAGGTAAAATAAGTGAAGGGATGATTAGCGAGGAAAAATGGTTGTTATCAACCAAGTCCTAAAGGAGTTTGGATAAAGTTTAAGTTAGAAGACAAGTTAGATAAAATGCTTTAGGTGGCTAGGTTTTGGGTATATTTGCTTCTTAATGTCTAAACTGGCAAGTAATGATCTCAAAGGTGAAGAGCTACAATATGAGGTTGAAAGTGCTGATGAAGAGGGATTAGAGACCATAGAAGAAGCCCTTGTGGAATATCAAAACAACAAGGATGCTGCAGTTAATACTGGGTGGGGTCAATATTTAATCATGGTGTTAAGGAGAGCCCTAAGCATAGCACCATCAAAAGAGGATGAGTAGAGGGAGAATTTGTTTCATATTAAGTGTAAGGTGAAGGGGCATTTGTGTGTGCTAATCATTGATGGAGGAAGCTACATTAAAGTAGTCGTGTAGTCTTTAGTTAATCAATTGAAGTTACCGACCTTCAAACATCCTCAACTTTACAAATTGCATTAGTTAAATGAGAAGGGAACGTTGCATGTTACGCAATAAGTGAGAGTATGAATAGTAATTGGGGATAGGTATCGAGATGAGGTCTTTTGTGATGTATTGCCTATAGGTACTTCATATGTACTACTTAGATAACCTTGATGTTCGACCAACATGTATTATGATAGGTATTGCAATACTTACGCATTCTAGAAGGATGGCAAGAAGGTGGCCTTATATCCTATGAGACCTAGAGAAGTATAGGAAGCATAGAGTCAGATAGCTTGAGCACCAAAGAAAACCTTATTCTTAGGGAGGAGTGAGCCAAAACTAACCATGAGCTTAGGTGAGCCAATGTACTTGCTCTTAATCAAGCAATTGCTAGAAGTTACTGACCTAAATACATTGCCCGAGGAGTTAAAGGATCTATTATAGGAATTCTAGGATTTGTTTCCTAAGGAGTTGTCAAGTAGATTACTACCCCTATAAGGGATCGAGCATAATATTGACCTGTAACCTAGAGCTTCTTTACCTAAGTGAGCTACTTATTGCATGGACCTTGAGGAAGCCAAAGAATTGAAGCGCTAAGTGGATGAGGTGATTGAGAGAGATTATATAAGAGAGAACATGAACCCTTGTGCTATGCCCATACCATTAGTGCCTAAGAAGGATGGCTCATGGAGATTGTGCATTGATAGTTGAATTATCAACAAGATCACCATAAATACTTGACATGAGTTAAGGGCTAGCAATTAGGACAAGATCAAAGACATTAAGAGGAGTATTGGGTATATGCGGGGTAAGTGAGGAGGATTATGAGAGTATTGGTTGGATCGAAGTTTTTGGGAAGGTGTTACTACTTGAGGATTGGTTAGTAGATGTGTTAAAGAATGTTAGGAATGGAGTTCAAGGAGTTAAAGGTAAAAGGATTGAAGTATGAGCACAATAGTAGAAGACTAAGGGGAGCATAACCTACCAACATGACCGTGTTATGGATTTTGTCATGCAAGAGGTAAGGTCTGAAAGATACACAATCAGCCGACATGACCATGTTGAGATCATGCCGAACAACACAACCATGCTGAGGTTATGTTAATCAACAAACTCCACGACATGCTCAAGTTTCCAGATGTTAAGAGATACATGACCATTTGACACAATTGGGTTAAAGGTTATGTCTAACTATAAATTTCTATATTAACTTAACGAAAGGTATATGGCCTTTTAACATGATTGTCTTGTGGTCATGTTGGTTCGTAACAATCATTGTGCTCCAAAAAGTCATATCAATTCATGTTATTTTAATTTTGTTTTGTTTCCAAGTAGTTGTGAGACCTTTTTATCTATATTTCTTTGTTTAATAGGTCACCAAGCTTTAACAAATAGTTTGTAATGGTGTCTCTTCATATTAGAAGTATTGTAACCATTTGTAATTTGAGATCTAAGTATAAAAGCTTGGAAACTCTATAGTAGTGCATGATTATGTTAAGTGTTAACACTTTTTATTTTAGAATTTCACCTAAGAAAGAGAGTGCAAACACTTTTTTTGAGTGATTTTCTAATCGCATGCATCTCTTATCATCCAAACTCGGTGTGGTGATTTATATACGATCGAATTCTTATCAATATGTTTATCTAGTAAGTTGTGGGGAATCCAATGATTAATTTTAGTAATGGTGCCCTAAGCTTCTCAATTAGTGTCAAACGTCTCTAAGCACATCTACTTAGCACATCCTCGAGTGACTCCATTACAATTTAGAACTTGTGAATTGTATCAAAGCCTAATTGTGTGCGAGCAAGTGGTCATTCGTTTATTGTCTTGCATTAATACTAGTATCCAATTCCAAAGTTAGATGATATATTGGATGAATTGCATAGAGCTTAGATAATCTCCAAGATTGACTTGAAGAGTGATTACCACTAGATTCATATGAGGTCCGAAGATGAATGGAAGATAACCTTTAAGATGCACTATGAACTATATGAATGGACTGTTGTGCCTTTTGAGCTAACTAATGCACCGAGCACATTTATAAGGCTCATGTATCATTCCTACATAATCTGTTAGGTAAATGCATGGCAGTTTACTTTGACAACATTCTGGTCTATAGTAGAGACTTATTCGACCATGTTACTCTTTTGAGATTGGTATTTAAACTATTGACAGTTAAGAGGCTTTATGGTAATTTAAGGAAGTGCTTGTTCTGTTGACTCAATGTAATATTCATAGGATTTATAGTAATCAAAGATGGAGTTTGAATGGACGAGGAAAAGGTTAAGGTTATACTAAAATGGCCAACTTTGTAGAGTGTGGCCAAGGTCAGAAGTTTTCATGGGTTTGGTTTGTTCTACAAGCAATTTATTTGCAACTATAGCATAATTATAGCCCCACTGATTGAGCTAACCAAGAAAAGTGTAGAGTATAGGTGTAGTGAGCAAGCTTAATGTAGCTGTGAAGAGATCAAAGAGAAGCTCACCATTACCTGAATTTCTCACACTACTAGATTTTGATAATGCCTTTGAGTTGGAATGTGATGCATCGGGTGTTGGTATTGGAGCTGTCCTAATGTAAGAAAGAAAACATATAGCCTACTTCAGTGAGAAGCTCTATAGAGCTGCTCTAAACTACTCAACTTATGGTGAGGAATTTTATTCCTTAGTTCAAGCACTCACTATATAGCAACATCATGTACTACCTTGAGAGTTCATCATCTATCCTAACCCTCAGTTGCTAAAGTACTTGAGGGATCAATAGAAGCTGTTGAAGAGATAGGCCAAGTGGGTTAAATATTTGGAAAGTTTTTCCTACATGATCAAGTACAATAAGGGAAGTACAAATGTTGTAATTATCACGATGACATGTACTGATCACCACATTATAGTCTAAGCTATCGGGCTTTGGACTACTTACTGAGCAATATGATTAGTATTCCTACTTTAAACCCATTGCAGTGAAGCACAAGTCCAGTGTGACTACGGATGGATTTCATATTGTTAAGGGGTATTTGTTTAAGAGAGCCAGCTTGTTCGATACATGAACTATTAGTTTGAGAAGCCCATGTTGGAGGTATGTAGGACACTTTAGGGAAAAGTGGACCTATGAGCTACTAAAAGAGTACTTCTTTTAGCTAAGGATAATGAAGGATCTCAATCAAATGGTAGAAAGGCGTGTGGTATGTAAGAAGGTTAAGGGGAAGAAGGAGGCTTTTGGAAAATATATACCCTTCCCCATATTTGCTCAGCCATAGACTGACCTAAGCATGGATAGGTGATCTTAGATTGGTTCAACAAAATGTCACACTTCGTTCTTTGTCACAAAATAGATGATGCTTTATTT
The DNA here is from genome assembly GCA_037954665.1 of Laguncularia racemosa. NCBI lineage: Eukaryota > Viridiplantae > Streptophyta > Magnoliopsida > Myrtales > Combretaceae > Laguncularia > Laguncularia racemosa. Next base: position 3,180,159 of record JBBMOL010000033.1, on the reverse strand, counting down.
ATTGTTAACCTTTTTGTACAAAAGATTGTATGATTATATGGAGTTCCCCATAGAATTATCTTAGATCGGGATTTGAAGTTCCTAAGTTTCTTTTGGAGGACATTGTGGAAGAGATTGGGCATAAAGTTGATGTGTAGCACTCCCTACCACCTTCAAATTGATGGACAAATCAAGATTGTCAATTAAACTCTAGGGCTAAAGTGCATGGACTTTAGAACCCAGTGCAGAGGATACTATTTGGCTAGCCAATTAAAGATAAAGCCACCTTAGTGAGATCATACAAGCTGCACTACCTTTTAGGCTGGATATACTCTTGACAGCCACTTAGGTCTAGGACAACGTAGAAGAACTGACCTAGAGCAACCTATCGAGCAGCCTTTAGGGACCCATGAGCAATGATGGCTGACTTGGTTTAGAGTCTAACATGACGAATTGGAACTCCAACCTGTACCTTGTTATTTGACCTGCTCGCTCTTGCTTGCTGATCATTCGACTACGGGGTTGAGTAGATTAACTATTGATAACATTGAGGTAAGCTCTCTTGTGGTCTAACTAACTTGACCAGAAAGATCAAACCTCATCTAACCTAATACAGTTTGTCTTATTTGCTAAAAGAATCACTAGTCATGTAGTGACATATGTCCATCTTGATTATTGATGATGATAAATTCTAGATTATTTCTTTGTGTTGTCTTTACTAATTTACTCCCTTTGGATAATACTATGATTGTGCAACTTACTCTTTTAGAGTTGTACTATTTTACTTTTTCCTTTTTATCCTTTACCTTAATGGGCTTACTATAAATAGCTCCTTATGTAAGCAACCGAAATGAGACTTTGAACACAAAATATGCCTTTCCCAAAATTGTGAGTTTTTCTCTCAATTTATCTTATCTTGTCAACCTTTAGCAAAGGTTATAGATAAAAATCCTAACTTTTCTACTTTATGTGTAATATCATGGTAGAGAATTAGGTTGAGTTACTATTTTCGTGGTGAGTAGTATCTATGCAAATAGTGCACATTAGTGAGTTGACTCATTTTCATCACTAGCTTCTTTTATATTTGGAAGGACCCATTTCCTTTAAGCTTGTTAAATTGATGATTTAGTGATTTGTTCTCCTAGGTATATCACACCCTATATTAAAAAAACCTAAAGCTATATCCTCTAATGAAAACATAGGCTTCATTGTTTTTATTAGCTAGTAGATGATTAGATGAAACAGTTTACAACTAATTTATTTAGCTAACATAGACTTGTTGGACTCAATAACCCAAAGTAATTCCTTGGAAGGGGACTATGACTTTCTTATTCACGATGATGGTTGCCTACATAGAGTGGATAACATGGATCGACAACAATATAGCTTTTTGGACATGATTAAAGAATCAATATATGTTATCTATGGCTTTATGGCAAATTGTGTCGCAATAAATATATAGTTAGTAATTCTGAATTTGACTAGAAGAATGATGGTGGAGAGCGACCAAGTTATGATAAACATGTTTACTCATCATTGTGGTATTAGGGAAATCCATCTATACTTAAATGACATAAAATTCAATGATCAATCTCAAATGTATTCGTTGTTTATTATGAAGGAGGTAAGCTCCCAAAATCATAGTCTTATTAATAAAGAGTTCTATTATACTTCTTGTTGATGGTGTAAATTTGTCTATCTAGGCTATAAAGCTTTAATGACCTACAAAAGTGAACACGACTAGAATGGACGCTGGTGGTGTGGTTACTCCAATGCTTAATTCAGTTGCAAGTCTTAAAAGTAAGAGAGTAAGAGTGTATGAAAGTATAGAAGTTTAGACCTTTTACATGGAGTTTGATCTTGGTATTTATAGGTTGATAGTGTGAGGTTCGTTAGCTAATAGCCCTGACACCTATGATGTGATGCGCTACCCCCTTAAGGTAAGGGGTTAGGGTGATCTCTTGACATGGCAGAGCATGATTGGCATCATTACTTCCACATTAAACATCTCTTCTCATTAAGTGCATGTTCACTTGGAGGGAATGGTTATTCCATTTTTCCTTTATTCCATATAAATTTGCTATTACGGTGTTCACTTCACCGAATAGCAATTACCAAGGAATTACTATTACCAAAAACATTGAATATCAATTCATGTCTCAAACCTATGAATTGCTATTCAATGACTTATTTGCCATTTTTGTCATAAATATTATATTATCGTAAGATGTGTTAAGTATATAATGACTATAAAAAATGAAAAATGATAGAAATTTTAAGGGTATAATTGACAATTTATTTCTTATTCATTATTATTTTTATATCAACTAAACAAAATAATATATATGTAATAGTTATTACATATCTATTCAATTCCTATTATATTACAATTCAATCATCCCTTATTCTATTCAGTGAAATAAACTAGCCATTAATACTTTTACATTAGAAATCTCTTCCCATTTAATGTATTGTGTACTTTATGGGCTCTAAGCGCACATCTTTCCAAACTCAAGTTCAATGTACTAGGTTATTGCCTCTTGGATTGTTTGGTTCAACCATGGTAGGCTATTGGTTTTAGTCATGTTAGGCCTTGAGGCTTATGTCTAAAATTGGTCATTAACACTTCTAATGAGGATTGTAAGTTGTCTAATGATGGCTAAAATAGCATAAATGGGTCAAAGTCTAAATCTTTATGTGAAGAAGTAGATAGTGAACATGATAACAATGTAAAAGGATTGTTGGATTATGGAGAAGATTATGGTAAAGAGGGCATCAATAGTGGGGATTTACTTGGGGCAAAGCAATGAATTGAAGATCCATCACAAGATATAAAACTTGAAAAAGGATTGTTATTTCTTGATATTGACCAATTCAAAAGGGTGTTGAAAGACTATTATTTAGGAGGTGTTTGCGACTCTTGAGGTGAAGAATGAGAGAATACAAGTTACTATGATTTGTGTTGCTAATTATTGTCTTTGGTGATGTTATGTGTCTTTAATGAGAGATGAAATATCTTTTTAAATTAAGGCATATAACCCCAACCATACTTGTAGTCGGGCTAGAATTAAGTTAAAAGCTACATTTACTTAGATTGTTGATAAGTTGTTAGATCAATTGAGCGTTAGCATGAATGTACAGTAAAATTTAATGTATCAACAAGTGAACTCTAAGTTTGGAGCTAATTCTTCTTAGTCTAGACTTTATAGGGCAAGACTTAAGGCAATGCCAATTTTAGAAGGGAACCAACAATCAACATATGGGTTTTTGCCATCTTATGTGGAGCTAATTAAGAAGCACAATCCTAGTAGCATATTTTAAAATTTAATATTGAGATAGACCCAAGGGTTCTACTTCAACCCCAAGGTTTAAAAAAGTACCTTTTTTTTATGCTATAAATGATGCAAAATTGGCTTTATTAAAGGATGTAGACCATTTCTCAACCTAAATAGCTACCACTTAACGGGTTAGTATGAAGGAGTGTTGTTGTCTACAATTGTTATTGATGACAATAATGGCTTATTTCCTCTAGTAGTTGCCATTGTTGAGAAAGAATGCATAGATAATTAGTTATGGTTTATGCATTTGTTCAAGGATGTTCTTGCTCTAACTATTAGGATACAACATGCACATTCATGAATGATCAACAAAAGGTACATGTTGATAGGCACTAGCATATGTTGGCATACTTGTAATTTCATTGTTTCCATGTTTTATTATTGAGTAATCCATTGTTGAATAAGTTATTTTACCATTATTTTGATTGCAGGGACTATTTGATGCTGTGGTAGATGCATTTCCCTTAGCATAACAAAGGAATTGCTATCAACACTTATACAAAAACTTCAAAGCTGAGTTCCCGAGCATTCAATTGGATGTTGACTTTTGGATTGTTGCTAAGGCATATGCTATGCAAGGATATAGGGTTATAATGTGGTAAATGGAGATACATGACAAGGAAGCACATGTTTAGGTGTCAAAATTCAAAACCAAACAATGGGCATGCTACGCATATAATCCCCTTTGCAAGGTTGACCATATTATAAATAGCATGAAAAAAGTTTCAAATACTGGGTTAAGAAAATTCGATACAAGCCTATCATCCAGCTTTTTAAGTCTCTAAGGAAAGCTTATGAGGAGAATAAACAATTGGTTTTAGAAGGGTTGTTCATAGAATACACATGTATATCTTAATGTCACTAAATGCCTTGATGACATTTTGGCTAATACATGTAGTTATTGATATTACCTTGCTAATAAAAGAGGATTCCGGGTCATAGAGGGAAGTAAGAATTTTGCAATTAACTTGGAGTTATGGAGGTGTGATTGCTTAGCTTGGGAGCATATTGGAATTCCTCATAAGCATGTTGTTGCATGTATTATTTATCTAATAGGGAATCTTGAGAAGTATTGTCATAAGTATTTCACCAAGAGGACTTATCTAGATTTATATGAGAAAATCATCCATGAATTACCTAACATAAGCACTTTAGAGCCGCAAAAGATATTTCCACCATACATGGTATGCTTATGTGGTTAACCAAAAAAGGATAGGTCGAAGTAACCTAGTGAAAGTGGGGTAGCTAACAATAGTAAGAGGAAGAGAACTGCCAAATGTACTAATTATGGTCATTTAAGACATGATGTCCATACATGCCAAAAGAGAACTCGTTAAAGATAAGCGATCAAACAAGGTATGTACTTTCTAAATGTAGAAATATTGTTTTTAAGTATTGTGAATGTTTTTTAAATGTTGTCTTCTAAATTTAAAACAGTCTAAAGCCTAAAAGAGATAGTGCACTAGTTTTCGTTAGTGCATCTACTACATAAACTAAGTTCATTCAGAGGAGAGTTTAGAGATATTAGGTATATGACTATTTTTCAAAGAATTATTTTATTATCTAAATTTTTGGATTATGCTAATACTATGATAAATTAAAGAAAAAGGCTACCTCTAACTCTATACTAGCCACTTTGCTTGAGGTTGCACCCCTTGAAGTGTCTTAAAATGATAATAGTAATTTGGTTTAATCATCCGTGCCATTGGTGTTATCATAGGGAGAGACACATATTGGTGTTGGTAGAACTTTTCAGTAAAGGGTAAAACTTAGGAGAGGAAGATCTATGGTGACCATTCGTGGTTGTAGAGCTTTCACAGTATTATGATAAAGCAATAACCTTAGGCCCATTCAGCAAACTCAGGATCGTGTTGGTGGTATCGGTTTTGGATTAGTAGTGGGAGAAAACAATAATGGTGATAGTAACATGAAGATTGTTGGAAAGCAGGGATCTGAGTTGTCACTTTATATTAGAAAGAGTGGTGTTACTAAGAGTCGAGCATAGTGAAGAAATAGTGGTGGGCTATGATGTTTTCTAAAATAACCTTTGAAAAAATAGAAATGTGAAAGGGCTTTTTTTTTTTGTTTTTTTGTTTTTTTTTTAAAGTTTACCTAGTTTGTAGAGGATCTTATGGAAAGTGTTTTGTGGCAATAGATTTTATATATATTGCTAAAACAACTTTTATTCCTCTCAATAATATTAACCTTACTTATTATGTTCTTCAAATCTTTAATTCATTTTTGTTATTGTTTAAAATTATGCGATTTATATTTTTAAGGTGAATAATTTGTGTATGTAGACTTCATTTCTTGGGTTGCTTAATTGTTAGAGCTGTGTAAATTAAACTTGTATATGTAGAGTTGTAAACGTAATTTTAGTGGTCAATGGTATGAAGCTGTATTCACACTTGATTGAAGCTTATTATATAGTATGCGAAGAATGATTGAAGTTGATTATTAACCTTTTTGTTTTTGTGTTATGTGTATGTGTGTGTTTCCTTTGTTAAAAAAGAAAAAGAGAAAAAAAAAAAAGAAAGTCAATGAGATTCTCTCCATGAGCATTTTATTGATGTTTAATTTTTATTGAAACATAGGTAAATTTCTACAATAAGATAAACACGTAATTAGTATTAATTGGTTTTATTCCATATTCATGTAGCTTAGTACATGATTTATGAAATATATATTTAGATAAATTTTCAATACATAAACAATGACCTAGGTTTAATATGATATACACATAATTAATATTGATTAGCTCTACTCCATATACTTGCAGTTTAGGTGCAAGTTGATAACAATTCATCTTAAAGACAACATCATATATATTGCTTTATTTATATAATATCATAGCTTTGATAGCTCCTATATTAATTAGTCAATTCAATAAGAACTCATACACAAACATAACACACACTTTAATAGAAACACGTGCACATTACAACATGGAAAATAATAAGTAGGTAGAAGTTGTAGAAAAAGTAAAAAAAGCTTATGAATATAAAATTTAGGATACATTTTCATTTGATACTTGAACAAAGCATTACATATTTAGTTCATTTTAAAATATGAATTACATTATAACTTTGACAATTGACAAATCTATTGTCATATTATAGCAATAACTACAACTGTAATTGCATATCATTTTTTTTTCTTTCCTAATACAACAATGGTGTTTTCTACTTCCACTATTTGCATCCTATCCTTGTAAACTCTACCAAATTCTCTTTTGTTCTATGGAGAGATTGTATATTGTTAGGTTGCACAATTCCTTACTCTTCGTATATCCCTTCCATCAAATAACACCAAAAATAAAGTTGCAATTGTCATACTTGTAGTACAAATTGCCATAATTCTTATCACTTTCATATATTTAACTCTACATTGACATTTTTAATCGAAAGCCCATTCTAACTTACATTAGATGATATGAACGAACTTTGTAAATTACAAAAACAACTCCACATTCACAACTCCATAGTGTAGCACCTCTAACATCAATTCTTCAAATAAACATTAGACAACCCCTGTTAATTAAGCATGTAAACACATATACAAATTATAAATAAACGTTAGATTTTATTTTTGCAACCTTTTTATGACTCCTCCCATTGGTTCATAATAGTATTTCTATTTCTATACAAATTTAACATTATATAATAAAAATCAATTTGAAAAAGACAAACAACAGAGCTTGACTACAAGTCATTTTCATTTAAAAAAACCCTTAGAAATTGAAAGACCAATGAAAGAGTTAGAATTTAGCAAAAAGTTTAAAAAATGAAGAATCTTACTTGCTGTAATTGGCGTCAAGATGGATTTTTGGCATGGGATTCTATGAAGGTATCTAAAGTTAAAACTTCGGGGAATTGAGTAGAGGCTATTATGTTAAGGTCAGGGATGATGAGATTTCAATTTGGGAATCATGAAGAGAGTTAGGTTTCATACGTTAGAAAGTTTGATTAGGTGAAATGTCGATGTAGGAATATGGAGTTAAGGTTAGGGTTTCATATTTCAATTTTCATTTTGGTAATTTTCACATAGTGAAAAATGTTAAAAAAAGGAAAAAAATTATATATATTTTTTTAAATCCCAAAAATAACACCCTTTCAAAAGAATCCTATTAAAATCGAGTTTTCAAAACCTACTTTCAAAATGAACTAAAATTAAGTGCTGGAAACCCCATTTTATGTTACAATTATAAAATCAGGTGTTGAACAACGGATTTTATTAAGTTTAATAAAATTAGGTGTCCAACACCCAATTTTGTTGAACTAAACATAACACCCTGTGCCTTCTTATTCCTCATTTGTATCTTAGAACTCTTCTTAAAAACTAAACCAAAATTGAACCTCTCTCTAAAATTGTATTTTCCTACTCTAATTTCACTTAATTAGAAGTAAAATTGTGATCTAGTCATGGAATTTGCATCGTTAGAAGCCTAATTTTTCCATGTTATTGCAAATTTGTGTGGATTTCAAACCTTTTCTTTCTCTACAACAAAAATGCATGAAAAGTATTTTTTTTGTTTTTAAATTTCTTCAAGTTTTTTACTGTCATAAATGTTTGATATCAATTGTAATACATAATGGTACAACTCTACATTTCAAACTCAATAGTGTGAAAGGTGGTGGTATTATTTTCGAGGAAACAAAATTTAGATACCTCAATAGTGTAAAGGCTCTAATTTGCAACTTAGTAGAAGGTTGGTGTATTTTGTTTACTTCAAGTCAATTGTCATGTTTTAACAGCTAAGCAATTTGAATAATAATGAAGCAACAAGTTAAGCATTGAAGTTACAAATCAATGTACTTAGTTACCTTCTTATAGTTATGTGTTTATATGATAGTACATTGTATGTAGTTTTAAATCAGTTTATAACATTTCAATATTCACCTTTTTATAATATGTCCTTGTAAATGATCTAACTTGATGGTCTAATCCATTACATTGATGGGTGAGAAAATGTTTTATGTTTAAGTATAGATAGGTGAAAGAAAATGTCTGAGGTTAGAATGATTTGCTATGCCAATGGAAATATTGTGGATGGAGACGATGGGGTGTGCTATGATCAACTTATGATGATAGCGTTTAGGGTTCCTTATGTTATAAAGTATAGGCTTTGTTGGGTATCATATGCAGTTATCTTTAAATTAATATGATGACCAACTAGGTGGGGTTGATCCATAGATGCCTCATTGTAGGAGGTAGTGGGTATCATCATTGTGTTGTGGTTGTGATTGACAAATATGATATGTTGTAGATTTTGGTATCTTCATAAGGATGCAGTTAGATTAATAGTATGGTGGAATTGTATGTGTAAATATATGAAGTCAAGTTAACTGTTGTGCATGAGAATGATTTAATTTAGGAGACTAATATTGATGATCCAATTGAAACTTAGGTATATGAATCCCAACTTATTCCAATGATGTAAGAAGTAAGGCAGTCATAGTCTCCTAAAAACTAATACTTTCAATCCAAGTGAAGCTAGCAAGGAGATAAATAACAAGATTGAACTAACTTGTGGAGATATTCATGATGGCAATGATGATAGTAAGGAAAGTGAAGGTTAACTTTCAACATTCAATGAGCAACATGAGTTGAGTAGATAGAATGATTGGCATCATAAGTTTTTGATAGATATAGATGTTGTTGGGAATTCCAAACCTACGTAGACAATGGATATGCACCAATTGAGGAGAACATGGCTAATGGTGATTGGAGCTTTTGGTGATGAATTTAAGGTAAGCATGCGCCTTAAGAAAAAAAAAAAAAAGAATATTTGATACAAATAGTGGAAAATGCATCCCCTACTAGATAACCATAATTATGTTGTGGTTAAGTCAAATAAGAAAAATTGGTCTATAAGATGTGTAGATAGAGATAAGGATTACAGGTGGAGACTTTGTATAGGCTTAAAAAAGCATGCTAGGTGTTTTCAGATCATGAAGTTTGAGTGTCCACATATGCGTGTGAGTGCTATTATCAATCAGGATCACCCTCAATAAGACTTAACCACCATGTCTTAATATATTATTATAGAGGTAGAAGAGTCGTCGAGTTTTAAGATAAAAAAAAAAACTATAAATAGATATCCACAAGCAATTTGGATACACTATGCATCTAAAGAGAGTTCGGGAGGTTAAACCAAGGGCCATTAAATAAGTATATGGCAAGTGAGACAAATTATATGTTGTGTTCTCAAACCTACTGAATGCTATACAAGAGACTAATCAAGGTATGAAGGTTCAGTGAAAATGAAGAGGTGGTTCTTGAAGTATGCTTGCTCATATTATGAAGGATTGCACATATATTTGTTTATTCTCCAATTGTCATGATGACATAAAAGTTGCAGTAAAGGGCCAAAATACAATATGGCCAAGGGGTTAGCTATTGGGCTAGTACATTCACCACGTTGTACTATTACATTCAACAAATAGGTTAAGAGCACTCAATACCCAATTGGGTTTTGAAAATATGATTTTAATTGTCCTAGTTTTGGGATTACTTTTAAAAAGGCTCTATTTTTTTGGATTGTTTTAAAAATATAATATTTTTTTCCTTTTTTCAAAAATTTCAATTGCATTTTTTAGGGAACTGGTATGTTTTAATTTGGGAAAAGTACATTTTCAATCTTCAACATTTACTTACTTTTATATTTAACTTTTTTACTTTTTTCCATTCTATTTGAGTTCTTAATATTTTTAAAATCTTACAAATAAAAAAGAATTCCATTAAATCTATTAAGTTTTTCGTTTATTTGTAATATTTTTCAACTTCAAATTGGTTTAAAATGATAATATTAAAATATTTATTTACATAATATAATAAAAATAATATTAAATATATATTGATATAATATAATAAAAATAATAAAATGAGCTGAAGAATTTTGTGTGTACCATAGCCATCTTGGCCAACCAATCTAAACTTAATTAAAAGTTAATATATACCTAATATAGAAAAAAAAATTAGCACATTTAATGGAAGTCTAATTTTTGTAAGATTTTGAAAACATTGAGAATTTAAATAAAAATATAGGTAAACATTGTGTAACGCCTCGAAACCTGGGCTACGTTACTACCCGCCACGTATTTTTATCTCACAAGAACATGTTAAGCCTTTGAAACAACTCTGATACATTTTAGCTTGTAACTCATATATAAAAACATTTTATACATCCTTTAAATTCCAATGATAACTTAAACCATATCAAACATCTAACACAACGGAAGTCTTTAAACACCAAAAATAACATTTAAAAAAAACAATGTATATCATAATTCAATAATATAATTCTCCCAAAACCTAATCACCATAATAATAATTGTAATATTCATCTTCCTCTCTCTGTGGTTCACCCAAACCCAAGTTATCTTTTGGGTTCTCATCTTCCTTAATACCTGAATTTAAAAATGATTCCCTGAAGGGTGAGCTAATGCCCAGTACGTATAACACAAACACATACGCATGAGCAAACATAAACAAGTATCACACACATTATGCAAAACTTAACACACAGACAACCATTTCATAATATAATTTATGTCCACAAGCAAATAACATGGTACTCATGACCCCCTTACCATACTTAACACATTGGAGCATGACTTGGTGCTAGGAACTACCACTATGGGCCCCACACCCTTAATCCCTTAATCCTTAAACTTGATGTTGGAAACTACCATTATAGGCCCTACACCCATGTACACTTAAACCTTAAACCTGGTGATGGGAACTGCCACTATGGACCCCATACCCATGTCCACTTAAACCTCAAACTTGGTGATGGGAACTACCACTATGGGCCCTACACCCATGTACACTTAACCAATTAATCAGCATTCAGCCCAAATCATTTCCAAGCACAACTCCACTAAGGACAACGTCACACAAGGATTATTGGGGTGCTCCATAGGGATCTGCCACTACGGGCTCCTAAGCCAAGCCAAGCCAAGCGCATACAGCATACCACTTAAATACTTAAGTCAATTCATTTAACTTAATCAATTTCAACACATGTACTAACTTAAGCAAACACAGAACATCACATAAGTTACATATACCTTGAATCCTAGCCTTAAGCACTTCCTGATTTTGGATGTAAGTTAAGTTGAAATTTGTTAAATCAACAAGTACTTCGTAGTACTTAATCTAAGATCAATATCATCTCTTAATTCTCTTAATCTTATTTACTTAATTCTTAATTTTCTTAATCCTATTCCTTTAATCTCTCTAAAGCCTTACTAGTTATCTAGGTTACGTGGAAATTAGTTTAATTTAAAGTTAATGAATATATAATTATGTTATACTTTATTTAACATGGTCATGTTAGGGACCACGTTGCTCAATACGGGCTAAAACACAATTGTAAGGTCGTGTATCTTTTAGTGAAAAGTTGGTTTCAACATGGTTGGAACACAACCGTATTAGAAGGTCATGTTATCCTTAACTTAACATGGTCAAAACACGACCGTGTTGGGAGGTCGTGTATCTTTCGGTGCACCTTTCCATTTCAACATGGTCGAAACACGACTGTGTTGGGAGGTCGTGCTACCCTCGGCAATCTCCACGAACCCTAATTCTTTTACTTCAATTTCTCCAAAACTCGATCCTATATATTCCTAAGCTCAATTAAGTCTCTAAAACATGTAATTATAAATAAATTACATGGATTAGATTACTTACTTCAATTTCCACAAATCACAAATCTTAAGTCGTTGATTCTCGTTTTCCTATCATCTTTGCTTAAACTTTGTGTTTTGTATGAATAGGTGATACGCATAAATTCCAAATTCCATTAATCCTAATTTGAAATTCTTATAGAATCCTTACTTCGAGTTCTTGGAATTGATTCGCTCTTTTTTCCTATTGTTGTCCTAGGGTTTCTTGTATGGAGTATTTGTCCTCTACGGCCCTGTTTCACTGCTCAGAATGACAAAAAAGGTTCTCTACGTTAACTTGGAGTATTTATATTCTCCATGTGAAATGACTAAATTACCCCTCGAAATTTTATAAAGTTTATCCATGTCCTTAGCTCTTTATGATAATACCTATATTACATAAATAAATAAATAATTAAAATCTTTTAGGTATTACATTTTCTCCCCTTATAAAAACTTCTGTCCTCGAAAGTACCTGATTTTAGAAGAGTTTTGAATGCTTTCTCTTCATTTCTTCCTCTAACTCCCATGTCACTTCCCTTTTCATTTGGTTTGTCCATTGCACTTTAACATAGGGAATTATTTTTCGTCCTAGCACCTGTTCCTCAATGTCTAAAATCCTGATTGGCCTTTCCAAAGACATCATATTTGGCTACACATTTAGTGGTTCCAAGGCCACTATTTGATTCAGTCGGGTACATACTTCCTTAACATGAATATATGAAATACATTATGTACCCCGACCAAATTTGGTGGAAGGGCTAATCTATAAACCACTATGCCTATTCCCTCTAAGATCTCAAATGGGCCTATATACCTCGGGTTTAACTTTCCCCTCAATCCGAATCTGATCACTCTCTTTGTTGGAAAAATCCTCAATAATACCCTATCTCCCACTTGGAATTCTAAAGGACGCCTTCTCTTATCTACATAACTCTTTTGTCGAAACTAGGCCGTCTGTATTCTCTGTCTGATTAGTTTCACCTTGTCAACTACTTCTTGTACTAACTCCAGCTCTATCACCTGTCTTTCTCCCACTTCATCCTAATATAGTGGGGATCTGCACATTCACCCATAAAGAGCTACATATGGTGCCATCTGAATGGTTGCTTGGTAGCTGTTATTATAGGTAAACTACACCAGAGGTATATGCTCATTCTAGTTTCCTCCAAAATCTAGTGCACATGCTCTGAGCAAATCTTCCAATATTTGTATAGTTATTTCAGGCTGACTATATATCTGTAGGTGGAATGCTGTGTTGAACTACAGTTTGGTGCCTAATGCCTTGTGAAGCCTACTCCAAAATCTACTCACAAACCTTGTGTCTCTATCAAAAGTGATTGTCACTAGCACTCCATGCAGTCTGACTATCTCCTGTATGTATATCTGAGCCAATTTCTCCAATTTATATCATACTCTGATAGGTATGAAATGAGCAGATTTGGTCAATCTGTCCACTATGACTTAAATTGCATCTTACTTCTCTCTGGTATTTGGGAGGGCTGTAACAAAATCCATTGTCACATGCTCTCATTTTCACTCTAGTATTGGAAGAGGTTGTAATTCTCCAACTGGTCTCTAGTGTTCTATTTTGTTCTGCTGTCATGTGAGGCATTTAGCTACATATTCTGCTATTTCTCTCTTCATGTTTCTCTACTAATAACAACTCTTCACGTCCTTGTACATTTTGGTACTTCCAGGATATATTGTGTAGGCGGAGTGATGCGCCTCTTTCATTATCTCTATCTTCAATTCTGCATCCCTCGGCACACATAGTCTCATTTTATACCTCAAGGTCCCTTCTCTATCTAAATTGAATTTTGGTGCCTTGCCTTGTCCCATTCTATTCTTGATCTCTTGAATATCCTTATCTTCCATCTGACTCGATTTAATTCTGTTCACTACGGTTGGCTGAATCTTTAAAGTAGCCATTTTTGCTCCTACTTCTTGTATCAAAAATTCTAGCTCCATTTTGTGCATATCTTCCAATAACTCTTTCTGTGAAGTGATGAGAGTAGCTACATTGCCTTGTTTCTTTCTACTAAGGGCATCTGCCACCACATTGGCTTTTCTTGGATGGCATTGTATTTTCAGGTCGTAATCCTTAATTAACTCCAGCCATCTCCTATGTCTTATGTTCATCTCTTTTTGCGTAAATATTTATTTCAAGCTTTTGTGGTCAGTGAAGATTTTGCACCTTTCTCCATATAAGTAATGTCTCCATAGTTTCAAAGTTAGTACTATAACTGCCAATTTTAAGTCGTAAGTTGGGTAGTTCTTTTCATACGACTTCAATTGTCGAGATGCATATGCTATTACCTGACCACCTTGCACCAATACACACTCTAACCCTTGAACTAAGGCATCACTATATACTGTAAACTCTTCTCCACTCTTGGTCAAAGTCAAAACTGGCGCTGACACCAGTTTCTCTTTAAGCATCTAAAAGCCAACTTCACATCTGTCATCCCATTCGAATTTCACATTCTTCTTTGTCAATCGAGTGAGGGGAGTTGCTATTTTGGAAAGCCCTTCTACGAATCTCCTATAGTAGCCTACTAGACCCAAGAAGCTTCTTACCTTTGTAACTGTCTTCGGTCTATGCTAGTCTACTATTGCTCTCACCTTTTTTGGGTCTACAGATATACCATCCTTTTTAACCATATGACCTAAGAATAATACTTGTTCTAGCCAGAATTCACATTTACTGAATTTGGCATATAACTTCTCATATTGTAGTCTGCTCAATACTAATCTCAAGTGCTCTTCATGCTCCTCAATACTTTTAGAGTATATCAGGATATCGTCTATAAAGACAATTACAAACATATCCAAGAAATCCTTGAATACTCTGTTCATTAAATCTATGAATGCAACCGGTGCATTCGTTAGTCCAAAGGGCATCACCAAACACTCGTAGTGCCCATATCCAGTCCTGAATGTTGTTTTCTAGATGTCCTCTTCTCTGATTCTGAGTTGATGATAGCCTAATCTCAAGTCTACTTTGGAGAACACCTGAGCTCCCTGCAACTGATCAAACAGGTTATCTACCTTGGCAAGAGGATATTTGTTCTTTGTGGTGATTTTGTTTAATTCCTTGTAGTCTATACAGAGCCTCATGCTTCCATCTTTCTTCTTCACAAACAGGACTAGTGTACCCCAAGGAGAGACATTAGGTCTTATAAAACCATTATCTTGTAACTCTTGTAATCGTTTCCTTAGTTCTTCCAATTCCACTGGTGCCATTTTGTAGACTAGTTTTGATATGGGTACTATATCTTATACCAAGTCGATGTTGAATTCTATTTCCTTAGCTGGGGGTAAACCAACGAGATCTTCTGGAAATACATCAAGAAATTCCCTCACTATCGATACTTCTTCCATCCTAACTTCTTCACTGGCTTCGACAGATATAATTGCCAGGTAAGCAATCTAGTGGGTCTCTACACTTCTAACTTGTATTCAAAATATCCATCTTCGAGTATATTAAACTATACCACTATATTGTGGCAGTCAATGGTGACATGATATTTTGATAACCAGTTGACAACCAAAATAATGTCAAACTTTATCATCTCTAATACTAGGAGGTCTACTGGCATCACCTTACCATGTATTTCTATTCTCACTCCTTTGCATATCCTACTTATTCTTCCTCCTACTCCTAAAGGAGTACTAACAGTCAGGTAGTCATTTATATTTTCAACATCCAAGGCACATGCACAGACAAAATTCTCAAACACATAGGATACAAACGCACAGGTATCGAATAACACATATGCATTGCAGGAGTATATTGGAAGCATATCTGCAATGTTGTCCACATCTGGGATATCTTGGTGCTGCTGTTGATGAATGGTAAACACCTTAGTGGGATCTCTTTATCTAAGACTTCTTGCCTGTGATCTACCTCCCTGCCCTCTCATTAGAGGTCTAGCTGCCTGTTGAATTGACCCTACTTGGTTTCTGATCTATCCTTGAGGACAGTTGACTGCCTTGTCTTCCCTCTAGTTACACACATGACAAAAGCTTAGGGGAACTGACCTTTTAGTGTAATGTTTGCTAATGTACCCAGTCTTCCCACAAGAGAAACATGCCCCATCTGGCCATTTGTACTCTCTTAACCCATGAGGTCCGTAACATCTGGGACATTTAGCATTTGTGTCTACTATAATGAGTGCCAAAGGCACTTACTTGATCTAGAGAGGAGGGGCTACAACTCTGAGTGTTTTGCTTTACAGCAAGTGATGTCTTTTACCCCTGTCTTACCCCATTCCACTAGAGGCAGGTATTTTTCCCAGAGCTATTGGTGCTCTGCGGCTCATCTGTTCTTCTATGATCTTGTTATTCTGTTCGAGGCACTTCGCTTTGTCTACCATTTCAACATATGTATTTAGCTGAAAGGCTCCGACTGTAAGTTGTAGGTCCAATTCCAATCCTCTTAGGAACCTTTTGGCTTGGGACCTGTCATCATTGCGTACATTTTTGGGAAGGAACTGAATGAGGTGATTCAGCTCTGCCTCATACTCTTCAACAGTTCGGTTCCCCTATTCACAGTTATAATAATCATTATCTATTTCATCTCTGGAGTTGTTGGGGAAATATCTCTGATAAAACAGCTCCTTAAATACTACCCGGTTCATGCACTCCCCTGCAAGTTTAAGGACTAAAGCCCACCATTTTGCTACAGTTTCCTTCAGCATGAATGCAGCATAATTTACCTTCCTATCTTCTGGTATCTGGAAGGCAACAAAGGTCTTCTTAATCTCCTATACCTAATCCTCAGCCTCAATTGGGTCATCCACTCTGAGGTTGAATTCCTTAGCCACACTTATGAACCTATCAAAGTCGATAGGTTCATTAGCATTCCTATGTTATGGGACATTGGGGGCTTGGTATTGTTATGCTAGTAGTCCTACTAGGTGATTCACAGTATGTAGTAGCCGCACTGTCTTTTTAGCCATTTGACCTCTTTTCCTTTATAGCTGTGGGTTATGAGTTTCCTCCTCATTGGGGTTATCACGCCTAGCACCCCTTCCAGTTCTAGATTCGGTAATTTTTCTTAGAGGCATTCTGTTTAAGAAGAGACAACTAGATCTACTTATGTTAGTATCAGTCATGGTTAATTTCATAGTGTGTAAGTATATACACATATACCACTACACAAGGGGTCTATTCATATATAAAGCTTAGCAGTTAGAAAAATACAAATAAAATAATAATACAAGAAAATAATTACATAATTAAGTAAACGTCCCATATTTTACCTACTCTCTTCATGTATGACTATCTTACAAATCCAGTGCTTAATCCTTTTAAAGATCATATCTTAGACTCTATTTAAAACTTATGGCTATTGATCTTTACTTAATTCTAAAGATCATTACCTAAACTCTTCAGGATCAATAACCTATACCCTATAGATCAAAACTTAGGTCATAAGGATCATGAACCTATTCTCTATAGATTCAAACTTAAGTCTTTAAAGATCATAAAACCTGGAGCTCTGATACCACCTAAGCTATAACGTCCCAAAACTCAGGTCACGCTACTACCTACTACATGTCCTTATTTCACAAGAACATGTAAAGGCTCTGAAACAACTTTGATACATTTTAGCTTGTAACTTCTATATAAAAACATTTTATACATCCTCCAAATTTCAATGATAACTTAAATCATATCAAACATCTAATGTAACGAAAGTCTTTAAACACTAAAAATAATATTAAAAAAAAAAATAATGTCCATCACAGTCCAATAGCATAATTCTCCCAAAACCTAATCACCATAATAATGATGGTAATCTTCATCTTCCTCTCTCTATGGTTCACCCAAAACCAAGTTATCTTCTAGGTTCACATCTCCCTCAACACCTGCATCTAAAAATTATTCCCCGAAGGTTGAGCTAATGCCTAGTACATATAACACAAACACATATGCATGAACAAACATAAACAAGTATCACACACATCATGCAGAACTTAAACACAAACAACCAATTCATAATATAATTTATGTCAACAAGTAAGCAACAGGATACTCATGACCCCTTACTACACTTAACACATTAGAGCATGACTTGGTGATGGGAACTGCCACTACGGGCCCCATACCCATGATCCTTTAATCCTTAAACTTGGTGATGGGAACTGCGGGCCCCACACCTATGTACACTTAAACCTTAAACCTGGTGATGGGAATTGCCACTACGGGCCTCACACCCATGTCCACTTAAACCTCAAACTTGGTGATGGGAACTACTACTACAAGCCCCACACTCGTATACACTTAAACCTGGTGATGGGAACTACTATTATGAGCCTTAGACCTATGTACACTTAACCAATTAATCAACATTCAACCTAGATCATTTCTAAGTACAACTCCATTAAGGGCAACATCATACAAGGATCTTTGGGGTGCTCCTTAGGGATCTACCACTACAGGCCCTTAGGCCGAGCCAAGTACATACAGCATACCACTTAAATACTTAAGCCAATTCATTCAACTTAATCAATTTTAACACATGTACTAACTTAAGCAAACACAGAATAGCATACAAGTTACACGTACCTTGAATCCTAACCTTAAGCACTTTCCGGCCTTGGATGTAAGCTAAGTTGAAGTTTGTTAAATCAACAAGTACTTCTTAGTACTTAATCTAAGATCAATATCATCTCTTAATTCTCTTAATCCTATTTACTTAATTCTTAACTTTCTTAATCTTATTCCTTTAATCTCTTTGAGGCCTTACTAGTTATCTAGGTTGTGTGGAAATTAGTTTAATTTGAAGTTAAATAAATATATAATTATGTTATACTTTATTCAACACGATCATGTTGAGGACCATGTTGCTTAACACGGGCTAAAGCACGACTGTGTTAAGGCTTGTGTATCTTTTGGTGAAACTTAGTTTCAACACGGTTGGAATACAACCATGTTAGAAGGCCATGTTATCTTTGACTCAATATGGTTAAAGCACAACCGTGTTGGGAGGCTGTATATCTCTCGGTGTACCTTTTCATTTCAACACGGTTGAAACACGATCGTGTTGGGAGGTTGTGCTACCCTTAACAATCTCTATGAACCTTAATTCTTTTACTTCAATTGCTCCAAAACTCGATCTTAGATATTCCTAAGCTCAATTAAGTCTTTAAAACATGTAATTATAAATAAATTATATGGATTAGATTACTTACTTCAATTTCCACAAATCACAAATCTCGAGTCGTTGATTTTCGTTCTCCTATTGTCCTTACTTAAACTTTGTATTCTGTATGAATAGGCGATAAACATAAATTTTAAATTCCATTAATTTTAATTTGAAATTCTTATAGAATCCTTACCTCGAGTTCTTGGAATTCATTTGCTTGTTTTTCCTATCGTCGTTCTAGGGTTTCTTATATGGAGCATCTGTCCTCTATGGCTCTGTTTCACTGCTCATAATGACAAAGGAGGTTCTTTAGGTTAACTTGGAGTATTTATATTTTCCATGTGAAATGACCAAATTGCCCCTCGAAATTTTATAAAGTTCCATCCACGTCCTTAGCTCCTTATGATAATATCTATATTACATAAATAAATAAATAATTAAAATCTTTTAGGTATTACACATTAAGACTTAAAAGTGTACTTCTCTAATTCTCCCTTTTAATTTTGAAGGGCTAAGTTGGGTCTAGTCAAATTTTTTAAAACTTTGGATACATTGGGTCCAACAAATCTATATCAGCTATAGAAATGAGTTAGCAACATTTTCATCTAGTCATCTGTCAGCTAGTAAAGGACAATGGGGCCTACATTTGGTGGTGGTGAGTGTCGAAGATTGGGTTTTTTAATTTGGGTTATCTATACAATATGTAAAGTTAACAGAGTGTCTAGATGATGTAGTAGTGTGTACGTGCATGATTTATATCAAGAATTGTAAAGAAGTAGGTAGATCTTTATCAAAAGCTATGGAAATAGAGAAAAAAAAAAAATGAATCTCAAGCGCTAAAAGGGCATAGGTGAAAGTGGGAATAAGACAATATGTAAGTTAGAAATGCAAAATAGGTTGGATCAAAGGAGAGAAAGTTTGTATTATTTTTAAAGAGTTTTATTTACATAAACTCGAAATATGAATATATTATAGTTTTAACTTAATGAATGAGAACATCATTTTTTTTAAGGATAAAATGGTGACTTTAAAAACGATTTTAAATCATTTTAAATTTAAATTTTAAAGATTTCATATAAAGTAATTTTGCCATTTTTTTTTTCAAGGTCACAAGCTTTGCTTCTTTTGCATAGCATATATTTTATGGAATGAGATGATTGTTTTTTTTTCCTCCCTATATTATAAGGTTTATCTATTTATACATTTATTCATTATTTATGAGAGAAATGCGTGAATTTACCCTTTTCGGGGTTTTTTTTTTTTAAATGATTTCGAGAAAAATAATTCTTGAAATACTGTTACAAAATCGTAGGTTGGAACTGTAATTTTTAAATATAATAAAAATTGTACGTAGAATATGTGATTTTTAAAAATGAAAAAGTTACCTGTTAAACATGTAATTTAAAGCTATTATAATTAAAAATTATAATATTAATTTATGATTTTGTAATGATATTTTAAGAATTATTTATCTCAAATTAGTTTTGCCTGGAAGCATATTTGTCCCGTGCCTAATATTTGAAAAGAAAACCAAAAAAACAAAAAAAGAAAAAAAAAAGGGGGAAAAATCAATAAAGAACAAATACTGTTCTTTGTATTGGTGCTCGTCCATCGGTGCTCTTGCATCGGTTATACATCGATCCTTTTGGATTTGGATCTGAACCACCCTGAATTTCTCTCTACTCAAAGGTATACCTTTCAATTGATCTTCCTTTTCCTTTTCCTTTTTCCACTCTCTCCATACATTTTTTTATGTATCTTCTTCCATTCTCAATATCGAAAAAAAAAAAGTACTTTGAAATTCAATCGAATTGAATTCATTGGTTCTAGATCTGTACAGATATTGATTCCATTGATGATTTACTTCTCTATGTGAATGCATTACAGATCCGCCATGGATTTCATGAAGGTATTCGATCAAACTGTTCGTGAAATGTGAGCTCCTTTATTCCTTTTATTATTATTGTTATTATTTTCTTTTTGGTTGAATTTAGTCGTTTTTGTTAATTATTGATATTGATGATTGAATGATCAGAAAGAGAGAGGTCAATTTGAAGGTGTTGAAGGTTCCAGAAATCGAACAGAAGGTAAAAGCTATACATTTGATGACAAATTCTTTTTTGTTTAATTGTTATTGAGTTCTCTAGATATAAGAGAAGTGCTGCTATTAAATACGATTACACAATGAATGTGTAATAGTTTGAAATGTGATTTTTTATAGTAGTTACAACTTGTTGAATAGTTCTGCGCAGATTGTGCTGAAACGTCTGTGGATTCGACGTTGTTGGTGGTTTTAATAGATTGACAGTCGCAGAGTTAAAATGTTACCATCTTTTTGGTTTTTGTACCTTAAATTTGCAGAAATTTAGATTTGGGAAGTTTTTCCTAGTTTGATTTGGTACCGGTTCTGGTAGGATTTTTCTTTTTTCTTCTTCTTATGAGATTGATAAGTGAATTTTATGCCGTGAAGCTGCTAAATGTGAGTGGAAAACCTAAATTCATCATGCTTTAAATATAGAAAAACAAGGGGAAGATATATTATCAGCTGAGGAAGCTATTGCGTATTTCAATTTGACTCATGATGAGTACTATTTCTTGTACATTTGCTACGCCACCTATTGTCACATCAATTGAGTAGCAAAGTATTTCACAGTTGATTTATTCCTCCACATCGTTTGCCTGCCTGATGCTATTCTCCAATGTGGCAGTGCCCTTTCTGGCCTTTTTTCTGAGTAAAACTTGGTGGAATTTCAAAGTTCTGCTCTCATCCAAAAAAAAGTTCAAAGTTCTGCTAATAAAATACTTTTGTATTTCTGAAAAATTGTTAGGATTAATAGTTGAATGACTGGAGAATATGCATTGTATATTCATTTCTTCTATGATTACAGATGTTCCGGAAGCATGTAGTGAGATCATTTGTTTACTTAATTAAAAGCTGTTAAAAAATTTTTAATTTCATGCCTCTGTTTAACTAACTTTGACGTGGTTGATTAAGGTATTGGATGCAACGGATAATGAACCTTGGGGTCCTCATGGCTCTGCATTGGCTGAAATTGCTCAGACTACCAAAAAATTGTAATCTCCATGAAGTTCATCCTTTCCAGTACATTTCTTATTTAATCATTAAAGTTTTTTTATAAGAAGGAACATCTTTTGCATTTTGATTAGCAATTTTGTTTTGTTGAATCTAATGTGAAATCAATATTGTTTCAATTCCAGCACGGAGTGTCAAATGGTCATGAATGTACTATGGACTAGATTGCGTGAGACAGGAAAAGACTGGCGTTATGTATACAAGGTAGTATTACAACTAGTTACGGAACTTTTTGTAATTTTATCCAAGGAAAATTTTGCCCGTTTGTTCCTTGGTCATGCAACCGTTTCTCCTTTCCATCTGTGCAGTCTCAGCTCTAATCTAGAATTATTTCAGGCATTGGCTGTTATAGAGTATTTGGTTGCAAATGGCTCTGAACGTGCTCTTGATGACATCATAGAACACACTTTCCAGATCTCGGTAGGGACTGAACTTCTGTTTCTTCTTTAAAACTTCTCCAAATTAGTAGTTGGGGGAGCCAACAATCATCTACTTCATGTTTATTGTTCATGCTTTCTTCTGCAGTCACTCTCCAGCTTTGAATATGTTGAGCCAAACGGGAAGGATATGGGAATCAATGTGAGAAAGAAGGCTGAAAATATTGCTGCCCTTTTGAATAATAAAGATAAAATACAGGAAGTAAGAGATAAAGCTGCAGCAAATCGTGACAAGTAAGCTTACTTCAACCACCAAATACAAGTGTATTTTTCTCTTCACTCCGTTCATTTTTGTTCCCATGAATTTGTGTTGCTGGATAAACTCTGTGTTTTCCACTCACTACAGGTACTTTGGTCTCTCATCTACCGGAATTTCATACAAATCAAGTGCTTCTGCCTTTGGAAGCAGCAGCTTTGAGAGCAGTGGACGTTATGGAGGCATGAGTATTACAAGAGAAGGTGGCAAGTTTGGTGATAGTTATAAGGGTGGGGATGATTATTTTGAATTTAGAAAACAAAATCAGGGATCCAAAAATGAAAATCAAGAATACAGCTCAAGAAATGTGTCGACAGATAATATCAGGTAAAATGTCATCCATTATGTACCTAGACTAATGTCTGGATTGCTTGCTATTAGAAAGATCATTTTAAACATGTCAATTCTCCATGGTTTCTGTTCCCAAACTGGTTGACGACCAGATTTCTTTCTTTTGCAATTATTATCAGGGATTTCTGCTGTATAGCATATTTATGGCCAAACAGCTATAGAATTGTTCATGAGGACATTCAACTTCCTTGTGGAAGAGTACTTTCTTGATTGTGCTTGACTTTGTTATATTGGACTGCATGGGGACATGTGCTCACAGCCAGGAATGCCTCTCTGATTTGAGAATCTTGCTTGCAAACATGTTGATTGCTGGGCTTATTTTGCATTAATGGGATAATTGTATACATGTAGATACAAAGCATATTTGGCTTTGGGTACCACAATGCTACTATCCCCTCTACATTGACTATTCAATATGTTGGCATCTGTTTTTCAGTATTTTAACCTTTTGCTGCTTCCTAATTTAAAGTATTTTGCTGTGCAGCAAACATCAGGATAAAAATTCATCAGGTGTATCCAAGCCATCAACAAACAACTCCAGTAGTTATAACAACGCTCCATCTAATGTTGCTTCCAACAATTATGATGATGATGATTTTGATCCCCGGGGAACTTCTAAGCCAAGTGGGTGCTCTTTCTTAGATATGTTTTGGAGATGAAAATAATCTATTTGTCCTGTCCAGAAAAAAGTTTCTGCTAATGCCTGATGGCCAAAGAAAATATTGCCTGATATAGTACATACTCTTGTCTTAATACATTATATAAATATTCAATTGTCCTCTAATGCATTTGGTTTCAGTCTTCGCAAACCTCTATGGAAAAAGAACCTGGTACTTCGGTAGCCTCTATATCTCATTTTTATTGTCCTTAAGTATATTCTGTTGATACATATTTCCCAAATGGTTTTCTTATGTTGATCTCAATCAACAAGTGCGTGAAGTTCTCTTGGATTTTGTGATATGCTCAACTTCTCTTGTTACTTTGACACTTGGTAACATTTGGTTTGCGTAATTTTAACCGACTGGGTTGGACAAAAAATCTAATCCATATTTAGTTTTGCAAAATGGGTATAGTTTTGGATAAAAAGCCTCTTAAGGGATAGGACAAAACTTTAAAACTTTGTACTGTCTAACAGATTATATAAAAACGTCACAAGATAAAATAAATGTGTTCTAGAACTATTAAAATTATCCCTTTTAGGCTAAAAGGGCATAACCAAATACATACAAGCAGGTTGTATTGTGCTGTTCTATTCTTTTTGTGCCATATTGTAGTGACACCAAGCATTGCATCTACGTAGTGATACCAAGCACTGCATCTATGTAGCAACTTGTGATGGGGGATTGTTTAAATATAAATACAGTACCATCCATATAATACTAATTTAAGCTTTGAGATGAGTTTGGCTGCAGTGCAATTAAAAATTGTTTGGTATTGGTTCAAATTACAGCTCCTCAATGACCTTTATGGACATTAGCGCTTGACTTAATGCCCAGATGTTACTTTTGACGTATGATTTACTTGTATTGGCTCTTATGAGTAATTGCTGCATATATTGTATGGCTCAATTATAACGTGATTCTGCTTTGCAGAAGCTGTTGCTGCAAACTCAAACCAGGTGGATCTCTTCGGAGAAAGCTTGATTGGTGATCTGTTGGATGCTCCAACATCTGCTCCTCCAGATTCTTCTACTGTCAACAATTCCTCTGAGGTTGATCTTTTTGCCGATGCTAGCTTTGTTTCTGCATCACCCTCTGTCGAATCTGTATCAAGTTCACAAAAGCAGGTAAAGATAGTTACCCTGCTTCTGAGGTCCTTGAAGCAGCGATGCTGCATACTTCCTTTTTTGGGGGTAATTAGTGATTCTACGTACTTGTAGCTTTATCTGTTTGATAATTGAGATTTTTTTAAAAGATACATCCTCCCTTCTCTTGACATCAAGTGCTTTCATCCATGATTTTAGGGAGCTGGACATGCATGCATAAATACAAATGTAGTTACATTAAAACTTACAGTTAAGTCTTGTGGTGCCATCCATGAGACAACTGAATTAGTAACTGAGAGCTGAAATCATTCCATACATTCTTTTTTCCTTTCCTTGTTCTATGAACTGAGCCATGAATCCAGAACCACTTTAGGGTGTCAACCAAAAATTAAGAAATGAAACATTTGCCCAGTTCAAGCTTTTATTTTCTCAGTTCTTTTGGTCATCACTAGGATATAGCCAGCTTTTGAATGTAAGATTTTTCTGAATAGCTGCATGACATGGAAAGTTTCAATAATAATAGACCACAAAAGAATGGGAAAGTACTAGAACCAATTCTTGTTTTGATAGTCTTTGCTATTGTAATGAAAGTTCTTTAGATCACCTTCTTTTGCATTGGAGTTAGGTGCGAAACTAGAAAATCATATTCTTGTGGTAGTCTTCATCTATATTAGGCTTCCAAAATTGTCTCTGTTTTGGGGGATTTTCTTAAGTAAGACAAATTGTACCTTTTGTTTTGGATTTTTCATTCTTTGGGTAACATAGAGGCAGATAATACAGACTTCAATGTTAGTTTACTCCAGTGCTTTATCTAGGGAAAAGTAGTTATTATGGGTTTATGATACAGCAACTAGATCCATGGTCTGAGCGTGACACTTGATGGAGTTTAAATCTTAATATAAAAACCTTGTAATTCTGAATGGTGGAAACTTTTGTGTTTACATATATCTTAAATTTTATCCTTGGAATAATATCTTTTTTTTTTTTTTGGATAAGTTCAGATTTTATGTAAAGGAAGGAAATGGAGCTTTTGATTGAATTTTGTGTATTGTTTTCAATTTGGTTTGGCTCGTTCTTTTGGACATGAAGCAAACTGTTATCTGCAAAAGAATTTGCATTAACTGCAATCATCATTTCTAATGCAATAAGCCAATTGTCCTCAATATCCAGTGTGCTTACTCTGAATATTTAGGTGCTTCATGGAAAATGTGGCTGCATTTTTCACTCCTCGTGAGTGCTATGGGATTTTTTTTTTTTTTGCCTCCTTGTCTCTCTCTCTCTCTCTCTGAATTTTATTAGTTTGAGTTTTCCCTTGCAGACTGAGGTGGATCTATTTGCTACCCAACCAGCTGTTTCTCCTGCAGTTTCTGCTACAGTAGATCTCTTTGCCAGTACAGATCCAGTGACTGCATCGCAGGACATGTCTGTGAACCCTATTCCAACCAATACTAATGCAGTTGACCCATTTGCTTCTGTTCCATTGAACAATTTTGAGAGCTCCGATCCTTTTGGTGCATTGTCTTTAAGCTCCAATTCAGTTACAATGGGGCCATCACAAAGTTCTGTTGATGATTCTAGCCAGAGTGAAAGTGGAAAGTCTCCAGCAGGTTCAGGTTCACTGCCAAAGAAAGATAGCTTTCAAGTTAAATCTGGAATTTGGGCAGATTCACTCAGCCGAGGAATTATTGATCTTAATATATCTGCACGTAAGTATCTATCATGTTTCTTTTTGCCACATAAAACCTGGAAGCTTGCCAATATTGGACAAGCCTTGGAGCCAGCACATCCCCAATGTATTTAGAAGTATCTAACAGGAGAATTGAAAAGAAAAGGAACATAGACACTCATACTGGACACACACACATATGAATTAGTGCCCCCTGGGCATGATTGAGTTTTTACATCAAAGAATAATCTTGAAGGTGTACTTGATACATGTCTTTGTGTTTATAGGTTTGTTCCAACTGCAGAAATTATCACATTTTAGTTTGAATGTCGGTTTAAACAAGAGAAGATACCAATATCTAGCCCTTTTCTATTATTATTATTATTTTAATGAACTTAAATTTGTTTTATTCTTTTTTTTCTTTTGGGGTGGAGGAATTGAACTCTCTATTCATTCTAGTGTTTCCTAGGAAGAAAACAGGGTCTGGTAAAATGTAGGATATGGAAGTCCTTCCTCTACTCTACTTCCTTCTTGTAACACACATGCTCAAATGCATTTTATGGAACCTTATCAGCATATGGTGTTTGCATCGTCAATTGAGTAGTTCATGGTAAAATTACCTGTTCTGATCTGGGGCATTGTTTGCAAAATAAATTTGCAGCCAAGAAGGTATCACTTGCTGATGTTGGTATTGTTGGTGGATTAAGCGATGATTCGGATGAGAGGGAGAAGGGTCCCCCTACTTCACTGCACATGGGAAGAGCAATGGGTACGGGCTCTGGTCTTGGTAAATCCAGTTTTACATCTTCACAATCGACTGATGTAGATGATTTCTTCTCAAACTTTGGCAACCAGCAATATCAGTATGGTAGCTTCAAGAAGTAACTTTTTCTGTGTGTTCAGTTTCTTCTCACTATTCTTTTTGCATATCTGCATTGAAATGTTGTAAGAGGGAGTTTCATGCTAGGCCTATTCTGCGTACCTCGGATTTTCCTGCATTATGGTGATGTACTGATAAAAGAGTAATATTTGAACATTAGTGTTGATTGTATCGAGTATGCTGTATGGATTGAAGTCTCAATGTCATCGGTCCTTTTTTCCCTTCAGGATGCTGGTACATCCGAAGTTTGTAATGATCTCTCTAGTTCTACCTTTGATCAATACGTAGTATTTCAGAGCCTACCCGCAACGTTGTGTATAAGCACTCTTTCAAACTGTTTCTTGCCGCGAAATAAAGATTAAAATCATCTTTAATGTGGATTATTGTGTCGAAAGGGTGACATGGCAGGTTATCATCTAGTTAGTTGTGAAATTTGAGTGCCTTCGGAAACACATTGGTGTCTTTGTTAACGTTCGGAGCAGGGCGGGCAACAACACGAATAGTCAAGAACTGTTTATCGAATATTTTATTTCAAAACATGGCATTTAATTTCAAGTCAGATTCCAAAGCTAATCCATACTGGCTTCGGTGTTGGGAGCAAGAGTCATTTTTCTTTTCGATTTATCTATCCAAGCCAATGGATAGATAAAAGGCTATCTGCTTCTGCTTTTGTATCAATAGCCCCGTTCCCCTACTGAAATTCATCGCGATCAGGTGCAAAAAAATTTTACCTACAGCCAAACGAAAAAATATTTCGACGTATTTAATGACGTACCGAGTGATATCATCTCCAATGCATCGCCACGCCTAACAATTAAGAACTAGGATAGGATGTGAAACTGTCGCTTGCCCTTCGTCACATTACCTTAAATCTTTTAAACGGAGGCTAAGAACCATGAGTTAATCTTTCATGTGGGAGTTTCTCGTTGAACAGAAGGCATAATTATCGGCGTAAAATTAAAAGAGGCGTAATCAACTAGCTTAGCTTATTCATAATTTATTAAAGAATCTTCCTATCAATTTCCACATAAAATGGAATTAAATGGATTTCAAAAAATAAATAACGGAAATCAGCCAAACATTGAGGCTTGGCTAAGCACGTCAAAACTAGAAAGTACCTACTGACTGGGCTTAATCTTGAAGAAACTAAAATTAGTTAAATGTAAAAAAGGCCTAAAAGAACTACATAAAATTATATGAAACATCAGGCCAGAAAAGAGCTTTTAAAATTACATTTATCAGAAAAACAAACATTTATGTTCTTTGTAAGTTTTATCAAACTCACTCAAAACAAGCCTTCCAAGTCCTATCTTTACCACGTTTTGCCCGACATATTAGGGTGGGGGGTGCAAAAAGTGTACATAACTACTTAGGGAAACAAGTTTCAGTTTTGTCCTCAAGACTCGATTGTGAGTCACTCCAATATGCTAGAAAAGAACGGGGTGTTTGAACACCCAAAACGGTTCCAATTAATAAGGCCACCAAAATCAGTAAGAAGTTTTATCTGAGACGTGTGTCCAGAAGCAATTGTGGCAGTCATTGTCACGTCAAAAGAAGGAACCCCGCCACCTGCAAGTTTACAACATTGCATATTATGCAAATCTCAACAAAAATCATCTTTATGTCTGAAGCTAAGATCTTTCATATCACTTCCAGAGGTC
Source organism: Laguncularia racemosa (assembly GCA_037954665.1). Taxonomy (NCBI): domain Eukaryota; kingdom Viridiplantae; phylum Streptophyta; class Magnoliopsida; order Myrtales; family Combretaceae; genus Laguncularia; species Laguncularia racemosa. Next base: position 3,150,907 of record JBBMOL010000033.1, on the reverse strand, counting down.
CTATCACGGTTCATAAGGCTAATACAGACCAACTGCTGTATCCAAAGGGCACTGCATCTCATCTACGAAAGGCCATTATCTCAGCAATACAATGCAATAAAGGAAGAGAACAGTGTAGCTGCTGTACAAACATGGGAAAGGTTGTATAATGTTGCCAACCGATTTGATGATGAAGCAGTATGGTTAGCAATAAAGTGATGATGTAGAATCAAGGAGCAGTGATTATTTTTACTCTCATCTCAAGTCCACCATTCTTCCCCTTATCATGGCTTCTGCTTTCCTCACCTCATTTGTCAATCCTATGATGAACACCTACAAGATAACCATTGCTCAAGTTTCCATGCAAACTGAAGCAACGTGCAACTGTAAGGATTTAAGAGCAGCATTCTTGTGTTGCAATTGTAAGCACACTCCTCATCAAAATTTCATCTAATTTGATTTCAGTAAATTAAAAGAATATCTACTGAATGTCATTCTTGAATCTAGATCTAGTCAAATCTGCTTCTTCTGTTACATAAAACCCAAGGGGCTGGTCTAATAGACAAGGCCCAAGGACTCTCATGACAATTTGCTTTAGGTCTTAGGATCAAATACCACCAAAGATGCTTCTTAGGGCTACCTGCATAGTGCAAACTATACTTAATTGGTGCATAAGTTAAGTACGGTGTTTTATGCCTGTACATAGGCATTGAAGAAAAAGGCATTACAACATGATTTGATGACTTGAATCCTTTCTTTACTAGGTCGAGTCAGAAATTATATAAAGCTAGTAAAGTGTATAAAATTACCTTCCATTATTTTGATGAATTCTGCTTATGTAAATGAGATGTCTAAATCAGTAAGACTTAATCAGAGTTTTGTCCCTCGGGCAGGCCTGTTGTATTTGAGGTTGTAAGCACGAAGATAAGGAGCAAAGAAAAGTGTGTATGCTGGTACTAATAATGAAAAGCTAAATAAAAAAGCTATACATCATAAAGCAGGATTCAAGGGAAACTCAAGTGAGGGTATACAGAAGAAAAGACCCAGCATGTCTCAGTGCCTTGGCTCTGCATTATAAGGACAATGAAGTCTGATTTGAACTATCTGAGGATGTCATTTGAAAAATAGAGAGGATGAAATCCTTTACCTTTACAAAGGTAAATCAAGGGAAAGGAGAACAATAATAATTGTTAAATTGAAGAACTTCATTTCATTAGAAACTTGATTAATAACAGCAGAGCACTTTCTTTTACTCTGTTTTTCTTTATGACTAAAAGATGCTAGTTTTCCTGTACCCTTTCTATTTTTATTCTATTTCTCATAGAAGAGAACACAATATCACCCAATGTTGTTCTATATGGCCTAAATTTTGATTTAAGAGCATGAAGTTACTTAAGAATCTTGGAAACCAAAAATCATTTAAAAAAGTGCATTCAGCAAACAAACCTTGTCAGGTGGCCCCTTAGAACCTCCTATATGGATCTCCACACTGCAAAATTGAAGAATGCTGTTACGAAAGCAGTAAATAAATTTTTAATCAAAGATCCAACTAGAGCAGATAAGATGCAGTCCCTCTCCCTATTTTTGCATGCAAAATGCATTAGAGTAGCCGGTCATTATATCTAAAATATAGTTGACATTTTATAGTTCAATAGCAAATCTTTCTTTATTTCCTTTATTGTAAGAAATTCCACATCGAAAATATATCTTCTCTATAGCTTTCCATAGATAGATAAAATAGAAAAACCACATCTATCCATCAGCTTGAATTTTTAGATTGGTTAATTTTTTAAGTGTAATTTAAATTACTTGGTTGTTGTAACTTGAGCAATAATAATTAATAATATATATGTTGAAAGATTCAAATTAGATTTTTTGTTATATTAATAGATTTTGTTGGTAGGTATAGTAATTGACAGATGTATTAGGTGTTAGTAGTAAAATTAATATTGCATATTAGTTAAGGTTGTTACTACCAACCACTACCAACTATGTTAAAGTTATCTATAAATAGATTCTCTTATATATATAAATGAACACGCAATTCAGGAAAAATTTTATATTATAGCTCTATATGCTATCAGAGCTTAGAACTTCTATCCATTAATATATAATTTCCTAATATATAATAGAAAAACTAACTACCTAAACACAATCTGCAGGAGAATAAGATGAGTAACATTTCACTTAAGTTCAAGGTAACTTTCAAAAGATGGATAGAAAAAAGGCTAATTGCATCAAAGTTCATTCAGTTTTGGTGTCAAATTCAAGTGAAATGTCAATGTTTTGCTGACCACACAAATGGCTAGATCAAAAGTTATGATCTAGGGTTCAAAATAGTAAAAAGATTGAATCTTTAGTGAGATTACAGCAATTTGAGGAATTTTATTGATTTAGGGAAAAAAAGGTACAAAAGTTATCAATGTGATAACTCCAAGGGCAAGTTGCTCTCCAAATTCTCGTCTAGAGAATTCCACAAAGTTAACAAGTTTCTGGACTTAATTTCTAACTACTACTCCTAAGGCCTATTTATAGGCTAGCTAACCAACTACAAACACACTAAGTAACAAAAAATACGGCAAACAAGCTTGACTCTAAGTGGAGTCATACCAATGCCTCCCCCTCTAAATCACCTTGTCCTCAAGGTGAGTAAATGTAGCAAACTCTCATAGACCTTCACTATCAAGCACAAGACAAATAAAACTTAGAAATTGAGCTGCCATGTCAATGCATTCAAATCAATACCAGCAAAATGGAGCAAGCATATTCTAAAGTAAAATGTGGAAATGGAACAAGCCTAGGCAGAAAACTCATGAACCAGCTCGCACTTCTATCACTATTCTTCCAGGAAACAATGTAAAGAGATGATACAACAAAGAAATCCTTTGGTTGTTTGCATGAAGTGACAAAGACATCCCTCAATTGTGCATTGTACTGTTCAGAAACAACTAGTTGCAAATTCAATATTGGTGGAGAAAATTGGCATTGAACACACGGATCACTTGGTTCAATCAACATCAAGCAGATGGCTACCACTTCTCCATATGAGCAAGCTCAAGAAAGTCATCTTTGATATCTGCCTTCACTTCAACCGCAGCTTGATGAGCACTAGGAAACAGCACAGAATGGGCCAATACTTCCAAAGATGACGACTCATCACACTCTTGGTGGACTTCACGCCAACAGAAACAGGAAATATTGTGCTAGAAGCATTGACTTGGAGATCGGCATCATTTTCTCCTCCTATGGAGTATATAGCTTCTGAACTCGAGTTAGAAACCATTGTAGAAGCTTCAACAAAACTATCACCACATCCCAAGCTAGTATTAGGCAGATCTGAAACTTGAACATTTTGTTGAACATCTAAACTATGACTATCAAATTCATCACCAAATTGATGAAGAACAGAGCTATATCATGTTCATGAATATCATTACAAAGTCTTGAGAAAGCTACAGGTTTTTTGCCAGAAAAAAATGCTGGAAAGGTTGCCAGGGAGGCTGTCAGAAAAGTCGTCGGTGAAACCAATAGGACAGAAAACAAGAGGACAATGACAAGCTCCTACATGAATGTCTATTGCCTTCCAAGAGTCAAGTTGACCATCTTTCATTGTATGAGTGTGAGCAATTCTGGAATGTGGAACAAAATATCATTCGTCATAGTCACCTTCATCATCTCCATAAGTTCTCCAATCAAAATGGTGACAACAACTAGAAGTAAACCAATCTGAAGGAGGATAATGATCGGAATGACGAAGACGATCATAAGAAGTCCAATTGGTTAGAATGTGCTCCTTCAATAAGTGATGATCCCTATCACAATGGAGATCAGCTTGCTGGAAGTTGCGCAAAGGAGATTGGAGCAAAGGAAGCCACGTGAGTGAGAACGATTTGAAGGAGAGTAGCGGTCAATCACGCCTAAAATCTAAAGCATGAGTACTATTCCGGTCGTCATAAGCCAACAACAACTGATGAGCCTTCTAATCATCAGAAGAAGCTGCAAGGAGTTTCGTCATGTGATCCATCAAGTCGTGCTCCAAATTGGAGATCACTGCATACTGATGATGAAGATCAGCTAAGGAAGATTTAAGAGCAGCAAATGATGATTTCAATTCTAAAGATGTAATTCTCACCCCCATTAGAGAAAACTCTAGCAAGAACAACCACAAAGAAGTGCCAATTGTTAGGATCTAGGGTTCAAAATAGTAAAAAGATTGAATCTTCAATGAGATTAGGGTACAAAAATTATGAATGTGATAACTCCAATAACAAGTTGCTCTCTAAATTCTCTTATAGAGAATTCCACAAAGCTAACAAATTTCTGAACTTAATTTCTAACTACTACTCCTAAGGCCCATTTATAGGCTAGCTAACTAACTATAAACACACAAAGTAACAAAAAATACAACAAACTTGTATCCAAGTGGAGTCATAACAAAAAGTGTAGTCCACCAGTACAAAAGTAGAAAAAAGTAGATAATAGTGGGGTCTCAAGCTGAAAAAGTGTTGGACCATATGCTAATTGAACAAAAGAGGTCTAGTAACAGCTAGGACCTCTAAGAATACAATCTGTGCTGAGATGTGTCCTCCCAGTCTTCTAGAAGTGACCATAATCCTAACTAAAGAAAAACTCCATGAACAGACAGAGAAATACGAGCAGCTATAGAATGCCAGCAAGAAGATGACTGATGAGACACCATTGGTGGGAGAAACAACCAAAACCCTAGAAAGACAACCCGAAGGCAGGAGAACTCATGTTTAAGGGTGTGTGGTGGCGAACTGGAGTGTCTCCATGGCTTTCCTTTGATGTACAAAGATGCCCTATCCTCCTCCTCCTCAAAGGACTATCCCTCCTCCAGGCCACTCCTTAGTCATGCCCTCCTTCCCCGCTCCATTGTCTCCCACCCTTGTGGCTCCCTTCCCTCCTCTTCTCTCTGAGAATCACCCACTTCTCTAACCCTCTTCTCCTCTCCTCTTCCCTCCTATTCTCATATTCTCCCCTAACCTCCCCACTTCTTTGCTCTCCCGGTGGAAGTGGTATCTAACCTAACATCTGAGTTGGAGCTTAATTGCTCCTCTTTTTTCCTTCATCTTGGATACGGATGACTTGGTGGTGGTGCCACCACCAAAAGTGGCTGTGTTTGGAGCTTGCCTGTAATGACATACTCTAGTAGGTTGTTTTCTTTCCCTTTCCTATTGTTGAAAAGATTGCTCATATGGCATGAAACTATCATGGTTTAATTAAAGTATTGAGCAATGTGAAGAGTATGTTTCTCTTCAAATTTGGAAACAATGGTCAAATTATGAGTCCTTGAAACTCCCTAATACTTTGCTGGTCATTTTCTTATTCTTTAGAGATGGGAAATAAGGATGTCTTTTCCTAGTGTAGGTTTCACCACTTTGCCTACTTGGATCAAGCTCTAGAAAGTGCTTATGGAATTTTTCCATAAGCAAGGCATTAGGTACATAGCAAGTCAACTGATTAAACCTGTTATAACTGATTTGTATACAGCATGACAAGGTAGGGTAGGATTCATCCCTACTTGTGCTGGTATGATTGTTGGCAGTGACCTTGTAAACATGATTTTGGTTAAATGTGTTGATGGTAGAAAGATTCCCATAGAGTGAATACCAACAAAAACCACCCTGCTATTCTTGATGTTGGGTCCATCAACATACTTTGGTTGCTTGTCCATTGAAGGCATAAGAGCCCTTGCTTGTTGCCCATATGCCCATTTAAGTGTAAGTGGCTCCCTCTCATGAGTCAGTGACTAATGCTTTAGGTAGAGACTTTTGAGGTGCCTTCTTCTAAAATTGATGTTGCACCTATGGTGGCTTTTGAAGTCTATTGCACCTGCAATGGCCTTTGAAGTCTCAGTTGAAGCAAATGCCATCATGCTAGCTGCCTTGGTTCTTGATACGGTCAAGAGCTTAATGAGTTATCTAGTGCTAACGAGCCTTCAAACCTAGATCCCTCTTTCAACTTGATGCTAGTAGACTTCCTTAATAGTACCAAGGCCTTCAGCCATGCCTCTCACTAGCTATCTAACGGAGTATTGCATGTCAAGGGAAGAAAGGAGTAGACATAGGTCTAATAGCTAGTGTGTAGACTATTAGCTTTCCTTTGAGATTTTGTGTGGTTTTTTCACCTAAGAGTCCTCTTCTAGCTTTGTTTTGGTGCTGATTGTCACCCTTTAAGTTGGCTTCATTCCTTTGGCTTTGAGGTTTTTTTTTTTTTTTTTTTCACCCCTTCTTTTGTAACTTTATTTTATTTAATGAAAACCAAAAAAAATCTGAACTCATTCAATACATTAAAAAAAAAAGATTTGGAGATTACTCTCTCTCCAATCCAACGCACCAAGGGGGCTTTGGAATGCCATTTCATCATACAAGAAGGAGATCTATTTCTCATTTTAGTAATAAGTTTGATTTTGCCCTAGATTGAAGAATCTTTCTCAAACACGGACTTCTCAAAAGGGGGTTTCACTGTCCAGAATTCATTCCTTTGAGGATTTCATTTCAAACCCAATGAAGTCACAAGTAGTCAGCATTTCTAGCACATAAAGTCCAAATGCGACTTGATTAGACAGTCTCATTCCATGTTCATGCAACCAATATGCCTGATCCTCCTTCCTTTCATGGTTTACAGATGTCAGCCCATGTAACCTTTGCTTTAGCTTACTATCATCATTTCCATTCCAGAGGACTCAATTCATTTTTGGATTTATCCCCTTCAAAATACTCTTAGGTAGCAGAGAAATGGTAGACCAGTTAACTTGGGTAAAGAAATTAATACTTTTAATGAGTTGGATTCTTCCAACATACGATAAGAATTTGCTGATCCAATAATTGATTCATGCCCCAATCTTGTTAATCAACTCAATGCAAATGGTTTTGGACAGTTTTGAGGAGACAGGGGGTACCCCCATATATTTAATTGGGAGATTTCCCAAGGAGAAACCCAAGCATTGTACAATCTAGCGTTCAATTATTTGTCCTGTCCCACTTAAGAAGATCTAACTCTTTGTTTTGGCTTATAACCTTTTTGGTAAAATTTTTTTTTAAAGTAAACTTTGGCTTATAACCTTAGTAAGCCCTCAAATTCAATGATAGCTTCTTTAATAAGGGATATAGGTGACTCTCCTGTTAACAAAAATGATGATATCACCGACAAAGCAAACATGGTTTAATTTCTCGTTCTTGCATCTCCTATGGAACTAAAAACGTCATACGTTTGCTTTATCCCTTAACAAGCAGGGAATAACATCCATACAAGAACAAAAAGATAAGGAGATAAGGGGTCTCCTTGCCTCATAACCCTAGAATTTGTGAAATAACTCACAAGCTCCCCATTTAGGTTGACGGAAAATCTTGAGGAAGCAATGCATTGCATGATCCATCCAATAAACTTAGGCAGAAGCTTTAATGCACTCAATAACTGGTTGAGAAAATCCCAATACACCATGTCCAAAGCTATCATCGTAGCAACTTTTGTGGTGCATCTAGGGCTTTGAGAATGCTTGTGGTGACCTTTCACTAGCTCTTCAACGAACAAAATGTTATGTGCTATCTTTAATAAATGTTGTCTGCTCCTTACCCACTAATTGGAAAAAAAATGACTTTAATTTATCAGCAAGAAATCCAGAGATGTACTTGTAAAGACTGTTACAGCATTAAATGGATATGAGGCCCAAGAGCTGAGAAGGGTTGTGCACTTAGGTACCAGGGCAAGCAAGGTACTATTTATAGGCTTAAGTAACTTACTTGAGGAGAAGCAGTTTTAAATTGCACTGGTGACATCTACACCAACAGTCTCCTAATTCGCTTGAAGTTCATAACTGAAGCCACTGAGCCTCGAGGCCTTATCTTGAGATAAGGAGAATATAGTAATCTTCCCTTCCTTTGGTGCTACTGATCTTATAAAATTTGACAAAGCTTCCGAGTCAACAACTCTACATAGAGTGGATTTTAGCTTGTCAAACAATCAATGTACAACATTCACTTAATAACTCCTTCAAGTACTTGATTGTTTCCTCCCTAATTTCTTCTGGGTTTGTTAACAAAGTCCCCTCCGAATTTCACAAAAACTTGATGGAGCTCCTATTTTGATGTTGCTTCAAAGATTGAAAAAAGAAAGAAGTATTGCATTTCCCAAGTGCAAACTATTTAACTCGACTTCATCTTGAGAAAGCTCTCTTATAGCGCCAAATAGATAAAATTTATTGAAAGCTTTCCTTTCTTTTCTCAATTCCCATCTTCCATCGCTTATTGGCTCCTATTTTCCTCTTGGATTTTATCCAGCTCTTAGCTAGCCTTTCGATTGGAAAATTATGTCTTATTTAGCTTCATTAGTTCACTTTTGAGTAAATTTAACTTTGAAGAACACTATAGAATAGACCTTTTTCACTAAATCCTTAAATTTAGGGGGGTAATGGCTCCACCAGTTACTGTTTCTAAAAGGAAATTTCTTAAGGTAGGGATTCGAATGCAAATTAATCACTGCTAAATCTATGATAAAAAATTCTAGGGGCTTGGAGAGAAGCTTCGGATGAAGGAAAAAGTTGAGCAATTCATCATTCACTAGAATCCTATCTTACTTCCTCATAATAGGATTTCCATTTAGGATGCCCAAGTATGTAAAACACCATTGAATTTGTTGTCATCCATATTAGCTTCAAAGCACCTTTATTGAACTATTGCATTGCACTTGGAAAACTTCCTTATCCCCATTTTATCATGCAAAAACCTACATTCATTCAAGTCCTCTGAAATCATCCAAGGGCCAAAATTTGCCGTGCTAATAGCCTCCATAGAGCTTCCTGCAAAGATTCTTTGTTTAGTCCATGTACAGAACTTTGATCATCAGAACCTCTGCAAACAGCATACACTTGCAGTAAATAAACCGATTGGAAATAAGTAGAACGGTCATGTTCCAAATCTCAGGATTCCAACAGATCCAAATTCTTCCTCTGTGATGTGTTACAATAATCCAGGGAGGATAGATCCTTCTGTGCTTCCAATATTTTCAGGACGAACCTTGGTCTTAAAAATGCCTAATAGCGTCACCTTGTGTTCTATACTTATCTCCCTAAAGGAACTAGCATTAGCTAGTGAAGCAGCAGAGGTACTAGGATAAGCAAAGCTCTGTGACTTGTCCTGGGCCTTGGGAGAAGAGAATGCACAAAAAGGATGAGAGGCCACATTGTCTGTTCTAGGTTCTGCAGTCAAAGGTAGGCCCATTGACCATTGTGCAAAGGAAGGGTTGACAAAAACAGGGGTCATGTTAGAGGAATCTTTTGAAGGGCGGAATTGGCAATCATATGTGGACAAGAAAAATCTACAACTGCCATGTTGAATGAATAAAAAAAAAGATGAACCAAAAGCCAAAATAGCCCTGTTCCTCTAAAATGCAATAAACATTCTTGCTAATTTCTTTTAGTCTCACAAGTCCTTACTACTTTCCCAAATTGGGGGGGGGGGGGGGAGTTTGGGTTGGTTTTGGTTGGAAACCCAAAATTATAAAACGATTTGAAAAAATAACTTGCAATCAACCTGAAATTGAAGGTCAAGGCGGCTGAAGTTCGAAGACCAGAGTCAGCATCAAGGCTGATTATTTAAAAAATTCCTCTATTCAAACATGTCCATTGTCCATATGAACTATGAAGGAAACTCAATTATCACCATGTTTTCTAGTGCAATTATGTGATACATGAATGGAGCCCATCATCTATAAAAGTAAAAAAAAAAAAAAAAAACCCTCCATACTGATAATTCACAATGCAAAAGAATTTACACCTTTCTTTTGGATCAATAATGAATTTAGGTTAATTACCCCAAATATTAAAACTTCTGGATTCAATAAGTAGAAGCTGATAATCACCATTAATATGCCCATGGATACCAATGGAATACAGGGGTACATAGCAAAAAAATAGAGACTAAATGCATTTCTCGATTCTTCACTCTTGGCTCATCGCTCTCTTTGCATAAAAATGTGGATACCACAAGTTGGAACTGTCCCGGGAGAATGGTGATTCCCTAACCTCTTTCTTGAGCATAATCAGACATGGTGAGGAGGTAGAATTTATTGGACTAGGGAAAACCTTAGGGTTTGTCGAAGTTGGGGATAAACTGATCTAGGGTTTGTTTATCTAAACAGGATCAGCCATTGGTTTATACTTTGCTTATGCTTCAGTTCACATGTCAGTTTCAACATATTAAACAAGTGCCGCTTATTCATCTCTGAAACAGAAATTATCATTTCCCTTAACAGATTTACCCATTTCAAATACTCTGAAACACTGATCCTTCTTAGACCCCTTAGATCAATGATGATCCCTAAAAAAAGTTGAGGTAAAGTATAAGCAGAAATATTAGTAAGGTCATTATGAGAATATTCTGGTATAGGATTGCAAGGAAATTTAGGGTTAGAGAGCATTATATATATATGGATTTCATTGAAATGATTTACAGATCAATGCAAGCTTAAGTAAGATATAATGACTCCATAAAGCATCAAACTAGATTAGAGAGGGACGCTACTAAAATGGATGACAACTCCAAATAATTAATTTTTATTTACACATATTGTTGAGGCTGCAATATTCAGTTTGACAATGCCTTGAAGAATTTATGCTGTCAACTTTATGCATCTTAAAACCGAACATAGAGAAAATTCTATGTACTATTAATGTTCTCTCTTATTTTTCATACAGTGTTGGTCAGCCTTTATACATAGAAAAACTTAATAGAAATTAGGAAACTATAAATTAAGAAACTAATTATATCCTAATTATACTAAAAAATATTTTCACTAAAATAGCTAGCATTTACACATAATTTTCTCACTCTCCCCCTCAAGCTGGTGAATAGATATTTTCCATTCCCAACTTGGATACAATAGTTTGAAACATTGAGCTATCTAACCCTTTCTTTAGGACATCTGCGAGTTGACCATTTGTTGACACATAAGGCGTGTAGATTAGTCCACTGTCTAGTTTCTCCTTGATAAAATGTCTATCAATCTCAATGTGCTTTGTTCAGTCATGTTGTACCAGATTATGAACTATGTTAATTGCAAACTTCTTGTCACAGTAGTCTCACAGGTCCATCCCACTTAATCTTTAGGTCTTCAAGAATGATCTTCAACTAAAGTAGTTCACATACACCCTGAGCCATCACCCTAAACTCTGCCTCTGCACTTGACCAAGCTACCACACTTTGTTTCTTATTTCTCCATGTCACAAGATTTCCACCAAGAAAGGTGCAATATCTAGATGCTGACCACCTATCAACAATAGACCCAGCATAATCAACATTAGTGTATGCTTCAAGTATGAAACCTCCATTTCTTCTTAATAAAATACCTTTTCCCAGTGTCCCCTTAAGATACTAAAGTACTCTATAAGTTACTTGCAAATGAACCTTCTTCGAGTTATGCATGAATTGGCTTATTACACTTACTGCAAATGCTATATCCAATCATGTGTGAGAGAGATAAGTGAGTCTTCTTATCAGTCGCTAGTACATTTCCCCATCCATGGTAGCATCATCTTTTGCTGTTGTTAGCTTGAGATTTGGATCCATGGGTGTGCTCACTAGCTTGCATGCTATCTTGCCTGTTTCCTTAAGATGATCTGTAACATACTTTTGTTGCAAGATAAAATTCCTTGTCTCAAATGAGTAACCTCGATTTCAAGGAAATACTACAACCTTCCCAATGCCTGCTTCTCCTCATCATCATTTCCAGTTATCACTATATCATCAACTTGTTCAACTTGTGTTTCAGCCACATTAATGGGTTGATCATTATTTTCCATTTGACCTTTAGTTTCACCTTGTGAGTTTGGATTAGAAAATATTACCCCATTCACTAGTTTGAGGTTTGACTCTTGGACTCGCGCCGGTTCAAGGACAACCTTTACTTTCTTCTTCTTGTATTTCTTTGCATATCTCATGTCTTCGTTAAGGGCTTCAGCAGGGTTATCGAGAATGACAACACCAGTCTTAGATAGAGGAGTAGACTCCGAAATAGACACAGGAGGACTAGGGCCAAGGGACAAATCAAGTGGATCCAGGAAACCTTCCTAATTCTTATCTTCTTGAGTGGGATTCCCTCCTTGAAGATAAGATTTGGTAAAGTAAGGTTCCTTTTCATTGAATGTGATATCCATGGAGATTTAGAATCTCTTTAATGGAGAGTGATAACACTTGTATCCTTTCTAAGTTGAAGAATACCCAACAAAGACACATTTTTGAGCTCTAGGATCAAGTTTTCCTTGGTTTAGAGCATGAATATAAACAAAGGACACACACCCAAAAACCTTAGGAACAACATTGTTTGTGATTCTTAAGTTGGGGTAAAAGGATGAGAGAACTTCCATTGGACTTTTGTATTCCAAGACTCGTGAAGGCAAAAAATTTATGAGATGAGTAGCTGTAAGAAATGCTTCTCCCTAAAAAGTTTTAGACATGTTTGTTTGAAATAACAGAGCTTGAGTTTTCTCAAGGAGATCACCATTTTTTCTTTCTACTAATCCATTTTGCTATGAGGTACTTACACAAGATGACTCGTGAATAACCCCCTCTTTCTGAAAGTAAGGAGTAAGGACCTAGTTGAAATAATCCCTAGCATTATCAAATCTGAATCTGTTGACATCAACCCCGAATTTATTTTTTACCATGGAGCAGAAATTTGGTATTACAGTACTAACATCAAACTTATACTTTAACAGAAATAGCAAAGTAACATGAGTACAGTCATAAATTAAAGAAACAAACCACCGTGCTCTAAAGACATTAGGAACGGTAGAAGGACCCTAGATATCAGTATGAACAAGATAAAAAGGAACATAACTCTTTGTATTACCGATTGGAAATGACACTCGTGTTTGGCAAGTTCACACACTTCACAATGAAAATCTTCAACACTTAAGTTTAAAAACAATGCTAGAAATAAAGTCTTAATGACCCTAAACAATGAATGTCCTAAATGACGATGATAAAAAAGGATTTTCTCCTTGTTGGATAAACCAGTCTTTGATATAAACATCTCCTACTCCTGCAACAGTTGTTAAAAATCCATTGACTATGGCTATTTTCCAATTGCTAGGACATGGGGTATAGGTTAAAAAGTGTTTGGATGAGTGGGTCCATGATCAAAGAGTTAATGAAAAGTGCATTTGAAGCATTTAATCCATTGGAAAAAAGAAACTTACTTGAATACACCAAAAAACAAGTACCTCAAGGCTTCCCAAGACAGTTGATAAGAGATCGCACCCTCTCAAGTTCTTCTTGGTTAAGACCATTTGGTTCTTGTGATGCAACTTCACTTTGTAGTGCAGTAGCAATACGTGGTTGTCCAGCATGGCTTGGCAACCCATTATTCTTTGTCCGATCTCCTTTTTTACTCCATTCTTAGCTCGGGGGCTTTCCATGAAGCTTCAACACTTCTCTCAAGTGTGTCGAGGTTCTTGCAATAAGTATAGAATAACTCTTCGCGATTTTGTTACCTAGATTGATTATTCCTTCTTGCTGCAAGAGCTATCCCTTTGTCTGATTTCGAGGCTAATTTAGCATCACTAGTCACCATAACCGAACTATCAACACTATGGTTCCAACATCACAAACCTACTCTATTCTCCTCGAATTAGTGCTATAACTTCATTGAGACTCAGGAGTTCCTGTCTACCAAGGATCTAGATTCTCACTTGGTCAAATTCAGGATTGAGTCCACACAAGAAATCATAGACTCTGTCCTTTAAAATAAATTCTTTTAGAACAGTTGCATCCTCTGAACACGTAGTTTTTATCACCTTATAATGGTCGAGTTCTTGCCATAGCGATTTTAATTAGTTGGCATATTCAATCACTGTTTTCGTTCCTTGTTTTGTAGCCATCGTCTTCATCTTGACTTCATACACCTAAGCCACATCTTTAGACTTGGAATAAGTCTCTTGGATAGCGTTCCAAACCTCTTTGGCAATCATTAGAAATATACACGTGTTGCTGATTTCCAGAATCATAGAATTCCATAACCACGCCATGATCATGGAGTCTTCTTCATCCTATGCCTCAAATCGAGGATCCTCCTTCTCCAACCCTATACCCGTGAGAAAACTGATCTTTCCCTTTCCTTTCAATGTTGCTCAAAAAAGCTGACACCATTTAAGGTAATTTTTCCATTCAATCTATATGAGGGTTGAATGCTTTGAAGTTCACTAATCTATTGGAATTGAAGTTCTTCCCTGGGCTGGACAATATTCCTGTTATTTCTGACATGTTAGCAATTAAGGCTGATCGAATCCCACATTAGACAGTAAAATTCACAGGTCTCTATTGTTCAACGTGGTGGACAAGAGTGAGACAGCTAGTATTTGACGTGGTGGACGAGAGAAAAATAAACGAGGCGAGTATCCTACCTCTTACGTAGATTCCAGCAACCCACAATAGATTAGAGCGACTCCGGCGACCAAAAGAAACGTCACTGGAAATTACAGCACCGTCGTTGGAACGATTGCAAGCAAACAGAAAAGTAGCTGGAACAACAGAAGATGGCCGGAACAACTACAACTGGCAGTTGTAGGTTGGAGCAAACAGAATGCCTGTGGGTTGCCACAAACCCTAAAAGAACTGCCGACAACCAAGAATTGCCAACGACCAAAAACTGCTGCTCATGCCAAAAGTCGTAGGTTAGAGTCCGGCTACCACTGGCGATAAATAAATAAAAAGAAAAAAGAAATTCCGGCGATGAAGGCCAGAAAAAAATTAGGTTTCATAAACCCTAAGAGGTTCTAATACCATCTTAAAACCGAACATAGAGAAAATTCTATGTAATACTAATATTCTCTCTTATTTTTCATATAGTGTTGGTCAATCTTTATACACAGAAAAACCTAGTAGAAATTAAGAAACTAATCATATCCTAATTATACTAAAAAATATTTTCACTAAAATAGCTAGTATTCACACATAATTTTCCCACAATGCAAAGGTGGGTGACTATAAGACCTTATATGCTAGAACAAATGTCATACAGATTATGACACAGTTAGCAAGCTGAGGGCATGAATTATAAACACCAGTGCAGGCACATGCTTAGAGAGAGAGAGGAATAGAGATGTACTTGCAGCATTGCTTAAGTAACCTAATTGTAGCTCCCCTTCTACCAATAACATGTCCCATCTGTCCTGAAGGAACCTCGAGAACTGAAAGGACTTCTCTCTCCAGAGCATTACCATCTTCTGTAATGCCATCTGCAATCATAGGATGCAACCATTATCACATACAAACAAAATTCTTACTCAGTCACTATCTAATGCACAATGACCAGTAGTCGTCATCTCCATTTTCCTTGATACATGATAAAGATTTATATTTAATAAACGGGCTATAATTCAAGATCATTAATTCCGCATAATTTACCAAGATCACAATCTTTATCAAATATTTCTCCCTTCTTAACAGAATAATGATTGAGGACTGAATACTGCTACCACAAATGACCCCAGAGATGATTTGTACAATGATTTTCTGCCTACAACTGCATTTTTGCATATGACTACTTGGTGCCCACCCCCCACCCTTCCCCAAAACCACAAGAAAGAAGGCACTAGTTTATGATCTCTCTCAGCAAAAGGAAGAAAATCACCAGTCAATAATTTCACTAGCCAAAACAAAAGCACATCGAAGGCAAAGATCTTATTCATGAGAATTGCCAGATAAGGAATATAACCTGGAATGGGGGGCAAAGGTGGCCAATCAGCATAATCATTATCATTGACACAAAAGCACTGACAGTACAAACCACTACGAACTGCTAGATACCACAAGGATCGGTCATTCAACTTCTCAATCATCTTGTGATAGACATGAACAAGAAAGCGAACATCATCTGCAGCTGCACGAATCATCATATCTGACAAAGGCCTGTACGTCCAAAATTTGGGGTCCTGGGAATGGCATATGGACGCTTATTCATCAAACACTACATGGCATCAAAATTTTCACAACTTACATAGACTTCTCTGGCTCATAGGACAGCACTTCCTAACCTTCATGCATAATAAGCCAGCTAGTACCACACATATAAGCAACACAAATATACATG
This sequence comes from Laguncularia racemosa, assembly GCA_037954665.1. Classification (NCBI taxonomy): domain Eukaryota; kingdom Viridiplantae; phylum Streptophyta; class Magnoliopsida; order Myrtales; family Combretaceae; genus Laguncularia; species Laguncularia racemosa. The sequence continues at coordinate 3,134,821 of JBBMOL010000033.1, read as the reverse complement.
AACAGCTAAGCAACCATTTACATTAAAAGACACAATCTGCTGAGCATGGAGAAAGAACTTTATAGATATTTATTTGAGAAGACATCAGTTCACTCAAAGTTGCAGCACTCCTCCATTTCCAAAATAAAAGACTAAATGAAGTTCAATCAGCAATGCTTTACTTGAAAGCAATTTGAGATGACAAACAATCTTTTTGGCTTTTTTTTTTTGGGCAGCTACTGCATGGGGAGTCCTTTCTAAATATTTATTTGGTTAGCCATTTGCATCTTTGCATTTTCTTATTGTTGACTTGGAAACCCTGCCAACAAAAGTGCCTGTCAAACTAAATTGTTGCTAAATCTAGCTGGAATGTTATTTCTAACAAGTAATTCACCTCCACCTATATCACCTTCCTCCTATTATTTCCTGTTTTCAGCATCTTCTGTTTCTGTGCTTCCAGGTTTCATGAGGAATTTTAAGAAAGAAATGCAGAAACACAAAGGAATGGTCTCTGCGGCTCATCAAGTCTGATGTTCCATAGGTAGGGGAAATAAATCATCATTCAGATTCCTTTCTGTTCATGTCTTACCCAATATCCAAAGAACTAAAAATTTCCCTCGTATAATACCTTGAGCATCAAAACAAACATTTTAAATAGATTCCTAAACTCCTATTACTAGTTATATTGCAGATATACAAAATGTAAATATCAACCTTCCTGAGGAGAGTACGCACTTCTTCCTTCTCAATGTAAGATATGCCTGCATTCAACCAAGAAAATTTTTATAAAGCAAAAACATAGCATTAGATTACAGCTCCAAACAGTACAATTAATTGATGTGCATGCATGCTACTGAAACCCTATAACCAGCACAATGAATCAAAGACCCATAAAAAATTTCAGGCTATAGGATAATAAACCAAGATCTCAAAAATGCCAAATCGATAATTCGCATAAAAATGCTATGGCATAATTAGCATCTTTAAGACATTTAAAGCTGTAAAATCACTGTACCGCAATAACGTGGATCAGCAAGCAGTCCTACAAAAGATATGTAATCAAGTTTCTTCCTTCCTTCTTGCTCCTCTATGAGAGAATACGCTATCTGAAGAAATGAATATGAGTTTAGAGATCAAATAACCCAGTGAAACAGTCAGAAAGTTGTATTACATGTGGAAGGTTCATTATATGACATCCATTTTTCACGACAACAGTTTGAATTAAAAAAGAACTCCAGTAAATGCTCGTCAAAGTAATGAACAGCATACTTTTCCAACTCAGATAGCAAACTTCCATGTGCAAAATATTCAGCACAATCATCACCTCTGCAGAGAATGTCAATTTACAGCACATGTCCAGGCAAAAAGTCACTAAGAATTTAAGGACTCATAATACCTATTTTAGATTCCATTAAAATATTCAATTCATTGTTCATCCAATCACTGTACAGCTCTTGTGCAAGAGCAGCTTCAGCTCCATTCATGTGGAAATAAGGTTTGGTCATACTCAATAAGAAGCCCTAAAGGAGAAGCTTCATACCTTTAAAAGCATATTTTTGCTAAAAATAGTCAGCACAAAATATATCACAAGGTAGAACTTATATAAATGGATACAGGACATTTTCTTCATTCTACATTAATATGAGAGATTCTGAAGGTTTGCAGGTCACAGATAAGCACGTCTTTGGTGCAAAGTTACTGATAATTATGCCCTTGAAAAGGTAACAAAAATCAATAGCAAAAGACACGCAAGAAACTTTCGACATCTCACAATGCTTTCAAATTTTTCCATCAGATTGCTAGACCAAAGATGCCATCATTTGGATAATTAGCATATGCATCTAGTATATATTAGGATTATTATTTTGGTTTTAATTAGGCTCACAAAGATCCTCTTCCCTTTTGAGTTGTAATAATCCTATTTACAACATTAATTTCCTTTTCAAGTAGTCTAATTTATATTTATTGGTTGGTATCCTCTCACAAATTTATTTACCCTAATTGATCTTAATTCCCCCATCTATGTCAAGATAACTAACACTAACTGCATTGAGTGTGTGAACAATAAGTTTCTGTGGATCTTCATTCATAAACAAATTACTCACCAAAGTGAGAAAATGCTCTCTCCTCTCTCTATCCCACGCCCCAACCCACACCCCTAGAGGACCACTTCCTTTAGGTGACCAAAAATTTCCCTAATACCCCATACACAACCCTTACCTGTCCATACCCTCCACAAAATAATCCCCAAAATGGAAACCCTTGGAAACCAGCAATCCGGAACCCATAGCACGTCCCCAGAGGTGGATTGCAACGTCTGCCTTAAAGAGGAAAAAACAAAAGTTACTTTTGTTCCCTCAAAAAGCAACCTGGAGAACAAAGACGGAAATAGAAACATGGAGCCTTGTGCCAAGTCAACCCAGGCCACCTTGCAGCCAGCTTGTCCCCCCATGTCAGCTTACCCAACCAATGACAACCCATTGCCACATTCTGTCACGTCTGTCACCCAAACCACCTTGGGTGAAGCTTCAAGCACCCAGGGCAACCAAGTGATCGGAAACCACCACTCACTGGCCGCTCCACCCGCGCACCCCCCCCCCCCCCAACCTATCCTAAGTCCTACGCGGCTGCCTGTGCCTCAGACCAACCCAAGCCAACCGCTACCGTTGGTGCCTATGACTTCCCACTCCGGTTCATACCTCCAGCGAGCAAGGGCCCTACTACTCGAGTAACCATTCCTCTGGCCGTTGAGAACCATGGCGCCAATTATTGGGAGACCACCCTCGTAGGCTACTTCCTAGGCTGGAGGATACCATACCAATTAGTCAAAACCATTGCATTCCGGCTGTGGAAAGACTTTGGACTGGCAGAGGTCTTAGGCAACAAGGAAGGTGTCTTCTACTTTAGGTTCGAACCAGGGGTGGACCTCATGCCCATCTTGGAGAAACATTGGCACTTTGCTCAGAGGTTCCTCATGCTACATAAATGGAGGAGGGGACTACCACTTGATAAACCCCAGCCAATCAAGCTGCCGGTCTGGGCGCAGCTCACCGGAGTCCCTTGCGAATTCCTTAGCGCAGATGGGATAAGCTATATTGCTAGTGGTGTAGGAGTACCCCTCAAAGCCGACACCTTCACCATGTCACGACAAAGGGCAAACCATGCTAGAGTCCTAGTGGAGATTGATGCGCGGGAGGAGCTTGTAACCACCGTAGAGGTGGAAAGAGCTGATGGTGGAATTGCGTTGGTCCAAGTTGAATACCAATGGCTTCTCCCTAGGTGTGGCGAGTGTCATGTCTTTGGCCACAAGTGCGGCCAAGCCCCTCCAATGAAGCAGCAGCAGCCAGCCACAATTGACCAGTATGTGGCCAACGAAGAGACATGGAAACAGAGCCGCCAGTCAGGAAAAGATATGGGGAAAGGGAAGGAACATGCGGTGGGAGCAAAAGCTCCACGTAGCAGTGAGCAGTGTGAAGAGAGGAGGGGAGGAACGAATGAGAATACCTCCAAGGTGGAAACAAGCATCACTCTAGAGGATATGGTGAAATCTGGATTGGACCCCTTATTTACATCAGCCAAGGAGGACGCAATGGAGTCGTGTGTGGTCATGCCAAAGGGAAAAGACAGTAGGACAGAATTGGGAAAGGAGGACGCAACTCCACCCAAAGATGACCTTGCAGCGGATGATTTTGAAAACACTCCACTTTGCAAGATAATCCCCCATCTACGCCCCGGCCAAGGCAGCAATCCGAAGGGCTCCACTTCTTCTAATAGGCGCAAGAAGAAGGCGCGGAAGAGGAGAAGATCCTTCACTTAGCTACCTACTTACACCCCCCAATGCATATTGCCGCTTGGAATGTCAGGGGCCTAAATGATCCCATTAAGGTTACTAAAGTTAAAAGGATTTGCAATGATCACAAGATAAGCTGCATTGACTTGCTTGAGACCAAGGTCAATCCACGGAACAAAGCACCTATCAAGAATGCATTGGGTGTAGCTTGGCAAGTTAGAATTAATGCGATGGATAGAAAGCGAATGTGGCTAGCTTGGAAGCCTAGTGAATGGGTCGTGAGCATAGAATCGAAGCACCCCCAATTCATGCATTGCAAACTAGTCAACATGAGATCTAGTTCCACCTTCTTTGCCACCTTCATCTACGCCTCTAACAATGGAAGGGAACGAAGGTCCCTTTGGTGCAATATTGTGAATCAAGCGCCATCCACATACCCCCTTCCATGGATAGTTCTCGGGGATTTCAACACCACTATATCCCCCACAGAGAAATTAGGTAGGAGAATGCACCTCACTGATGAAATGGTTGAACTGCAAAATTGTATTTCACAAGCAGAGTTGGAGGACTTGAATTATGTGGGAGACTTCTTCACTTGGTCTAATTGTCAAGTGAGCAACCCCATCCTACGCAAATTGGATAGAGTCATGGTAAACCAACAATGGCTCCAGCTGCTGCCCAGAACTCATGCCCGGTTTGCTTCCCCAACCTTCTCGGACCATTCTCTTGCCATTACTCACATTGACGCTACCCTGGCTGCCAAGAAGTCTCCTTTCAAGTTCTTCAACTTTTGGGCTAATCACAAGAACTTCAAAGACATTGTGAGTAATACATGGAGTATGGATATTGCTGGGTCCAAAATGTTCCAAGTCGTCCGAAAGCTTAAAATTCTCAAACACGAACTCCGACAGTTAAACAAGAATGAATTTGCCCACCTCCCTATCAAGGTTGAGATGGCAAAAACTAGACTACAGGCTCTACAAGTTGCTGTCAACGGGAATGGAAATACTTCCTTGATGGAAGAGGAAAAAGAAGCATATAAAGCCTATTACCTACTACGAGGAGCTGAGGAAAGTTTCTATAAACAAAAATCCAGGGCACACTGGCTGAAATTGAGAGATAAGAGTACTTCATTCTTCCACAAAACCATGAGGAACTTGCATAACCGTAGTTACATACACCATCTACTTAGAGATGACGGGAGGGAGGTCTTTGGGGATGCGGAGGTAAAGGCACTTGCAGTGGAACATTTCCAGAAACTTTATGATTGTCCTCCTTCCGATTCTATTTTGGAAGATGTCGGCGACATGGTCACACGGAGGCTGAGCAACCAGCAATGAACCGAACTAGCTCTTCCTTTCACTGATGATGAGATTAAATGGGGGTTCTTCTCTCAAGCAAATGACAAAGCCCCAGGGCCTGATGGCTACACCGCCAAGTTCTTCAAAGCCACATGGGGGATCATTGGTAAAGACCTTTTGGAAGCATCAAAAGAATTCTTGGCATCTGGACACCTACTCAAAGAGATTAACTCTTCCATCATCTCCTTGGTTCCTAAGATTGCCAACCCATCTAGGCTTCGAGAATTTCGCCCTATTGCCTGCTGTAACGTCATTTACAAGGCCATCTCTAAAGTCATTGCCGAGCGTATCAAAAGGGTCCTTCCTTCTTTAGTGGGCAAAAAGCAAGCGGCGTTCATACCTGAAAGAAGAATCATTGACAACATCTTCCTTGCTCAAGAATTGATGGCAGGCTATCGTACTCAATCTACTTCATCTCGGTGTACCCTTAAAGTGGACCTCCAGAAAGCCTTTGACACGATTAAATGGGACTTTTTGATGACTACTCTTCACGCTATGAACTTTCCTCCCCACTTATGCTCCCTGATTCACCAATGCATCTCCACCCCAAAGTTCTCCATCAACATCAACGAAGAACTCACGGGCTACTTCCCTAGTAGGAGGGGGCTTAGGCAAGGCAATTCGTTATCTCCTTACCTTTTTGTGTTGGGAATGGAGATCCTATCTACCCAACTGCGACGGCTGACTGAACACCCCCAATTCACCATCCATTGGAGATGCAAGAATGAGAAATTAACTCATCTATGCTTTGCAGATGATTTTCTCATTTTTTCTAAAGGTAACCTCCAATCAATTTCCTTGATTAAGTTAACACTTCAGCGGTTTCACTCTATGTCAGGCTTGGAAGTCAACAATAACAAGAGCAATATCTTCTTCTCTCATGTTCCCACAACTGAGAAGGAGGCCATCCTATCTTTGACCTAATTCCAGGAAGGTTCACTACCAGTACGCTACCTTGGGATCCCCCTCTCTTCTTCCAAACTGCGTAAAGAAGATTATGATGCCTTGCTAGAGAGAATGTTATCTCGGGTCTCATCTTGGACGTCTAGATACCTCTCCTATGCAGGGAGATTGCAATTAATCAAATCCGCTCTCGTCTCCCTTCAAGTCCATTGAAGCAATGTATTCCTATTTCCCAAATATGTTACTAGGAAGATGGACAGCCTACTCAAGAACTTTCTATGGAGCGGAAACCCTCATACCTACACTAAGGCTAAGGTCAGATGGAACAAAGTTTGCAAACCACTTAAGTATGAGGGCCTAGGCATTCCAAACCTTCACCAATGGAACAAAGCCATCCAGATAAAGCATATTTGGCACCTATGCAAGGACAGATCGAAAACCCTTTGGCCTGAATGGGTCCACTCCACTTTCTTGAAAGGTCGAAGTTTCTGGGCACAGAAAGCACCTGCAACATGCTCCTGGACATGGAAGAATTGCTTAAACTCAGATGCTTAGTCCGCCCCTGCTTTCAATGGATCCCCAATAATGGTCTCACCAACTCCCTTTGGTCAGACTTTTGGCTCCCAATAGGTCCCTTGGATCTGTTATTCAATGCACGTGAGATGGGTAGCACCGACTTCCCTCCTACCACCAAGCTTTGTTCCCTCATGGAAGGCAACGAATGGTGCATACCTGAGGTAGTGCTAAATATGAATATCCAGATCCCCACCTCCCTCTTTCCTAATGCATCAGTCAATGACCGCCTCAGATGGATCCATTCTGCCACGGGTGAATACACAACTAAGAGTAGGTATGCATTCCTCACCCCTTCAACCCGGGAAGTCCCTTGGGCTAAGGTGATTTGGAATAAATACTCAATCCCTAGACACTCGTTTATCTTATGGCTAGCCTGGTTACACAAGCTAACCACATTAGACAAGTTGGAAGCATGGGGCGTGACTACTTCTACTACGTGCTTCTTGTGCCAACAGAGCCAGGAAGACCACACCCACCTCTTCTTCAATTGCAGTTATTCTCGCTTGATATGGACCGCGGTTTGTGACTATCTTCATTGCCCAACACACTTCAGAAACTGGCAAGGGGCTACATCTCTACTACTAGCTCCAACTCTCCCGACTTCAATAGAAGATGTGCTGCACTAGTTACGACGGTGTATTGTATTTGGAGAGTGCGTAACAATGTACGCCTAGGGAACCATATCCCCAGTTAGGATTCTGTTGTAAACCAAATTAAAGCTTATTTCTCAGTCTTGTAACACTCTCATGTAGCTCTTTATCTTTGCATTGTTTTACTTTGTCCTTAAGACTATGATGTAAATTTTCCCGACTTACGGTTGTACACCTTTTGATATCAATAAAACTTAACTTATCCAAAAAAAAAAAACAGATGTATAAATCATGATGTGCATGAGCAACTTGAACGTTTGACAGATTCTGTAGTAAAAATAGAACAGACCTTCATAAACCTTGCACAGAACACTTTATCATTTATTTAATAATCCCTACTTTAGGATTAAACGAGCTAACCGGCTTAAATTACATAAGCAGACACTCAAACACTACTTAGCTTAAACTTTCATTCCAATGCATTTGGCCATCAGAAACTGCATAGTTTTCAGCCATTATTAATTTGCTGTGAGCCATTTTAGTTAAAACTATGCGCAGCTTATTTTCCAGCTATGACTTCTCCATAGGTAAATAATCTAAGCTGGTTCAGCTTTTCAAAAGACAAGATGCAAACCTGAAGTTAATAGTAGATCACAAATTCGTCTAAAGGAAAACAACTTTTTGCCAAGTCCATGAGTAGGAGGCTCTTCAAAATTTTTGTTGAATTTGGCTCAACAACCAATTGATCTAAAAGCTTAAACTTGTAGATCAACATGAGCTTTCACATTTTATATTTTAACATGTTCCTTTACATGTGGGCTAGGATATGGACTAGGGCTTATCACAAGGAATAATTAAATGGAGAATTTGACAACACGGAGATTAGCTTGAGATCTTCTGCTCTAATAATGTATTGAATTTAGATTTACAACCAATTGATCTAAAAGCTTAAGCCTATTGTATTTTTTGCTTCAAAATTCTTCATTATTTAGAGATGCAAAAGAGATAGAAACTACATATTCTTATTTCTACGGTCTTTCTTCTACACCCAAAAAAAAATTACGGATTATTGAAAAATCTGGGTCACTGTTGTAAGAGACTCCAACTTCCTCAGCTAGTTAATTCCAGATTAGTTTGACATTTACTTTTGGTAAATATCAGTCAGAATGTCAATAATTCATCAAAATTTAGAATTTAGTCCAATTGGTAATAGTTATTAATACAGACAAATTAACAATACAATGTGCTTGAAGTAACAAATAAATATTTCTGAATGCTTCAGATACACATTAGCAAGCAATGAATAAACTCTTCATTGTTTTCTGCATTGCTCTTGAAAATATTTAGAAATTGTTTCTTTAAACTTAGAACTCTTCAAAGATCTAAACGAGAGGAAACAAGCACTTTATATCATCTATTTCTGTTTTCACCTTTTCTTTCAGAAGTCCCATTTTCAACTTTTATGACTGCTGAAAGAAACTAGAGATCATTCATTTGAAAAAGGTTAATAGTAACAACATATTCAAAGGCTAAAGACCTCAAACGTCCTAAAAGGAGTGCTTGTTATGTATCTTAAAGTAAACAAGTATTGGAGTCGTTTTTCTTTTTTTTTTTTTTTTTTACACAATGGATGACTAAAAATTGTCTTTTTTTTGGTATTTAGGTTTGAAATGGATTTTTTTTTTTTGGGGGGGGGGGGGGGGGGGGGGTGTTGGGGGAGAAATAACAACAAATATTTTCTATTCCAAAAACTAATTCCAGTACTATGCCGAGTTAAGGACACAATGCGGTAGAAGCACGTGGTCTTTGTGCTCCAAACAATTTCACAATATTGGAATGTTTCCTTTTCACTACCCAAAGCACAAAATAGTGTGTCAGGCAGCTCCATGGTGCCTGATTTTTCAGGCGCTTTTCTAAGGACATCATTCAACCATATCAAGTGTCCATGATATAGGTAATCTTCACATTCTATGTATAATATTTTTATACAGTGAGATTACTACTCCCTACCCTTAATTATTTCATTTTCTCTACTCTTCAAAATATGTTTGCTTTTATCATCAAAACAAAATGTTCCGGCATATATTAAATGACTTCTCAAATTTTAATGAAATAATAGCATAAGATTACCCCACTGGATGCAAACCACATCCGGATTCAATGTTTGCTTATCCTTAGCAAGAAAGCAATTAATAGTGTTAGCATGTGTGAAGACCTTGAAATACAACTAAATGAAAAAATAAGAAAATAAAATGTGAACCATAGTATAAATATGAATTGAATCTTCCAAGATTATACTCGTAAGGTTATATAAATAAGTTAAAAAGAAAAAAAAAGAAAGCTACACGAATAGGTTTTAGATACTTATAAAATACTCACCTGAGTATCCATGATGTTATTCAGTTTGATGCCAAATTGGAAATAGAGTGCCTACAAACATCAAATTTCCACCCACAAACATGTCACCAAATTGTCAATTAAGTGGCGCCCAATGCAATTCCAAATAAAAAGTTACCTCACTATCTCTTTTACAATCATGGATAACTTTTGTAATGTAAGTAGACTCAAGGGCTGGCTTGCAAGCTTTCATGAGCTCTTCTCCCCCCTCAATCGCATCAACCAAATATATTGCATCTGGGAAAGCAAGCTACAAACAAAATAAAGCTTCTAATCATGAATGGGACCTCCAGCTTGACAAATGGTAGATTAAATAGAAAGAGTAGAATTAAAACCAACAAAAAAGTTAGAAACAGCAAGTAAAAGCAGTCTGGGAAAAAACACTTGAGTAAGGAGTGAAAAACATTGGAGAGAGAAAATGCTCCCACCTCTCTCTAAACCCTCCCCACCCAACCCCCTAAAAGACCACTTCTTTTAGGATACAAAAACACACACACACCCCCCTAGAAACCCACCCACCTCGGTAATTCCCGGAAATGATGGAAGAAGACCCCAACCAGCTCCATGGAGCAGCCGGCAGCACCCCTTCCGGCCACCAGAAAACCCTGGGCGATCACTTTCCCCCACAGTTCCTAGAAAAACCAAGTAACAGCCCACTTGAATCAATCCTAAGGACAGCATACCCTAGGCACCCAAATAAAGAAAAAGTAGGGACACCTTTTTACCCTCTAGGAAAAAGCAGACTTAACCCCTTCCAAAAGTGGAAGTTTGGAGCCTTGCACCCCTGATGCGGCAGACAATCCAGCTGCTACAATGAGCAATCCCCCTATCAATCCCAGCTGTCCTGCCACCCCACCTGCCAACACCCAGACTAAAGGCATTTCCTCATTTGGAAAAAAAGCATTAGAAGCTACAAAACAACACTCTCACCATAATGAACAGCAAAACCACCAGAGAAAACAGCCCTCGCCCCACCCCACGCCAGCAAAATCATATGCCAACGCCTGTCTCCACCAAGCTTCCTCGACGACACCGGACTTCAACCTCCGTTTCATCCCACCAGCAACCACCAACGGCGTTTCCAAAGTTAGGATCCCGAACACAATCGAAGACGAAGAAGCTAATTATTGGAAGTCCACTCTTGTAGGGTATTTCATAGGGCGCAAAATACCCTTCTCCCTAGTCCAAGCTACAGCTTTTAAGCTGTGGAAGGAATATGGCCTCCTAAGCATTCTAGCCAACTCAGAAGGCTTCTTTTACTTCCAGTTCGACAAGGATAGAGACATCACTCAGGTCCTGGAAAAAGTTTGGTTCTTCTCCAAACGATATTTGATCCTTCAACGGTGGAGGAGAGGAATGCTGCTTGACAAACCCTAGCCCACCCATGTTCCAGTATGGGCCATGTTTAGCCGTATCTCATGCGAACTCCTTAGTGCCAAGGGAATCAACCACATAGCAAGCGGAGTAGGATCGCCTATAAAGGCTGATACCCTCACGGCCACCAGACAACGCCCCAACCAAGCTCGCATCCTTATCGAGATTGATGGAAGAAAGGAGCTGCTTGACAAACCCCAACCCACCCATGTTCCAATATGGGCCATGTTCTGCCATATCCCATGCGAACTCCTTAGTGTCAAGGGAATCAACCACATAGCAAGCGAAGTAGGATCGCCTATAAAGGCTGATACCCTCACAGCCACCAAACAATGCCCCAACCAAGCTTACATCCTTATCAAGATTGATGGAAGGAAGGAGTTGATCTCACAAATTGAAGTGGAGGGGTCTGATGGCTCCTGGCACTTCCAAACCATCAGGAGACCAATGGACACAAGTCAATCATGTAGGCAAGGGCATGTAGAAGGGGTCCACGGATACTCCTCCTAAAACTTGCACAAAGAACACCTAGGAGACCCAACTCTAGCCTAACCCTGATCATCTCATGCCTACAACATTCCAAGATCAAGCGGGCAATAAACCAACCTAGGTACTAGACGAAGCAACACAAAGCTCTCCATCTCCAGTCCTCTACCATGTAGCTAACGAACGAAGTCAGCCCACAAGTGACATGGACATGGAAGGAGCGAACGACATCCCTACGACTGTCCCCAATTAGGACCAAACCTATCCGATCGTCCCTGAACCATCCAGTCGCGGCAAGCTCTCTCACGAGTTCCCAGTGCCCAACCCATCCCCAGCAAAGTCAGGCAATACAAGGGACAACGATGACAACGAAAATGACAACACACCACTATGCAAGCTTCTTGACCAAGTGACAAGAACCCTAAATAGCAACCTCAAGAGTAACAAAGGCTCCAGCTCTTTAGGGAGGCAGAAGAAGAAACAGAGGAAGCGGCACCGCACCTTCACCTAGGTGCTAACAGGTCCACCTTGTCACACTCATGAACATAGCAGCATGGAACATTAGAGAGCTCAACGACCCACGTAAAGCAGTGGAAATTAGGAAGGAGTGTGGCAACAATAAGATATCCCTTATAGGGATTCTGGAAACCAGAGTCAATACCACCAATGCAGCAACAGTACAACAACGATTAGGCCCACAATGGCAAGTAGCCATCAACCAAACCACTCCCAAGCGTATATAGATAGCATGGCTATTGAGAGAATGGGACATTAGTATTGTCAAGGAAACCGTGCAACTTACACATTGCACAGCAACCTATCGCAGCACCAATACTCTATTACTCGTGACATTCATCTACGGTGCAAACAATGATGGAGAAAGGAAGTCATTATGGAGAAGTTTAGAGGAACTAGCTCCTGCCTTAACTACACACCCATGGTTGGTACTTGGTGACTTCAACACAACCAAAAGCCCCTTTGAGAAGCAGGGTAGATGAGGCCGAATGACAGCAGCAATGACTAACTTTCAAACATGCTTAACTAATGTTAAGCTAGAGGACCTATGGTACATGGGTGATTTCTTCACGTGGACTAATCGCCAAGAACACAACCCCATATTGAGGAAGCTAGATCATGTCTTAATCAATCACCATTGGATGCAAACATTCCCAACAGCCCATGCTTAGTTCCTGCCTCCCCTCCTCTCAGATCACTCACTATCCATCACATCCATAGACACCATCCCAAGGCTAAGGAAGTCACCATTCAAAATTTTCAACTTTTGGATCCAACATGCAAGTTTCAAGGACATAGTCTCCAACAATAAGATATCCCTTACCGGTTCTAAGATGTTCCAAGTAGTAAGTAAGCTCAAATTGCTCAAGCATGAACTAAGACACCTCAATCAAACCAAGTTCTTCCACTTATCCAACCGAGTATAGGAAGCCAAGCACACCCTCTACCGAATACAATCTAATATTCACAATTCTGGTGATACATCCCAAATGGAAGCCGAGAGGACAACTTTTGGAGAATACTATCTACTGTGGAGTGCTGAAGAATGTTTCTACAAGCAGAAGTCAAGAACAAACTGGCTAAAACTTGGGGACAAGAACACGTCCTTCTTTCACAAAGCTACGCGGAACCATCACAACAGAAGTAATCTATATCGTATTAGACGAAGAGATGGTAGTGAAGCTGTAGGCGAAATGGAGGTTAGAGAACTAGCTATCACGCATTTCCAACAACTCTACGGCAAAACACACCCTCTAATCAACCCGAAGGAGATCCACAATCTTATAACCTGGAGACTGACTGACCAACAGAAGGAGGAATTGCAAGCGCCATTCTCAGATGAAGAAATCAAATGGGGCTTCTTCCCACAAGATAATGAGAAAGCTCCTAGCCCAAACGGGTATACAACTAAATTCTTCAATGAAACATGGGAGATAATCAAGAAAGACCTCTCTACCGCCATCAAAGAATTTCTCAACTCAGGGCATCTACTTAAAGAGATAATAAACTCTACCATTATCACATTGGTCTCGAAGATTCCCAACCCTTCCAACCTAGGAGAATTCAGACCCATTGCATGTTGCAACATTCTCTACAAAGCTATATCCAAAGTACTAGCTGCCTAACTTAAGAAGGTCTTACCTTCTTTGATTGTGAGGGAACAAGCCGCCTTCATTCCAAGGCACAAAATCACCGACAACATATTCATCGCCCAAGAATTGATGGCCAACTACCAAACACAAAGAGGGGCTCACCGTTGCACACTTAAGGTAGACCTTCAAAAGGCCTACGATTCTATAAGATGGGACTTCATCCTCAAAGTGCTCAAGGCCATGCAGGTTCCCCCACTTCTATACTCTCATAGAACAATGTATCTCCACAACAAAGTTCTCTATCAACATCAATGGAGAATTGGCGGGCTACTTTTCAAGCAAGCGAGGCCTAAGGTAGGGAGACCCAACCTCCTCATATTTATTCGTTGTGGGCATGGAAGTCCTCTCCACCCTACTTCGAAGGCTCATCTCCAACCCCGCATTCTCTCCCCATTGGAGATGCAAATCTGAGCGCCTAACCCACCTTTGTTTTGTAGACAATCTCCTAATCTTCGCAAAGGGTAATGTTGAGTCCATCTCCTTAATTAGCGATGCCCTCCAATACTTCCAAGTGCTCTCAAGCCTTGCGACTAACAGCTCCAAAAGTTCCATCTTCTTCTCAAATGTTCCCACTAGGATCAAACATCATATTTTGCAGGTCACCCAATACCAAGAAGGCAGACTCTCAGTGCGGTACTTAGGAGTACCACTCCTCTCCACGAAACTCAAAACAGAGGATTGCGACGCCCTGGTGGAAAGAATACTAGCTCGTATCACCTCATGGATGTCTAAGTTCCTATCTTATGTAGGTTAACTACAGCTAGTCAAATCCGTCCTCTTTTCCATGTAGGTCTTCTGGAGTTCCATCTTTCTACTCCCTAAGACTATAACAACCAAGATAGAACAACACCTCAGGAACTTCTTATGGAGTGGAAACCCGCACACAAATTCAAAAGCCAAATTCAGATGGGAGGAAGTACGTAAGCCAATCAAATGCGGTTGCCTAGGGATCTCCAACCTCCATCTATGGAACAAAGCCATACAGCTCAAACACATCTGGCATATATGCAAAAGTGGAGTCCGAAGCTTATGGCCCGATTGGGTACAGTCCACACTACTGAAGAGCAAAAACTTTTGGTCATCACAAGCTCCAACTGCAAGTTCCTGGACCTGGAAGAAGCTCCTAAAGCTACAAGCCCTAGTACATGACAGCTTCCAATGGCAACTAGGGAACGGCCTATCCATCTCTATTTGGTCAAACTTCTGGTTACCAATGGGACCTCTGGATAATTTGTTCAGCGCACGACAAATCAAAAGCTCAATTATCCCAATGATGGCCAAGCTCTGCTCACTAGTGGATAACAATACATGGCGACTACCAAGTAATCCGCTTTGGTCAACTATCCACATCCCCAACCACATCCAGCCAAATGACTCAACCCCTGATCAGCTTCGATGGATCCACACCACATCAGGAGTGGACATACCTTCCTTAAACCAGAAGGAATAACCATCCCCTGGCACAAAGTTATATGGAACAAGTCTATCCTACCAAGGCACTCTAGCCTGGCTAGGGAAACTATCCACCCTTGATAAACTGATCGAATAGGGAATAGCTACATCCTCAACATGTTTCTTATGCCAACAAGGATCAGAGGACCACTCACACCTATTCTTCAACTGTAGATTCTCATCCCAAGTATGGAGGCAAGTATGTGACTTCACCCAGTGCCCTTCCTCATTCAGAGATTGGTAGGGTGCCACAACCATACTGATAGCAACAACTCAATTGGCCACCAATCTCCTTCAGACATGGAGAGCAAGTTTTGCAGCTGCAGTTTATTGCACATGGAGAACACGCAACAAAGTTCGACTTGGGAGTAGCCCTCCTAGTACTACTCGTTTAGCCAACCAGATCAGATCTTACATCTGTAGGATATAATTTGGTAGAGCGTTCATTGTACCAATACCTATGAGTTTGGTCTTAGTGTTGTAATTCTAATCATCTTTGACGGATGTAAAATGTTTTTTTTTTTTATCAATAAATTATGAATTATCCAAAAACCAGTCTGGGAACATTAGAACCTTAAATAACACAGAAGAGGTACCAGTTTCTCTAGGACAACAGACCAAAAAACAAGAGCTTTGACATAAACCAATGCCCAAGAAAAAAGTGGCCTAACAAATTGCTTTCTAAGAGGACTAATAGTAGCTTCAACATATAGCAAAGATGACACACTTAGCAGAAAGGCTAATCCAAAAGTATAAACTGCAATTCTAGTTTTTCACAATCAACTAAAAATTAGTTGATAAACATAAGAATCTCGTCTTTCATAATGTTTGATCTTAAAGCAACTTCCATTACTGCAGCCGTCTTTCTTTTTCCCCTTTAAGAAAATTACTATTCACACAAGTGCACCAAGGGAGTAGATTACTATTCGCTAAAAGCCCTATCCTCCATACCAGTAACCTCACCTTTTTTTTGTTGTAAAAAATAACCTATGTTATGCAACAATATGTTAAAAGTTTCATTTCCCCAAAACTATGAAACTGCTCTTGTCATGCCGTCCATATGGTGGCATGAGAAATGAGTTCCAAATGCTTTCAATCCATCCTTACTTGCCAATTCCTCATCCTTTCAAAACCTGCTCACACCCTAATAGAAAATAACCTTTTGTCCGATTATTTTTTTTTCCATCACTAAGTCGTCTGGAAAAACTAAGAAACACATTCCTAAATACTAAAGGACCTTCTGCGCAGATGACAGTGTTCACAAGATTAAAAAACCCAATGAGTTCCATTGCATAATATTTTCTGCACCTAACACCTCAAATATAAAATGCTACTTCGGTTAATGCTTACTATTATCATTTTTCACACCAAATTACCAAGGCAAATCACCTAGTCTCTTCACCTATTATCATGCCGTTAGATCACAGCTCCCCTCTTCCATTAGTAGATATGATAATAAATGGTGCCATTGAAGCTCAAAAGACCTGACTCCTAATCTTGAATACTCCAGGTAAATTGACTATTCCACACGCCTCTAATCTCAACATGAAGAGATATTTAAAAATTCTCTTATGTCAATCAGTCATATAAAAACTTCACAGGAGAGGACCTTTCATGGACTTTCACCCCAAAATGAAAGGCCTTATCACAATGACTTCCTGCACCTTACAAAAATCCATCTTCTCAAGAACCTCTATATGCCTTAATAATCTAGTCTTCTGCTTTTTTTTTATCCCATGCTTAAATGACTCAAACAGTTCAGTATCGCTCAGAGTCATGCATCTCTTCTCCTATTAAAAAGACGGCATTTTTCCCAACCTGCTAACTTCTTCTCAAATTACCTATTACTGTTCCCCACCACTTTTACCTTAAATTTTGAGTTGGGGAGCAAACAGATCTTAAAGGCAATGCACCCACTTCACCCAGTAACTAAAGTCAGATCTTCCAATGTCATGCAGCAGCATATATTCACTCTGCCAAAAGTATACTTCTGAGGAAAATTCACAACCTTAAAGTAACAAAGGAAGAAACCAGGAGCAGATGTGAATGAAATCATTATTCAAACCAAGAAAAGAATGAAAAGTTAAGATTCCACTCTCTCCTTCCAAAACTAGATCATCATAAAAGAAACAGGAAAAAAGAACACTATGGTCTCCACCTGTATCAACCACTATCTTCCATCTATAATTGCCCATCCACTTCATTGAATGTAATAGGCTTGAAATAGAATTCCTATTTATAAGGAATTAATAAGGCTGTAATAGCCTACTACAATGTTCACTTTGACCAAAAAAACAGTTAAAGAATAGATCAGTAATAGAACTTAAATGACCATATTGCCCTTATTTTTTAGAAACCCTAACATCTTCTTCCACATGTATGCCTCCATTTTCTTCTTTCATGTCTCAATCAGCCCCTCGCCATAATATACAATAAAATTATTAAAAATCATGGAGAGAATGTTATGGATTCAAGTTTACAAAGATCAAATAACATTTTTTTCTCTCTCTCTACATTATTGAAGAACCCAAATCATACTAATAATCATTGCATATCAGCTCAAATTTGAAGCAACTTATGAAATTACAAATAAAAATTTTTTTGTAAATACTTCTACATAGCTTTTGTCACAGAACTTAATTTCAAATTATCATTATTTCTTAAATATATAGACTATATAGCCAAAAGCAAGAATCACTAACCCTAAAGTTGCTCCACTAAGCCAGATAAACTTAAAATTGTAACTTCATTCCCAATTTGATGATCAATACAATTAGAGCAAGCGAAACAAGGATAGAAGATTAGGATTTTTTGTCTCTCTAGTGGTGGTGGTCATGGTGGTGGTGGTGCATGGATCTGTTAAGGTGGTGGTGGTGCGTAGATTTGTGGTGCTGGTGGTGGTGTGTAGATTTGTGGTGTATGGATCTAATTCTAGTTTTGTGTGGGCATGGGTGGATAGGAAAGGGAAGGAGAAGAAAATAGGTTGAAGAAGGGAAGTTAGGGAAGGTGGATAATGAATAGCTATTCATAGGTATGGGTTATGAATAGTCATTCAATATTTTCCACAATAGTAATTCCCTGTGAAATTTTTGTTATGGGGCTTAAAACCAACTAATCGCTATAATAGCAATTTCACAAGGAATAAAAGGGGAATGAAATTGTTATTACTGAGAAAGTGAACAGACCATAAATCTGTATGATCTCATTTGACAACATGTGACAATTGAGTGATATAAATAGGTTTGAGAAGCTAAACTTGATGGAATTCTATCAAAATAATAGCTACTACTTACGGGTTGCTTCAACACTTGATAAAATTATCAAACTTACAAATTATCAGTATCTAAAATCATCTTGCAAATAGCAAACTGCAGAATTACCAGAAACATTCAATGCAAGCAATAGAAATGTAATATTACAGCTAATTGATAAGTCATTTTATCCTACCATGCAGTTAGTTAGTCAGATGAATGATACAAAACACAAATCCTAGTTAGAGTACTACCAACTATTGGTGTATCAACATCAACAAAAGGAGATCAATGGGCATGCATCACCACTACGTTTGGCATTAAGTGAACACGCCACAACTGTAAATAGCTATGAAACTCTATCTGTTCTGCTGTTTAACAAACACCTTACCTGCATAATACAAAGCTTTCCATGTCGACAAAGGTCCATCCCCTCACAATCAAAACCAATCACTAAGTGCGACTCAGGCGAGGGTTCCAGAAACTCAGCTGGAAGTTGAGCCGCTGTAGTAACAATATGAATAGGAACCATCGGTAGTCCATGATCAGAAAGTCCATCAACTACAGCATGTGAAGAGTCATTCATTCAGCAAAATAGTACTCAAGTATACTGTGAAGAAGGCTATCTACAATGACGTGTTTTTATCATGTCTAAAATATCAATAAAAATATTATAAATATAAAAACAATATCAACTTTAATGCTTCTCCTTTTATGATTTTGTAATATTACAAACCCTATGTATCTCAGACATGTATGATATAAACGAAAACATTGCTCTTCAATCAAGATCGATGCCTAATGTAAAACTGGAATCACCTATAAATCAGTAAAGTTGGTTAGCAGGAGAAGGTAAAAATCAAATAAGCCATTCTTAATCCTAAACAATTAGGTTTTCCATTTTATTTTCTCAGTGACCAAACGGAGAACACTTTTTTCTCGCGATCATGGCCTTATTTTCTCGTAGTATAACGCATATAAAGCGGACGTAAAGCTGAGAGTAGAAAACGGATAAAGACGCATACAATCACGTATGAAACTATATTCGCCATTAAAAAGGACGGCGGATCGCAAGGTTTAGTAGCGCAAATTGCATGAAGATGTGCAGACAACTCGATGCCTAGAAAAAAGAGAATGCAGCACGACGATAAGCTCAAGGAAAAGAGAGAGAGAATGGAAGTAAAAAAAAAAAAAAAAATCACATACCGGGATCTGGAGGAGGAGCATCAGTCGTAGTAGAAGACGAAGACGAAGACGAAGCCGAAGCCGAAGCCGAAGCCATGATGGAGTTTGATTTGAAAGGAGTTAGCTTCTGGAGCCCGGCGCCCGTTTTACTGGTTTCGAAGTCCAGTGGGGGTTATACTATGCTCGGTAATTGTTGATCTATCGAGAGGAAAGATAATTTCCCGGAGAAATGCGTGAGGGGCAAATCATCGTAAAAAACTGTTTTGGTAACTATTTTTCGGAATTTCATTTCTAAATAAATTATGTTTAAATGATATGTTGTGTTTTTCATAAATCGCAATTTCTATGATTTACACTTCAGTCGGGATTTATATAACCTCTACCCATAGACAGGACATCACTTTCTCCTGATTTTCTCTACTTTTTCTCTAAAATATAGCTACACAATACGGTTTTTTATTTGAGAATTATAGTTCAGCAGTCCAACTCACAATTTCGGTTTACATTAGCATCTTTTTTTTTTTGTTATAAATTTATTTGCTTTAATGCAATATTTTTACACTATTATTCTTTCAATTTGTGATATTTGCAACAATTTTATATATTTTGTTACAATTTATAAGAGTTGTCCCATTTTGTGAATTCTACCATATATAATATAGCCCAATTTTGAGTACTTTACCTTAGGATTTGTCCAAAATTTATGAAATTTGCCCTAAATTATAGAATTTGTTCCAATTTTAAGGATTTTGCACTAATTTATTAGATTTGCCCAAATTTTATGCGATTTGCCCTAACTTATAGAATTTGTTCCAATTTTAAGGAATTTGCACTAATTTGTTAGATTTGCTCAAATTTTATATAATTTGCCCTAATTTATAAAATTTGTCTAAATTTTGTGAAATTTTTCCTAATTTATAAAATTTGCCCCAATTTTATTAAATTTGCATTAATTTGTAAAATTTACCCCAATATCGTGAATCTTTGCCCCAATATGTAGAATTTGCCCAAATCCATAGACTTTACCCTAATTTTGTCGACTTTACCCTAACTTAAAGAATTTAGCCCAACTTTGTGGATTACTCTAATTTGTAGGTCTTACCCTAATTTGTAGAGTTTGCTCTAATTTCTAATAATTAGGTTTATAATTGGAATTTTATGAAGGTGATGTTGTTCATATGGAAATGTTAGCAGGTTTACACTAAAGACTTATATGTTCATTTGATATTTGATATAAAAAGGAGGTAGAAGAGGTTCATATCATATGAAGTTGGTTTTGACTTATATATTATTGTTTGATGCTACTATTAGCTAGTAGTAAAGATGGTGAATTTTGTGAGATTTGCGATATTTACCTATAAGAATATTATGCATACCGAAGATGGAGTATATTATGATAAGGGGCCTCTTAAGAAAATTAAAGTAAAAATAGATGTAAGGTATACAAAATTGTTGATCAAGATATGTGCAGCCATTAAAATTGATCATACTTCTTATCAAGTGGAGGTGTTCCACCAGTAGCTAACAGTTTTTAAATTAGGTTTTGTCCGACCACAATATTCTTTGATCCCAATCACAAATGATGATGATGAGGTTGAGGCTCTTGTTGAATTTGCTCAAGTTGTGAGTCGATTGTTCATCTAGAAGTTGTTTAATAAATTAGAAAGTAACCATATCCTCACTCAAGGTAAAATTGTAGTTTATGAGACTATAATGCCTCTACCCCTCGTGTAGAGTCAAGAATCCATAAATGTTGTGGTTACATTTAAACAAAATGATAATTTTCATGAGAATTATACACAAGTCAATGACATGGATTTATCTATCATAGATGCTCTTGGGAGGAAGATCGAAAAGGTTCACAATGATGTATCTATTGATTAAGAAGAAGAAGTTGTAAAAAAGGAGGATGAAACTAGTGAGCCTTGCATAAACATTGAGTTTGACACATCCAATGATCCTCTACCTCTAGTGTCTCTATAGATTGCCATTGCACACACTGTTGTGCTTCGCTCTCTAATGGTTGATCTTATAACTCCATCCTTCTAGCATCTTATTCCATTCTTTAATAAAAGGGATGGTCATGATGGATATATAACATTTGAGGAAAGTGCTATATCTTTAGATGATTTGAAGAAAGAAATGTGGTTTGCCATGCAGTTTGATTTAATATACATAATAAAGCCATACCATATAAAGCATCACCATAATTATCTCGTCAACAAGTCTGATGGGAAGGTGTGGTATGTTGTCTACACAAAGAGAGATAAGGGATGCAAATGATAACTTCGTGCATGCTAAAAATGGATGAATAGAGATTTTGTTATTACCATTGTTGAAGGGCCGCGCATATGTATTAATACCATCTTGAATTAAGACCATCCACAGTTAAACTCAAGCTTTATAGCATGCTATTTCTTGGGATAGGTTAGGAATGAACCCATTATAAAGGTTTTTGTGCTGAAAAAAAATATCCTCGACACATTCAGGTATCTAGTAGCAAGGAGATAAGTATGGGATGGTAAAAGGAGGGTGATTGAAGCTATATACAACGATTGAGATAAATCATACATGAAGTTGCCGAAATTATTGAATGCCATCTAGATGAGAAACCTAGGTTCACATGTCGAGTGGAGTGGTTAGCCAACCGTAATAGAAGATGAAGTGACCTTTCAAAGAGTGTTGTGGACATTTGGTCCATATGTCGAGGCATTCTAGTGTTATAGGTCAATTGTCAACATCAATGGAACCTTTTGTTATGGGAAATATGACCATAAGCTTCTCATTGCATGTGACATGGATGGTGTTAACCATATAGTCCAATTAGCATTTGCATTGGTGGATTGAGAATTGTTTGCACCTTTATTATGGTTTTTAATGTTCTTGAAGGAACACATTGTCGATTATTATTGTGACCAAGAAATGATATGTTTCATATTTGATTGACATGCAGGAATAGTCAAGACAGTTAAGCACCATGATGTTGGATGGTAGCTCCCCTTTGCACATTGGTGGTTATGCATTTAACATGTAGCTAGTAACTTCAATATGAAGTACTAAAGTGCCCCACTTAAAAAGCTTGTCACTGCAATAGTTTGAAGGTATAGGAAAAGAAGTTCAAATTTTTCATGGAGGAATTGAGAAAAAGAAATAAAGCTGCATCTAGTAATGGGAGGAGTGGCAATTCTCTATTGTTTAGTTAGAATTCGACAATACATTGCTAGGTGGGTAGATCCCAGGTATTACCTTTGGTACTATAGTGTCACATGACAGTACATTGGTTGAATTGGAACCATGCTTGGTGCCCCGGTAAGTCACTTTAACTATATCATTGTACTTTTATGTTTTCTACATTATACTATTAGTGTACTTAACTTTTCATGTAGTTAGGTTGTTTTGCTCACATTGAGATGGCAAATTCTCTAGAAGAGACTCGAGTTGTAGTAGTTGCTAGGAAGCATCTCCTTCGAGGCCATGGTGGTATTACATTATTCCCTCTAGATCATTAGAAGTACCATTAAGAGATGCCTCTACCTCGTGCCACCCGAAGGAGAGGATGAGCTTATTGTAGGGGTCGTCATCGTAAGTAGTGCAAGATTGATCTCTTAGTCCTCATGCAGATACCTTACCCGCTCACTACTTATTGGTGGCTCATCCTTCCTTATATTACGATGATTAAACATTCTGTGTCGATTCGATGGAGTTTTATATACTTGATGTTGATATACCATATACATCTATGGTTACTTTGCTTGCTCCTCAAAAGGAAAGACATTTAGGTACACAAAATACGAGGGAGAGACTCATGCAAATAGATCCTTTGTATATTTTAAGAGATGAGTCACCATTTCATGCTTAGACCCATACCAATGCCATAAGACTTAGCAGGTCTTTCCAGATTGGAGAGAGTTCAACACGATATGAATGGGGACATTATAGGAGACGACGTCGGAAAAAGGGATTAAACATATATTTGGCTATGTAACTATATATTAGTTTTTCGATTTTCCTAAAATGTACATGTATTTCTAATTTCATTTGCTTTGGCTATATAATTATGCTTGTACAGTTTGAACAAATTAATAAAATCATTTTGTTTATCCGATTGATTTATGTTATAAACTTTAGAATTATCATAGGTTTATCTTCTTTATAGGTTCATTGTGTTATATAGACTTTGATATTTATTATAAACTTAAAAAATTATTAAAGATTTTTCTGATGAGTACATGATGTCGTGGGTTTGAAATATTTTTAGAGTTAAATCATTCATTTTCGTAGGAGCCCGTTTCACCAAATCTCAACTCTAAAGAATAGGGAAATAATAAATGTCACCCAATTGCATAAAAATTGCATGTTGAACACGCGACTTCTTTGGAAATTGTAGGTTAATATTGTGACTTCCAAATGTAAAGAAATTATAGATTGGGATTGTGATTTTTAGATATAAAGTGATTTCTTAATGTAAAGAAATTACATATTTAATATGCGATTTTTTTATAAACCAATTTTTTCATATACAAAAATCACAATTCCAACTTACGATTTTAAAATAATATTTTGGTAAATACTTTTTTCGGAATCATTTTTTAAAAAATAATTTACCTTAAAAGACAAACTCACATATTACTTTAATTTTCGGAATGCGGTTGTTTTTTTATTTTTCTTCTTTCTTCTTCTTCTTCTTATTATTATTTAAATTTATTTCCTGGATGGTTGTAAGTAGGGTTGTAACGTAGACGATAGATCTGGGGATCTCTGTCTGTCTAGTGATGATGATCTATGGCTCCATAACAACGGAAATGAGGCAGCAAACAATGAGGGGTTTCAGTGAGTGTTAATTGTTAAACATGAATATCAAAGTACACTAGATATATTTTAATTGATATATTCTGATATTGAATACCATAAAAAAATTTCAAAAAGTATAAATAATAAAAAGATATTTAAAATGTATAAATGATGATCAAGTATGATACTAATTACACAATACCAACAACATTGATATCCTTTGAGTGGCAATTCTATGGTATTGGCATATCCTAACCGTCATTAATTTATTTTATTATTAATCAAATTTGTTTTTAATGTTATGTAGAGTGATTTTCTACTATAAAAATTATCGACATCTTTTTATATAAGTTGTTGATAATTTTATATTTTTTTCTACTATAATTCAAAATACTTGATAGTTAAAATAAGCTGTTGATACTAATAATACGGTATTATCACTTTTAAGTAATAAATAATAAAATTTACCATTGATATATACATTTCTAATGTTTCTTTATAAGAGCAAAATGAGATCTTAAATGAATGATTAGTCTAAGGAATATTATGTTTGCTTGTTTGGCTAGACAGAGTGTCACGTGATCTATTATCCGAAGGAAGAAGAAATTTCAAATTTCATGCGAAGCTTGAAACCACCAATACAAGCCCCTATAACAAGATGGACCCTGGAGGGCAACAGTAGCCCACACAGTGGTTCACCAATGGTTTGCTGATGCAGGCCTCCATGCATTGCTGGAGTAGAAGATGATTGTAGAAGTTAAATATTAGAGGAAGGAGTACCACTTGTTATTTTTAATTTTGGTAAGTGGGATAGATAAGAAATATCCACTGCTTTTGCTCATCCAAGGAATGATTATTTTAGTAAAAATGAGAAAATTTCCTCCATTGGATATCTACTCGACTAATTAAACATTGTATAATATTGTACATAACTTATTGGGTACACAATTAACATATTTTAACTATAAAGATATATCAATAAATAATGCGTTCACGGTACGCATACCTTTAAAAATATTTGAGTGTAAATAAACAATTAAAATTATCTACAAAATATATGAGTGATTTAATAATAGGTTTTTTTAATAAAAAAAAAGTTAAAAATGGAATTATAATAATTTAAAAGATATCAAAGTGGCATTCCCACTTAAATATTATAATAAATATTCAACACATCTTGACTTTAAGTATATGCTTATGTACCTAAAACTAGAGTTAGCAAGGAAAAATAATTGTACATGTTGTTATCAAAATTAATAATTATTTTTTATTCCCTTGTGTCACAAGTAAGTGCTGCACGAAAAACGTAAAAGTATCGTCATTGATTCATCACAAAGATAACATTCATTTTATTTATCAGAGAACATTAAGAAGTATTATATGTGCCTCCTCCTCCTCCTCCTTCTTCTTCTTCTTCTGCCTGAATTATACGTGCCTTTTAATTTATACTTTTTTTCCTTAATCTCCCACTCACACATAAATGGAATATTAGTATTTGGAAAAAAAAGGTAAATAATCTTCTAAAACTTTAACCTAAATATAGATATACTTTCAAACTTATAAAATATATTTTAATACTCTCTAAATTCTTATGAATTAGTAAATAATCTTAATAAATTGTGAATAATCTCTTAAATGTTGACTTTGGAGTGGATAATTTTCTAAATTTATCAAAATACACTTTAAACTTGATGTGTTTTTTTTTGGAAGGAAAAAGCAAAAATCATTTAAAGTTGTTAATTTATCAGAGTTTAGAGAGTATCAAAATACACTTTGTAAGTTCGAATGGTGTATCCAAATTGAAATTAAAATTTATAAGATTATTTGCAATTTTCCCTATTGCTTGCCATTTTTGCAATAACCATACATGTATTTTGTGACTACAAGCATGCATACACACTTGCAATACTCGGATTGTTTGTAATCTCTTAGGGAAGGATGGACTCTTTAAGCTTTCTGACGACGATATTGCGACCATATGCCAGTTGATTAATGGGTATTCGGGTTCAGACATGAAAAATTTGGTAAAAGATACATCCATGGGTCCATTAAGGGAGGCTTTGAAATAGGGAATAGAAATTACAAAGCTGAAAAAAGGATGACATGCGTTCAGTTACTCTACAGGATTTTGAGAATGCATCGCAAGAAGTGAGACCATCTGATTCACCGAATGAACTCGGGATCTACGAGAAATGGAACAAAAAATTTGGAAGTCTATTGTGCGAAAATGGGTCAATGCTTGTATAGGCATTTGGTAAGACATTTTGTCTGCTAAGTTAAACATGAATCACAAATGGTGATAATGACTTTTGCAATATGAAGCCCCTGTTATATAAATTGCTGCTACGCCTCTCCTAAATTGAGCAAGAGAGCTAAGGTCCATGCTTTGTATTCTCATTTGCCATGCCGGCTAGTGGTGTTCAGTTCACTGCGTAAATCTCCTAGAGTTGGATTAATCTCCAAGTGAGTTAGGACTAACATGTTGCCATCTTGTGATTCGTCTATTGGTTGAATGTTGAGGTATGTTTTCACTCTCATGGGATTGTGGATGAAATGATGATTCAGAGTTGTTCAAAATATTCTTCTCTACCAGAATCCATGCTAACATTAGGTGGAGGTTGTTCTTGGCCTTCTAATGTGCCACCATCTCTCAATGTTGAGGCCCCGAATAAGTCTAATAGGGGCAATATATCACATATAGCAATGTTTTAGGTTCTCAACAATGGTATTTAATATCAGCTTTCCCCATAATTCATTATTGGTAGAAGTCTAGCCATTGAGCTTATTGAACTTTACATGTTCTCTCAAGTCATACCAAATTTACTTCACTGAAATTGAAAGAGGCCATTCTGCTTCACATGGTTCTCTTTTTTCGGTAATTCATAATTTATTGATTGGAAATAACGATACATCCGTCAGAGACGGTTACATCACAATTATAATGCTAGTAACAACTCAATTACAGCTCTAGTACCATACTTGTAATAGTTGATACAATGAAGGCTCTATCAAACTACTCCATATAAATATAAGATTTGATTTGATTGGTTAAGAAGGAGATGCTAGGGGTGGGGTTCCCAAGTCGTGCTTTGTTGCGTACTCTTTAAATATAGTATATAGTGGTAGCGAGACTTGCTCTCCATGTTTAGTGGAGTTTGGCGGTAGACTGATTCGTTGCTAGTAGTACGCATTTGGCTCCCTGCCAATCCTTACAAGAAGGGGGGCAGTTAGCCATATCACACACTATCTGCCATACTTGGGATGAGTAGTGACACCCAAAGAATAGGTGTGAGTGGTCTTTAGCTTCCTGTTGGCATAGGTAGCATGTCGAGGATGTGGCTAATCCCCATGTGGTCAGCTTGTCGAGAGTAGAAAGCTTTCCTAACCAGGCAAGCCATAATATAAAGGAGTGCCTTGGTATGGTAGTTCTATTCCATACTATTCTGTACCACGGTACTGTTGGTCCAGCTGGATTAAGGAAGAAGTAGCCACTCTTAATGTTGTATTCTCCTACAGTCGTGTGAATCCATTGGAGTTGGTTAGAGGTGGAGTGATTGGGCTAAATGTGCACGAGAATACAGATGTTTGTCCATGGTGGATAGTTTAGTAGCCGCCATGTGTTGTTGTCCTCTATAGAGCATAATTTAGCCGTTATCGGAATCCAGAGTTCCTAATCTGTCTTGTAGAGAATAGGCTATTCAAAGGACCCATGAGTAGCCTGAAATCGAACCAGATAGAGATGGTTAGGCTGTCTCCCGCTTTCCATTGAAAGCTACTTCGCACTAAAGGTCTTAGTTTTAGGAGTTTCTTTCATGACCAAGAACATGTGGTTGGGGCTCGTGACGTCTAAAAGCTTTTGCCCTTTAACAAGGTTGAGTGTAACCATTTAGGCCATAGGCTACGTTGTCCTCCCCTACATAGGTGCCAAATGTGCTTAATTTGTAGGGCCTTATTCCAATGGTGAAGGTTAGGGATCCTTAGGTTACCACATTTGAGGGGTTTACATACTTCTTCCCATCCGACTTTGGCTTTGGTTAATGTGTGAGGGTTTCCACTCCGAAGGAAGTTCCTAATTAGCTGCTCTACCTTTGTGATTATCTTCTTGGGGAAAAGGAATACAGAGCTCCAGTAGACCTGCATAGAGAATAAGATTGATCTGACTAGCTGAAGTCGGCTTGCGTATGATAAAAATTTCATAGTCCACATGGTGATGCGTGCTGTGATTCGATCCACTAAAGTGTCGTAGTCCTCCATTTTGAGTTTAGTGGAGAGGAGAGGGACGCTAAGGTATCTTATGGGGAGTTTGCCTTCTTGGAACTGTGTGACCTGTAGGATGCGTTGCCTGTCCCTGGAGGGAGCATTGGAGAAGAATATAAAGCTCTTGGAATTGTTTGCTGCCAGACCTGATAGTGCTTGGAATTGTTTGAGGGTGTCTCTGATCAGGGTTATGGATTGCACATTTCCTTTAGCGAATATGAGAAGATCATCCGCAAAGCACAAGTGAGTAAGGCGCTCTAGTTTACATCTCTAGTGAGGAGAGAAAGTTGGATTGGAAAGGAGTCTTCGAAGAGAGGTGGAGAGGATTTCCATGCCTACAACAAATAAGTATGAGGAAATAGGATCCCCCTGCCTTCGACCTCACTTGCTTGAGAAGTAGCCTACCAATTCTCCATTGATGTTGATGGAGAATTTTGTAGTTGTGATGCACTGCTCTATGAGATTGCAGTAGTGAGGTGGGAATTGCATGGATCTCAGTGCTTCGATTAGAAAGTCCCATCTTATGGTATCATAAGCTTTTTGGAGATCAACTTTTAGTGTGCATCGGGGCGCTCCTGTTTGTGTCTGGTATCCTGCTATCAATTCCTGGGCAATGAGGATGTTATTTGTGATCTTTCGTCCTGGGATGAATGCAGCTTGCTCTCTACCAATTAGTACGTGTAAGACCTTCTTAAGGCGGGCAGCTAGAATCTTGGACATTGCTTTATAGAGCACATTACAACATGCTATGGGTCTAAATTCTCATATGCTGGTTGGGTTGGGGAGTTTAGGGACCAATGTGAGTATGGTGGAGTTTATTTCCTTGAGCAGATGTCTTGACTAGAGGAATTCCCTGATTGCAATTGTGAGATCCTTGCCTATTTTACCCCATGTTTCCTTGAAAAAGAGAGCTGTATATCTATCCGGGCTTGGGGCCTTCTCATTAGCTTGGGAGAAGAAACCCCATTTAATTTCCTCATCCGTGTATGGTGCGAGCAACTCTTCACGTTGCTGTTCATTAAGTTTCCATGTCACTAGGTTGGATATCTCTTCTTTGTTGATGGGTGGGCATGTCTTGTTGTAGAGTTGTTGGAAGTGGGTAACTGCTAGATTCTTGACTGGTTCGCTACCTATTGCTTCATTGCCATCTTCTCGGCTGATATGGGGGATGTGGTTCCTGTTGTAGTGGTTGCGCATGGATTTATGAAAGAAGGAGGTATTCTTGTCACCAAGTTTTAGCCATTTTATTCTTGATTTCTGCTTGTAAAATTCTTCTTCAGCATTTCTCAATAGTAGTACTCCTTGAAAGCGTATCTTTCGGCTTCCATTTGGGATGCATAGCCTCTCTCTCTTTCTTTTTCTTTTTTTCTTTTTTAATATATCTTGACTACAACTTTATTCCCCACAAGGCATTGCTCACATTCAATGAAGTTGGACGTAGACGTTTTTGCGATCTGCTTGATGATACTAGGTTATACTATGTCTATATGGGTTATAACATGCTAACATTACCATCCTCATGCCCCTTATGTATATAGTATTTTTCTTTTTTTTTTGTATGTGTATATATGTAATCTTCTTCACCCCTCCTTTTTTTTTTATTTTTTTAATGTTTTATCCCAACACTGGTGATACTGTGGATTGATGGGGAAAAACACATAAGTGATCAAGCAAAAAGACCTACTGGTGCACTTAGATGGCCATCTACCGTTAATCTCAAGTCCTCGGGACACATGGTTGGATGAAACTATCTTTGAAGATACCTTTTAGGACAAAATCAAACGTCGAGAGTTCTACATGATGGCTAGTACTAATGGTATGCTTCGCTTTATCAGATGTGAGCCTTATGCCAGTTCAAGAGATACCATCAATGTAAGAAGGGAACTTCCTTTATCTATCACCCAATTTACGTTTCTCAGGCAGTCACCCTCTAGGTGAAAATTTTGGGTAGAACATATCATCTCAAAATTAGAGTATGCGATTCCTTTAGAGAAGGCTGGCGTCTTTCTTGCCATCACTACTTCTACCTGCCTGTAGTTCCCACATATGAGCGGGTCGGTAGTGTAGAGGGCAATCATTCGCCAATGGAGTACATAAACTCACATATTCATTACTCCTTAGGGGGAAATCACTCTAATACTTGAGGATGCGGTCATTCTCCTAAACTTGAATAGTTTTGGCCAAACCAGCATTATCTATGCTAAAGTATCTCATAAGGAGCATAGTTTTTTAAGTGTCCTTACTGGATGCCTTGAAGGCTACTTTTAATAGCAAGAGGAAGTCGTGCTTCTTAAACTAGCTTGCATACTTTTTTGAGGAGTAAAGAAAAGATAGGCCTTAGGTTTCTGGCTCAAGTTGTGGATAGGAGTAAGTACTCTTATCCACTCTTATTGCAACCTTAATTCCAAGTTTTCTTAGAAAGCAAATAGGAACTTCGTTCCTCTAAGTTTGCTCCAATTGTAATCAACAACTTTACCAAGAGAGCAAATAGGAACTTCATTCTTCCAAGTTTGCTCCAATTGTAATAAGGAACTTTACCGAGTTTGACAAGCGATAAGGACTTTGTCCCTCTTTCCCCTTTGATCATGAGTGTAATAGGAACTTTGTTCCTTTCCTTGGTAGAAAGTTCTTAATAGGAGCATTCTTATCTACTAAAAAGTCAGAACATATTTCTCTCTTAAAGGAGGCTAAAGTCCTTCATGCCATTATCACTTCCACTTGATAGCAATTCTCGCACAAGAGTGAGATGGAAGTGTAGCTATAGCTTAGAATCTTTCATGCTAGCACTACATCCACTCAATCGTAGTTCCCACATGCGACCACGATAGAATTGTGGTTCTTGTGTTTCTTTAAAGATCTAAGGGGAGATATCCCTAAGTTCTAGGTTTAAGCTATAGATGAAGGTAAGTATTCTCATTTTGTGTACTTACGTATTCAAATGAATAAATCTTATATTGCTAGCTCATGTATTTCCTTCTATCATTGTAGGTGATAGAAGTTAGTTTATCAATCCTATTAGAGTAAGAATTTCACAAACTTGAGTATAGTAGACCTCTAGTAGAGTGAGCTTTACACACAATAGACCTTAGTAGGTCTCGAGCATAGTGAGCCTTGATTATGGCATGTGCTATGCATAGAAGGACTTGAGCATAGTAGGCTAGGCGTGTAGTAGGCCTTAGTAGGTCTCAAGTATAACTAGCCTCAAGTAGATCAAGTCTTGAGCATAGTGAGCCTCAAGTGAATTGGAGGGTCACCATCAAAGGTGATTTGGTGTTGCACTTTAGGAATGAAAGGAGAGAGCTACCTCTGTTTGTCACCCAGACTGCACTCTCAAATAGTCACCCTCCGGTTGGAAGTCTTAGGTAGAGCATGTTAGCTTTGATGTTAGAGTACATGGCTCTTTTGAAGAAGATAGAGACATCTATGTGCTAGCTGGGAATTGCATCCCTTGACTGTTGTTATATTGGTCAAGCATCTCAAAAGCTTTTTAGGTTGATGATGGTGATAGCATTGAAGATTTGAATGATCTGAAGAAGTTGCTTTGATATTGAGTTATCAGTTGAGGAGTAAGAATGATGCTTATTAATGCATTGCCTTTTTGTATGCTGCACTTGGAATATATCTCCTCCCTCAGTTGCTAACATGTCTCATCAAGACGGGGTAGCAACTCTAGATTTTAGGTAAAACTTTTCCTCTCACGATTTTGTTATGTCATCCCATTTAATAGCGCCGTTAGTGGGCTTCCTTATAGTTTGCATTATTTAAATATGTGTAAGTCATCATGCACTTAGGAGGTGATGCCTTCACTTAGCAGCAACGATGCAAAGACCTACTTGAGGGGGTGTCATAGATATGAGACTGCTTAGACTCTTAAGATCTAAGAAGTTTCTAAAGTCATCTTGTGCATTAGAGCAAAGTTCTCTCTTGCCAGTGATGATGTATAAGAGATTTATTTTGAGAAAATATTCAATTGCACTTAAGCAATGATAAGGGCATTCATTGCTTGAAGTCGTGAACTCTCTTTTACTAGTTAAAGGGGTATTTCCCACTACTTGACTATTTAGTATGAGTTACTAGGTGGTTAAAAAATACTCAATGATAGAAATTGTATGATTAGGCATAAGTAAATTGATTTTTTTTACTTAGCTGTGGTGGCTTATGATGCATCTAGGAGACAACGCTCTTACCAATCTACACTATACATGCTTGACTTTCGGTCATGCACTTGAGAGTTAAAGCTCATACTGGTCTACACTATTCATGCTTGACTTTCCATCGTACGCTTGGGAGTTAAAGCTCTTACCAATCTACACTGTACATGCTTAGCTTTCCATCATGTGCTTGGGAGTCAAAGCTTTTACTAGTCAGCATTGACGTTTACACTACCCCTTATATACTTTGTTTCAATGAATCATAGATCTTGTATAAATTCTAACATGATGATCCATTATGGTATAGGAGTAAATTGGCTAAATGCTGCTTAAGTTAGGAAGTGGCTTTGTGGTTAGCTTTAAAGGAATGAGCAAGTTTCACTCATAATTGGAAGCATTAGCATGATAGCCGAATGCTAGGGTGTCGCCTGGGTGTAGGGTGTGAGAGCTATAATGCCGAGGTATTGCTTAGGTTTAAGGTGTGGGAGCTGTGATGCTAAGGCTTTGCTTAGGCTTAAGGTATGGGATCTAAGATGCTAGGGTGTTACCTAGGCTTAAAGCGTAAGTATATAAGACTAGACAACAAAGATTAAAAAAAAAAGAAACTTTCATCATTTGTGACAAAATTTACAATTTATTTATAAAATAAATGTCAAGTTATAACCTTGACTTTAGTGCTTAATAAATCACTGATCACTATTAGATGACGTCTCTTATGGAATATCTTTCTTAAGCCTTCATAATCTATCTTCCTTAGATTTTGTATATTGTCATAAGGAGTATACCCTTCACCTATCTTCGTTGATGAAACTTTTTATTCCCTTATTTTCTTGCCTCCTCGAGAGCCTCACATTCTCTTCTTTCTCTTGGACTTCTCTTGAGTTTCCTTTGAAGTGGGTAGTGGTGTGCCAGAGGGTTTTGCAATAGTAGTCTGTCCCTCTTTGGTGTATTCATTGAAAAATGCGGCTTCGGTGAAGTATGCCTCATTATGCTCGAATGGATTGTTTGTAGTGGAAGTAAATATGTCTTTTCCCTTTCAATAGCCCTTAATGCACTGATGTCATGTGAAGGGCATGAGATTGTGATCGTATAACTACTTTCTTTTGACCAGCAGATGGTAGGATACAGGCACATCGATCATGTGGAACTATGTAGAGCTTTGTATTGGGCCTACTTTAAAGCTCACATTGGCATACCTTACTATGTTTAAAGGCGCGTTGGTGTAACTATTTACGATGATAGGTTGTCTCACTAGGCACTGGTTGTCTATTCCTGCAGTCTTGAGTGTAGACATTGGCATTATGTTTATAAAAGAGCCATTGACTATGGATGTCCTCTTAATGGGATTCCCATTTAGCATGCTTTCCATATAAAGAGGACAATTGTGATTGGGGTTCTTGGTGTACATGTCCGTGTTAATAAAGAAAATTGCATTCTCATGTGCCGTTACCATTCTTCATATAGGTTGTGTTAAACTGCACTCCTTATATTGTCTCTCAGCGATTTGGGTAAGGGTAATTGCTGCTGTAAGTTGTGCATCCTCGTTAAACCTTAGTAAATTAATTTTTTTTTTCTGAAGTTAGTTGTTACGCCCCAAAGGGGGGACCTAGAAGTTTCCACTAAAATCATCATGGCATGTGTGCACCCGTTACATGATAACCATCTTACGAGTCAGAGATCGTAAGACTCTAACTAGTTAATTACATTTATAACTAGTCATATTATATATAATTATATAATAAAATATAACTATAGATTTCGTACCCCATGGTCAACCATGATCGCAGAGAGTTAGTATCCCCTACCAACCGGTAAAATGGAATAAAACCTTACATCAGGGCCTTAAGATAACATTTTATTTAGAAAGCTTATCAATCAATTTCTTACTTTATCATTCTGGGCTTCCAAAAACACTTGACATCTCACTCCTCATCCCATCTCAAGCTTTTATGACTTTTACCTGCAAAACAATTTGTGGAGGGGTAAGCACGCTATGGCTTAGTGAATGGGAGTGCAATACTCTTAATGCTACACACATACAAGCAATTCAATCAAGTTATCAACCACATGCTATACATGAGCAATCATATGAATGCAACAATTCACGTGGTTTTCCGGTAACCAATGTGAAGTCTAGGGTTTACGCCCCTTTGACCATGGGTTAGGGATTCCGAAGCCACCATCAATGCCCAGGTCTCACAACTCAGTTTACTTTCACAACTTTGATATTCACAATATATTCATTTTAACACCGGACACTCCCGTGCACTTTGCATCAGTTAGAGCAACACCTTCAAAGACACTTCGGACTAGGAATCGGCAAGGCGCGAACAATCCCCCAATCTAGTAGTTTGCTCAGGATGGTTCAGTAATATCACAATTACTTCTAGATGGCCTGTGACAGTGATGACCTTCAAATTTATGCAATGTCTCGTGTAATGCATGTCTCATTTTAATTAAATCACAACCTTTAATTATTCGATTCAGGGTGATCAATCAATATATAATAAAAACCAATCTACATAAGAAAATAAAGCAATTCCATTGACCATTCCACAACAGGCATAAGAAAAAATGTCAATCCAAATCTCACAATCAAACCCATTATGTTTCCGATGCACTTAAATCTTTTCCCATTTCCGTATACATGCATCTCATATATGAATCTAATACCCACATCTTTCACATTTTCCAACACATACTATTTTCCATCAATACATATATATACATCGATACACATACATACCTATGCACGAACGCGTACATATATATACATCCCCCATACACTTTCACATTTTCCAACACATACTTCTTTCCATCAATATATATATATATCGATACACATACATACGTATGCACGAACATGTACATACATATACAATGTATCCCCCATACACAAACACATGTATAACCATGTACATACATATACATTTACACGTACATACACATGTACATATCTACACTTTTAATATACAAATACACATATATAAACATATCAATCACTATAAATACATCTGATAAGTGTCAGAAGCCAATGTTGGTTAAACAAGAGGGTATTTATAGAATTAAATTCTAATTTCAGGTTTCAGTGGAAACAAAAGAAAGGTTTAAGGATGATATAAGCAAAAAACGAGATGAAATTTAGTGAGAAATGAAGAAAGTTGGAATTTCAGTTCAGCACAACCTTCAGCATAGCTTGTGTTGAAGCCAATGTTGGTTGAAGAAGAGGGTATTTATAGAAGTAAACTTTAATTTCAGGTTTCAACGGAGACAAAAGAAAGGTTTAAGGATGATATGAACAAAAGATGAGGTGAAATTTGGCAAAAAATGAAGAAAGTTAAAATTTTAGTTCAGCACAACCTTTAACACAACCTATGCTGGAGCCAATGTTGGTTGAAGAAGAGGGTATTTATAGAATTAAACCTTAATTTCGGGTTTCAATGGAGACAAAAAAAATGTTTAAGGATGATATGAACAAAAGACGAGGTGAAATTTGGCGAAAAATGAAGAAAGTTGAAATTTCAATTTAGCACAACCTTCAACACAACTTATGTTGAAGCTAGTGCTGAGTTAGAAAAATGGTTAAAAGTAAGAAAAAGTTCAGCCTTACCTCGAGCACGCTCATGCTGGAGCCCGTGTTGAACTGGGCATGGATAATAAATTGTTTCGAAGTCAGCACGGCTTTGAGCATGGCCATGCTGACACCCATGCTGACTTTATTTATGAAGAACTATAAATAGATGCTTACTTTCATGCACTTTTATACATATTTGTATCTCATGCGTGTACATATATATACACACGTATGTACGAACACATATACACACATACAACACGTACTTCCACACCTGAAAGTACGCATATTCATGCACATAGATGTACATCCACTTATACACATCCATATTGAACACAATATATCAAGCACAACATTGTAGCACATTACGGAGTTTCCCACTCACTCGGGTCTCGTTTTCATAGCTATTTGTAGTAGTCTGTGAGTATATTTACAGGATAATTTTTCTTCACCTAAGAATTCAAGAAAATACATCATTACACTCTATTCATAATCTAGATCATCATATCTAGCATGTTTCTACCTATTTCATTGATTTTCTAAGCTAAATATTATTTTTAATAATTATTCCTAAAATACGAAAAATATCTTCGTTTCGCATAAACTTAGTCTTGTTACGTTGTACTCACCTTAAGGGATACGCTGGTGGTCACGAATCGTGAATCGGAAGTCGTATGTGTAAGATACGAATTTTTTTGTTCAAAATTCCACTTTTCTACCCTATTTCCTTTTCCTCCTCTGTTTCCATTTTTTCTTCACTGTCTTCACGCCAAATCTCTGATCGTTCATCTTCCTCTCCTTCCTTGCTTTTCCCCTCCGCTAGAGCCGACCTACTTCTCTTTCTCCCTTTCTTTTCTCTCCTTTTATCTCTCTCGCTGTCCTCTGTTTCCTTCTTGCATGATCTCGTGTTTTCTGGCGTCTTCTTTTCTCCTTTTTATAGCATCTTTTTTTTTTCCCTATTGATACCGCCATATGCATACATATATTTATAGATATTATAATTATTTGTATTTTAATATTTCATGTGCATACGACATTATTTTTAAATTTTGTATTTTTAATATTTTATTACAAAACTTTACGTCTAAGCTAATTTGATTATTCTGGACATAAATATTTACTTAAAATTTTCATTTGAATTTTCTAAATCTATAATTTCAATTAATTTCATTATTTTACTCAATATTGTTCGTAATTTATGTTTCTAAAAATTTATTCTTTTAATTTAAATTGCACGAACTAGAATTATGACTTACAATTATTTATTCTATCATAAGTTTTTTGGTTATTCGTAAATTATTAAAATAATATTAACGTATCACGATGTTTTAAAATTTTCTTCAAAATTTTCTCAAAATCTTTAATATTGCAAAATTTTTATCCTCGTTACTCTAGCCTAGAAGTATCTATTGTTTGACTAATTTTCTTTAATTTTTATATAGTTTTTCAAATTTTCAGGATATCACATTAGTTGTCTTCATTAGGGTGGTGACCTCTGGCGCACATGCACCCTCATTATTCCCAATTATAGCCTCCTATACATTACGTACCTCGACATGTGACATATCTCCTTCTTCGGTGCTAGGATTGTGGCTGATAGTATTTGTAGTACCTGCTGATTATTATGCGTAGGAAGTGGATTATTACAAACATCATTGTTTTCTATGATAAGTTCCCCAGTACGGATTTTATCATTGAAAATCTTCTTCAAAGTCCAACACTCTTTTGTAGGGTGACTTACAAATTTGTGATACCTGCAAAACTTAAGATTGTTTTTCTCATTTTGCGTCGGTAAACAATTCACTCTTGGGAGCCTAATATTCCCATCTTGTAACTATTGGTCAAACAAAGCATTTACTTTTCCCATTGGGCTTGGGAATGGAGGAGCTGATGTAGATCCTCAGGTTGTATTGTTCCTTAGCTTCTTATTGTTTCTAGGGGATCTAACTTAGGCCGAGCTATTAGATTTTGCTCATTTCCTAAACCTTCCATTTTCTCCTCGTTGCCTTGCAACAGAGTTGTTAGTTCTCCTTATGGTCTCGACCAGTGTAGAAAATTGTTGGTCCCAATTAGATTAATCAAGAGGGGGGGGGGGGGGGGGGGGGGGGTGAATTGATTAGTTACTTAAAGTTTCACTTTTTCGCAAATCAATCAAAACTCTCGACTAATAAAATCACGTGAATAACAATAACGAAGAACAATAATGTGCAGTAAATAAAATGAGTAGAGAAAAATAGAATGCTCAGATATTTATAGAGGTTCAACCTCGCGTGTCAGTCCTCTCTTCCAGCTCCACGCCGGGGTCCCGGTTGTCTATACCGGTTGTGTTTCAATATATCAAACAAATTGAAGATATACAACATAAACCTCTTCAAGACAAAGTCTCACTATTGAGTCTTTCTAGCTTCTTTACTAAGCTAATCACTCAACTACAGTGATGAAATAACAAACAATTCCTTATTCACGAAAGGAATTTCAACAACAATGAGGAATATCAGATTTCCTCTATATGATAGTTCACATGTATATATAAAGATTTTTCGCTTGAAGATGTATGAGCCTTTTCTTCTCGTGTGTCTCTTTTTCTATTCAACAACGTTCTCTTCTTTTTCATTTGAATTAAACACTCCTTATATGAAGAAAACATAACGGCTACTTTCCACGTGACAATCTTGAATTTATTTTTGAATTTTTAATTCAAAAATAAGTTGGATCTGTTGGAGAGAATCTGCATTCCGTGATATTGTTGATGATGATAAGCTTGGATAAATTAGTTTGACCGAGATCTTCTTTGGATATATCTCTTGGATCAAGTTTGTTGAAGATATCCCTCGCATTGTGGAACCATATCTTCATGTAACAACCATATTTCTTATCCTTATCTTTGTAACTGCTGGATCTCCCAAAGTATAGCACAAATATCTCAATTTAAATTTTGATAAAACTTGTAAATCTTATATGATCTCATTTTATCATAAAATGAAATCTTTGAATAAAATCTTGTAAAACTTTATGTAAATTAAAAACCCCATGATATAAAATCCAACTTTAGTAAAACACATTAAGTATATTACCCAAAAATACTTGACACGTAGAGCTAGGCCTTGAAATTTATTTAAAACTATCGATATAAAAATTAGAACGTAATTTGAAAAAATTCGTGACAAACATGAAAGGTTCTGAAAGTGCTTCTGAAGCAAACCTGTTAACTGTCCTCCTGTTATGAAGGTTCTGAAAGTGCTTCTGAAACAAACTTGTCAACTGTTCTCCTAGTGTAAAGGTTCTGAAAGTGCTTCTGAAAGATTAACATGATAACTACGGATACACTACACAACTTCTGAAACACCTTCTGTCAGAACAAAAATAGTCTATATAACACTTTTGAAGGTTCTGAACAAGCTTCTGTCTCCTTGTTCAACTTTAGAAAAATTACGTACTATCTTCATTTGTTACATATTATTCCTCTTTTGTTAACATCAAAACTAAATTAGAGAACTTAACATTCTCCCCCTAACAAAAATGAACTTAGATTGGGATTTTCTAAGTGGATTGCATACTTAGTGAATATCCCTTGGATGCAAATCTTCACTAACTCCCTCTCATCACATACGTCTTGGATATCTAATGTGCGCTCCCTAAAGCTTTTTATATAATCCATCAAGTCTGCCTTGAGGTACCGCCGTATTCTTCCTATGTCCGTAATCGTGACCCATTCTTGGGTGGAAAAGAACTTCTTTAGGAATAGCTTATACATAGACCCCCATGAATCAACTGACCCTGCAGGGAGATTGACATACTAGGTGTATGCCTTTTCGGTAAGTGATTTGGAAAATCCTTTAAGTTTCAAGTCATTAACTAGCCTATATACTTCCAAGGTCTTGATAAACTTAAGTAAATGTTCTTTGGCACTCCCTTTCTTGCCATTGAGAAAGATGAACTTAAGATAGAGATAGCGCTTAGGATATGGTTTTTCAGCAATGTGTTGATGATAAGGGAGTCTTAACTCTAGCATGCCTGTAGTCGACTTTCCTTGTATTTCTCTTAAGTATATGTTTAAGTCTTCCTTTGTTACAAAGGAGGTCCTTAGGGAAAATACTATGGAAGCAGGTGTGGGAGTAGGTTGATGGCTAAATCCATCGAGAGCATTGGGAGGTGGAACATCTAGTGGAGTGGTTTACTCTTGAGGAATGTTATCCTCATCAATGGGAAGGTTAGTAGGGGGAATTGGATATGATGCAGTTGCATACGCGACACCTTGTTGCATAACAATGCTAGTGTTTGGCGAAGCTATACCTTATTGCATAGCAATGGTGGTAGCCAACCCTGTGATGAGCGGAGCAAGCATGGTCATAAGTTGATTCAGAGCCCTTGTGTTCTCCTGCATAGTCTGCATCATTTATTTAGGATTTATGGAGCCTTAGGCTATGAATTACCTTAACTAGTATTTTGTAGTATTTAAGGTGGGTTCTGCTCCATCAATTCAGTGTTAGGATCTTATTCTTGATAGATATTATTAGATGGTCCTTTCTTCTTAGGAGGTGCCATTACTCTTTTCTCACTTAACTCTGTCCCCGGCGGAGTCACTAAAATGTAGTTAAGGAGTCTTGGTAGGAGTGGTCATGTGCGTATCACGTAGGTACCACATTGCACATGAATTTAGAGAAAAGCAATTCATAGATGGCACATGATGGGATGATTAGGGAGAGAGTCGTAGGGAGGAGGGATAGGCAATCTCAAGTGTCTCAAATGCACAAGTGACAAACAAGGGAGCCAAGGGGACCTTAAGTGTTAACTTTGTAGTTCTCGAACAATAGAGATTGTTCTTCACCTGATCTCTTATTTGATTTTTGAGAGTAGAGAAGTCTTAGTAGAATATTGTTTTTTCTGATATTTGGAATTCGGGGAAAAGGTCCCCTTATGAGTAGGAATGGCTGAGTATTTATAGACTCTTGAGCTTGATGACATTTGTTAGATCATCTTCACAATCAATGGATGAGATGGAGTCTGCTCATTTTAAAGTCATCTTAATGAGCTTGCTATAGGCTTGAGGCCAATAGCCTTCCTTGTAAGTGCATGAGTTTGCTTAAGAAAGGTTGGATGCAAATGGACTAGTCCAACAATCCCTATTTCTAACCTACCAAGCCAATTCTCCCTGAGTCATCTCAACAATTGGATCAGACTCACTAGGCCCTGCCGTTTAGCCCAATGAGTCAAGCCAAATAATAAATGGGTTTAGCCCAATATATTTATGCAATAGTTCTAGCCCTCTACAAATACAAATCTTAACTCCCAATAGGGTCAAGAGGAGGGAGAAGGAGTAGCCTCTACTACATAAGGGACTTTGTTCTCAGTTGGAGATTGTCTATATTTGTGCAAAGGTTATATAATTGCTATGTGATGCTCTAAAGGCTCTCAAACGCAAGCTACTCATGTTAGAAATGTGTGCGCTCTAACAACTCAAATTGCTTGGTGAAGTAGGTAACTTGCTTCGCATGTGTGGTAGTAATGTGATGTAACTTACTCTAATGTTTAAGAGGCAAAGCTTAAAACCTTAGTCGAGTGCTCTAACTATGTTAAACGCTCTAGGCTTGTTGGGTGCTTTAGCCCCATTTTTTGTTCAACTTTTGACCTTTAGTGATGCATATATAGAAGTTTGAAAATCCACCTAAGTGGCTAACTAAGAGAAA
Source organism: Laguncularia racemosa (assembly GCA_037954665.1). Lineage (NCBI taxonomy): Eukaryota > Viridiplantae > Streptophyta > Magnoliopsida > Myrtales > Combretaceae > Laguncularia > Laguncularia racemosa. Next base: position 3,092,849 of record JBBMOL010000033.1, on the reverse strand, counting down.
GACCAAATAAGGTTCTAAAAAGAGGTTGGCCACTTGATCAACCAAGGTATGATAAATACCAAATTCAAGTAACCAATTCTATAGTTTTATGGAGTTTTGTCTTTTAGTTGCTTTGAGATATTTTGATTAGTTTCCTTTTTTATGTCATACATTTTATTCTAATAGTTTTAAAGGGTATTTTCATATTTAATATTATGATCCTTTTTATTGTGTCATTTCTTACTTTAATTAGGTTTTATTTTATGTTAGTCAAACATGTATAAAACAATTCAATTAAGTTTTGAATGAAGTGTGAATAATATTATGAGTTGAGTATTATGTGCTTATTTCTTTTGAACTTATAAAGAAAATTGTGTTCTTGTGGCTTTTAATGTTATGTTACGGTTTTTAACTGTTGTATGATTAGTGGGTTAAGGTATTCTCTTACAGTGAGGTTCCTAATTCATTATAATTAGTTGTGGAGGCCATTCTTCCATACATATGGTTATTGGTTTTACATAATCAACGAGTTAAAGTCGTTAAAACTTGATTTTAGCAATTTAGGGTTTTCATATTCTCGATCATTGAAGTAAGAGTTTGGCTCTAAAATCAAGTTTCTTAATTCATTTTGAAATTGGTGAGTCATATCTAATTTCAATTCATCCATATCCCTTTTTTGTTTCCTTTTTATCAAAAAAGGAAAAAAAAAAGATACCATCTTTTTTTTTTTTAGTCCTTTCTAGTTCATATATAAAAAACACATAAAAATTCTTTTTTTTTTTTTAAAGAGAGAGAGAGAGAGAGAGAAATGCCAAGAGTGAGAAAACAAAACATTAAAGGGTCATACGAGAAGGAGAAGATGTCACATCTTATGGTATATAAGCGAGTTTATGAGGCTCTTGCATATTGAAGGTTATATTTCTACACTAGAAAAAAGAGGTTGGAATTATAAATAATGAGTGTGAACTTGTTGAATCTCTATGTGAAGAAGTTGACAAATTTGAATGAGTAGTTGTAGTTATTGGATTGAAAGGTTTGTATATGGTTTTAATGAGACAAAATTTAGCTTAACTCATGAATTTTTCTATAAACTAAGCTTAATTTGAGATCATCCTTTCACTCTATTCATGTAGTATTTTGCATCATTTTGTGTACTTAACTTCACAAAAAACAAATGCTTTGGTTTAAGATATCTTGCAAATATGTTTTAAGTGTAGATTTGTGTAGGGAATGGCATCCAAAATCTATAGATACTAGCATTTGGACGCTACAAGCTTTTAGTAACTAATTAATTTTTGAGGTACTAGCATATGGATGTTAGGGGATGGCATTTAGTTAGTTGGGATTTTTAAAACCTTAACTGATGAGATCTAGACACTAAAAGGAGATGTCAAGTGTTTTTGTTCTACCATCTGGACATTAGTTGTGATGGTGTTCAATTGCCATCCTCAAATCTAATCACCAGAATGCATTTAATGTGAGCCAAATTTTACCATCTTCCCTCTAATGTACAAATTTCTTGAAGACCTTATAATTACTCATCTTGGGATAAATATAGAGCAATTATTAAAGCCTTAATTGCAAGTAATACTTCTTGTAATTTGCTCATTACTTCATTTGTCACTTGTTCATCATTTGCAAAATTCTTAAGTGGGAACTAAGTGTAGTATTAGTGAGCTTATAAGTTGCATACATACATTTGATAGAGTACTACACTAGAGATTGTATTTGTAATGCAAAAACATCATGTAGGCTCTTGGAGACATTATACCTTATGGCGATCAATAGTGTCACACCCTTATTTCACTATGGTGGTGATAGTTTGCTACGTAATTTACTTAAGTAGATTATGTAAGGCTATAATTACTAAGTAAGTTTCTAAACCGGTTTTAGGAACTCAAAATTGTTAATTAAACTTTGAAAGTATATTTGACAATTTGTTGATTTTTAAAATATTTGAAGGTTCATTAGTTTTGGAAAACTATAAAGGATAAAACGTGACAAGTATCTAAATCCTAGGGCTTAAGGGGTCTACAAAATGTAGACATAGGTAAATAGGTCATGGAACCACTAGCGGCTCTTATAATAAGTCTAAATATAGTATAAAAATATAAATACTAAGTTTATACTAAAAAAAAAAATCAATAATTATAATCTTTGGGATCTAAGTCCTCATACTTGTTCTTGTACTCGTCCTTAGAGTTAAAATCCATCGAATTCTATAAGGGATCCATCAAATAATCATCACCTGAAAAAGAAAAGTGAGCTAAAAGACTTAGTACCCAAATTTATAATCACATACATAAATGTCATTAGAGTTGGGAAAGTGGGTTGAATGGGTCAGCTTGCCTCGACTTGCACCAGCCCGAGGGTTAAAGCAGGTCGGCCTGCGATGACCCATACATGATGTGGGTTAAAAAAGTCGGCCTGCTTTCCTCGCATACATTTTTTTTAATTACAAAAATAGAAAATTAATGTGGTAGATTAATACTTCAAATTGCATCTTTTGATATTCAATATGAAATGTTTATAATAACAAGTTTAAATCAAATTTGAAGTTTAATATAACTTAAAAAATGAGGAAATGCATATTTTGTTAAAAAAAAAAAATCTAAAGGAACCTATCTAAGTTCAGCTTAAGTGGAAAATTGAAAGATTCTCATTTTGACAAATTTATAATCCCAAATTCAATACAAAAATGTAATAGGTGAATATATATTTAAAAGATTGGTATTCATATTAAATTATTCCAACTTTTTTTTTTATTTGGGTTATAAAATATGCAAGTAAACTAATAAGTAATAATTAGGGATATATAACTTCTAAGCTAAAAGTAAAATATATGAAGTCTTTATAAAGTATTGTATTAATAGCTTTATGATATATTATACACAAAATCACTTTTAATTCAATTCATTCTCCTTTTTCTTTTTTAAATTGTGTAGGTTAGGTAGGTTAACTTGTGCCCTCATCGACATGGTTCGCCCTAACCCGCGGGTCACGTGGGGTAAGCCAAAACAGCTTGCACATGTTACAGGCAAATTTTTTTTGGCTCGCCCCGTGGGTTGGGTGGGCTAACCAGCATGGCTTGCCCCGCATTTTTAGCCTTAAATGTCATACAAGCCTATGGTCTAACATAATAAATAATCATACATTTTTTTTTATCTTATTTAAAGTAAACATCTAGCATAAGAGTACTCATAACTCCATACAACATCATGGGGGACTTGGGGTTCAAGCGGCAATGAAGGGTTGACAGGAGCAAACAGACTCCAAGTCATGAAATCGGAATCTATTAGTCTCATCTAAGTGACCTCACTATTATGCGGTCTTCACTTATCACATTATAGCTATATCGTATTACCCAGCGGAACCCATAATCCCTTGATAACTCCCAATATACCTATTCTCCACTTATAGTGCCTGTTATCTAATGCGATTTCAGTTGGCAACTACCCTTCAAGCCATTCCTTGATGGCCTAAGCACTAATTTACCTAGGTTACTAAACTAAAACTATAGCCTTAGCCCAGACCCAAGGCACTACTCTTTAGCTTGAGTTGGTCACACATAAGTAGCACCTAGATATTTAACTAAGTTGATTATTAATCCAGTTTAAAATTTCTAATATAGTAAGCAACACACATGTTACTACATACCTAGAAAGGTCGAAGGTTGATCACTTGTGAAATGTATAAGTGAAACCGCTAGCAAGTATACTAAGTCGCAATCAAGTAATATATGATGAGTAGAGTATCGTTCCCTCGAGGACTAAAAAGATTACCAAACCTATAATAACTTATACTGATATTTAGGTAATTCAAACATGAATCTTTTATATATTTAACTAAAGAGATTAAACTAAGTTCTATGCTAATGAGAATTATAAGATTTTTATCAATACTTCCAATTGAACAGCAGGAATTTAGAATTCACCCTAGTCATGCTAATCAAACTACCGTTAAGTTATTGAAATCAACTTATATGTGGTTATTCACGTGAGTTCAACATTTTAAACCTCAAATCAATTAGTCCACTTTTGTATCTCTAATTAACGGAGGATTCTGATATACTCTCATACATTTTTCAATGCTATGATCGCCTTATGCCCTAATACAATTATCCCTAATCTCTTAGTGAATAATTAATTAGAACATAGCTTTAATCTCTATATGAACCCTAATTAAACCAATTAACGCCGCTTTCGCATTGTCTCATTAGTCTAATTAAGACTTCGTAACAAATCCTATCTCCACTTTCGTATTGATTGGATTTCTAACAATCTAATCTTATCACAATTAAATTGAAATTATAAGAATTCACAATATGAATACTCCACATATATGTCAATCTCATAACCAAACTACACTGATCATTTTAGCAAACTAGGGCTTCATCCACTATTCTCATAAATGAAATTAGCTAGCCATACAATTGATAACAACAAGACAAAATTCAACGAAAAATGTTAAAGAATCCATTAAAGACATAAAAACCAATTCACAGAAATGCAAAATATGATTAGGATAAGAAGTCACCAATATGTAGCAAATCTGGAAATAAGATCCTAAAACAACTCTTCAGAGATTTCTGACTTGATCTCAATTGATGGAAGTACAATTGAATTCAATCTTCAATTCCCTTGTAAAAAGCTAAAATTTCTCAAAACAGAGTTCTCCAATCTAAATTGTTCTAAGTTTCATCTCCTTCCCCCGGTCGTATCTTTTCCTATTCTTTCTCACCACTCCTTTTATGTTGCGCAGAAACGTACAAATTGCACAAGAATATGAAAAGTCGGCAGTCCACTACATGAGGCACGACCGTGTGTAATGTGGTTGTTACTGCCACTACATAAACCACGGCCGTGGGATAACTCCATAAGCTTTTCGGCATTTATTTCTTTCCTTCTTCTTTTAGGCACGGCCGTGGCTCAGGGGGTAAACACACCCACCACATGAAGAACGGCCGTGGGCTATCCCCTCAAGCCTCTCGTCCTTTGTTTTTCTTTAATAGTTGTGGAAAGGAAAAACACTACATAAGGCACGGCCATATTTCATCCCTTGCTTGTGATTTCTTCATGTTTTGCATCATGTACATCTTCAAGTCCATTAATCCCTAAGATATTAACATAAATGCAATTTAAGTATCTTTTTATTGGAAATTTCTAATAATTGACAATAATATATATACCAATCACAAGATACAACATGATAAAATATGCATTTATCAAAGGTTCCTGAGTTGAACTTCAAAATTCCATTTGAGTAGGTTGAACTAATTTTATGCATTAAAAGAGAAAATTTAAATCAGATAATTATTTTAAGTATTTAGATACTATTTTAAGGTTGAATTTAAACTATTTAAGACTTATACTCGTTACGAGGCCCATAGGAGTTGAGAAGGCCTTATTAGCCTTTTAGCTAATTTGACTCAAACAATTCAAGATTTATTCGCTTAGGCCTATTATATTATTTAAGTCTAAGTTTAGATGTAGCTAAGGCCTAATTAAGGTATTTGAATCCTTAAAGAATAATAAAACCCAATCATATTTGGAATTGGGCCCACTAACCTTAAATGATTTGATTAATCCTATTATTTAAAGCAATTTATCTAATTTAGACTTAATCCATTTAATTTGTTCATTTAGGTTTATTATGTACTAATTTAAGTGACTAGGTCCATTTAAATTCATTTAAACTCAATTATGATTTTTAGGTCCAATTGTTATTTTTAGACCCATTTTAGATCCAATTAGGTTATTTTAATCCATTATAATTATCCTAAGCCCATTGTATCTGCTTTATCCCATTTATTATGTCTTTGGCCCAAATTGATTATTATGCCTAATTTTAATTCCATTTAAAGTCTTTAGTTGATTTAGAACTTTATTGAATTTAAGGCTTAATTAGGTTATGGGCCTTAAGGATGAAATGGGCCTAAATTGAATTGGGCTCATGGAATTCTTTTAAATCCATTTATATCCACTAAGGTTCATTTACTAAGTTAAATTTCCTAGTTGGTCCAAATTGATTCCTTAAGTCATTTAGGCATGATTAATTTAATTATATATTCCTATATGAACCAAGCATAGGGTTAGGTATAAGGTTTGTTCTCATAGGCCTATATGGATGGGTTAGCCTTTGCCCAAATTATTTAAATCATCTAACTCTAAATTTTAAATTCGTCATTATAAGGGTCCACAACTTTAAAGGGCCATAACTTATTCTTTTTAAGTCTAAATAAGTCAAACTATAGCCATTTGAACTTTTATCATTTCTAATATCTATTATAACCTAAAAAGCGTCATTTTAATCAATTTGAGCCCATTAAGTTTCTAGACCAAATAAAGTTATGAATTTACATTTTAAAAGCTCATATCTTACTCATTTTAACTCCAATTTACTTTAAAGCAAAGCTAACTTAATTTACTCATTTCTAATGTCCAAAACATTATTTAATTCCACATTTAGGCCTAATAAAATTTAAGATCAGCCCCAAACACATCAAGATGTCCATGTTACACAATTTCACCCATATTTTGCTCAATTATACTATATCTTGATTTCTAAGCTCCATTTCACCTTCAAATCATCAATTAAACACGACATATCCCTAATTAACACATATTTAACCTAATCAATTAGGAAACTCTAACTTAGTCATAGCACCATGACAAGTGGTGATAATTGTAAATCCTAAGATTAGGATCAAGCACATCAACATTATCTTAACTCACTTCGTAATGCATCAAACCTCATATAAGTTCTAATTTATCATAAGGACTTCAAAATTAACTTAAATTCCACTTTAAATATTCATATATTATGTTAGAAAATTTACTATATAATCTTAAGGCATCCAATTTATAACTTAAGTCATCAATTTTGCAAGTCTAGCCCACATACTCATCTCATATGCATCAATTTACTTCCCAATCATCACTGAACCTAAAAATCACTTCCCAAGACACCATTTAAGCATGTTTTATCATTCAATTCAGATTTAAGAACAAGAAAACAACCTCAATTTCATTCCATATGTGGTAGTTACAATCAATCTCATTTAAGCATGCATCTTCTTATCCTAACTTCATTTTTAATCACTCAAACTCATTCCTAGCATAACATTCAATACATCTCCTCATCATTTATCATTAGTAAACAACAATTATCACTCCCTAACTTCAAAGTAGGTGGCAAAACCAAACATTTCCAAGAGCAAGTATGCAACACACTCCACTTCATCCATCTTATGGTTTAATCACTTCAATCCATCACTGAACACTCATTTTAAGCTAATTTAGGCATTTACCTCTTTGAAGAACTTTTGTCTCTTCTTCCTTAAATTTCACCGCCACCCTTTTAGTTTCCTTGAGATTGTGTTTTGCAACTTTAAAGCTAATCTCTATTGTGAAAACTATTGGTCCTAAATTAAGTAATCAAGAGGGGAGGGGTGAATTGATTACTTGCTAATTTTTTTTAAAAAATTTGTTAGTTAAAAATAAACCCTTTTAACTACTTAATTTAATTATGGTGTGAAAACAAATATTTATAAACAATTACAAGCTATTATAGAATAGAAATTAAAAGATAGAGAGAAGAGAATTAGGTAAGCTACTTATATAGATTCTGCCTTAAGTGCCAGTTTTCTCTTCTAACTCTATTGCTAGGGACCCGGTTTTCCACACCAGTATCGTTCCACTAATCCAAAATAAACTTGAGATATTGCAATTATTTTGCTAACACCTTGACTTCAAAAACACCTTACTCTATCTATCTAGCCTATTCTAAGGCTATTCACAGATCTATAGAGTTATAAGTAACTTCTCACTAACACATGAATTTAGCTTTCAAGAATGATAAAAATAGATGAGGAATTGAGAATTTGTATCATCCAAAAATTAATTCGAGTGTAATATGAAAATATGTAAAAGAAAAAGTAGCTTCTAAGTTAGTCTCTGAGTTATGATATTGTTCTGAATTGTCTTCTTTTTCTTGAATCTTCTGATTTTGCTTTTATTTATACACAGAAATGTAATGATTACATCATTGACCTGTCTTTAATTAGAAAGTTTGTTGCCATGATCTTGCTTTGAATGTTTGAGAATTATCCTGAGAGATTTATAGATATTCACTGGATTTTGAAATTTAAATTTAATATCTTCATAATATTTTATAGAAATTATATCGAATTTATTGTTAAAAATAGTCCAAATTCATCCTTATATCGAGATATATTTTATTTGCAAAAAATTGATTGATGAAATCAATCACCAACTGATTTTAAGGAACATACAAGAACTTTTTCTCTCATCTTTGTCTTCACGAAGATATGTGATCTCTGATGTAATCCTTTTAATTTTGATCTCCTTGCAGCATAATTAGATATACAAGATCAATTATGAATTAATCATGATTTGACTTAATCTCTTAATTCCAAAATTAAGCACTTAGATTTCTATGGATATTTTCCTATTTTAGTGAAACATATTTTCTAAATGCTAATCTTCTTGTAGCAGAATCAGATATATAAAATTAATCACGAATGATTTAACTTAATTTCTTAACTCCAAAATTAAACACTTAGATACCTATAGATATTTTTCCTACTTTAGTGAAACAAATTGAATATGTTACCCAAATATATTCAATAAGTAAAGCTGGGTCTTCAAGATTGAAAGTTAACTAACTTACGTTGATGTATAAAGCTGTTATGTTTATAAGAACTTGTAATAGTAACACTTTTTGAATTATCTATTGAGTTCTTGTTATTCTTCACAATGAATACTTTCTGACTTATCTTTTGAGTAATTAAAAACAACATAGCTTTCCTTCTAACTCTTAGTTCAAATTGTAAATATAATAAACTTCATTAAAAACATTTAGTACTTTTGCTAACATCAAAATACTTTAAGAGAGAACATAACAAACTTCATATTAGTGCTTAAGACTAAGACGAGAGTACTCAAACATGCTTAAACTTTGAAAACTTCACTTACTCTTCCTCTTAGATATTGTCCCACTTGAGATCTCCCCTTTTTGTACTCTTAAACATGTTTAGAACCTAAGAACTCAAGAAAAGGTACTAGATTAGTACCTTGATTTAGGTGTAATTAGTGTTGAGTAAGGGGATTTAAGGTTTTAGATGAGTTTAGCTATTCTTATCTCTTGAAAGGCAAAAGAAAAGAGGAGAAGTGGCAGGGGTGGCATCTAGTTTTAGGGCCTTTTTATGGGTCTTAAAACCCTAGAGTTTAAGGGAAAAAAGAAAGAAAAAGGGGGGGGGGGGGGGGGGGGGGGGGGGGGTGGGGTGGGGGGGTGAAGGGGGTGTGGGTGGTTGGTGGTAGGGTGGTGTTCGGGTAGGGGTAACAATAAGTGTTTGTGCCAAATCACCTTGGGTTGCCATGTGTTCTTCTACTTTAGTACATGTGGCATTTCTTTATCATTTTATTTCCATCAAAGGGGGTAGGGGGGAGGGGGTGTGGGTGGTTGGTGCCAAAGGGGTGTTAGGGTGGGGGTACCAATAAGTGTTTGTGCCAAATCACCTTAGGTTGCCATGTGTTCTTCTACTTTAGTACATGTGGAATTTATTTATCATTTTATTTCCATCATTTTTCAGCTGAAAATATTTCATTCTTATTCTCCCAAATTACTCCAATGATCTCAAGAATTTAGCCACTCTTTAGAGAAACTAAACTTAGAGATATTTTAGTTGTTTTGCCTAATTAACCTTCAAATTTGAATTTTCCTTTTCCAATTGTTTTCAAATGATTTGGTAATGATTTTATTTACCTAATTAAGATCTTAGAGCTATATTTAAGGTCTCAAAGTTAATTTGGGGTCAAATGCGATAAAATAGAGTATAAGTGTAAAAAGGTCATTTTTAGAAAAATTTAACCTTAAACTTTATAAATCCTTCTTAATTAACTTCAAATTTTTTCCTTTTTAATTCCATTGACCTCGTTTATTAATTTAGGAATTTTCAAACAAAGTGGGTATAATGTCGTTGGTTAGAGGCATTGGTGTGTTTGTGGAGAGTATGAGGCAAGTTAAATTCTATATTAAGTCTAGGTTTGATCTTCTAAACTCTTTCTCCCTTTATTTTCTATGCTTTAGATATTGTTTTATTCATTCTTTATTTCATTTATTGGATAATTTGTACTAAAAGTTCATAACTTGTGAAAATTTGCTATAAAACAATTTATCCCCTCTCTTAAGTTCTTAGCCTAATATTTTAGTAGAGATTACAAAATAAGCAATGGAAGAATAGAGAGTAGTATCAGTAGTTATTGACATGATGTTGAGATTTTTTATCAATTAAGAAGAATTTGTTGTTGAGATTGTACTTGTGATAGAAATTCTAGAGGAAGATGTAGAAGAAGAATCAAGTTTGAACTTGTTGAAGCTCCATAAAAGATGTCAAAGATCAAAATTGTGGAATTCATGATTGACATTTAAGTTACAACTAGGAATGTAAACAAGTTGAGTGGGGACAACATAGTATTGAACTTAAGCTTGATTGGAAATTTTAAAGCTCAAGAACGAATTGAACTCAATCAAGCTTAAAATTCTGAGCTCAAGCTTGATTTATCTAAGAATATTTTTTTCTTTTGATTATATAATATTAATATGTAAAATTAGTCCAAACTTAATTAATATCTACACTTGGTTTGGGCTCAATTAGGCTTGCAAGTTAGTCGAGTTAAACATTATGAAACTTAAGCTCAACTCTATTAACTGCTCGAGTAGCTTGAGCTTGACCTCGATCTTGATTTGACTATTCTCAAATTGATCTTGAGTAGTTCATAGCAAGTACGTAAGCATCCAAAATGGGAGTAACCCTAAAAATAAAAAAATCCTAAAAATAAAAAAATAATAAACTATTTTCCTAAATGTTAAAATGATTTTCCAAAAATAATAGATTGTATATTTTTTAAACTTTAAAATTCAAGCTCTTAGACCCTCAGTCTTTGACTTTTTGAATTTGACCAATAGTCAAATTAAAATTCTTCCATCCATTTGATTTTAACTCTTTAATTATTTTTCCTACTCGAATTTGTTGTGTATCTTAATAAATTTTTTATAAAAACATTTTTTTTTTTAGTTTTGGTCGAGCAACTTATATTAGTTGGGTCAAGCATAGTATAAGCTAAAGCTAAAGAAAAAGGAAACTTCAAGTTTGATATTATTTAATTAGAAAATTGCTTAAGAGGTCAAACTCTATCAAGCATCCTCTCTATCACCAGTTTATAGCAATAAGGGACTACTTACTATGATTGCTTAATTCTCATTTCTAAACACTTTCCATTTCATCCTTGTTTTCAAGAACTGTTCAAAGCACAATGCTCATCCTTGTCACATAAAGCATAAGATGCATGCTGTATTGACAAACTCCATATCTATACCTTTACAACTTTTATTTTTTGAAAAGTTGAGAGAGTTTAACCCAATAATAAGGAAAAACAAAAATAAAAATGAAAAGAAAAAAAGAAAAGAAAAGAAGTGCTTGGGCATAGATAAATCTAATTACATATTAAAGAAAAGGTGCATATTGAAGTCAATCCATAATCAAATAAAAATGTGTACAAAAATGTAAAGAATAAGCTTAGATAGTCAAACATGAGAGTTTATAATGAAAAGAAAAAAGAGAAATTCAAAAAGCTGCAATTATATCACTCGACCAACTCAAAATAGACATAATTACTCTAAAAGACAAAATATATTGCTCAATTTTTTAGAGCAAATTTTACTTTAAAAGAGAAGCTTAATATGAAATTCCAACACAAGAGTATAGTGATGATAAGATATAATATCAAAGTAACTCTCATACTAGTTATAATATTAGCTTTCTATGCTATTTCTTTTTAACTTTTTAAAACTTTGTAAAATTATGAATTAAGTGTCTATCTTTATAATAGATGTGCATAGTGGGATAAAATTTGTTGAACCTGAAGTAATGTTTTGTTGTCTTTATACTAGTCATGCTTGATCATTAAGGCAATGACAGTTCACCACATGTCTTAGTTAAGCAATACAAGTAAGCACCTTGGGTTTCTAACCAATGCTCTCTTGTTGAAAAGCTTTAATTAATTTTCAAAAACCATTTGCCTAAGTTATCAAATAAAAGGAAAAAATTGAGATAAAAGGCTTCATAGGGCACCACATAAGATAAATCATATGGTTCACAAGTCTAAGTAAAAAATACAGTCAAACAGTCCTAAGGTCTAAGACCCATGGTATCAAAAGTCTAGTCTATTAGTGTAGTCTATAAATACAGTCTAAATGTTTAGTGAGAGAAATAATGAGCATAAAGCGAAATAAACATCTTATGATGATAAATGTCTAGCATGATACTAAGCACAATTAGGGTAGTAAGAAAATCAGTAGGCTCATCTACATCAAACCCTCCTAGAAAATCAATGCCACAATCATTTGAATAGTATATGAGACATCCATGTAGTCACTTCACTTGAAAGGATAAAATGATTGAGCTTAAAAGAACTCAGTGCTACAATAACCACAAGCATATGCAATATGTGATGTGTTTCACTTGTAATTGTAATATATAGAAAGGATGACACAATATAGAACTAAATTCCAATCAAATTAGGTGTGACCCTAACTTGAAAATGGAACCCTAAATGGCGTGAATAAGAACAAATAACACAAATCCAATTACATACTAGATATGACACATTAGTAATAATTGGAAGAAACTCAAGAAATATTGATATTACTCACAATAATCCTCAAGCCAAATTGGCCACAATTTCAACAATGAAATTGATAAGAGTGGATGCGTGAAAGGCCAGCTTTCCATGGCACAAAATCAGATTTTCTAAAAAGTCCCTTACAAACCCTACTTTACAAATATTTATACTTATTCTAAATAGGGAAAATTTAACAAAAGAAAATACAAATAAACACAACATATGTGGCTGGTTTCTAACAAAAGAAAATATAAATGAAAAAATCATATGTGGCCGGTTTCTTTCACCTCCATGGAGCAATGTAGGACTGGTTCTTCTTTAAATTATGTAGGTTCATGAATATCCCACAAACCGAGCATTAGTGTATTTACTTGCCATCCTGTAATACCGATAGATGTACCTGATAAAATGCAAAACAAATATATAAAGTAAATAAAGACACTAGGTTAATGACTTCAGGTTCTGTTCAATGATAGGTCCAGTTGTTGACATGGTTTGGTTCCCATCAATATGTCACATCAAGTTAATTCTAATGTAATAAGTCAAACTTTTTTAATTATATAATTAGCTATAAGTAAACAAACAATAAAAAAGTAGTTATGACTTTAAGCAACAAGACAAGGAACTTAGGAGTCTGATCATAGTTGGCCATTTAAAATGCAGAATAATTAAAATTCTATGTTAATAAAACTGAAACTGAAAATTATGTCTTATGGAGTTCATTACCGTTATCTAGTCATCATCGATCACAATCAATCCATAATGTATTGTATGTGTGTACCATGCCACTATACAACACCTATCATGACTTCTCTCCACTTTTGACAACCATCATTTGATGCAGTTCCCTACTATTGATTACCTGTCAAGCCATTTTTGATAGCTTAAGTGCCAAACTATTGTAGCATCCTAGAAATTGCACTCGTGAATGTAGCCCCAGTCTAAGGGTGTCACTCGTTAGTTTGAGATGACCAAGTACACTCAATGTGCAATTAATTAGGTCGAGTTTATGTATTAGTTCAATTAACAGATTTCTATCATAGTATGTAACACGTAAGGTCACAACATACCTGAATAGAAGAGCTTGAAGTGGTGAATAAAGTGTAACTTAGAGTTTGACTTGAAAGTTAATTAGTAAATATTTATAGTAAGTAAGTTGATATTAATTCATTTCCAATTATTAGTCTAATTCCATTATACTTAGGTTATATTTAAGTCTAAGTTCTTCTATTTAAACTAATGCTCACTACTAGATATAGGCTGAAGAAGGGAAATGGGCCTAATTAGTATTAGACCAAGTTTGACCCATTAAACTATTTAGAGTTTATGAATTCAGTTGATTCAAGTCATTATTAATGCCAATTAGTTAATTAATTATTAAACTTTTATTAGTCTAAGTCCGATAGGTTTTAATCCAATTAACAATGTAAGTCTAAGCCTATTAGGCAACCTATTTTTTAGGTATTTGATTCCGTATGTGATTTAGTTCTAATGAATAATTATTCATTTATATAATAATAGAGACATGGGCAATTCATACAACCTATTCTATTTCCCTTGCTTTATTATATAAAAATTCTTGAACCCACCTAAGGAAAATAAGGAAAATTTTAATATATTATTATCTAGCAATTTCAAGTTAAGAAGATGTGAAAGCGTTTTTCTTTGTATAACAACGGTATGTTTTGAGATGTGAAGTAGAAGAGAAGGGATTTTTAGCTTATAATAAGTCTTTGTCTTTACTTTAATTCAATGTATTTTACCAAGGCCCATAAAGGTATTAGGCTCTCTAAAAATGAAAATGAACCCAATTAATTAGTTTTGGAATTGCGCATATTAAGTTAGTTATTAATTAAGGTAATCAAGATAATTAGTCAAGTTAATCACTTAGGTTAATTAGCTAATCCAAATAGGTCAATTAGTTTCAAATTACTACTTAAGGTCTAAAGTCTTATATTTTAATTTAGGCTCATATAGGTCATTAGCCTAAAAGGGGAAATGAGTTTAAATATTTTTGGGTTGAGTTGGGTTCATTAAGGTGTTTAATTAATTAGTCCAATTAAGATTCACCATGGTTAATTATCCAATGAAATTACTCATTAGTTAAGTGAAATTAATAAAACCAAGTTGCTTTACAATTTTATGAAATTCAAGAAAACCAAGTGGTTTGGTTCTAAGTAGATTGGTTTTGGACCATGGAATGATCTAAGGGCTTGTTTTACTAGTCCATGTTAGAGCCCATCCAAAAATTATTTTATTATTCTAGCCACTTATTATATTCATCTAATTAATTTCCTCCCAATAGTTAATATTTCAATGATAAACACTCTTAGCATTTGAAGACAACAAAAAAAAATCAAATAAGTTCTTCCACCAACTTTGATTCAAAATTTAATTTCAAAATCGGTTTTTGTTTGCTTTAGTTTTGAAGTTTTTGATCATTGAAATGGATTTAAGAACAAAAAACTTATGTGAAAATGTAACCACCTCACATCTTACCAAAAACATATTTTTTCTTGAAACTTGATTATCTAAATCAAAGAGGGGTTTTTGATGAAAACTTTCAATGTTCATATAAATATTTTTTAACTTACAAACATTAAAAGAAGCTTAAAAATTTCAAGAAACGCACACTTTAGGTTTAAAAATTTGCAAGGATTCAAGCCTTTAACATATCTAATCTATGTAACATGTCAAGAACTTAATAGTATCCAATTGTAGAGGGCTAAATCCAATTCATGGGCTTGTGGCCTATTACTTTAATGGATTTAACTCTTTAGGATAAAGAGATAGGGCCTAAAGAGTAAAGTCCATGTTTTGAGATGATTAGGAGATATTTGACATGGTGGGCATGAGGTAGGGTCCGTTGGTTCGGCTTGTATAATCTAACCTTTCTTAATAAAGCTTACACACATACACTAAAGGTCTCTAATGGGCCTAAACCCATACAAAGCCCATATGGGGGGTCATTTGCCTAAAATCATTGATAGACGTCACCATCCGATGGATGAGATTCATAGCCAGATACTATAAATATCCTTTGAAAAAAAGATGTTACTCTATCGAATTTTCCTCAAAAGACCAAAACTACGATATTCCTACATTCATTCGCAAAACACTCACTTGTCACCATAGAGTCGAGCTTTATTTGAGACAACCTACTCCTCATCTCCATCTCATTCACCCCCTAATTATCATTAGACGTGTTGCTTCCCTCATTAGGCTATATGTAGCGCATTTCTACATAGCACGTATGTGACCCTGTACTCGAACTACCACCCCCATGTTTATTTGGTGACTCCACTAGGGATCGAGGAAGCTAACAACATGGCATCTCTAAGGAGAAGGATACCTAACTCAACTGATAGAAACAATCAAGAACTAGATACTAATGTTGAAATTATTGAACAAAACACACCTACCTTTGGTGATGTAAACCAAGGAAATGCCGCACTAAGGGGTGTACTTGATAATATCTAAGTCATGTAGGTAATCTAAAAGAACAATAAGAAGATAGACCTCTTTATGACTATAATGACTATTCATGCCTACTATAGTTGCTGTTGCTAGTGCACATTAGGTTATGGCCTTGCCAAATCCTGTGCATGCTAAATCGCAGTGTACTCCTTGGGCACCTCATCAAATTAGCCCTTTTATTGTCAATGAATAAGTTGCAACTAAAGAGAAATCTTCAGCTCAAGAACCTGCACCTGCACAACACTCGGCTGCTATGGCGAAGGAGACAAGGATTCAAATTGGGGGCCCTTCATCTTCGTATAGTACCCCACGCGTTACTATTATTAAGCACATGAATCACCCTAACCCCGTCCTTATCACACTAGTAGAGCTTTGAGTGTATATTCCAAGAAGTTTGTTTGTTACTAAAGAAGACTTAGACACATATTTGAGAGAGGTACAAGTGAAGTCCGTTATAGGGGTTCCAGAACTCAAACTCCTTTATCATTGGTATATTGCTGTGAAACCCTACCTAAAGGACTATGTGAGTCCTAAGTTCATGCTCTTTAATGGAAAAAAGGGAAGTTCTAAGGAGCATTTGTTGAAGTTTATCGAGACTCTAAAAGTCTATGGATTGAACGATGACTTGAAACTTAAAGAATTCTCCAAGCATTAGTAGACTCATGGAGTAACATGTGCAAGATGTTCTTAGAGAAATTTTTCTCGATTGAAGAAAGGGTAACCCTCACTAACATAAGACGAATTCGTCAAAAGTAGAGAGAAGACCTTATGGATTACATTGAGAGGTTTAGAGAGCGCTCCCTCGATATTTAGGATATTTGTGACAAGAGGGAGTTGGTAAATATTTGCGTATAGGGGATGTTTATTAAGTATGTCGTTCACTTAGATAATTTATCTTTGGTTTCGTTCACAGCATTGGTTAAAAATGCGCGATGAACTAATAACTCGGTTATGAGACAAAAGGGGCAAACATATAAGCTTGAATAAATGAGGGCTATCCATGAATTCCCTTCAAAGAGAGGATTCTAAGGTAGGAAAGAAGCCTAGAGTGGAGAAATCCAAGTTTGAAAGTTTAACATACCCATGCCCAATGCGTAAGGTGCATGCAATGCTTGATATATGGTTGAGGGATGGAAATATCAAACTCCAGAGGGTTAAGCATCTTCCCACCCTTAAAGAGAAGGATGATCCAAAGTTTTGCGGATTTCATAGAATTGTGGGTCTTCTACTAAGGATTGTTTTACTTTGAAGAAGATATTTAATGAGAGGGTACGAACTGGAAAGCTTATCATTGAAGATAACAGTATTTGTAATAACCCTCTTCAAGCCCATAACAATTAGCATGAAGTAGTGAATGCCATCACTCATGATCCTACTACTACTATGGAAACAAGTGATGAGCCACCTATCGAGGTAAGCAAGGAAAATGGAAAGTGGGTTCAAGTTGAAGAGGATGAGTGCCCTTTTGTTGTTGCCGTGCAACGAAAACATCAAGTTTTAGAGATTTCTTCAACCTTCTCAGGTTTAATGAGAAGGCCAAGCTTATGGTAGCTACTGCACTCACATAGATCTTAGAAGGTTAATATGCAAAGTGTAGTGCGATGCAACCTCTGAGAAGAATGGTTCATGTGTGTCAAAATTCAATTTTATTCACTGACTTTGAAATGTGTGTCAAAGGTTCGAATCATAATTGTCCTCTATATGTTGAAGGTACACTTAATGGCTATTTAGTGAAGAGAACATTCATTGACGCTAGTTCTTCCTTGAATATCATGATAATATCCACCTTCCAAGTTGCTGGAATTGATATTCAACGACTTGTGAAGCAACCCATTATGGTGAACAACTTTTATGAGTCCTTTATAAGGACAATAGGATGTGTCAAAGTAGACTTTACGATTGCGCCTACTAATAGCTCTACATGTTTTCATATGATTGATATACTTGTATCTTATCATCTCTTCATAGGAAGAACACGGTTGCATGATCATAATGTGATACCTTCAACATGGCATCAAAGTATGAAATGTTACTGGGATAAGAAAAATGTCTTTATTCTTGCCACAAAGAATCCATTTATGTCTAATGAATTCCACTTCGCTGAAGCAGCTTTCTTTGATAAACACATAAACAAAGGTGATATGCATATAGTGGACCCCCTTGAAACATTGCTACCCAAAAGGGAAGAAATTCATATTCAAGTGCCTAAGAAAAGAAAGATTCATGGTTGTTATAGATGATAAGTCGCAAAATACCTTTATCTAGAGTAATGAAATTGTGCTTTATTGTTGAATTTTTAGATGATTTGTTGAAGAAAAGGATGCTTAATGGAATGAATGTTAATTTCAGCATCCTCTGGAGTATTTTGGAGCTAAGGGAAGGAGTTTTGAAGAGTCGGAGCAAGTTTGGAAGGAATTGGATACATTACATGTGAAGAAAAAAATTCTGGAAAGTACACAAGCGAGATACACGCCCATGTACTTTGCTGTTTTACTTGTGTATATTGAAACGGATGTCTGGAAAGTACACGAGCAAAGTACACGCCTATGTACTTTGCTTGTGTATCTAAGTTTTGCTTCTGTTCAATGATGTTTCAAATACACGACCAATGTACACTCCCATGTACTTGCTCGTGTGTATTCACATAAGGACACTTGGAAGCAAGCATGAGATACACGAACGAGATACACTACTCGTGTATCCGCTTGTGTATATATCCAACCGGGGTACATGTATAAATAGACCGTTAGTTTGCCTTAGAACCGGAGTTTACGAATTTTTTATTTTTTTTTCTCTGACTCTCATAACAGTAAGGGAAAGAAGATTCTGTTGATTCCAAGGGAGATTGAAGACCCACGAAGAAGAAGATTCTATCTTTAAGGGTTGTGACTATGAATTTTATCTATTCTTCTAGTAATTGCATTTCTTTTGTCCAATTTATGGAGGAGTAGACCCTAGATCTAGATTTTATTTGAAACTTCTCTATCATGTGATGAAGATTTGGTCATTAATGCGAAGTTGTTGACTTTCTTATGATTAATTGCATGCCCTTCAATTGTTTCTTAGATTCATAGATCCGGAATATGAATTTATACATTATATCATATTAGTTAATTGAGAAATTGCTCTTATGATTAGATTTAATGCAATTAATGAGATTTGATTGTTCTTCTAGAGATAGGAAACAAGAGTCTTCTGTTTACATCGATTATTTTGATGTGAATTCATGTGCTTTATGCAATTCTAGGTTGCTATTAACTAAGGAGAGATCTTATTTGATAAACCTAGGATTAGATAGGTTAATATACTTGAGAAAGTAGTTAACTTGACTAGAAAATTCGACAGTATAAGAAGTCAATTACAGCAATCTTCATAAATCTAATGAATTACATGATAGAGAAGGAGTAGAATAAGATCTAGGTTGCTTTTGTTAATTGATAAATCTTTAGAACCATTATTGTTAGTGAGTTATTAGTTTTAAGATTAGAGTAATTAAGTTTCAACCAACATTATTAAGCGGCGGTTAGATAATAGGAACGGAGTTAGTACTAGTAGTTGGTGTATCTCTGAGGGACGACCTTGTGCTTACTCGCTATATTACGCTACGATAGGTGCACTTGCCTATTGCTTCGTAGTAGGATTAAGAACAAGAATTCAATTTATTAAAACTACAATTGGCAACGATCAGTAGAGATGCAATGAAATGCAAGAGAACCAATAGTATAGTGAAACTACAAAACTTCATGCAGGCTTGATGACATAAGGGCTATTCACAGTGAAGTGCATCTTTGTTACTTTTCTTTCATTCCTTTGTCATGTGCAAACAAAGCAATAGGTGCTTTGTGTCAATGAAAGGATTTTTCTCACCCTAGTGAGGGTTTATTTCACAAAGATATAGTAGCATGATTATTTATTTGTTTTTCATTGCTATTGTTTCTGCAAAGAAGGAGATAGTCTCCTTGGTGCATAGCAATTTTCATAAAATAATTGGCATCAAATTGGGGGTAATAAATTTCCTGATTGATTAATATATATATATATATATATATATATATATATATATAGATGTTGTTGCTGACTAGTAAAAGCTTTACCTCCCAAGCGCACAATGATGAGTTTAGCATGTATGTTGTAGACTGCTAAAAGTGCTATCTCTCAGGCACATGACAAGCCATGGTAGCCAAGTAAGAGTGTAGTCTCCTTTGGCACCAAAGAAAAAAATACATGACCTCCAAAGACAAGGTTTGATTCCGGGTAATATCTTGATTAAGTTATGTTGAGCAGTTAAGTAGTGAGACATACTCCCTTGACTAACAAAAGAGAATTTTAGATCCCAAGCAATGAATGTTACATTGCTACTTAAGCACGATATAATGCTTTTGCAAAAGGGATCATTTGAATGTTATTGTTGGAAAGTAAAAAAAAAAACTTTGCTTTAATGCGTCAAATAATACAAGAAACTCCCTAGATCATTAAGTCTAAGTGTGCTTCATGTTCATGGTAGTTTTAGAAGAGATCTATATTTATGTTACTCAACACTAATGGGACTAAGTTGAGCTATTGCTTCCAATTGTATGATGTTTAGGGATTTTGTCATATCATCTCCTAGTATGCTGCTATGTGAGAACTATTGTTCTCAAGCGAATGATAACAAGCTCATTGATGAAAGCAAAACAAGAGGATATGTGGTGTTAAAGTCAATAAATAGATCTCATTATTGTCATTGATTTTCCATATTTTATTACAACTTGTATGACAAAAAAAATAAATAAATTATTACAATGGTGTGATCAAGAAGATTACAAGAAGAGACTAGCATGGAGTTAAGTGGATGTGCTCCTTCAAGGTATTATAATTTGCATCAACAACGTACTTATAGTGTGATATCCATATGTGATACTTATAGTGTGGATGTGCTTCATGCTCGATGTGCATGTATGCTCGACGCTTGAGTAACCCATGCGCTTGTGTGTGTTTGGTGCTTAAGTAACCCATGCATACAATGCTTATGCACAATACCCCTCGTGTGCAATGTGAAGCAACACCAACATTATGGCTCTTCACTACATGACTTTGCCTTTGCTTGATAATGCGAAACCTTCTCATATGATGCTTGCCACATGTGATACCTTAACACACCTCATTGTAAGACAATTGCCTTTGCATTTTGTGTTTTTCTCTCTAACTGCTTGTAAAACATTTCTTAAACTGCCAACATTGATAAAGAAGAATTTAGAAGAATTAGGAAGCCAAGGCCCATCTATTGCAGCATGCTTAGATTGGAAATGCAGACACATTTTGCAATATGTAATACCACGCATTTGCATTAGTCTAATAGCCTAATGCATCAACTTGTTAGGATCATATTTAAGAGGATTCATACCCTTTGATGCCCTCAGTTGATTGACAACCATGTGAAGAGAGTCATCAAACAATATCAACACAGATAGTGCCCTAGTGCTTAAACTATGCATAAAATAAACTCAGTGGCAACAATGATGCAAATAGCATTATCATAAAAGGGCTAAAATAGTCCTTTTACATCAACTTTATTTACACTAAGCTAGCAAAAGCTTTATGTTCAATCCACGAAGCATCAATTATGCATTAAACTGTCATTTGGATTTGAGGGTTCCATTCAAGTAATTCACTTCAAACAAAACTGTTAGACTAATATTGTAAGCCTACCTTAGTAGTTTTACAACTTCAAGCATAGAACCTTCAGCTATTGATATTAAGTCCAATAAGGCTTTCATTAGTATATCACTTATTGCAGTTACTAACTCACTAATAATGCCAAAACCTCTTCATCAACATAGGCTAAACCCTTCATCATTCCATACCTATGTGTTTTGAGTATATCTCCTCCTCTTCAATATAATCTGCTCACTTTAAAAGGATGCTATGCTAGATAGTGGGTTCTACATACTTACGTGGGCAATTAAATGTCTAAATCCAACTCTATATTTTTCTTTCATTCACAATAAAAAATACAAAAATTTCTAAGAGGTAGAGCCTGGTGAAAATATAAGCATACTATAAGAACACAACCATCAATGCAAGCAGGCCTAAATGATATAGATGGCCAAAAAAGATCAAAGGAAAGAAATTTAGAAAAGATGATGGCACATGCATAATATTTAATGAACACCTTCCTCATCCTTCCCCAAAGTACCAACTAAATATACTCTTAAGTGCATCAAAGATGGGAAATGTGTTGATAAAATGAACTTGTTACTCTTTACCAAGGGTGTTACAAGTGGAACAAGGTAGTTGATATAGAATTAAGCATGGACTAGACCTTACCTAGATATATCTGCTTATCACTACTGCAAGACCCAATAATCGGTTCAGTTAGATGGAATCCGCACTCATTAATAGATCCTGTGTGCCCTGGGAGTTTGCATAATATTCGTCAAAAAGTTGTATCCCATATGTAAATGTAATGCCTCAAAACTTGGAGCATTACAGCTCGCCATGTGTCACTATTAGTAAGTAACAAGCTAAGGCTCTAAATCTCCATATAACCTCCCACCTATTCATCTCCACAAACTCATTCATAAACTATAACCTTAATAACATAAAATGAATGACTCTCAGATGAGTCATTCTAATCCATAATATTAAAACAACATAGAAATCTTCCTTTAACATCCATAATAACCTCTACTCATATATAAACTTTAAAGTAAATAACGTATACTAATATTTTCATAATCACAATTCAATTACTAAAAGTCCCAATCACAAGTCTTCCAATTTCCGTCACTCCTCATCCACATTGTAATAGTGCTCTTTCCCATTTTCGTCCACATAATGTTCCACCAGATTTCTATTCTCATCATACCCTATTTGTTTGTCATTCCCACCTGCAACTAAAAAAAAAATATAATAAGAGGGCTAAGTCTAAGCTCAGTACATGAGTACCACACCTATATGCTTATGATACACCACATTAATAACATATACATATGTCGAGTCTAATTTTTTATTTTTCATTCCCATTCCTAATCCGATTTATACTAGATCCTATGCTCATCTAATATAAGTCCTTAACTTAAACTAGGAATTTTGTCTTATTTTGAAGTCGCTATCCAACTGAAGTTGAGAAAGATTATTGAACTAAGACTAATTGAGCAGATTAATCCTAATTTGGACAACTAGTCAACGAGATTTCCTCTTTTCATTTTTGTGAAAGAGGAAAGGGAAAACCAGAGTTGCTGGACTCGGAGGCTAACCTATTTAAACCTTAAAGTTACCACCTTATTTTTCTGAAATCTAACCCTTATCCTAATGTCTTTTATTGTTATCTATTTTGTTTTTATTTTTGTTGTGTTTTTGTTTATTGGTTAAAAGCAACTCATTCTAACTATGGAAAATGATTTTGTTGTATTATTTTTTGTTTATTGTTTATTGTTTATTCAGGATCAAACAAGTCGTAGTTCGTTTTTCATGAAAAAATTTAGTGGGTTTGTTAATTTTAATTATGAAATTACTTCTGGTTTATGTCTTTATCATTTTAGTATTTTTTTGGAAAAAATCTAAGCCTAAGCTTGATTATTTTATTTTGAAAATAATAATTTAAGGAAAAACCAATTTTGGATTTATTTAAGAAAAGCATTTTTCTAAGTGATAAAAAATTATTTCCCTATTATTAACCTACTTCTAATATTCTTATTATTTTTTATTTTTATTTTATTATTATTTATTATTTATTTTATTATTTTTATCATTTTATCTTAATTAATTAATTAATAATTTTTTATTTTTATTTATTTTATTTACCCTAAACTAAAAGTCTAAATTCTATCATTTTTCGTAATATATTTTCTTTATTATTTATTATTTTTATGATTTTTATAATTTTCTATTATTTATTCTATCCTAAACTAAACACTAATCTAAATTCTAACATTTTCCTAATATTATTTTTTTAATGAAAAATAACAAATGAATAAGTAAATAAATTCGATAAATAAATAAATAATAAAAAATAAAAAAATCCGACTTACTTGGGTCTAGATACAGTGCGCGGGTCAGGTCAATCAGGTTGAATCGAGTCGGGTTGATCACGGCGGCTGGAGCTTCTCAATGGTGGCGTTTTGGCGACTTTTGAGGAGGTTGAGAGGTTGTTTCCTAGCTTCTCGAGGGTAGGGAATCCAATGGTGGTGGCAGATTTCTCCAAAAAATGCATCCTAGTGGTGGTTCGAAGCTTGGTCGGCGGTAGTGGGTTGCGTGAACTTCGGCGGCTCCGATCTCTCTTATTTTCTCTCCTTTTCTCACTTCTGATTCGTGCTCTGGCTTCCCCACATCGTGCTCTATTTATAGGCACAAGAAATCAAGTTGGATAAGCTCGGATTTTCTCCGATTGAGATGAATCGAATTTGCGGTTAAAACCTTTCTCCGATTTGCCTTTGATTCGTGTAAATCTTGGATTTTGTTGTGATTTAATTTTATTTCGATGATGTTTATCTTGTTTTAATCAAAGATTTAGTGGATTTGTGTAAGAAAAAACGAATCAAAATAGCCAGATTCTATTTCTCCTCCTCGCTGGTGACGATTTCGGAAGAAGAAGAAGAAGATCACGTGCTGGGCATGCGCGTCGTGTCGTCCAATAGTGAGTTAACACGTGTCCTGGGCGAGGCAAAAAATTACAAAACGCGGAATCTGCTTTCCCCGCATTTCGAACCTGTGACCTGACCCCTTTCCCCGCGCACACGGTGATGGCTCGGACTAACTGGGCTAGCCCACTTACTCGTTTTTTTTTTTTTTTTTCGCAATTTGCATATATGCAATGCGATTTTTTTTTATTTTTTTTTTATTTTGAAATTCCAAAAATTTGTAAAAATAATTTAACTCCTTTTATTATTATTTCTACAATTATTTTCCAAAATTGATATATTTTCCCTATTAATTTTATTTTTTGAATATTTTTCTTATTTTTGCTAAATTAGAAGAAAAATTGTAAAAAATGAAAAAAAAAGAAAAATGACCATTATCAATTATTAGGGTAAAAAATGGGGTGTTTACAACTGTCCCTCTTTGTGGTAAAGTTTGGAAAACTTAACTACAAAGACAATAAAGACGCCATTTTTGGCTTTTAGACTGAGTGGACAACGCCTTGGTTTGGTTGGTTATTTGGAATTTGGTCTTTAGTAGGAAAATGCTCCATAAGCTAATAATCCTACGAGTACTTTGTGATGATTGGTATTGCTTAGGGAATAGTCTTAATTAACCTAACAATTTGAAGTAATGTATCCTCTCAAAAAGTGCTTTATGGGCTAACTAATCGACGATAGGAAACATCTCAAGGATTGTTTAGGAGTGTGTTATTGTGAGCGGAATAGCTGATAATAGGAAGCATCTTATTGGACTAGCAACCCTAAAGAGAAGATTGTCTCAGGAAGCGCTCTTATGAGCTGGCCACCTATTAACAAAAGTGTCTAGCTAGACTAGCGATTGTTTTGGGGAGAAATGTCTTCGAAGAGTGCTCTTACAAGTCGACTAATCCGTTATCGACAAATTTGAAAAGTGCTCTTATGAGATAACTAATCAGTTAGCGACAAATTTGAAAAGTACTCTCATGAGCTGACTAATCAACAGATTTAAAAAGTGCTCCTATGAGCTGACTAATCAACATATTCGAAAAGTGCTCCTATGAGCTAACTAATCGATAGTAGGAAGCGCCTTTTTAGACTTGCAACCCTAAAAAATAGTTATCTTGAAAGGTGCTCCTATGAGTAACCTTGAGAAAGGGTATTTAAGAAAGTGCCCCTTCACGGGCTGACTAACCTATAGCAGGAAAAAATGTCTCGAAAGGTGCCCCTATGGGCTGACCTTAAGAGGGAATGTTTAGGAAAGTACCTCATTATGGGCTGATTGACCTATATTTTTGAAGAAATGTCTCTAAAGGTACCTCTACGGGCTGACCCTAAGAGAGGATGTTTAGGAAAGTGCCCCATTGTGGGCTGACTAACTGATGGTGGGAAGCATCTTCTTAGACTCATGACCCTGGGGAAGAAAGTCTCGAAAGGTGCTCCTACGGGCTAACCATGAGAGAGGATGTTTAGGAAAGTGCCCCATTGTGGGCTGACTAACCTATACTTTTGAAAATGTTTCTAACGAATAGGTCAAATGACTTGATAAGAGATGTCTTATAATATGTGAATGATGGTTATTTATTCTAAGATGCTTACCAATTTATCATGGATAGCAACCAAACAACCGAACCTTAGTGCTTGTTTGCTTCTCCTTTGCTTACTCTTGCTTCACAACAAGGCTGAGGGTCTTGATGTGTTTCCTTTCTTATGTGTATGGCTCTTGTGATTGTAGTATTATCCTATTAATATACCAGATTAATGCTCAAAAGTAGGTAGAATTATGTCATAAAATTTATTGAGATTCATTATCATTTCAATGTTCATCATTCATTGGTGAAGTGATGGGTAATGTGTTTAGGAATGTTTGTTTTAATGAGAATTGGTTGGGAGTTATCGATTATTTAGAGACATTAACTTTTCTTATAAAAGAAATGAAAACTAGACTCAACGAAATTTGTACTGAATATTGGCATTCATAAACATTAGTAAAATTTCAATTTCCTTACCTAAGGATAGTACATCTTAACATCATCTGTATTAATGGGGTCTCTTAATTCCGGACCATCCATCTGAGTTAATATCAAAGCACCTCCTAACAATACCTTCTTTACAACATATAGGCCCTCATAGTTTAGGCTAAACTTCCCTCCGGAATCTTGAGCATTCGAGAGAACTTTCTTTAGCACCAGATCTCCTTCTTTGAAACATCGAGGTCTCATTTTCTTATTGAATGCTTGAGCCATTCTTTGTTGGTAACACTGGCTGTGACATAACGCAATGAGTCTTTTTTTGTTGATCAAATTCAACTGATCAAGCCTCTTCTTTACCTAGTCTGATTCATCTAGCTACGCTTCTGATAGAATTTTGAAGGATGGTATTTTGACTTCAACTGGTAGGACTACCTCAGTACCATATACCAGAGAATATGGGGTAGCTCCAATAGATGTTCTAATTGAGGTTTTGTAAGCCATGAGGGCGAATGGTAGCATCTCGTGCCAATCTTTGTAAGTGATTGTCATCTTTTCGATGATTCTTTTGATATTCTTGTTAACTGCTTCTACTGCCCCATTCATCTGAGGTCGATAGGGAGTTGAATTTCTATGGTTTATATGGAATTGTTGACACAAATCTGTCATCGACTTATTATTGAGATTGGTACTATTGTCGGTGATGATTGCCTCAGGAACTCTATATCGAGCTATTATGTCCCTCTTCAGGAATCGAACTATTACCCCTTTGTGACACTGGCATATGATGAAGCTTCTACCTACTTGGTGAAGTAATCAATGGCTACCAGTATAAATCTGTCGCCATTGGATGCTGTTGGAGTGATTGGGCCGATGATGTCAATTCCCCACATGGAGAAAGGCCATGGTGCAGACAACGAATGAAGTTCTTTAAGCGGGCCATTTATTCGATTTGCATAAACTTGACA
Source organism: Laguncularia racemosa (assembly GCA_037954665.1). NCBI lineage: Eukaryota > Viridiplantae > Streptophyta > Magnoliopsida > Myrtales > Combretaceae > Laguncularia > Laguncularia racemosa. The sequence continues at coordinate 3,065,154 of JBBMOL010000033.1, read as the reverse complement.
CAAGTGATAGTGCTTGACATATTTGATATAATCTGATTCATGGTTAGCCAATAGTAGCCCAATCTCATGATTTTTCGAGCTAACATGTAGCCGTTCATGTGAGGTCCACATACTCTTTTATGCACTTCTTTCATCAATTCACATGCCTCATTTTTATCCACACATCTTAACAAGGTGATATCAGATGATCTTTTATAAAGCACAGGCCCATTTAATAAGAAATGACTTGCTAACCTTCTGAGTGTTTTTTAGTCATTTTTGCTAGCCATTTTAAGGTATTTGCTTTCTTGGAGAAAAGTTTTGATGTCATGATACCGGGGCTTATCATCTTGTGCCTTTTCAATTACCAAACAGTAGGCGGGCCGACTTTCGATTTCTATTTTCAATGGTTGGACTTTGACTCCCCCTATTATCTGAATTATAGATGCTAGTGTGGCGAGTGCATCTGCAAGTTGATTCTGAGTTCTTGGGATGTCTGTGAAGGTGATTGCTTCGAATTCATCGATTAACTCTGTCAAATGCTGATGGTATGGTACCAATTTGGGGTCTTTAGTTTTGTATTCCCCTCTTGTCAATATGATGAGTGAATAATCCCCATACACTTCTAATTCACGGATTTCCATGTGGCAAGCCATTTTGAGACCGAGGATGCATGCCTCATATTCTGTGATATTATTAGTATATGGAAATGTGAGTCTTGTTACCAAAGGGAATTGTGTTCCTTCTAGTGATATCAATATTGCCCCGATCCCACAGCCAAATACGTTGGTAGCTCTATCGAAGAACATCTTCCATTTAGGGCTTTGGTTTATCCCACAGTTTTCTGCTGGTTTGCCCTCTACTGTTAATATATTTTCATTAGGGAATTGGGCTTGTGTTTCTTGGGGATTTCCCTCAATTGGGTGTTTTGCCAATTGGTCGGCTAAAGATTTCCCTTTTGTCGAGTTTTGATTTATGTATGTGATATCAAATTCTGATAAGAGCATTTGCCATTTTGAGATTTTCCCTAACAAAACGAGCTTCTCTGCCAAGTACTTTAGAGGATCATGTCTTGTTAGCAACTCAATGTGATAGTAACAGGTGTATTGCCTCAATCGGTGCATGATCCAAATCAGAGCACGACAAGTCCTCTCTACTTCAGAATACCTCTGTTCCTCGTTTGTGAATTTCTTGCTTAGATAATATATGGAACGCTCTCTTCCCTCTTTATCATTCTGTCCCAACACGCACCCTATAGATTCAGGGAATATCGTGAGGTATAAGAATAAGGGCTTTCCTTGTTTTGGAACTATCAAGATTGGAGGATTTATAAGATAGTCTTTGATTGTTCTGAATGCTTCTTCACATTCATCGTCCCATTCTACTGCAACATTCTTTTTTAGCAGATGGAATAGGGGGCAGCATTTGTCTGTGAGCTGTGAGATGAAATGGGCTATATAATTCAACCTTCCCAGCAAACCTCTCACCTCTTTGATAGTACGTGGAGAGGGTAGTTCTAGTATAGCCTTTACTTTGTCAGGATCAATTTTAATGCCTTCTCGGCTTATGACAAACCCTAACAACTTGCCTGTTGTGACCCTAAAAGTGCACTTTTCTGGATTTAACTTGAGCTGAAACTTTCTCAGTCGCTTGAACAACTTTCTTAGAATAACTGCATGGCTTTCTTCTTCCTTAGACTTAGCTATCATATTGTCGACGTATACTTTGACTTCTTGATGCATCATGTCATGAAGTACCGTGACTATGGCTCTGATACATTGCTCCGGCGTTTTTTAAACCAAAGGGGATGACTTTGTAACAGAAAGTTCCCCATGTTGTGATAAATGTCGTTTTAGTTTTATCTTCTTCAGCCATTTTTATTTGATTATATCTTGAGAAACCGTCCATAAATGAGAAAAGATGGTTCCCTATGGTGTTGTTTACCAGGACATCGATATGAGGTAGGGGGAAGTTATCATTTGGCGTAGCTTGGTTTAAATCTCGGAAGTCTACACATACATGTACTTTCCCATTCTTTTTTAGAACGGGGACTATATTCATTACCCATTCTGGATAGTCAGACACTTCAATAAACCCCACTTCTAGTAGCTTTTTTACTTCCTCTTTAATCTTTAGTAAGATGTTAGGCCTAAATATTCTCAATTTCTGCTTTTCAAGTTTGACATCTTCCCTTGTGGGAAGCTTGTGAACTACTATTGGCTGGTCTAGTCTTAGCATGTCGCCGTACGTCCAGGCGAACACATTTGCATATTCAGTTAGCAGCTCGACTATCTCGAGTTTTTGCTCGGCACTTAAATCGACCCAAATCTTGAGGTTTTTAGGTTTCTCAGTGCTTCTTAGATTTACTGTCTCCACCGGCTCGTCAATTGAAATCCCACTTTGTTTATGTTTTTGTCAATTTTCTTATATTATTTTGTGGTTAAAGACATCGCCTCTAATGGTTGACCCAGCAATGTTAGAAACGATATTGGTGTTTTCATTACTTACCCACGTGAAATGTCCCTAACGTTCGACGGTAGGGAATTTGCAGGTAAAGTGAAATAAGAGTATGTATATATAAGCAAAAAATGAATTGCAATTTATTGAATTTGAAAAAAAAAAAACCACAATAGAAATTTGTTTAATAATTGTTCCCTATCCTTGAGTTGACCTAGCGCTATCAATAGGATAACAGAACCAATTGTCAAGAGCTAGATGCTGCTTGGATGTGCGAGAGGTCGGGCCTTCATCGCTGATGTCGGTTTCACTTATCCTTAGCTCTTGAACGGTAGTTGCTTGCTTGAATGATTTTTGGAGGGGTGGAAAACGCATCTGAGTATCGCTTGGCTTCTCTTTCCTTCTGCCTCTGATACCTCTTACTTGTGCCTCTTCCTGGGCTGTAGGAACGTACCCTAATCCAAACGTCCCTTGCTGTCCCTCCTTAAATGGATGGCCCTCCTTGCTAGTTACCACATTCACCTCGTTGAATATTTGGAGACCAAAGTCTTCAAAACTGTCTTCCCTGATATAGGTTATGGCGGTTTCTTTATAGATGGCATAGTCTTGCTCTCCCAGTACGGTGATGATTTATCCATTTGCTATAAACTTGACTTTCTGATGGAGACTTGTGGGTATAGCTCCAACGGTATGTATCCATGGCCTTCCTAATAGTAGGTTGAAAGACCTTGGAATGTCGAGGACTTGGAAGGAGATGTGGAATATCTGTGGACCAATCTCCACCGGTAAGTTAATTTCCCCTACTATTTCTCTCTTGGGCCCATCGAAGGCCCTAACCACTGTTGAGCTTGGCTTGATGTTGCTTAGATTAACTCCTAGTGGGTTGAGGGTGGCCAAATGGCATACGTTGAGAGAAGATCCATTGTCAATGAGTACTCTGGAGATGATTGTATCGTTGCATTTCACCAGTATGAATAGTGGTTTTGTATGTTGGTCTCCGTCTTCCCCCAGCTCTTCAGGAGAGAAAGATATCTGATCCATGGTGAAGATTGAATCTGCCATATGGCTCAATTTTTCTATTGCGATGCCCTCTGGTACCTTGATCTGTTTGAGTACTTTGAAGAATGCTTCCCCATAAGGCTCAGACGTTGTGAGGAGGCCCATAAGTGATATTTGGGTTGGAACCTTGTTCAGTTGTTCCATGATCTTATATTCGCTTGCCTTGACCATCTTTGTAAATGCAGAGAGCCCCTCTTTGTCCTCTTTCCCTACCTCAGTGTTGGGCTCTTCGGTTGAGGTCCTGTATTTCGGGTCATAAATTCTCCCAGAACAGGTGATTCCTCCTATGATAGAGGGTCTTTCTTGATCGAGAGCCTGATAGTCAAATGGTGCTGCCTTATACCTCTCTGAGGGTATTGGGACATTCTCTTCTTTGGAATCTACATCTCAATAGATTGTCCCTCATAGCACTTTATGACTATCGGTTTTTGGTCTGATTTAATCATTTTCATGGACTTCTCCCTTTCCTTTAGTGAGTTGTCTTCTTTCTCAAACTCGGGCCCCCATCTGTTAGGTGGCCCATACTCGGTTGGTGTGAAAGAGTAATTTACCAGATACTCAAATCTCCCATGCGATTCGCCTAGGGTACCGACCGTTAGGTCTCTAGCTAACCATCTCTTCTTGATATGTGATTTAGGGGTTTCATCTAGGACTTGGCGTAGGTGACTTTCTCGTTGCGCTATTTCTTTTTGCTGTTTTGGGGACTCTTTAGAGTCTGGCTCTTCGGATGTGATCATATTAATAGTGGGCTTATGGTTAGGCAGCAGATTAGTGTTGACATTGGGTGCTGGTGTGTTAACAAAGTCCAACTGCACTATTCCGGTGTCAATCAGATCTTGAATCTTGTTTCGGAGCCTCTAACATCTGTCTGTGGAATGCCCCTCTTGGCCCATATGATAGTCACATTTGAGGCTTGAGTCAAAATTTCTAGGCTTGTACCGGTCACTTGGGATCTCGAAGCTAATCAAATTATCTGCTCGTAGTCGAGCGAAGACCTGGCTGAGCGAGATCTGGATTGGAGTGAATTGTCTTAAGACTCTGGTGGCCTAGGTGCGATTCATTAGCAACTACTGGATTGGGGCATTCGTGGTCTGAAATGTTACGCGGGTCCTAACCTTGTCCACTTTACCGAAGTTAACCGTGCTGATGGTGGACTCCTTGGCTTTGTTACCCCCTAGGGGCCTTTGTGATGATGCAATTCTGAGAGGGTCCGCTATTTGGAGTCTCCCTGGTGTGATGGCATTCTCGATTTGGCACCTTACCGCCATTACTTCTGTAAAGCTAGATGACGTTTGGCCCACCGGATGTGAGAAGTAAGTCTTATCCAGAGTGTTGACAAAGATGAAAGTCAACTCATTTTCAAAAATTGGGATTGCTACCCTAGCAGCCTTAGCTCTCCAACGCTGAGTATACTCCTTGAAAGACTCAGTGTGTCTCTTTCGAAGACTTCCTAGGTTGATTATCGAAGGGGTAACTTCAATGTTGAATTTATACTGATCATAGAATGCCCGAGCAAGTTTCTCCCAAATATTGACTTGGTTGAAGTCTAGGTGTGCATACCAGACGAGGGCAGGGCTTGTGAGGCTGTCTTGGAAGGTTTGGATCATAAGCTGGTCATATTAAGCATACTTGCTCATCTTCCGTACATATAGCTTTATATGCATCTTGGGGCATCCAGTGCCATCATATTTTTCAAATTCTAGGGTCTTGAACTTCTTTGGGTACACTTCCTCCCCATATACCTGTAAGCTAGTGATCCCTGCCTGCTTAAAACCACCAGGCCCCGCTATTGTTTTCATTTTATCAACTAGCTGTTGAAAAAGTTTTCTTTCCATCTCCTTTTACCTGTCATCCATTTCCCTCTTTATGTCGTCAGAGGTTAGACCAAGGTTGACTCTCGGTTCATACTTGAAAGCCGAGCTGAGGTAGGAATTGATCTCTTCATATTCTGAGGGTTAACCCTCTACTGCTTTCCCCTTTCTAACCCCTGAATGTTCTTCTTGAGTCGATTGGGTGGTGCGAAGGAAGCCAATACTCTTAGTCAGGAAGTGGACTTGTGCAGCCAATTACTGGACTGTTTGTTCCAAGGGTATGATCTTAGGGTCTAAGGCAGTGTCAGCGCTAGCGTTGTTGCGGTTGTCGCTGTTGTTGCCACTGTTTGCCATTTTGGTCTTTGAGCGGGTGCAGATTGGGCTCCTTGGAGGGTTCGGTTGTTTGGGATCTATCTTTGATACCTGGTGCGCGTTTTTCTTAGTTTAATGCATGTATCTAAATATGATGCATGTATCACACGAATGCTAAAATAAATGGGCCAACAATTGATTAACGATATAATAGTGAAACTTTATTTTTATTAATATTGGAAACTTGGAGTTCGATACTTGAAAAAAAAATGAAAAAAGTATAAGGGTAATTTATTTTCTAGTTCTCTTCTTCTTCTGTTGTGTAGGCGTCGGTTTTTTGTTGATGATAGCTTCCAGCTCTTTTACTCTAGCTTAGGTCTTCTCTAGCTGAGCTTCCAAGGCCTTGTTCCTTTGATCAGACTCTTTGAATCTACCTTTCCAAATATCCTTTTTGTAGTCTACAGCTTCGAAGTAAACTTCCATCCGAGCCCTGACTTGTTCTAAATAGGTTCTCAACTCTAGGTTTACCTTGTCTAGCTCAGGTTAGGTGATATCTGGGACTCGGTATGCCCTTTCTCCTGTTTGATATAGCTGGTGGATCACAAAATCCCTAGTGGCTCGATGCTTGCCCACTTCGCCATCCAGGTCTCCGAGGTCTACATTAAGGCTCTCGATTCGGGCTTCCCATAGGGCTTTGACCTCTGCCAGCTTAGCAAACTTCTCGACCACTAGCAGATTTGGGTCTTGGTATTCAAACGTGATTGCTTCTAGTGATGGCAAATAAACTATATATTGAATGGTACCGAACTGGTGAACCATTGAGTTTGGGTGATAACCTATACATCCGCTGATACCGATTAGAGGTACGGCCTAAAGGTTTCTGCAGGTTAGGATGACTTTGTTGCAGCAACTCCATCTAGTAATCCACAGGATGTCGTCGACATTGAAACTCTTGAGCACTTCCACCCAACTGTGGCTAGTAAGATCATCGAGTAGCTTTATCTTTTCTATGCATGAGTCCACAAGGTCCACTTGTTGGGCTAAAGATTTCCAGACCAGGTTCAACCCAAAACATTTGAGGTGGCTTACAAACCAGATCAGGATGAGGTTGATGTTTGAGCGAAGGATCCCATGGCCTTTCCTCTTGACAAAGTTCAAGTTCCGAATCCGTTCAACTAGTAGAGTCGAGATATAAGATTTCCCTTCCAAGAATTAGGTCACCAGCTCTACGACTCTGTAATAGACATAAAAGGTTATGGTGGGGAATAGTGTGGTGGCGAAGGCTGTCAGGATGAAAGCGCTCACCCTCCTCTGTTTGTAGCTCTTGGGGTCCCCGCATAATATGTCTTTCCTATCCCCGTCATCTTACTGGGCTATGAACCAGGCTTCTAATTCGTCCATCCGTATGCAATATCCGTAGCAATTTGCTAAGGCTTTGTTGATTGCTGCCTTGTGGATACCCAGAAGTTTACTGAAAATGCTGGCTAGCCCAACCTCAAGATCTGGCACATACATGTCGCCGGTTAGTGATGGGGCTTGCAGAAGTTGGGTGTACTCTTCCAAAGTGGGAGTGATCTCATGTGGCCCAATGAAGAAAGCTGTGGGCTTTACTTCCCATAGATGGAGGATAGCCCGTATCAGAGGTAAGTTCGTTTCCATCTTCATCAGTAAAAGGATGGGCCCTATCTTTTTTTGGATGAGGGCCTACTCTTCAAGGTTGTATAGAGTAAACCAATGGTCCAGTACTAACTTTGGATCCAGAGGTTTGCAAACACGGATCTCTTTACGGAGGAGGCGATCGACTGTAGAACTAGCCATCTATTATAATAGATATCCCTAATTACAAAAACTTTTTTATAAAGTTCAAATGATGTTATTACAGGGAAATGTATATGAACTCTAGGAACATAACAAAAATATTACATCGTTAATTAATTGCTAGCCCATGACTTCATATATGCAGATAGATGAGTTCTAACAGGTCCCCAAGCTCTATGGCCTCCAGCATTCTCGAAGAAATGGATCTCAGGCCATATCGAAGCATTGGGTGGGATGGCCTAATCAGTCCCGAATGGTGATCATATCACTTCGCTCGAAACCTACACAATGGCCCCCAGTCTTAGGGTCCTAAGACGGCTTGGGATCGACCATTTCTATTCACACAATTGCATGCAGACTCAATAGTAAAAGTAAATAACTGAACCCTAAATCTAGTTAAATCCCTGGAAGGTTGGCAACAATATAACAATCAAAAGACATTTTTGGAAAAGGTTATTTGAGGAGATTCAGGTGGCTAACTTACTAAAGAGAAGTCCCCAGCGGAGTCGCCATCCTGTCGAGTCTAATTTTTTATTTTTCAATTACATTCATAATCCAATTTATACTAGATCCTATGCTTATCTAATAGGAGTTCTCGACTTGAACTAGGAATTTTGTCTTATTTTGAGGTCGCCGCCTAACTGAAGTTGGGAAAGATTATTGAACTAGGACTAATTGAGCAGGTTAATCCTAATTTGGACAAGTAGTCAACAAGATTTCCTCTTTTCATTTTTGTGAAAGAGGAAAGGAAAAACTAGAGTTGCTGGACTCGGAGGCTAACCTATTAAAACCTTAAAGTTACCACCTTATTCTTTTGAAATCTAACCCTTATCCTAATGTCTTTTATTGTTATTTATTTTGTTTTTATTTTTGTTATTTTTTGTTATGTTTTTCTTTATTGGTTAAAAGCAACTCATTCTAACTATGGAAAATGATTTTTTATTCTTTTTAAAGTTGCCCCAAATTATTGCCTATGTACCTGCTATTCAAGATTAAACAAGTCGTAGTTTGCATTTCATGAAAAACTTTAGTGGGTTTGTTAATTTTAGTTATGAAATTATTTCCGGTTTACGTCTTTATCATTTTAGTATTTTTTTTGGAAAAAATCTAAGCCTAAGCTTGATTATTTTATTTTGAAAATAATAATTTAAGGAAAAATCAATTTTGGATTTATTTAAGAAAAGCATTTTTCTAAGTGATAAAAAATTATTTTCCTATTATTAACCTACTTCTAATATTCTTATTATTTGTTTTTTTTTTATTTTATTTATTTATTATTTTAGCTTAATTAATTAATTAATAATTAATAATTTTTATTTATTTTATCTACCCTAAACTAAAAGTCTAAATTCTATCATTTTTCCTAATATATTTTCTTTATTATTTATTATTTTATTATTTTTATTATTTTTATAATTTTCTATTATTTATTCCATCCTAAACTAAACACTAACCTAAATTCTACCTAATATTATATTTTTAATAACAAATAACAAATGAATAAGTAAATAAATTTGATAAATAAATAAATAATAAAAAATTGAAAAAAAAAATAAAAAAATTTGACTTACCTAGGTCCAGATACGATGTGTGGGTCGGGTCAATCACGGCGGCTGGAGCTTCTCGGTGGTGGCGTTTCGGCGACTTTTGAGGAGGTTAAGAGGTCGTTTCCTAGCTTCTCGAGGGTAGGGAATCCAATGGTGGTAGCGGATTTCTCCAAAAATGCCTCTTAATGGTGGTTCAAAGCTTGGTCGGAGGTCGTGGGTCGCGTGAACTTCAGTGGCTCCGATCTCTCTTATTTTCTCTCCTTTTCTCACTTCTGATTCGTGCTTTGGCTTCCCCACATCATGCTCTATTTATAGGCATAAGAAATCAAGCTGGATAAGCTCAGATTTCCTCCGATTGAGATGAATCGGATTTGTGGTTGAAACCCTCCTCCGATTTGCCTTTGATTCGTGTAAATCTTGGATTTTGTTGTGATTTGATTTTATTTGGATGATTTTTATCTTGTTTTAATGAAAGATTTAGTGGATTTGTGTAAAAAAATGAATCAAAACAGTCGGATTCCATTTCTCCTCCTTGCCGGCGATGATTTCTGACGAAGAAGAAGAAGATCACGTGCTGAGCACGCGCTTTGTGTCGTCCAATCGCGAGTTGATATGTGTCCAGAGTAAGGCAAAAAATTGCAAAGCGCGGAATCTGCTTCCCCCACGTTTCAAACCAGCGACCTGACCCCTTTCCCCGCATGCATGGTCATGGCTCGGACTAGCTAGGCTAGCCCACTTACTCATTTTTTTTTTTTTGCAATTTGCATATATGTAATGCGATTTTTATTATTTTTGTATTATTTTGAAATTCCAAAAATTTGTAAAAATTATTTAACTCCTTTTATTATTATTTCTACAATTATTTTCCAAAATTGATATATTTTCCCTATTTATTTTATTTTTTGAATATTTTTCTAATTTTTGCTAAATTAGAAGAAAAATTATAAAAAATAAAAAAAATGAAAAATGACCATTATCAATTATTAGGGTAAAAAATGGGGGTGTTTACAACATATATGTAACGTTAATCCACAGCACAATCACACATCTACTTACACATAAATTATAATCAATTTCATAGCACATGGGTACTCATAACCTTGATGCACACAATATTGTCCTCGTGGGAAGTACCATTATGGGCCCCATCTAACCCCAATCTACTTCAAATCATTTCGATACATGGCTTCACTAGGGGCAACGCTTCATTTTGATCATTGAGGTACCCCTTAGGGATTTGCAATTGCAGACCCTTAAGCTGAGCCAAACACAAGCAACATGCAATATTTAACATTTCATTCACATATTACATTACATTAGATAACTCTTATATTTAATTCATTTAATAACTACCTAACAATCACAACCAACAAATAAGGTAAATATGTATCTGGAATCCTAGCCTTAAGCACACTTGGTCCTGAACTTAAGCTAAGCTGAAATTTGTATGAGATCAATACATCTTTCTTAGTATTAATCTAAGAATAGTATAATCCCTTAATCCTCTTAATCTATTAGATTATTTAAGGTCTTACTAACTATGTAGGTTGATTGAAAATTAGTTTAATTAAAAGTTAAATAGATATATAATTAAATTATGTTTCACTCAGCATGGCCATGTTGGAGGCCGTGTAGCTCAACACGAGATAATACATCTCTGTGTCAAAGGTTGTGTACCTTTATGTAAGATCTGGGTTTAGCACAAGCGAGACACAGTCATGTTGGGAGGCTATGTGTCTCTTTAGAAGGTTTTGTATTTGACACAAGAGTGACTAGATTGTGTTAAGAAGTCGTGTATCTTTTAGTACATTTGGGTTTTACATGGTTGAAACACAGTTGTATCGGGAGGCCATGTATCTCTCAGTAAAGTCTTATGAACCTTAATTTCTCTACACCAATTTATCCTAAATCCTAATTGTTACTAATTAATCATTATATTAGCCACATCTAACGGAAAATTAGTAACTAAAATGCTTACTTGGTTCAAATTACGCTTAGAATTGGAAATTCGACGACTTCTGTGCTTGTTCAATTTCTCCTTTATTCCGATTCCTATTTGTTGAGTCTAATTTTTTATTTTTCATTCCTAATCCGATTTATTTTTCATGCTCATCTAATATAGATCCTCGCTTTGAATTAAGAATTTCGTTTTATTTTGAAGTCGCCACCCAACTATGGTTGGGAGAGATCGAATTAGGACTAATTGAGCAGGTTAATCCTAATTTGGACAACTAGTCAACGAGATTTCCTCTTTTCATTTTTGTGAAAGAGGAAATGGAAAACCAGAGTTTCTGGATTTGGAGGCTAACCTATTAAAACTTTAAAGTTACCACCCTACTCTCATGAAATCTAAACCTTATCCTAATGTCTTTTATTTTATTTTTTGTTATCTTTTTATTGTGTTTTTGAATAACTTATTCTAAGAAAATGATTTTTTATTTTTTTTAGAGTTGCCCCAAACGGGTGCCTATGTACCTGCTATTCAAGATCAAACGGGTCGTATTTCACTTTTCATGAAAAACTTTAGTGTGTTTGTTAATTTTAATTATGAAATTACTTTCGATTTACATTTTTATCATTTTAGTATTTTTTTTCTGAAAAAATCTAAGCTTAAGCTTGATCATTTGATTTTTTGAAAAAATAATAATTTTAAGAAAAAAAAAACCAATTTTGGATTTATTATTATAAAAAACATTTTTCTAAGCAATAAAATTTATTTCCCTATTTTTTAAATTACCTCTAATATTATTATTAATTTTTTTATTTTTATTTTTTATTAATTTTTATCAATTTTTATTAATTAATTAATTGAAATTTTTCTCTTATATTATTTATCTACCCTAAACTAAAAATCTAAATTTTACCATTTTTTAATATATCTTTATCATTTTATTATTATTTTATAATTATTTTATTGTTTTTATTATTTTTTATTATTTTTATTATCATTTTCTATTATTTACTCTAAACTAAATCCTAAAAAAAAAAACTAATTTAAATTCTAATATTTTTTTCTATTTTTCAATCATAAATAAAAAATAGATAAATAAATAAATTCGAAAAAAAACAATAAATAAAAAATACAAAAAAAATAAAATAAAAAATAAAAAAATCCGACTTACCTTGATCTGGGTCGGTGCACAAGTCGGGTCGGTTAGGTTAGATCGGGTCGAAGCGGGTCGGGTCGGGTCGAACGGTCACGGCGGTTAAAGATGCTTGTTGACGGCGTTTCGACGGCCTTTCGAGGAGGTTGAGGAGTCGTTTCCTAGGTTTTCGGGGGTGGGGAACTCAACCGAGGTGGTGGATTTCTCCAAAAATGCCTCTTGGTGGCAGTTCAAGGCTTGGTCGGCGATTGTGGCTTGGGGAAACTCTGGCGAAGCTTCGATTTCTCTCTTTTTCTCACTTTTGATCCGTGTTTATGCTTGCTACCTTTGCCCTCTATTTATAGAAGTCGGAAAACTCCCCTGGATAAGCTTAAATCTTTGATTCGAAGAAATCCAAATTTTTCCGTTTTTTGGATTCGATTTTATCCAACAGATTTGACGCCGATTTGTTGTAATCTTGTGATTTATTTGGATATTCGGTTTTAGATTGATCGAAATCTAAAAATATTTGAAGAAATCCATCATTTTCGGCCTCGTCAGACTTCTACCGGATTTTTCTCCGGCTGGACTCAAGGAAGAAGATGATCACGTGCGAGGCATGTGTCTTCTTTCGGCCAATCACATGCTGCCACGTGGTAGCTCTAAGGGAAAAGAAAGAAAAATTTTGCTGAGCGCACGCGGGGGGATTCGAACTCCTAACCTTGGTCCTCTCTCACACATTTCAGGCGCACACACGAGCCAGCTGAGCTGGCCGAAATCTCGGTTTTGTTTATTACGCAATATATATATATGTATTGTATTTTTATTATTTTGAAATTCTAAAAATTTGTAAAAATTATTTAATTCCTTTTCTTATTATTTCTACAATTATTTTCCAAAATTGATGTATTTTTACTATTTATTTTATTTTTTTGAATATTTTTCCTATTTTTGCTAAATTAGAAGAAAAATTGTAAAAATGGAAAAAATTGAAAATTGTTTATTATTGATCATTAGGGCAAAAATGGGATGTTTACACTATTGTCACAAGGATAGCGACATTTCATGTCTTACTTTCATCATCATAGTTAAGCACATCACAGTTTACACGCTTACTTGTTAGATTCGTTGCATAATTCTTCTACAAATCGCCTTAATCTTTTGTAGGGTTCTCTCTTTCCTTCTTTAGTTTTTTAGATAGTAGTTGACAAATGAGTAAAAGGATGAAACCCTATGTTAATGAAGTTTATATGGTCCCATCAGGAAAAGATGAAACTACCCCCATCTCTTAACCTTATTTGAAAAATCGCCCTTAATCCTATATTATTTATTTATTATTTTACTCAATAATTATGATTATATAAATATGTATATATATTTTAGATTCATGTATTACATTCTCCACCCCCCCACCCTTACATAAACTTTCGTCCTTAAAAGTTACTGGGAATTGGAAAGAGTTTTGAATGCTTTTTCTTCGTTTCTTCTTATAATTCCCATGTTACTTCTTATTCAATTTGATTCGTCCATTATACTTTGACATAAGGAATTCTTCTTCTTCTTAATACTTGTTCCTTTATGTTTACTATTCTTACTGGTCTTTTTATAGAGGATAAGTCTAGTCATATCTTCAAGGGTTTCAAGGCTACTACTTGATATGAGTTTGATACATATTTTCTTAACATCAATACATGAAACACATCATGTACCCCGACCAGATTTGGTAGTAAAGCCAACCTGTAAGCGACTATTCTAATTTTTGCTAGAATTTCAAATGGACCCATGTATCTTGGATTCAGTTTACTCCGTAGTCTAAACCTGATTATCCCTTTATTTAGAGATATCTTCAATAAGACTTTATCTCCAACTTGAAATTCTAGAGGTGTTGCCATTTGTCTACATAACTTTTCTAGCAACTCTAGGCTGATAGAATTTGTTGCTTTATTACCTTAACCTTGTCTATTGTTTCCTGCACTATCTTTAGCCCCAATATTTGTCTTTCTCCCACTTTATCCCAGTGTAAGGGATATTTGAATTTCCTACCATATAATGCTTTATAGGGAGCCATTTGTATGGTAACTATTGTTATAAGCAAATTCTACTAAAGGTAAGTGATCACTCCAATTACCCCCTTGATCTAATGTATAAGCTCATAGAAGATCTTCCAGAATTTAGATAGTCCTCTTAGACTGCCCATCTGTCTAGGGATGAAATGCAGTACTAAAATGGAGTTTAGTTCTTAGAGCTTGATGTGGTTTTTTCTAGAATCTACTCACAAATCAAATATTCTTGTCAGATGTAATAGTGGTTGGTACCCTGTGTAATATGACAATCTCTCTAATCTACATTTAAGCAAGCTTTTCTAGTATGTAGTCCACCTTAATTGGCAAAAAATGGGTGGACTTGGTCAATCCGTCTACTATCACCCAAATTGTATCATATTTCTCCTTGGTTCTCGAGAGTGCTGTGATAAAATTTATAGTTACATGTTCCACTTCCATTCAAGTATAGGAAGGGGTTATAACTCACCAATTGGTCTTTGGTGCTCAATCCTTGTTTGATGATATTTGAGACATCTGGACACATATTTTGCTATCTCCCTTTTTGTATTTTTCCACTAATAATTATTCTTGAGATCCTTGTACATGTTTGTGCTTCTTAGGTGTACTGTATACCCTGAGTAATGGGCTTCTTTCATGATCTTCTTGTTTATCTCTATATCATCAAGAATACACCATCTATTGTCATACTTGACTACCCCTTTAGTGTTTACTACAAATTCCATAGCTTCACCCTGCTTTATTTTGCTCTTTATCTTCTAAATTCTAGGATCTCCCATTTGTGCATTTTTAATTTGATCGATAATATTGGATTGGCTACTAAGTGTATCTAACCAATTTGCCACTTCTTGTGTCACCATTTCCAATTCCATCCTATTCATGTTTTCTAGTATTTTTCTCTAAGATGTGATTAATATTGCAATATCTATCTGTTTGTTCCTGCTTAGATCATCTGCAACCACATTTTCTTTTCTGAGGTGATAATGAATTTTCACATCGTAATCATTCATCAATTCTAGCTACCTCCTCTACCTCATATTCAATTCTTTCTAGATAAACAGATACTTCAAACTTTTATGGTTTGTAAATTTTTTGCACTTCTTCCCATAAAGATAATGTCTCTATAATTTTAATGCCAAGATCACAACAGTTAACTCCAGGTCATGGGTGGGATAATTCTTCTCATACTGTTTCAATTGGTGAGAGGTATATGCAATGACTCTCCTATTCTGCATAAGTACATACCCCAAACCTTGATTTGATGCATCATTAAATACTTCAAATTCTTCTCTTGTCTTTAGTAGGGTTAACACTAAAGCTGTCATCAATTTATCCTTCAATGTCGTGAATCTACTTTCACATTCATCACTCTATACAAACTTGGCCTTCTTCTTTGTTAGTTGAGTCAAGGGAGTCGCTAACTAAGAGAATCTTTCTATGAAATGTTTGTAGTACCCAGCTAATCCTAGAAAACTCCTTACTTCTATTACAGTTCTTGGTTTTGGCCAGTCACTTACTACCTTTACCTTCTCAAGGTCTACTGATATTCCATTCTTATTCACCACATGTCCTAAGAAGGATACTTGTTCCAACAAAAATTCGCATTTATTGAATTTAGCATAAAGTTTTTCTTCCTTGAGTCTTTTCAATACTATCTTGAGATGTGCTTAATGTTTTTCTCTACTCTTAGAATAGATGAGGATATCATCTATGAAACTACTACAAACTGGTCTAGCTAGTCTTTGAGCACTCTATTCATGGGGTCTATGAAGGCTACTAGAGCATTTGTCAAGCCAAAAGGCATCACCCCAAACTTGTAATGCCCATACCGAGTCTTAAAAGCAATCATCTATATATCTTTCTCCTTGATTCTCAACTGATGGTATCCTAATCTCAAGTCGATTTTAGAGAAAACTTGAGCTCCCTATAATTGATTAAATAGGTCATCAATCATAGGGAGATGGTATTTGTTCTTGATTGTAACTCGGTTTAATTCCCTATAATCTATACATAACCTCACACCCCCATCCTTCTTCTTGACAAAAGGCACTGGAGCACCCTATGGTGAAACACTTGGTTTAATAAACCTACTATCTTGTAGCTCTTGAAGTTGAGTCTTTAGTTCAGATAGTTCAGTAGGTGCCATTTTGTATGGTGCTTTAGATATAGGTGTCATTCTTGATACAAAATCAATATAGAACTCCATCTCTCTGGCTGATGGTAAACCTAACAAATTCTTGGGAAAAACCTCTGCATACTCATTTACTACATAGACATTTCCTAATTCTTTAACTTGTCCTATCTTTACTAGTAAAGCTAACAATCTTCCTTTATTCCACAACTCATATGTAAGAAGAGTTACAGGCCTCTGTGGATCTAACTTGAATACAACTTGTTTCTCATTAGGAAAATTAAACCTAACCTTTAAATTGCAACAATCATAGTGGTATAGTGCTTAAACAACCGATTCACTCTTAGAATTAAATCAAATTATATCATCTCTAATACAAATAATTTAGATGGCATTTTTTTACCATGTATTACAATCTCCACATCTTTACATATTTAATTTAATTTGCCACCTACTCCAAAATGAGTATTTACAATTATAGCATCACCCAATACAATAGGTTTTATTTCACATACATTCATAAGCACATGTGATATGCGGGAATGTGTTGTACCTGTGTCAAACAATACATAGGTAGTATTTGAGTTTATGAGTAGTGTACTTACTATGGTATCCTGATAAAGGGTATCCTACTGCTACTGCTATTGTAATGCAAACACTTTACTATGTGCCCTATATCTTGATCCAACATTTTGACTTCTACCTAGTGGTCTTCTGGGTGTAAGTCTTATAAACTATTGTGATGGGGGTACAGCTACCTGATTGTGATGAGCACCACACTCGAATGACCCGTGCCCTCTCTACTTACAGGTATAGCAGAAGGTTTGAGGGAGGATCTTTCCGTGCAACTTCTGTTGGTGTGTCCTATTTTACCACTGAAGAAGCATGTCCATTCGAGCCAATTATACTATTATCGATCATGGGGTCCCAAACATCTAGGACAACTTATACCTAGTCTTACCTGTGGTGATGGAGGTAGTGCTAGAGGTGTAAGCCTAGTTTGAAGTGGTCTAAGCACATAAGCCATAGGTGCAGCTTGATATACAGCTAACCTCTTTCCTTTGTCTACATAAGGTATGCTCGAAACAGGCCTTTTCCTTAAAACTAATCCTAACCTGCGGGATAGTTGTTTTTCAGTCCTCTGCTTACTATGTTCCAAATATTTAGCCTTGTCAACTACCTCAGCATAATTAGTTAATTGAAAAGCCCCCACTTCATGTCTTGGGAAGCGTCATCCCCTCTCATTACTTCTGGCAAGAACTTGCTTAAGCAGTTCAACTCTATTTCATATGCCTCTACAGATATACTGCTTTGTTGGTAGTTATAATAATTTGCCTCCATTTTGTCTCTAATGTTGCTGGGGAAGTACTTTTATAGAAGAGCTCCTACTAATCTGGACATACCAGTCCACCAATTTGCAGCTACTCCCTTTAACATATAAGCAGCATATCTTACCTTCTTGTCTTTAGGGACCATGAAGGCTTCAAAAGTCCTTTTAGTCTTAGTGATTCAATATTCAGCCTCTATTGGATTATCAACCTTTAGGTGGAATTCCTTAGCTAACCTTACAAATTTATCCAGCCTACAAGGTTCATCTACAAGCCCAATAGGTCTCATAACCTATTATTGTTGTTGTTGTTGTTGTTGTTGTGTTAACATTCCTACTAAAGCATTTATAGTATCTAGAAATTGAGCTGCTGCAACATTAGACTACTTTGGGGTTTCCTGCTGAGGTGGTCTTTAAGGGTTCCTACCCTCTAAGGCATCTCCATCTTATCCAACACTAGATGAGCCTTGCATGATACTTCTCCTTAGAGGCATTTTATGTAAATTGAGATAGCAAAATGATCTCAAAGTTCGAATTTGTAAGGGAAGTTAGTGACAGAATACATCTATGCATACTCAAGTTCAAACATATATATATACCTATACATAATTAAATAGAAATATACAGTAAAATACAATTACATAAAATATTTGGAGTAACATAACATAATAGTTATTCCTTAATTTACCCACTCTCTTCATTTCTTATGGCTCTATAGATCATCTACTTAGTCTTCTAATGATTCCAACTTAACTTTTACTAATTGAATCCTATACTTATTGATCATTACTTAATTCTATGAATCATCAACCTAATCTTTATTTGATCATATCCTAAATTCTAAATATCATCAAAACCTATGCTCCAATACCACTTAAGTTGTAATGCCCTGAAACTTGGAGTATCACTGACCGCCACGTGTTACTATTACTAAGTGATATGCTAAGGATCCAAATCTCCATATAACCTCCCACTTGTTCATCTCCACAAACTCATTCATAAAATATAACCTTAATAAAATAAAACGAATGACTCTCAGATGAGTCATTCTAATCCATAATATTAAAACAACACAAAAATCTTCCTTTAACATCCATAATGACCATTATTCATATATAAACTGATACGCAAAACCCTAGGTATATCAAACCTAGAACCCGACGATCGTAATTGAAATCGGAATTCCTACGAATCGTCTTGAACATGTTGTAATTCATAACTAGACCCCAACCACAACTGTTGATTGAAACCTAAGCTATAAATGATTTCCCCAAGCATTTATGTTGAAGAAAATCGTAGAGTTCTTTCTTAAAGTACAAGAGAGAGCTTTTCCATGAAAAGTTATGTTTTCAATAATATGATAGTTGTGTTTTTTTTTCCTTCTATTGTCGTGATATATATTTTTATCACATGACAAAATAATAACCTAAGTTTCTAAACATAGCAAAACTGGCCACTTAACTTCTAGAAGGCTGAAATCTTACAACTAAATATACTAAACACAAACAAAACAAATAAAGAAAGTTATAACAAATAAAACCGAAAATGCTTCTCCCTTTTCGATTCAATTTTCCTTTCTCAAAATAATTTATTCTAAGACTTCTATATCCTTGCATTCCTCTATGGAAACATAAATCAAGTTGATAAAGGTTGGTTCTCCTTTAATGTAACTTAGTTCCTTTGCTTGTAGGTCCATAACTAGTCCTTGTAAAGCTTCACTCATCCGCTTTGCTCTAACTTGGGTCATTGGGCCTCTAATACCATGTAATGAGTCTTGGGACTTTGGTTCATTCCTTTTTTATGCTAGTTGATCCTCATTATTCCCTCCTTCTTCGAAAAGATTTGTCCTCGAATCACCTATATCATAAAGAGTAAGATAAAAAACATTAAAAGTTACACTTACATTACCATAGTGAGTTAACAAGTCAATCTTATAAGTGTTATCATTGATACGCTCCACTACTTGGAAAGGTCCATCTCTCCTAAGATGCAATTTAGACTTTCATTGCTCTGTAAATCTTTCCTTTCTCAAATGCACCCAAACCCAGTCTCCTGGATGAAACACGGCCTTGACACGTCCCTTATTGGCTTGACGAGCATAGTGTTCATTTTTCTTCTCAATATTGGTTTGAACTTGAGCATGTAATTCCCTAACAAATTTTGCCTTTTTCTTTCCATCAAGGTCAACAAACTCATTAGTGGGCAAAGGCAAAATATCCAATGGGGTCAAAGGATTAAATCCTTATACACCTCAAAAGGAGAATATGATGTAGTGGAATGTATTGTCTTATTATATGCAAATTCTACATGAGGCAAACATGTCTCCCATTGTTTTAAATTCTTGGGAATTATAACATGCAACAATTGTTGAGAGTGTCCTATTTACTACTTCCGTTCGATCGTTAGTTTGTGGATGTGCAACAGTGGAAAACAGTAACTTGGTGCCTAGCCTATTCCATAAGGTTCGCCAAAAAATGGCTCAAAAATCTTATATCCCTATTACTCACAATAGATTTAGGCAAACCATGTAACCGTACAATCTCCCTAAAGAACAAGTCAGCAATATGTCATGCACATTAGTTTTAGAATAGGCAATGAAATGAGTCATCTTACTAAACCTATCAACAATAACAAATATGCTATCTTTACCATTTTGAGATTGTGGTAACCCTAATATGAAATCCATAGAGATGTCAGTCTAAAGCTAATTGGTCACAAGCAATGGAAGATATTCCCCATGGGGCATCACTCTTGACTTAGCCTTTCTACATGTAATGCTCTTATCACACACATTTTGTACATCATGTTTCATCTTAGGCTAATAAAAATGCTCATGCAAAATATCCAAAGTTTTTTTTAACACCGAAGTGTCCCATTAAACCACCACCATGTGTCTCCCTCACCAACAGTTCACGTATGGAACTTTTTAGCACACATAACCTATCTTTCTTAAATAAATACCCATCATGCCTATAAAAGTCCACATATCTAGATTCAGAACAAGTGGCCCAAATTTGACCGAAATCAACATCATTCTCATACAATTCTTTCATGCATTCAAAACCTAAGTAGTTTAGTATGTAAAGAAGTGAAAAGATAGTACCTTTGAGATAGTGCATCGGCCACCACATTTTCCTCTCCTTGCTTATATTTAATCACCTATGGAAAGGTTTTGATGAACTCTAACCACTTGGCATGCCTCTTGTTCAACTTACCCTAAGTTTTCAGGTACTTTAAACTCTCATAATCGGAATGAATGATGAACTCCTTAAGCCATAACTAGTGTTGCTACGTTTGCAAGGTCCTCAAGCATATAACTTCTTATCATATACTGGGTAATTTAAAGCAGCACCATTGAGTTTCTCACTAAAGTATGCGATTGGCTTAGAATCCTACATCAATTCACCACCAATACCTGATGGGTGTCGAATCCAACAAAAATAAAACCTACTCCTAAACAATTATATGATTTGCATATAGTGGTGAGTAGGGTCGAATCCACAGAGATTGGTTAAACTTATTTCAATCCAAGGAGAATAAAAAGGAAAAGGAAAATGGGGGTTTGGTTTGTGAATCGAATAAAGTTAAAACAAGATAAGAAAGTTGTATATTGATAAAAAGCCTAGCCAAAGGAATCAAGATAGTTTAATTATAGGAATTGATCATCGATGCAAATGTTTTCTATTCTTAGTTCTGGATAAACTGGTTATGGTTATTAACAAGCTCTAACAACCTATCTCTCCTTACTTCCTCGATAACCTCAGACAAGCGCTTTGAATTATTTCTCTTATTGATTAAACAACCCTAGACAAGCGCTTAGGATTTAATCTATCAATAGCATTAAGATCTAGAGAGACCGCCAATTCATGCCAGTAGATTATAAGATAACCTATTTAAACATGATCACACACCTCCATAACATGAATTCGATCATCTCTTTTATAACCAAACATGTTATTGCGTCACTAAGACTAGAACAATCAAACAATTACGGATTTGATGTGCTAGTTGACAATATATTAACTTGCTAATTGAGTAGAAGAGCTCTATTCATACCATCAACAAAGATAATAATGACAAAACGATCAGAAGATATATGAATACCCGAAAGCAAAGAATAGAATAAATACAAGTCAATTAGACCTCACAATTCGTGGAGAATTAAACATCTATGACCCTTTGGCTAGAAAAGTAGCTTAGCTACTCATGTTCATCAATAAAACGAAAAATAAAAATAAAGACATAATGAACCCGGTTGCCTGCTCTGCCTCCTTGTTTCCTTCTTGTCTCTAAGGTGATTCCAGATTCCAAAGATAAAAAGTTTTTTTAACTCTCTAGGGTTGGTTCTATTTATATTGTTAGGGAGATGGCATGTGATCTTTTGCTAGCAAGATACGAAAATATCTTTCCTTTTCCAAGTAGATTTCGAGAAGTAAATGTTCGTCCGCCTGGCACGCCCTAACATACGGCCGTGGATCAAGCCGTGCCATCCTCTGTGCATATTCTTCAAGTCTTCATCCATGCCCAGTGTGTACCACGGTTACACATACGGCCAGACTTCAAACCGTGCCTTCATCTGTGCATAATCTACAAGTCTTCATCCGTGTCCAGTGTGTACCACGGTTACACCCACGGCTAGATTTCAAGCCGTGCCTTCATCTGGTCGATGTTCCACACTTTCTTCTCCTTGGCACGTCTAGCTTCCACCACGGCTCCAAGCACGGTTTCTCCCACGGCTTCCACCACGGCCGTGCCCTAAGCCGTGTCTCTCTCTGTTCAAAGTCCACATTTCCGCCTTCTTGTCCAGTGAGGGGCACGGTTTTCGCCATGGCCGTGCCTCAAACCGTGCTTCCGATACATGGCCGTGTACTTCAACCGTGTATCTTCCTATTGATTTAAAACCAAGTACACGGTTGTGTACTTCAATTACACGCCTATGTACTTCCCTCCGGCGGTGTAAATCCTTGTCTTTGGACCAAGTTGTAGATGACTTCTCTAATTTACTTGAATTGGCATCCTTGACTCCATTTAACCTGATTTATCACGATGATAGAATTAAAGTACCATTTCCTTATGATTTCTATAAAATCAATAATAATTTAACACAATTTATACTATAAAGATTTAGTATAAAATGGCTCTATCACTTTCTCGGAAGTATCACTTTCAATCTCAAATACTTTCTCAAAATTAGACAATACTAATAAAGGTACGTTAGTTAACTTAATTTTCAGAGTTTGGAATGCCTACTCATGCACTTTAGTCCACTTGAAGTTGGCATTCTTCTTAACAAGGTCATTAAGAGGAACAACTATGGAACTAAAGTCTTTCACAAATCTCCTATAAAAACTTGCTAAGCCTTGGAAGCTTCTGACCTCATTTGCATTCTTTAGTGTTGGCCACTCCTGGATTGCCTTCACCTTCTCCTCATCTACGGCTTTCCCATTTGCACCTACAACAAAGCCAAGGAAAACCATAGTTTCCATACAAAAAATGCACTTCTTTAAATTAGCATACAACTGGTTTTCCCTTCAAAACATTAAATATACACTGTAGATGCTGAACATGAACATCTAATGCCCTGCTGTAAATTAAAATGTTATCAAAGTAGACAACAACAAATTTTCCAATAAAATGATGTAGAACATGATTCATTAGCCTCATAATAGTGCTAGGTACGTTTGTTAACCCAAAAGGCATTACCATCCATTCATATAACTGATGTTTAGTATTAAAAGCAGTTTTCCATTCATCCCCCTCTTTCATACGAATTTAGTAATAGCCATTTTTTAAATCAATTTTGGAAAATAAATAAGCACCATGCAATTCATCAAGCGTTTCATCTAATCTAGGAATATGATGTCTGTACTTAATTGTTATCTTGTTGATTTCTCGGTAGTCGACACACATTCGCCATGTCCCATCCTCCTGAGGAACCAAGATGACAGGAACTGAACATGGACCGAGGCTTTCCCTTACAAATCCTTTCTCCATCAAATCATCAATCTGCCTTTGAATTTTCTTTGCCTCTTTAGGATTAGTTCTATAAGCTGGTCGGTTAGGAATAGATGCACCTGTCAAGAAATCAATCTGATGCTCGATACCTTATAGTGGAGGTAGGCCCTACGGTACTTCTCCAAGAAACAACTCTTCATATTCCTACAAAAGAGACACCACCATACTAGGCAACAAAGGGTTAATGTCAATATTAGTAAAATAAACATCCTTGTACATAAATACAAGTAGTTGTTTCTTCGCCAACATTGCACTCTTAACCTCACTTTTTTTTTTTGCAATTTTCTCTCCTCTTAATGCTTCGGACTCTTTTCCCTCATGGCTCACCAATGTTTGTCTCTCACTCTTTTCTTTCTTCTCACCCTTCTCTCGCACACTCACGTGTTTCTCTCTAAATTCTTTTGCTATCCTCACTTGATCTTTGTAAGCTTCCCATGGTTTTTGTGGAGTTAAAACCACCTTCCTTTTGTTTAGAACAAAAGAATATTGGTTCTTATAATTATCGTACATCACCTTCCTATCAAACTACCATAGTCGACCCAGTAATAGGTAACTAGCTTACATGGGAACTACATCACACATCACCTCATCACGATAACTCCCTATGGAAAAAGTAATAAGAACCTGTTTGGTCGCCTTCAATTCCCCACACTCATTCAACCATTGCAACCAATATGGATTAGGATGTTTCACAGCCTTCAACTTCATCTTATCAACCAACAAGGTGCTAGCAACGTTAGTGTAGCTGCCACTATCAATGATCAACCTACATACTTTGTTCTACAGTTGACACCGGGTATGAAAGATGTGTTAATGTTGAACCTTTTCACCATCGTCCTACGGTTAAGCACTGAGGACTCATCTAGTAACATATAGCTCGCCACTCACAGGTCCCTCAAAGTCGACATCATCATACTTCTCTAAGGGTAATGTATCATCCTCCTCAGAACTAATACTCTCCGCATCTCCATTATTGTGAATGATCATAGACCTTTGATTTGGACACCGAGATGCAATATGTCCAAACCCCTAACACCTGAAACATTTAATATCACGAGTTCTCGAAGATGGTTTAGTGTCAGTTTTACCTTTTAAAGCAGCGACTAGACTCTTAGCCTTTACGTCTTCTTTAGACTTTGAATATGTAGGATTCTTCTTCCAATTGGACTTCCATGAAGAGTTGAACGTCGCCCTAGACTTTGGATTGCTTTTATACTTTAATTGTCTCTCTACTTTAGTCACCCTATGCAACAACTCTTCCATATCCAAATAATGATGTAAATCCACCATGTCAACAATCTCCTTGTTCAACCTATTAATGAACCTAGCCATTATAGTCTCATCATCCTCCTCCACTCTGGCTCTAATCATGGCTATTTCCATTTCTTTATAGTAGTCATCCACACTCTTGAACCCTTGTGTCAACCCCTGAAACTTCTTGAGTAAATCCCTATGATAATGACTAGGGATAAAACGCTTCTACATAATGGTCTTCATTTCATCCCAGGTACTAACAGGTCTCTTTCCATACCTACATCTATTACGCACTAACTGGTCCCACCAAACACTAGCATAATATGAAAATTCAACTGTAGCCAATTTAACCTTTTTCTCCTTAGTATAATTGTGGCACTCAAATACATGATCCACCTTTCTCTCCCACTCCAAGTACAACTCTAGATCATTTTTCCTCTGAAACGAAGGTATCTTCATTTTAATACTTCCCAGATTATTTTCTCACCTCTAGGTGTTCCCTCTCTCCCTCATATGATTATACTCTCCTGAATCTGTTTCCTCACCTTCGTCTATCCTAACTCCTCCCCTCAAGGGTCTACTCACACCTTGCTTAACAGTAGTATTGCTAGATGGTTCCCTACTCTGTTCCATCTTATCCATCCTCTCATGGATTTGTTTAAGTTCACCACTCAACATTCGCTTCATCTACC
Organism: Laguncularia racemosa; assembly: GCA_037954665.1. Classification (NCBI taxonomy): domain Eukaryota; kingdom Viridiplantae; phylum Streptophyta; class Magnoliopsida; order Myrtales; family Combretaceae; genus Laguncularia; species Laguncularia racemosa. The sequence continues at coordinate 3,039,609 of JBBMOL010000033.1, read as the reverse complement.
TCATCAACGAGTTAAAAATCACCCTACTTTCCCATCCTCCATTCTCACCTCCAGTTGGACTTTGTCTTGACATATCTCTATAGTCAAGAAAAGAGATTAGTAACACAAATATAATATATTTCTCATAATTCACTCGTGTGTTGCTCTCAGTAGTAATGTCCTCACAATTCACTTGTGTTTAGCTCACTGTAACAATGTTCTCACAACCCGCTCTTACAATTCTTTGATATGAACTCAGATTGAAAAAACAAATCCTCAACGCAAACCACTAAAGCAAATCTATTGACTAACTATTAGTTCTAAGTCATGGCAAGCAAGGACACAATCATGAATTAATTGATATGAAAAGACTCACTACAAAATTGGAAACGCAAGCCAAGAGATATCTACAACTCAAAATAGGAAAGTAGAATATTGCACCGAACATGTAATGGAATGTAATGTAATTTGGTTATAATATGGAAAAGGAAAGATAATGTTGAAGCTAAGAATTGGAAAGTGTATTGTATCACTTGATTATGTGATTTCAAAGCAAGGATTTTTTTTTCTTTTTTTTTTTGTCTTGTAAATCAGCAATTGAATGTTTCATGACTGAATTTAAATTTTATTTTTTCTTTTTATATAAATTTCTAAGAACAAAGAACAAGAATTAAAGATTGGATTTCAATTTGTTAAGATAATAAATTGTTGTTGTCGGTCACCAATAGACTTTCTATTACCGAATTCGTAATATTTTTATACGAATTTCTAGGGTATGAACAAGAACTTTGGATTGAACAAACAAACAATTAACAAAAGATAGATGTTACTTGATTCAAGAAGCCGAAGCTCTGATACCAAATGATGTACAAAACCTTAGGTATGTCAAACTTAGAACCCGGTGATCGTAATTGAAATCAGAATTCCCATGAATAGTCTTGAACAAGTTGTAATTCATAACTAGACCCCAACTACACTTGTTGATTGAAACCTAAGCTATCAATGATTTCCCCAAGCGTTTGTGTTGAAGAAAACCGTGGAGTTCTTTCTCAAAGAACAAGAGAGAGCTTTTCCATGAAAAGATATGTTTTCAATAATATGATAATTGTGTTTTTTTTTTCCTTCTATTACCATGATATATATTGTTATCACATGACAAAAGAATAAACTAAGTTTCCAAACATAGCAAAACCGGTTACTTAACTTCTAGAAGGTCGAAATCTTACAACTAAATATACTAAACACAAACCAAACAAATAAAGCAAGTCATAACAAATAAAACTGAGAGTGCTTCTCCCTTTTCGGTTTAATTTTCCTTTCTCAAAATAATTTATTCTAAGACTTCTATATCCTTGCATCCCTTTATGGAAACGTAAATCAAGTTGATAAAGGTTGGTTCTCCCTTAATGTAACTTGGTTCCTTTGCTTGTAGGGCCATAACTAGTCCTTACAAAGCTTCACTCATCCGCTTAGCTCTAGCTCGGGTCATTGGGCCTCCAATACCATGTAATGGGTCTTGGGACTTTGGTTCGCTCCTTTTTTATGCTAGTTGATCCTCATCATAAACTTTAAAGTAAATAAAAGTCTACTAATATCTTCATAATCACAACATAAGTACTAAAAGTCCCAATCACAAGTCTTCTAATTTCCACCACTCCTAGTGCTCTTTCCCATTTTCGTCCACATAATGTCCTACTAGATTTTCATTCTCATTGTATTCTACTTGTTCATCATTCCCACCTACAGCTAAAAAAAATACAGGAAGGGGGTGAGCCTAAACTCAGTATATGAGTACTACTCCCACATGCACATGACATATCACATTAATAACACATGCATATATGTAATGTTAATCCACAACATAATCACACATCAACTTACACATCAATCATAATCAATTTCATAGCATAGGGATACTCATAATCCCAATACACACAATATTGTCCTAATTGGAACTATCACTGTGGGTCTCATCTAACCCTAATCTACCTTAGATCATTTTGATACACAGTTCCACTAGGGGCAATGCAGTGTATCGATCATCGAGGTTCCCCCTAGGGATCCACCACTGCAAGCCCTTAGGTTGAGCTAAACACAAGCAACATGTAACATTTTATTCACATATAACATTACATTACATAAGTCTTATATTCGATTCATTTAATAACTACCTAACAATCATAATTAATAAATAAGGTAAACATGTACTTGGAATCCTAGCCTTAAGCACGTTTGGTCTTGAACTTAAGCTAAGTTGAAATATGTACAACATCAATACATCTTTCTTAATACTAATCTAAGAATAGTATAATCCCTTAATTCTCTTAATTTATTATATTATCTAAGTTCTGACTAACTATCGAGGTTGCATGGAAATTATTTTAATTAGAAGTTAAATAGATATACAATTAAGTTATGTTTCACTCAACACGGCCATGTTAAAGGCTATGTAGCTTAACATGGGATAATATACGACCGTATCAAAGATTGTGTACCTTTCTGTGAGGTCTAGGTTTAGCACGGGCGAGACACAGCCATGTATCTCTTTGGAAGGTTTTGCGTTTGACATGGGAGCGACACAACTATGTTAGGAGGTCATATATCTGTCAGTACGTTTAGGTTTTACATGGTTAAAACACAACTGTGTTAGGAGGTTGTGTATCTCTCGGTAAAGTCTTACAAACCCTAATTCCTCTATATTAGTTCATCCTAAATCCTAATTGCTATGATTTTTAGTCTAATCAATCATTATATTAGCCACATCTAACGTGAAATTAAGTTCTAGAATACTTACTTGGTTTAAATTACACTTAGAACTCCAAATTCGATGACTTTTGTGCTTATTCAATTTGTCCTTTATTCCAATTCCTATTGTCACAAGGATAACGACATTTTAGGTCTTACTTTCATCATCATAGTTAAGCACATCACAGTTTACACACTTATTTGTTGGATTCATTGCATAATTCTCTTACAAGTTACCTTAGTCCTCTATAGGGTTCTGTCTCTCCTTCTTTAGTATTCTGAATAACAGTTGACAAATGAGTGAAAGGATGGAACCCTAGATTAGTGTAGTTTATATAGTCCCATCATGAAAAGATGAAATTGCCCCCATCTCTTAACCTTATTTGCAAAATTTCCCTTAATATTATATTATTTAATTTATTATTTTACTTAATAATAATTATTATTAAATATATATATATATATATATATATATATATATATATTAAAACCATGTATTATAGTGAACCATCCGATCCGATCTGAGCTACCAACTGTGACTTTACTTTCATCTTGAGACCAACTACACTAAGTAGATTCTTTTCAAAATTGTGCTAATGTCCTCTAAATACTTTCATGCATTGGTTTTGAGGTGGATATCCCATATGCAAAGTTTGCAGTCCATAGCATTTGTAAGAAGATAAGATCCATCATGGCTTAACCGCATACCTGTTATTATGTCTTGATGGCCTTCAAGTATCACAGTGACTTCACCTTTATGTAAATCCCATACCTTCACATCATTGTCTATGCCGCCAGTGAAAATCTTATTTGATGCATCAGAGAAACTTACTAATGTAATATGGTATTTCTTTAGAAACGTTTGGATGGCTCCCCTTTGATGCATGTCCTAGAGTTTGGCAATTCCATCATTAGATCTGCTTACAACAAGAGGTGGTCCTCTTCTTGAAGGACAACAAGAATTGACAAAGGAAGAATGTTCTACCATCTTCAAAGTATGCAAGATGAGCAATATAACTCAGTGGTTAAATTTATTTTAAAAGTAAAAATATGTATTTTATATATATATATATATATTAATGTAGATATTATCATAAAATTCAATATAACTCAGTGGTTAGATATTTGCTTTTACATATTCAAAGTGGTGGGTTCAATTTCTATTAGTCATTTTTACTTTTTAAAATTACATTTATTATTTACTTTCAATAAATGATTTTTATTCTCTTTTCATTTTTTTTCTTTTCCCCACTAAAGCTAGTAAAATTAAATTTCATTAATAAAAATATAATAGTTAATTAAATAAAATTTCAATAGATATTATTTATTTATTAGTAGTTTTATGATAAATGATAATTATATTCAATGCTATAAGTATTTCGACCATATTGCATAAAATATTAATAAATAATAGTAGTTAACATTAGTTAAAGTACTAATATTTTCTTTCACTATTAATATTATGAAAAGGAATGCATGTTATTGAATAATCAATTATCTAATCACTTATACTAAAAAAACATATATGTATATATTTTTTAATGGCATTACTAATGAAATAATCTTTGAAAGTTGATATAAAAAAAATATAAAATACTATATTATTTATATTATGTACCCATAGTCGTTACATAAAAGTAGTTTAAATTTACTTTTTTTATTCAATATTAGATTGTGTTAAAGGCATATTTACTTTTATGTATATAATATGCATTGTAATTGTAATAATAAGTAAATATTTTTCTATGAGTATTTTTAACATTAATTTTAATACTATAAATTTGGCTCCCTAATAATATGGCTTTGCACCCACCCTTGAGAGTAAAGATAAAAAAATACATGTAAGGGGGTGTTAAAGCACTCCCTAGTTGATCAAAGGAGTGATTAAGTTAACTAGGCTATGCCCAAGTTGATCAGGTTATGAGATAAGTCAACTAAGCTTACAATATAAGCCTAGGTTAATCATGCTAGGGACTCATTGATTGGCTCTAGCCTTCAGTTGAAAATCTTTGTGGCAAGTCATCCATTTTACTTGCTTTAGCTAGTTTTGATGTTCATTTATTATTTACTACTTTCTTATCTTGTGAATAGAGAAGGTTAGTTTCATTTAACCTATAACAAGCTAGGTATGTAATAGACTAGAAAAAAGTCTTAGCATTTTCTTTCATAATGGATTTAGTGAGTTAATCTCCTAATATGACATTATTATCAATATGTCCATACATTGTAGTGAACACTTGTAGTCACTACACTCTCGTGTAATTGTGATGTATAACTTGTTATTAAGATTGGTGTATCATATTAAATCTTTTAACTAAACTGATTATTTCTTTAGCACCATCAAATAAAGAAAATAACTTAGGCATAAAAGAAATACAAAATAGGACACCATTGAGCAACTTGTGACCTTAGCAGTCAAATGTGGTATAGCTCCAATCAACCATAGAACCATGTGTCACTAGTTCTTTCATTAAACCTATTTTCTTCTTCTTCTTCTTCTTTCCCCCTTTTCTATGTGCAACTGTAAAACCCAAGGAAAAATAATATAAATAAAAATAAAAAGGATTCAAGGCAAATAAAATAATAAGGATTTAAAATAGGGGGCAATTCGATCATTTTATGAGACAACTATAAAAGGGTTAAATACAAGTCATTCTTACCCTTTTCACTTTTTGCACCATAGCACCTCTAAAGTAAGGAGAAACCTTAGGAGAAGAAAGTAGCTACTACACTCAACACTCTAATGAAATTCACATGGTAAGTATATCAATTAACATTCCCTTATGTTGTTTTCATGCATAAGGTGTGATTCAAGGTTCATTCTTCTTATTTGTAGTGCAGAATGACCTAGTGTAAGCAAAGGTTTGAGACAAGACTTCGATCATTAAAACGATCCAAACAAGTAAGCTATTCGATTTAGCTAACTTTAGTGTTTTAATGCTATAAACAATGTGTAATTAAGCTTAATAGTGTTGAATTACATCTAGGTTTTGAAGAGATCAAAACTATGAATTAGGGAAGAGGATTCAAAGTGGAACATGGGGGTCTATGGCTAAGTACTTGACCATGTACTTGGGCATGTAAAAGGATGAAAGTGTACAAAAAGGTATATGACCACAATAGCCATGTTCTCTACCATGCTCATGTATACAACCTAATACACAATTGTATTCCTTGGAAACATTTCTAGATCAATTTTTTTTTATTTATTATTCCTTGAATTTTGTTAACTTTAAACATTTAATGCAACCCTAGAAACTCTACTAAAGTAAGTGATCCAATAATAGTTAGGTAATAAAATTGGGTAACTTAGATGATACTTTAGACTAATACTAAGATTGATTATTTATACTTTAACGGATTCTAGTGTAATTACTAAGCAAGAATAAGTTGTGTTTAAGATCTCCCTTCCAGGTACGTGTAATCTTACATGTTGCTTACACTTGTTAAATTAGTTAAGGAAATGGAGTTAAGAACATATTGGATTTGGTTAAGTTGTTTATTGGTTATGCTTAAATCGGCCTAAGGACTCATAGTGGACCTTAAGGGGCACTCGTTGATTAGTATGTAGCGGTGTCCCCGATAGAGTTGCATATTGAGACGATTCGGTAGATTTATGGACTAATGGGCATTAGGGCACATAGTGGCAATTCCCAACACCATACTATATATTATCTATATATATGGTGTGGCGGAGTCATGAGTATCCCTTTGTTCTTTGGGGACTAATTAAGATAATAACTTGTTATTTGGTTGTTAATTTCTACATTGATGCATGTGATTCAAGTTATATTTGATCGTGCGTATGTGTTTGTGGATTATATATACTAGGTATTAACTTACCCTTCGGGGACTATTTTTTTTTTTTTTCAACTACAAGTACCAACGAGTATGTTTCATGTGAGGAGAATTTAGGGTCATATGCATAGAATAGAAACAATATAAAGTATCATTATTACTATGATGACTAGGTGAAGAATGCTAGTGGAAGTTCTAAACATCACTAGGAGAATACTTACTTTTAGAGGATGATAGTATGGTTATTAGTTAGTAATTTTAGCTATTGCTAGCTTATTATATAATGATGCAACAAGATAATCTTTAAAGTAATTTGTGGTTTGTAATGAGACTCATTTGGATCATCATTAATAATGTCAATTGATTTATCTTAATTATGGTTAACAATTATTGCAAGTTATGTAGTGTTAACTAGTTAAGAGCCTTAACATGTCTTTATCCAATAAAGACATATGGTAGGTTGTGGCGTCTCAAGTTCTGAAGCGTTATAATAACTCATTATATGATAAGCTCTTTAACCTAGGCTTAGCTAGTGTCCTATGATATTTTGAAATGGTCCCATAACATTGAAGCTTGGTTGATGGGATAAGGCGACACTATTTATGTGCACTTGATAGTTGGAGATAGTTTATAATATTATTAGATTGAGGAGTCATCCATCTACAGAGGGCTCTTGCATAATAAAGGAGTTTATCCATCATATGCAATTCATCAAAGTATTTAAGATTTACTCTTTCCTCTTACAAACCAAGATCTCTTACTTAATTCATTGATTTTATGAACATATGCTACATTATTCAAATGATTGCAAGATCAATCTCTTACTTAATTCATTGATTTTGAGGCTTTTAGGTTTTTCTGCATTTTAATGTTAGTTTGTTTCAGTTCTTCATAATTCCTAAAAGCTATTATCCGATACCTTAAACAAAAATGTATTTAATATAATAGGTAATTAGTATTGTAATATTTGTTGATAGACTCATTGCTCCAATTATTTTAAAGATACATACACGATTTGGTATATTTACTAGTAAAATAAAATTAAAAAAAAGCCTTACCTTAAATCTCTTTAAGCAATCTACTTTAAATGTTAGCTTTTAAAAATTGCTTTACTTTCCTGCAAAAGATGATTTGGAAGATACCTCCAGCATCACCTAAGACCAAAGCGTTTTTATTAGTTCAAACGCTCCCTATATTGGGAATACTATATAAATCAGCAAGTGGGATAATATTGTAGTTAAAAAATCATAGAAGTGACCAACTTGCAAGCGAAAAACTCTCCATCAATTAAGGTTGTCATAGCTCATAGGCTGAATAATGGAAGAGTTTAACTGTCAAATGAGAGTGTTGTCTTTGTTAAAAGGACCGGCCACCACAAGGAAAAACACATAAAAAAAAATTATGGTACACATGGAACGCTTACAAAGTTGATAAGATCTTTTACAAGGTTGAAAGTTTGTTTATTGAGATTAAGTTTTGACTAGATACTCATGTGCATAAATCATGTTGACATATTTTATTTCATGCATAACTAGTGGAAATAGTTTATCGATTAAAGAGAGTCTTTATATATTGACTTGACCCGCTATTGGTATTTTATGTAATAATGATAAAAGCTTTATACATTATGTCAAAACAACAAAAAGATATGATAGAAGGTGTAAGATGGGAATAACAGTTGTGCTCTGTTAGCTGTCTTATTATTGTTTCTCTCTCTCTTTAGGGGATGATGCTCATGGGAATCAAACATAATAGATTGATGCTTGTTTGGGAGATTTCTTAGGGTAGAATACCTTTACTGTTCATCTCTTCACAAGGATTAAAACAGGATCACTTCATCTATTCAGGTCAACACTTTAATCATTAAAATAGACATTTATGAGTAATTTTCTCATTATTACGGTATATAAGATTTTCCAACTCCTTTAACTACTAGTGGTATTCATATCTATTTTGGCTCATTCAAATGTACATAGTTTCTTTTATATTCAAGTCATATATTTTGTTTAAAACGACTTATGCATATGATGTAAAGGAAGAAAATATGGGGATTTCAAGCACAATATTTGATCAAAACTTTCTTCTATCCAAAATTATCGAATGAAGATGTATTGATCCTCCCTCAAGCACAATATATATTGTTTGTTTGTTTTTTTTCTTATGGTTCGCAGGGAACTTAAAAAGGAAAAAGGAGGGGGGGGGTTGTGGAAAAAGCTAAAATAGGAGAAAAAAAAAAATCGGCAACATGTTTTTATTTTAAATGCACCTAGTGCTCATATCAAATAAACATTGCATTACCTTGTGTGGTTGCACTACACCTTTATAAGCACATGTATCATATGGAACTTGCTAATTTAGGATACTTGTAAAACCCGTAAAAATATTTTGCCTAGTTTTGATATTAAAAATATTATTGCATTACTTTCTCCAAACAAAAATATTAAGTATTATAGTCAAGTATTAGCCGTTATATTTCTAATCCTTGAGTATATTTGAGTATTAACCTATATTGCATATTGGGTTAAATGTTGATTATATCATATGGTGCTACTAAGATTCTAGACAGATTCAAGGTATATAGCCGTTGTTTTATGATGCATATGCATGTAGGATAGTTGTAATCTAACTAATAAATCTAATACCTTAATAATGTGTATATTGTTTGTGTGTAGCCATTCGGACCAGGTGGTAGCCATTGACGAGCGAATGATGGTCTTAGTCCTCTCAAATGATGTGGTTAGTTTATACACTAAGGTTGTTGCAATGACTTAGCAAGTTGTTGATATGAGCGAGTTTGTGCCTAATGTGGATTAGTTGAGTAGGAATGAAACTACAACAAGGTAAATTGATGGAATGCGATACCAATGCAAACCTTATAAGTTGATCGTGGTGCTGATGGCATAATGAGGGGCGATGAGTTGATAAGTCTATCAATAATAGAAAATAGAGTTATTCATTGCAAATATTATTTGTCGTAGACGAAAGGTACTACAAGCCTAGTTGTATAAGTTAATATGAACTTTGATTATCAAGGTTATGTTACTGTGTGATTAGTTGGCACTAAAAAATGTCCTCTCTTCTTCCCTCTCGAGAACGTCCGAAAACTTCTCTCATCTTTTTACTTCTTTTAGACCTTTCAATAGGAAAAAATGACTCAAACCAATGGTTGATCGATGTTGAGCAAATGTTTGATTCGAATGAAACTCAATTTACGGGAAAATTACGACAAATTTCAAAGAAGTCTTCAACTGAATCTCAAAAAGATGGAAAAGAAGTAAATCGAAGATCATATAGAGATTCTGTAATACACAATATACCAAATGCATCTGAATAACACTTCTTTGCAACAAAACACGATATGATGGAAGACATCGAGGAGTCAATTGGATAACAAGAGACAGTAAATGAACATTTGGGTAGCCAGGAGTTCCCATCTACTCCTCTAGGTATGAAGGTAGCAAATTTTTCATTAGAAGAAAAGAGGAATCTTAGAAAGTTATGGTAAAGGGCTACCATTATTAAGCTCTATGGAGCATTGTTAGGATGTAAACTTCTTTTCTCCAAATTAATAAATTTATGGGTTTTGCTCAAAATTTCAACATGATTGGATTAGGAGGAGGCTTTTATAATCCTGTTTTTCAACATAAGGAAGATCTAAAAATAGTAGTAATTCAAGATGGCCCCCGTTTATTAATGAATATTTTCTAACTATACGTAAATGGGAGCCAAATCTTAAAGCATCTTCTACTACTTTCAATTTAGTTGTTATGCGGGGTCAAATTTAGGAATTACCTTTGGAATATTATGCTCCATCTACTTTCAAAAGAATTGGTGAAGCTTTAGGTCCAGTCTTGCGGTTTGATGCTTAGAGGAAGATTTGTCAGGTTGTGTGTACAGGTTAATTTTAATGAACCTTTAGTTCATACCATTGATATTGAAAATAAAAGTTGTAATATTCAATATGAAGGGATTAAGACTATATGTTTTAAATGCGGTCAATTAGATCATTTTTCTAGTAATTGTCCATATATGATATTGGAGGGAAAAGGAATTCAAACTAGTCATTCTAGTACAATGAAGAATAATATGGAAAAAAAACATCATCAGAGAAAAGAGAGGTAGAGGGGGGTACAAGTAAACAAAAAATTGAAGATTTAAGTGGCTAAAAAAATATTGAAGGCCAATCAGTTGATATGAACAAGACAGAGAATCAAGTGGTGATGAATGGGTAATTGAGGAAAGATGATTATGGAGAATGGTTAGTGGTAAAGAAGGAAAAAAGATTCATTCATATAGTGTGCCACGTATTTCAATGAATAGTATATAGTTATTAATATATATTCCGGTACAAATGGCAAGAGAGCAATCATATGGAGGTGTTAATTCGAATGCTTATCATAACATGCAACTGCCATTTTACAATGGGAATAATAAATTATTGGGTGAAACATATAAGAGAGAGGAAAATAATAATACAAGAGAGGTAATGACCAAAGGATGAAGGTGGATAAGAAAAATTAAAAACCAAAATGCTTCACAAATTACAATCAAGTCACCATCTAAATATATGATAGTGGAAAACCAACAGATGAAAGCAACAAACGACGTAACTGAAAGGACTGCTACGTTTGAGGAAGACAGTCCACATATTGAAGATGACCAAAAAAGTATTCTTTTAAAGCACATAACTCTTTTTATGGAAAAAGTACCAATACCCCAAAATCAGGGTAACATATCTAAAGAAAATAGCTAGAACAATACGGGCAAATGGATCGAAAATTGGTGATCATTTTCACTTGTGGAAATTTCGGGGCCAAATGGGGTAACGACATTGACAAGAACAGGAGAGATAATGAGAACAAAGGACTTCATAGTGCTGATACCAATGGCAATGTCAGAGGAGGAAAATCTTCATCCTCTAATTGTGGAAAAATGGGAGCAGATCATCAAAATTATAGTGAAGCAAATACTAATACCACTCTTCCAATGGTTTGGAAACTGAAGAAACAAAGAGTGCATAACTACTTGATGCAAAAAACTGGGAGGAGTCCATGATGCTATTGGAGACCAAAAGAACACTGGCTAAATTCACAGTGCAAACAAAGTGTTGTGCTTGAAGCAATGAATGAGTATATGCCAGACTTTATAGTACTCCTGGAAACAAGAATGGATGCCATTTCTACCCATGCATTCTATTAGTTAACACAACTTAAAGGTCATCTTTGCACAAAAGCAGAAGGATGGAGTGGAGGGATGTTAATCATGTGGAATACTGAAGTAATGGAGATGGAATTTATTTAGGTAAATGACTTAAGAAATTCATGTTTTGCTCACGGTTAGACGTTCTTCTTCAAAGTGGATTTTTTCTACCATTTATACCTTTTTTTATTTATCTGTAAGACCTTTGTTATGGGAAAATATTAAAGATTTTTCAAGAATAACTAATAATGAACCACAATGTATGATAGGAGAATTTAATGATATAGTTTTCCCGCATGAGAAATGAGGGGGCAAGGAATTTACAAAATATAGAGCCTACCAATATCAATTTGTGTGAGTGAATGTGGTCTTGCTGATATGGGTTGTGTTGGTCCAAAATTTATGACCAACAAGCAACTGATAACAAGCTTAATTCAAAAAAATTGGACAAAGGTTGGTGTAATGTCAGATGGAGATCTCTACATCTAGAACCCAAAATTTTTCACATGAAAAAGTAGCCTTCAGATCACTGTCCATTATTTTTAAAAAATAAATCCATATGAGAATGACAATTTTAAGAATTGATAAGTTGTAAATTTGTATATTATTTTACTCAATTTTATATTACACTTATGAGTATACTTTTATGCTTTTAATAGAAAATCATGTGAATTCAAAAAATTTACACGAAAAGATATTTTAAGTGCAAGAATTATATTAAGGATGGACCAAGTCATGCATTTATGGATCAAGCTAGCTTGTTTTAACATTTGCATGCCAATCCATGCTAAAGATCAAAGTTCAACCTATTCATATAACACACATCCATGATCAAACTTCCATCCGAAGTATCCAACACGCTCAATAGCAATAATATTTGGAAAGTGAACATGCATACAATAATTTAATTGGAAAGGAAACTTGTAGGGTATTAATTGCTCTTGATCAAATTACAAGAAAAGGAAATAAGAGATATGTGCTGATGTTTTTTGTTTAGGAAATAATATCAGTAGAGACTTTTGGTTTTAATTGGAGGAAAGATGAACACATACATAGTTTTATCTTCTTTCTTCCATAGTCGTAACCTTACATCTCAAGGCCACACAAATTCAAGAAATATCAAGATCACATTGAGGAGATGGATTAGAAGACTAATTGAAGCTTAATTCACATCATAAACGTCTTCTTTTCTTCCATGAATTTATTTACAACGATGTCACACTTTTAATTGTTATGAACTAAATTGTTTCCTAGGATTGACATGGCTTGATGCATTAATTTTATTATGAATCTTTTATGTATTATTATTTAATTATTTGAATGTTTTTATTATTCAATTTTCATGGTTTATAAATATGTCATTATGCTTGTAACTTATTTGTAAATTAGAATTTGAAAGACTCGAAAGAGGATGGAAGATTTGTATGAAAATTAAAATAAGTTTAATTTAACTATGACATGGACACATGCATATTAAATTAAATCCAAGATTCATGAACTTAATGTGATTAAAATTGGTTATCTTAACATAGGAATATGTAAGTTAATTAATTTTAATTAAAGTATTTGGATTCATGAAAGGAATTCTTTTACCTAGCTGAAAAATATGAATTAGGCAACTCATAAGGGAAACTAACGTCATAAATAGGATTACCAATATATAGAAGGGAAGGGGATCTTTGTGAATCTTATAAAAACCCAAATAATTAATCTTAATATTTACTAATGCATGTGTAACTTTTCCAAATGACAGCTTAGTTAATATCCTACCTATTTAGTTCATTGATTTTGTTGCCTTGTGGATTATTTAGTATAATTAGATTTCATTAGTTTTAATTCAATATTTGTTTTAATTAGAATTTGATTGCCTTGCTAAAAGTAGAGTTAATATAATTAGTACTTAATATCCGGTCATTGTAAAAATGACCTAGTCTCACTAGTTTATGTTTTATTTTTATTTATTTATTTATTTATTATTATTATTATTATTATTATTATTATTATTATTATTATTATTATTATTATTATTATTATTATCATCATCATCATCGTTGTTGTTATTGTTGTTGTTATTGTTATTATTGTTGTTGTTGTTATTGTTGTTGTTATTGTTGTTGTTGTTGTTGTTGTTGTTGTTGTTGTTGTTATTGTTATTGTTATAAATTAAGCTTTTTAAAGTTTGTGTATCAAGAATAAAATCGATATGCTTAAAACCAAGTGAAAGCATATGCAATCAAACAAATGGAACAACTCCTAATCAACATCCAAAAACCGGATCAACTTCAATTATATGTGAACCCTAAAAATTACTTTTGTAATCCAATTTGTTAGTTAATCAATCTTAACACCAAATGATGTTGTGCTCAATGGAATTAAGCACACCACATAAGATCAGATGAGATTCCAAATCACCAACAACACAAAATATGGCCGTGAGCTCCTCTTCACAAAGGAATTCCACGCAAAATAATGAAAGACAAATTGAAGGGAATATCGAGATATAAATCCAATCAATTTGATAACAATATATGAATGGATTTTGATCTACAATTGACGCCAAAATCAGAACAAGAACCACCCTAATCAACACTAAATATAACACACTAGTTATGAAAAGGAAAATCAACTTAGGGAATTGATATGACTTATAATTCACTAGGTTGCAAACTCGCAACAATTCCAATTGGATTAAAATTGATAAGAGTCCTATGAAATCATAGGAAAACCCTAATCTCTCATGAAAAATTTGCAGCTATTGTAAAGTGTATTCTCTCCTCCTCTTGTAAACCCTTCTTAAGCAAGTATTTATACTTGCTCCCTTTAGGGTTAAGATGACTAAAAAATTACAACTATGCCACTAAAGGGTGGCCGGTCCTAAAATACAAAATACAACCAAATAAAATGTTCCAAAAGCTTACAAAATAAATGGTTCAAGGAAAATAACAAATAAAAATAGTCTTCAACACGCCAATTCTTCAAATCAATTCGTCGGTCCAACTCATCTTCGGTTTAGGTCGGTCCATGGATAACCCATAAGCTGAGTCTTAGTGAATTTGTCCATCACCCTGTAAAGCCCTATAAGTGTGCCTGCTGGAATACACAATACATAAGTAATAGAAAAGAGGTTCATATATAAATAATTCCGGGATCGGTTTGTTCCAAGAAGATCCTCATCGCCAAGATTTGAAATCCTTTGTCTCTTGCCTTAATGATAGGTTTTGTAGGATTTTGATTCCTATCATATCCTCAAGCCTCAAAAAGATTTGTCCTCAAATCTAACAGATTAAATGCAGTAGAGATTCCATATCCTCCTAACCAGTTATCTGAAGAAGTATCACTGCAAAATCCTAATATCTGAAATACCACAGGGGGTGATTGCTTTCTCTCCTCCATTTCTAGGATATATCTCATCTATAACACATGTAATGGTCCATTATCCACTAAGACCTTTCCTATCTCAACCCATTCCACTGGTATTGTTTCTTGCTTTCCCGATCCACCTGTATGTCTTTGACCCTCTTAGCCCTCTAATAGTTTGCTCAACTACTCATGGTCCTCTGAAACCTCTGAAGGTGGACACAACTGTTTCTGAACAGTCTAATCCTCTGGTGGTTGACTCATCTGACTCTGACCCCCAGGATCCTCTAATGGTTTGCTTAACTACTCATGGCCTTTTGAAATCTCTAAAGATGGGCACAAATGTCTCTAAACAGTTTGGTCCTCTAGTGGTTGACTCATCTAACTTTGACCCTCAGGATCCTCTTAAGGTTAGCACATCTGTGTCTGACAAGTTTTGTCCTCTATAGGTTAGCTCATGTAACTAAGAACCTCAAGAACCTCTGAAGGTTGGCATATCTGCTTCTGCACAGTTTGGTCCTCTGAAGGTTTGATCATGTGGCTATAATCCTCAGGAATCTTTGATGGTTATCTTATCTGTCTTTGCATCTTTTAGACCTTTGATAGCGACATAAGGTTCAATACTATATGTTTACCATCCTATTGGAACATATAAGTATTTCTATATGCATCATGTAATACAATCATGTCATACAACCATGGCCTGCCAAGCAATATAGGAGATGTACACATAGGAAGAATATCACATTCAAGCTCATCACAGTACTTATCCCCCATACTGAAGGGTACCCTAGCCCTTTTGGTCACATAAAGACTCTTTTGATCATTTAACCAATGTAATGTATAAGGCTTAGGATGCGGGGTACTTACAAGTTTCAACTTCGATACTAATGATGCAGTTACAATATTAATACAACTACCACCATCAACAATAATTACGTATAAGTTTCCTTATACCCTACAAGAAGTATGGGACAAATTTTCTCTTTGTCCATCATCAATGGTTGGAGAAGAAGTCAATATTTGATGTACCAAAGTAGTAGAAGTATACACATCATTTAACATGGTTGCTAACTAACTTCAACAAGTTAACAACACACTTCACTACACGCACCACAACAACATACCCTCACACACCCATGGTGCACACATACATGAACAATACAAGAAATGCTTATTGTCACTTCAAGTAAAGTCAAGTGAAATAATTGAAGCACAAATAAATCACTTCCAAGTAGTTAAGAAATTAAATCCAACCAACAAGTGTTTAAGTAATGAGTTCAATTACTTTCACACTTTAAATGTTTGTTTGAATTCAAATTCTACTACTCAAACTTTCCTTTTCTTACTACGTTTTCACACTACTTTAATTCACAATGTGCAACACCTCAACATACACATTAATAAGTGTCAGAAGACCCTTAATTCTAGTGCTTATTATTTATAATTTTATATGGATTTCATGTAATTTGTGAAGAAAAGGGTAGTTATATGATTAAATTTTAATTTCAGGCATCAATGGAGACAAAAGAAAGGTTTAAGGATGATATGAGTAAAGGCGAGGTGAAATTTGGCGAAAAATGAAGAAAATTGATTTTTAGTTCAACATAACCCATGCAGACACCAGTGCTGGATGAAAAAAATAACCAATAGCTAATTTTTTTTCAGCCTAGTTCAGCACGGCCTCCAGCATGGCCATGCTAGAGGCCATGCTAAACTGGGCAGTGAAAAATAACGTGTTCTGAAGTTAGCATGGCCTCGAGCACGGCCGTGCTGACATCCGTGCTGAGCCCTGTTTTCGCAAGAACTATAAATAAACGCGTTATTTTATTTTAAAAAGAGTTCTTTCCTTCTAGCTTCATTCTGGAAACCCTAAGGGAGCTTTATTACGAACTTCAAGAGGAGAATTGTTCGAGCATCATTGGAGATCACAAAACAACAAGGGATTATTCTTTTTAGCATGAATCAACTCTATTTCTCTAGATTCTCTGTTTTTATTAAAAACTCCATGGATGAGTAATTCTTTGTATCTTTCATCTTGTGAAACCCTAACCTATGTGCTGAACCATTTATTGATTAATGAATTATTTATATCTTTACATCTATTCATGTGTTTCTATTGTTCTTGTAATTGATTTATGTGCACAAATTGATTGCATGTCTGATTTTTATTATATTGAAAGAGGTTTCGTCTAGTAAATTAGATCTTCATGAATAGAGAGATTACATGCTTTACCTAGAGGTAGGAAAACATTGATTTTCTGCAGTTTATTGGAATTGTGAACTTAATGAGATTTTACATAGCGGTAGTGAGGGAGAGGTCTCCATTATCATATGCATGATTATGAATTGATTAACTCGATGGAGTAATTGATTTTACTTGAGAATTCCTGCAGTGCAAAGTGTGAATTGATTCGTTAATCGATATCTTATTTTGAGAATTTAAGGATTAAGGTGAAACAAAATGAGGGGTATATTTTGTGATTGAATACACTTTTTAGACAATATCACTCAATTCTATGGTTACTAGGAATTGTTAGTTATTAATTTAATTCATAATTCCTACATCATAAATTAGATTAGATAGTAAAGAAAGGTAATACTAGTACTTGTTTTCTAGATCCCAGAGGACGATATCTATTAAATCTATACTATAATCGATAGGTACACTTCCTAGCTCAATAGTAGATTTTATTGGTTATAACTTTTAAAACTTAAACGATTGATTAGATTCGAGAGCGATACTAAGTTTTTTGCGCCGTTGCCGAGGATCTAGCAAGGCAATATTAGGAAAAATCGTAGTATCTACTACTTTAGTCATTTGTTATTTATTTTTATCTATTTTTTTCTCTCCATCTTTTGAAAAGTTCTAATTCACACTTGGTTGCCCTTTACAGTGTATGACAAGGAATCTTCCCTCTAACATTCTTGATCTAAATCCTGAGATTAAGAAAACACTCCACCAACTTTAAAGGAATACAATTGCCGAATCTTCTGGACAGTTAGTTAGTGAGGAGGGAGAACGTAATATAGTAGTGGCAACGAAAGTTAAAGAAGAAGAGCTAATAGAGGTATAGGTACAAGAAGTAATGGATGAGGATCCACCAAAGACAAATATTAAGTATGCAAGGCCTACACTGGATGGCATAGGTCCAACCATTGTTAAGCCTCCTATTGGGGCCAATAATTTCGAGATTAAAGCTCTGGTGATTCAACTACTACAATAATACTGTCAATTCGATGGACTACCTGATGAAGATTCCCATGCTCACATTCAAACATTCTTATAGATTTGTGAAACTTTCAAGAACAATGAGGTGACAGATGAAGCAGTGCATACAAGATTTTTCCCTTTTTCATTAAGAGGGAAAGCTAAGGCATGGCTTCAGTCATTAGGTCCTGGAGCTTTGACTACATGGGATGACACGGTTAAGGAGTTTCTAGATAACTATTTCCCACCATGTAAGACCGCCAAGCTTCGGAATGACATCTCGTCTTTCACTCAACAAAAGCATGAAACAATATATGATGCTTGGTAGAGATGAACAGAATTGTTGAGAAAGTGCCCACATCATCAGTTGCGCATATGGATGCAAGTTCAAACATTTTTTAATGGGTTAAATCCGGTTACACATCACTTGGTAGATGCTCCAGCTGGCGATACATTAAATACTAAGACTCTAGAAGAATCATTGAAGTTATTTACTAATATGATAAGAAATAATTATCAGTGGAGTCATGGCAAGAGTAAGCAAAAAGCGATAGGAATGTACGAAGTAGATGTAATGACTACTTTGGTAGCTAAGATGGAAGCTTTTGTAACTCTCAAGAATACCCAAGGACTACAACAACAACATCAAGTAGACCTTAAGGAGGGTGTAAATCTGTTCAAGCAATATAAGCAGGTAGATTATCTTGGGAATTCGAATAGACAATAATATAATCAGTATGGTAAAACCTACCATCTGGGGATAAGAAACCATCCAAATCTGTCTTATGGAAACCAGGACTATCAGAGAGCTAATCTACCACCACCAGGGTATTCAAAGCAACAGCTACTACTTTATCAACCTTTACCGCTTCCTCCAGTGCAACCACCTCAACAAGAAAAAAAGAGTAACTTAGAGGATATTCTAAGCCAATTCATCCAAAGCTCTGATGCAAGACATTATAATTAGAAGGCCTCAATTCACAATCTTGAGAAGCAAATTGGCCAATTGGCTAAGATGATGTCTGAGAGACAACCTGGCTCTCTTCCCAGCAACATGAAAAACAATCTAAGGGAACAGGTAAAAGCCATTACATTGAGAAGTGAGAAAGAGTTACCATTTGAACAACAACATGAAAAGAAACAAGAGGATAATCAACCTACTGAAAATGAGAAAATGACACTTGAGAAAACACATCTTGAGAGGAGATCACCACCAGCTATTAAAGAATATGTGCCAAAAATCCCTTATCCAGCTCGCCTCAACCAGAGCAAAAACAAGGAGCAATTTGGTAAATTCCTTGATCTATTTAAACAGTTGCACATTAACATTCCATTTGTAGAGGCACTTTCACAAATGCCAAAATATGCTAAGTTCCTAAAGGAGCTTCTATCTAACAAGCAGAAGTTAGAAGATGTATCTACCGTAGAAGTTGATGCAAATTGCTCATCTATCATTCAAAATAAACTTCCTCTAATGCTAAGGGATCCAAGCAATTTCACAATTCCATGTATCATAGGTGATACTTCAATTGATAAGGCCTTAGCTGATCTTGGGGCAACATTAATTTAATGCCATACTCCTTTTTCAAGAAGTTAGGACTTTTTGACCTAACATCGACTAGGATGAGTTTTCAACTTGCTGACCACTTTACGAAGATTCCTAAGGGGATAATCAAAGATGTCTTGGTAAAGGTAGGGAATTTCATCTATCCCGTTGACTTTGTAGTTCTAGACATGGATGAAGATAGGGATATCCCTTTGGTACTTAGGAGACCATTCCTAGCCACTGCAAGGCAATGGTTGATGTGGAAGGAGGCAAACTTACTTTAAGAATTAATGATGAAGAGATGGTAATCTAAACAGCTACTGTTATGAAACACACTATGTACATTGATAACTCTTGTTACTCTATTGATGTTGTCAATATGTCAGTAGATGAGCATATGAAGAAGTTCTGAGCAAAGATGAGTTAGAGTTGAGCTTGACATTGGAAGAGAAGAAGGAAGCTGATAACCCAGAGGTTGCACTACTCATTGAGCAACTTGATGCTTCAGAAAATGTCATACCTTAGCATAGGTTTGAAAAGTTGAGAACAGAAAATGAGGCGAGACTTAAAACTTATATAGAAGAGCTGCCAGGGTTAAAATTGAAACAATTACCAGAGTATCTGGAATATGCTTTCCTTGTAGAAGACTCCAACCTGTTGGTTATTATAGCCTCAAATTTGTCTCAAGAGCAGAAAGACCAATTACTCACGGTCCTAAGAGCACACAAGCGAGCTATCGCTTAGAAAATATATGATATAAAAGGTATCAATCCCTCCTTTTGTACTCACAAAAATTTATTAGAAGAAGGATTCAAGCTTGTAGTTAAACTACAGAGGCGGCTAAATCCTAATATAAAGGAGGTGGTTAAGAAGGACGTGATCAAACTTCTTGACGATGGACTTATTTACACCATATTTGATAGTAGCTAGTTTAGTCCAACGCAAGTGGTGCCGAAGACAGGGATGAATTAGATCTCTAACCACTAGAGACTTAGTTGAAGAAAGTGAAGAGCGTCGAGCCAACGACGTTAAACAAGTGCGCTTTTTGGGAGGCAACTCATGTCTAACTTAGGTACATAGTGTTTCTTTTATTTTCTTTTTGCTGTCACTATTCTAAGTCTATTATTTTTAGAAACTTGCAGATCTTAAGGGGAGTTTCTAAGCTTATTTGAAGAGTGCGAGAGTAATCTCTAAGTGTGGGGAAGCGCTAATGATAAGTAAGGAAGTTTGAATTTTAATCACTAAGTGCACCAAGTAAGTCCTTGTTTACGTTTAATTACACTTTTAAGAGATGCACGATGATCAAAGTTGTTGTCTATTGGTGTGGCATCTCATAATTCTCACCCACATAACCAGTACTCAAGCTTTGCATAACTTAAAAAGAATCTGTGGAATTTTTTAAGTCAGCACGGTCACGAGCATGGCTGTGCTGAAGCCAGGGTTGACTTTTTCTAAGGATTTGTTTGATTTTCGAAGTCAGCACGGCCATGCTACAACTTATGCTGAACTCCCCCAATATATATATTTAATTTCTCTCTCTCTCCTCCCTCACTCTCTAAATCGTCCTCTAAATCTGTTAAGTGACTTCATAGGTTATCTAGACTAGGATAATCTAACTTTTCTTTTTACCTTTAATTTCTTTATTTTTTTTTTCAGGATGATGCAGCAAAAACCTTGGGTTCCTAACTCCAGTGATGACACACCATTACTGATTTGTTTTATACCCGACCTTGAACTCTACATGCAACCGTCTACATAAAAAAACGAGGAAGTTCTTAATGTCCTTTTTCTTTCATTTTTTTTCCTTTTCCCTTTCATGTGCTTGATTTGGGAAGACATTAGGGACAATGTCATCAATAAGTGTGGGGAAGGGGTATAGGGAAATGAAAAAAAAATGAGAAATTTAGGTCTTACTTTACTTGTATTATTTATGCACTATCTTATTAAATTTTCCCCATTTACAAATTTGCAATTGACTTTGAATGTTGCTTTTCAATCATTAAAAGGGCGAGATCCTTGAAATTGTGCTCATAAAAGTTAGTGATTTTGTGTCCCTTACTCACCTATTGTTAGACTTGGTATACTTAGTTGGAATTTTAGGATGAAATCTAAGTGGGGTAATCTTATTTGCTATTTAATTATTGATTCTTGAGTTGTAAAATAGATAGAAGTCCTTAGTTTAAAGTTAAATTGTTGTATTTTTAAGATTATTAGTTAATATATTTACTTTTTAAAAGCTTTAAGAGCTCTTCTAACTTTTTGTGAAAGGTGCATATGAAATCTATCAATTGGTGATTCCTTTTAAGTAATCTCTTGAAAATTTAGTAATTAATGTGTTAATTGAGAAATAATGAGAAAAGGTTAATTAGTATGGGCGGGCTTTGGTCCCTCAAAAGAGCAAAGTCTGACTCTGCTGCTAACTAATCAATCAATTAAAGAAATAATAAGCCACTACTCCAATAACTTAGGTTTTCCAAGTTAAGAGTATCTTTATGAATCCTTAAGGTTAGGATAATGGAGGTTCGATGGGGTCCCTTTAAAACCCGGTCACCTAAGGTCGTCTAGCCTGGGATTGACCAACCTTTGATATTATAATAACAAGATGGGATACAAAAAAGGGCAAAGTTCAATGGATCTTGTAACTTGAATAATTAAGTCCATAAGGACGCCTTCAATTGAGGGGATAACGTCTGTTAACTTAGGTGATGAACTTGAGATTATCGGTTAAACATTTGTTAAATAGGTTACAAGATCTTAAATAACTGAAAAAAAAAAAAAGAGGAAGAAAACCCAAGGGAATGATGGATGCCATATACTTTCACTTAAGGTTGTTGTGCTTAGAAGAGATAGTTAAACAGTTTATATATTCTCTAGTAAGTGTTGAGATATGACCTAGCCACTTTTGCTTTATTCGACTTTCTTTGTAACTTGGGAAGCATTTCTGAAATAGTAAAGGTAATAGCTTAACTCACTGGGATTAATCTGTAACTTTCAATTTTTGTATGCTAGGTACATGTATAGTCATGGTGGGCTTGAGTGGTAGGCACTAATGAAAAAGTCTAACTATGATTACAATTGATGAGAGGAATTATATTTTATCCTTACTTTGTTTGCTTGAGGACAAGCAAATGGTTAAGTGTGGGGAAATTTAATAAGTGTTAGAAGACCCT
This sequence comes from Laguncularia racemosa, assembly GCA_037954665.1. Classification (NCBI taxonomy): domain Eukaryota; kingdom Viridiplantae; phylum Streptophyta; class Magnoliopsida; order Myrtales; family Combretaceae; genus Laguncularia; species Laguncularia racemosa. The sequence goes on along the minus strand of JBBMOL010000033.1, from coordinate 3,016,604 downwards.
TAATTCTAGTGCTTATTCTTTATAATTTTATATGGATTTCATGTAATTTGTGAAGAAAAGGGTACTTATATGATTAAATTTTAATTTCAGGCATCAATGGAGACAAAAGAAAAGTTTAAAGATGATATGAGCAAAGGTGAGGTGAAATTTGGCAAAAAATAAAGAAATTTGATTTTCAGTTCAGCACAACCTTCAGCACAACCCATGCAGACACCAGTGCTAGATGAAAAAAATAACTAGTAGCTAATTTTCTTTTAGCCTTGCCCCCAGCACGGCCATACTGGAGGTCGTGCTGAACTGGGTAGTGAAAAATAACGTGTTTTGAAGTTAGCACGACCTCGAGTACGACCTTGCTGACACCCATGCTGAACCCTGTTTTCGCGAGAACTATAAATAGACGTGTTATTTTATTTTAAAAAGATTTCTTTCCTTCTAGCTTCATTCTGAAAACCCTAAAGGAGGTTTATTACGAACTTCAATAGGAGAATTGTCTGAGCATCATTGGAGATCACAAAACAATAAGGGATTATTCTTTTTAGCATGAATCAACTCTATTTCTCTATATTCTCTGTTTTTATTGAAAACTCCATGGAGGAATAATTCTTTATATCTTTCATCTTGTGAAACCCTAACCTATGTGCTGAACCATTTATTGATTAATGAATTATTTATATCTTTACATCTATTCATGTGTTTCTATTGTTCTTGTAATTGATTTATGTGCATAAATTGATTGGAATTGTGAACTTAATGAGATCTTGCATAGCGGTAGTGAGGGAGAGGTCTCCATTATCTTATGCATGATTATGAATTGATTAACTCGAGGGAGTAATTGATTTTACTTGAGAATTCCTATAGTACAAAGTGTGAATTGATTTGTTAATCGATATCTTATTTTGAGAATTTAAGGATTAGGGTGGAACAAGATGAGGGGTATACTTTATGATTGAATACACTTTTTAGACAATATCACTCAATTCTAGGGTTACTAGGAATTGTTAGTTATTAATTTAATTCATAATTCTCACATCATAAATTAGACTAGATAGTAGAGAAAAGTAATATTAGTACTTGTTTTCTAGATCCCAATGGACGATACCTATTAAATCGATACTATAATCGATAGGTACACTGCCTAGCTTGATAGTAAATTTTATTGGTTATAAATTTAAAACTTAAAAGATTGGTTAGATTCGAGAGAAATACCACATACAAATGGACAATTCCACACCGCCACTCCTTCCCTTGCTCACAGTGCAAAAACTCTCCACCACCACTCATGCCACTTACAACACTCCTTTACACAACACACATAATACAACGCCATACACACACACACCCTTCACCAAATACACAAAACACAACTCCACACACACACACCTTCTACTCACGGTGCACTTCTCCACTTCTATACAATTTTCCAAACCGCAACTTACAACAAAAGGCAGCTCAATTTCAAAATTCAAATGAGTTCATTAATTGCAATCTTTCCACAAATGGTAAGGAGCCACTTTTAAATTTCAAATGAACACACAATTACTTCTATCACTTAATGTGTGTTTTAAAAATTCAAATAGCTTCCATATATCCACACACTCAATTATGAAAAATACACACTAAACCCCTTTATGTCCGAAAACAACACAAGTAAAAATACACCTCCACTTCTTCATAAATGAGGCAACTTCAAATTTTGAATTTTGAATTCAAAAATATGCTATTACTCTTCTTTTTCACGAAAATTATCAATCAAAAGGAGCTCAACAAGACCTCAAATTCCACTTCATAAGTAGCAAGTTCAACTCCTCAAGCTGGACAATTACGCAACTTCAACAACAAAATCAAACAACTCAATTTTCACTTTTCAATTTCAGATCAAGATATTAACTTAAGAACCCTAAATTTTTCGAAATCAAAATCACACAAGCCCCTCCACTCAACTTGAGCTCCGATACCAAAAGAGATGATATGCTTAAAACCAAGTGAAAGCATATGCAATCAAACAAATGGAACAACTCCTAATCAACATTCAAAAACCGAATCAACTTCGATTATGCGTGAACCCAAAAAATTGCTTTTGTAATCCAATTTGTTGGTTAATCAATCTTAACACCAAATGATGTTGTGCTCAATGGAATTAAGTATACCACATAAGATCAGATGAGATTCCAAATCACCAACAACACAAAATATGGTTGTGAGCTCCTCTTCACAAAGGAATTCCACACAAAATAATGAAAGACAAATTGAAGGCAATATCGAGATATAAATCCAATCAATTTGATAACAATATATGAATGGATTTTGATCTACAATTGATGCCAAAATTAGAACAAGAACCACCCTAATCAACACTAGATATAACACACTAGTTATGAAAAGGAAAATCAACTTAGGGAATTGATATGACCCACAATTCACTAGGTTGCAAACTCACAACAATTACAATTGGATTAAAATTGATAAGAGTCCTATGAAATCTTAGGAAAACCCTAATCTCTCACAAAAAATTTGCAGCTATTGTAAAGTGTATTCTCTCCTCTTTTCATAAACCCTTCTTAAGCAAGTATTTATACTTGCTCCCTTTAGGGTTAAGATAACTAAAAAATTACAACTATGCCACTAAAGGGTAGTCGGTCCTAAAACATAAAATACAACCAAATAAAATGTCCTAAAAGCTTACAAAATAAATGGTATATGGAAAATAACAAATAAAAATAGTTTTCAACACACCAATTCTTCAAATCAATTCGTCGGTCCAGCTCATCTTCGGTTTAGGTTGGTCCATGGATAACCCATAAGTTGAGTCTTAGTGAGTTTGTCCATCGCCCTGTAAAGCCCCATAAGTGTGCCTGTTGGAATACACAATACATAAGTAATAAAAAAGGGGTTAGTATATAAATAATTCCGGGATTAGTTTGTTCCAAGAAGACCCTCATCGTCAAGATTTGAAATTCTTTAGCTCTTGCCCTAACGATAGGTCTTGTAGGATTTTGATTCCTATCAAGAACATTATAATTCTAGCTAATATGGTTTTTGCATGAATCTTGCCCTCCACTTATAAAGCAAGTATGGAGGTAGAGAATAAGAGAAGGATTGAATTAAATAGGTAAATTAGAAAGACATGACTTTACCCAAAGGAAGAAGAACTTAGCTTATCAAATATGGAGAATAGAGCCTGTGTAGGGAAGAGAGGTTGGGAATTAAGAAATAAAAGAGTACTTTAGGCTCATAAGTTAAAAGCAAAATATAAGAGGTTATGGAAAGATGGTGAACTGCTGGAACCCAAAGCTTCATCACCTATACTAAAGGAAATTTATATAAGTCAAAGTTAGAGGATGCAACATGGAATATTAGTTTTAGGCGATGGGGAATTGACAAGTTTTGGTATGATAAATGGAAAGATGAAATCACAATAAGAGAATTAATATAGAGGCATACATGAGAATGCTTCAAATTTATTAGCTAGAAAATGTTGGTGTTCTAAACTCAAATGGAACAAAGAAAAGATTAGTTTTCCAATTTCAAGTTTGTTCGTTGAAATTTTTGGTTTGATTGTAAAATCATGCTATAAAGGACCAAAAGGAAATAACTCGTGAAGTAAGAATTAATTCTTCATCAAATCATATTTACAGTTAGCTGCTTCAGGATTCAAAAAAGAAAAAAGAAAACTGGGAGGGGATATGGAGGGAGAGTTATCCTCCAAAAATTAAGTTACTTTTATGGAGACTATATCATCATAGTCTCCCAACAACTTGTATGTTAAAGCAAAGAGGAATAAAAGAAGATGCATGTTGCCCTTATTGTAAAGATCCTAATGAAGATTTGTGGCATGTATTAAGGGAATGTCCTGTGAAAGTTCAATATGGTGAAAAGCTGGGAATCTTATTTTAGGGAGCATCATTTAATTGAAAATAATTTTAACAATTGGTTAAAGTTGAATCTTCACATAAAGAAGAAAGACTTAACTAATACATATACTCTTGTTAGCCTTATCTTTCGCTTCATGCTATGGAAACTGTGGGGAACAAGAAATAAGGAAATCTTTAGTTCCAATGAATCTAATGTTTGTTTGCAACATCAAATAGGACAAGCAGCATTTGAGTATTATTAGGCTCAAATGAGGCAACAAAAGCAAATTTATTCAATAGAAAGAAGAAATTTGGAATAGACAACTCCAATAATAGGTTAGGTAAAGCTTAATATTATGTTGACTCATTCAAGTTCTATAGCTATAAGTGGAGTAATTAGGGATCAAAATGGTAAATGGATCCTGGGTTTTTCTAAGAAAGTTGGGAAAATAGATATTTTAGCAACTAAACTATGGGCTTTCTATTAGGGTATACAACATTGCTTAAATTTAGGATATAAAAAAATGGAAATAAATATTGATGATGATCTAGCTATTGTTATATTGTTGAATAATGTTGCACATCATTTGTTCGAATAGCATAATGTTGTCATGGAGTGTAGGGAAAAGTGCTCTCACCTTTAAGAGAAGAATTTTGAAGCAATTCCTAGGAAAGTGAATTGCATAGCGGATTAGTTAGCTAGAGATATACAATAGAAGAAGGTGAATATGTTTTTGTTATGTTGCCAGTTAATATTTTGAATATTGTGAACAATGATCTAGCAAGCCATGGTATGTAAAGGACAACAAAAGTTCTAGTAGTAGATGTGCAAAAACTTTGCTTAGTGTATATGCTATAGGCAATTGATATCTATACTTGGAATGAAAATATATAATCTTTCACCTAAAAAAAAAAGGTTATGTTATTATGAATGTTTAAATATAAAATTTAACAAATTTATTATTGCATTTACTATGATATACGTTTTTGTATACATACAGCAGTTATGTACTGGATTTCACAATTCATCCATTTAGGATTTCAAATATTAGGTGTTGATGTGTTTGACTTAACCTCTAGGGTAAAAGTGACATTAGTGCAACTTTTGGTTAATAGATAGATTTAGGTTAGCAAGTTCTCATAATATAGTATTTATATATAATTAGAGATTGTAAAATTTTTATGAACTAAAGTGCTTTAGTAATAAGAGAGGGAAGATTTATTTGTGGATTTATTGAATAGTAGTTTTAAGAGTGTTGGAATGTTGGAAGTATGGTCCTATTTTTAAGGAACCACAAACCACAACTTCCACTAACTAGAATTCCCATGTTCCCACTATCCACTTAATCCTAATCAACCATATTATCCACTAACCCATTAGCATGATTTTAGGAAACTTTGATGGAAAGTTTCTCTATAAATAGCTATTGGATTCAAGGTCCCAGAGCATGAAAAATTCTACAAAAACACATTACCATCTTGTGAGTTTTTGAATGCTCTGAAGATCTTGGAGGTTCCGGGACTTGACGATTTTGTTCCTCTCCGTATTAAGCAATGGTAAGAGGTTAGTGATTTCCCTATTTCCGCTGCATTTTCTGTGCTTGTATTTAGTTGCGGCTAACATTTGGTATCAGAGCCGTAATTAAACCTCTACCTTGCGATTTCGGAAAAATTAATTTTTCTCCTTTTTCAATTCAATTTCAATTGGTTTTAATAAATTTTTATCAAATTTATGATACATTTATTTGTATCAATTTTTCTAGAGAAAATTAATTTTTTAAATTAGAGTTTTATGGTGAAAATTAATTTTGTACTTAATTTTACTCAATTTTCAAGTATAATAACTGAGTAATAATGTTGGATTTTATTTGCCAACATCAAGTATTATTATTATTATTATTATTTAAATAAAAATTTATGACATGTTAAATTGGAAATAAAGTAAATTATTTAGTATTTTTCTTAAATAATTTTCCTTGAAATTGAACATGTCAATTTTATTTAACATTTTCACTTACGGTTTTGTGAAAAACTTTTGTGAAATTTTATTTTGTATTAAATTCCGTATTTATTTTAAATAATTTGTGTATATATAAATTTATGGTTTATATACACTAGCTTGTTAATTATTTAAAATATCGTTAAAGAAATTGCATTAGGATTTTGCAATTTTAGTATTTGTTCAAGGTGCTTAAATTGGTATGTGATTGTACGTATGTTTCCGATTAATTATGCATGCAATATATTGTTCACGTTTAAGTACATTTAGAGTTATTGCATGATGTTTAGCAATAGCGGTTATTGTTGTCTTGTGATTAAATAATTCTAATAAATTTTGGCGTAGCCACAACAGCCTTATTTAGATTGGATTATTTATTAGAAATCACATTTAGTATTATAGACATTAAATAACTTCATAAAACATTAAGTTAAAAGTCTAAATTGAGTCAGATTAATTTTGTCTAAGGAGACATTATCGTGGGACAAATGTGACCCCTCTATGTCTTTCCTAGGAATTCATTCGAATTCTGTCTAAGGAGGCTGGATTTTAAGTGGGACCTTTTGTTTAATTTACGCGTCTTTCCTGGAAATTTATCTGATCTCAAGTGATAAAAATAATTTTGTTTGACTGAGGTTTAGCCAAAGCAACCTCTATTGAACAAAGTTATTTATACGGTATCACATAAGAAATGTTTAGACTTTACATTTATTTTGTTTGATGATCCATAAAGCATTGAGGTATAGCCACAGCAACCTTATTAAGGATGGATCTCATAAAGTGATTATGAAGTAAAAGAAATATAATGTCTATTATAAGGAATGAATCTTATTAAATTAAAAATTTAGCCCACAAGAAATTTTTATGTCGCTAGATTCATTATTGCATGATTTGCATTGGTAAATTATGATTTATGTTATAGTCTCAAATTAAGAATTTAAACATGTTTGTGTTTGCAGCTATGCAACCTTTGACTGATACTAAAGTAGAAATCCCTATTTTAACAAGTGAAAACTTTAAGACTTGGAGAGATAATGTACTTCTTCATTTGGGGTGTTTGGACATTGACTATGCCACTATTAAAGATGAGCCACTTCTGAGTGAAGAAAGCACTCAAGCTGAGTTTGATCTTCATGAGAAATGGGAACGGTCTAACCGACTTAGTATCATGTTCATTAAGAGAAAACTCACTGCGGATGTCTGTAGCTCAGTGGATCAATATAAAAATGTCAAAAAGTTGCTAGATGCCCTTGAAAGGCAATTTAAGACTTCTAAGAAGTCTCTAGCTAGCACCCTGATTATGAAGTTCACATCAGTTAAGTTGGCTTCTGTGAAAGGCGTTAGAGAACACATCAACAAAATGCGTGATTTAGCAAATCGCTTGAAGGCTCTAGAGATTGAGATGTCGGATGCTTTCCTAGTGCATTTTATTTTGACGACCCTTCCATCACAGTATGGACCTTTTAAGATCTCTTACAACACACATAAGGACAAATGGACAATAGATGATCTATTGACCATGTGTGAAGAAGAGGAAGCCCGATTAACTCTGGAGATGGGAGAAAATGCAATGATGGTTACTCAAGGAAAGAAAACCGGCAAAGTCAAAGGAAAAGGGAAGGGTAAAATCCAACCCAATGCTGACATCAAGAAAGAGTCCAAGTGTTTTTTCTGTAAAAAGAAGGGACACATAAAGAAAGACTGTGTCAAGCATAAAAATTGGCTTGAAAAGAAAGGTAACTTAGTCTCATATGTTTGTTTTGAGTCTAATATGGTTGATGTGAATTGTAACACATGGTAGATTGATTCTGGATCTACGATCCATATTTCCAATTCCATGCAGGGTTTACAAAACCTGCGGAAACCAGTGGGAACTGAGCGATTTATCTATTCTGGAAATAAGATAAAATCGCATGTGGAAGCGATTGGGACATGCATATTAGTACTTAAGAGAGGCTTTAATTTAATTCTTGAAAAGACCTTTTATGTTCCTAGTTTTTCTAGGAATTTGATTTCAGTTTCAAAACTTGTACCTTCGGAATTTACTTTTAACTTTTCAAACAATGGTTTTGATTTATTTTATAAATCCAATCATATTGGTGATGGTTCTTCATTGGATGGTCTTTATTTATTAAATTTACATAATAATGCTACTCATGATGTTATGCATGTACAAGCTGGTACTAAACGATGTGTTATGAATGAGGATTCTTTTAGCTTATGGCACCGTAGACTAGGTCATATCTCTATAGAGAGAGTTAAAAGATTGGTGAATGATGGTATACTTAGTCATTTAGATTTCACTGATTTTGATACTTGTATAGACTGCATAAAGGGAAAGCAGACTAACAAGTCAAAGAAAGGTGCCAAAAGGAGTTCGGCCATATTAGAAATTATCCATTCTGATATCTGTTGTCCAGATATGGATAATCAAGGTCAAAAATACTTTATCACATTTATAGACGATTACTCACGATACATTTATCTCTACATGCTTCATCATAAAAGTGAAGCGTTGGAAGCCTTTAAGGTTTTCAAAGCTGAAGTAGAGAAACAATGCGGTAAGCAAGTCAAGATTGTGAGAACCGATAGAGGTGGTGAGTATTATGGTAGATACACTGAAGATGGACAAGCATCGGGTCCTTTTGCTAAGTTTCTTCAAGATAACGGTATAGTTGCCCAATACTCCATGCCAGGTTCACCTGATCAGAATGGTGTTGCGGAAAGAAGAAACCGAACATTAATGGAAATGGTGCGAAGTATGTTTAGTAGCTCTAAACTGCCTAAATCCTTATGGATTGAAGCATTAAAGACTGCTGCGTATATATTAAACAGAGTTCCAACCAAGGCTGTTTCTAAAACACCATTTGAGTTGTTCAAAGGTTGGAAACCGAGTTTGCGTCACATGCGTGTATGGGGATGCCCGTCTGAAGTTAGAGTTTACAACCCACAAGAAAAGAAACTGGATCCTCGGACTATAAGTGGGTATTTCATTGGATATGCTGAAAAGTCCAAAGGATACAGATTTTATTGTCCATCTCACACTACTAGGATTGTGGAATCAAGAAATGCAAAATTTCTTGAATATGACTCAATAAGTGGGAGTGATCTATCTCAAGACATAGTTCATGAGCAAGATCTACCTTCCACATCAGGTGAGAGATTGGTTGTTGTTCACAACACTCCTCGAGTTCAAATAGGTGTTGAACAACCAATCAATGAAAATCCACAAATTGCTGAGGAAATCATAGTAGATCAAAATCAAGAAATGATTGAGCAACATGATCCAAAAGAAAATGTTGTCCCAATTTTAAGGAGATCTACTAGAGAAAGGAGATCAGCAATCCCTAGTGATTATATTGTGTATTTACAAGAATCTGAGTACAATATTGGAGCTAAAAATGATCCTGAGTCTTTCAAGGAAGCTATGAATTGTGATGAGTCAAATTTATGGTATAATGCTATGTTAGATGAGATGAATTCTATGAAGAGTAATGAAGTCTGGGATCTTGTCCCGTTGCCCAACGGTGTAAAAGCCATAGGTAATAAATGGGTCTTTAAAACTAAAAGAGACTCATTGGGCAACATTGAAAGATATAAGGCTAGACTTGTTGCTAAAGGGTTCACTCAGCGTGAAGGAATTGATTACACAGAGACCTTCAACCCTGTATCCAGGAAAGACTCCTTACGCATAATATTAGCATTAGTAGCTCAATTTGATCTTGAGTTACAACAAATGGATGTGAAAACAGCTTTCCTAAATGGTAATCTAGAGGAAGAGGTTTATATGAAACAACCTGAAGGATTTTCCTCTAGTGATGGTGATCACTTGGTTTACAAGCTAAAGAAATCCATTTATGGATTAAAACAAGCCTCCCGTCAATGGTATTTAAAATTTCATGATGTTATCTCTTCATTTGGTTTCGTTGAGAATATCATGGATCAATGTATATACCAAAAGGTTAGTGGGAGTAAGATTTGTTTTCTTATCCTATATGTGGATGATATCCTACTTGCATCAAATGATAAGGGTATGCTACATGAGGTGAAACAATTTCTTTCTGAAAATTTTGATATGAAGGATATGGGTGATGCATCTCATGTCATTGGGATTAAGATTCATCGAGATAGACATAGAGGAATCTTAGGTCTATCTCAAGAAACATATATTAACAAAATTTTAGAAAGATTTCGAATGAAAAATTGTTCACCTAGCATTGCTCCTATCATGAAGGGTAATAAGCTCCATTTAGACCAATGCCCTAAAAACGAGTTTGAAAGAGAGCAAATGAAGAACATTCCTTATGCTTCAGCTGTTGGAAGCTTAATGTATGCTCAGGTTTGTACTAGACCTGACATTGCATTTGCTGTTGGAATGTTAGGAGGATATCAGTCAAATCCGGGACTTGACCACTGGAAAGCTGCAAAGAAAGTCTTGAGATATCTTCAAGGGACAAAAGATTACATGCTTATGTACAAACGGTCAGATGATTTGGAAGTAATTGGCTACTCTGATTCAGACTTCGCCGGATGCGTTGATTCTCGAAAATCAACATGAGGTTACATTTTCATGTTAGCCGGTAGAGCCATTTCATGGAGAAGTGTCAAGCAGACTTTAACTGCTACTTCTACTATGGAAGCTGAGTTCGTTTCATGTTTTGAGGCTACCTCACAAGGTGTATGGTTGAAGAGTTTCATCGAAGGGCTTAGATTTGTGGATTCTATATCTAAGCCGCTGAGGATGTATTGTGACAATTCAGCTGCAGTCTTTATAGCTAAAAATAATAAGAGTGGAAGTCGAAGCAAACATATCGACATAAAGTATTTGGCCATAAGGGAACGTGTTAAAGATAACAAAGTGGTCATTTAGTATATTAACACAGAGCTGATGTTAGCCGATCCTTTGACTAAAGGCATGCCACCACAAAGATTTAAGGATCATGTTGTCAATATGGGACTTGGTTCCATTATGTGTTAGTGAAACTCTATAGAGTAGATATTTCTCATATTTGTTGTGCACATTTTTGTTTATTTGGAGAAATATCAATAAAGTTTGGACCTAAAATAAATGTTGGGTTTATTCATTAAGCTGTTGGGAAAAAGGTTTGAAAACTTGATACATTGTAATACATGGAAGATACTACTCGAGTAATAAAGGGAAAATATCGCCATGATTCATGTATTGTGTTTTCTTAAAGTCTAAGGATTTGTGGTATTAAAGTAAAATATACGGACCAAGTGGGAGAATGTTGGAATGTTGGAATATTGGTCCTATTTTTAAGGAACCACAAACCACAACTTCCACTAACTAGAATTCCCATGTTCCTACTATCTACTTAATCCTAATCAACCATATTATCTACTTACCCATTAGCATGATTTTAGGAAACTTTGATGGAAAGTTTCTCTATAAATAGCTATTGGATTCAAGGTCCCAGAGCATGAAAAATTCTACAAAAATACATTACCATCTTGTGAGTTTTTGAATGCTCTGAAGATCTTGGAGGTTCCGGGACTTGACGGTTTTGTTCCTCTCCATATTAAGCAATGGCAAGAAGTTAGTGATTTCCCTATTTTCGTTGTATTTTCTGTGTTTGTATTTAATTGCGGCTAACAAAGAGTTGTATAGGCTTATCACATGTTCTCTAGAACTTCTGAGGTATTCTAATCCAGATGGATTAATTTATCGCACGGTCGGTTTTGTCAGGATTCCGAAACACCTAACAGTGTATTGAATCATTTCTCGGATATTATGAAACTCCTTTAGCTACGGCATAAATCCGAATATGATGCATGTAGACCTTACATGTTGAACAATATGTATATATATATATATATATATATATATAATACAGTGGAGAAGGAATATTCATGCGCATATAGTGACATCAAGAAATAAACAAAATGAAAGGACTAAAGTAATCTTGCAATTAATAATGACTTCCTTAGGAGAAAATAATAAAGAAGGATTGTAACTATTTAGGTAACCGTATTCGGACGTCTCTGTTTATTTTAAGGATATCGATCCCCCAATAAAAGTACCAGAAGAAAAGGAACCCTAATCCTCTAATTGCTTTTGACTTCTTACACCTTATATAATTTATATCCAAGCTTTTAAAAGCAAGCCAATGAAGACTCACAACATGATGTGGTCAAGTATTTTACCTAACTACCACTTGCATTCAAGGAAATAATATTTCTGTCAATATTTGCTGCCATATTTTAAATGTATAATGAATGGGAGCACCTCCTTTTTCTTATTCTTTCCACATATACTCATAGTATTTAATTCACAGGTATTGCTAGCGGCCATAACTCAAGAATGACGTAGGTTCAAATATATTTCCTTCCCTTATTGCAGAAAAAAAAAAAAAAAAGGATTTTCAACCCAAAAAAAAAGAACAATCAATTTGCAAAAATAAAACTGAAAAACTGTACTGTATACTGTTAGACAACCTGCTCAATGTGTTCCCTAACCCTAGTTTTGGATCAGTTTACTTCATTGATTTGGACGGATCAATCGATTTTTGAATATTAAAACATATATATACAAATTTAGACAGCAGTTAAAGGGCAACAAGAAGCAACTTCCATCAAATGGCGTTACAAGAATAACGACATGTTTAACTATAAGAGTTCCCACACCGTACCCCTTGTTCTTGAAGACTATCTAAATTTATATTAATTTATATATTGGAGAGATTAGAGATCATTTAATCCATTTAAGAGATCTAGGGTAATTCATATACCTATATACGTAAAGCATTTTTATTACTAGATTCTTAATTTGGTTTTCTAAATTAATGATCTCTAGATGGTTTTTACAGAAAAATCGATTCTCTATGAAAGGTTGTTTTTGTCACTTATTTTTATTTTTTATTTTTAAAGTTGTACAACAGCTTGTTTTTGTTTCCTTCATTTTATTTGTTTTTTTCTTAATTATATGTTAACATAGCATTTTAAGAACTTCACAGGATGCAAGGGGTCCAGGGAGCACATACCTACTCAAAGGTATTCCAACTTTCCTAGAGATGAGAAAGAATCTTTTGTGGTTAAATTTTGAGTAGTACCAGTACAGTTTCAGTCTCAGTTTCGAAATGGTCGCAAGCACAAAGCACCCATGCAACTTCCATGAAAACTGGCTAACCAAAAAAGGGCAGGCAATGCTGATGCCATCCTCCACATTGATGTGCATTTGCCCTAGTTAACAAAGGAAAAATTCCACATCCTTAATACCCTACATCTCCACCTTTGTCATCCTCGAAACCTTAATCCACACACAATGGCACATATTCACATACATGCACGCTTACATTTTTAGGGAAATCCATGGGCCAATAATTCATGTTTCATTTGGATTTTTTTCCCCCCTCCAAATATTATAAGGAATAGAAAATGAATTATTTTTTCAACTTGTGCTACCACTAGATGGTAAAATCATTAGAATGTAAATGAGTTGAACTGCTCATGAGTTACTCAAGCTTGACTCACTTTAAGCTTAACTTGGCTCAAGTTCGATTCATGAATGAACCAAGCTTGGGCTAAAAATATATCTCATTTATTTAAATAAATCGAGCTTAAACTTCTATTTAGACTTATAAGTAATCTCATTTACATTATTGATGAGTTGTTAACAAGTCGACTAGCAAGCAAACTTGTTTATAGTGTTCATGAACCAACTTACAAGCAAGCTTGGGAGTGAACTCATGAGCCGATATATTATATTAAAATCATGTCATATTAAAAATAATAATAACTTAAGAATACAAAGAGTAGCATAAATAAAAACTTATTTAAAAAATATAAGAATAAGAGTGTAACGATTAAAGAAAAAAAGAATTATATAGGCTAAAGAAAAATTATTAAAATTTAAAAATCATTAACAAGCCACATTGCATTAAGGGTGGCGTTTACATGTACTTTAAGATAATATTCAAGTGATTATGCATCCATGTTTTGAACTTCATGTTTTCTTTTCACTTTTATATTAAGAAGTAGTAGACTTCAAAACATATTATGCTTGAATATGGCACAATTTTGTATAGATGCAATCTGTTATTGTTATCTCATGAATTTGTGCTTGAAATCTTAAAACTTTGAATTAATTTCAATGAAGAAAAAGATAAAAATGGTAAATTTCAAAACTTTTAATAAATTTTGAGTTTTAATTTGAGCTCAAACTTGAGTTTGGTCGTGTTTTTTATTTGTTTATCTAAATAAACTCAAGTTTAAAATCTAAGTCATTTAGACTCATTTATTTAAATTTCTTAACGAACTCTAACTTGAGTCTATGCTCGATAAAAACTAGGTATAGTTCAAGCTCAATAATTTTTCTAACAAAATAAGTCTAAATCTTTCAAAGTTTGGCTCAACTTTACTCATTTACAATCTTAAAAATTATCGTAAGCCATAACTCGCATGACCACTGGACCCACATGAGCTTGAGCATGAATCATGCAACCTGATAAGGAGACTCATAGCTGGGCCATTTGAACCCAGGTGAGGAGGTTAAGGTTTGAGCTATTCAACCTCGAGGTTGAGGTCATTGTAGATAAATAAGGATTTGTACATACTTAATCTTATACTGTCTTTGAAAATACTGAGTCTGATTCTATTTTTTCCCCTCTTATACTGCACTTGTCTTTTTGGAATACTTGCATTGTTTGGTAAGACGCTCTTTTCTTCAGCCTGTTAATGAATTTCGTAGACTTCACATACATATGAAGGTTCTTGAAAATCTAAATACGATGATTATAAAGTGAGAGAATATATAAATGGTGCCTTATTGGCTAATGGCTAACCATTCACGCGTGTGAAGTAAAATAAAGGATGACGTCCCAACGCGGCAATGTGAGAGAGAGAGAGAGAGAGGAAATATAATTGCTCCAAGAACCATATATTTAATTACATGAATTATAGAACATCTTCTCTACAGATTATATTCACATATAATAATAACTTTTAAGAGGTTATAAAAGCTACATCAGAACAAGAAAATTAATATATGTAAAAATGTTAATAAAATTAGCTACAATAGAAGTCCGATTATATTATGTGTCTATCCATTCCATACATTACATAATGTATATGTCTTCATTAAACAATATAATTACTTTAGTCAATTAATCAAATTGTTTCATGGCACTCTGACTTTATCTCCTGGGGCTTAATGTCTGCACAGACTAAATCGGCAAAACTTGGGTAATTGCAGCTCTGAGAGTAATTTCCATAATAAGCTGATACTGATAATGATGTCTCCAGTAAAAAGGCTCCGTTATTGGCAACAACATCTTCCACAGGGAATTCAAATCCAAACCCTAAATCCACTGTGCCAACAACCCCATCATTATTATTATTATTATTTCCGTAGCTCATCAGAGAAACAGCAGAATTGTTATCCACACAGAGACAAGGGCTAGGTGAATTATTGGAAATAATGCTTGAGGATGATGGACTAGGAATAATACTACAGAGATTGCCATACTCATAGTTGCTCTTCTCACCTCTACTGACTTCAGACTGATGATAAACCGGATCTTGCACTAGGATTTGATGATCATTATTGACACCTAAAAATGATGGCCATTTCAAGTAGCTTGCTGGGATGCAGCAACTGGAGGCGGAAACCTCGTGATGTTCTTTGTGAAATTTCGGCAGATCTTGTGTTGAGCTGAGAAGGGTTGTGGCGGCACTAGAGTCCGTGGAATCAAGGTCGATGGAATTATAATTAATAGGTCTTAGGCACATCTTCCCTGAAAGAAGCTTCTTCTTCAATTTGGTGTTCCAGTAGTTCTTCACATCATTGTCTGTTCTTCCCGGTAGGTTTGATGCTATGACAGACCACCTAATTAACAAGAGCCAAATTTGTCGAAGGAAAACAGTAGAATCATTAATCAAGTTTAAAGATCAAACACCCAGCATGTATGTTGCATGTATATTATATTCAAATTATTAGTACAAAACACACCCACATCAGTAAAACAGCAACCCAAGAAAAACTTCCTTCCTACTATCCCCATCTTCCATGTCTCCCTTCTTTTTATTTATTTTTTTATTATTATTATCAGGATTATAATACCTTTTAAACATATGAAACACTAAACCAATGTCTGCGGCTATAAATATTATAGATATGGTAAGTCATTCATAAAAATGGTACATAACATACTTAAAGATTATTTTGTGCAATTATACATTTCGATTATAATATAAAGTTGAGTAGAAAAAAGGGGAAAAAATTATGAAGAAATTACGATGGTTCAAGAGCAAAACTAAATTACCTGCTTCCTATTTCACAATAGAGCCTACATATGATATTGTCTTCTTCTTCAGTGAAACCACCATGTTTGATGTCCGGCCTAAGATAGTTCAGCCACCGCAAACGGCAACTTTTGCCACACCGCCTAAGGCCTGCACTTACACACACACACACACACACACATACATAATAAATAATATCATCAGTTTTAATAAAACTTATTCATGTATGCAAGAGAAAGAGAGAGAGAGAGAGACCAGCTTTTTTGGGGAGAGCAATCCAGTTACCACCGGTGCCGTGAGTTTCAATGTAGGACTTAAGGGTGGCATCTTCTTCGGGGGACCAAGGTCCTCTCTTTACATTGTCTTTGTCACAACAAGGAGCTCGTCCCATGTTTTCCTCAGAGAAAAGTGGGGAAGAGAGAGGGGAGAGTTGGAGTGTTGTGCTATGCATAAAATAAATGAAAGAGCTACTGCTGTTTCAACTTTCTAAGGGTTTATATATATATATATATATATATTAAATAAAAGAAAAAGAAGAGAAAAAAAGATGGTGATGGATGCTTTGAAAAGCATGACTTTTTGCATGCCGATTTTCTCTTAATAATGTTCCAAAACTCAAACCTTCTTGAAAAGTTTTCTATTCCTCAAATTACTCTATTAAGGAAACCTACATTTATAATATATGGGTCCTATACATATATATCACTTTGATATTACATCGCCTAAGATACTAAATCGCTGCTTTCTATACAACATCGGGTCTGTTTATTTATTACCACAGTTTTGGTACCATTGAACACAGGCTTAGAATAGATGCTCCGACCTTGATTAAAAAATTGAAGTGGGGCTCCATCACTATTCACTACCCTTATTAGACGGTTTTAATTGTCTAACGTTCTTTTCAACAGGCTTGAAAACGACCCTTCAAGGTTCTCTATTCATATATATCTACATATAATTATAAATATACTTCCTAAACTAACTTTAAAATATATATAAATAATTCTCAAATTACTGCTGAAACTTCCAAAATTTATATTATTTTAGTAACAATTTATGAGTTAACTATATATATATATTAAGTTGTGAATTGTACAAAACCATACTTTGAAAGGTTAAAAATTGATCATGTTTTTTGCAATTTACCAAAATATATATCTATACCTTTTTCCCTTTGTATTTTATCTAGTGTATTATTTAGTTTAAATGTATGTTTAGGTTATATATGAAAAATGTGAAATCTACTAGAATTATGCATGAAAAAAAAAACTACTAAAGAGGTACTTGGTTGAAAGAATTTTACTAATATTGACTAAGGGATGCTGACGAGGAATCTAAACTTTTTATTCAACCGCAAATATATTCATACATACAACACACACACAGTTATGTATCTCCATAGTTCCAATAGTTTGAAAACTCTAAGTCTACATATTTTTATAATCTAAGTCTTAAATGATGGAGACATGGGCTGATACACAGTTGGTTACACAATCATGTAACATGTCAGGGGAATTTCCAAAAAGACGCACGGCTTCATACACGGCCTGAGGCACGGCCGTGTATTCGGTCTGGATTTCTCTCAGAAGCATGCACGGTCTCCATACACGGCCAGGAGACGCGACTGTGTATTACGCCAAAAATACCCTCAGAAGCTTACATGGCCTATATACATGGCCGTGTACTTGCCAGACAACGGACGTGTATACATATATCCGTTTCCTCGTGTACATATTTATTTCCATTTTTTACACATTTTACTCAAATGTATAAATAGTTGTTAAGTCATTTTAGGGTTAGGTTTTATTCAATTATTCAAAAACACTTTTGAGAGACGAGTTTCTCTATTTGTCGATTGTGCACAATCAAGATTTCTTCAAGGAATAATTCTTCTTTATTCTTTGTTGTTTGCGAGACCAATCCTAGAATTCGGATTCGTTTCGTGTACGCTTTCCGCACTGCGTTAGTTGGTATCAAAGCAAGGCTATTTCTTGTGGAGATGTCAACTCATCAAGGCGATGACAGCGGTCGTGTTCTTGACGGTGTTCAAGATGCGAGATCACAAGGGAACCACCAATGGGTTCCAAGGGCAGAGTTTGACGCGATGTATCAGAAGGTCGGGCGTATGGAACGGCGCCTTGATGAACTGATCGAGCATTTCGACGCCTTAGCGGTAGACCTCAATAGGTTTGGTGGTGTTGGTAGGAATCCACCACGTGCAGCAGAGGAATTCGGTGGACGTATAGTCCGACCTGTCATTGAGAACAGGTGGGGACATGTAGAGGATGAGGATTCCAGCGAGGAGAGTGATGATCCGTATGGGAGTAGACCTCAGCGAGGGCGCGGTGGTAGAGGTGGTTGTTATCGGACGGTTCAGCACGGAAACCATCATAGAGACGGTGATTACCGAAGGAATCGTGGCGGATATGATCAGGGAGACGGAGGAGACTACCGCCTGAAGGTCGACATTCTATGGTTTGACAGTAGCCTTGATATCGAAGGCTTCCTAGATTGGATTGCGGAAGTAGATCGATTCTTCGACTACATGGAAATTCCCGAAGACCACCGAGTGAGGTTGGTGGCATGCAGGCTGAAGAGTGGAGCCTCGGCATGGTGGGAGAGGCTGCAGAGCAGGAGGCAAAGGGAAGGAAAACATCCGATGAGAACATGGTATCGCATGAAGCAGTTGTTGCAACATGATTTCCTCCCACCGGACTATAAGCAGATATTGTTCCAACAGTATCAGTGATGCTGCCAGGGGCAACGTTTAGTGCATGAGTATACGGCCGAGTTCATGAGACTAGCCGAAAGGAATGACTTGAGGGAGAGTGAAGGCCAGCAAGTAGCGCGGTACGTGGAAGGCCTGAAGCTCCAAATCAAAGATAAAATTGGAGTTAAAATGGTGAGGACCTTGGTAGAAGCGAAGAATGTGGCTCTCCAAGCTGAGTTAATGTTGCAGGAGCAGGGTAGTAGATACAGAGGAGGAAGAAAGGGGTACGTCGGTGAAGCTGTAGGTAGTGGTAGTAAATCAGGATTTGAGAAAAGTAAAAATGTTGCATACAAACCTACTGATGATAGTGCCAAGCGAGAAGAGAAGAGTGAGGGAAAGAAACAGATGGAACCTAAGGGAACCCAGAGGCAGAGTAATCCTTATGCCAAGCCTATCTTAGGCAAATGTTTCCGATGCAATCAACCGGGTCATCGGTCAAATGAATGTCCTATTAGGAGAAGCGTAAACATCCTTGATAGGGAGGATGATGAGGAGATTTGCTGTGAACCTGATGGAGAGGGAGAGTATTATGAGGAGGAGGAAGAAGCAACAAAACCAACTTATGTGATTCGGTGGATGATGCTCACCCCGAAACAAGAAGAGATTACACAGCGACACCAGTTGTTTCGCACAAGATGTACTATTAATGGGAAGTTGTTTGAACTAATAGTAGATAGCGGGAGTTGCGAAAACATCATAGGAAGGGAAGTTGTGAAGCAACTGCAGCTACCTATCGAGAAGCACCCAAATCCGTACACTATTGGGTAGATTAAAGCTGCTGAGAAGATTGAAGTCAATGAGAGATGTAGGATACCATTCTCAATAGGGAAGTACTGCGATGAAGCTTTCTGTGATATTGTAGACATGGATGCCTATCATATCTTATTTGGTATACCATGGCAGTTTGATGTGAACGCACAACATGCGGGAAAAGAGAATGTGTACAGATTAAAGAAGGAGGGTGTGAGGTATACCTTGTTGCCGTTGAAGAAGGAAAGACGCTCGAAGGAGAAGAGAGCAGAGAGTCGTTCTTTCTTAACCGTCACTCAATCAAAGAAAGAATTGGTGGAAGACCTCAGGGAGTCACGGGTGGTACATGCTCTCATAGTAAAAGATGTGGCAGTCGAAGAAAAGGAGGTTGGTGTGGAAGTACCCAAGACAGTAAAGAGTCTACTGGAGGAGTTTAGGGAGGTGGTTCCTAACGATCTACCTAAGGGTCTACCGCCTCTGAGAGACATCCAACATTAGATAGACCTAGTGCCCGGAGCAAGTCTCCCAAACCTACCACATTATAAGATGAGTCCCAAGGAGACCGAGGTTCTGCAGGAGAAGGTCCAAGAGCTTTTGGACAAGGGGTTTATCCGGGACAGCCTGAGTCCGTGTGCGATTTCAGCATTGTTAACTCCCAAGAAAGATGGGAGCTGGAGGATGTGTATTAATAGCAGGGATATCAATAAGATTACCATAGGGTACAAATTTCCCATCCCGCGCATCGAAAATATGTTGGATTGGTTGAGCGGAGCCACTATCTTTTCCAAAATAGATTTGAGGAGTGGGTACCACCAGATTCGGATCCACCCCGAAGACAAATGGAAGACGGCATTCAAGACAAAGGAGGGTCTGTATGAGTGGCTAGTGATGCCATTTGGTCTTAGTAACGCGCCAAGTACCTTCATGAGAGTAATGAACCAAGTATTAAAGCCCTTTAATGGTCGTTTTATAGTTGTGTATTTCGATGATATCTTGGTATTCAGTAAATCTGAAGAAGAACATCTTAAGCATTTGAAATGTGTTTTGTCTGTACTAAAAGAGAATAAACTGTTTGCTAATCTTAAGAAGTGTACATTCATGTCAAAGCGACTATTGTTCCTTGGGTTCATAGTCAGCAGTGAAGGGTTAATGGTGGATGACGAAAAGGTGAAAGTGATTAGAGAATGGCCTGTTCCGAGAACCGTTACTGAGTTGAGAAGCTTTCTTGGCTTAGCTAGTTTCTATAGGAGATTCATTAAACACTTTAGTACAGTCGCTGCCCCTTTGACTGAGTGTTTGAAGAAGGGTAAATTCCGATGGGGCGAAGAAGCTGAAGCAAGTTTCATAAACTTGAAGCAACGATTGTGTAGCGCCCCTGTATTAGCGCTACCAGATTTTGAAAAGTTATTTGAGGTAGACTGTGACGCCAGTGGAGTTGGAGTCGGGGCGGTACTATCACAGGAGAAGAAACCAATCGCATTCTATAGTGAAAAATTGTGTGAAGCCAGGAGGAATTGGTCTATATACGACAAGGAGTTCTATGCAGTGGTGAGAGCTCTTAAAGTATGGGAACACTACTTGATTGGAAAGGAGTTCATCTTGTATTTCGACTGCGGGGCTCTTAAACACTTAAGTGGCCAAACTCGGATAAGTAAGGACATGCATGCAAGGTGGATTGAGTTCTTACAAAGGTTTCCTTTCAGATTGATGCACAAGTCAGGTGTGCAAAACAAGGTAGCGGACGCCCTGAGTAGAAGAGCTGATGTCTTACTCACTCTGAGTGCGGACATTGTCGAATTTGAGAAGCTAAAGGAGCTGTATGAAGGGGATAGAGACTTTAGGGAAACATTGACTAAATGTGCTAACAGGGAACCTTGTGAAGACTACCATATTCATGATGGGTACTTAATGAAAGGGAATCAGTTGTGCATCCCTGAGTCATCCTTACGGGAAAAGCTTATCCGAGACTTGCATGGTGGTAGGTTGGCAGGACATATGGGCAGAGATAAGACCCTAGCTGCAGTGACCGAAAGGTATTTTTGGCCTCGGTTAAGGAGGGATGTGTATAGAATTGTGGAAAGGTGTTATATTTGCCAAGTGTCGAAAGGGCAATCCCAAAACACTGACCTATATACTCCTCTCCCCATGCCGGCGAACATTTGGGAGGACATGTCGATGGACTTTGTACTTGGTTTACCTCGTACCCAACGAGGTGCTGACTCTGTTTTCATTGTAGTTGACAGGTTTTCCAAGATGGCTCACTTTATCCCCTGCAGAAAGACCGTTGATGCACGGGCAATCGCACGGTTATTCTTTAAGGAAGTGGTGCGCCTACATGGGGTCCCAAAGTCCATTACCTCCGATAGATATAGCAAGTTCCTTAGCCACTTTTGGAGGACTCTCTGGTATATGTTTGACTCATCTTTGAATTACAGCAGTACAACTCATCCTCAAACCGATGGTCAAACGGAGGTAACCAATCGGACCCTCGGAAACCTCATTAGAAGCATTTGCCGTGAGAAGCCAGGGCAGTGGGATCAAGTGCTGGCCCAAGCTGAATTCGCTTACAATAGTTCCGTCCACCGAACTATTGGAAGGTCACCGTTTTCAGTGGTATACACCAAAAAGCCACAACATGCGCTAAACCTGATCAAATTACCTAAGGACATGGTCGGTGATGTCATTGCTAAGCATATGGCGGAATAATGCCAAACCACCACAGCGGAAGTTAGATGGAAGATAGAGGAAGCCAATACCCGATACAAAGGAGCTGCGGATAAGCATAGACGGAAAAAACTATTTGCCGTGGGCGATCAGGTAATGGTTTACCTTTGGAAAGAGCGTTTCCCTACGGGAAAATATGGGAAACTCCAACCAAAAAAATATGGGCCTTTTGAAGTAGTGCGCAAGATAAACGACAATGCGTACATTGTGCAACTTCCCGAAGATATGAACATTTCTTGTACTTTTAATGTGGCGGACTTATCTCTTTTCCACCCCAATGACACACCGTTATATCCTGACGAGAACTCGAGGTCGAGTTCTTCATTGGTGGGAGAGAATGATGGAGACACGGGCTGATACACGGTTGGTTACACGGTCGTGTAACATGTCAGGAGAATTTCCAGAAAGACACACGGCTTCATACACGGCCAGAGGCACAGTCGTGTATTCGATCTGGATTTCTCCCAGAAGCATATACGGTCTCCATACACAGCCAGGAGACGCGACCGTGTATTACGCCAGAAATACCCTCAAAAGCTTACACGGCCTGTATACACGGCCGTGTACTTGCCAGACAACGGACGTGTATACGTATATCCGTTTCCACATGTACATATTTATTTCCATTTTTTACACATTTTACTCAGATGTATAAATAGTTGTTAAGTCATTTTAAGGTTAGGTTTTATTCAATTATTCAAAAACACTTTTGAGAGACGAGTTTCTCTATTTGTCGATTGTGCGCAATCGAGATTTCTTCAAGGAATAATTCTTCTTTATTCTTTGTTGTTTGCGAGACCAATCCTAGAATTCAGATTCGTTTCATGTACACTTTCCGCGCTGCGTTATTAAAACACTTCGAAAACCATGGAATTAAATCCTAAAGTTATCAGAATACTTAAATTTTCAATAGCTCATGCCACATGTTATGAGAGTAATAAGAGTGAGTAGGTACATAATAGGTAGAATATAAAAATCTATCCATATTCTACCATATAAGATATTAATTTTTAAACTTTAGAATTGGAACCTATCTAGTGGTATCCAAAAATCATTTTAGAACTTGTACCCTATAGATCTATAATGTATAGAATACCTATAAAACTTGTAAGTATTTTTAGTCTTCTCATAATTTTAAGTTCATGATATATATATATATATATATATATATTTCATATATAAAACTTATAACAAAACCTATAAGATTAAAAAAGTAATCTATCTATCTTTGTTATTTCAAGTTTATATGATATTAAACAAAACCTATGGAACTTATAGCAAATTGAAATATAAATAATCATTTAGAGAAATTAAAATATCATAAAAGAATTGGGAATCAATTTGTACATAATTGTAATATCACTTTTGAGGCACTTCTGTACTCATAAGCCACTAAATATAACAAACAACTTCTACAAAACTTAAAAGATAAAGTACATACAACTAAAGAAGATATGTTATATTGTAAAACACAATAGAACAATCATTTAGGAAATGATGCGGACATCGTGGCGAACACGGGTTGAAACACGGGTTGATACACAGGTGGATACACGGTCGTGTATTATGTCAGGGAACTTCCAGAAACGCACACGGTTACATACATGGCCAGGAGGCACGGCCGTGTGAGAAACCTAGATGATTCCCAGAAACGTACACGGCTTCTTACACGGCTAGGAAGCACGGCCGTGTGTTTTGTCAGGATCTCTCCTAGAAGCAGACACGGCTGCAGGTACGGCTAGGAGACACGGCCGTGTATTACGCCAGATATATTCCCAGAAGCATACACGACTTTGAAGCACGGCCGTGTATACGACAAAGGACAGACGTGTATATTTATATTTATTTCCATGTGTACATCTATATTTCCTCCTTTTTATGTATTTTCTAGAGGAGTATATATATAGTTGTTAGGTCATTTTAGGGTGACGCATTATTCAATATTCAATACACACTTTTAGAGACGAGTTTCTCTATATTTTCGATTGTGTGCAATTGAAATTTATCGAAGAATAAACTCTGATTCTTCTTTGTTTATTCTAGAGTTCCAATCTTAGAATTGGTCTCGGGTTTACGCTTTCCTTATTGCGTCAGTTGGTATCAGAGCAAGGCAAATTCCTATGGAGATGTCGGCTAACGACGGTGTTGATGGCGGTCGCGTTCTCGACCTTAATCGGGATGCGGAAGTCCAAGGAGTCAATCAATGGGCTCCAAGGATGGTGGTCGAAGCCATGGAACAGAGACTTGGGCGTGTAGAACAGCGTCTGGAAGACCTGATGGTGCGTTTCGACGCCATGGTGATGGGCCACAACGGGAATAGGGGTGTTGTTGGGAATCGACCGGGATTAGCAGTCGCTCGCAGCGGCCTTATCAATGAACTTGCTGCCGGAAATCAATGGAACCGGAGGCTTGATGAAAGCTCCTCTGAGGAAGAGGGTGAGTTTCTGTAGAGGAGGGGACAACCACCGAGAAGGGGTGGCGTTGGTGGTGGCAGGTATCGCGGGGTGGGTGATCAGATTGATCAGGAGAACGGTGGCGGATATCGACGAAACCACCAAGGACTCGATCATGTCGATGGTGGTGACTTCCATCTTAAGGTAGATATTCCATCCTTTAATGGTAATCTCAATATAGAAGATTTTTTAGACTGGCTTGCGGAAGTCGATAGATTCTTCGATTATATAGAGGTACCTGAGGATAGGAGGGTAAGATTGGTTGCTTGTAGGCTGAAAGGAGGGGTGTCTGCATGGTGGGATCGATTGCAGAACCGTAGGCAAAGAGAGGGAAAGCAACCTATAAGAACATGGTATCGCATGAAAAATCTGTTGCGGAGAGATTTCTTACCACCTGACTACGAACAAATCCTTTTCCAGCAGTATCAACGATGCCGTCAAAGGCAGAGGACGGTGCATGAGTACACCGCAAAGTTTATGAGGCTGGCGGAAAGGAATGATCTGAGGGAGACTGAGGGTCAGCAGGTGGCACGATTTGTAGACGGGTTGAAGCCTCAGATTAGAGACTAGATACGGGTGATGGTGTTCAGAACCGTCAATGAAGCCAAGAATTTAGCCCTTCGAGCTAAAATGATGATCCAAGAGCAGAGTGCAAGGTTAGGAAGAGGCAAGAGAAACTATGTTTATGATAATCTCGGCAGTAGTAGCAGGGTGGTTGGCGAAAGGCCTAGACGAGTCGTCGAGAAACCAGCGGGAAGCATGGAGAGAAGAGAAGACAAAGCTGAGGGGAAGAAACCTCTTGAGAGCAAAGAAACCCCGAGGCAAAATAACCCATATGCCAAACCAATTTTGGGAAAGTGCTATAGATGCAATCAGACGGGACACCGATCTAATGAATGCCCGAATCGACGAGCCGTAAACATTGTCGAAAGGGGAGAAGAGAAGGAGGTGTGTTGCGAGCCTGATGGTGACGATGATTACTATGATGAGGTTGATGATGCGGTGGAGCCAAACTATGTAATCAGGAGGATGATGCTAGCACCGAAACAGGAGGGTAGTTCACAACGACACCAGCTGTTTCGCACTAGGTACACGATTGGTGGGAGAGTGTCTGACTTAATTGTTGACAATGGGAGCTGCGAGAACATCATCGGAAATGAGGTTATGAAGAGGCTCGAGCTACCGATAGAGAAGCATCCAAATCCTTACACCATAGGATGGATTAAGGCGGCGGAGCGAATCGAGGTGAAGGAGAGGTGTCGGGTTCCCTTTTCGATAGGCAAGTATCGGGATGAGGTATACTGCGACATCGTCGATATGGACGCTTGTCATTTGTTATTCGAACGGCCTTGGTAGTTTGACATGGATGCCCAACATGCCGAGAAAGAAAACAAATATAGATTGGAAAAAGAGGGTGTGAAATATACGCTGCTACCATTGACGGATAAGCGACCTAAAACCCAGAGAGCGGAAGGAAAATCTTTTCTGACGATCACTCAGTTAGAAAAGGAAATGACCGAAGATATTAAAGAGTCCCGTTTGATGCATGCTCTTGTGGTGAAGAATGCGGGAGAGGACATGGATAGTGTAGAGGCTCCGGAGGAAGTAAAGGGGTTATTAGAGGAATTTAAAGAGGTAGTGCCGGAAGACTTACCAAAAAGGTTGCCTCCATTGCGAGACATCCAGCACCACATCGACTTGGTGCCTGGAGCTAGCCTTCCTAACCTCCCTCACTATCGAATGAGCCCCAAAGAAACAGAGGTCCTACAGGAGAAGATCCAGGACTTACTAGATAAAGGATTCATCCGAGATAGCATGAGTCCATGTGCCGTCCCAGCACTATTGACGCCCAAGAAGGATGGGTGTTGGAGGATGTGTGTGGACAGTCGGGCGATCAACAAGATCACAATTGGGTATAAATTCCCAATACCTCGTATTGAGGATATGTTGGACCGGCTGAGTGGAGCGGTAATCTTCTCAAAGGTGGATCTTAGAAGTGGGTATCATCAGATTCGGGTCAGACCTAGGGATGAGTGGAAGACCGCTTTCAAGACAAAGGAAGGGTTGTACGAATGGTTGATTATGCCATTCGACCTCAACAATGCACCGAGTACCTTCATGCGCGTGATGAATCAGGTACTTAAACCATTCATAGGTCGGTTCGTAGTTGTATATTTTGATGATATCCTAATATATAGCAAGACTAAGGATGAGCATCTAGTGCACTTGAAAAATGTTTTGACTGTGCTGAAAGAGAATAAACTCTACGCTAATCTCAAGAAGTACATATTCATGTCACCAAGGCTGCTATTCTTAGGCTTTGTAGTGAGTGGTGAGGGTATCACAGTGGATGAGGATAAGGTGAGGGCCATTAGAGATTGGCCCACTCCCAAGACCACTACCGAGTTGAGAAGTTTTCTGGGGTTGGCAGGATTCTATAGGCGATTCATATGGCATTTTAGTACGGTTGCTGCCCCATTGACTGAGTGCCTGAAGAAAGGGAAGTTTCATTGGGATGGGGAAGCTGAGTTGGGATTTGCGGTGCTAAAAGAGAGATTGTGTAGTGCGCCAGTGTTGGCCTTACCGGATTTTGACAAACTATTCAAGGTCGATTGTGATGCCAGTGGCATGGGCATTAGCACTGTGCTATCTCAGGAGAAGAGGCCTGTGGCCTTCCATAGTGAGAAGCTCTGTGAAGCTAGGAGAAACTGGTCTATCTATGATAAAGAATTCTATTATGTGGTCAAAGCTCTAAGGATGTGGGAGCACTACTTGGTTGACAAAGAGTTTATCCTATACTCAGATTGTGTCGCCCTGAAACACCTAAGTAATCAGACCCGCATCTGCAAAGATATGCATGCCAAATGGATACAGTTTCTGCAAAAATTTCCATTTCGCCTGATGCATAAATCTGGGGTCTAGAATAAGGTGGCCGACGCATTAAGCAGAAGAGCGGATTTGTTGATTACCATGAGGGCTGAAGTGGTAAGATTTGAGCAGTTGAAGGAGTTGTATGAAACAGATGAGGATTTCGAAGCTACATGGAGAAAATGCACCAATAAGGAACCCAATGACAGTTATTACATCCTGGAGGGTTACTTAATGAGGGGTAACCAGCTTTGTATTCCCGAATCCTCCTTGAGGGAGAAATTGATTAGAGATCTACATGGAGAGGGATTAGCCGGACATCTGGGGCGTGACAAGACACTAGCAGCAGTGGATGCAAGATACCATTGGCCTCAGTTGAGAAGGGATGTAAGGCGAATCGTGCAACGATGTTACATCTATCAGACATCCAAAGGACATTCTCAGAATACTGGGCTGTACACTCCATTACCAGTACTTGAGAATATCTGGGAGGACCTATCCATGGACTTCGTGTTAGGTTTGCCTCGTACCCAACGAGGTGCTGACACTGTTTTTATTGTTGTAGACAGGTTCTCCAAGATGGCTCACTTCATTCCTTGTAGGAAGACAACTGATGCACAAGGCGTTGCCAAGCTATTCTTTAAAGAGGTGGTCAGGTTGCACGGGGTTCCCAAGTCAATCACTTCTGATAGAGATACCCGATTCCTTAGCCATTTCTGGAGGACACTATGATACATGTTTAATTCTTCCCTCAACTTTAGCAGCACAGCCCACCCTCAAACCGATGGGCAAACAAAGGTGACGAACAGGACCCTTGGAAACTTGATACGAAGCATCTGTGGAGAGATGCCAAAACAATGGGACTTGGCACTCTCTCAAGCTGAGTTCGCTTACAACAGTTCCATCCATAGAACTACTGGGAAATCGCCTTTCTCAGTGGTCTATACCAAGGCGCCCTCTCATGCCTTGGATTTAGCTTCTTTACCCAACGGTGTTGAAACCAATGTTGCTGCTAAACACCTGGCGGAACAGTACCACACGGTGGCATCTGACGTGAAAGAGCAAATTGAGAAGGTGAATGAGCAGTATAAGAAAGCCGCCGACAAACATCGAAGGAAGAAACTGTTCGAGGTGGGAGATCAAGTGATGGTGTTCTTAAGGAAGGAACACTTTCCCGTGGGAACGTATAGCAAGTGGCAACCTAAAGAAATATGGGCCCTACAATATTGTCACCAAGATCAATGACAACGCCTATGTGGTTGGGCTTTTGGAAAGCATGAAAATCTCCAAAACCTTCAATGTAGCTGACTTGTCCCCATTCTATGCGGATGACGAACCCCTTTATCCAGAAGAGAACTCGGGGTCGAGTTCTTCATCGGTGGGAAAGAATGATGCGAACATCGTGGCGGACACGGGTGGATACACGGTCGTGTATCATGTCAGGGAACTTCCAGAAACGCACACGACTGCATATACGGCCAGGAGGCACGGCTGTGTGAGAAACCTGGATGATTCCCAGAAACGTACACGGCTTCTTACACGGCCAGGAAGCACGGCCGTGTGTTCTGTCAGGATCTCTCCCAGAAGCAGACACGGCCGCAGGCACGGCCAGGAGACACGGCCGTGTATTACGCTAGACATATTCCCAGAAGCATACACGGCTTTGAGGCACGACCATGTATACGACAGAGGACAGACGTGTATATTTATATTTATTTCTACGTGTACATCTATATTTTCTTTTTTTTATGTATTTTCCAAAGGAGTATATATATAGTTAGGTCATTTTAGGGTGACGCATTATTCAATATTCAATACACACTTTTAGAGACGAGTTTCTCTATATTTTCGATTGTGCGCAATTGAAATTTATCGAAAAATAAACTCTGATTCTTCTTTGTTTATTCTAGAGTTCCAATCCTAGAATTGGTCTCGAGTTTACGCTTTCCTCGTTGCGTCAGGAAATTGAAATAGTACAAGTTTTTTATCTAAAATAAAAATTTCCAAACACTAATTTAGGTAATCTATAAACGATAATCCTAGACAAAAGTAATATGATTTAAAAAAAAAAAAGTAATAAATAACACATCCATATCTTGAGTCTTCACATCCACATCTATAAATAACAAATCCACTAAAGATAACAAACAACTTATACAAAGCTTAAAAGATAAAGTAGGTACAACTCTAAAACCTATACCTCATATATCTTATTAGAGTATAGGATTCAGGGTTAGTACAGGGAATGAAGATTTCATATCGGTGTCATACCTTGTGAGAACATGTTTCAAAAATTGCTATTTGAAATCTATCATATAATTTTTAACACTTATATAGAATCTACACAATCAAACATATACGATAATATACTTATCCTAACTTGACCAGGAAAACTATTACAATATTTTATATTAACATCAAATGATATGTTACAAGTTCATTGTATTTTTTATAAAGTTTTGGAACTTCATTGTTGAAACTAAATATTTTGCATGACTCGACGTAAAGATCCAAAATATTTTAAAACTACGGGCCCATTTTTTTTTCACTAAATAGAATTAAACATTTGAAGTAATGAATTAATCAGTAGATTTCTTACTCTGAAATGAGGTTACATAAATGTTCTAGGCACCCAAGATTCATTTGATAACTTAGGGGCTATATATAATATTTAAACCTATATGTCATGCTAATGTAATAACTTTCAATTGCCTCAGGCACATAGTTTTACTGCTCAAGTCCTCCAGGATTATAATATAATCGTAAGTTGGCCGTAAAGTTCATACATGATCAGAAAATCCAGCTTGCTTCGGATTGCAATAATGGAGGAATCTTTAGTTGTTTATTCTGTAGGATGTCCGACTCATAGGACGCCTAGATAGTAGATAGGTTGTTGGATAGAGATTAAATTATATAGGTTTGTACTTTTATTAAGGGTACCCTTAAAGATTATTTAAAAAAAAAAGAAAAGAAAAAGACAACCGAACCACTAGTGAACCAGTTCTAATCGAGTAAATCTGATCCCATTATTTTTATAATAAGACAAAAATATTTATTAAGATTTGTTTTTCCTTCTAATTGTTAGACTGATATGCTATTTATATTATGACATGGTAGGAAATAAGAAATAAAAATTTAATAAATAAAAGTAATAATTCTAACTATATGTAGTAATTATCTTAACATAGTAGATTGAATGTTAATATTTTATTTGATCCTATATATCACTAAATATATTACACTTGACATGGATAAAATGTTGTGCCGCCCAAAGATTGAGATACTATTTAAAGAAAATAAATAAATAAAATAAAAAGGGAGGAAGGGAGGGAGAGGGAATGTAGAAATATTTATATAGTTTTTTTTTTTTTTTTTTTGCATGAGAAGATAGATTATCAAATTATAAGATATTAATAATAAGTGATTTTTTTCTTTCTTTCTTTCTTTTGCGTGCACCGCCAGTCCACTTGCATTGGAGACATTTATAAGATATTTACGATGAATGCCGCAATGAGCAAGAAATATTGGAGCAACTTTTAGATGAAAAAAGAAACCCCATAATTGCACTTTAACTGGAAATTGATTAATCTTTGTATCCTTTTGGTCTACGTAAACGCTGTATTTTATGCATTCATATTTGGCAAACCTACATGAAAAAAGCAGTGAGTTCTACATATTAAAAAGTACAAAAATAAATAAATAAATACATGATGTTATAGATCATATAGGTCTTCAAAATAATTTAATAATAATAAAATCAATTGAAAGGCCATGAATTAAAGAACCCTCCCACAAGTGTTGTAGCATCCTTGGAAGTTGGAACCTAAAAAACATGCGAGAATGTATGTTTGATAAAGTCTTGGGAATTGATAAGAATTCCAAGTGGAATTAGCTCATGGGACTCAGTCCCTAACCCTACATGTAGTAGTTACATTGTCCAGAAACAACTATAGCTACCTTTCTGTTTCATATGCATCATTCTTTTCCTTAATATTTTATACCAACTAGAGACATTATTACTGTTACAGGTTCCATTTCCTTGTCAAATGGTCTTGCTTCTATTGTTATGAAATTTTTAAAGATGTTCTAAATCTGAAACAAAAGTAATTCGGAAGAAATAGCTACTTCACTTCCATATAATAGAATGACTGGTTCGTAGGTGGGTCTTCCATAGAATAAGAGAATGACCAAGGATAATAGCATTAACCAGCAAGAGATCTTCTAATCATCAAACGATAAACTCGCAAGTTCCAGATGATCTTGCTTGAGATAAAACTATTGAAACGCCCACACCCTCAACAAGTTTGAAATGCAATGATATAAATTACTCACATATGTATATCTATGTGAATACGTACATATATGCTGATATATATACGATTCTAGACGAGGTAAGTAAAATTAGTTGGCAACTTTTAAGAGACCGATCAGCGAGAACTAAAATAATATTTAAAACCGAGTTTGAGATGAGGACAAACTTTAAGCTCATCGCAAATGCTATAAATAGAATCATAAACACTTCCTCACAAAACAATCAAGTGATAGACGACAAAGAAAAGCAATATCATGAGCTCATGGCGATCTTCTAGTTAGTTTTTTAAACTTAATCCTAATTCTAGGCTGTATACAACTGCTTCTTTCACGTTATCAAGGTAAAATCCTTACAAGTTTCACTTTCCTTTAAATAGTTGATTAGAGATCAATAGTCATTTTAACATATAACAGACCCCCCCTTGTGTGTTTAAGGAGAAGAATAGTAAGGAATCACTAGAATATCAATAAGACGGTAATATTCTATATCAATTCCTTTCTTTTTCCCTAACAGGCTATTAATTAATAAATTTATAATTACATCTTTTTTGGAAAATGGAAACTATTGGTCTTGAAAGAACTACTTTTGGAAAGGATTCAAGTGGAATGTTGATTTTGTGCAATTCTTCCAAAATAAGTAATAAACATCTCTTTTTCATTTACCTTTAGGAATTAATCACAAATTTGGAGATTAAAATTACTCTAAAGTAATAATCGTTAATAATAAAAAAAAGGTATAATATTGAATTAGGCTTTTTAAGAAATGGTTAAAATTTAGAACCTAATGGCCCTTAGAAGCAAAGTAGGCTAACCTACCACTTTAGGTGGTCGATGGCCCCTTTACCTCTGATAAGGTTCTACGGTTAGCTCATCCTATTCATAATGTGTATAAGCGGAGGAATAAGGGTTGGTTTAATTAGTTATCTATAGGGTGTTAGTAGTGCTATGTACATAATAATATGTGTACATAGTGTGTTGTTATATTGTGGAGTATTATATGTGTGTTGTGACGATGCTATTGTATTGTGAAAGAGTACTGTATGTGTGTTGTGTACCATGTTGTTGTATTGGTAATTAAACACATGTGATTAGTTAGTGTGGGTTAGTTACAAGAAAAGAGTAGTATAAATAAGTGGAAGTCATATCAAGAAGGGGAGTCAAATATTTTTTCACAAATTAGTCAAGACAATTAGAGAGTAGTAGTTCTTGAAGTATTCCTTTTGAAGCTTTGAGGTCAAGTACACTTTCTCTTCTTCTAGAAATTCTGTGAACCTATACTTATCAATTAGGTGTCATCTATGGCTCTTCATCATGACCCAATATTGAATCTTTAAAGAAAACCCTAACCAAACTTATGAATGAGTTCCATTCATCATTAGCCGACATGCAATTGCAAATTTCTACCAATTATGTGCCTCAAACCAAGTCTTTACAGAGTGCTTTAACCTCAATGAAGGAGCTCATTTAAGCTGCTATTCCTTCTGATTCTTCAATTGGTGCAAATGGTATTGGTACTCAAGGTTATCAAACTCGCAATTCTACTTAAAACTATTAGAGGGTCTATAGAATCGAAACGTGGAAACATAAGTTTCCATAACTTATGTAAAACAACTTTCAAAGGCTATAGATATATTTACTATAATCATAAAAAAAATAATAATAAAAATTATATACTTATAATACTAATAAATTGACATAAGTTGTTAAGCTAATATATAAAACTACAATATAAATAACAATACCAATATAAAATGAATTATAATATAAATTATAGTAATAAAATACAATGCTAAAAAAAATCACTCACCTCTTTATCATCATCAAAAGTCAAAATTATCGCAACTCTCTCTTCACCATCGTCATCATCATAGTCATCTTCATCATCAATGTCAACATCATTATTAGTACTACTATCAACATTACCCTTATATTATAATTTTAATTTTTTAAAAGAACTAATAATATTCATATATTGTGAAAGTTAAGTTATATTTTTCAATTTTTAGCTTACTTAACTAAAATATGTAAAATCGACAAAAATATGAGTCTATATGAAAACGATTTTATATCCGAATCAATTCGAAAAAACCTCATAAAATCATAAACTCATAAAACCATATAGATAAAACTACGATTTTAATAACTGTATTGATACTTTGTTGTATGTGCATGATCCAACTCATTCAGGAGCTAGTGTGGATCATGATACTTCCTTTGTTGGCGATCAATGTCAAAAACAGAACAGTAGGAGCATGGTTTGAGGAAATCTTTTTCCTTGATCTTTTCTTTCATATGTTGAATATATATACACGAGAATGTTATATATTCCTTCCTAAACTTACTCCTACACATTAGCTAAGTCAATAAATAAGAATATCTCCAAATATCTATCTACCTAAATTACAAAGATTACAGATATCACAATCGTGGAGAGCCGTCAGGAGATACACGACCGTGTACTTTGGTCGTGTACTTGCTGTACGTTTCTGTGCACATATGCACGACCGTGTACACGACCATGTACTTTGGTCGTGCACTTGCTGCACGTTTATGTGCCCCATATACACGACGGTGTACACGACCGTATACTTTGGTCGTGTACTTGCTATACGTTCCTATGCCCATATACACGGCCGTGTACACGACCGTGTACTTTGGTCGTGTACTTGCTGTACGTTTCTGTGCACATATGCACGACCGTATACTTTGGCCGTGTATTTTCCTACCACATACACAATTGATATCAATAACATCATTCTCAATACCCTCCCTCAAGGTGGAGCGTGAGGATTACGAATGCTTATCTTGCGAAGAAGAAACTGAAATTGCTCTCGTCCTAAAGCCTTTGTCAAAATATCTGCCAACTGCTCATTGCTGTGAACATAAATGGTTTTGATCAGTCCAGCTTGTAGTTCATCACGTACGAAATGACAATCAACCTCAATATGTTTTGTGCGTTCGTGAAAAACAGGATTTGTAGCAATATGCATTGCAGCTTGACTATCACAAAACACGGTAGCAGATTGATCATGATGCACGCCTAAGCATAACAACAATCCTTTAAGTCATTTTAATTCACAAACCGTAGCTGCCAAAGATCGATATTCTGCTTCCGCTGAAGAACGAGAAGCAGTATGTTGTTTCTTAGTCTTCCATGAAATTGGAGAGCTGCCAAGGAAAACAAAATACCCTGTAAGTGATCTTCGAGTCAATGGACAACCTCCCCAATCTGAATCACAATAGGCTATCAACTCAAGATTGCTCTCAGCTTTCAGAAGAATACCTTGTCCAGGACTACCTTTCAAATATCGAACTATACGCAACGCTGCATCCCAGTGTTCTTTTCTTGGTTGTTGCATAAATTGAGCTAAAATATGAACACCATACGACAACTCAGGTCTTGTGATAGTTAAGTAAATCAAGTGTCCTACCAGTCTTCGATATTGTTCAGGATCACACACCAATTCACCTTTGGCAAGTGCTAGGTGATGATTTTGCTCCATCGGAAATTGTGAGGGCTTAGCACCTAGCAACCCAGCTTCATTAATGATGTCTAAGGCATATTTTCGCTGGCACAAAAACATGCCTTTGTCATTTCTAGCCACTTCGATACCCAAAAAATACTTCAAAGCACCTAAATCCTTCATATGAAAACAGCGATTCAAATATGCTTTTAACTCATCTATCAAGTATGATTCACTTCCAGCAATAATGATATCATCCACGTACACCAAGACCGCCAAGTGCACTTTATCTTGCATCAAAGTAAACGGAGAATAATCTGAACGAGATTGACAAAAACCATACCGTTTTAGTGCTTCAGCCAATTTTGCAAACCAACATCGCGGTGCTTGTCGTAAGCCATAGAGAGACTTCTTCAAACGACATACTTTTCCGGGTTGACGAGTATGAAAGCCAGGGGGCATTTTCATATAAACTTCTTCTTCCAAATCTCCATGAAGAAAGGCATTGTGGACATCCATTTGATGTAGTCCCCAACCTTTAGCCACTGCGACAGAAAGAAATGTACGCACCGTAACCATTTTTGCTACTGGGGCAAAGGTTTCATTGTAATCTATCCCTTCAACTTGATTATTTCCGAGAATAACCAAACGCGCTTTGTACTGCTCAACTGTGCCATCAGAATTATACTTAATCTTGTATACCCACTTGCTACCGATTGCTTTCATTCCTGGTGGTAAGTCAACTAATGTCCATGTTCTATTCTACTCAAGGGCATCAATCTATTTTTGCATAGCTTCTCTCCAACGTGCATCCTTCACTGCCTGATGGAAGAATTTTGGCTCCACACTGTCTGTTATGGCTGCTAAGAAACCTTGATGACGTGGTGAGAAATTTGTGTAATTTATATATTGAGCTAAGTCATAGGGCGTACCTGAGGATGATGTTGGTTTGGCTGAACCTGCAGAGGGGCTATTACTGTGAGCAGCATAAGTCACACAATCTTTCAACCGTGTAGAAACTTTCTTAGACCGAAGCCCACGACCAAGGACCGACGAACCTTGTTCTACACTCTCCAATCTGACCTCTGGTGATATATCACCCTCCCTGACTTCAACACCAACATTTTGAGCATCATTCAATTGCTCAGGTGTTTCATCAGCAAGTTCTATGAGTTCCTTTTCTTCTGTCCCAATCAAATTAGTTTCTCCCTCGTCAATGCACTCATTTATTTGAGAGTGCACTGCGGTATCCTTGTTCATTTGTACACACGCATCTGCATATGGATACTCATTTTCATGAAAAACTACATCCCGAGACACAAAGTAGCGTTGTGTTTCCAAATCATACAATCTCTAACCTTTCTTTCCAAATGGATATCCCACAAAAATACATTTATGACTTCGACTAGCAAACTTATCCTTTTCACCATTCAAACTCCTTGCATAGCACAAACACCCAAATGTACGAATGTAATGGTAATCAGGTCGTTTACCATACAAAATTTCATAAGGTGATTTTCCTCTTAACACTTGAGAAGGAGTGCAATTAATCAAATATCCAGCTGTCAACACACATTCCCCCCAAAACTCAATTGGCAAATTAGCTTGAAATCGCAATGCTCGAGCTACGTTAAGTATATGACGGTGTTTTCTTTCTACTCGCCCATTCTGTTGTGGTGTTCCAACACATGAAGTTTAATGTATTATCCCATTGTTCAAGAAATAATCTTTCAAGCTAATGAACTCACTTCCATTATCACTTCTCACTATCTTAGCGTTCTTATCAAACTGCCTACGAACCATAGCAACAAAATTTTGCAGGATACATCCTACTTCAGTTTTAGCAATCAGCAAACATATCTACACACATCTAGAAAAATCATCAACAATTGTGAGGAAGTAACTTGCATTAGAGGAACTAGAGGTTCTATAAGGTCCCCATAAATCACAATAAACAAGTTCAAACAATTCACTAGCTCTACTATCACTAGAATAAAACATACTTCAGGTTTGCTTTGCTTTGAAACAAGCATCACAACTCTTATTTGAATCTAACTGAGTCTTATTTTCAGTAATTAAGCCTACAATCTTTGGTGACGGATGCCCCATTCTTCTATGCCAAAGTTCATCAAAAGTCAGCGTCCGAGACTGAAGTGCATGAACTGGTGGCTCCTTCTTGAAAAAATATAGCCCCTTGCAACGTTCACCCGCTCCAATCACCATCCTCGAAGTGCGGTCCTGTATCAAACAAAGCTTATCAGTGAACAATACATTACATTCCGATTCATCAACTAATTGTGACACAGAAATCAAATTGCAATGCAATCCCGGAGCATGAAGAACATTATCCAGTTGAACGTTCTTCCCTAAGCAAATAGACCCTTCTTGTAGCGCCAGCACTTGTTCTCCATTAGGCAAGCCAATTGGACAGCCTAATATGTTTCTTAAGCTAGATAAACATTCTGAATTCCCTGTCATATGTTGCGTAGCTCCAGAATCAATTATCCAAAGAGTATTTTCCTTACCAGTCATCTTCTCACTATTACTCCCTGATTTGTAAGTGTTCAGCATGTTCATAACTGCTGCCCATTGTTCATTCGTCAACGTACCAGGAGTCACAACTTCCTTTGTTTCTGTGTTTAGCTCCTCAATCGCTTAAGCAACATTAACTCGAGCACCGCTCCGTCCTCTTCCTGTCATCTTGCCTCGACCTCTGCCTCCTAACTGTCTTCCTCGACCTCTACCAACTGCTTTAAGCCGATCACCCCACCAAGCGGGATAACCTATAAGCTGAAAGCATCCCATGGAGTCATGTCCTTCTCTATTGCAATGTGTGCAGACAACCCTTTTGTCCTTTGTTCCTTCATTGGTTTGGACCATAAAACCGGCAGCTTCATTCTTGATCTCCTTTTCCTTGGAGATATTTCGAACCCTTTCCTCTTGGCACATTAACGAATATGCCTTACTAACACCGGGCAACGGTATCGAGCTCAGGATATTTGTCCTCACTGTGCTGTAGGCATTGTCTAACCCCATCAGAAATTGATGAAGTTTTTCTTCTTCTCGTTTCTTAGTTATTTCAGTTCCGATATTACACTTGCAACCTCCACATTTGCACGCAGATATCACATCGTAATTTGCCAGTTCTTCCCACAATTGTTTCAATTTGGCATAATAACTCATGAGTGACATTCCTTGTTGTTTGCAATTTGCAAGTTCTGTCTTCAACTGCTGCACTCGTGCACCATCTGTCACAGAGAAACAATCTTTGATGTCTTCCCATAAGTCCTTTGCAATTTCCATGTGCGTCAATGTGGATCGCACCGTTGGCTCGATTGTATTCATTATCCATGATACAAGCATGGAATTCACAGTCCACCAATCTTCCAACTCATCCGAGTTTTCGTCAGGCTGCGTCACAGTTCCATCAAGAAAACCAAATTTCTTCTTAGCTCTCAAAGCAGTTCGAATGGCTCTAGAACATTCATCATAATTGTCTTCTTTCAATTGCACCTGGGTTATTATATTTCCAGGATTGTCATTCGCATACAATGTGTATGGTGACAACGATTTCTTTTCTTCTCCTACCATTATTGTGTTCAAGGCTCTGATACCATGTCAAAAACATAACAGTAGGAGCATGGTTTGAGGAAATCTTTTTCCTTGATCTTTTCTTTCATATGTTGAATATATATATATATATATGCACGAGAATGTTATCTATTCCTTCCTAAACTTACTCCTACACATTAGCTAAGTCAATAAATAAGAATATCTCCAAATATCTATCTACCTAAATTACAAAGATTACAGATATCACAATCGTGAAGAGCCGTCAGGAGATACACGACCGTGTACTTTGGTCGTGTACTTGCTGTACGTTTCTGTGCACATATGCACGACCGTGTACTTTGGTCGTGCACTTGCTGCACGTTTCTGTGCCCCATATACACGACCGTGTACTTTGGTCGTGTACTTGCTGTACGTTTCTGTGCACATATGCATGACCGTGTACACGACCGTATACTTTGGCCGTGTATTTTCCTACCACATGCACGATTGATATCAATAACATCATTCTCAATAATCAACATGATTGGAATGCTCACCTGGTGTCCTCTCCTCATCATACACCTGTTGATTCGTTTGAAGGAGTGGCCGATGACTATCGCATGAATGCTTCTCACATTCATCTTGCGTTATTCAATGGCCAAGAACCTACCACTTGGATTGGGGCCATGGAATAGTATTTTCAAGTAAATTTTACACCAAATATTTGCAAAGTTCCTCTTGCTACCACTTTTATGCAAGGTCGAGCAATCTTCGTGCTCTGCATGCTTAAACATAGGGCTCAATGCCTTGATTGGCCTACGCTTGTACATGAAATTCTCCTTCACTATAATTCTCATTCAACGACCAGTCCATATGTTAGTTTGTCCACTCTTCAACAAACGGGTTCTATTGCTCAATACATTAAGTAGTTTAAAGCCCCAACCTTCGAAGCACCTGAGTTGACTAAGCTCTATTTATTTGGCTATTATCTTGATGTATTAAAAGAAGAAATTTAGGGAAAATTATAAGTAAAGAAATCAACATTTGAAATCAAATTCAAATACAAGATCGAATTTTCAAGTGGTTAAAATAAATTATAAATATTATACCAAGTATTTATTACAAAAGATTCAATTATAGTGCCATTACAGGCAATAATAGATCATCTATTTGAACCCTTTAATATATTTATAAGATAATAATGGATCTTCTATTTAAATCACTTAGCATAACCTTAATCCTCTATTTTAATCACTTGAAAGTTTAATTATTTATTTTAACTACTTAATATAATGTTAGTCCTCTATTTTAGCCACTTAAAAATTCGATTTTCTATTTAAACTTGACCCCAAATGTTAATACTCTTTGTTGTAATTTACTTGAAGAAATTTGTGTCTAAGTTCAAACACTTAAGCCTTTGTCATTAACTCAAGCTGTGGAGCTATCTATGAGTATTGAATGTGAATTCTAGTGTGGTGAAGTGGTTGGTGTTGGCTATTCTTCTGGTTTTTCTATTTTTGGTCGTGTGGATTCTGTTGTACATCGACTAACTCAATCACATTCTGTTGCTCAACCCATCCATGGTACTTCAGCCCTGTCTCCTTCTCCTTTTATATCTTCTCGTTATAGCCGTCTTTCTGGTGTGGCTTCTCGACCTTCTTTGTCAAGTACTTCCTTTATACATCCTGCTGTATCTTCCTCCAATTAGTCTAGTATAGGTGATTCGATGAATACTAAGGGTTCTCCTGTTTTCCATGGGTCTAGAGGGCAGCGCTAAATGTTCTGTGTTGAATTTTTATATTAAAAAATAATAAGAATAAGGGACTTTGTTTTAGATGTGATCAACCATGCAATGCTCAACGTAAGTGTCCTAATAAATCCTTGAGACGTATAGTGATGGAGGAAGATTGTGAGGATTAGGAGGAGGATTGGGTGGATGTTACACCAGCAGCCTTAAAGAAAGTTGATTCCGAACATACTAATATTCAACTTGTGGATTCTCCTTTTGCATTAAATTTGTTATCACTTTATGGATTTGATGGACCACAAACTACGAAATTTCGAGATCAACTTAATTCATTTCCTGTTATTGTGATTATCGATAGTGGTGCTATTTCTAAGGACTTTGTTGAACGAATGCAACTCACTGTTCATGTTACATGTCCTTTTTCAGTTTCTTTGGGCAATAGGAAAATTATTAAGTCCACGAGTAAGTGTTATGACTTAAAGTTGTGTGTGGGAAAGGTCACATTTACCATTTCTTGTTATGTGTTGAAACTTGGTGGAGTAGATGTCATTTTGGGTATTCAATGGCTGCATACATTAGGAGAAGTTGAAGTGGATTAAGGTGCTATGATCATGAATATTTCTTTTTAAGGATGGCGAATTTGTATTGCTTGAGGATCCTACCTTGTTTAAATCTCCTATTTTAATGAAATCTTTATCTAAGTTGAATGATGTAGAGTATCAGAGTTTGCTTTGTCCAATTGAATGGTCGAAGGTTGCAGATGGTGGTGGCTGTATTGGAGAGCCGCTAGTGTTTCCTAGCATTTCTTTAGAGTTACAGTACCTGGATAATTGTTGGAAACAGCAAGGTTGTGATCCGATAGATCCAAGGATTGAGTAGTTATTGGAAGAATTTTCTAATATATTTTGGGATAATATTGGTTTAACTCCTTCAAGGCCAATGGATCATCGTATTCTGCTTAAAGAGAGGTAAGAATCTATAAATATTTATCCATATCACTATGCTCAAGTTCAAAAGATAAAAATTGAGAACTTGGCAATTAAAATGCTTGAAGCTAGGGTTATTCGACCAGTACAAGCTCATTCTCAAGTCTGATGCTTCTTGTTAAGAAAAAAGATGGCTATTGGCACTTTTGTATAGATTATAAAGCCTTAAATAAGGCAACAGTGCTTGACAAGTACCCTATTCCAATTATAAATGAGTTACTTGATGAGCTATATGAAGCTACAATATTTACTAAGATTGATTTGAAAGCAAGTTACCACTAAATTCAAGTAGCCTTTTGGGCTTACAAATGCGCTTACAACTTTTCAAATGGTAATAAAATATTTGTTTTGACCGTACCTACAAGTCTTTGTATTCGTATTCTTTGATGATATATCGATATATAGTGTCGATATGGTTACTCATGTTTCACACTTGCAATTGGTTTTTGACTTATTGAGAAAAGCACAATTTTCAGCCAACAAAAAGAAATGTACATTTAGCCAATGTAATTTGGAGTATTTAGGACATGTGATTTCGGTGAATAAGGTGGGTGTGGATCCAACTAAAGTGAAGGCTGTTTTAGATTAGCCTACTCCAATTTTGATGAAAAGCTTGCATGGTTTTTTAGGTCTATTAGGTTACTAATGCAAATTTATAAAAGATTATGGAAAAATGGCACATCCACTTACTCAATTATTAATGAAGAAACGTTTTGAATGGAATGTTGAAGCTAGAGAAACTTTTTGGCAACTTTAGCAAGCTCTTCACAAGCCCTTGTTCTTGGTATGCCCAATTTTAGTCATCCATTTGTTGTTAAATGTGATGCATCAGGTCATGGTTTAGGTGCAATTTTACAAGAAGATGGTTGCCCTATCGCTTTTTATAGCAAGGCCCTTTCTAATAAGACCTTAAATAAATCAACACACGAAAAGGAAATAATGGCTTTAGTGTTAAGGATTAATCATCAGTCAGCACCCTTATCTTCTTGGTTGGAAGTTTATTTTTAAGGATGATCATAAGTCCTTGAAATATCAGTTGAAATAAAGGATTACTACTCTTACTTAACAAAATTGGCTTTATAAATTTTCAAGACATGATTTTGGTATTAAATATTGTAGGGGGTTTGATAATAAAGTAGTTGATACACTTTCACAACAATTTGATGAAGTATCATTGGATAAGTGTAATGCTAAGAGAATCAATATATCCGATGTTAAGGTTGAAGAATCAATACTAAACTCAATTGATGCCAGCATTACATCACTAGCTACTTTACTACCTTCAACAAACTCTTCTTTTGCTACTAATGAATTTTTGGATATTAGTGAATTCAGTGGAATATCCAGTCTAATTTGGACTGATTTGCATGAAATTCAACAAGCAGTAATGGTATATTCTATTCTTTCTGCTAAAGTGGAATTGTTATGTCAAGGGAATCCTACTTGTGATGGTTTTTGATCGGTCAATGATATCCTTTGCTACCATGATAGATTGGTCATTCCAAAGAATTCTCATTGGGTGATTTTATTTTTACATGAATTCCATAGTTATCCTACGAATGGGCATGTTGGGTTCTGGAAGACTTATCAAAGATTAGCTACAAATCTGTATTGGATAGGACTCAAGAAAGATGTGGAGCAATTTGTGGCTAATTGTGCAATTTGTCAATGTAATAAGTATCAAACACTTTTCTCCTACTAGCTTATTAAATCCATTGCCTATTTTTAAGGCAATTTAGGAAGATATTTCTATGGATTCCTTAAATCTAAAGGATTTGATACTTCTTCTTTTTTTTGTAGTGGATCGGCTTTCCAAATATGGCCATTTCTTATTACTAAAGCATCTTTATTCCTATACAATAGTGAGTGATCAAGATCTTGTGTTTGTTAGCACATTTAGGTGTCATTTCTTTCAATCTCAAGGCACTAAACTACATTTTAGTACTTCATATCATCTAAAAACAAATGAGAAAATGAAGGTTTTAAATCGATGCTTCGAATTTTATGTATAGTGTTTTTGTAGTGACCAACCTAAAAATTGGTCTTGTGGCTTTCTTAGGTTAAAAATTCTTACAATACTTTATATCATCCATTAGCCAAGTTTACTCCTTTTGAGATATACTATGGGCAGCCTCCTCCATCTATTCCCTCTTTTGTGGGTAGGGAAATTGCGAGCCTTACTGTTTTATCAACTTTAAAGGAAAGGAATCTAATTTAGTAAAGGCTTAGCTTACCGATTGTGTGCAAGTTGATAAACATAGACGACATGTGGAGCTTAATGTAGGTAATTGGGTATTTTTGCAATTTAAAGCAACCTTGAAAAACCATAAAGATGCTAAGGTTTGTAACAATTTATCGCTAAAGTTTTATAGGCCCTATCAAATTCTTGAATGAGTACGCAATATAGCATATAAGTTACAACTTCCTTCGGGGAGCAAGGCACATCCAATCTTTCATGTTTCTTTACTTAAGAAGTCTTCAAGCACATTTCCTACTTCAAACGAACTGCTTGCTGACTTCATGTGGTTGAAGATAACTACGAGTAGTA
Source organism: Laguncularia racemosa (assembly GCA_037954665.1). Taxonomy (NCBI): domain Eukaryota; kingdom Viridiplantae; phylum Streptophyta; class Magnoliopsida; order Myrtales; family Combretaceae; genus Laguncularia; species Laguncularia racemosa. The sequence goes on along the minus strand of JBBMOL010000033.1, from coordinate 2,972,321 downwards.
ACCTTTTAGGTTATCAATTTTTAGTTGATAATGGAGAAGAAACACCTTGAGTGTTGTGCAATGGTCAAGTCAATCTACATCGAAAGCTACTTAGGTTGATAAGTCATCTTTTCAACTTCAATTTCCTACATTTTTCCTTGAGGACAAGGACTGTCTTTTAGGGGGTGCCATTAGGATCCCACAATTGGCTCATCATATTCATTATATGCAAAGGAATAAGGGGTAGTTTAATTAGTTGTCTATGGGGTGTTATTAGTATTGTGTACATAATAATATGTGTATGTAGCATGCTCTTGTATTGTAGAGTATTGCATGTGTGTTGTGACTATGCTATTATATTGTGAAAGAATATTGTATGTGTGTTGTGTTGTGTTGTTGTATTGGTAAGTAGACACGCGTGATTAGAGTGTGGGTTAGTTACAAAAAAGGAGTAGTATAATTAGTGGAAGTCATATCAAGAAGGAGAGTTAGATATTTTTTCACAATTTAGTCAAGATGGTTAAAGAGCAATAGCTCTTAGAGTATTCCTTCTAAAGCTTTGTGCTAAGGCACACTTTCCCTTTCTTCTAGAAATTTTGTGAACCTGTGCTTATCACACTCAGTCAATAACCCTGCCTCTTAAGCAACTACCTAGCTCCTATACCCTTAGTCAACTAACCCTACTTGTTAGGTCAACTAAGTAACCATTTAGTCACCCTTAGTGAACCTAACAAGCTTTAGATAATGTGTCTAAATGGAAAATTAAGTTTCTAACTTTTTAGTATACCTAAGTATTGCCCTGTGTTATTTGGATTTAAGTGATGAATATAAATTTGACATTATAAAGACCACAAGCAGATTCCAAGTACCTAATTGTTGTTGTATGTTGTCTACGTAATAGGGTAGTTTAAACCTCATTGAAAAATAAATATCCAACTCAGATGTTACATGCATTGTTTGGGCATGGCAATCCTGACGTACTGGTGCTAGCCATTTATGAGGGGATAGGCGCTCTAGACACCTAGATTGATTGGTTAGATTAGGCACGTACGTTATCACGGTGATGATTTGGATCATAGATGTAAGGGAAATATAGATGATACATTAAGCAAGATTGAAGTTACACTGCGGCTAATGTACAAAATGGACACTAATTAGAACGCCACAGATGGATTTTACTCCTAATGTTTTGATATGGATGGTAATCTCAGTATAAGATGCCTAGAGGCAGCAACAAGAAATAAGAGCTCTATAGCATTTGTCAAAAGACAAGTACTACAAGCACATGTGTATTATTCGTTGCAAGTGTAAACCTACAATTCTACTGTCTGAAAAGTGGAACTCCAACCAATGAAAATCACGATTATCAGGGTGGCTGTTTGAGCCACCTAAATACACGTGTCAATGTGTTTATTGCATTAGTAATATAGGCTCGTTTATTGTGCGGCGTATGAAACTGTACGACTTACCCAACTGAGTTTTAATTTGACTTGATTACTCAAATAGGAGCATAGTACTTGAAGACAAGTAAATAAACCTTGTATTGACCTAAAAGAAAGTGGTAAAACGAACCCAAAACGACTTAAATAGAACCTTTACAACATAGGATAATTAAATTTCTAGAACATCCAATATACAGTACCAATAATTTAACACGAATTAGAGAGAACCTGTCAGCTTTATTTTAGGTCAATACAAGGCTCTGAGGTACGAGGGATATGCGTCAGAATTGAAGTAACTGAGGACTTGAAGAAAAGAATAAAGATATTAGTGTACATTACTCCATATATACATTCTACAGTTCGACCAAAAAAATAATTGGAACCAACCAAACAGGAAGCTTACATAAATCTCTCTCTCTCTCTCTCTCTCTTATATTTGTACAACTGTTCTTTTTTTACTTTTCTAAAGACTAAATCACTCCCGTCTCTCCTCTTTCAAAATTACATTACAAAAGAGGGCAGACGCAAGAAAAAAAAAAAAACAAAAAGCAAAAAAGAAGGATATTGTGTTAGCAAAATAGGTTGCTTGTTAAATTGTCATCATGATTGCCAGAACAAATCAAAATCACTACTGTACAGCGACCGATCTTGAATCTCCAGATTAGCAACGTGCCAATTTACAAGTTGAGACTGGAATACTTTACAAAGGACTAGTCCAGCAGGAAAAATCCACCATTCACTCTCATCTCTGAACACGTTATTAAGATACTAACATTAAGCTGGAAATAAAAGACGTTTAATTTAATCACAAAGATTAACTCAAAATGAACCCAGCATTGCTTACATGCTAATATTCCATGGCTGAAAGTATGGGAGCTTTTTGCTTGCTGACTGCGCGCCATAGTGAACATAGCCACACAGAAATGCAACCGCCTGGCAGTCGGAAAATTAAACCATTAAAAAATACAGACCCAAACAATGCACTTGCACTGTACTGGAGCTTCTACATGATATTAAGAAGAAAAAACAACTTTCCAAGTTGAAAGTCAATCAGAGAGATGGATCAACCACTCAATTATTCCAAACCAATTGGTCTCTGTTGTCATTCAATGCAGTTTGAGAATAGAAGCATCAACTTACAACGTTGACCAAGGAAGTAATGTTCCATAATGCATATACACGTGCCAGGCCTGCAGAGCGCCTAGGCCCATGGCTGAACAAAGCATTGATCCCAGCAGGAAAAGGAAGAAGAACACCAAGAGGCAGTATGAATAGAACAAGGAAAACATCCGTCAAGGAAATTGAATATAGCTGAAGCAGAGTTAGCAGCACTAAGCTAAAATCTGCTAGTAACATCATTGAGATGACTAAACCAACAAGATCCTGCACAAGATTCCAAAGAGAAGCAACTATTAGATGGACAGAGAACAATGAAAAAACAGCAGCCTAAGGCTTCTCCAAAACCACTGCCTCACAAATGAGGAGTTCCAATGGAAAAGGGACTGCTACATGTGTATGACAGCAAGCATTCATTAATAAAAAAGAAAAGGAAGGAACGAAATTACAATGAACAGCATACCTGGTGACCAACAGGTTTTGTGTTATGAACTATAAAAGAGAGAAAAGAAAATGGGTGTGTCTTTTCTTCAAGCATTTGCAAGTTATTGATATTCAATATGCCCCCAAAATTTCTCTTTCGTTTAACACAAGTTTCGTTGCTTCTCTGGGGCTGACTCAACAGCCTCTCCCCCAAATTGGATGGAGACTTTTCCTTGTAGGGGGTCTTCATACTGAAAGTAATATTGAACGAAGTGTGAATATACTCATCACAATGATATAACCCCACTTCGATAATAAAAGCATCATTTACATGAAATTTTCCAGCAAAGGGCAATAAATCATTTGTTGCCGTGCATATCAACTAAGAAATGTGCTCTTTATTTAAATAAAGGATCAATAATGAAATGACACATCATTGCATGCACAACCACAAACAAGTTTCAAGAGAAGAAGAATCAATCAATCCCTGAAATATAAACTTTGCTTTCTAGTGTTCCTTTAATAACAGATGGGCATAGTCATAACTGGACCAGTATCCCCAGGCAAAAAAGTCACCCTGCAAAACCCATATACCAAAGTAACTCCAGCTTACACTCTATAGAAAACTTTCAAAAGTGCTCTTGGTGGGATCTGAACTTAGCTCAACTTGCTTTTTGTCCTCACAAAAACATCTATTTCATTTAAGTTTCAATTCCAATATATGAGGGTGCCAGATAATATCTCCACGAATTTTTAATTTCCATATCATGAGTACACAAGAGCAAGGAAATGCCAAAATAAAATAAATCACTTCCTTAAGTATTGTACAGAACAACAATAGGAAGGTGCCAACAAACTTGAACTTTTTTTATTTTTTTTTGGTTTCAAATCTGGGGGACTAACCCTTAGATTCACTGAAACGAAAACCCATGAGGATGTTACAGAATCATAAAGAAAGGAAGGGGCTACAGAAATCATACCGTGGTTGCTGGTCTGCAGGCACAGTTCCATCAACCCTCTCAAGTGACATGGAATTGGCATCCTCTTCAATAGCGTAGACCAAAAGTCCATATTGACAATAACCACAAGCTGTAGCCTGAAACCAGGCAAGATCAACACGTACACCATGAATTCTCAGAGCCGGATTAGCATGAGTTTCCAGCCACCTAAGAACAGGTCTAAACGTTGCCCTTAGTCGTCCGCGACGAACTAACCGTAATTGTGCATTTAAACCGGCCACTAATCTATACCAGATGGTAGGTGGGACTACCTGCATGCCAAAATTTTAATGAAATGACAAGCAAAGACCACGAAACAACTAAAGACACACCTTTTACCATCTTATTATGAAACAAACCTGGCTTATCAGGCTGGTGAGAATAGTATCATTTTGAAGAGAAAAGGGAGCCATATAACTTCCATCACCTCCGAAAATTAGAGACATTGGAAACCTTTGATAAAGCCGGGGAGGAAGATCACTTCTCTTTTCATCCCCACCAAGGAAGAAGTCAACATACGCTAGCATTAAATCAGAAGTAGCAGCAACCTATGTTTGAAAAAGACATCAGTTAGAAAATTCTGGACAAAAGTCCACAAACTGCAGCATTATCCACATGTGCATATTGAGTTTATTGTTCAACTAAAGATAAACAGCATGTCATATAAAACAATCAATATTTTCCAGACAATCTTTAGAGAAGACATAACCCCAATTTCTATCCAAAAAAAAAGAATGAATTTATTTCCCCAATACAAAATAATAAGAAAAAAACGCACTCCTGAAACCAAATATTGGAGAGCTGAACTACATTGAAGGCAATCTTCTACAACTGCCATATTAAGCTAAAGATAAATGTTCATGACAGCATTTCCATCTGCCTCCAGCTTTCTGCATCTTATCATTATTATTAACTTATTTCATTAGTAAAAATAAAAGATTTCATAGAAAAGAAGCATGAGATAATTCAGCATTCAGAAAAGCTGATTAAAAAGAAAAAGACCATGTCAAATGCATCTTTAACTTAGTTCCATTCAATTTTATCAGTAGAAACGTTAAGCTATTATGCCTTCTCCGAGTCATGTCTAGAATTAACCTTTGAGACTCATAAAATATCTGGATTGTCCCATTCTTTCAAATAAATTGTTAGATGCCATACACAGACCCAAATAAAAAAGCTATTCACCAGACCTTAGTGTATTTACTTGGCAGACAGTGGCACCGGTTGAAAGTGCATCATGTGAAAAGTAAAGGATGAAACAAGAAACCAGTTTATACATGTGACCATCCATCCATATAAAGATGATGCTCCAGAGAACTAACTAATAACAGGTTAACCAAATCCCCAAGCCCTCACCTTTATCCCTTCATAAAGAGCTCGCGAGCGACAAGAACGTAGACAAGCATGGTCATACTCTGAGCGAACAAATTCACGCAGACGTTGCAACTTCAGTCTCCTACGCCATTGCTGCCATGACCATGCCAAGGGATAGACAAGAATACAAAAAATGCTATAGATGGCTCCTTCCCACCATTGATAAGCAGCTATAGCATTAATCTCATCAACGAATGTATTAAAAGCACCTTCATATCTGCCACATCAAGCAACATAGAGTTGAAGTTTAAAAGCAGAATATCATAAGATAAATAAGAATGTATGAACAATAAGAAACAGAAAGCAGGATGCATTAAGCATACACTATCTCTTTTATTTGTTCAGGAGGAGTGTGAGGAAGATGCCAAGGTTCACTGAAAGTATTCGGACCCATAAAATACATCCTATGGACATGGCTCTGGGACTCCTCTGCTCTATTTGTTTCCAAAACCTAATCATGTGGAAAGGTTGCCTTAAGTATCAAGAAAGTGTAACTTAAAAATCCATCACAAGAAATTTAACCTACCTCATTCAAAGACTCCAAGAATGGAAAAGAGTGGTCGATTTGGGATCCACGTTGTGTTGGAGTAGGGCCTGGTAAATCATCCACCCCAACAAATCTCATTCTTGCTACACTAAGCACTAGCGCTAACAAGATCAAGAGACCCACAAGAAGAAGACCAAATAGCCAAGGTCCACCAAATGTGTAAATTAGCTCTTCAAGAGCTGTATAACAGTGAGGCATATGATATCTCTCTGATATGCACTTGTATGGACAAGGAGTCTCTGCAACACCACCTGAAAACAAAAAAGTCCTTGGAAATTTTAACACCCCCCCCCCGGTGTATCTCACATACAGCATAAATCAAAACAATGGCTAATACCCTCGTAACAAAGGAACTCACCTCTTACAGCAATATAAACAGCACGGCTAGGAAGCTCATTAGCAGGGCAATGTCGGCAAAGGGCTCTATCTGACCCACTTAAATTTTTATATGTGCCCGCTGGACATTCCTGAAGAAACAATAATAACATGGTGATAATTGCATGAAACAATCTGGGATATACTTCACAAGATAATAATTTGTTGAAGAACATATAAGTGAAGTGAAATGATTCTACCTTGCAAAATATCCCAAAAAGCCCTTTTGGGCAAGCTTTCCCTGTCAATGTACCATTTTCTCCAGAATGGCCTTTGTCCATACCCAGTCCTCCCCTATAAGGATTTTAAAGGGGAAAACAAAAATTATGCAAAGCAAAATGAGGTTGCAAGAAAAAAGCAAAACTATGCCAGACATCAGGGGAAGATTTTATTCAACTGTAATGAAACTAAGATGCCTACTATAATATCCTCTTGAAGGGTCCTTGGATTTCGTGATGGGCAAGCTTTTGTTCCTTTGTAGAACTACATTGAGGTTGCCAACCATAATGCTTAAGCAGGTTTCTCCCAGATTTAACAACTCGCCACACCATCACCAAGTATGCCTTTACCTCTAGTTCCTTCCTAAATGATTATTATGCTATCAAATGAACAGCAATACTAAAATGGAAATTTTTTTTCCACATATTATGAGATGTGGGGCATCATTCTAATCTGAATTTATTATATATTCTTTTGGGGGTAATTAATTCACAGAATAACTGGTGTAATATCCATTCCCCCACCACCCCCAAATTAGTTGAGGCAAACTCTCAGTCTCACCAGGTGAATGGATTGAGGAGAGCTTATTCCTTATCACCGGGGTGGTGGGGGGGCAGGGGCGGGGGCGTGGTTGGGGAAGGAGAGAGAAGGAGGATGGAAGGGAAGGGGGGAGAGGGGGAGGAGAGAGAGGAGTGGGGTGGGGGTGGGGGATGGGGGCGGTGAAGGTGAAGGTGAACCACCAAACAAACTGGGCCTACATCTTCTACCAATTATAAGCATAGAGCAATTTTAGAAAAATAGGTGAATAGATAACATAAAGAGATCAAGAGAATAATAAAACAGAAATACCCAATATCAATGTTGCCATCCACTCTTGCAATGGGCTGGTAAACATCGCCTGTAGGTATATCCGACCAATGAAAGTGAATCCTCCCACCACCACCTCCGCCACCACCATGAGGACTTCCATTGCCACCCATACTAGAAATAACAGCTGAATCTCCAAGAACCAGTACACGTAAGAACATTAATATCGTACCACCAGAACCACCTCCTGGACCTCCATCCAGGCCGTTCATGAAGGTATACTCTTCCATTGAGATAATTCCTTGGAAGCTTTCTCCATCAGCTCTGACAGAACCCTCGATGGACAAACTGGACAAAGGATGCTCCATGGAACCCATTACTGCCTCATCAGAATACAAAAAGCACCTTATAAGCACAGCCACAGTAGCAAGAACATTATCATAGATGAACAACAAATCAACAAAACTCAGACTTATGCATTAGAAGAGTCTCATCAAATTTTTTCCTTGAGAGCAAATCCTTCTAAAAGCCAGGTTTTCTTCCATGGTGTGTCAATATGTGTGCAAAAAGAGATGATTCAAGTTCTCAAATTCAATATTGGGGACTCCCCCATTTAAATACATCAAAGTTCCCCTCATTTCTAAAATCTTACCGAAGACTGACTGCAGGGAGCTAGTAGAACATATTGCCAAGAGAATCTCTTGTTGACAAGTAAATCCCCATCCTATGTGGGGTGGATACACCAAACTAAACCTGTGTTGTTTTCCATGCAGGTCAACTAGTCTTCCACTTTTGTGATTCCTAAGAGCATTATAAAGGAGATTACTCTCAAAATGAAACAGTTAGCATGGAATGGGATTAATTAGAGGCAAATGAGAGTGAAAGTGGCTTGGGATCAGATTTGCCTTCCAAAAAAAGAAGCAGAACTTGGAAAAACTAATATTTTTGCTTGGAACATGGCTTCCCAAACAATACATATCTGTAACCTATTTGTGGACTGACCGATGGGAGGGTTCATGGCTTAGCTAAGTGCACCACCTCTTTGGTCAGAAGATTGGCATGGGAACATCATATATGTATGCTTTGATAATTGGCATCCTCTTGGTCCCCTTAATGAAAAAGGTAGCGTTCAAACAATGAATGATAGTGGTCTTCCCCTTTGCTTGTCCATGCTCCATAATGGGCAAGAATTGATGGGATTGGCCACTGGTTCCTTTTAGGATATTATCAAGGGTCCTCGTCCGCAAATCCAATGTCATAACTTACATGCTCAGGACAAGCTTGTTTGGAAGAATAAGCTGAATGTTTGTTTCTCTATCTGTACACTCTATAAAACTCTAAAAAGAGTCAAGGGTTGCCTAAGCAGAGTATTTGGTTCAAAAACAACATACCAAGGTATGGTCTTATCCTTGGTTAGCAGTACAAATAAGCTACTAACCATGGATAAGCTTACCCAATGAGGTGTCTTTTCATCAAATGTGTGTTTCTTTTGCAATAAGGAATAAGAGTCTCATGCCCACATGCTCTTCCTATGTGAATATTTCAAAGAGGCGTGGACAATCCTCCACATATACTTACATGAGATGTATACTTACATGGTTTGGCAGCCTACCTGATGATAAAGATGCTTGTATCATGCGAGGGAAATTCACCTATGGAGGGAACAAAATGAAAGAAGAGTATTACCCCAATGTGGTCTTCTAGGGTCTTCTAGCTAGACGAATTTTTGCAGTCATATTTTTCTAAGCTAGTTTAGACTGTACTTTTCATATTTTTTTTCCTGGGCATCAGAAGGTGCAGCAAGCTATAACCCTTGTAATAAGTGATACATGGTTTCCTTTATGCAAAGTCTCAATAGTTCTTCTAAGACATTCTTTACACTCTTAGCTATTCAAAAAACATTATGTATTAAAAAGCAACCAAAAGAAAAGAGAAGAAAACGGATGGAGAAATTCAGAAACTATGAGTTCTTTCAAGCTATTCATTTTCTAAATGTTGTAAAAGGGTGGACATAAAGAGCATATGTGCAATCATGCATTTGACTTGATATATAAGGTCAGTAACATTGGTACATTAGACTTAACCAAAAAAAAAAAATTAAGTTAACCAAAAAAATGTTGGTACATTAGTTGGAGGACAGAAAGAGAGGGATTCAAACCCCCAGTAAACAAAAGCCCATATAGCAGTGCAGTGCTACCATTTCAAGTAAATCCAATTCTCCTAATCTCTATGTTCAGTGCCTTTCTAACTGCAAATATGAAAGACTCTAAATAGTACTGTTCTTTAATTGACTTACCAATTGTTCCCCCACCAGCAGTGACACTGCCTGAACTATAATTTCCACTTCCACTGCCAAGTTCGCATGGCATTTCTGCACTTCCATAAGAAACCCCACCTTCCGCACAGGTGTTATTGTAGCATCCCTTTCCTCCTTTCCCACCATGTCCCGCACCACTTCCAATTCCATTGCTGAGAACTCTTCCCCTACCCACACCACCAGTGCAGCCTATAGAGAGAGAGAGAGAGAGAGAGAGATCAGAATGCTTTGAACCCAGGCTCTACATGTGCACTTTGCATTTATGTATGCAAAATATGCAAACAACCAAAAGCAATAATGAACATGAAAGAGGGAACAGAATTTCATCATGGTTCTAATGTCAAGCTTAGGACATACCCAAACCAGATGCACTTATAGTCCCAGGAGTATGGACAGTAACAGTCCTTGCTCTGTGAAAATGAACAACAGATCCTTCTATAAAGCCATCAACTATAATGTCCTCAACTCGACAGATCTGGAACCCAGAATACAGTTGTTCAATAAAACATGTGAAATGAATTTCAAATATACACATCAAATCCATAACAAACACCTGGAGTGTAAATGAGAGAGACGAGTTCACATTGCAATCTTCTGGAGGCTTAAGCAATTCCATTGGACAATCTTGTGATCCACAATGAAGCCTTGGCGTTCTAACATTACGTGTAAGAAATGCAATAAGAGCATTCTCAGAGTCTTCAGGGAACTCCATTATATGCAGATAAAGTAAATACAAACTTACATGGCATCTGTCGATGCATTTCTTGAGGGACCATGCAGAACAGATCCCGGCCCAACCTTCATTTATGAGAACAATTATCAAGCCAAAGATCAATAAAATAAAAGTCTGTATACAATGATTCCACCAGGAAAAATAAACAGAAGTGTCAGCAGTTGACTTCCACCAACTTCAACTTGCTAATTTAGGAACACCATGGTTACAGAATTCCGCTTGCTCTTTGAACATTTGTCTTATGTAGCCTAAATTGTGAAGAAGCATTCTAACACTGTATGTCAAAACAGTACTTGACTGCATCTAACTCCACTCAGCCTTCATTTTCAACTACCATTAAGGACAGTAGAGAGGTGTCTCAGCTACTTTAAGCAGCAACACTCGAGGCACTAACGATGAAAGTCTATGCTTCAAATGCAATCAACCTTATTATGCTCAACATCAATGCCTTAACAACACTTGGCTGTACAGGGTGTTGTGTATGAAAAAAAATTAGCAGAGGCAAGACTTGGAGCTCTCTCTATTAGCTTTGAATGGCTTCATTGACCCTAGTATTATTGAGTTCCTAGGTATGGAACTTACACATTTTCTTGTGATTATGATTGATAGTGGCACAAGTCATAATTTTATCTTTCAAAACATTGGTTGCAAAGCAGGGATTGATCATTGAACCTACTAGACCCTACTCAGTTAGATCCAGGGATAGACATTCATTAATGTCGAGTGGAGTGTGTAAGGGATTGGAAGTTGATTCATGAGTAATGTCTATTGAAGTAAATTTGTTTTGTATTTGCTTCGGGGGGAGTTGATTTAACAGTTGGTGTTGGTGGTTGGCACTCCTGATGAAGACAAAATAGATCGGTCTAGAACACTGATGAAAATTTTATCATTGGAAAGGGAGAAACAACTACACAGCGATCCTCCTCTTCTTAAGTCTTGTGTGACTTACCAATCAAGCTTTCTTATGTTCCTCCTGCAGATTTGCAGCCTTCATGTGCATTTGGTCATCATTTTTGTCTTCATGATGGCTCTGAAATTCCTTAACTGCTTGTTCCGTGGGAAGGTTTTCCATATGATGAGGCTATTTAAATGGATGCAACTTCCTTCCAGCTTCAGTTTCCTTAATTCAACCTTGGAGACAAGGTAAATGCTAACCAGGGGAGCATTGATGTGTTCCTAGTGTTAAGCCTCTTATTTCACATTTCTATTTTAGGAGCATAAGGGGCAGTAGATTTAGTTGTTCTTGACAGTTAGTTGGTTAGCATTGGAAGCTGCTCTCTAGAATAATCTAAAGATAGTTAGTTGCTGCCATGCTATTGACAGCTGGCTTATGTTTGCTAAAAGTCTTAGCTTTTAGTATAAATACTTCAAATGTGATAAGAGATATTCTAGAGAATTGGAATACTTACAACTTGTAAGTAGTGAGGACCTATTAGTCATGGAGCTTTCATAGCTAAAAGCGGTGTACTAAATCTTCATTTTCATCACTAAACTACCTAACTTTCTCCCTAAACACAACAAAGTCCAACCATTGGCATGATTAAAACTGTATTTTTTTCCTTTCTTGGGCGGTAACCAACTGTGGCCATTCTCATATGTGTATGAACATCCATGGCATCATTCATCAACTCATCTCTTGAAGAAAATAAAGAAATATCCCATGCATAATTCAGGGATCTCTTTCTGTACTCCATAAATCATTTCCAATTTTATGTTGAAAAACTAGTATCAATTATTAGATCAAACAGTTGTAACCAACTAGCAGGGCAAAATTCACTTACATGAATACTGTAGAATAGTGACAGGACCAGCCTTTGTGCTTCAATCCAATCCCCTGGACCTGATAAATTTAGTAACCCTTGCCCATGAATTCCCAAATTTGCATTGGAACTTATAAGAGATGCTTCCTGCCATTTAGGGATAATTTTCTTAGTTGATAGCAAGCGACAGCATTAACATAAGAGAGAACTATTGTGTATAAAATTGGAAGACATTATATACCCTCAGAACAACTAGATTACTGGCCTCAAGTAAAGATGTTGCAACAGTCACGTCTCCACCACCATCAATGAGCAATTTGGATTTCCACATTAAAAATATTTTGACAGACATGCGGAGAGCACCATAAACCTAAGGTCAAATCAAAAGAATGTTTATAGATTAAACATTACCCAGATTAGAAGGTAATATTTAACCATCTTAATAGCATGAAATGAATGAGCAGTATATGAAATGCCCCCTCTAACAAAGGGCATCAATTAACTAACAATGTTTCGAATCAAAAGGCAGCATATAGTACAATTATTGCATGCCATTCAACCATAGTAGAATTTCAAATATTCAATCAAATCATGCATCCAGCAGATCATGACACACCTTGATGATAGAGTCACTCATTAACAATTCTTCTGCCAGTAGTTCAAACTCTGATGAACCATATCGCTCTAACCCAAAACTCAGAAGTCCCTGGTTACTCATACTTATCTGTCCCTGGACCTGTTATACCATGCGAAAATCAGAGAAGTAATTTTTTTCTGCAGACCATGCACAATCTCCATGATGATGATGATGATGATGATGATAATCATAATAATAATAGAAAGCAACTACAGTTAATCTCAAATCAGAACTTGACTACAAGAAATACTTAAAACTTTCAATGACTTTACAAAATACTCCAAGATCTTAATATACTGATCATTACTGAAAAAGCAAGCCCACATACAGCTCAACAAGGAGCAAATGGCTCAACATCCAAAACAAGTGGCCTTAAAACATATGTGCCAAAATTACTTAAGAGAATAAAATTTGCAGGTGGCTTATCACAAACAAAAAAAAGTTTACAATAGCAAATGCATTGAAGGCTTTAGAGGAATGTCTCCTATCAGGACAGTCACAAACAATTTCATTTTACCATTTTGTGAATGGTACAAAGTATGCAGAAATATAGCTTGAAACATACAATTGCAGGGGAAAAAAAATCAGCCATTTTAAATATTCACACCTGAACACGGCTCCAAAGCAAAGGAACAGAAGCCTTAGCATGATTTCGAACATAAATATTTGTCCAAAGAGGTTGATTTGGGAACTCCATAAGGAGGGTATCTGAAACTGTTGACATGTTATGGTTATCAACAATAAGACTCCGTGGAACAGCATCATACAAAGTGCCTGCAGCACCAGCATTTTGTGGGCAACCAAAACTACTGCCTCCTGCAAATAGGATACAATAAAATATTAGCAAATGGAAAATGTCAGATCATTTTGAGACTAAAAATTGAAAAGGAAATCATGAGCCTCTAATGGTGAAAACAGCAAATAAGAAATCACCATGCACAAATATTCCTGGCTCATCATGCCTGCTGTAGATCTTGACAGCAATTCTTCCACCGCTGCCTCCACCATACCCATTTCCCCCACAAGCACTTATTCTGCCATTGCCTATCCTGTTTTCAGAGGAATATTGCTAAGATGAAAGAAATCAAGAAACACAAGCACGGGCCGGGGGAGGGAAAAAATAAATTCTCTTTAAAACAAGCAAACAGAAGACAAGATGAAAACAAAAAAAAAAAAGATCTTCTGGAAGGCATGGATATTAATATTTTGACTGCTATGGCAAATGAAGAAATGTCTTCACGGCATGATTTCATCTTTGTGAAGAACTTGCTAGGTATACTCTCCATTGTTAAATACAAGGGAAAAGGAGAAGAACAAAAAAAGAGAAAAAATGCAACTGATAGAAGATTTATACCTTGGTGCACATAAAACAATAGTACTCATTAAATAATGCACTTGGAAGAACCATTATCCACTACAGCAATGCATTCAATCTTTTTTTGGATAAATAGGTGAATTCATTAAACTCAAGAATGATCTGCAACTGTCATAGACGGGAAAGTTTACATTTCACAGCTACTCTAAACCAAAAGAAGAGTACAAAAAAAAACTGTGTGAGACAAAGTTAAATTCTTCTTGGTTAAGTAGTCAATGTAAGTATATATTAAGTAAAAATGTCCTCAACAACGCTATCAATCTTAACATAACTTCCTCTTGGTTAAGTGGGTGCATAAGTAAAAATAAGAGTGCTTTTCTCATCACTTGAGATCTTCCATCTATCTGAATGTGAACTGGCAGAACTTTCTCAATCCTTTCATCCACCACCAAATTGACAGAAATTTGGAGAATGAAAGGAGAAACCTCATACAGCCGCTAAGTGGTGAAACAGCTTAACATCTAGGATAGCAACTGTTATCTACTTTTAGCAATGCAGATTTCAGTCTGAAATATTATTAACCAATAAAGGGATTTTCACCTACATTTGCAATGGTACTTGCTTCAAGAAAGAAATCAGTACATTTGCTGTTTGCACACTTATGCAATCTCACAATCTTTATAAGATAGTTATTCAGCACAATTTTTTTATCATTCATCATGCGATCCTTTGCATCACTAAAAGCTCATCAAATTGACTGCAATAATTTCTCTAATACCTTTTCCAAACAATAGAATATGGATTTGTATTTGCAAGTGTGTGAAAGATCTAAATAATGTTCTATAAACTAACTCCTTTGGTTCCATTATACATACATAAAACAACATGGAAGTCAAAATTACATATAGATCACATTAAATATATCAAGACTAGCTTTACAGATTCCCATATGGAAAACCCCACACAAATGCACAAAAACACAGAAAGAAATAGATCAATTACATTTTCTGTGCCACGATGTGGATGCTCCCACCAGAACCACCGCCACCTCTGTTCCCCCCATTACCTCCATTAGCAAGAACACTCCCATTTACTTCTAGATGCTCCTTAACCACAATTCGAACCCTCCCACCTCCACCAGCTCCATATTCAACCTCCTTACTAGTACTCCCACCTCTACTCCCATAACTCCAAGGCTCCTCCAGTGATCGCCAAGAGTATGCATCTCCACCCCACACATCCTCAGGTTTTCTCCCTTTATCCTTGTCCTTTTCTGTCCAACACCCAGCTCCTCGTCCTCCATGTCCTCCCCCATACCCATCTATCCCCTGTGGTGTCCCACTTGTCTGAGGTGGTGGTGACCCAGCTAAGGCTGTCGTATTCAACACCGTGTTATTTGAAAAGCTTGTGTTTTGTGCATGTAACTCAAAAGTACCTGTCAACATGGAAACCAACAAAATTGAACACATACATTTGTCATATGCTCAACTCCGAACAGCATTTGTAGTTCCAACAACACATTAAATTCTTCGAAAAGCAGCATGTCGAGCACTAGAGTTTATTTGGCATTTACTTTTATAACTGAAGATGCCCATTAATTTTAATTTTCCAGAACATGTTGAATCCTCCATGATATCCATTCAGCATTTATAAGAAGATGACTAATTCCTGAATGCTGGTAATTTATTAAATTCATCTTGCAAGATCTGTTAGTAGAAAGTTTTACTGTACTATTTACTTAAAAACCAGAATGTAAAAGGTCCCAAGAAGTCCTAAACCTTTCTAGGTCTCATCAGTTGAATCCTAAAGCATTCAAAAAGATACACTTACGTGCTAAACTTTTTTGCCTCCATCAATTAATTACTAAACCTTTCCAGAGGTATGCTTTAAGTAGCATTGCCTTTTAAAATTTGCCAAATAAGTACAATCAGCAATTCCTTAATATTTTCCAAAATATTTTTTAGGACTGACTTTTTTGAAAAAATTTAACACTTAAGTGCATCATTAGAAAGGTTTAGGACCCAACTAATAGAAACCAAAAAGATCTAGTACTTAATTTCACCTTTGGAAAGTTTAGGATTCAAATGACAAAAAACAAAAAGGTTTAGGACTTCCCATGACTTATTCTAGAACCAAAAACTATTCATTTTGAAAATTTTATCTTCAATGTCATGATTAATGCCCACAAAGGTGCCATCAAACATGAAAAAATGGGCCTCCTAACACCATCTATGGCAATCAAAAGCCGATCTCCAATACACAAGACCCAAAATAAAGGAAATTTTCTTTCTTTTCCAAAGTGAACTTAGAATTTTCACTGCAAAGGTTCATATTTTTTTTCTGATAGCATAAATTATATTCAAATTATAATTCATTAAGACACCCTTTCTAGTATCATAGTAAGAAGTCAACAAACAGAAGTGTATTCATTCAAGCTGCGCTTCTAAAACTCATTGATCTCTAATAAACCAGTAAAAAAGCTACATCCACAAACTTTTTCCAAAACTAACTATTTTTATATCTAAAAAATTAACATATCAAGTTCTACACCATATTCTTATCTCCAATAACTCCAAATATAAGCCTTGAAAACCAGTAATTTGCTCATTAAAATGATATCTTTACTCCATATATTAATAAAATTCCTTTTGTGGTTCAACTACTTCCTTCTACATTTAACTTTCCATCTTCAAACTCTCACTCACGTTAATTTGAATTTCACGCCTCCTTGCTGTACACAAGCACAAGTATAACATTCCTTTTTCATTAAACTTACCGTATTCAAACTCTAAATTAGATGAACAAGTGTAAAAAATAACTTAATTTATTTATGAATGATGCATCAATGGAAGTAGGGCTGAATTAAACAAATACGTGTCCCGTACCTGCGAT
Source organism: Laguncularia racemosa (assembly GCA_037954665.1). Lineage (NCBI taxonomy): Eukaryota > Viridiplantae > Streptophyta > Magnoliopsida > Myrtales > Combretaceae > Laguncularia > Laguncularia racemosa. Next base: position 2,955,387 of record JBBMOL010000033.1, on the reverse strand, counting down.
AATAGATGCATTCTCGCCTAAGTTAAAATTACCACTTATATTCACAGTTATTTCACAACCAGCTCTCAAACACTGAACCTTCACCGAAGGAAGGATTAAAAAATCTCCTTTTCCTTCTATATACACATCTTCCGTGAGGTTCAAATCCGAAACTATTTCACAAGTCGTATCGAGCGTCCCGGTTCCACCGAGATCCTCGCCGCATGAAACCGAAGGTGGATGTGGCCGCGGCGGCGGTGGCGCCGGAGGCGAGTAGTCCTGGTGGAAGAGGATTAATTCGGAATCAGCGTCGGAGAATGCAGCCACGGTGGTGATGGAGGAGGAAAAGTGACAAGTTAGGGTTAGTAAAGAAAGAGAGATGGCGGTGATGAAGTGGAGGAGAGAGGGAGTGTTGAATAATCGAGCCATTCGTGAATTTTGAGGTTCATTAGGGTTTTAGGAATTTGGAGAACATGATTTTACTAAAGGAAAGTATGGGATTAAATAAAATGGAAATGTAATTTTTTTTTGAACTTCTAAAAATTCGAATTGTAACTTTTCTTTTATAAAAGTGTATACATAGTATATGTAAAGGTTGTGTATGTAAAGTTTTCTTCGTGTAGAAGGTTATGGAATTTTAGACTTAAAAAGCCCTAGAAATGGCTTCTGGCTCTGCAAAAAGAGAGAGAGAGAGAGAGAGAGAGAGAGGAGGTTACGAGTAAATTAGAAAAAGAGCCAGGTGGAGAAGATGAGCGTTCGTAAGTGGAGATACCTGTACTCATGGGGGAGTAAGATGAAAACTTCCTCACTGTAATTACGGTGTACTTCCTTTTTAATTGGTGGATGTAAAGTTTTGACCAATTGACGTAGGAAGAAGGTAGTTAGACCGGAGTGTGGTGATTCTTCTAGGTCAAAGGTGTCCACGCTAGTACACGGAGTGTCTAAAACAGCCGCCTAGCGTTATCACAAATTCCCAAACTACAAACTAATTTTAGCCATTTCAAACCACTCTTAAGCCTAGAGGTGGCTAGCCAATTGCTTGGAGCTTTTTTTTTTTTTTCTAGCTTGTTTTTTAGCTCTAACACATCTAATCTTACAAAAGGAACGATCAATAATATTTCCGAGGCAATGTTAATAAATAGCTTAAATAATAGGAGTGATCGAGTACAAAATGAGTAAAGTATGAGACTTTACCCATGGCTACCAATGTGCCCAATGACCCACTTTCTTGAGTGGCCATTATACCCACCCCAAGGCAAAGGGGATAGCTAGAACCTTTTTTTAGAATTTTTATTTTTTTAATTAAATATATATTTATTAAAAAAATAAATGATATATATAAACATATGTATATATTATTAAGTTAATTTCATATTGCACTTTGTATTACTTTTTCTAATTTTTAATTATTTTCCTTTTTTTAATTTTTCTAATTTTTATTACTTTATTTATTTTTAAAAATATTTTCTTATATTATTTATTTAATAAAAGTGCGTGGACCAATGAGAAAGTGACACTTGTCACTACTAATGAAAAAAACTAATTGTACACTAACAAATGACCCATTTATATGTTTTTTGCAAACATTGAAGATTGAAATAGGAAAAAATAAAGGTTTATGACTCAATTGGAAAAAATATCAAATATTAAGGACTAAATATATGCTTTTTCCTTATTTATTATTTTTTTAAATATATGCATAATCCCCATTGATGTTTATATCATATATTTTATATTATAAATTTGTTCATATTGTTCTTATCCCAATAATATTTGCCTTTAAATTATTACATAAACCAATAATTTTTTTTAATAAAACACGTTAGGTATTTTAGAATTCCATTAGGACATATCCATCCCTAGTTCATGACACAAAATTTAAGACTAAGGACTTACTTTTTTAGGTTCTTGAATTATGGAGAGAGTTTCTCATACCTAAAAGGTAGCTCAAGTTTTTTATTATTCTAACTTTTTTTTGACAATTATCATTTAGAAAATCTTTTTAAGGACCGAGGATGACACCTAAGAACTCTCTTAAAAACTTATAGATAAAGTGAGAAGATATTTAATAAGGAAAATTCTTAAAGTACTAATGTAATACCTAGGAATCCTAAATAGGGTACTTAGAGTTAGAAATGTCCTTGGGGCATGTTTATTGTAGGATTCATCACATCATTCCTAACATCAAACACCGGATGATTGAGATCCTTACCCATTACAATGGGTTGCTTAAATTTGCAACGGCTTATTTTTTTCCTATTTTAATGTTGTGAAATACCATGGGAAGACACCGCTTCGTGCTGTTGAAATTATGAGAAAAGCCAAATCAAAGAAAAACCAAAATTAAAGAAATTCTTCAATTTTTACCACAATTTACCCTATTCTACAAAACTCTTACTGACTTGAAAATTTAGATAGCATATGAATCCCAATAATTCTCAAAATTTGACTATGTACTTCAACTTATATTGATTCAAAATTAGGTGACTTTCTTTCTAGTATTGTCTATTCTAATAATATTGTTGGATTGATTAATAAATTTAACTTTAACTAATTATGATTTTTAATACAATAATTCAAATATTAATAATATACAAATAGAATATTTATTATTGATATTAAAATTGTCCATATAAAATATTAAAATAGTGATTTAAAAATAGTAATAGCATAAAGCCTACAAAAACTTAAAAAATTGCTAAAGAACATTTATTAATGATATAAAGATAAAGTGCAAAGTTCATATTGTTTATCATTGTAGCCCATCAATGTATTATTGTGAAAATTTTCTCTTTTTAAACTTAAAGTACTAATTTAACTGCTGTTATTATTTATTAATTCCTATGGACATAATACCACTTTTCACTGTATTGCGTTGAAATGAATTATGTATTAATAATTAACTTGATTTTGTAAAAAAAAAAAATTCTTTCCCTTTCCACATTATCGCTACAATGTGCAATACAATTCTATAATTACTTTGCATTGGTACACATTTATAATGTATAACTACAATTATGTGTTTTATGAATTTTTTATCTTAAATCATCTATTATATACACGATTTCATTTGCTAATAAATTTATTTTTGTATTGTATAGGTGAATTTTACCTTAACACATGCAATACGGATGCTGCATTTGCTATTCTTTAATCGGTAGAAAAATAAAAGTGTATACAAAATGAACTACAACCTAAAATAGAGAGAGGACGTGTACAAGGAAAATTATGTGGGAGTTAGTTATAAAATAAGAGATATAAAATTACCATGTGAATTAATTTGATTGGTTAGATAATTTTATTTTTTTAAAAAAAGAGAGACTGAGAGAAAGAGTAAAAACACTAAATAGGTGTCATTTGCTTGAATAATATAGATTGTTAGCAAATCATATTACTAAGACACCAAACACTCTTTAATGTTTTTGTTATTTTGAACTTCATTATTAATAAATCGTGTCTAACAAAAAAAAGAAATTATAATTTGATAGAAAGAAGAGGAGAAATGGGTCAGTTTGCTCCTTGTAGGCAAACCTTTTTTTTAAAAAAATAAAAAAATAGGAGTTCAACAAAAGTAATTTGCCATTTACCATTGCAGACTTTGCTTGGGCCTAACACTTGGCAATTTTGTATAGAAATCGTAATTCATCTATGTGATTTATAAATTGCATTTTTCAGCTACCATTTATAAATCACATGCTTGACATGCAACTTGTGGACATCTACCCAACGAGTCGTTTTGGCACATAAAAATCATAGCTTCAAGTTGCGATTTAGTCAAGCTTATATACTTCTTCCTCCTTATTCAATCAAACCTCATTTTTACATCTTGTGAGCTTGAGTCATGTCGTTAATGAACATTAGGTGGGTAAAGGTCATTTTTTTTAAATTTATAAATCCAATTTGTTAAATACTTGAATAACCCTATTTATGTTTATTTATCTAAAAACTTATATATTTTGCAATTAATAGTTCATTTTTACATAGGTGGTGCTCTACTTTGTTGAATAATCAATTGATAGAGGTAATATTATATACTTTTTTTTGTGTTTTTATTTTCAATTAATAGGATTAATTATATTATAATAGAAAAAGAGAGAAACAAAATAGGTAAATCAATTGCAGTCATACATGGTTACATGACTTTGGCATGCAAACCAATTAACTAGAGTTCTTTCTCCTTATATTTGTTCATCGACATATAAGCATCTTCTATAAAGAAACAAGATTAACTCAAATAAAATAAGCTTTTACTTTTTAAAAAACCTTCAAAAATATGCACTTAAATATCTATCTTCCTTATGTATTACTTGAGAGGTAAAGGATTAAGATCCTTTAGAAAAAAAAAATTGTTTGGCTAATCAAGAGATAGATGTTGTCATTATTTAAAGAACATAAAAGTAAGGTAGAGAGGTTCAAAAGTACATGGATTTTGATGGCCTGATGTGTTTTTTAGTGTTGCTATCAACTAATGGTGGAAAAGGAGAATTTTGTATAAGTTTCAATATTTGCACATGGAAATATTATGCATGGTTAAGACAAGGTATATTATGATAAGGAGCTAATTAAGAAAATTAAAGTGCAAATGGATGTGAGTTATACAAAATTGTTGAACAAGATATGCACAACCATTAGAGTTAATCCTAACTCCCATCAAGTGGAAGTGTTTCACAAGCAACCCATAGTTTTTAACTTAAGTTCTATCCAAAAACAATATTCATTTTATCCTTATTATCGGTGATGATGATGTAGAGACTCTTGTTGAATTTTCTAAAGAAGCGAGATAGTTATTCATTTTGAAGTTGTTGTCAAATTACAAGGTAGCTCTGCCTTAACTTAAGAAGAAAATCTACTTAATGAGACTCTCATACCTCCCCTTACTCCCTTGCAAAAGCAACAATCCATGTATGTTCTACTTACATTTGAATTGAATAATGAGTTTTTGAGACTTACACCTAGGATATGGACATAGATTTACCTATCGGAGATGATCTTAGGAGGGAGATTGAGGAGGTCGACCATAGTGTGTATTTTGATTTTGAAGAAAAAGCAATAAATAAAGATGATGAAATGGTGGTCATTGTAGAGATTTTAAGATCGAGACATCTGATAATCCTTTACCTCTAGTGCCACTCGAAATAGTTACTAAAGACACTATGTTGCCTAGCTCTCCCCTAATTGATCCCACTACCCTATCATTTGAGGATCTCACTCCATTCTTCAATATGGGGAATGGCAGTGATGGTTACATAATATTTGAGGAAAATGCATTATCTGTGAATGGTCTAAGTTTTGGTGATAAGTTAAAGATATGAATGCGGTTTGCCAAAAACTCTAAGTTAATATGTGTAGTGAAGTCACACCACATCAAGCATCATCACAATTTTCATGTCGATGAGTCAAATAAAATGGTATAGTCAGAGTGTGTACTGAGAGAGATAAAGGGTGTAGATAGCAACTTATGCATGCAAAAAATGTAAAAATTGCACACACGTATTTAACCCTATATTGAATCAAGACCATCCATTGTTGGAATCAAGCTTCATGGCATGGTGTTTCCTTAGTCAGGTTTGGAATGAAATCGGTGTGAAGGTTTCTACGCTTAGAGACACTATTCTTAAGACATTAAGGTATTTAGTAATGAAGCCTAGGATAGGTTTCCGTATATCACTCCGATCTAGCACCAAATATATCTTCCTTAAGATGCTCCCTTAATGTATCATTAACATGCTACATTTGTTGTCACGCAAGTTGCAACACGTTCTTGCCCAATATTGGGATGCTCTAAATCGATAGATGCCAAAGCATACATAGTATATTAGTTAATTTAATATTGCTAACTTAATGTATTTGTTGTTTATAAATATATCTTCATTTCTTGTAGATTTGTTAAATGGCATATACATATGGCATCATTGAGGCGCTTCCCCTTTCTTGCTTAGAAGGGAGTGATATTTGGCTTGCATAAGTACCTCTCATTCCCTTTCACATTGTGAAGTGGCACTATCTTGATCAGGTAATGTAGCAACTGAAGCCTACAGTAATGTGACACATCTCCTTTCCTCTACAGGATCTATCTTAAAGGGAAAACCAATGAGGATTGGAAGATGAGACATGAAATTTACATTCGCTAATGGCAAGAGTAGCAATCAAGTATCGTTCAACTTGAGTTCAATGATGCATTACTAGATACGGTAGATCTTAATTATCACCCTTAGTATCATAGTGTCACACGACAATACATTAGTTGAATTAGAGCGATGCCTGGTGCCTTAGTGAGTGTTTGAACCACACTATTATACCTCTATATTATGTGTCGTGTGCAAGTTAACATAATTTGCTTAACTTTTCATACAGTTGAATGCCTTTACCAGCATTAAGGTAGCAGACTCTTTACATGAGACACGAGCCATAATAGTTGTTGGGAGGCATCTCCTCTAAGCTATAAAGGTGTTATATTATTCCCTTTAGATTATCAAGAGTAGCATTAGGAGATGCTTCACTTTATGCCATCTAAGGGAGAGAACTACTCATGCTAGGGATCATCATCGGGTGTTAGCATTAGATTACTCTCTTAGTTCTCATGTGGATTCCCCAACTGCTCATTACTCATCAATTGCTTATTCTTCCCCATTTTATAGCACTCATATGTCCCAAGGTGGTTATGCATCCCTATTATATGGTGCTTCAACTTTCACTAGTGATTCGGTAGAGTTTTATATGCTCGATATAGACCTGCCCTTCACTACTATGGTTACTCCGCCTATTCCTCATAGGTAAAGAGATCTAAGACCATAATATATGGGAGAAGGCGTTACACAGATAGATCCCCAACACGTTTCATGAGATGAAGCCTCACTTTATGCCCAGCCCCATCAAATGTAGTAGGATTAAGTAGCTTTTCCCACATTAAGAAGACTTCTAGATGGTATTTTTGAGCCTAAATTCTGGTTTATTTTTCCTAATCCAATTTATACTAAATCCTACGCTCATTTAGTGTAAACTCTCAACTAAGATTAGGAAAAATCCTGCTTCTTCTTCTTCTTCTTTTTTTAAATAATAGAAGTCACCACTTAGTTGGGATTAGGAGAAGAAAAAAAAATCAAGTTAAAATTAATCGAACAATATTGATTCTAACTTAGCCACTAATTGTATGAGAAAATAATTTTTGAAAAATAAAAAATTTAGTGTTCAGGGGCTATTGTAAACCCCGTAAAATTTCGAAATAGGGTATAAATCGCTAGAAGAAATTTCAAAGACATTTTCAAAAATCAATAAGATATTTAACCCTATACCCAATTATTAGGTTCAATAACCCCAAAATATTCTACGAAAATCCTAAATTGATTCCTAAAACATTAAATAATATCTCAAACCTTAAAAAAAAAAATCCAAATCTTAAAATAGGAATTTAAAACTCCATATTGACCCGTAAACCCCAAATTAACAATTTAAACCCTAATTTAAATGGCAAACCCTACAATGATAAATTAAACTCCAAACTTAAACCCAAACCCAAAATAATAATAATAAATCAGAAGCCCTAAACCAATTAACAAACTCTAAGGTCATAAATAGAGAACATCAAAACTAATCTTAAGCTTAGAAAACCTAGATTTTAATTCAAACAAAACCGAAACCTTAACAATAATAATTTACCTTAAAATAATATAAAAGATCCAATAATTTAATTAAAACTAACTCTATTAATTAATCAAATTAGATAGAGTAAAGGATGGAAAACAATTATCATATAAATCCCTCTTGGTGGTGTGAGAGTGAAGGGCAAGATGGCCAAATTTCACCCATTATTAACTTGGAAAAAAGACCTAATTTGACCTTTGAAAATTCCCCTAACTAATCCTTAATTAGTTTGAATTTATTTGCCAAGGAACAAACCAAATAATAGCAACTGTTTCATCTTAGCTAGCGCCAACTTCACCATAGAACAAGAAGAGTGATATTATGTGATCTAATGATTGAAAGTACAACAAATGACACGTAGGAGTAAGGAGTATGCATTAGACTTTACTCAAATTTTGATGGGCGTAACAAAAAATAAAAAGAGACATGGTGATTTGACACAAGTCACTCTTTTATCTAACATGCAAAGCCATGGTTTAACACATACGCCTTTGACCCATGTGTAAGGATCAACCCATAAACAACCTAAATCCTCTTATAACTCCTTCGTCTATACGTGGAATTTAGTCCCTTCATCTAGAAGTTTTTCATCAAATAAACACTCTCCAAAAGCTCTTAAAGCGAAGAGGAAGCAAAAAGGGGAAGCTAAAAGCGCCATTAAGTAGCCAATAAGTGTAGGATCTTAACTCATCTTTGCAACTTTTATTTCCGTTAATATTTTCTTGTAAACCATATTAGAATAGGCCATATTATTCTGGTTTTTGTAAGTTTCATGTGTACATGTAAGTTGCATTTAGCTAATGATGTAAGTTTTAGATGTAAGCTCAAGTAAGGATGAAGAATAATATAAGGAAACCACCATGTAATGAGTTAGACGTGTATGGTTTAGAGATGCATGATGTAAATGAGATTCATGGATATTCACACACTTCTGGATGCCATCTTTTGAAGTTAAGAAATTATTTTTCTAATCTATTAGATAAGTTCCCAACCTTAGAAAACCTTAGGTGGTGATTAAGGTGCAGTAATAGTAGGAAGAAGTTGGAAAAATGCAAGGCTTGCTCCCAAGCACCAAACTGACACCTAAACTGATTTGTATTCATGATTTATAGAATTTTCAAAACACAAACATGATAAAATATCATTAGGAAAAATTTGGAAATAAAATCATAGGAGTAAATACACAAGATGACACATGTAAATTGAAAATAGGTGAAATCAAGACCACAAACAACCAACTTAGAATATTTGGACAAAAATCCCAAATTTGTAGCAGCTTTAAGACCCTCGCACATCTAAGAAAAAAGTTCCAAATAAGTCTCTAACTGGTTAGAATTAAATTTCTTGGCATATTAGATCCAACTAGGTGAAAAAGACTTCAAAATAAACCCAAACAATGCACACTGGAAACTATTCCAACCATAACATAGTTTTCTTATGCTTAAATGACTAAAGTGACTTTAGAAACAGAAAGAATACTCAAAAACCTTTAAAATGATTGTAAGTATGCAAAAAATGGGCCTAAAATAAAAAGTTATGGTCAAAACACTAGAACATAAATCGACAAAACCAATGAATTCCATAAAATCAATTGGAGTTGATGTCCAACTCGGACTTATAAAATTGTTATTTATCCTAACAGATGATATACATTTCGAGGACAAGTTACCTCTAGACTATTATGATTAGAGATAGCATATTGGGGTGAGTGATCTAATCACTATTGTTTTTGTTTATGCTTGTAATTTAATGCACACGTATGTAATTATGATATATGAAATTGGATTTATGTATAGGGGAAACTAGGAAATCTATTGTGTTGGTTTGATATGATTTGATTTGTAAATAATCTTAATTATATTTGGCTAATTGCTTACTGATTTTCTTTGCATTTAAATTTAAGAAAATGCGAGTGTTTATATCGAGTTGATTGGTCACCATATAATTAAACCTAATGCTATTCAACCTTAATAAAAGTGAATCATACATAACAAAATTCCACATGTAATAAGGTCATTGGCATCCCACAGTGATACGGAGAGGCCACATGGAGGTGTACTCCATGTGTAAACCTTGTCTCAACCTTTGGAAACTAATAGGAATTGAGAAATGCCACTCTATGATTCATACCTATTTTGGGGATTCATCACGTAAAGGTGATTGAGCTTGCAAGCCTTTTACAATCCATACCCCCATATGGGCCTAGTTATGTATATATATATATTTGACCTTACTTGAAGATAGTACAAATATATAGACTTTGTGAATGGTCTTAAAAAAGAAGTCAAGATCACTAGAGCTTAGAGCCTAGAGCTGGCATATAGTTTGTGATTTCCCAACCCAAGCAATATAAGGAGATAAATCCATGCTATATGTAGTATCCAATAGATTGTATATATTATTACAATCAGATGATTGATCACGTATTGCATATGCTTGTATAAATAACTTGCTTGCTAATTCTTTGTTGGTTCAGTCGAAGGGTTTTTTACTAAGTTGTTATAGCTTACACCCCAACAACTTCTCTTTTGTAGGTTAAGTCAAAAGCCAAGAAGGAGATAGGAATCAAGTGACGAGAACTTCAAACTCAAGTATGGAGGAACAAGTATAGTATAGAGTAATTGTTGGTCTAGACTTAAATAGGGTGACAAGAAATTGTGGAACTTAGATATTCTTTCTTTTCAAAATCTATTTTTCTTTAAACTTATCTGAACCTTAAAGTTAGGACTACCTGATTTTACAATTTGGTAAAGGATACCAATTCTTTGCGGTTCTGGTAAAGTGTGGATTACTAGTTTTCTTAGTTATTTTTATATAATAATTAGTTATATGTATTATGATTAAAAAAGATTTAATTAGAATCTTGTAACCTTTGACTTGTAAGACTGTTTTGCATCATAAGTGCATACAAGACGTGAAAACTTTTAGAAAAAACTTTCGCCCCCCCCCTCTTAAGGCATGACAGCTATCATATTAAAACACTATAGTTTTCACCTAAAACTTCCAAACTTAATTTATTTTTTGAAATACTTTAAGAAATAATGTTGTTCTATTTACAAAGGAAAAGAAAAAAATAATTATTATTGAGATCGTCCAGTAGATGCCTATATACCTACTAGTTGGGATTTGACTTATTGTAGCTTGTGTTTAGTAATCTTTTAAATTGTTATTTTTGTTTTACTTCTTTTTTTGTCTTTTTTTTTTCATTTATATATCTATTTTTTTTTACTATTATTAAAAAAATCATGAGAATGTAGAACATATATATATTAAGAAAAAAGGGACTTTGAAAATTATCTGTTTAAGAAAGATCTAAGTGAAACTTAAAAAACATTTCATTTATTATTACTATTATTTTTTTTAGTGATGGGAAAGAATATAAAAATTGAAACATCTTAAAGTTCTTTGTTTTTTTTTTTAAGAAAAAGAGAAAAAGAAAGAAAAAATATTTACCTAGAATTGGAATTAGATATAGAAGTGAGTTAAGTCTGTGTGGATTGAGCTTGGGTCGGACTTTAGGCACAAACCTAGTTACTGATTGCGTTGACAACAACAATGTGACCCCTAGCATGTGCAGCCAACTATGGCGGTTGTTTGAGACTAAGGAAGCTTCAGAGGGCTTTGTCAAAGTGAGACATGTGCAATGGGTGTGGTGGTGTTGTAGTAGGTTGAAGTGCAAGTCATTAGTTAGAGCTTAACATTGGTGGAGGTTTTAGATAGCGTTGGTTGAAGTGGCTTATAGTGACTTCAGATGATCGGGATAACTAAGTTTGAAAGCTTGAGTGATGGGAAGACTTTTGACAGTGATCTTTTACTTCGATTGAACTTAAATTGCAACAATTTCTATAAAGAGAAGAGACTGCTAAGCTATAAACCTTATGAGAAAGCTTCAAATTAGCTCGTAGAAGGGATGGTGGATGATTTGTGTTTGCTAGAAGGCTTGCTCGAACTCCTACTTATACTGTGGGAGCTTGATTGAAGAAGGAATGTGATCAACGATCATGAATTAGCAAAATTAAATATGTCAATTTGATGTTAGAATATTATGTGAATTTTATCCTGAATTTAAGATGTTTGATAATTAACAATGATTTTTTTGGTGATTATCCTTGCCAAAACTAACAATTAGAAGCTTCAGAAATTAATTTTAAGGAAAACAATGTACAAAGCTTAACTCATGCATGCTGACTTTCCTTGACTTTTTTTTTAAGGAATTTAACCACTTAATCACATGTATTTGGCTTGATTATTAAGTTAAATGCATAAAAGGCAATGTGGTGTTCGTATTTTCTCCATTGATTTGGTACAATTACAAAGAAAAAAGGGTAAAAAAAAAATAAAAATCGATTGGTATAGGGTGCATCAAGTCGGGAGTTTTATTCGGAGGTAGAAGATGCAAAAAATGCATTTTAAAAAAATATTTCACAAATTACTTAAAATAGATCCCTATTTAAAAAAATATTTTTTCACGGAGAGGCAAATGGATCCTTTTCTGGAGAGGAGAAAAATCTAGATTTAACAGAGGGTTGAAGCGTGGGAAGAACGCGCGAGCTGGGAAAGGGGCAGAGGGAAAGGAGCAATCGCATAGCGTGACCCATTAATATTTCACAAGAGAGGAAGTTTTGGAATCACCAGGTCGCGAGAGATGAGTATCACGGGTGGGGGACTTGATTACTGACTTGATCGATTGGAGTTGACCGTCATTTTCGTCGGAAAGCAAACAAAAGTATTGGACTGTAGTTTATTATAAAATAAAAGTGAGATTGACGGAAATGGACTCATTTAATAAAAGCGACACATCATGAAGACTTAGACAGCTAGCACCGCATGCAAAGTTTATCTGCCAAGGCCATGTATTTAGAGCTTGTGCTTTGTTGTGAAATGTGAATTGCTTTTGATGGAATGGGATTTTGGTATGGAAGAATTCTTTTTTTAAAAAAAAAAAAAAATTTATGCTTGCTTAAATGAAATGTTTAATCAAGTTCAAATAATGACAACATTTTTTTTTCTTCATAACTATTGCTCGAATTACCTTGATATATAATTAAATTAATATAAATATCTTCTCTGCACATAAAAATGTGTTTGATTATTTAGAAAGTTTTGATTTATCATTATAGCATTAGTGAGTGAGGAGGGATTATTTTATGAATATGTATATACTTTAAACTAAAATACACACCTGGTGTGGAACTTTAATTAACCTTTTATGATATATAATTTCGAAAGTTTTTTATTTAAAAGATGGTTCCTTTTTATTCATTTGATGCCTTTTAAATTAGTTGCAACCTTTGTAGATTTTAATATAAAACAATACAGGAAATTCTAGGGTATGATCATTCAAAAGCAACTACATGGTGCAATCACATTACATTATCTTAAATTGTAGTATATAAGGCTCATTAATAGTATAAATAAAACTATTGATAATTTCCATAAAAACTGCTAATTAACTTTATATACTGTAATTTGAGATAATATACCATGGGTAGGGCTAAGGATGCTGGGTAGGCTCGAGGGGCTAGCCTGTCTAACTCGCAATTTTTTACGAGTAGGCCAAAAAAATTTTGGCCTCCTGAAATAAAAAAAAAAAAAACTTGAAAATAGATGACAAGTGATAAACAAACAAGACAACGATCAACACTGTGCAGACAACACAACTCATAGTCATAGCAGACAAACTCACTTACACACCTACCTACCACCACAACCTCAAACTAATACACTTCACAGCCACAACAAGTAGCTTACATTCACATCACACACCACAGACTTACACACCTACCCTTCACGATCACGAGCCATGAACTCGGAACCATGACAGACCAAGAGTTTGAGACCACTAGTCCACAGACCAATCCACCTCCACCTAGATGACCTCTTCATCCTATACTTCTCTTCACTCATTATCGTTGTCATCTCGTTAGTCACTCCTCACTTGCCGTCCTTGATCTAATGATCTCCTAGCCATTCGTCAGTCACTCATCCACCACTCGTAGTCAGTCACTCCTCCTCAAGTTGCTTTTTTAAAAAAAAAAATTAATGAAGATGGGGTTTGGGGGTTCGATAGTTCGACTGTTTGGCTTTGGGGTTCGAGTTTAAGGTTTGAGGTTTGGGGGGGTTAGCCATTTGGCCATTCAATTTTAGGGTTTGGGTTTAGGATTTGGAGTTTTGGGGTTCAGCCATTCGGCCATTTGGCTTTTAGGGTTTGGGAAAGGAAGGGAAACACTTGTATTATGTATTGATTTTGATTTCTGTAATAAGTTAGTTGTTCGAAAAATTTTATTTTTGGCATAGGTACAACATTTGTAATTCTGTATTATGACATTTTCTTTTATTGATGTATTTTCATAATAGATCCTACAAGTAATGACATTACAAATACAATACAACCTATTAATGTAGATGATGTGTTTGAAGTCGATAGGCCTAATGCTAATGTGCATGTAGGATCTTCTTAATATGAAGAACTTGCAAGTAAGAAGGCTTAACTAAGTAGTTCACACGTTTAAGAAAAATTTGCAAGAATAGGTGTTGGGAAAGATGATAAAAGTATAGCCAAATGTAAAGCATGTGGGAGTGAATATGTTATTAAAGGACATAGACATGGAACTTCAACCTGACTTTACATATAGGAAAGTGTCATTCGATTCAAGTTTCTAACTATAATAATGTTGGTGATATGTTAATTGATCATACTGGTAAGTTAAGGCCAAGAAAACCAGATCCAAAAGTTGCTCGTGAGATAATGTTAATGGCTATTATGTAACATGATTCCCTATTTTCATTTGTCGAGTATAAGAGGATCACACAATTTATAAGGTTATATAATCCGAATTATAAGCTAATTTCTAGGAAAATTGCTACATCATATGTTTGGAATTTATATTTGGCTCAAAAGGATAATTTGAAATAAATTTTATAGAAAATTTAAGGGAGAGTTAGTTTGACTTTTGATGTATGGCCTAGTTCCACTAGTAAAGGATATATTTGTTTAACTAGTTATTTTGTAGATAATAAATGGAAACTTAATAATAAAGTTATTTCTTTTTTGTAAAATGCCCTCTCCACACTTAAGTTTTGAGCTATCCAAAAAAGTATTTGAGTTTTTTAAAAATTAGGGCATATATAAAAAGATATTCTCCCATATATTGAATAATGCATTTACAAATGACTGCATGCAAGATTTCTTGAAAGAGCAACTCAACTTACAAAATAATTTATTATATGACTGTGAGTTTTTTCATATTAGATGTTATGCTTATATTCTTCATTTAATTGTTAAAGAGGGGTTGACGACAAGTAGTGAAGCTTTGCATAAAATAAGGGAGAGTGTGAAGTATGTTAAGGGCTCTAAAGGTAGGATGAAACATTTTTTAGAGTGTGTTCAATAGAATGGCCGGCATTGATACCAGTGTTGGTTTACAGTTGGATGTAGCTAATAGATGAAATTTTAATTACCTTATGCTTGATAGCGCATTTAGGTATCAATGTGCTTTTTGTTGCTTTAAATTGAATGATTTTCATTACAATTATTATCCAACAATAGATAAGTGGGGAAGAGCAGAGACGAGTTTTTGAGCCCTTTTTATACTATCACCAATTTGATGTCGAGATCCTTGTATCCAACTTCAAATCTCTATTTCTTGCAAGTATGGAGAATTGAATATTTATTAAATAAAAATTTCAGTAGTGAAGATAATGTTATAAGGGAGATATGTATTAAAATGAAACAAAAGTTTGATAAATATTGGAAGGAATATAGTATTGTCCTTACACTTGAAGCAATCCTTGATCCTCGATGAAGTTTAATTTTTTTAAGTTCTACTTTAATAAAATTGATCCTCTCACCTATGGAGAGAAGTTAGCTAACATAAAGAGTAAGCTATATAAGCTAATTGGAGAATATGATAAGAGCAAAATAGATCACATATTTAGAAGTCCCCATGTTGGATCATTTTCTCAAGCACAAGACACATTTGGAGGTAGAGGTAAAAGAGTAGCAACACGAAACTTGAAAATTGGAAAAGCTTTGGGGATTGATTTTGCTACTTCAGATGTAAGTTCAATAATAACTTCATTTATTTTTTTAATGATTCTTTTTGGTATTATATATCAGTATTTAATTAGTTTTTTCCTTGATAATGTAGGAGTATTGCCTATTAGAAGTACAAAATTCTAGTAAGTTTTCTTTGGATCTTTATCTAGATGAACCAATAATGGATATGAACTTCTACTCAGAATTAGATGTATTAAAATATTGGAAGACTCAAAGGTAGAGGTATCCTGATTTGTGTATCATGGTCTCTGATATGCTTAGCATTTCAATTACCACTATAGCGTTTGAGTTAACTTTTAGTATTGGTGCCCATATGCTTAATAAGTATCACGGTTTTACGCTCTCATCAAATGTGGAAGTTTTAATTTGTACACATAATTGGTTACTAGGATTTACTTATGAAGGTGATGTTTTTTTCTTCTTTTGGTAATGCTTTTTTTTTTATCATATTCTTTCAAGCTTTTAACGTCTAATTATATGTGTGATTTGGTGAATTGTAGATGAAGAAGAAGATAGTGGGAGTGGGACTACTTCATCAAAGGGAGACTTGAATTTGGTTGTTAATAATGATGATGATTAATAGTCTGATAGATATATGAAGAAGAAGAAGTGAGGATGGGTGTTTCAATAGTTTTTATTTTCCCTTTATTATTATTTTTTTTCTTGTATAATTAGTGAAAAAGACTTTGTGATAGTTGTTACATTTGCTTGATTATCGTTTGAGGTTGTTTTGTTCTTTATCATATGAGATTTAAGATTTTTTTTTTAATTTTTACTTAGTAGTTAGTTTCATCTAATTATTATGTGTTACTGTTATATAGTCCACTAACAATAAAGCATGCCATATCAGTGCATTGTGGTATAATAAAGATTTAAATATATATGTAATCAATGCTAGTATGCCACGTTTTGTTTTAAGATTATTTGAATGGAGATGAATGAAAGTGAAATATTGAATTAATAAACCAAAAACCTTTCAACCTCTATCAAGAAAGAGTTGATGATTGGCAATACAATGTATCATCATGTAAACTTTTTGTTTATGAAATATTCTTTTGTTTTTTGGTTTTTCTAAAAAAAAAATCCATATTTTTATTAGGACTTATATATTGTAAATTTGTAATATATAATTAAAAATAATAATTTGCGTTTTTCTACAAGTTGGTGGGTCGACCCACCTAACTCGCGTTAGCTAGTGGGGCAGGTTGGGTCAATGTTTTCAGCCAGCATAAGGTGTGAGCCAATGTGGACTGACTTGGTTCAACTTGCGAGTCGATGCAAGTCAAGATAAGCCAGCTCATTTAGCTTGCATTTCCACTCCTAACCATGAGTATACAATACCCTAAAATCTCCCAAATAATACAATTCTTTGTATTCATAAAAGTTCATTCTTATGTATTTCAAAAGTTTATGACACTCTATAAATGACACATCATTGCATGTGAAATTATCCAATAACCACATAAAACTTCAATTATTATATTTTTATATATAATTAAATAATAATTACATTAAAACATATAAAATAAACATAATTAACATAGTAATTATGATAATCTTTTAAGTAAAATTTACTATTTTTACTCATATATATATTTTAAATCATCAACAGTGTATAACGTAGTTGCAACCTTTGCTGAATTTAATATAAAATAACACATTCACATTCATAAAGTTTTGCTCTTATATTTTGAAAGGTTATATAGTATAATACTTTTCAAACGAAAAATGGATAGGAAATACCTAATTGTTGCATACAACTTCAATATATCCTATATTCTATATGATTAAACAACAGTATTAGATCATATAAACATATATTATTAACAAATGAATTATAACAATTTTTAAAGTGAAATTTATTACTTTTACTCATATATATATATATATACATGAAATCACAAACACGTTTGATATAGTTGCAAACTATGCATAATTTAATATAAAATAGCATAATCCTTTTGCATTCATTATGCAGTTATATTTTAAAAAGTTATAATGCTTTCTAAATAAGGCATCATTATATGGAAAATTGTCATATATTCAATAGAACTTCAACATATTATATTTTTATATGATTAAATAATAAATCAACAATAATCTTTTAAGTAAAATTTGTTACTTTTTGTTTTAAATCATCATTCACGTATAACATGAACTTTTATCTAATATAATTGTAGTTTGCATGTAGAATTAGAGCTGAGAATTTGAGGACGGGCCCGCACCGACCGGCTCGCCCAACTTGCAAATTTTTGCAAGGCATGCCAAAAAAATTTGGCCTATAGAATGTACGAGTTATTTTGGCCTACCCTGCTAAGCTTGCAAGTTGGGGCAAGCTAACTCGTTGTGGGTGCAGGTTAGCCTACACGGCCCGCCAAAAAAAAAAATAAAAATTTAACTAAGTTAAAAATAAAATCTAGCTTAAACTAACTTAAAAATAAGCTAACCTAATTCAATATTAGATGGATAAATGATGATGGATATTTAAAATGTTACAAAAGAAAGGATGGAACCGTAATTAATAATGGAGGATTGAGGAATATAGAAGAAAAAAGGGACTGACATTACCTTAGAGTCAAAGTAATTAAATAGTTGCAAAAAGAAAATGACACATGACAAACAAAAAATGAGTCGATAAAAACAACTTTGTAATTTTGTAAGATGAAAAAAAAAAATCATTTTATGCAAGTTAGCGGGCTAGCCTACGTTGGCCTGTTGGGAGGGTTGGGCCAGCTTCTTCAGCCCACCTAATGTGCAGGCCATCGTGGGTGCAGCCTGCTTCGACCTACGAGCCAGTGTAGGTCAGGGTAGGCCAACCTGTTTGGCCCACATTCTCACCCCTATGTAGAACATGGTTGTAAACACCCAATTTTTGCCCCTTAATCATTAATAATGTTCAATTTTCAATTTTTTTTCATTTTTTCTTCTATTTAGCATAAATAAAGGAAAATAAAATAAATAGGAAAAATATCATAATTTTGGAAAATAATAATAAAAGGGGTTAAATAATTTTTACAATATTTTAGAATTTCAAAATAACATAAAATTAATAAAAATTGCATTGCATATATGCAATTTGCAAAAAAAAAATAAATAAATTGAGAATTGGGCTAGCCCAGCTGGTCCGAACCATGGCCTTGTGCACCCGTGCGTGCGCGTGTGGGGGGGGGGGGGGGGGGGGGGGTGCAAAGTTAGGGGATTAAATCGCAGGGTAGGCAAATCCGCGTTTTGCAATTTTTTTCATTTACTCAGGATACGTGGCAGTATCTAATTGGATGGAGGGAGCGTACACGCCAGGGCGTGTGGTTGTCTTCAACCTTCGTCCGAAATGTTTGTCGGACACAGAAAATTGAAATTCGGCCATTTTGATGCAATTTTTTTACACAAATTCACTAAATCTTTAACCGAAATAAGATAAACATTATCCAATTAGAATCAAATCGTAACAAAATCAAAGATTTACATAAATCAAAGCAAATCGGAGATGTGTTTCAATCGAAGATTTGATTTATGCTAATCGGAGGAATTTGAGCTTATCCAGCTCGATTTTTGGTTCCTATAAATAGAGCATGACGTAGGGAAGTAAAGGCATCGATCATAAGAGAGAAAAAAGAGGAAAAATACATAGGTTTTGAAGCTCGCCAAAATTCCCATACCGCGACCGCCGATCAAGCATCGAACTACCATTTAGAGGTGATTTTGAAGAAAACCATTACCACAATTGGGTTCTTTGTCATTAGAAGCTTTGAAAACCCCCCCTAATCAACGGAAAGGGACACTGCAACGCCGCAGACAAGGACCTCTGATCGCCGCGCGATTTGACTAGATTCCACCCGATCTGACTCGACTTGACCAACCTGATCTGACCCGCATCCAAGTAAGTCAATTTTTCAATTTTTTTATTTATCCTTATTTATTTATTTTATTTTGTTTAGGAATTTATTTTATTAGAAATTTATAATCCTAAAAATAAAATAAAAAATGCTAAGGTTTTAATTAGTTTTTTTTAGAATAGATATGTTTAGTTTAATATAAAATAATAAATAAATAAATATAAATAAATAAATAAATAAAAATTTTAAAATTAAATAATTAGTTGGGATAATAACATGAATTAATAATAGATTGTTTTATCACTTAGAAAAATCATTTTTCAAAATAAATCCAAAATTGTTTTTTTTTTAAATTAAATTTTTAGAAAATAAAATAATAAAGCTTAGGCTTAGATTTTTTCCAAAACCTTGAAAATGATAATGAATGTAAACCAGACATATTTTCACAATTAAAACTTAAACTAATCCACTAAAGTTTTTTCATGAAAAGCGAACTACGACTTATTTGATCTTGAATAGCAAGTACGTAGGCACTCTTATGGGGTAACTCTAAAAAGAAATAAAAAATCATTTTCTAAATTAGTATGAGTTGTTTTAATATCTTTTTTTTTAATATGTATCAAAAATAAAAAAAATATAATAAAAATAAAAATAAAAAAATAAAAAAGGAAAAGATATCAGAATATGGTACAAGTTTTAGAAGGATTAGGTGGTAACTTTAGGGTTTTAATAGGTTAGCCTTCGAGTTGAGAATTTCTGGTTTTCCTTTCTTCTTTTTCATTTATGAAAATAAAAAGAGGAGATTTCGTCGACTAGTTATCTAAATTATAATTAATTCGCTCAATTAGTTCTAATTCAATAATTTTTCCTAACTTCAGTTAGGTGGCAACTCTAAATAAATAATGAAATTTCTAATTCAAGTTGAGGATTTATATTGGATGAGTATGTAATCTAATGTAAATCGGATTATAAACATAAATGAAAAATTAAAAATTAGACTCGACAATGGTTAACCACATTAGGAAGAGATGTTCGTAACATGCAACAATTGCAACTTTTTTTATTTCACAATTATGAAACTAATTTATGATGATGGAACTATTTTTATATCAACTAATAAAAACTAGAAATCCAATAGTAATAATAAGTTTATTTATTTATCACAACTGTACAATTTTACTTGATTTGATGAAATCGTGGCATAGTCTATAAAAAGTTGACATCAGTGATAGTGATAATTTTGATGACACACCACAATGAAATAGCTTTAATATAGATTTAAAATACTTTACCACAATTGATAATAAGCTTGTATCGATTATGATTCCAATTATTTACCTCAACGAAACAACTTTATGATATGTTTGATACACTTTTATCACAATCAATATAAAGTTGGTAAAAGATATATTTGCTATGAGTTATCATAACGAAATGATTTTTACTAGATTTTATGTATTTATACCAAAATTGGGGGGTGGGTGGGTTGACAATTGGTTATATCTATAATTTGTAAAGATATAACCATTTAGTTGACTACAATTTCAACTAGCTGAGCTAAAAAACTAAAATTGGTTGATCGAATTTGACATGTAGCTAGCTGAGCTAAAAAACTAGGTCGTTTGGCATCAGTTGATTGAGATGCTTTTTTATTTTCCATTGCTTCGATGTCTGTAGTTTTTTCCTAATGTAAACTATGGAATTTAATCTTTGATCTTATAAGGTATTTTTATAAATTGACTAACTAAGATTATTTATCTTATTCATGCTTCTTAGATTCTAATTATCACTTAGGTTTTTTAATCTGATTTTACAAACAGCCTATTGCTTTTGTTAAATTCATTCATCTTACCTAAAATTTAGAGATTCCTAATCTTGAATTAGGGTTAAAGTTCTTCAACTAATTAAATTCAAGTAATTCATTCAACTAATTTAATGGAACTGCTTTCATTTCTATGATTCAAACTTTTTATTCTTTAATTCTATTAGATTAAATTTAGATTAAGTCTCCTAAATCTTAGCTATCATAATTTGAATTTCTAAGTTATTTGATGTGTTGTAATTTTTATATCATATTTTTTAAATTAAACTAAATTAAGATCCTAGGGCTTTAGATTAAGAGTCTAAGATTTGTAATCTAAATTACTAGAAACTTCTAATTTCTAAAAGTTAATCTTGAATTAAGATTAAATCTTTCAAGTTTGGAAATTTATTTGTTATGTGCAATCTTACTACAACATGCATTTTTTTTACTAGACTGAGTTGTAAGAAAGATTTTAAAACTTTTATTTATTGTGTTTAGAATGAGATTGGTGTGATCACATTTTTTAGTTTTCCTTTTTAATGTTTTTATTTTCTTCTTTTATATTAAGTGAGATTGGGGGCAAGTAAGTATAGGGCAGATAGAGTATAAAACCTTATCCGTATCCTATTTTGTATCCAAATTTTGGAACTTAAACTTATCCTATAGTATCATGGAATTATCTTGAAACTTGTATCTTGTAAAACCTATAGGGTATGGAACTTGTAAATTTTTTCTTTCTTTTTATAAATTTCAAGTTCAAATGATATTAAAAAGACAATTTATATGTGATATTATAAGTTTTTTATATGTAAAACCTATGAAACATATAGTAATATGTGATATCACTACTTAACAAATGAGAAAGAATAAGAGAAAAAAAATGGAAAACAAAGAGAGATGGCATTAAGTTTAGCCATTTAGAGCTATTAACTTATACACTTGGGCTTAATCTTTTTTCCTTTTACTAAAGTACTTATTAACCAAAAAATATAATATTATCATTTATTATTCAATCATCAATGTTATTTAATAATTTTTTTATAATGGATATAGAATACTTAAAAACCTATACCTTATATTTTTAAAGAATAGGTTTTAGGTTAAGTATAAGGTAGGAAGACCTTATACCCATATTTTATTTTGTAGGAGCAGATTTTGGAAAATCCATACTTAGAACTTACCTTGTTATTCTTAATATCTACCTATAATCTACTTAATCGAGTAAGATATGGATATATATCCTATACAATAGAGTTATTCGCTCATCCCTAAGTGAGATACAAAAGTTGCATAGCACTTTCTTTATTGTGTTAGTGCTATATAAACCAAACGTGGCATAAATTTAATGGTATAGCATTATGTTTTATTCTTTTTTTATCCATTACTAAAATTTATCTTGTAGGTTACATATGACAAAGGAAACATGATAAGTGCAAATAGCATTTTGATTCGTAGCAAAATTTACATAACATGGGCGGTATTTATTAATACTACTATTTATCCAAACTTGATTGGTATTTATATATTATGCATATGTATACATGTGGTAACATTTGAATTGCGGTATTGGACAGTACAGAATAAGAAAAATAGAACAGTACAATTTTCTTATACCATGTTTGATATATATTGTACTAGATAAAGATTTTTGTGATATTCATTATTTAAATAGATAAAATATTGCATTAAATATAATATGCAAAGTATTGGATAATGATTTTTGTATTGTTGTCCAATGAATCTAATTTTTGTATTATATTTTAGATGATATAAAATATAAGTATTTTATCAAGTAGTTTAGGATTATTTTTGTCCTGTAATCGAAAAAATATACAAACCAAATAAAGAACAAAATATTTTGTTTGGTGCAGTACCATAAATTTATGATAACCAAACGATACGTGATTTTCTTTTTTCATTTTTTGTTAGGTTTTTGGGAGGGGTGATGTTTGGTTTTGGGGAGTTAGATATCTTCATTAAATAGACCCTAAATAAATATAGCACGACTAAAAAATTTCTCATCCGGAATACCCAAAGAAATATAGTCCTGAATCTATTCTTCCCTTAACAGTTAGCTATTACCATTATTTTTGCATTATTGAAGAAGTATATTAATCATAAGTTTTTTTGAAGTGGAATTAGACTGAACATTTTGGATATTTACACTATAACAATGCAAAAAAGGTCTTTCTAAATTAATAAATGTATTATTATCATTATTGTTCTGTTCTTATTGTCATTTTATTCTTATTATTATCCATCCTTTCACAAGAATATCAAATTGAAATAAGAATAAGACGAATAATTTTCTTTGAATTTTTTTTCTTTTTTCTTTTCCCCCCCTCAATGACTAAATGAATAGTGAAATATAAGAGAGGTCTTAATCTTGGGAGGCCATCAATCATTTTCTCTAATCATACTATTTAATATGCGTATACCATCGCATCACGGCATATGTCACAAATCATCGACATCGCCTAGCCCTACCCCAACTATTTGCAAAAATCATGCATTGCTTCTTTTACTGGCCGACTCCATGTCCATCTATAAAACTTAATAATCCAGGCATAGTTAGCTTTGGAAGTTCCTTAGCATTTAAACAACTCCTATCAAGAGTTCTCAACTCTATAAATGGTTTACTCCAAGGTAGCTACTAGCAATTTCTTAAAACATTTATGGTTCTATTATTTGTTAAAAGTCAGACTTCAATTTAAAAAAAAAAAAAAAGTTAGTACCAAGCACCATGCTTTGTATGGATATTTATGCCAAATACCCCCGATAAAATTGCTTTAATAAACCAGACCTACGGAAAATTAAACCTGACTTCATTGCATAGTAAGCCCATTGAACTGAAATCATATTATATATATAATTTAATAAATTATATAATATTATTAACCACCATCACAACCAATTATTAGTTACTTACTCACTTCTGTTTGTGAAACAAATGCATTGACATGTCTTTTTGAAAATGTTTACCAATTAATTTGATATACTGTCGGAATCTAAGCTTTTATGTTTGTCAAATATTATTGTAGAGTAGAGGGAATAATAGAAGGGAGCAAGGGTTCAATACAATGCAAGATGTTGACAAGAAAGAGGAAGATTGATATCTAACTTACTAAAATAATTAATTAAAATAAAGAAAGAAAGAAAGAAAGAAGAAGAAAGGAACTTGCTTCTCAATGTATCTCTCAATCTAATTGTGAGAAGTCATCAAAACCATAGACCTAACAGTGTCTTTAATGACAAGTATTAGAATGCCAGGAATACTCCAGCTCACCTGGACAACATTTTTAAGCAAAATAACTTTGACAATTAATGCCCATGGATTAGGTCAAATCTTCCACCACCACCCATGATACCTACCATTCAGGGGATTGATTATAAATCAAAACTAGGCAACAAGTCATTGTGCTAATTCAAAGCAATAGAAAGTCATAGTAAGAGGTTTAAAAATGGCTTTAATCTGTAGTAATAGCACGTCATGAGTTGTTCAATCCCACTGGTACAAGTCATCCATGAGGACTCAGAAAATGAACACCCTTTATTATAATTGAACAACACCAACATTTTCACCACTCAGCTTCGGATCTATGAAAAACTAATTATCTGCAACTTCCGCAGTCAAAAAATGATGAAACCCATGAGAAGTTGGATATGTAGTATGTTCATGTAATATATTGATATGGAAAAATATGTAGGATATTATGTCCTGTACAAGGAAATCGTTGTCTTTTTGAATCATTCTCTATGGTTTCTATATAGCCTGCTCGTCTCCTATTTACTACATATGCAGAAAAGTCAAAAGAAGGCTAAAATTCTGGGTACATCCCAAGGGAAGGACAGCATGAATGAGCTATGAACTTAGATAATGGCTTAAACTAGTACATACTTCTTGATCTCGTAGCTTCTTCATAGCTTTTTGCTCAATCTTCCTTATCCACTCTTTGCTTACATCAAAAAGCCTCCCAATCTGTTCAAGAGACTTTGGTTGATGGCCCTTCAGAAGACCGTATCTCAACATTATAACCTGCCTCTCTCTTAAATCCAGGCTATTTAAGAGGTTACAAATTTCATCCTTCTTTTGTTGTGACATCACAATTTCCTCCGGGCTCTTTATTGAGAAATCAGGTGTGAATTCCTGCATCAAAGCTGCTTGTATCAAATGCAAACTAAGAAATTGAAAATATCAATGTGGCATTTGACACAGATAACGAATTTCAGAATATCATATTATGTTTACCAATTTTTAAGCATTGTGTTAGCTGATCTTGTTGAGAACCTAGTTACGGGTAGTTGAGGGTTCGAATTGGGCTCTATTCCCTTAGAACGAGAATCTCGCCCCTGTTTACCTATGGTGCCTAAGTTGAGGGCTCGTTAGAGAGAACCCTAGATCTCTTACAAGTGTTTAGATTGGGTTCAAAAGTCTGATTCCTTTTTCTTTTTTTTTCTTAAGTACATTCAGAATGGAGGGGGAAGGAGGTGGTTGCTAACCACCTTCCTATTTTTCCTCCCACTACTTAATCCACATGCCATATCCTAACAACTATCCCTACATGGCATGATCTTTAACTGCCCCTAGTACATATCTGGCCACTACGCCACATACACACACTCTCCTACACGACAACACACACACAGACTACATGATGCTGACGCCATTCTACAGCTTGGACACGTGGCGTTCCTATTCTCCTTAGACCAGGACGCTGGAAGGTTCCGTCTGCTGATCTTTCTTCCTATTCTTGCGGGTGCATACTTTCATAGGGGTGTTGGGAGGTTGTTGGCTAACACATTACATCTCCATAAGTGTTTAAAAGAAGGATTATTCGGGACTTATGTAT
Organism: Laguncularia racemosa; assembly: GCA_037954665.1. Classification (NCBI taxonomy): domain Eukaryota; kingdom Viridiplantae; phylum Streptophyta; class Magnoliopsida; order Myrtales; family Combretaceae; genus Laguncularia; species Laguncularia racemosa. The sequence goes on along the minus strand of JBBMOL010000033.1, from coordinate 2,929,221 downwards.
GTACATTGACCATAACTCTCTCGTAGGCTAATATGTTTTGGGCACTTCGTTGTAATCCAACAGAAAAATCATCCACAGACAAACAATATGAAATAGTCAGGGTGTCAAACGAGTCAAGCTTTAGCCACACTCTGTCAGAAGATTTCCATAGCACTATTGTAGCAGCTGTAGATCAAGTTCCGTTCAATTGATTTTTAATTGGACAGTAAATGCTAAACTAAGGAAAACTAGAGAGTTTATGTAAACTATTGTTGTGTTTGGAAATGATTGCTAAACTAAGGAGAATAAACTCTTCAGTAATGTAATAACACCTCCAATCCAAGGGACTGTCATGAATAATACCCACTGACTGTGAGCTAGCGGATGAAGATGTTGAGAAAGAAGATTTGCTAAGCTAATTTATTATAAATTAAAATATTAGGAAATGTTAAAAGCAAAGGAGGAACTTGCGTCATACCATATATTTTGCATTAAGACTGTCTCCTATTTTCTGATCTATTGAACCCACAACCCTGAGGCATTTGCTGGCAGATCTGACTTTAGCAACAGTTAAGCCTGTGATTTTTGCAATTTCCTCATCATTTGGACTTTTACCATGTTGACATCGAAACATTTTCCGAGCCTTCTCTATCCGATTTATCGCAGTGCATAATGTGTACTGTAATGGAAAAGAAGAATAGGAGAAACAAGGGTGACAATGTAAGCTCCAGGATTTCTCTCTTGCTAAGAGTAACAAAAAAACTGTAAAAACATACAGGAACTCGGACTCCTCTAGCATGTTGTGCCACCATCCTAGACATTGATTTCCTGATCCAGTACTGGACATAGGTGGAGAATCTATAACCCCTCGTAGGGTCAAACCTTTCAGCTCCATGAAGGACACCCATATTTCCAGCCTGTAAAATATAAACATCAATTTATTTACAGATAAAATCCAAACATTGAGGGGAAATGAAACTGGATCTAAAATCATAGTGGACTCCAAAAGTGAAGCTACAACTTGCTCTATGTGCAGGTGCCTATATCATTATTCTATAGCTGGTTCCTCTCAGGCCATGCTTTGCTTTTGCAAAATATTATTCAATTGCCAACCACAAAACTACATAGACTACATTATGGATCTGTAGGAAATCAAACCAGATATCATCTTGATTCTTTTTTATATTAGGAATTAGTATCCTAGTGATTTCATTGTAATAATATTCTGTATATATATAGATAGCAATATTGTGTATCATATATATAGGCTATATTTTAGGAATAGAAAAATATAGTCAGAAATAACTCTTGTGTATATATATGTGTACCTATTCCTTGAAAGAATAAGAGAAGCCTTTCATTAAACATCTTTTGCTACATGATATCAGAGCTACGGCCCAAAGATTCCACAAATACCGCTCTTCTCTTTTTCTCTTCTGTTCTGCTTTTTTTTTTGCCGTCTCTCCCTCTCGCTATCCCTCCCTCTCTTCCGGATAGCTTTCACATACTATCTTTGTTTCACATATATTCATAACCTCTATTATGGCTGATTCTGATGGATCTTCCGGGGGCTCCTCAACAACAAATCCGCCCCTTGGAATAACACCAACATCCATTGAACACAGTTTTATCCAACCGGTCATCAGTCATGAACTCAATGGCCATAACTATCTCCAATGGTCACAAGCAACAATGTTGTTTGTTAGCGGAAGAAACAAAGATGACTATCTCACCGGAGCTATTACTCAACCCGATCCACGTGATCCAAAATTCAAATCATGGAGGGCAGAAAACAATCTCGTTATGTCTTGGTTAATTGGGTCCATGACAACCAAGATTGGAGAGAACTTCTTATTACTCCACGGCAAAAGAGATCTGGGATGCTGCACGTGATACATTCTCAAATCACGAAAACAAAGTCGAACTCTTCCATGTGGAAAGTACACTTCAAGAATTGAAACAAGGAGAAAATTCTGTCACCGTCTACTTCACATTACTCACTCGACATTGGCAACAACTAGATATGTTTGAATCTCATGAATGGAATTGTCCATTGGATGGTGCTTATTACAAGAAAATCATTGAAACCAAGCGGATATTTAAGTTCTTGATGGGGCTTAATAAATCCTTAGATGAAATCCGAGGCAGAATTTTGGGTACAAAACCATTGCCTAGCTTACGAGAGGTGTTTTCTAAAGTCCGTAGGGAAGAAAGTCGCAAGAGTTTTATGCTGGGACACTCAGACAATCTGGTGTCAACAGAAAGCTCAGCCCTTGCTGCAGTCAAGGACCGGTTATACTTATCAAATGTTGCTGCAGTTGATAATAGGAGAATACATCAGAATGTTGGTGACAATCAACCATGACAAGGACGTCCCTGGTGTGATCATTGCAAAAAGCCAAGCCACCTCAAAGAAACGTGCTGGAAACTGCATGGAAAGCCACTTGATTGGAAATCCAGCAGAGACCGTGAAGCTAAGGGGAATACTGCTTTCACGGAGACTTTGCAAACCAACAATCAAGCACCTTTTACCAAGGATCAATTGGAATTACTCCAACAGCTAATCCACAATACAGCTAAGTCAACCACTACTCATGCTGGAGAACATGGATCAGGTAACCTTGCACTACATGTTGCTCAAACCCCATCGTCATCATGGATAGTGGACTCCGGAGCATCAAATCATATGACAGGTGACAGATCTCTTTTCACATCTTACTCACCTTGTAAAGAACTACAAACTGTAAGGATAGCCAATGGTACTCACACTCAAGTTGCAGGGATAGGAACCATCTGCCTTTCCAGCTCTCTAACTCTCTATTCTGTATTGTTGGTACCTGACCTAGATTGCAATCTAATCTTGGTTAGCAAACTAAATAGTGATCTAAAATGTGAAACTAAGTTCCTTGCCAACTGTTGTGTATTTCAGGACTTGAGCTCGGGGAGGACGATTGGCAATGCTGAGCTTCGCAAAGGTCTCTACATTCTTGATGTAAACATCTCATCCTCCTATAGCATCTCTAGCAATAAAGTTAGTTCTGGTCATGTTAGTCATTCAAATAAGGATAGTACAATCATGATGTGGCACTCTCGATTAGGTCATCCAAATTTCTTATATATGAAACGATTGTATCCATCTCTATTTATCAATAAAAATCCAAATTTATTTCATTGTGAAGTATGTCAATTTGCAAAACACACTCGGAGTACATACTATCCACGACCCTACAAACCAAGTCATCCGTTTTCCCTCATACATGGTGATATTTGGGGACCAACTCGTATTCCCAATATTACTGGTGCTCGGTGGTTTCTATTGTTAGTTGATAATCATACATGACTATGCTGGACATACCTCATGAAAGAAAAATCCGAAACCAATCATATTTTCCAACACTTTCATGCTATGGTTAGAAATCAATTCAACAGTGACATTCAAATTCTCAAAACTGATAATGTTAGAGACTTCTTTAACTCAAACCTCAATCTTTATCTCAAATCACATGGTATTGCTCAACAAAGTTCATGTATTGATACACCTCAACAAAATGGTATGGCCAAAAGGAAAAATCGCCATATCCTTGAAGTTGCTCGCTCCTTGCTTTTTCAAACCAATGTTCCTAAGAAATTTTGGGGTGAAGCTGTACTCACAGCTACATATCTCATTAATACCCTCACGTGTTCTCAAATTCAAATCACCATTACAAATTCTCCACAAGTTTTACCCAACCTCACGGTTAGTATCACAAGTCCCTCTCAAACTTTTTGGCTGCACTGCATTTGTTCACATTGATCATGGAAAGCTCGATGCACGTGCACTTAAATGTATGTTCATAGGATACTCACCAAATCAAAAAGGGTACAAATGTTTCTCTCCTCTCACACATAAATCCTATCATACTATGAATGTCACCTTCTTTGAAGAAAATCCATTCTTTTCCAATTCTGCAATTCAGGGGGAGCATGACTTTCATACTCATCATGAATTCCAAAATTGGGATTGGTCTACTCTTATTGAAACAAGTCCATTTGGTTCTTTTCCAAATTCAGTTATATGCCCAGATATGCAAAGTCCAAGGAGTTCATCACCGATAAACTATCCTAAACATCTTCTTCTTCCTATTGAAGAAATCAATGTTTACACAAGAAGGAAAAGACCACTGCAGGACGAACAGCAAAACCAAGGGACCCCCTTGAGTGACAATTCTGGAAAAACGCCAACTGAGAAAGGATCTTGTTCCCAATCAACAAAGGAAAAGGTAATAGATCATGATCCAAATTTAGATTTGCCAATTGCTCATAGGAAAGGAGTTCAATCATGTACGCAGCACCCACTATGCAACTACATCTCCTACTCAAATCTATCACAGAAATTCTAAGCATTTGTAACTTCACTGGATAAAGTGGTGATTCCCAGTTCAGTATATGAAGCTCTAAAGGTCCCTGAATGGAGGAAAGCAACACTAGAGGAGTTTAATGCACTTGAGAAGAATAGCACATGGGTTCTAGCATCATTGCCACAAGGCAAGAAGACTGTAGGATTTAAATGGATATTCTCAGTCAAACAAAAGGCCGATGGAGGCATTGATAGGTACAAAGCTCGGTTAGTAGCTAGAGGATTCACGCAGTCATATGGAATTGATTATCAAGAAACTTTTGCTCCTGTGGCTAAACTCAATACAATACGTGTGCTATTATCCATTGCTGCAAATCAGGATTGGCCACTGTTGCAGCTTGATGTGAAGAATGCGTTTCTCAATGGAGACTTAATTGAGGAAGTCTATATGGACATACCTGCTGACTTTGAAACTAAGCAAACAAGAGGGAAAGTGTGCAAACTACAAAAGGCATTATACGGACTGAAACAATCACCTCGAGCTTGGTTTGAAAGGTTTACAAGAGTACTTAAACAATGCGGGTACTCTCAATCTCAAGCAGATCACACACTATTCATCAAACATTTCATAGATAGGAGAATTACAATATTAATTGTATATGTTGATGATATAGTTCTTACTAGGAATCATGAAGGAGAGATGAGAAAACTTAAGATCATATTGTCCACGGAATTTGAAATCAAAGACTTAGGACATTTAAGATACTTTCTGGGAATGGAGGTAGGCAGAACTAGCAAAGGAATTTCAGTTTCTCAACACAATTATGTCTTGGATCTCCTGACCGAAATAGGAATGAGTGGATGCAAGCCTGTTGAAACACCCATGGATCCCAATACAAAATTAATGCCTCGAACTGGAGAGTTAGCAGCAGATAAGGGGCGGTATCAACGCTTGGTGGGAAAGTTGATATATCTTACCCACACACGCCCTGATATAAGCTTTGCAGTCAGTATTGTTAGTCAGCACTTAAGTAATCCATCTACAGATCACATGGAGGCAGTGAATAGAATCCTCAAGTATCTCAAAAATGATCCTGGAAAGGGGTTAATGTTTGAGAAGGCACATGACAGATCACTTGTTATCTACACTGATGCAGATTGGGCTGGATCTCCTATAGATCGAAAATCTACATCCGGATATTGCTCATTTGTTTGGGGAAACTTAGTAACATGGCGAAGTGAGAAGCAACAAGTAGTAGCTCGTAGCAGCGCTGAGGCTGAGTTTCGAGCATTAGCTCAAGGCATATGTGAAGAAATTTGGTTAAAACGTCTCTTGAATGAACTCAAGATTGGTATGTCTGATCTTATTCAAGTTATGTGTGATAATCAGTCAGCAATTGCAATTGCCAAGAATCCAGTTCATCATGACAGAACAAAGCATGTTGAAATAGATAGGCATTTCATCAATGAGAAAATAGAAGGAAAAGAGATTTCTCTTAATTATGTTCCTTCTAGACAACAAGTAGCAGATATCTTGACAAAGGCTCTATTTTGACCCAACTTCATTGAACTAAGTTCAAAACTTGGTTTAATGAACATATATCATCTGGTTTGAGGGGGAGTGTAGGAAATCAAACCAGATATCATCTTGATTCTTTTTTATATTAGGAATTAGTATCCTAGTGATTTCATTGTAATAATATTCTGTATATATATAGATAGCAATATTGTGTATCATATATATAGGCTATATTTTAGGAATAGAAAGATATAGTCAGAAATAACTCTTGTGTATATATATGTATACCTATTCCTTGAAAGAATAAGAGAAGCCTTTCATTAAACATCTTTTGCTACAAGATCATGTAGTCTTTATATATATAGGAGATGGCAAAAATGAGTAAGGCTGATATGGAGTTGAAGAAAAAGTACTCAAGGTTGTTGTTACCATCTTTCATCAGAAAATTCCTAATCATAGAAAGTGCACTCAACTAGAAAAAGATAAATGTTCCCCCAGACTAACATTATAAGAGAACATGTTTAAGACAATTCAAATTTATATCCAACATATAAGTTGCTATATCAGGGAGACAACAATATTTTATACTTAAAATTGGTTTCACATACTAGATAATCAATCTCATACTAAGAATGAAAGTCACTTTTATTGTGAATAACATACAAAGAAAAGTTAAACTTAATTTGTACAGAACTTTGATCATTATCTTCTTGCATTTGATCTGTCTACTCCTAATGTTAGATGAAATAGCAGATGCTGAGCAGCCAGCCAATTAAAAGAAAGACAATTTTAGCTGTTAAGGTTGATTGGAGCTAGCTGCATTCTAAAATCCAGTATGCTATGCTGACTTCAGCATTCCTGCGTTCCCTTTCTTAAAAAAGCCATGGAATTAATAGAACAGCAAAGCAGGATATCTGGACAAAAGACATAAGTTGAATTCAGTTATCCAAATCAAAGTTGAATATCAAATGCAGGATTTAACAAAATTTAAAATGAGAAGCACGTGATTCTCTAGTGCAACTCAAAATACATCTACTCAAAAAATTTTCTTAAGTAGACAGATGGACCTGAATATAGCTACTATTTTCTTAATAAAATGCCTCCAAACTATTTCTCAAAAAAAAATGCCTCCAAACCCTTTGACGAAGAAACCAAGACCACAAAATTAAAACAAGAAAAAGAAAGACAATCAAGTAGAAAGTGGACAATGAATGGACTATATATCAAGTAGGGGGGGAAAAAACAATCTAGAGAAATAATCAACCTGAATAAGATCTTCAAGCCCAACTCCAAGACCCCTATAGTTCCTTGCAAGGAATAGAACCAAGGAGCGAGCACTTCGCAGGATCCCATCCTGGCAAAACCAACCATATTGCAGGTGTTGTTGCAAAACCTTCTCATCAACTCCAGCTGCTTCTGCCCAGCAACTGAGGGTGGCTACCTGCCCCATTTCTTCCTCCAAAACCATCCTGATTTTCTCCAATTTTGCAATTACCTGCAATTTGTTACGAGCTGCCATGCTCAGATGCTCTCAAAGAAGCAAGAAGTCATGATGAATTACAGAACTGAGGATAACCTTTATTCCTTTTGACATTTCAGCCTCATTTTTAGCAATCATCAACATTCTTTTCTTGGTGTTTGATGCTTTCTTTTTAGACAAAGCTGAAGATTGTTGAAAAAGTTTGTGATATGCAGTTGAAGGTATGGACTCAGTGAAATCTCTGTTGGTCTTCTTTGATTTTCTTACATCGCGTTTCTTAGGGGAAGCAATCTGCTTGACATGGTCATCCTTTCTTCTGGTAATTTCATTGTCACCTATGTATTCAGCTGGAACGACAGACAGGTCAGAAGCATCCAAAGGTTGAACAGTCCGCGACAAACATGCATGAAATAGATTTAGAGCTCCAAGCTTTCCCAATTGTATCAGAATATTTCTTTCCAAACTCGAGATCTTTGAATCCTCCAACGTTCCCTCTAATGCATCAAGATTTTCCATCAACAAACTAAAATGTGAAACTTTGAATGGTGATGAGCTTGTATCGGTAATAAACTTGTTCACGTTGGAATACAGTTGAAGATCATCGATACTGTTAGTTAAACTACCACAAGGTCTCTTATCAATGGTCATCTGCAAAACAGGACCTGAAATAAGGCTTCTACTCATGCTAGCTACAGGATAAAGGAAACTACCCTATGCTACTCCCCACCTTGGTTATTTCCAAGTTGGAAAAATCATGCTCCAATACTGCACCTTGAAAAGATGCAGACAAACAAGTACATGATCTTATAGGGCCTCTATGAACAGCGCCTTCACCCTCAGTAGTATTAGATAGGAAAGACAGCCTTCCTGTGTCATGAGAAGGCTCCTTGCTCCTTGCTGATCAAATTCCACAGTCAAATATGCTAGTGAATATGTATAAGAATAAACAACATTCCATGCTACTGTTACAAGGAGTAAATGAAACTATATACGTTGATTAAAGACAATGCCTACTCACATGGATCACTAATCAACAAATTGGACAGGATCGAGTTGATCAAAGCTGATTCAAATGCACTTGGAAAAGGACTAGTTTTTCAAGATACCCTTGACATTTGTTACAGGAGTTGATTTGTTTAAACAAATAAGAATATTCAATGTAAATAAGAGTTGATTGGCAATTGATAACCGTGTACTCTTATTAGTATATTACAATACTCCCCTCAAGGTTCACTGAGACATTGATTGAGGCCACCATGTAGAACTAAATAAATTGTATTTTAAATGACAATAGTGTGGAGACTCAAATCGCGTCTTTCCCGGTTTAGTGCCATGTTAAGTTCTGATTCGCAACCAACTATCACTCTGGTGTTTACATTTATATCTCATGCATATACACTTTGCGCATATAGCATATCTTGGCAAGTAACACAAATTTATCCAGAATTATATTGCAGAGAGCATTTCAGAAAACAAGTAGGAAAGCAAGTAAACGTTAGAAAAGCATGCAGTAGACACACTTAACACTAACTCAAATGTGGAAACCTACGGGCACAATACCATACACAAGAAACAAACTTTATTGAAAGCCTGTAGCCCAATATCATAAACAAGAAGCAAACTTTAACCATATGAAGATGTGATATATTAAATACCCAGAACTTATATTCAACTGAATATTACAAATTTTACTTACAAGAAGTGGAAGGAGGAAGTCTATTGGGTTGAAAATGAGAGTGAGTTGGAAAACCCCACTTGAGATTTAGCCTGAAGCCCATACTTCTATTATTGTAACTTTGATGTTGCTATTTTGGAGGGAGAAAAATAAAGAAATGTTGTCCATTAAAAGGGCTTAGCTTTTGAAGATTGTGAGGGAGAAAGCAATTCTATGCTTCTTGTTGTCAGCTCTCCACCACCGGTTCTTCATCTTCTCTTTATTGGGTTTATTAACTTCATTTCACTTTCTTATAAAGAAATAAAAAAAAGGGAGTTACAAAATTCCAAGATGGAACTAAGGGCAATACGAAAATACTTCTTCCCTTTACATTTGCTTTGGGAAATGGGATTGAATTAAGGATGAAAGAATGTAGAGGGAATTAGGGGTTGGGGATCAAACCAAATTAAATTATAAATTAGGATTAAATTGTTTTTTTAGATTAAAAAAAACTACAAACTAAATTGATTTTTTTTAATAGATTTGAACAAATTATAAACCGGATTGAATTATGAGAAGTAAAGAAAAAAATGGTGACCAAAATTTAGTGAATATATGACTAAAAAAGAAGATTTCATATTACTTATTCAATTCCTTCTCTTATTTTGTTTTTATCAAATAACTTATTTTTTTATTTTGCATTTTCACGTATTAATTAATATATAAACCATAATTAACTCAAGAGAGATAATAAAATCTTTTTAAATATATCAATGGGTATCGAAAATAGTGAATAATATCAGAGAAATAATAATATATTAAATCTTTTTTTGCATCAAGTACAATTTTCTATAACTTATTGATTTATATATGAAAAAAAAGATTAACGATACGCATCAAAATGATTCAAACTATGAATCGAATTGAACCAAACTATTTTTTTTTTTTGTTGAAAAAGTTATGAACTAAACCGAACTATATCCACCCCTAGAGGAAATAAATTATGGAAAGAATTGATTTCTTTCTATACGTTTGAATAATGGAGGAAAGAAAAGTAAAATGAATTTTAAGATAAAAAAAAAGTATCATGTATAATTATCAAAATGCCCATAAAAAAAAAAAGAAGCAAAATAAAGGGCAAATGGGTTATCCCCTTTCCTTCCTCTTTATCTCTAATTTTGAGGAAAAAATATATGTGATCTTGGTAAATAATTCATCTTACTTTCTCTCCTTACCCAATTAGTGGAATTCCAATATCTTTCCTCTACTTTCCTTAAAAATCATCAAAATTATACAAGTATTCCAAATTTCTAAAATATTTATACTTACGTCCTTCGAAAAATGTTGATAGTGGGAAATTTGTCCACCAATATTATACCAATACAATTATATGCTAATCTAACATAAAAGATTGACTAGGTACAATATTGGAGAAAAAATTATGCAATGTTAATATTTTTCAAGGGCTATTTATATAATTTTGATAATTTTTAAGGATATTACTATAATTTATCTTTTGTATTTATATAAAAATTGCCCTAGCCCCACTTTTATATAGATAGCAACTAAACCATGCTTCTTCACTTTGCAAAAGTTTAAGAAGAGTTGTCAAGCCTTCCACCCTTAAACCTTAATGCCACTACCCTTATTCTCTTGTGACTCGTAGATTCATCCTTAAATCAACTTTCTTACTTATTGATAAGGTAAATCAATAACTCCTCTTCAATTGACCTTATCATTTTTTTACTCATTAATTAAGCAATTAATGAATATAGGTTCGAATCTCCTTTTTGTTGCAAGGGTTGAAATTTTTGTAGGGATAGATTAAGAGTTAAGAGAATAAAAGAGATAAAAAGAATTTCTCCAAGCACAAGATTAGATTCTTAACCACCTTATCATTGAATTAAAGGTGTAAGCAAAAGAAAGTCATTTTAGGGAGTCGTCAAGCAATAGAAATGGTAGAGTTACTCTATTTGTGATACCCTATATGAAATGTAATCCCATATAGATTGTGGGAGAATGTTGGTATTGATTTACAAAAGTCAAGTAGTAAATACTGTGTCAATATTAGTTATGAACTTTTAGGTTAAGTAGTTAAAAAAAGGAACCATTAATGTTTATTGCCTTTCTATTGACTACTTTTAGCTTAGGGCATTATAAATAGTATCAAAATTGACCTTCTACTTGTAGGTGTCTAATTTGGGGACAACTAAAAAAGGGGGAAGAACTAAACTTAATTGTAGGATCTTACCACAAGAATGTTGTAATTTTTTAGGGAGGAGGGGGGGGAGAAAGGAATCATGATATCTTATGTGAAATATAGTCCCACATAAATTGTGAGAGAGAATTGACATTGACTTATAAAGGTTAAGTAATGAATAATATATTAATGTTAATTAAAAACTTTTGAATGAAGTGGTTAACAAAAGGACCATTAATATTTGTTAGTTTAACTATAAGTTTAACTAAGGTATGCCTTTGAATCGTTATCTTCTCAAAATAGTAAAACCTACTCTTGATATTCTCTTAAAGTGAATAATAGAATAGAGCCTTCTAGGAAATTGATCTTGATAGTTAATTTAGGAAAATGATCATATATTGGCTAACAAAGTGGTAATTCATGATTTAACAATTGAAATTCAACTTGAGAACTTATTAATTCAATCTAAGATGCACCCTAAGTGAAAAGATTGGATTTTTGGAACCAAAGAAAGAAGAAATTTTGACTTAAGGCCCAATAGGGTGAACCTAAGGCTCAAGTACAATTGAGTCAAGCTAAAATTGAAAGATTAAGGGACTGGCCACTAGGTTAGCTAATTAGGTATCCCATATGAGTTCTTTTTCAGCCTATTGAATTGGTTTTTTTGAGCTAAAACATGGAGAAACCTAAAAATAAGCCTAAGAACTATGCTCCATAATATAAGAATATCTAATTGATGTTATGTGATATATTAGGAATTAATTTGGAGTTAGCATAAGTTAATCAGAGACTAAGTACGTTGGTTACAAGTGTTGTATGTGCATGTAAGATTAGATTTTTAATATATACATTATCTATTATATAATGTGTTTATTATGAGTTGTTGTTCTAGTATAGTGAATGTGTTTAGTTATGAGATCTTGAAACCTCTTTAGTTCAATGTTATATATATGAGGTGTTAAACTTTAAATTCAACATTATACATGAGGTCTTGAAATCTCGAAATTCAATGTTGTATTTGAGGTATTGAAATATGTGGATTCAACATTATATGAGGTATTGGAATCTTTAGATTGAACATTATGTGGTCATGGCCTCATGGCATCTATATATCCAATTAGATGGGGAATTGTTGAAAGGTCTAAGCATAATTGTTGTTTGTTGATTAATATGTTTGTTCCATTAGTATGTCTGTTTAGGTTTGTGTACGTGGTGTTTATGTATGTGCACGCAATATCTTCGTACTAGGTTTTATAAGCACTCATTTGGGATTTAAATTTAAGTCACTAATAAAAGGGATGCTTAGAAGTTTCAAACTTGATCATTTTGGAAGTAGAGTCGTGATAGTCCAAGCGGGTCAAGAGAAGTAGCAAGCTTAGTTCGAGTTCGAAATTTTTTAGAGTAATAATAAAGTTGATATTTTGAAGTTTAGGACACTTAGGTTTTCTTTCATAATAATCAGATATTATAATTGAAGTGTATAGACAAATGTGTATTTGGGAGATTTATGAAGATTTATGAAACTGAAGTTTATTTATGGTATTTAGTTAGTTTTTAAGCCTTATATATTCTTAATGTGGTAAGAGTATATGGTAGAGTAGTTGAGCCTTGATAAAATTGAGCTTCTGATGCGGAAGCTTCTACCAAGTCGCTACTCTCACAAGCATAGCTCTTTAGTAGAAATTTTAGGTATTTGCTCGCTTGTTGGGGGTATAGTTGATGCAAACAATACCTCTCTCATTCTTTTCAATGACCGAGTGTGTATTAACCTTCACATGTTTAGTTGTGTCATTAAGAACCAGATTATGGCCTATAACATCTTAGTTATCATAGGAGAGCTCCACACATTTGGTGCCTTTGACTTTCACTCTCTTCACAGCCCTTTGATACATAACACTGAGTATCCAATGACCCATCAACCTAAACCTAACTTCTTAGTAATGTTTTGTTTCTTACTCCTGCAAGTTACTCTACTGGAGGTTTCCTTTAACATAAGTAGAATTATAAGACATTGGTTTATTTTTTAAAATGTTTTAGGTCTAATTTGCATCCTTGTAGACTTCTAACCTTAGTTGTCCATGACTTCTAAACAGTCAACCCCACTTGTTTAGACTTCCTTTTAGCCTTTTGTAGTTAAAAAAATCTTCATTTCTTAGCAAATGTATGAATTGACTAACTTTAGCCACAACAGATTCAGTATTAGGTCACATGTGAAATAGGTAGATCATTATTAGCCTTCCATTAAAGATTTATGTATCAGTTTGCCTTTTTGGGGTAAACTTATTCTTAAAAAACAATTATGGAAAAAGAAATTCCTGGAATATGGTTACAAAATCACAGGTTTTGGCTGATGAACTCACATATTAGGTCTGTGATTTACATAGTAAAATCGTACGTCAGCACTACGATTTACATTTAAACTAGACAGTGCGTTTTGTGAGTGAAATTGTAGTGCCAACATGCGTTTTGGGAGTGAAATCACATATTGGCACCATGATTTACATTTAAACTAGATGATGTGTTTTGGGAGTAAAATTGCAGTGCCAACGTGTGATTTCACTATGTAAATCGTAGTGCCAACCTGAGATTTTGTCTTCTCCTATATCAGTCCGCTAAGCCAATAAATCCTCATTTTTTCTTAGCTGTTTCTCCTCTTTTTCTCTCTCAAATACACTTGGAAAACATGTTTTTTTTTTTTTTTGCATTAAAAGGTTAGTTCCACGCTCTAACTCATGATTTTAGTTTACATTAGGTAAGTATCATCAATTCCCTTTAAAAATTTGTTGTAAATTTGTTTGCTTTAATGTAATACTTTTACAGTCATTATTGTTTCTCTCTCTAAACATAGAATGTGTTATTGTTGATTTTATAGTAGGCAAAAGTTAAAATTGAAAGTTTACTTGAAAGTGTACTTTGTTCTATATCAATTAGTGGAGAATTTGTTTGGTTGAGGTTAGTTTTAGATTTTATCCCAATTTGTAAAATTTTCTATAATTGTTAGAATTTGCTCTAATTTGTAGTATTTATGGTAATTTTGTAGATTTTGCCATAATTTGTAGGAGTTGCCCCAATTTTGTGAATTTTTTTATAATTTGTAGAATTTGCCCCAATTTTAAGGATTTTGTCCCAATTTATAGGATTTACTCCAATTCTTTCAAATTTGCCCTAATTTGTAGAATTTGTCCCAATTTTATAGATTTTGTTCTAATTTGTAAAATTTTCTTGAATTTTGTGGATTTTGTTATAATTTGTACAATGCGTCCTAATTTTGAGTATTTTCCTCGAATCTGTAGAATTTGCCCCAATTTTATAAAATTTGCCTTAATTTATAAAATTTATCCCAATTTTGTGGATTTTGTCATAATTTGTAGAATTTACTCGAAGTTTGTGGATTTTTTCCTAACTTGTAGAATTTGTTCCAATTTTGTAGATTTTGCTGTAATTTATAGAATTTATCCCAATTTTGAGGATTTTGCCATAATTTGTAGGATCTACCCCAATTTTATGAAATTTGCCCTAATTTATGGAATTTGTCCCAATTTTGTGGATTTTGTTTTAATTTGTAGGATTTGTCTTAATTTGTACATTTTGTTCTAATTTGTAGAATTTGTTCGAATTTTGTGGATTTTGCCCTAACTTATATAATTTGTTCCAATTTTATAGATTTTGCTACAATTTGTAGAATTTACCCAAAAATTTTTTATTTTACCTTAACTTGTAGAATGTGCCTGAATTTTGTGGATTTTGCCATAATTTGTAGAATTTACCCCAATTTTGTGGATTACTCTAATTTATAGGTTTTGCTTTAATTTATAGATTTTGCTCTAATTTTTAGTAATTGGGTTGTGCAATTGGAATTTTATGAAGTCTATGTTGTTCATATGGAGGTGTTATTAAGTTTAGACTATGAACTTATAAGGTCATATGATATTTGGTATTAAAATGAGGTAGAGGAGGTTCATATCATATGAAGTTAGTTTTGGCTTATATATTGTTTGATGTTGCTATCGGATAATAGTGGAAGTGGTGGATTTTATAAGATTTGCGATATTTGCTAATGGGAATATCATGCATGGTGAAGATAGAGTATATTATGATAGGAGCCTCTTAAGAAAATTAAAGTAAAGACAGATGTGGGGTATATAGAATCATTGAATAAGATATATATAGCCATTAAAATTGATCCTGTCTCTCATCAAGTGGAGGTGTTTCACAGGCAACCCACAAAATGATGATTTTCCTAAGAATTATACACAAGATATTAACATGGATTTACCTATTGGAGATGCTCCTAGGAGGAAGATTGAAGAGGTTCACAATGATATATGTGTTGATTTAGAAGAAGAAATTGTAAATGAGGAGGATGAAACTGGTGGGCCTTACATAAACATTGAGTTTGACACTTCTGATGATCCTTTACCTCTAGTGTCTTCAGAAATTGCCACTGCAAACACTATTGTGCCTAGCTCTCCAATGGTTGATCCTATAACTCCGTCCTTTGAGCATCTTATTCCATTCTTTAATAGGAGGAATGGTAGTGATGGCTATATAACATTTGAGGAGAATGCTATATTTTCCGATGATTTAAGCTTTAGTGATGAGTTGAAGAAAGGAATACGGTTTGTGAGGAAGTCTAATTTGATATACGTAGTGAAGTTATATCAAATAAAACATCATCATAATTATTGTGTTAATGAGTCTAATAAGAAGGTGTGGCATTTTGTCTACATAAAGAGGGATAAGGAATGCAAATGGTGACTTTATGCACGTTAAAAACGGATGGATAGAGATTTTGTTATTACCATTGTTGAAGGGTTGCACACATTTATTAATCCTATCTTGAATCAAGACCAATCACAATTGGACTTAAGCTTCATGGCACACTGTTTCTTGAGTTAAATTAGGAATGAACCCGGTGTAAAGGTTTCTATGCTCAAACAACATATTTGCGTATTTAGTAATAAAGAGATGAGTACGGGATGGTAAAAGGAGGGTGATAGAAGTTGTATATGGCAATTGAGATAGATCATACATTGAATTGCCTAAGCTATTAAATGCCATTCAGATGAGTAACTCAGGTTCGCATGTCCATTGGAGTAGTTCACCAATCGTGAGAGAAGGTGAAGTGATCTTCTAAAGAGTGTTCTAGACATATGGTCCATGTGTTGAGGCATTTCAATACTGTAGGCCCATTGTTAGTATTGATGGAACTTTTTGTTATGAGAAATATAACTATAAACTTCTAATTGCATGCAACATGGATGGTGCTAACCATATAGTCCCATTGGCATATTCATTGGTGGATAAAGAATCGTTTGCATCTTAGTAATGGTTTTTAGTATTGTCGAAGGAACACGTTGTCGATTATCATTGTGATTGAGAAACAATACGTCTTATATTTGACTGATATGTAAGAATAGTTGAGGTAGTTAAGCATCATGATGTTAGATGGTAGGCCCCTTTACACATTACTGATTATGTATTTGACATGTGACTAGTAATTTCAATATGAAATACAAAAGTGCCCCATTTAAAAAGCTTGTCACTGTAGCAAGTTTAAAGGCACAGGAAAAGAAGTTCGAATTTTACATAGAGGAATTAAGAAAGAGAAATGAAGTTTCACCCAACTATTTCACTCGTATCTTTAAAGAAAGATGAACTATAGCATATTATGGGGGGTTCAGATATAGGTTTATGACCATTAACCTCTGCGAGAGCTACAACACTATGTTAAAGGATGTAAAGTGTTTACATGTATTGCCTTCAGTTATGAAAATCTTTTATAATTATGTTAGGTATTGGGAATAAAGATGTGATAAAGCTAGTGAAGTATTTGCTAAAGGGGAAGTGTTTACACCATAGGCTACTAAGAAAATTTATAAATGGGGCTAAGTTGCCAGTCGCCACAAGGTCATCAACTTTGATTGAATGAATGGAGTTTTTGAGGTTATTACAAGTACAAGAAGAATGAGATATAAGATTATAGGTGGCAATAGTTACACTATGAACTTAATGAGAGATGAATGCACTTGGAACAAATGACAAACTTATAGAATTCTTTGTTCACATGCTTTTGCTGCTAAGTTATATGTTCATGTGGACGGTATATAGTATGTGGCCAAGTGGTATTATTGGACACATCAAACCCCCGTCTATCATGCTAGCTTCAATCCTTTTGAGGATAGTAGTAGGTGGCTAGACGTGTAAACATCTTTCATTTATCTAGATGTTAATGTTACTTAAGGTAAGGGTAGAACTTGATCCAAGCAATACCACAATGAAATAGACCTTAAGGAGCCACCATCTAAGAATGCATGTGGTTTTTGTTGGAAGGAGGGGCATAATAGAAGAAGTTGCCCCAAACAAAAAGGGAGACAAGGTTCGTGTTTGTTAATCATTGTAATATTTATTAACAATTCATATGTGACCTATGTTTAGTAATTGAAAAGACAAAGGAGAAATTGTATTATAACTTTGAATATGACTTAACTCTTTATTGTCTCTTATATAGATGGATCCTAGCCTAGTAGATAGATCGCTCCTCACACTGCAACATACCTATCGCTTAGAGGCTATCTAAGGGGATAGGTATATGATTGGTTCATTACATTACATACTCATAAATCACATTATCCGTACTTTTTTTTTTTGGAGGATGCTTGGTTGGTATGCCATCAACAGGAGGCCTCTCTTAAAACCCCGTAGGAGAGATTACTCTTTGACCAACACCTTACGCCTTATTTATAGTAGGTTAGCTTTCTTAAGGTGCCTTAACTTGCATTCATATAGTTAAATTGGTATCTTATTACAACTCTTGTTAAGAGGTGGAGACTAAAGACAAACATGTTTCATATGCCACATGGAGAGCTCACAGTGACTTTACAGGATGTAGCGGTATAGTTTGGTTCGCCCATTGACGAACATGTAATCACCGGTATCACCAGCTTATCTTAGGTAGACGAGTGTGAGTGCCTACTTAATGTTAGGCTTAGCCCTCACAATATCTCTGGGGGGATAGCTTAAGATGTCTTAGTTGTCTTTTAGGGGGTTACTAAACAACACAAATGACTTATCCATCATACATTATATACGTGCATACATCCTACATTTGATTTGTGGAATCATTCTTGTGAATCTTCTAGCCTAGTACACTTAATGTTTCTCTCACTTTTAAAGGATTTTCAAGTAGTAGGGTAATATAGTTAGGGGGGCAGCATGCTTAGCTTGGTTGTATAAATTCCTATGTTATGTTGTTAACGCATCTACATAGGAGATCTAAGGAGTTATGGTTCTTCTTCAAATTTAAGCTTAGGATAGATTTCCACATATTGCTCCGATTTGACATTAGATCTACATTCCCCATGATGAGCGGCATGCTATGTTTCATGTCACACAGCTTGCCACTCATGTACTTTCGTAGTATCGAGACACTCTTGATCAATAAATGCTTAAGCAAGTTAGTACATTGGTCAATTTAATTTTGTTTGCTTTACTTGTTTGTTGTTTACTAAATAGCTTCATTTCTTATAGATTTGTTGGATGCCATAGACACATGATATTTTGGAACAACTTCCCATTTCTTGTCCGGAAGGAAGTGGTATTTAGTGTGCATAAGTGCCTCTCATTTGCTTTCACTTTGTAGAGTGGCACTGTTCTAATTGGGTTATGCGATTGTTTGGTGGGGTTTAGAGGATACCACAACAGTGTGACATGTCTCCTTCCCTCTATAGGATCGATCTTAGAGGGAAAACTAATGAGGATTAGAGGAGGAGACATGCAGTTTACATCTAGCAGTGGAAGGAGTGGCAATTCTCTATCGTTTAGTGAGAGTTCAATGATACATTGCTAGGTGGGGTAGATCCCAAGCATTACCCTTGGTATCATAGTGTCACACGACAGTATATTGGCCACGCCAAAGCGATGTTCAGTGCCCTAGTAAGTCGCTTTAACCATATCATTGTACTTTTATGTTTTTTGCATTATATTATTAACATAGTTAACTTTTCCATATAGTCAGATGCCTTAGCTCACATTGAGGAGGGTGATTCCTTAGATGTAACACGGGTCATAGTAGCTACCGGTAGGTGTTTCCTTTTAGGCCATGGTGGTGTTACATTATTCTCTTTGGATCATCAAGATTACCATTAAGAGATGCCTCCACCTTGTGCCACTTGAGGGAGAAGACAAACTCGTGGTAGGGGTCATCGTCAACAGGCAATGCCAAATTGATCTCTTAGTCCTTCTATAGATTCCCCACCCTCTCATTACTCACTGGAAGCTCATTCTTCTCCATTTTACAATGCTCCAACATTCATTATTGATTTGATGGAGTTTTATATACTTAATGTCGATCTATCGTATACGTCTATGGTTACTCTATCTGCTTTTCAAAGGAGAGACATTCAGGTTCACCAGATATTATGGAGGAGGGACTTATACAGATAGATCCTCTGTATATTTTATAGGACGAGCCACCATTTCATGCTCAGGCCCATTCCGGCATTGGAGGACTTAGAAACTCTTTCTAGATTGGAGATAATTCTACATGATATGGATGTATGCATTATGAGAGACAATGTTGAAGGAGGAATTAGATATAAATTTAGCTATGTAATTATATACTGCTTTTTTCTTTTTCCTTGAATGTATATGTATTTCTAACTTCGTTTATTTTAGCTATGTAATTATACTTGTATAGTTTAAACGAATTGATGAAATCATTTTGTTTTTCCGATTGATTTATGTTATGAACTTCAAAATTGTTACACATTTATTCTCTTGACAAGTTGGTTATATTATACAAATTTTGATATTTGCCGTGAACTAAAAAATTATTAAGGGCTTTTTCTGATGGCTACATGATGTTATGAGTTTGGAATATTTTGAATTAGACTACTCATTTTTGCAGAAACCCATTTTACTAAATCCCAACTTCAAAGAACAGAGAATAGATTTCACTCATGTTGAACATGAAACTTTTTCATGACATCATGCACCCACATGTATATATCAATCCAACTTGATTGAATTTTATTATGTTTCCCAGATCTGATTACACATATTAAGCAACATTGCGATGGATATCTCTTAGATACTATCAATATTATGTTGACAATCTTAAATTTCAGAAGTAGCTTCTTAAATATATAATGTTACCGCAAATATTCTCCTCTAATGGAATATGAAGTCGGTTTTTTTTTTTTTTGCATTAATATAACACGTAATTAACTTTTGAGATTGGTTCGTCGCCTCTGCTAATTTTATATTTCAGCAATCAATACAAGACAAATTATACATTGATCAAAATTATAAAAAATTATAATTATACATTAATACTAAAATATCAACGTAATATTACGCTGGATGAAGACTCTTACAGTAGCAACAATTTTCAAGGGTGCCAATACACTTTTTAAAATATCACTATAATTTGATAATTCTCAAGGAAAGTCACTGTGAATCATGCCAAGTTATACGATCCAGCGAAGCTCACACCTAAGTTAATAACGGGCATTGTTTTTCAAGTATGAGATCAGGATTTGACCTACACTTTCGATTACAGTAAAGGAGCTTCCCAAAGGATCCTCTTCTTTCTTTCGAAAAAAGGGAAGCTAAAGCATCTTCTTTAAAATCCCTGTTATTCCTATTTCATCCCTTCTTTCCAAAAGTTGTTTAACTAACAATACCAACCTTCCAAGGAAAGTCACTCCCACATCAATAAAATGGAACCAGACCAAGGCTATCTTGCTTTCATGAATGACAATTTCTTCTAACTCTCTTTTTTTTTTTTGGTGTTAATATCATAAAACCTAAATTTTACCAATTTTTGTAATTAACTATTAGAAGTTTAAGTATCAATTTATTTTTTATAAACTTTTCAAGATCATTTATAATACTCAAATAAAATAATTAATTATAAAAAAAAGTATAGTTCAGATTGTTGTTCTAATAAAAAGCAAAGTTATAACTAAAATTTAGATAGAAAATTGATACTTTGAAATTTCAATTAGTTAATTAAAAAAATAAGTAAAATCGAGATATCAAATGTCACACTTATCCTTATTTTTTCTGAAGAATGCCGGTGGTTTTTTTGCCTTCATGAAAAGGGAAGATCCACTTTTCAACCCCAAAAGGCTATTGCTTTCAAACCGATACCCAATCTACACATACCCTGCAACAAAAAATCTCAGGGACCTGGTGTATTTTACTCTACAAACTAACTACGTATCTCCATCATGTATCATGGCATCAAAATTTATGACATTTTAGAACAATTACTATGCCGAATTTCCATCATCAAACCCTCGATCGTGTGTTGCTGAGGTGCTCTTTTCTGCAATGGAGTTGTTGCAATGTTGAAGCTGTGGAGCAGAAAATAAATTCCTGTTACTTTCACCGCAAATAACCTGCGAATGTGAGCTTCTGTGCCTATCCTGCCATTCTCGAGATAGGCTGCTACTTTCTGGTAACGCCAATACTATGCTAGTTGGAGCCATGTCTCCTTCACGGCCAGTGCTGTGAACTGCACTGTCTTTTCCTCCACCTAAAGCCATCAAATCAGATAGGACATTAGTATAAGAAGCAAGAGGAAGATACAAGAAAGAATGTGCTGCAATAGAAATGACCAATAAAAAATCTCAGGACACAGTCCCAGTTTGCAATTAATTTTACATGTCTTAGGCCCCATTCTTAATTTCTTATACTCGAATAAATCTGTAAATATATAGGCATATTCCTCCATGTTGATCATGTGACACTGTCATTAAATGATAGCCTGTTTTGTTCATATACCTGTTAGGTAGACCTCTCCAACTAATTTGATCGAACGAGGAATAGATTTAGTAAAATAGAACAAAAAGAATGCTTTTGTTCTATTTTACTAATGGATGTAAGTTTATTTTAACACTTTATCATATCCTTTTCATCTACTAGAAAGCTGAAAATAAAGTTGGATCAAGAATGGATGTAAGGATGAAGGGAAGGGCTAAATGTAATATTATCAAGAGTTATGTGCTTATACACTAATTTATACAGAGCTTGCTATGAATTGATAAACCTGTTTGTGCTGTCATGGTAGAGGATGTGCTTGTGCTTGTGCTTGTGCTTGCTGGTGCAGCTCCGGTTCCCTTTTTCATCTTTGGCTGCATGATCAAACATAATCAATTCAGATAATTCAATTATATATCCACCATAGGTACAGGAACTGACTCTCTGAAACTATGAGGAGGTGGTTCTTAGGTCCCACTAACGCATTGGATTTCGTGGGGTAGTGGAGGGGGGGTGTGGTTGGAGGGGTGGGGGATGTGGGGGTTTGGTGTGGAGTGACTGGAAACAATTTGATAGTCCTGCATTCTTCATGAATCAATATCTATAGGTAAGGCAGGCATGTTTTCTCCCATACCTTGACATTTTCTTCACAATATTTCACAACGGCAGATATGGTAGGACAATGACCATGCAATAGGGTATAGGCCCACAAGAGAAGCTTCCTGGGAACGCTAAGATCAAGAACTTCAATCCCCTGCGTTGCTGTTTGAAGTGCTGTATCTGTTGCTAATCTTCTACGTGATACCAGATAAAGGTTCACAGCATTTGGGAGTGTTACACAGGAGCTATCCCGATAGAAGTTGTATGAGCATCTTAGAAGAGAGTTAGCAGTATCAAAATGATGATCAAAAGCTTTCCTTATCACTGTGTTTTTAATTTTCGATAGAATAGGAGTCCACTTCATGTCTATAGCTTTCAACTGGGTAGCATCCTCAAATTGAGAATTCCACAGTTCATTTGTTTGCAGATCAATGCAAAGCAGTGGAGTACTTTCTAATTTTTCATCTGATAGATTCAGATCCTGGACTTCAGCTGATTGTCCAGATTCCAACTGGGTGATTGCGGCTAAGCTAATAATAAGAGAACGGCACCATGCAACAGAAGCATGTCTACAAACTTTTGCACAGTTACTATTTGACAACTTTGGATTCTTGAAACGCTTTCGAAGCTTCTCATTAATTCCTTCAATAGTTTCAAGCTTGCTGCTTCTCTCCAGACTATGTATATATTGGTGGAGATATCTACAAGAGATCACATAATGAGTGGTAACAGTGGGTTATATGATGTTAAAATTCATATGAGAAGTAACACCAAGATAAAAATTCAGCATTTGATATTAACAATAAACTTTTAAGCCCTCCAGAAGGATGAATGAACATCAACCTCATAGTAAATTTTTTTTTTGATGTAATTCAATAAACTTCATAATACAATTGCAAAAATACAGTTCAATAAATAATTTATATATGCTAAGATCATTTTCATATTTTAGAAAAGTATTGAGGAAAACTATTATGGCATATTGTCTTGTCATGACATGGCATACCCATATAGGCTGCTTTCTGATGTATCTGGGCCCTTCATCTCAGGAAGACTGCAGACATCTGGCCATATATTCCCCTGTTCCATGAACAATGAAAATAGCTTTTCCAGTAGATAGTCAGGACTTGAAGACGCTATAAGTGCCCTGATGTACCTTGCAAGTGCTACTGGGACAAGATCTTCAACACACAGTGAGAACTGAGGAAAAAAAAAATATATATATAGGCACAATTTAGTATATTGGAAAGATAAAGAGTGCCATACACAATTTCATCATTGGTAGAAGAGAAACCCTAAGCTATTACTGATCCTGGAGACGACAGGAATACCGTCCTTACGAAAATGGAGTATTTCAATGTGTTGAGATGAAATAACATCACAAAATATTAGTGCCAATGAGAAAAAGGAAGACCTGAAACATTTTGGGGGAGGAAGTAATGTGGGAACACTGCTTGCCATGTTAACTACCTTAATACCAGTGACTTATTGGAACCATTTTTTTTAATCAACTCAACTACTAGCCTAGGATCATCATCAGTATTTGTAGTATGTCTAAGAATTTCTTTAAGGAAAATAAAACTTGACATTTACCCTTTTGTCTGCCTTCATAGATATAAAAGCTTTGTCCAAGGTAGAGATGTCTCTAGCTTCTTCCAATAATTTCAAGTAGAATAGTATATATTTCCGAATACAAGTAATGAACTTCCTGGAGCTCTCTGGCAAAATAACTTCAAGGGATTTCTTATTTACAGCTACATTTGGTGTTCTACGCCTGAAAATGAACAAGGATAGAAAAACTTCTCTTGAAACTACACAAGTAACCCAGATCTGAATGAGCATGGATATAATGAAAAAAAAAAATGCTGATAATTCACACTAAACAATCTTATCTATAAAGAGGAGGGGGAAATCATAACAGTAAAACTAAATGTGCTTGATTTAAATCTCAAAGTAAAAGGCGCAATTGTATTGAGGCTAAAGCAAGAGGCTTACCTTCCCTTTTTAACCATTCCATCAATCTCCCACATGTTTATTGTAAAGGATGAGCGAGATGATTTGAAACAAAATGAGAGTTCCTCCTTTGCCTTCTCCAAATCCCCACTCCTTCCTCTTTTGTAAAATCCTTGAGCAAGCATATATCTGGCCTTATGAAAATGTTTCAGATCCCCCTCAACACATGTTTCAATGGCAGCAAGACAATCATTATAAAGCACATTCCAGGCATCTTCCTGGTGATATGATTCCTCAGTCTTTTCCCCTGCTTTTGTCTCTGAGATTTCCTCTTTAATATCCATAGGTAAGCATGAAACTTCCAGACCAATCTTATCAAGACTATCAATAACAGCTGCTTTTGTTGACCGATCTAAGGAATAAGCAGAAACAACCTAACATGAAAGAAAAAATGAATTGCATAAAATGCATGCTCAACACAAAAAAAGGCACTGGATTTTTATGTGACAAGTATGTGTAACTGGCAAATCATTAGCTAACAACTATAAGCTCATATTAGACAATGATTTATTTGTGAGACATGATATTTACTCAAAGCTGATAGAAAAGAGGGAACTAGATGCAAAATAATATAGTAGTAGCAGTAAACCTTTAAGGCTTCCATATTCTGTGGCCCAAATTTGCAGAGTAACTTTAAGCGTGAAGCATGAATCCTATAGACAGGGTCCACTGCTGATGGATTCAAAGCAATTGCTTTGTCATAATATGATAGATATGTCTCATAAGCATATCCAAGCTTCTCAGAGAGTTTTCCCATGTAAAATGCATGAGACCAATCAGGTCTGCAGGATAAAAAGCATAAGTAGTTGAGTTTGGATAATAACAAACAAAAGAATAGAAACTGAAAATCAGAAGTTGTGAAGCACTTGTACTTGTTTGCAAAAGCTTTCTTAAAATGTTTCATTGAGTTTTCACAGAACTTAATCCATTCTGTATCTTTTGCAGGTAGAATGGACCGCTGATCATAGAGTGGAGCCACATTCTGAAGGCTGTCATAGTAGACTAGTGCCAGTAACTCATGAATCTCACACTAAAGTTGAGAAAAGGATTAGAAGGTCAGATAGGGAAATATATATGGACACATGTAAAGACCAAAGATAAAATAATCACCAACTTAATTTCAACACAAGGCTTGGGTATAACATCCAAAATTTCATCATGTACCATTTTGTTTTTTCAGCTAAAATTCATAAGAAAATAATTGTCCAAAAAAGTTCATAACAAAATGGGCTGAACATGCTTTTCATAATAATAATAATAATAAAAAATCACTTCAAGCACATTTTTGCATATCGGTATCTGCTGCATTTGGCATTAAATAGAGAAAGAAAATTGGCCTGCACTTTCATTTACTCAGTCACCCCTATAAATTCAAGCCAAAATTGAACAGAACAGAGCAACATGCTTGATAACACTTGTCAGTGATAGGCTCCCAATATGTTGTGTGTATTCAAGGGGGACTCAAGCTGTTAAACAGTGGAAAAAAATGAAGTAGAAGTAAAGGGGGATGAATATGAATAAAATAAAAGTTAGTAGTAGTGGGATAGTATTGTAAATAGTGGAAGTAGTAGTTGTGGGGTAATGATGTACATAAAAGGAATTAATAGCAGCAGTTGAGTTAGTAAGTGTAGTGGGGGCAACTTTTATAAATAAAAGGGAGAATAAGGGACTACGGGATAAATATGAAGAGGAAGTTTGTTAATGCATAACATGACAAAGGGAGAGGAGCTAGAAGGCAGTTAGAAAGCATCATGCATCACCCTTTTGTAAAAAAAGGAGCAAATTGCTCTTGGACTTCCAGGTTACTTTCTAACACATTTTTCACCTATTTTCTTCTTAATCACATCAAAAAACACAAATTAAACCCCTAAACTATCTTGGACAGAAAAAAAAAAAAGCAAACCTAGACTATCAGTCAGAAACTGGTTTTACCTACAAAAACTTTAATTTGACTAAATAAATACTGAACTACAACTCTTTGGTTCTCTGCACCAAAATTTTGAGGTCAAAGACCAATGGCTTTAGATTGGGATTTCCGTTTGATTGTTGATAATCAACAGGTCCATATGTTGGCAGATGGAAGTATACAGACTGACCAAGGAAACAATGAAAAAGAATACCTATCCATTAATGTACACTAGAAAATACAGAGAGAAACCTGCTGAGCTGGCGTCTTGGCTAAAGCCAGACTCATTAATAGACAACGTCGGCTTCTTCTTCGACTTGTCTCCACTCTTTGCGATAAAGTAGCATTTTTCCTCCATGCCAAGACATTTATGTGCTTACTTCCATCATTTAGTAGCAAATCTACCTCCTGCATCAGCAAAATGAAAGTAAATTTCTTCAGAGAATTACAGGCAGGAATGTCAAAACTTCAGATGGCATGAACCTTCACATTCTCTTTGATCTAGGGTAAAAGGAGGAAGAAATTTGGTGGAAAAGAAAGTGATGGCGCTATGTGCTTTTCCAGTGTTTGAGTAAGCTGGGAAGTGAGAAAGGATCGGCAAATTGAAACAATCAAAATTTGCCAACAGATTCTTGCTCTCTTCATTTCAGAGAAAGTACGAGAAAAAGAGGGGATTTAACCACTCTTTTCTTTTGGTTAGCCTGACCCATTCTTAAGTCAGTGTACATGTACATTCAGAATGCCATTATGCTTTTCTAGTTTCTCATTAACTTTCCCTTCCTTAAATTTCCATGGTCATACATAAAAGTGGAAGAGAACAGAACTCCCCCACCTTCATTTTCCTGTTTCTTCAATTGTGATTTCATTTGTTCTTATTGCAAACAGGACATAAATACAACAAATTGTCTGACAATCATTTACCTCATCATAAAAGTTTGCAAGCCGTCGCCAACTTTCCAGACGTAAAGGGTTGTACAACAAATCATACTTGAAAAGGTTTGCATTTTGCTGTACAAACTCCTCTCCCTCCTTGGTAAGGACAAAGCCAGGCCATTTGTCAGTGGCACTCATTTCCTCAGATTGAGCCAGGAAGAAATACAAGTTGCAGTAAACATCCACATATTGTTCAGAGCTGCAACCAGATAAGTAATCATGCCAATGGAATCCCAAGAGCCACAAGACCGTTGCTCCACCCATAAATGAAATGAAAAAAATTATACGCATTACCTGACCACTACTGATTTCTTGTATTGCTTGAGGCTTCCATAACTTGAGAAAATTGTGTTTATCATTGTCTGAAAAAACCCCTCCAATCCAGAATCCTCAGAGAGTTTATCTTCACATAAATCAAGATCATCCAAAAATTTATCTATAGGATTTCCAGCCAAAACACTTTCAGGAGGTTGTGGAAAGTGCTTGCGAATTGCTCTTAGCACTCGACGAAGTTTGACTAAACCAGTTTTCTGTCACCGAAAAGAAGATATGCAATCCAGCATAAGTTTATCCCCTTTATTCCATTTTGTTTGGGAAG
The DNA here is from genome assembly GCA_037954665.1 of Laguncularia racemosa. NCBI lineage: Eukaryota > Viridiplantae > Streptophyta > Magnoliopsida > Myrtales > Combretaceae > Laguncularia > Laguncularia racemosa. The sequence continues at coordinate 2,901,236 of JBBMOL010000033.1, read as the reverse complement.
TTAGGATGGTTCTGGGGGGTTTGTGTTGGCAAACTATAATTGCAGCATGTTACTTCTACAGAAAACAAAAGATATACTGAAGGAAAACCAGCCATAGAAGAAAGACACTTACAGATGAACCCTTTGCATAGGGCAGAAGATACTGGAAGACATCTGCAGACTGTTCCTTAGTTTGATACTCTCCACGGCTAGTATTCTTGTGCGTGGCTAGCTCATCTTCATATGAAGAATCAGATCTAAGATTTAGACCATACAGACAGAAGAAACACTGATCTAGAGCATTATCAATCTTCATTTCAAGTTCCTCCTTCTCATCCTCTGTCACTTCATCTGCAAATACAGTTCCTTGCTTCTCACCTCCTTCAATCTTGTCGTCATGATGTTCAGCATCTCCCCTCTTATTTTGGACTTCAATGTTATCTTTGTGAAAATTTTTTACAGATAAACCACCATTGGAACATAATCCTTCAGCAATATCCTTCTCAACAGAAGTAACTTCATCAACACCACTTTTAATTGTTTCTAAATGTAGCATGGCTGAACCCGAATCACTATCACTATCTTCTCTAAGCGGCTGATTAACTTGAGTTGCCTCCCCATTCAAAGAATGAAAAGAGGATTTAAGCTTCATATCCAAGGCCAATAGATGTTTTATAGCAAACCTAAGAAATGTCCCTTCCTCTCCTTCTTTTCCTTCTCCGGCACAGCACAGGCCATATTCAGCAAGTAAATCATGGATTGCAACAATTAATTCAACCTGCAAAACTGTCTTAGGGGCACTGCATTGCTTAATTGGTCAAAAGAATAACATGATAACTTACCTGAGATTTCATTGGCTTTGAAAGGTCAAGGAATTGGAATTTGCAGAATGCAATTGCAGCATCAGTGAAGCAACATCTTTGCTTTTGTTCAATTAGGTCAATACTTTCCACCAAAACAGATTTTTTAGAGGAAAGAATGCGTGCCACATTGCACATAACCGTAAGCAGCAACAACTGAATATCATGAACACTGCTTGTAGGAATGTTAACATCACTCTGCAGGTATAACATCGATTACAAAGCCTGAAACAGTTTGCTGAAGTATAGGAGACTATTGCAGCAGACTGATCACTGCTGTTATGCAAATATATGGGATCAACAATTGCATTTCATAAATGTTGCCACCCCCTAAGCATAAATGAAAGGATGAATTTCAGTGTTTCACTGGGAACTACAAAAGGCTTTTAGAAAGAAGAATGATGTGCTGCACCCCAATTATTTAAGGAGAGGATATATAAACCCAAATGAATTGGAAACCTTGCCTTGTGCAGAACCTAGATGTTGAGGCATTAAAATATAGCATGCATTAAGCATAAAAAAAAAAAAAAAATCAGATCAGACAACAAAGGATAGGTGTGTGTTTGTGTGCATGTAAATGTACAAATGTAAAACAGACAGAAAAATAAATTTTTTTCTTAGTAATTCAGTAGGAGTAAATACAGGGGAAAGCTTCGTCTCCCACAAAAACTAAGGAATCAAAAGTCCCTGAAAATTTCAAAACCAGCATCAAAATTGGTGCCAGGTTTGAAACCCTTAAAATCAGAGACCAAAGTGATACAATATATGAAACATACATCTCAAACTCAGGATTTTAAAATAAGAGCAGCTAAAGCCATAATTTTACGAGCCGTAAAGATGGATAGACAAACAAAATTTCTACCCCCAATTTGCAAGTCAGTTATGTACTTGAAAAATTCCAAGATTGTGGGCCTTTTTGCACTAGTTTTCATATAATAATGGCCAAGAGTGGACCATATCAGATATCCTATACCCTCAGAGTAATGTTGGGCTGTTAATTTAGTATTAAAGTTTATGTGCATTTCTAAAGAGCAATGCTCCAGTGCCAGAAAGAGTCACCATAACTCTAAGTTTGCTTGCATAAAGCTTGCTCTGTTGAGCCAAAATCCATTAGGATGATTCTAGATCATATTAACAAGAGAGTTAATAACTCATCAACTTGAAATTAAACAGAGCAAAAGAAGACTCACTGAATCTGCAGAATCAATGCTATTCTTGACTAGTGATGCGCAATAAGAAATCGCCTTTACTTCTTCTACAACCAAACAGCTCCAGTGATTGCTTGGATTCTCTCCCAAGTCCGCATCTGAAATAGATGTTCTTGTAGATTCTGGCTTCTGAGGGAAAATTTTACATGAAAAAGGAAATTGATCTATGCCTGCTGCTGCTAGTACGTTTTGTAGCTTCCTTTGATGACAAGTCAAACACACGTCAATTAACATTGGCTTTACCTTTTCACATGCTTTAATTAATGTTTCGAGGGCGAATAGCTCTCTAGATGCAATTCCTTTTATCCGTCTTCTGGAAGCAACAACATCAAGGTAGGTGTCTTTTGTACAAAATAAAAGAGGGGCAAGCAGGTTTATGCACTCCAGATACATTTGTTTCTCATACATTTCCTGTACCTCCTTCTCCAATGAAGCATCAACTTTTAGCATATTGATTTCATATAGAAGTCTATCTATTCTCAGCTCTTTGACAGTTTTGCAGTGTGGCAAACTGACCAACAAACAATGACCGCTATCGTCCTCTTTAGACTGAGGCAGAATTGACAATGCCATACAGAACTGTTGATAAGCATTGGCCTTCTTGTCATCCAAGACAGCAAGTCGGCCACTTAACCAGAAAAACCTAACCCAGAAGGAATGTTTGTCATTATTTAGGAGTAGATTTCTTAATGTGGGACTTTGACCACCAGTACCCTCACCTGACAAGTCACTGAAACCTTGAAAATTGTGAAGAAATGAACTACATCCATTGCCTGATGATGAAATGAAAGACTGTTCCAAAGCTACTGACTCAACTATCTTACAAAGATGATAAGATGCATCCATGATGAAATCAGTCAGTTCAGGCACTTCAGAGGACAATCCCAAATCATAATATAGCTCAGCAAGAAAAAGACTACATTCAGGGGTTCTGTCTTGCCCCCAATCTCTGCACAACTTCTCTAAGCCTAAAAATTTGATGAAAGCATCCTGATACCTGAAGTGGGTATTTGCAGCCTCTTCTAAAAGCAAGTGAGCGAGGTGGTATGCACCAAAATTGCTTGAATTATCTCTCACAAATCTCGCAACTTCACTACATTCCATCTCCAAGGAATTAACTTCTTCACGGGATATTGCAGAACAGCTAGAAGCAGTGCTAGATTCTTCATTTCTTGAAAGACCAGCAAGGAAAGGTTCTAAAAACTTAATAACTTCTGCATTATCCTTGCTTGCAGCAAATTCAGCCTCTTCCTTCTCTGGTTTATGAGTCCTCATCCTTTCAAGACGAGTGCTTCGCCTTTCCTGAGGCTGCTCCTTAAGAATACTCACTGCCTTTTCCTTTGATGTGCCCCCCTTTTCTCCATTTAGATCCAACTGAGACTCATCATCACCGAAAGAAACAAGATTCTCTCCTTTAGTTTCCAAAGGATCTTTAATAGTTTCTGAACAAGATGTTAATTGTATGTTTAAACAGACATCTCCGGATCTTAACTCCTTCTCCACCCCGTTAGATTTACACCCACATAATGGAAGCAAAATGTCAAGAAGTGCATCAGTAAGGGCATGCCAAGAAGCTTCAGCAAGCTTGATCTCAATGTTAGGCTTCAATTTTTTAGGAGGGGGATGTCCATCTAGATTCTCATCAGGTGACTTCCTCTTTTCAGAAAATTTAAGTCGAGCGTGTTTGGGTTTGAGCTTATCTATACCTCTGGGAGCAAATGGGACTATTTCCAGTTCTTCTATGGTGCTTTTGACACACAAAGCACGAGAATGTGATGGCCAGTGCCTCAAAATCATTTCAGCAACAGTCAAACATGCAACCTCATCACCTATAGCAATGAGAACTTCTAATAGCTTCTCCATAAAAATCCCTGCCGAAATCATTCAGAATGCACTTTTAGCATGATCAATTGGGTCAAAGCCTTTTTTTTTTTTTTTTCTGGTGGTAAATCAGCAAAGCATCTTGGTGTAACAGAAAGACATAAAAGGGGAAAGCAGCATGTCTTAAACAGCAAAACCATTAAGTAGAGTACCACTAATTGTAGACAACTTACAATTGTTTGGGCTACATAAAAGCCCTTGTTCAAATGCCCAGCGTGAAATGCTAAGCAGGCCCATTGAGCATGACAATGTCCCCAGCTGGTTCCAGATAACAGAATCTTTTGCATCAATATCTACTGCTTGAAGATAACAATGCAATGCTTTTTCATAATAAGCAGAACCTTGTTGAAGGAAGACAGATGCAAGATTTTTAAGAGCCAAAAATCTGCAATAAGCTACAGAGACTATGCTTAAAAGCTGGTTTAATAAAATATATTGTTAGAAATATAATACTACAACATAAAAGAAAAGCACAATAGTCACAGTGAATGTGGATGGAATAGTCATGGATCTGCAGTTGAAGAGCAATCTAAGTTTTCAACACATTGATAGGAATTGATACAAATTTAAAAGCACAATAGGAAAATCTAATTTAAAAGGAAAAAAAAAATCTAATTTAACAATAATGTCGATACAATATGCCTTAATGACTAACCTCACATGTCATAGCAGGAAGTGTGAATTGATAGCAGAGAAAAAAAGAAATTATTTTAAATTCAATATCAGCAAAATTTCTTCTTCTGCAAGTGCAGAAAAAGCTCTTCTTTTTTTGGATAATCCATAATTTATTGATCTGAAAACAGTTTACATCCGTCAAAGACGATTAGAAATACAATTACAACACTAAGACCAAACTCATAAGTATTGGTACAATGAACGCTCTATCAAATTACACCCTACAGACATAAGATATGATTTGGTTGGCTAAACGAGAAGTACTAAGAGGGCTACTTCTGGGTCAAGCTTTGTTGCGTGTTCTCCATATGCAATAGACTGTAGCTGCAAGACTTGCTCTCCATGTCAAATAGAGTTTGGTAGCTGATTGAGTTGTTGCTATCAGTATGGTTTTAGCGCCCTGCCAATCTCTACATGAGGGAGGGCATTGGGTGAAGTTGCATACTTGCCTCCATACTTGGGATGAGTAATCGCAGTTGAAGAAAAGGTGTGAGTGGTCCTTTGTTCCCTGCTGGCATAGGAAACATGTTGAGGATGTAGCTATTCCCCATGTGGTCAGTTTGTCAAGGGTGGAAAGTTTCTCCAGCCAGGCTAGCCATAATATGAAGAAGTGCCTTAGTAGGGTAGACTTGTTCCATATAACTTTGTACCAGGGGACGGTTAGTTCTTCTGGTTTAAAGAAGGAATATCCACTCTTGATGGTGTACTTCCTTGAAGTGGTATGGATCCATCGAAGTTGATTAGGGGTTGACTCATTTGCTTGGATGTGGTTGGGAATGTGGATAGCTGACCAAGGCGGATTATCTAGTAGTCACCATATATTGTTATCCACTATTGAGCAGAGCTTGGCCATCATCGGGATACTTGAGCTTCTGATTTGTTGTGAATTGAACAGACTGTCTAGAGGACTCATAGGTAACCAGAAGTCTGACCAAACAGAGATGGATAGGCCGTCTCTTGGTTGTCACTGAAAGCTGCCGTGTACTAGGGGTCGTAGCTTTTGGAGCTTCTTCTAGGTCTAGGAACATGCGATTGGAGCTCATGATGACCAAAAGCTTTTGTCCCTTTGGTAATGTTGACTGCACCCATTCGGGCCATAGGCTTCGGGCTCCACTTTTGCATAGATGCCAGATATGTTTGAGTTGTGAGGCCTTGTTCCATAGATGGAGGTTGGGAATCCTTAGGCCACCACATTTGATTAGCTTGCAGACTTCCTCCCACCTGACTTTGGCTTTTGAATTTGTGTGCGGGTTTCCACTCCATAAGAAGTTCTTGAGAAGTTGTTCTACCTTGGCCGTTATATTCTTGGGAAGTAAAAAGATGGAACTCCAGTAGACCTACATGGAAAAGAGGACGGATTTGACTAGCTGTAGTCGGCCTGCATAAGATAGGAACTTAGATGTCCATGAGGTGATACTAGCTAGGATTCTTTCCACCAAGGCATCGCAATCCTCCATTTTGAGCTTCGTGGAGAGTAGTGGTGCTCTTAAGTACCGCATTGGGAGACTGCGTCCTGGTATTGGGTGACCTGCAAGATATGATGTTTGATCCTGGTGGGAACATTTGAGAAGAAGATGGAACTTTTGTAGCTGTTAACCACGAGGCCCGAGAGTGCTTGGAACTGTTGGAGGGCATCCCTGATCAAGGATATGGACACAACATTACCCTTTGCAAAGATTAGGAGATTGTCTGCGAAACAAAAATGGGTTAAGCTCTCAAATTTGCATCTCCAATGGGGGGAGAAAGCGGGGTTGGAGATGAGCCTTGGAAGTAGGGTGGAGAGGACTTCCATGCCTGCAACAAATAAATATGAAGAGATTGGGTCCCCCTGCCTTAGGCCCCGCTTGCTTGAAAAGTAACTTGCCAATTCTCCATTGATGTTGATAGAAAACTTTGTTGTCGAGATACATTGCTTTATGAGGGTACAGAAGTGAAGGGGAACTTGCATGGTCTTGAGCATTTCAAGTATGAAATCCCATCTTTATAGAATCGTAAGCCTTCTGAAGGTCTACCTTAAGTGTGCAACAGGGAGCCCCTTTTTGTGTTTGATAGTCAGCCATCAATTCTTGAGCGATGAATATGTTATCGATGATTTTGCACCCTGGAATGAAGGTAGCTTGTTCTCTCCCAATCAAAGAAGGTAAGACCTTCTTAAGTCGGGCAGCAAGTACTTTGGAAACCGCTTTGTAAAGAATGTTGCAGCATGCAATGGGTCTAAACTCTCCTAGAATGGAAGGGTTGGAATCTTTGGGACCAATGTGAGAATAGTAGAGTTTATCTCTTCAAGTAGATGCCCTAAGTTAAGAAACTCTTTGATGGCGGAAGAGAGGTCTTTCTCGATTTTCTCCCATGTGTCCTTGTAGAAGAGAGTTGTATACCCATATGGGCCAAGAGCTTTCTCATTTGCTTGTGAAAAGAATCCCCATTTGATTTCCTCATCCGAGTATGGCACCTGCAATTCCTCTTTCTGCTGATCATTCAGTCTCCAGGTTACAAGGTTGTGAATCTCCTCTAGGTTGATTGGAGGGTATGCTTTGCCATAGAGTTGTTGGAAATGTGTGATAGCTAGGTCTCTAACCTCCTCTTCGCCTACTGCTTTACTACCATCTTCTCGTTCAATACGATATAGGTTACTTCTATTGTGATGGCTTCACTTCTTGTCTCTAAGCTTTAGCCAATTTATTTTTGACTTCTGCTTGTAGAAGCACTCTTCAACGTTCCTTAGTAAATAGTATTCTCCAAAAGCTGTCCTCTCGGCTTCCATTTGGGATGTGTCACCACAACCGTGGATATTAGAATGTAGTTGGTGAAGGGTGTGCTTAGCTTCTTGTACTCGGTTGGACAAGTGGGAGAACTTGATGTGATTGAGGTGTCTTAGTTCGTCCTTGAGCAATTTAAGCTTACTTACTACCTGGTACATCTTAGAACTGGCTACCTCCGTTCTCCATATGTTGGAGACTATGTCCTTGAAACTTGCATGTTGGATCCAAAAGTTGAAAAATTTGAATCGTGTCTTCCTTAGCCTCGGGATGGTGTCTATGGATGTGATGGCTAGTGAGTGATCTGAGAGGAGGGGAGGTAGGAACTTAGCATGGGCACTTGGAAATGTTTGCATTCAATAGTGATTGATTAAGACACGATCCAACTTCCTCAATATAGGGTTATGTTCTTGACGATTAGTCTACGTGAAGAAGTCACCCATGTACCTTAGGTCCTCAACCTCAACATTAGTTAGGCATGTTTGAAAATCTGTCATTGTTGCTGTCATGCAGCCTCGTCCTCCCTGCTTCTCGAAGGGGCTTCTGGTTGTGTTGAAGTCACCAAGTACCAGCCAGGGGAGGGTGGTTAAGGCCAAGGCTAGTTCCTCTAGACTTCTCCATAACAACTTTCTTTTGCCATCATTATTAGCACTATAGATGAAGGTCACATGTAATCGGGTATTGGTGCTGCAATAAGTTGCTGTGCAATGTGAAAGTTGGGCAGTTTCCTTGACAATACTGATATCCCATTCTCTTAGTTGCCATGCTATCCATATATGCTTTGGTGTTGCTTGGTTGATGGCTACTTGCCATTGTGGGCCTAATCGTTGCAATACTGTTGCTGCATTGGTGGTGTTAACTTTGGTTTCTAGGATCCCTATCAGGGATGTCTTATTGCTGCCACACTCCTTCCTAATTTCCACTGCTTTAAGAGGGTCATTGAGCCCTCTAACATTTTACGCTGCTATGTTCATGAGTGTGACTAGGTGGACCCGTTAGCACTAAGGTGAAGGTGCAGCGCCACTTCCTCTATTTCTTCTTCCACTTTCTAGAAGAGTTGGAGCCTTTATTACTCTTGAGGTTGCTCTTTGGGGTTTTTAATGCTTGGTCGAGGAGCTTGCAAAGTGAAGTGTTTTCATTTTCGTTGTCATCGCTATCCACTGTGTTGCCTGTCTCTGCTGGGGATGGGTTGGGCACTGGAATCTTGTAAGGAAGCTTACCGTGACTGGATAGTTCTTGGGCTATTGGGTGGGTCTGGTCTTGAGTGGGGGCATTTAAAGGGATGTTGTTCGCTTCTTCCATATCCGTGTTGTTTGCTTCAAGGTTGGGGGTTGGAGATGGGTAGCTTTGTGTGGATATCCCTCGCTTGATCTTGGGATGTTGCAGACACGAGATGATCATGGTTAGGCTAGATTTAGGCCTCCTCGGTGTTCTCCATGTGGGTTGTGGGAGAAGTATCCGTGGCCCTCTTCTGCTTGACCTTGGCTGCGTGGTTGGCTTGTGTCTATTGGTCCTTTGATGGTTTGGAAGAGCCTTTTGAAGTGTGTTGTACTGGTTTTGTTGTTGTAGGGCAGGTATGGCCAAACACCTTGCATTTGTTGCACTGAGGGGGGATCAATTGGTAATCAACTTGGATAGTAGCCAAGGAGCCATCAGCCCTCTCCACTTCAATTTGTTTGATCAACTCTCTTCTTCCATCAATCTCAACGGGGACACGAGCTTGGTTGGGACGTTGTCTGGAGGCCTTTAGGGTATCAGCCTTTATAGGCGAACCCACTCCGCTTGCTATGTGGCTTATCCCCTCGGCACAAAGGAGTTTGCATGGGATGCGGCTGAACATGGCCCATATTGGAACATGGATGGGTTGGGGCTTGTCGAGCAACATTCCTCTCCTCCACTGTTGAAGGATCAGATAGTGTTTGGAGAAGAACCAAACTTTTTCCAGAATTGGGGTAATGTCTTTATCCTTGTCAAATTGGAAGTAATAGAAACCTTCCGGATTAGCTAGGACGTGGCATGGACTAGAGTGAAGGGTATTTTGTAAATACCCTTCAAGCGTGGACTTCCAATAGGCAGCTCCCTCGTCCTCAACTGTCTTTAGGATCTTAACTTTGGGAATGCCGGTGGTGGTTGCTGGTGGGATGAAGCGGAGGGTGAAGTCCGGTGTTGCTGGAGTGGCTTTGCGGAGACAGACGTTGGCATATGATTTTGCCAGCGTAGGGTGGGGTGGGGGCTGGTTTTCCAGATGGTTTTGCTGGAAAGTATGGTGAGGGTGTTGATTTGCAACTTCCAATACGGTTTTACCAAAAGAGGAATTGCCCATAGTTTGGGCACTGGTTGACGGGATAGAGGGATAGCTGGGTTTGGTAGGGGGAGTGGACATTGTGGCAACTGGAATGCCCGCTGCGTCAGGAGTGCAAGGCTCCAAATTTCCGCTTTTGGATGGGTCAAAGCTGTCTTTTCCTAGAGGGTTAAAAGGTGACCTTACTTTTTCTTTACTAGGATGCCTAGGGAGTGCTATCCTTGGGGAGGAGTCAAGTGGGCTGTTACTCGGTTTTCCTAGGAACTGTGCGGGCAGGTGATCGCCCAAGGTTCTCCGGTGACCGGATGGGGTATTTCCGAACTCGCTGTGGGGCTGGTGGGGGTCTTCTGCCACCATTTCCAGAGGTTACCGAGGTGGGTGGGTTTCTAGGGTGTGTGTGTGTGTGTTTGTGTCCTAAAAGAAGTGGTCTTTTAGGGGTTGGGAAAGGGTGGTTTAGAGAGAGGTGGGAGCATTTTCTCTCTCTCCCGATTTCCTTTATGCAATTTCAATCAAACAATGAAAATGAAAAGGTTTCTAAAGCTCTTTTCTTTTCAGTGAAAGCAAAAGAAACTTTTTGATAGAAGCTCCAACCTCTGGTTGACATAGGATAGAGAACTGACTGTTTTTTTACTTGAGAATTGGTTGATTAGATTATCAATGATTTCAATGTGGCTCCTTGACAACAATGATAACCTTTTCTTTTGTAAATACAATTCCAAAAATAATAATAATAATAATAATAATAATAATAATCCATCCACATCATTGAGCATTTAACACATAAACTAACACTCAATCCCCAGTTACAAGTATGTGTCTTTAGGAAATGAATAGAATTATATGATAGAAAAGAAAACTCAAAGAACAAGCCACTACCTATACCCTGTATGTATACCTGAGGTGTAGAAGATGACCATCACTGGCACTACTCTCTTCCTAAACAATTATAAAAAACATAAGTATGTTTTAAGTTTAAACTAACAAAGGAATATAAAAATTTCATTATTCAAAAAAAATGAAGGCGATGGTACCTGAGCACTTTCTATCAAATGATCTTTTAATATGGATTCAAACAACTCACAGGCCTTTTCATATTCTTTGCTTTGCAATTTATGAAGTCCTTCATGGTAAGTCTGAGAAAGGTGAAATTCCTACAGGCACAAGAAAAAGATAAGAGTAATTAGGAAAATAAGGGAAAGAGAAATTAGCATACATCTATTTTATGTGACCCAGTACTGGCTCCATCACAAAATGATGGCAAAGAAGTAGTTTCATGGCAATAAAGAAGTATATTAAAGAGCAGTATCTTCTAAAGATTGTGGAAGAAATCCAGATAGCTTCTACATAAAAATGATTTTTTTGCAGAAATCTACACAACCTCTGTGGATCGGTCATTTCTAAATTGCTATAAATTAGAGGAAAAATCATGTATCCAACAAAGCAAAACTTTGATCAGTAGTCGTAAAGGAAACGTAAACTATGTTCCATTTTAGGGCACGTGCATGATGCTGCAATAATCTCTACCTCAAATTAAATTCGAATCCAGGTATGAGGCAATAACAGACAAGTCTATCCAGCTCTCGTACCATAGTTTATATGGCAACCAAAAGCAAATTGCGAGTGTTTCCTTGTCACAACTCGAATTTTAACCAACCCAATTTTTGTTATTCCAATTATTATGATTGTTCTAGCAAGCCTTTATTATTTGGTAGTCATACCAGTTAAAAGAGTTATTAAATGTTCAAACCAATGTACCTAACTAAACCCTTTATTCCAAAAGCAAGGACCCAGACTTGAGCCTCCAAAATCGCACATTTACGTTCCCAAACCACCACCAAAAGCTCTCACAAGATGGCGGCGTAGCTACGGTGAAAAGGCCCGCACTGCACGAACATGATACTTAAGGGGGCAAAGTGCAATTCAACGGAAAAAGAGCGAGCAATAACTAACAATAGCTTGCTCGTTTGTTAAATAATTCAGGAGCAATGGACTATCATAGCTTGTTGTTGTGTTATATAGAGAGAGTGAGAGAGAGACCTGAGCTTCCTTAGATGGAGCCAAGGGTTCCCATTGACCTTTGGAGTCCGTATCATTAATGGCTGCAATTGAAAACTGAAACACTAACGTTAGAAAGGAATCGTCATCATACATATACATACATAACGTTCAGTTTCAGGAAGAATGGGAAAACAAAAGAATTCGCAAAAAATAGCGTACCATTCTTGATCTTTTTGGAGTACTACTGCAGGGCACGCACAGGTTCAGTGGGTTTAGATTAGGGTTTTAAGTGCTGTTGGTGATTTTACTATTATTATTATTTTTACCTCCTTTTTGGCGTATAAATATTGGAACTTAACTGGCACTTTTGCCTTTGTGTTAGCCTTGGCTTCGCGGTTGATCAATTGAATTTCGAGGTGGAAGCCGGCGAAGTAGGATCATTAGCTCCCGTCCGCCGGTTCTCCGATGAAACGCCGATGAAGGGGGTTGTCCGGGCCGTGCGATGTTCGGGAAAAACGCCTGCTGCAGCCCATGTGATCCTGCGGGGACCCGGTCCACAGTCATACAACATCACCTTTTATTTTCTGGTTTTTTTTATTATCTTGGGGAAAATTAAAAATTGAAGTTATGTAAATCATATTATTTTATTTTCATCGTTGTGGACTGTCCTTAAATATTATTATTTAAAAAAAAATACATAAATATTATATTTTTAATAATTATTTCTAAACTAGATTTTGAAAACGCAGACGCCTTTCCGACTTTAGAAGAAAAAAATTTAAAATGAAGGTACAGACCTCGCTTTAATCTTACTGTCTAATTTTTTATTCTTTTTAATATTGATTGTCGATTTAAAAATAAAAATTATGTGATAACAGTATACAAAACATAAAATATAAATACAAAAACATAGTCAAATTTTCCACAAAAACAAAATAAACTAATTATCAGATCTATTTTTTTTCTCTTGTATATACACAAGAAGAAGAAAAGAAGTGATTCTATAGAGCAAAGGAAGGATTTGAAGTAATTTACCCAGATCTAAACATTTCCTCAACAAATAATCGATTATGGTATTTTTTTTAAAAAAGTTGAAGTTTTTTCTTATTTGTGTTTGATGTTAATATTTGAGGAAAATATTACTATAATGTTATATTTTTTAGAAAATGTCATTGTTTATTGTTAGTTTATAATTTGTTAAATATGATTTATATAAATGTTGTAATATGTAACATGTGATGTAAATTTTTGCATTAGAATGAAGATTTGCTGTTATGACGAATGTGAAATTTGTAGGATGTAGAATAATTTTTACAGCATTATAAAATAATACGAAAATTATTGAAATATTTAGTAGAAAAAATATTATTAAAAAATAATTTCAAATAAATATTTAGAAAAAAAATTGTTTTGAAATAATGGGAAAAAAAATAAAATTTAGAAATGATACATAATTTTTTTGTGTGCAAATTTTAAGAATGTTGTTGTTGGAAACATAAAAAAAAATATTGTGATGAAAAATTGTAATATCTGAAATATGAAATAATTTTTACAATGTTATAAAATGATATGAAAATTATTAAAATTTTTAGTAGTGAAAATGTTATTAAGAAAAAATATATGATAAATTTTTAGAAAAAAATTATTTAGAAATAATGGGGAAAAAAAGAAAAAATTGAAATGATATGGAAAATAATTTTTTTGTGCAAATTTTTAAAATGTTATTGGAAATTGTCATATTTTTTTTAAAAGCTTATAATTTATATATACTGTGGATAGGAAAACAATAGCTAACTACATGAAATTGATGATCTATGCGTTTGGAAATATTGTGGTTGATAATTAGGGGGTAGAATATGATAGAGATCTGGTAAAGAAATTAGAAATGAAGAAAAATGTCAACTACAACGAATTCTTATACAAAATATATTTTATCATCGGAGTCGATCCAACCGAAGTGGGGGTTGAGATAATTTACAAGCATCCTATGTTCTATCGGGGCAATAGAAGTTATGCATTGATGGCAATTAAAGATGACAAAGATGTTGAAAATTTTATTGAAACGACTAAATTATATGAAGATTGTGGCATACAATAATTGTATATTAGAACTTCTGATGATTTAGGGGCCCCTTGGTAAGGCAGACATTCGATACAAACAATTAGATACATTCGTCATATGACATTATAGAAATGCAGCCTAAGTTGTCGATAGTTCAACCCTTAATTCTAAACCTGATGGAAGCCAATGATGAAAATGAAATAAATAGAGTAGTTACTCTAATATTACAACGACCAGACACACAGGATCTGTACATGGTTAGTGTGGGAGTAGATGCTACAACTGATACCGATGTAAGAATGAGTGTTAAGGAGGGGAGTAACAATATCGAGGAGAGTTTCGATGAGGAAAATGGGGAAAGTGAGAACAAGGGAGATGAAGTACCTTAAGAAGACTTTCCAAGTGTACATACCTACTCGAGACAGCCAATATATCGATCAAAGCAAGTTGAACCACCAAATATGATAGTTAGAGATTTTGTTCCGTACTACAACTTTGGGGGTGATAGTAGTTACATTTATTTCGAGTAGGAGCAAACTAATATTTGTAGTGGTTGGAGTAGTAGTAACGATTTTTACAAGGGCATGAGATTCAGAACAAAAGCAGATGTGATTTAAGCAGTAAAATCTTACCATGTGATGAACCATTGTAAGTTTACTGTTGTAGAGTCTAGTTCACTATTGTGGTCAGTTTATTATTTGAGAAGGGATGTTGGTTGTAAATGGAGGCTTCAAGCCTAAAAGAAAAAGTTAGAGAGCATGTTTGTAGTGACGAGATTTGAAGGTCCACACACATGCAATAACCTGCTGATTAGTCAGGATCACTCACAACCGGATTGCAATCTTCTTGCTAGCTAATTTGTAAATCTTCTTAAGGATAATCTTGATACGAAGGTGGCTGAGTTAACTTCTATTGTCGAATAGGAATTTGGCTATAAGATCAGTAGGAGATAGGCTTGGGAGGGGAAGAAATGGGTTATCGAGCATGTGTATGGGAAGTGGGAGAAGTCTTATAGTGAACCACCTAAACTTCTCAATGTGATAAAAAATACAAATCTTGGAACACGAATTGATTGGGGGTGGAGCAGATCGAATACCTCCAGTGTATCTACTTTGAAGTGGGTATTATAAGCATTTTTGTCGTGCATCGCAACATGGAGATTCCTTAGACTAGTTGTTACCATTAATGCCACTTTTCTATATGGGAAGTACACTCTCAAGTTGCTAGTTGCTTGTGGCGTTGATGACAACAACCATATATTTCCATTAGCATTCACTTTGATTAATCAGGAGATAGTTGAGACATGGGGTTGGTTTTTGAGGAAACTGAAGGAATAAGTTGGCTGTGATTATAAAAGTCATGAAACCATTTGCCTTATATCGAATAAACACATAGGCATCAAATCAGCAGTCCAAGAAGAAGCAAATGGATAGCGGCCTCCATTTGTGATGCAGTGGTTTTGTTTACGACACATTGCAAACAACTTTAACTCAGCACATAAAAAGACCCAGTGCAAAAGGTTGGTCACATACGTCAGGTTGCAAGCACAATCTCGTAAGTTGAATTATGTGATGGAGCAGGTGGGGATTATTAAGCCAGATGCATTGGACTAGTTTGAGGATGTGCTGTTAGATATGTAGACACTAGCTCATGACGATTGCTATCGGTTTGGGTATATGACCTCCAACATTGTTGAAAGCTATAATTTTGTGTTGAAGGGGGTTCGGGGCTTACTTGTGATTGCTTTGGTGAAGAAGAAGTTCTACAACTGTTTGGGGTACTTTGTTTAGAAGTATATGAAGGCATTGAAGAATATGGTAAAGGGTAGAATTTTCACCAAATATGTAACCCAAAAAATCAACCGATGAAGTTCACGAGCTAGCAACTATAGGGTCATCAACTATAGTAGGCACGATAGAGTTTTCGAAATCCTCATCAGTAGTCGTTGCATCGCTAGTAGGTTAAGGAGAGGGGGCCGAACGCACGTTGTTGACTTTGCTTGCAACACATGTAGTTTGGTAAATATATAGAATTCAATGTTCCCATGCATATGCAGTAGCCGTCTCACTTAGCCTTGATATGATGCACTTTATACCTAATTGGTACAGATTGACACATCAAAGAGCACACATATAGGATGCACTTCATGCCTATAGGCGATGAGTTGGATTGGGAGCCAATAAACTTCCCATCACTCCGCCCAAAGGGAGACCTCGTACAAAAGAAGGAAAAACTGAAGCGGAGAAGATACCACATAGAGATGGGCATTAGGGAGCATCCATATCAAATCACATGTGAACTTTATGGATCGGGGGGTATAATAGAAGAACGTGCTTACGTTGACGAGATAATGGTAACTAATGGATACAAATACATATTTCATTACATTCGACATTGCATTTGTGATGCTAACATTAGCTTTTTCCCTTTTGCAACTTAGGTGAATCATCAATTACTTCATTTAGTTTGTTTTGGCATGGCGGAAGGGAGATGCTTGATATTCTATATATATATTTGCAATTTTGTAATTTATTGAGAAATTATATTAAATGTTAATTTCTTTAGACATTTGTTAATTTGTTTTGAAAAATTCGAAGTTGTAAATTCGTGTATGTACACATTGCATGTAAAAATACATTAGCTTAATCATTTCAATGGAATGTATACATATAAAATGAATAAAAAATCATTGGTTCTTATCCCTATCCTATCCTATTTCCTTCCCCTAGTGAATTGTCTAGCTAGCCGAGTAAAGGCATTGGTTAGCTTTGGACGTGGAGCTGGATGAGCTTTAGACTTTTGTGTTAGATGCTGCTAGGGAGTATTGTTGAATGCTCGCTGAGGCACAGGACTCCACTTTGTAAGCTGACTTGATGATTCACTTTGGTACATAAGTTGTTTTCTATAGTGTTTCTTTTATAGAGTCAGTGGTGTTGGAGCAAGACCACTTATAGAATGCCAATGTGGTGTCTCGTAATAGTTGAAAATCGGCCATGAGCTAGCATACATCACATTGGAATCAATAGGCATCTGTTGGTCCTATATTGGATTATCCAGTGTCTCACCTTGATTTTTGGGTCATCGTGATCCCTTCGTTTGTCGTTGTACAGGAATCGGTTGTGCCTTCTCCTAGGTATTCTACTATTGTGGTTGCGGGTATAGCATTCCCCACCCCCTAGTGGTGAAGCATGAATTGAATACCTTGAGCAATTATTCTTATAGTCGTGTCTATATCTAGTGATAAGTAGATTTTTTGTAATGTGTTACCTTACAAGTATGAACAAAACGTAAATTAAATTTGACATGATCATGCAATTATTTGGACATTACAAAGTGTTAATGTAAATCATACTTACCGGAAATCCATAAACAACTCCCGTGCGTCTAATGTATCGCCTGATGATTGATCCATACCATTGTAGGTAATTGTCATGCACACCGCTAGGGCCTTCCATAAAAATGACTCAACCAACCCGTTGTTCCCACATGTTTAAATACACTACATGCTAGACCGTTTAATTAATATCAATCCGCTCTCGTAGGTTGATTTCATGGAGCTTTGTTTGTGTGTTCATTGACTATGGGATATATTGGAACCCACCAAACTACCTAGCCACTCAATTTGGGAAATGCCACTCAATAATGTGGAAACAAATTAGTGGCACCCGAGTCGTCTAAATGTGCATGCTAGCTTTGCAGAAATCAGGCAGGAGATTAATTAAATTCCTATTATAATGCTCCCATTCAACCTGAAAATAGGAAATTTTATTCACTTTAAATGATCAATATGATTAGTTGCAAGGGAAAAAAATTAGGTTATTAAAGTACTTGTGACATGTTCTGCCTATCCAATACATCCTTACATGGGCTAATGGTGTAGGTGGGTTAATACTGAACATCCCTCCTTGTATTCCAATATGCCACTAGTGGACATCCAACTTCTATAAATAGTTAATGTCGGTTAAGGGGTGCGGTGTAGAGAAATCTATCTTAGGCCCACACTTGTAGCAAAATGGTAAACCCTCCAATCTCATGCGTTG
Organism: Laguncularia racemosa; assembly: GCA_037954665.1. Lineage (NCBI taxonomy): Eukaryota > Viridiplantae > Streptophyta > Magnoliopsida > Myrtales > Combretaceae > Laguncularia > Laguncularia racemosa. The sequence continues at coordinate 2,883,472 of JBBMOL010000033.1, read as the reverse complement.
ACAGTGATAACGCGACATAAAGTTGATGATACAACCATGTTAGATATGTGGACCCCTAGCTATACGTCTAAGTAATGTCGAAATTCTTCAACAAAGTTAACTACATCGCGTGGACAAGCGTGTTGGATTTATCGGTAAAGATAAATCCCTCTAACAACTGCTTTATGTATGCACACATAGCTTGATGGATTTGCACAGCATCAGCGTTAGATGGGATCATCTAAAACATATCACGGATTCATGTTATACTAATGCAGCCCCCCTACCACTAGGCCTTGACCTTGCCCCCAACAATTCTTCACATATCGCTCCCTAATCCAAGCAACTACTCTTTGTAACTGCTTGACCATCTACGAAGAGTCCTAATTGGATCTTCGCATCTTGCAAGGTAATAGTAAATTCTCTCGTTAGCATGTGAAATGTGTGCGTCTCTAGCCGAGCTGTAATCATGTGCCAATCTAGGAGTATGTACAATAGGCAGCTCACACCTTCAAATCCAACTAAATGCAAATATGGCTCCATTTGAGGATCGAAGGGATGATGCGCTCATTGTGATGGAGTGACAACTTGCGTTATCGAATAGCGAGGGTTGCTTGATCCTATATCGATAATATGTGAAATGTTTTACTATTCCTAATGCAATATAAACTAATTAATAAGTGAAAGGTTGTTTACCTTTCCGTCCCAAACGGCCTGTGATCGATGTCTTTCCTACTGTGTCAAGACTGAAGGATCGAAAGGTCTAGGCTCTATCTATTATGCAAAATAGAATATATATTAAAAAATTTAGTATATGTTACCATCAATATATTACTTTACAACTTATTAGCGACTATTTACTGTCTAATTAATGGTTAATTAACAGTAACTAAAGTTTACACATACTTTTACAATAACAAACAAAAATATTACATGTATAATCAATACCAACTTTTTTTAGTAATTAATTTTATGACAATTAATTAATGATATATTAATGACTAATTATCTTTAATCAACAGATCATTAATAACTACTTAATTTTATAACTAATTCTACAAAAACATATAAATATTTTATATTTCCTATCAATACAAAATTTTTCACTAATTAATTTTATAGCAATTAATTAATGACATATTAACAACTAATTATCTTTAATTAATGGATAATTATTAACTACTTAATTTTATAATTAATTCTATAAAACCATACAAATATTTTACAATTGCAACCAACACAAAATTTTTTACTAATTAATTTTATAACGATTAATTAACGACATATTAATGACTAATCACCTTTAATTAATAGATAATTAATAACTACTTAATTTTATAACTAATTCTACAAAATCATATAAATATTTTACATTTGCAACCAATACAAAATTTTTCACTAATTAATTTAATAACAATTAATTAATGACATATTAATGATTAATCGCTTTTAATTAATGGATAATTAATAACTATTTAATTTTATAACTAATTCTACAAAACCATACAAGTATTTTACATTTGCAACCAACACAAAATTTTTCACTAATTAATTTTATAATAATTAATTAATGACATATTAACGATTAATCATATTTAATTAACGGATAATTAATAATTACTTAATTTTATAACTAATTCTACAAAAAACATACAAATATTTTACAGTTCCTACAAATACAATTTTTTTTACTAATTAATTTTATAACAATTAATTAATAACATATTAACGACTAATCATCTTTAATTAATAGATAATTAATAACTACTTAATTTTATAACTAATTGAACAAAACCATACAAATATTTCATATTTGCAACCAACACAAAATTTTTTACTAATTAATTTTATAATAATTAATTAATAACTAATTATCTTTAATTAACGGATAATTAATAACTACTTAATTTTATAAAACCGTACAAATATTTTACATTTGTAGCCAACACAAAATTTTTTACTAATTAATTTTATAACAATTAATTAATGACATATTAACAACTAATCACCTTTAATTAACGGATAATTAATAACTAATTAATTTTATGAGTAATTGTACAAAACTATACAAATATTTTATATTTACAAGTAACACAACATTTTTCACTAATTAATTTTATAATAATTAGTTAACGACATATTAACAACTAATTATTTTTAATTAACGAATAATAAATAACTAATTAATTTTATAAGTAATTGTACAAAGCTATACAAATATTTTATATTTGCAACTAATACAAAAATTTTTACTACATAATTTTATAATAATTAATTAATGACATATTAATGACTAATCACCTATAATTAATGGATCATTAACAACTACTTAATTTTATAACTAATTGTACAAAACTATTCATATATTTTATATTTACAATCAACACAAAATTTTTCACTAATTATTTTTCTAACAATTAATTACTTACATATGAATGACTAATCATTATTAATTAACAGTTAATTAATAACAACTTAATTTAGCAACTACATTTACCAAACTATATTATAATAACATATAAAGATAATTCATTTGCTAATGTTAATTAATTACTAATTAATTATTAATTAACAACAACTATTATTTCAATAAAAATTGTGGAGTACATATAATTACAATTTTTTTTTGGCATTTATCTAAAGTAGCATAATAGTAACACAAATAAATTTTTTCTTAAGAAAACATACCGAGATCTTGATGAAAATATTTCCACACACGTATTTCAACAAAGTAAAAATTTGCATATGAACATATGAATTGAGGATTCGTATTTATATTATAAATTGTTGCTGTAAATTTTTTTCTATATATTACAAATCACATGTTATAATAATTTACTGTGTAAATTTGCTGTATCACTTTTATAGGTTTACAATAGTACTTTTATAATAATTTTATAGGTTTAAAGTCTTTTTATAGGTTTATAGTAAACTTTTTTTTCATAATTTTTATATGTTTGCATAATAGGTTAGTAGATATATCAAGGAAAAAAAATTCACTACAACTTATATTGAAGGTGCAAACCTGGTCTGCGCCTTCAGTTTAAAATTTTTTTCCCCCTAAAATCACAAACAAAGTTCGTGTCTTTGAAACCTATTTTAGGAATAATTATTATGGTTATAATATTTATGTAATTTTTTTTAAAATAACAATATTTAAGTACATAACCTATTCATTTCACATAAAAAAAATTTAAGACTTTTTAGATTTTTTCCCCTTAAAATATTTACCATGCTCAAAACTTCATAATAATCATAGAGATATCACATGGTAAAATTAATTATAAGTAACTATTGTTAAAATTAATTTAGAAATGCCTATGGAATAAATAAGTAATTATTGTTAAAAGTAGAGTAAATGAGCCAACCTACCCTTATCCACATTGACTTGCGAGTTAATGCAAGCTAGCTTGCTTCGGCCTATTTAATAAACAAATTGAAAATTTCAACTTAACCCATATTTTTTACGGCTAAATGCGTCCGTCCTTTTTTTTTTTTGGCACAATTCTAAGACTAAATAAACCAACTCATCTTGACCCGCTTTCACCTACAGATCAATGGAGGTTAAAATTTTCGACTCAACTTGCATTTTTTTACGGGCTAATTAGGCTGACTTGTGTAACCTATCCCACTAGCACAACTTTAGTTAAAAGTACCTTTAATTATTATATGTCATAATTATTTTGAAGGTTATATATTCAGCTAACTTTAATGGATATTGTTAAGTTCTCTTGATGATAGTTTTGATGATAACAAAAAGCTAAGAGTTTACTAACTATGTTATTAAGTGTGTAGATAAATAATATACATATAATTCAATTTAATCTATCTCAAGCTTTTAGTTAGAAGGTAATTCAGAAACTAACTTAGAAACTAACTCAAATAATAGACAAGGCTTGTTGTATGACTCTTAAGCTTTCAATTAGAAGGTAACTAAAAAAATAACTCAAAGATTGACTTAGAAAGTAGACAAAACTTGCTGTATGGCTCCCAAGCTTTTAGTCAGAAGGTAACTTAGAAAGTAACTCAGAGACTAACTCAGAGAGTAGACCTATTGCATTAAAAAACGAATAGCACATTACAAGATAAGTTTGTATTTGAAGATTTAATCAACTTGAAGGCCTAGCTCCAAAGTTGAATGTATTTAGGTAATATATTCAAAATGTTCCACAAAATTGGTTTGCATATCCTAAGGATTTATAATTATAATAACTTTAAAGATTAAAATTATAGTTGGTTTTAATTTGTTGGAGCAAAGTATGCGTGACGAGGATTTATATTTTTCAAATTTTAAATCTATGCTTAAGGAGCAAAAACCATTCAAAAAGGATAATAACCGAAACCCATTTCTATTTGTAAGGGATACAAACTGTTGAGACTATCTAGACTCTTCAGTAACAACCGATTTTTGGATTTGAAGATGAGTTATGATCTTTAGTAGGATATCCAAAATAGATTCAATGTCTAGTTTATCCTTTGTAGCCGTTGTCTGATTAGAAAAAAATTATATCTTAAGCATTAAGATACAACATAAGAAAACGCAATAGAACAGAATGAAAGAGAACATGAAAAAAATTAACTTAAAATTTTATTTTGTATCGAACTTAGAGAGGATTCTATTTTCTTTATTCCTCATCATTTTGATAATTGTTGTGAGAGCTAGATTACAAATAGGCTCTGAGTTTAGAGATAACTAAAAGTCTAATAGAATGAATTGTGATCACTATTTGTAAATCTTATTTTGTGATTAGATATAGTGGAACATACTAGTGTGGAATATCGGTATCTTGGCTTGGAGCTAGAAGAGAGGACATGCACTCAAGGCGGAACCTCTATATATCATTATGCAGACTATTTTTACTCTATTCTTTTACTTTCGTGCATTTAAATATCTATTGTGATCGCAAAAATAATTTAAAGCCATACTTCACAAGTAACTAATTGGAGATGTGATTTTTGCTTTTAATTTCTTTTTATATACCAATTCACCCTCCCTCTTGGTAAATTTTTTAAACTAACAATTGGTATAAGAGTAAGTCTCTTTTATTAAATCGAGTGATCCATTTTATCATGGTTGAGAACAATGTTGCAATCAATCGAGCTCCATACTTTGATGGCACAAATTATCTATATTGAAAAATGTGCATGTCCACTTATATTAAGGCTAATGACTATACTTCATGGCAAATGATCGACATTAGAGATGATCAAGTGATAAGAACTAATGGGGCCAAGTTCACAGAGGCTGAATTGAAGCTCATTGAGCAAAATAATAGGGCTAAGAATATGCTTCTTATTACTATGGCTCCATTTGAGTTTTACTTATTTCTTCTTGCAAGACAGCTAAAAAAATATGGGATACACTATCTGAAACATATGAAGGAACTAATTCAATTAAGGAGACAAAAATTAACACTTTATTATAGGGATATGGATTGTTTAAAATTAAATTTGATGAGAAAATTAAAGATGTTTTCAATCTTTTTATTGCTATAACAAATGAACTAACCTCTCTTGGAAAGAAAATAGAAGATCCTGATCTTGTTAGGAAAGTATTATGGATTTTACCAAAATCATGGGATGCTAAGAAGATCTCTATAGAAGAAGCACAAGATCTGAACAAGCTCACACTTAGTCAATAATGGGAGAAGCTGATGGTGTATGAGTCCCATTTGAACATAATTGAAGAATCCAATAGTAGCACAAAAGTGATTGCATTCAAAGCTAAGAAAATAGCTACTGAAGAATCCGATTCTAACAAGAACAACAATGATCACGAGGACATAAATATACTTGCAAAAAGATTCAATAGGCAGATGAAGAGGAAAGGTAAGAAATTTAAAAACTTTAGAAAATATAATAAATTTGATATAGGAAAGAACTTTAAAGAGAAAGAAGAGAAGAAAGAAATTACATGCTATGAGTGTAAGAAATCAGGACATGTCAAATACGAGTGCCCAATTCTTATAAAGAAAATGGAAAAATGGAAGAAAAAAAGCCAAGCAATGATGGCAACTTGGAGTGACCTGGACGAGTCAGAAGTTAACTCAGAAAATGCAAGTGAAGATGAAGAAGAAGCCAAATTGTGTTTAATGGCACATCTGAGGTAAATCTTGAATTTGAAGTTGATATATTAGATAATGAAATATATGCTAAGGTGAAAAAGTTGTTAAAAGCTTTGAAAATGGTAGATTGAAATATATCTAAGCTAGAATTAGAAAATAAGGCTTTGAAAAATGAAAAGGATGTGTTAAGTCAAACAAACAAACTGCTTGTAGACGAAAATGATATCCTTAAGAATGCTAGTGAAAAAAATGCATAATAGTTCCAATGTATTAAGGAAAGAAAATGGTATTTTGAAGGATGAAACCAAAGACTTAAAAGTTAGAATTAAAGATATGTCACAAATAATAAAAAATACCTTCAATAAATTTGATGAAAGTGACAAAAAACTAAACATGATCATAAGTAGTCAAAGACCTACGAGAATTAAATATGGACTTGGATTTTGAACATGGTAGCTTATCTAATGATATGAAAAAGACTCTGTTCATTAAAGGAAGTGCATCTATGAATGCTTAACTTATTAAAGATAAAGAATTTGTTAAAAAGAACTCAAACAATAGTAGTAGAGGATGTTTTAGAAGATACCCTTAACAGCATAAGTATCTACTTAGAAGATATCTCAAAGAGTACAGGTATGGATATAATAAATGGTATCTAAGACAAAAGTATCTCTATTATGTAAATCAAAGGAATAATACGTCTTCTTATGCATGTTTCTTTTGCAATAAAATAGGATACATGGAAAAGTATTGCTTTTATAAAAGAAATAAGCTCAGTACATCAAGTTAAGAAACAAGAAAAGATAAGCTTGACTTATTAAGGACCTAAGTTGATTTAGGTTTTTAAAAGGGTTTGATCACTCTTTGTATGATTGTAGGGACAAGGAATTAAAATAAAAGGCATCTGGTATTTGGATAGTAGGAGTTTAGGCTATATGACAAGAGATGAGTCCTTGTTCACTAACATCATGCGGAAAGAAAAATGATATGTAAGATTTGGAGATGATAGTAGAGGTAAAGTTATAGGAATGAGTATGATTGGTCATTCTCCATATTCAATTGAAATTGTTTCTTTGGTAAAAGGATTGAAACATAATCTTTTAAGCATAAGTCAATTATGTGATAGAGGTTATAGAATGATGTTGGAAAAGAATAAATATTTTGCTTATAATGCTGAAGGAGTTGTTTGAAGGATTTAAGAAACAGAGCATATATTTGATTATACCCTCTAATATGAATAATGAGTGTTGCTTTTTGACCATGAATGAAAATACACATATTTGGCATAAAAGCTTAGACACATGAATTTTAACTAACTAGAAAAACTTTCGAAAAAGATTCTTGTTGTTGGTTTGCCTAGAATTGGCATAAAGTATGATATTAATTATATAACCTGTTTAAAGAATAAGATGGTTTTAGTTACACACGAAAGTAAAAATATGATTTCTACAAAAAAGACCACTTGAATTGTTACATCTTGATTTGTTTGGACCTACAATAACTTTAAGTTTTAGAGAAAATAAATTTGGACTTGAGATTTTCTTTTCAAGATACATGTAGGTATTCTTTTTAAAACATAAGTTTGATACTTTTGACATGTTTAAAAGTTTTGCTAAGCAAATACAAAATGAGAAAGGATATTCAATTGTTTCTTTAAGGATTGATCATGGTAAAGAGTTTGACAATGCTCTATTTGTAACATTTTGTGAAGAACATGGAATAAATCATAACTTTTTAGCACCTTATACCCCTCAACAAAACAAAATAATTGAAAGAAAAAAAATAGAACTATACAAAAATGACACGTTCTATGTTAAATGAAAGTAGGGTAGTAGAATACTTTTGGGCAAAGGCTATAGCAACTGCTTGCTATATAAAGAATAGAGTGTATGTTTGACTTAATACTATGAAAACTTCATATGAACTGTTTCGTGGTAGAAAACTATTTGTTTCATACTTTCATGTGTTTGACTGTACATGCTTTGTGAAAAAGAATGCAAATAATCTTAGAAAGTTTGATGAATGATTAGAGGAAGCGATCTTGTTAGGATATTCACAAAGCAGTAAAGCGTAAATTGTTTTTAATAAAACTACAAAAGTAGTTGAAAATTCATCAATGTACAATTTCTTGAAGAAGTAAAAGATAATTTTGATGATGATGAAGTATTTATACTAGTAGAGGAAGATAAGAATAGTAAATATGATATAGATAAAAGGAAGAAGCATATGATGAAATCTTAAAATCTAATAACTTAGAAACTAAAGCAGAAGGTAATATAGGAGGTAGTTTAGAAGGTAATATAGAAAGTAATCTTGAAAGCTCAAAAACCTGGAAGTATAAATCATCCCATCCTTGTAATTTAATTATTGGTAATGTAGATTTAGGAATAAAAACTAGATCTAAATTACAAGAACTTAAAAATCAATTTTGCTTTGTTGTCTGAATTTAAGCCAAATTATATTGATAAAGTATTAAATGATAGTAACTAGATCAATGCAATGCATGAAGAATTAAATTAATTCCAAAGAAATAATGTTTAGAATCTAGTACCTAGACTATAAAATAAATTGATGATAGACATTAAATGGGTTTTTAATAATAAACTAGATGAAAATGAAAATATTGTTAGAAATAAAGCAATGCTTACAGCTAAAGGATATTCACAAGAGGAAGGCATAGACTATAATGAAACTTATGCTCTTGTTGCTAGACTTGAAGCTATAAGACTTTTGCTTGCCTATGCTTGTTTTAAAGATTTAAAATTGTTTCAAATGGATGTAAAAAGTGCTTTCTTGAATGGTTATATTAAAGAAGAAGTGTATGTTGAACAACCCCTTGGATTTGAAGATCTTTTTAAACCTAAGTATGTTTTTAAGTTAAGAAAAGCTTTGTATGGATATAAACAAACATTGAGAGCTTAGTATTAGAGACTCAGTGAGTATTTGATCTCTAGTGGTTATCAAAGAGATACGATTAATGCAAATTTATTCTTGAAACACTATGATAATGATATATTAGTTGTACAAATTTATATGGATGACATAATCTTTAGATCAACTAGTGAAAAATATTGTCAAGAGTTTGCAAAACTTACGTAGGAAGAATTTGAAGTGTTAATGATGGGTGAGTTAAACTTCTTTTTGGGACTACAAATTAAGTAAACAAAAGAAAGAATTTTCATTCAAAAAGAGAAGTATACTAAGTAAATATTGAAAAAGCTTGGATATGAAAATTCAAAGGAAGTAGCTATCCCAATGAGTTCATCTGCCAGGTTAGATCTTAGTTCTCAAGGTAAGAAAATCAATAAAAAATTATTTAGAAGTTTAATTGGTTCGCTTATGTATTTAACTACATCCAGACTAGATATTTTGTTTTCTGTTTGCATTTGTGCAAGATTTTAAAGTAATTTAATTGAAATACATTTAAAAGCTGTTAAAAGAATTTTCAAGTATATTGCATGCACTGCAAAATTAGGAATCTAGTATCCCAAAAATCATAGTTTTGAATTGATTAGATACTCAAATGCTGATTATGCAGGATACAAAGTAGATAGGAAAAGTACTTCTAGTACTTGTTAATTCTTAGGAGATCAACTAATTTCTTAGTCTTTTAAGAAACAAAATTCAATTGCTTTATCAATAGTAGCAACTGAATATGTCTCAATTGGAAATTGTTGTGCACAAATTATTTGGATAAAACAACAATTACAAGATTATGGATTAATTTATAAAAATATTCTTATAAAATGTGATAATACTAGCATTATAAATTTGAAAAAAAATCTTATGCATTGTTTAAGATCAAAACATATAGAAATTTGACATTATTTTATTAGGGATCATGTTGTAAATAGAAATATTAATATTGAAAAACAACATTTAGATATTTTTACAAAACGTTTGGATAAAAATAGATTCGAAGTTTTGAGAAATGAGATTGGTATGTGTAATTCTTTTTAATGTATTTATTTTATTATATGATATATATATGTTATTTTTGGAAAGTAAGTAAGTTAATAGATTTACATAGTCATTGAAGTATACGTCACAATTCTTTCAAATTAGAAATTGAACTCTAAACTTCACTATAACTTGAAACCATTTAAACTCTACACTTCATCATGATTAAATGCCGAAAAAGAACCTAAAAAACTATTCAATTTCAAAATTTCAAACCTTAGAATGACTCTAAGAAAATCCTCTATAATAGCATCTAAGGGTGTCAAGTCTAAGAAAATCAAAGAAACCATCTCCATTAGGGATGAATCAATAGATTCTTAGCAATTGGTATCTATAGACAAGAGTGAGCAGACGAGGAGAGAAATAATGTCAAAGAAATTACACAACCCTATTAAGGAAATGTTTGACAAAGAAGAAAGTGATAGTGAAGAAATAGGTAATGAAACTGAGTCCGTTGGAAAAGGTTCTAAAAACAATGACACAAAACTAAACTTTGTCACTAAAAATGACTTTGAGGAATATGAAGAAAAAGAACCAGAATCGGAAATAGAGGAAAAAATAAAGAAGGAAAAATCCTTTTTTAAGCTAACATCCGATAGCTCTCAACCAAAGAGAATGAAAAAGAACTTTAAACAAGGTACTAGAATGTTCTTTTGTGGATTTTAAATTTTTTAGAGATAACATATTTTACTAGGATCATCGGTTGGATATAATAGGATGTAAAAATTTGTGTAGTCAGACCAATGGTGCTGATAGGAATTTAGTTAGATAATTTTATGATAATTTGGAAATGTTAGAAGATCTAGTCTTAAAATTGAGGATTTGAAGAAAAAATATCAAGATGATAGGAGAAATCTTGTTGACTGTTTTGATATAAAGAATGAAAATGATGATAGAAAGCTAATAAATCTTACTAGAAATGAGATTTTTAAGGAAATCAATGATAGAGTAGGAAATTTTATAGAAAAAGATATATTTTCTACAAAATTTGAATTGCTGGTGAGACTTTGGCATAAACTTATTATAGATTGCATAATGTCGATGAATGGAAGTAAAACAACAATTTCTAAAGAAGAGGCAATAGTAATCTTAGCAATTAAAAGAAAATTGAAAATTGATATGCCAAGTAGAATTTTGAAACATATGTAGAGAACAAGAGGATATAGATCGAATGACAATCTTTTGATGAATATGTTTAACTTCAAGAAACTTAGTCTACCTAAGAAGACTAAGTCACCAATCGAACTAAAAAGGATTGGTAAAATAAATTTGAAATATATGAACATTTTGGTGAAAGAAAAGTTTTGGTTTTCAAAAGATTGAGCATGGTATTGACATCCAAAATTTAATGAGTTTAAGTTTGACCAAAAGAAGTTGAAAGTAATTTTTGAGGGGGAGTTTACATTAAATTCAAAAAGTGGTTCAGAGACTTTTGAACAATCTAAAAAAGAGACAAATGTACCCCATAAGAGAGTAAGAAAAGAAGTTATGAAGGAGAAGAAGAAAAAGAAGAAAAAATATGATGTTAGAACTGGTGGGAAATTTAAAATCAATGAAGGAAAGGAGATTCCTCAAGAGGAAGTTAGAAAGTGACTCAGAAAGTATTCTTAGTAAACCACTTGGAGAATCTTCAAGATCAAACCTTCATGCAGAACTTTTTGATCTGATGGGGAAAAGGTTTGCTGAAATGAAGAAGGACCTTCAAAAATTAGTACTGGATGCATTGAAAGGTTTTAAAAAGCCTAATTCAAAACATCATGAGACTTAACCTTTATCCGTTAGATCATCCTTGAACTAGTTAGATCATCCTCTCCTAAATAAAGTCTTGCTGCTTCATGAGCTAATGTAGAGTAGGAACACAACTTTGCACCAACTTCTCCTATTGCCTCAAATGCTAAATCATCATCACTAAAAGCCCAAACCTTCTCTCAAGAAAATCCAGATGAATCAGCACTGAATTTGCAAATCATTCTCTATTAATCTCTGGACTTCAAGAAATTCTAGTCTAAATAACTTAAAGATGCTCCTTCTTCAAGAAAAATTGGAAGACTTAAAAGATGTGCTAGAAAGTTTGTTAAGAAAACAAAGAAAAATTAGTTAATATGTGTACTATTCGGACTATCTTGTTATTTGTTTTATTGGTACATTTGCCTTCATGAAGAATCTGTTTTATAATCTATTACTGCATTATTGCTATTTGTTAATGTTCTCATTTATTATATTTATTTTCTTATTTTCTCTTTCTACTGATAACAAAAAGGGGGAGTATTATATGTGACAAAATTGTTTATATAAAAAATTTGAAAACATAATATGTATAGAAAAGGAATGTGTGGAAAAGGAATATGAAAAGGTTAAAATATTTTTTTTTTTATAAAGGGTTTTGTTATCATAAAAAAGAGATAGAATATTAAGTTTTCTTGATGATAGTTTTGATGATAACAAAAAGCTAAGAGTTTGCTAACTATGTTATTAAGTGTGTAGATGAATGATATACATGTAATTCAATTTAGTTTGTTTCAAGCTTTTAGTCAGAAGGTAACTTAGAAAGTAATTTAGAGACAAACTCAGAAAGTAGACAAGACTTACTGCATAACTCTCAAGCTTTCAGTTAGAAGGTAACTCAGAAAGTAACTCAAAGACTGACTCAAAAAGTAGACAAGACTTATCGTATGACTCTTAAGCTTTTAGTTAGAAGGTAACTTAGAGACTAACTTAAAGAGTAGACTTGCTACATTAGGAAGCAAACATCATATTACAAGATAAGTTTGTATTTGAAGATTTAATCAACTTGAAGGCTAGCTCTAAAGTTGAATGTATTTGGGTAATGCATTCAAAATGTTCCACAAAGTTGGTTAACATATCCCAGGGATTTATAATTATAATAATTTTAAAGATTAAAATTACAGTTAGTCCTGATCTAACAGAGCAGAGTATATGTGGCGAGGAATTATATTTTTTCAAATTTTAAATCTACACTTAAGGAGCATAAATTGTTCAAAAAGGATAACAACTGGAGTCCATTTCTATTTTCAAAGGATACAAACTATTGAAACTATCTAGACTCTTCGGTAACAACATGGAACTGTTTTTTGAATTTGAAGATGAGTTATGATCTTCAATAAGATATCTAGAATAGATTCAATGTCTAGTTTATCCTTTGTAGCTATTGTGTGATAAGAAAAAAATATATCTTAAGCATCTAAGATACAACATAAGAAAACACAATAGAATAGAACAAAAAGATAACACAAAAAAATTAATTCAGAATTTTATTTTATACTAAACTTAGCGAGGATTCTATTTTCTTTATTCCTCATCATTTTGATAATTGTTGTGAGAGCTAAATTACAAATAGGCTCTAAGTTTAGAGGTAGCCAAGAGATAGTTAGAAGTTTGATAGAGTGAATTGTGATCACTAGTTGTAAATCTTATTTTGTGATTGGATATAATGAAACATACTGGTGTAGAATATTAGGATCTTAGCTTGGAGGTTGAAGAGAGGACATACACTTAAGACAAAACCTCTATAAATCATTGCACAGATTATTCTTACTCTATCCTTTTACTTTCATGCATTTAAATATCTATTGTGATTGTAAAAATAATTCAAAGCCATACTTCACAAATAACTAATTAAGGACATGATTTTTGTCGTATTTTTTTTTAATATACTGATTCACCCCCCCTCTTTATAACCTTTTAGGGCCAACAAATATGATTAAAGTCACACAAACAAATGATGTAGATATTTAAGAGGTGAATGGAATAGGGTAAAGTGGTTGAGTTTCATGTTGATGATGAGGGAGTTTTAAGGATGGAAACCTATTGTGTGTACAAATTAAATTTGAACTGAAGATTGAACTTGTGAAAGAAGCACATTATTCTGGATATTCCATTTATCTTAGGAGTATTTTATAAGCTAAAGGGTTGGCTCATGTGACCCATCCTACTAGTATAACTTCAGTTAAAAGTACCTTTAACTATTATATGTCAAAATTAGTTTGAAGGTTATATATTTAGCTAACTTTAATGGATATGATTAAAGTCATACAAACAAATGACATCGATATTTAAGAGGTAAATGAAATAAGGTAAAGTGGTCGAGTTTCATAATGATGATGAGGGAGTTTTAAGGTATGGAAACCTATGTGTACCAAGTAAATTTGAACTGAAGATTGAACTTGTGAAAGAAGCACATTATTTTGGGTATTCCATTCATCTTGGGAGTATTGAAATATATAAATATTTGAAAGCACACTACTAGTGGAGTGATATGAAATGATAAATATTTGAATATGTTTCCAATTTGACTTGTCAACAAATTAAAATGGAACATTAAAGGCCAGCAGGAGGGTTATAGTCCCTATCAATACTAAAATGGAAATGGGAGCATGTAACTATGGATTTTATCATAGCATTATCTAAAACTATGACTAAGGTTGACGCGATATAGGTGACTATAGATAAGATAAGTAAGTTTACCTACTTCATGCCTATCAATACAAGGTATAAGTTAGGAAGATTGGCTCAGCTGTATATTAATGAAATCGTGAGACTACATAGAGTCTTAGTTACTATAGTTTTTGATAGGAATATTAGGTTTGTGGGAAGGTTTTGGAAGAGTTTACATAAAGCATTGAAAACCAATTTATAGTTTAATATTGCTTTTCACCCATAAATCGAACATTAGTTAGAACAAACTATCTAGATATTGAAAGATATGTTGAGAGGTTGACACTGTATTTTGGGAGAAAATAGGAAGAGCATCTACTTGTAATTGAGTTAGCTTATAATAATGGTGTAATACTTGAAAAATTTATTTATTGATTTATTTAAATATATATTATCACAAAGAGCTAAGGATAAGGATGGAATTTTAGGAAATTAAAAGGGCAATTTAGACATTTCACAATGGGGAGTGTTTAACCTAGATAACCTAACGTTAGCTCCCTTTCATTCCCTTACAGTAAAATAGCAGATAACTCTCTATAGGAGCCCTAAGACGAAAGGAAACATGAGAGGTCTAATTCCAAAGACGAAAGGTAAGGGATTTTACATGAACTTCAAGTTATGTTATTGGATTTGGAACTCACGAGTATCATGTGCACATCAGGATTCGAAGATTGGGAAAGGTGTAATGGAGAAGAGACTCAAAAGGTTTAAAGATTCAACACATAGGAAATTTGATGTAAGTATGAAAATCCTTGTAATTTATTTATAATTACGTATTTTAGAGATATAATTAAGCTTAGGAATAAAGAAGATTAGATTTAGGAGAATTTAAAGTAAAGTAATTAGGGTTTGTGGAAATTTCCAAGGGTAACATGACCTACCAACATGGTTGTGTTTCAACCGTGTTGAATTCGAAAGGTACACCGAGAGATACATGGCCTCCCAACATGATCGTATTGAGTGTGAAAGATGCACTGAGAGATATATGGCCTCTTAACATGGTCGTGTTTCAACTGTGTTGAGTCAAGGGTAACAAGACTTCCCAACACGATTATGTTTCAACTGTGTTAAAACTAAATTTTACACTGAATGATACACGACCCCTAATACGGTCGTGCTCTAACCTATGTTGAGCAATACGGTCCCTAATATGGCTGTGTTAAATAAAGTACAACCTAATTATATATTTATTTAACTTCAAATTAAACTAATTTCCACGCACCCTAGATAGCTATTAAAGCCTTATAGAGAGATTAAATTAATAGGATTAAGAAAGTTAAGAATTAATATTGATCTTAGATTAGGTATTAAGAAGGGCTTGTTGATGTGAACAGATTTCAACTTAGCTTAAGCTTAAGACCGGAAGTACTTAAAGCTAAGATTTAAGGTACGTGTAACTAGTGTGATGATTTGCGTTTGTTTAAGTTAGCTTATGCATTGAACTTGATTTAACTTAATGATTTGGGTTAAGTGTTTAAGTTGTATGCTGTATGTGCTTGGCTCGACCTAGGGGCCTATAGTGGTAGATCCCTAGAGGGCACCCCAATGATCCTTGTGTAATGTTGTCTTTAGTGGAGTCATGTTTGGAAATGATCTGGGCTGAATGTTGGTTAAGAGGGTTAAGTGTACATGGATGTGGGGCTTGTAGTGGTAGTTCCCATCACCAAGTTTAAGGATTAAGGGTTAATGGGTGTGGGGCTCGTAGTGATAGTTCCCATCACTAAATCATGTTCCAGTGTGTTAAGTGTGTTAAGGGGGTCATGCGTATCCTATTGCTACTTATGGACATAATGGTCATATAAAATAGTTGTCTGTGTTTAAGTATTGCATAACGTATGTGACACTTGTTCGTGTTTATTCATGCGTATGCGTTTGTGTTATACATACTAAGCATTAGCTCACCCTTCAGGGAACATTTTTAGATGCAAGTGTTGAGGAGATGAGAATCTAGAAGATAACTTAGGTTTGGGTGAGCCATAGAGAGAGGAAGACGAAGATTACCATTATTATTATGGTGATTAGGATTTAGGAGATTTATGATATTTAATTGTAATAGACAGTATCTTTTGAGAAGGTGATTTTTGTGTTCAAAGACTTTTGTTGCATTAGATAATTGATCTGGTTTATGAAATTATTTGAATTTTGAAGATGTATGAAATGTTTTTTATATAGGAGTTATAGGCTAAAATGTATTAGAGTTGTTTCAGAGCCTTAACTTGTTCTTGTGAGAAAAGGATACATGGCGAGTAGTAGCGTAGCCCGGGTTTCGGGGTGTTATAGCTTAGGTGGTATTAGAGCTTTAGGTTTTTTTTTTTTTTTTTTTTTTTATCTTTAAAGACTTAAGTTTGAATCTATAGAGAATAGGTTCATGATCCTTATGACCTAAGTTTTGATCTATAGAGCATAGGTTATTGATCTTGAAGAATTTAGGTAATGATATTTAGAACTAAGTGATGATCAATAGCCATAAGTTTTAAACCAGTAGAGTATAAGATATGATCTTTAGAGGAGTTAAGCACTGGATTTGTAAGATCATGAGACACGAAGAGAGTGGGTAAAATATGGGACGTTTAATTAATTATGTAATTACTTTCTTATATCGTTACTTTACTTGTATCCTTTTAATTGCTAAGTTATATATATGAGTGGACCTATGTATAGTGGTATATGTGTATATACTTACACACTATGAAACTGACCATGATTGATATTAACATAAGTAGATCTGGTTGTCTCTTCTTAAATAGAATGCCTCCAAGAAGAATCACTGGATCAGGAACTGAAAGGGGTGCTAGACGTGATAACCCCAATGAGGAGGAAGTTCAGAACCCACAACCACTAGGGGAAAGAGGTTAGATGGTTGAAGAGACAGTTCAGCTATTGCATACTGTAAACCATCTAATGGGATTACTGGCAAAACAACACCAAGCCCCTAATATTCCACAACATAGAAATGCTAATGTACCCATCAACTTTAATAGGTTCATAAGAGTAGCTAAGGAATTTAACTCCATAGTGGATAACCTAATCAAGGTTAAGGATTGGGTACAAGAAATTGAGAAAACTTTTGCTGCCTTCTAGATACCAGAAGATAGGAAGGTGAATTATGCTACATTCATGCTGAAGGAAACTACAGTGAAATGGTGGGCTTTGGTTCCCAAACTTGTAGGGGGATGCATGAACTGGGCTGTATTCAAGGAGTTGTTCTATCAGAGATACTTCCTCAGCAGCTCTAGAGATAGAATAGAGAATGAATACTACAATTGTGAACAGGGAAACTAAATAGTTAGAGAGTATAAGGCAGAGCTGAATCGCCTCACTCAGTTCCTTCCCGAAAATGTACGCAATGATGATAGGTCCCAAGCCATAAGGTTTCTAAAAGGATTGTAATTGGACCTATAACTTGCATTATGGGCCATTAAGCTAAATACATATGTTGAAATGGTTGACAAAGCGAAGTATCTAGAGTAGAATAAGAAGATTATAGAAGAATAGAGGAGTTGTAGAGTAGTAATAGCTCTAGGAAAAAAACCAGCTTCTAGTGGAATTAGGCAAGACAGGAGTAAAAGACATCGCATACCGCAAAGTAGAACACTGAGAGCTGTAGCCCTTCCTCTCTAGATCAAACAAGTGCCTTGGGCACTCATTGTAACAGGCCTAAATGCTAAATGTCCCAGATGTTACGAACCCTATGAGTTAAGAGTGCAGATGGCTAGATGGGGCATGTTTCTCTTGTGGGAAGACTGGGCACATTAGCAAACATTGCACTAAAAGGTCAGTTCCCCTAATCTTTTGTCATGTGTGCAATCAAAGGGGACACAAGGCAGTCAACTGTCTTCAGGGACAAATCAGGAATTAGACAGGGCTAGCTCAACAAGCAGCTAAACCTCTAGTGAGAGGACATGGAGGTAGACTACAGGCAAGAGCTCTTAGATAAAGAGTTCCAACCAGAGTGTTTGCCATTCAACAGTAGCAGCACCAAGATATCTGGATGTGGACAACATTGCAAGTATGCTTCCAATACACTCATGCAATGCATATGTGTTATTCGATACCAATGTGTCTGTGTCCTGTGTGTTTGAGAATTTTGTTTGTGCATGTGCTTTGAATATTGAAAACATGAATGACTGCTTGGCTGTTAGTACTCCTGTGGGAGTAAACGAAAGAATAAGTAGGATATGCAGAGGAGTGAGAATAAAAATACATGGTAGGGTGATGCTAGTAAATCTATTGGTATTGGAAATGATAGAGTTTGACATTATATTAGGTGTTAATTAGCTATCAAAATATCATGCTACCATTGACTGTCACAATATGGTGGTGTAGTTTAATATACTCGGGGATGGATATTTTGAATATAAGCTAGAAGTGTAGAGACCTACTAGATTGCCTACCTATGAGATGTAGGGAAAAAGTGTACTAGCAACTATATCTGTTGAAGCTAGTGAAGAAGTTAAGATGGAAAGAGTACCAATAGTGAGGGAATTTATTAATATGTTTCCAGAAAATCTTCCTGGTTTACCCCCAGCTAAGGAAATAGAATTTAACATTAACTTGGTATATGGTATAGTACCCATATCAAAACCGGTTTACAAGATGGTAGCAGTGGAATTGGAAGAATTAAGGAAACAATTACAGGAGCTACAAGATAATGGTTTTATAAGACCCATTGTCTCTCCTTGGGGTGCACCAATCCTGTTTGTGAAGAAGAAAGATGGAAGCATGAGACTCTATATAGACTACAAGGAGTTAAACAAGGTTACAATCAAGAACAAATATCCTCTTCCCAAGATAGATGACCTGTTTGTCCAGTTGCAGGGAGCTCAAGTGTTTTACAAAGTAGACCTGAGATCAAGCTACCATCAACTAAGAATAAAAAAAAGAAGACATCTAGAAAACAACATTCCAGATTAGGTATGGACATTATGAGTTTCGGGTAATGCCCTTTAGACTAATGAATGCACCAGTTGCATTCATGAATTTAATGAACAGAGTATTCAGGGATTTCCTGGATAAGTTTGTAATTGTCTTTATAGACGATATCCTAATATACTCTAAAAGCACTGAGGAGCATGAAGAACATTTGAGGTTGGTATTGGGTAGGTTACAAGATGAGAAGTTATATGCCAAATTCAGTAAATGTGAATTTTTGTTGGAATAAGTAGTCTTCTTGGGTCATGTGGTTAACATGGATGAGATATCTATGGACCCAGAAAAGGGGAGAGCAATAGTAGACCGGCATAAACCGAAAACAGTTACAGAGATAAGAAGCTTCCTAGGTCTAGCAGGCTACTACAGGAGATTTGTAGAAGGGTTTTCTAAGATAGCAACTCCTCTCACTAGATTGATAAAGAAGAATGTGAAATTCAAATGGGATGATAGATGTGAAGTCGGTTTTTAGGTGCTTAAAGAGAAACTGGTGTCGGCGCTAGTTTTGACTTTACCTAAGAGTGGAGAAAAGTTTATAATATATAGTGATGCCTTAGTTCAAGGGTTAGGGTGTGTATTGATGTAAGGTAGTCAAGTAACAACTTAGGCTTCTCGATAATTGAAGCCGTATGAAAAGAACTACCCAACTAATGACTTAGAATTAGCAACTATAGTGCTGACTTTAAAGCTACAGAGACATTATTTATATGGAGAAAGGTGCAAAATCTTCACTAACTACAAAAGCTTGAAGTACATATTTACACAGAAAGAGTTGAATATGAGATAGAGGAGATGGTTGGAGTTAATCAAAGATTACGACTTAGAGATACAA
The DNA here is from genome assembly GCA_037954665.1 of Laguncularia racemosa. Taxonomy (NCBI): domain Eukaryota; kingdom Viridiplantae; phylum Streptophyta; class Magnoliopsida; order Myrtales; family Combretaceae; genus Laguncularia; species Laguncularia racemosa. The sequence continues at coordinate 2,863,252 of JBBMOL010000033.1, read as the reverse complement.
TAGCATCCAAGAAAAGCCAACGTGGTGGTAGACGCCCTTAGTAGAAAGAAATAGGGCAATGTAACCATTCTCATCACTTCGTAGAAGGAGTTATTAGAAGACATGTGCAAATTGGAGCTAGAAATCTTAACACAAGAAGTGGGAGAAAAAATGGCTACCTTAAGGATTCAGCCAACCATAATGGATAGAATTAAAGCTGGTCAGATAGAAGATAAGGACATATAAGAGATTAAGAGCAGAATGGAACAAGGCAAGGCACTAGAATTCAACCTAGATGTAGAAGGGACCTTTAGTTACAAAACGAAGCTATGTGTGCCAAAGGATGTAGAATTGAAGAGAGAGATAATGAAAGAGGCACATCACTCCACCTATACAATAATACATCATAGAAGTACTAAAATGTACAAAGACATGAAGAGTTGTTATTGGTGGAGAAACATAAAGAGAGAAATAGTAGAATATGTAGCTAGATGCCTCACATGCTAGTAGATAAAAATAGAACACTAGAGACCAGTTGGAGAATTACAGCCTCTTTCAGTACCGGAGTGGAAATGGGAGCATGTGATAATGGATTTTGTTACAGCCTCCCCGAACGCCAAGGAAAAGTAGGATGCAGTTTGGGTTATAGTGGACAGAGGACATATTGACTAAGTCTGCTCATTTTATACCAATCAAAGTAAGATACAAATTGGAGAAACTAACTCAGATATACATACAAGAGATAGTCAAACTGCATGGAGTGCCAGTGACAATCATTTCTAATAGAGATACAAGATTTGTGAGTAGATTTTGGAGTAGCCTACACAAGGCATTAGGCACTAAATTGTAATTTAGCACAGCATTCCACCCACGGACAGATGGTAAGTCTGAAAGGACTATACAAATATTGGAGGATTTGCTCAAGGCATGTGCACTAGACTTTGGAGGCAACTGAAATGAGCATATACCTTTGGAGGAGTTTGCCTATAATAATAGTTACCAAGTAACTATCTAGATGGCACCATATGAAGCTCTTTATGGAAGAAGGTGTAGATTCCCACTACATTGGGATGAAGTGAGAGAAAGACAAATGATGGGGCCAGAGTCAGTACAAGAAGTGATAGAAAAAGTGAAGCTAATCAGGCAGAGAATATAGACGGCTTAATCTCGACAAAAGAGCTATGTAGACAAGAGAAGGCGTCCTTTGGAATTCCAGGTGGGAGATAAGGTATTATTGAGGATTTCTCCAACAAAGGGAGTGATCAGATTTTGGGTTGAGAGGAAAGCTAAACCCAAGGTATATAGGCCCATTTAAGATCTTGGAAAGAATAGGCATAGTGGCTCACAAGTTAGCTCTTCCACCGAATTTGGCTAAGGTACATGATGTATTCCATATATCCATGCTAAGGAAATATGTGCTTGACCCAGATCAGATAGTGGCTTTGGAACCACTGAATGTATAACCAAATCTGATGTCTTTGGAAAGGCTTATCAAAATTCTAAACACAAAAGCACGGGTATTAAGACAAAAAATAATCCTTTATGTTAAAGTGCAATGGACAAACCAAACAAAAAGGGAAGCAATGTGGGAACTAGAAGCGGAAATGAGGAAGAAGTATCCAGAACTCTTCTAGAATCAAGTACTTTCGAGGATGAAAGTTTTTATAAGGGGGGAGAATGTAATACCTGAAAAAATTATTTATTGATTTATTTAATATATATATTATCACAAAGAGCTAAGGATGATGATGGAATTTTAGGAAATTATAAGGGCAATTTGGACATTTCATGATGGGGAGTATTTAACTTAGATAACCTAATGTTACCTCCCTTTCATTCCCTTACAGTAAAATAGCAAATAACTCTTTACAAGAACCCTAAGACGAAAGGAAACAAGCGAGGTCTAATTCCAAAGACGAAAGGTAAGGGATTTTACATGAACTTCAAGTTATGTTATCGGATTTGGAACTCACGAGTATCATGTGCGCATTAGGATTCGAAGATTGGAAAAGGTGTAATGGAGAAGAGACTCAAAAGGTTTAAGGATTCAACTCATAGGAAATTTGATGTAAGTATGAAAATTCATGTAATTTATTTATAATTACATATCAGGGTTCGTGGAAATTGCTGAAGGTAACACAGCCTACCAACACGCTCATGTTTCGACCGTATTGAATTTGAAAGGTACATTGAGAGATATACGGCCTCCCAACACGGTCGTGTTTCGACTATGTTTAGTTAAGGGTAACACGACCTCCCAACATGGTTGTGTTTAGACCGTGTTGAATGTAAAAGATGCACCGAGAGATACACGGCCTCTTAACACAATTGTGTTTCCACCATATTGAGTTAAAGGTAACACGACCTCCTAATACAGTCGTGTTATAACTGTGTTGAAATCAAAATTTACACCGAAAGATACATGACCCCTAATACGGTCGTGCTCTAGCCCTTGTTGAGCAACATAGTCCCCAACATGGCTGTGTTGAATAAAGTACAACTTAATTATATATTTATTTAACTTCAAATTAAACTAATTTCCATGCACCCTAGATAGTTATTAAGGCCTTATAGAGAGATTAAATGAATAGGATTAAGAAAGTTAAGAATTAATATTGATCTTAGATTAGGTACTAAGAAGAGCTTATTGATGTGAACAGATTTCAACTTAGCTTAAGCCCAAGACCGAAAGTGCTTAAGGCAAGGACTTAAGGTACATGTAACTGGTGTGATGATTTGGGAGATGAGAATCCAGAAGATAACTTGGGTCTGGGTAAGCTACAGAGAGAGGAAGACGAAGATTACCATTATTATTATGGTAATTAAGGTTTGGGAGATTTATGATATTTAACTATAATAGATAGTATCTTTTGAAAAGTTGATCTTTGTGTTCAAAGACTTCTGCTACATTAGATAATTGATATGGTTTATGAAATTATTTGAATTTTGAGGATGTATGAAATGTTTTTTATATAGGAGTTACAAGCTAAAATGTATCAAAGTTATTTCAAAGCCTTAACATGTTCTAGTGAGATAAGGACACGTGGCGAGTAGTAGCGCAACCCGAGTTTCGGGGCGTTACAAATGGTTATTAGGCAACAATTTAAATGGTGCCTTAAGAAGCACTATATGGAAGGAAATGTAGATTGCAATTATAGGTGAAAAATAAGTGTTGGGACTTGATTTGAGATAGGATATAGTTGACAAGGTGAAACTAATTAAATAGAGAATGCAATTAGCTTAAAGTTGCCAACAGAGTTATATTGGTAAAGGCGACACCCTTTTGGAATTTTAGGTAAGAGATCATGTGCTGTTGAGGATATCACCTGCTGAAGAAGTAATAAGATTTGGTTTAAGAGGAAAGTTAAATTCTAAGCATGTTGGGTTGTTTGAGATTTTGGAAAAGATTGGAAGTGTAGCTTATGAGTTAGCTATACCACCAAGTTTAGTAAGGGTACACGATGTATTTCATGTTTCTATGCTTATGAAATATGTACTAAATCATGATCAACCGACTACCTTGGAACCATTGGAAGTTCAGTCAAATCTAACTACAGTTGAGAAACCTATTAGGATTATTGATACCAAGGAATAGATATTGAGAAAACAAGTTATCAAATATGTTAAAGTGCAATAAAGCAACTAGATTGAATGGGAAGCCACTTTGGAATTAAAATAAGAGATAAAAAAGAAATATCTAAAGTTATTCTACAAACCAAGTAATTTTCAAGGACGAAAGTTCTTTTAAAAGGGAGGGGATGTAATAATTCAAAATTTAACAAATTTTCATAATTTTATAAGGAATGGCAATTTAGGTATCTCATGAAAGAAACAAGGACAAAGTTATAATATCTACCCATTCAAAAATCTTAACTACCTAAATAAATCCTACATTTCCCCCCTCATCTTCTTCCTTTTCCTTTCCTTCCTTTTTATGTTCCTTTTCATTTCAACAATTTTGACTCCTATTCTTCCAGGTATAACTAAAATTGAAGGTAAGAAAATCACTCATTGAGTTTTCTTTATGATTTCTCGATCAATGAGATGTATAATATAAATTTTGGAGGTAGAATTCAAATATTCTCACAATCTTAAAGAAAAATAGCCATAGAAATTCATTTTTGTGAGAAGTTGATCTAGTAAGTTTCAAAGTTTGTGGGTTTTGACACATCTTTAAGCCTTATTGACATAGGAAACATATTCTTGATAAAGGTAGGTTTGAAAAATTTGTTGGGCATGAAGAAGTCATAAAAGTTCAAGGTAACATAATCTTGCAAGTAAGATTTCTCAATTTGTTATTTGGTTTGATTAACGCATTTTGATGTGTTAAAATGAAGTTTTAATGTTAGAAATTGATGTTTGAATAAAGGTTTCTAGTGGGTTTGATAGGGCGTATATATTGTTAGATTGGGGAAAAAGTTTTAAGTGTTGGTTTCTTGTATTCATTGAAAGGAAGAGTAGTATGGAAATAGCAATTAGCATTCGAACGTTGGCAGCTAATGTTTGGATGCTAGGTTGAGGAAAAGTGTACAAAAGTAAATTTTTTGTTAACATTTGGACACCGGCTAAGTTGGCATTTGGATGCTAACCCGTGAAATGTTATATAGAATGCCTACTTTGCTGTCATCCTAATGCTAAGAGTGTTACCATCTTGATGCAGTTGTATCCTAAAACTTCTTCAATTCTTTTTATTTCTTCCTCTTATTATTATATGGTTAGTTGTATTTACAACCAAATATTAATCTTTACCATGATTAAAACTATTTAGATTACTTATTTTATTAATAAGTCAAACTCATTCCATTTTAATAATATTTTCAACTATTAAGCTTTATACATTCTAAGACCTTTCTAATACCATCCTATACTTCAAGTACATTGAACAAAGGGTTAAGAACAATACTGAGATGATTACAAAGGTAATTATGAGAATTAATTGGATAATTAGAAGTTTGTTTAGAGTGTTAATGGTAACTAAACTAATTAAATAAGCTTAGTGAAAATACTAAAAGTTTATCATTTATGATTAATTGTTAGGTTTTAGGGATAAAGGGGCTCTAGTGTTATCTAAGATCGTTGTTTTAGGTCTATGTATACTATGTTTGTTGGTTGAGATTTTTAGGTTAGAATCAAAATGGACTTAAATTACATCTAGCTTATAAATGTTTGCTACTTGTGCGTAGGGTTGGACTTGAGAGACTAGGAGTATCGATGATCTTAGGGTGGTAGTTTGATAATCGATGTGTCACATTATCTCGAGTAGAGTGTTGCATAGAAATGATTTAAGTAGATTTAGGTGACTTATGGACATTAGGGAGTAGCCAATGTCATATACGTATATTAATTATATGCTTGTGCTTAGGGTCTTGCATAACCTTCATCTTGGGATACTAAGACTATACTGTATTTCACACCTAAATGAAAGATAATAAATTAGTTGCTTGTGTTAGATGTATTACATCTATGTTTGTGAATCAACATAGCATGCATATGTGTTTGTTGGTATACTATGCTGGGCATTAACTCACTCCTTAGTTTATGCCCATTTATTTAATAAACATAACCATTAATTAAAATTATTAATAACTAGCTAGTGACAACCTAGCAACTGGCCAACAACTAACTAGCAATTGACCTTACAACCTATTAGCAATTGATTTGCAACTAACCTTGCAACTTGCTTACAATCAATCTACAACTAACCTTACATCCAACCTATAACTGACTTGTAATTGGTTTGTAACCAACTTGCAACAAGTTTGTAACCGATCTTACAAACACTTCACTCTCTCATTTTCCCTTCAATGTAAGATTGCTACTCTATACATATTACAATTTACACTAATGATCCCATTCTAAATTTTAATAGACTTTTTACATAATAAATATTACATATACAAGAAGGTATCTCTCAATTTAAACCTTCAATTAATGCAAATATTTTAGAGTTATAATGAAACAGTGTCTTATAGATTAAATTGATACTTATAGTGTTAAAATAAAAAATATTACATACATAATATCTATCAATTTACTAACAGGTTTATAACTACTTTTAGCATGATTAGGGCCATGTGCTATTCCTTATATTCATGAACACCTACAAGAGTGATCCCACTATTTTCTTATCGAACCGACATTGCTTCTATGTTCATATAGGTGAAGACAAACTTCTTTATTTAACTTCATTAAGAGCTTTAGTTACTCATCCTCCAAATCCATTAATATAGTACTATCTTGATTAATTTAAACGAGACTCTCCATTTAGTGTTAAAATAGACACCTTATGGTAACTTGTTTTTACTAATTAAACTTTAGAATTAGCTATTTTAATTCAAAGTCATGTTACCATCATTAGTTTCATTAGTGGGTTTCAACTTAAGTTTGATTCCACTTATTGTTGATTTCATTAAACTTTCACATAGATAATGATAATGATACCAGTTGAGATTAACTCATAGACTTACTATTGTCTTAAGCAAGGTTGTCAAAATCGCGATTTTATGTAGAATCGCTAAGGGGTCCATAGAATCGAAACGCAGAAACGTAAGTTTCTACAACCTATGTAAAATAAATTCCAAATATTATAAATTTACTTACAATAGTCACTAAAAAATATAATGAATAATAGAAATAAGGAAATTGAGCATTTATTTTAGCCATAAATTGCAAATTTGCAATAAAAGTCATAATATAGATAATCGAGCATAAGTTGTATAATATAGATATTTTATTTCTAAAATGATAAATCATGTATAAAGCAAGTTTCACCTAATTATATATACAAAAGCTAAAAGATAATAGATAAAATTTAAAAATCAATTGTGACTTTAAGAAATTACTAATAAATAAAAATTGATAACGAAGATATACTATTAGAAAGGAGTAATATTAAAAAATGACAAATAACTACTAACCAAAAATACATAATAAAGAAGATACTACAAGAAAAACCTTCAAAGTTATATATTACTAGGTAAATTTTTGCACTATTCGTGATTATTAATTCAAAATATATTTACTTAACTATGAGAATGATATATTAAAAAGATAGAAATATAAATACATTTATACCTTTCCTATAAAATTAAAAATCTAAAAAATTCTTATAAAGTTAAAGTTATCTACCCTTTATTTTATTTACTATTACAAAAATATTAATTAAAATAAGGAAAGTTACAACAATCAAACATGAGTGCTTTAATACGAACATGATCACAAATAGGAACAAGAAGACTAACAATCGATGAACACAAACATAAAGACTTCAATGCAACGCAATACACTGATAAGAGAGGAGTGATGATCGACGAACGTGTTGGGGTATAACTTATACTCCCCTACGATAGGAAATAAGATACACTGATAAGAGAGAGCTTTCAACAATTAAGCCCATATTTGTTTATTAAAAGTTTGGGCTTGAGTTATGAATAGCTATTATTACATATTTGTTCATTCGGATCCGGATGGTTGAAAATTTACTTAGTTGTGCAATATTGTGGAATTGGTTGAAACGTAGTAAAATCGCGATTTTGACAATTTTACTGTTTAAAATCGCGATTTTATTACGATTTTACCTCAAAAACGTTTTTACATGCGAGTTTACTAGGAATGTGCTCACCAACTCGTAAAATCGTAGAAACGTGCGAGTTAACTCGCGATTTTGACAACTATGGTCTTAAGCTTATATGCCTAGACTTGCCATTATAGATCTTATTGTATGCTTTGTACATTATATCATCACATATAAGGAAATAGTTGGTATTAGTTGTAGCTAAAACTATATATCCAATAATAAATTTCTCAACCATCTTACTTCCTTCCAAGATGAAGCATCTTTGAATGATATTGCATCTTTAAATTTTTAGAATCTTCCCTTGAGTGAAATAGAACTGGAGTTTTTTTTTTTAGAATTTGAATTGGTTGCCCTTAATAAGGAAGATAGTAGATTCAAGAGAAATGAAACAAAAAAAAAAAATCTAAAGATTTCTATTTCTTAATTATTTTACTTCTTGGTTTAATGGAGCTACCACTTTCCTTTTGTTTCTCTCTCAAAATTGTGTTAGGAGTCAAAATAATTTCTTTCTCTTTTATATAATCCATAAAATCTTGTGCACTTCTATCTATAAAGAAATCAACATGTATAGATACAATGACTATATTTAATTGCAAACCCAATAATCTATATGCTTTAAAATTCTACGCATAACTTACAAACATAATGTTGATATCTCTTGGTCCTAATTTTGTCTTTTAGTGGGAGATTGTTTAGAAAAAAATTGCCTCCACTTGAATTGCATCAAGGACTTTAATCTCTGAGTCACTCATCTTAGAAACTAGAATTTACAATTCATGTTCTTGCTCCAATATTAGCAAGTTATCAATCATCTTAAATTTAAAATAATTAAGTTATAGAAATATATTTGTACCCTTTGTCATGTTTATACTTAGTCTCTAAAGCCACTTAAATTTCTCTAGGAGACTTGAAACTTGAATACAAATCATATAGACGAACAGTTAGAGAATTCATAATATGACTAACTTATTTCATTGTAATTGATTTGTAACTAGCTTGGAACGATTTGGTCTTATAAACATTTCACTTTCCTTTTCTCTTCAATGTAAGATTGCTACTCTGTTTATATTATAATTTACGCTAACACCTAATTGAACATTTCAACATTTATGATACTACCTAGGCTAACCCCATCTATTACTGTTTGTATAGTTGGATTTTTCTGACCATTAATACATTGCCACATGTCTCAAAAATTTATTTTAATGAAAGTATTCCACTTCAAATGTCATGTGGATGTATAGGTAGTGTAAATAAAATATTCCAAACTCCATAAACACATTATCTTATTTTCAATAAACTTGAATAAACCAAAATGAAAAAAAAGGAAAGTGAAAGCACATTCATCTTCATCATCAACATCAACAAGAATAACTAAATATCCTCACTCCTCATTACTCTATCTCTCACTTTCTTTAATGATTTCATTCCCACTATTGAGTAAGATGATATGATTTGCTGCACACATCCCTAAAGTTTGCTAAGTATCAAGCAAGATGGAAGTATGACTCACCTTTTTTTAATCAAGCTATCAAAATGTGTAATGAAGGAAATTGGAAAAGTTGAAAAGAAAAAAGAACAACTTAAAACTCAAACTCTTACCCCTTCTCTCTCTTTATAATTTACATAAATTGACATTATAAAAAAAAATCCTTATGAAAAATACATAAAAATTAAGTCAATTAAAGGATAAAAATCTAAACTTGAAGGCAATGAAAATACATAATCAAACACCTGGTAAATTAAAATAAACAAAATAATAAGGGAAAAACAACTGTTAATCATTATGAAGAATAACAAAAAACTTGAACTCCTTTCCTTTTTCTCTGTAAATTTACATGGACCTATCATAAAAATTGAAACCTTGTAAAGTACATCAAAATTGGGTTAATTAAAACATACATATCTAGACTTAAGTGTTGGATTGCCCAATTTTTTTTTATATGAGATATAAGGTTTTTCATTTTGTCAAACTTAAATCTCATTACTTCTTAGTTTTTCTTTATGAACTTTTACATTAATATGTGTATATCTTTCTTTGTGAACTTTGTCGAATCTAAATCTCTTTTCTTGCCTATCTTTCTTTGTGAGTTTTCTAGCTAATTTATGTATATCTTGTTTTTGTTGATATGATAATAATTTTTTTCTTTATTTTGATTTATTCAAATTTAATTTAAGGAGATAATATGTTTATGGAATTTGCAATATGTCATTTACATTACCTATAAGCCATGTGGCATTGTAACTAGGATTCTATCATTAAAAATAAATGTTTAGGACACATGGTGGTGTATTATTGGTTGAAAAATCCAACTAGACAAACGGCTACAAAAAAAAGTTAGCATATGTGATGTTGTTGACATTGATAAATTTAAAGCTTAGGTAATTAATTGAAAGATCGGCCAAAGTTTAGGTATTAAATGCGACATTATCCCCATTTTTTAAAAGACATGAGTAATGAAAAGATTTTGAAATTATACATACATAGTAAATATTTAATCCTTAAAAAAGTGAGAACACATTAAGAAAAACTTTACTGCTATCAATTTTCAGAGATAGGGCATGCATGTGTATATCAAAGCATAAATGTAATTAAACCTAGACTAAAAAAAAAAAAAGGATTTGTCTTAGAGAAAATGAATAGTGCTATCATTTAATACCATTAGATGTGTACATCATGGAGTCAATATTTAATTCTACTTCTTCATTTTTTATCTTAGCTTAAAGGTCGTTTGTGTTTTTGTAAGTAGCCTTTTAATTTTTAGAAATAACTTAGTAGTTTGAATTCTTTCAAATCACAATAGGTTTCATCTTTTTAATCAAGTTAATTACTAGACAATACATTTAAATGACAAGAAATTTAACACCATAATCATAATGCTTAAAGAAAACCAAAATGTTGGTATTCAATAACTATCAAATGCCTAAAAATGGCAATATTTGGTATATAATTTTAATATTTGTTTGAACTTCTTTATAACCCTTAGTAGGATTAAAATAACAAGTAGAGAGCATAGTGTGAATCATTAAATTAAGCTTCTTTTCAAAAGTACCAACTAGTTTAAACTGTTCTTTCTTTTAATAAACAAAAAAAATAAATAAAAGAAACACTAAATGTTGCTCTTTTATTATTTCCTATAATCACTTATACTGTATCATGACCACTATGTTCTAGACTTTAACATAACTAAGCAAAAAAGCATTGTTATCATGATTTGTGTGATAGAAGCTAGATATTACATGGATGCTTATTAAAATGAATTGTCTTAAGCTTGCATGTATGTTTTTGTGCAAAACAATTTTAGTAATATCTTGTTGAGAATAAAAAGAGGAGGAGGAGGAGAAGGAGGATGAGGCAAAAAAATTCCGTCATGTGAAAACACTAGTATGATGGTTGTAGTTAAGATTTCAATATTTTACTAGTTTAAATGTTTGCTTTGTTTACAAAAACTATTCTAATATTTTAATTATTAGTTATATTCTTCATCATTAGTTTAGTGAAGATATTTGATAACTCAAGAAATAACAATGAAACTCCAAAATAGTACACGCTTTTCACTACATTCATAACACACATGGGGATCAAAGTTAGTATATTATCAAAGGTTTGTGCTTAAGATAAAATAGCACCTTTATAATTGCACTTCAAGTCTTGTATGGATTTTCGACCAAGGCAAGTCTTGTATGGATGGATGTAAGATATTGAAATCAAAATATCATTCATGATGAAAAAATTGCATCAATAAGAGGACTATATCATAGTCTACTAAGTGGTTTAGAGCATTGGAGAAGCTAGTTATGCATTGCTTATGCAAATTTGCATACTTTCTCTATAATATAATTAAAAAAGAAATGCAAGAAAGGAACATTTTGATCTTGCAACATGGTCCCTAATAATATTAATTCTAATACACAAATTGTAAGTGAAACCTTGATATCTTTATAATAAAATTTGGCTTTTTTAGCTTGATCAAATTTGAATAAAATAAATATTTCTTTAGTTTTATAAATACAAAAAAAGGTAAAAAGAGTTTAAGCATTTCCTATTTTACTTGTTACAATGACTTTCAAGAAGTAAAATCGTCCTGCAAGGAAAAGATGTTTGGTTAGTCATTACTTTTTTGTGAAAATATCTACGTAATTGTTGTAACGATGAAAATTTTGTGTTGCAATGCTCGTCTACTATAATGCACGATCCACACTACAATTCTCACCTTCTATGATGATAGATTGTTTGCATTACAATGTTTGCTAATTGTGACAATGCATGGTTTGCACTGCAATGCTCGATGGGTATGAAAATGCACGTTGATAGAGCCATTTTATACTCAATCCTTATAGTATAAATTGTGTTAAATTATTATTGATTTTATAGAAATCATAAGGAAATGGTACTTAATTCTAATCATGGTGATAAATCAGGTTAAATGGAGTTGAGGATGCTAATTCAAGTATATTAGAGAAGTCATCTACATCTTGGATCAAGACAACGAACTACACCACCGGAGGAAAGCACATGAGCATGTATCCACCAAAGCATCAGCACGGTTTGAGGCACGGCGAAGGTTCCAACCGTGTTACACACTGTACAAGAAGGAGACAATATGGACTTTCAACAGAGAGAGACACGTCTTAGGGCACGGCCGTGGTGGAGGCCGTGGGAGAACTCGTACTTGGAGCCGTGGTGGAAGCTAGGCATGTCAAGGAGAAGAATTTGTGGAACTTTGACAGAGGAAGGCACGGCCTAGGATCTAGCCGTGTGTGGAGCCGTGCTACACACTGGACATGGAATGAAGATTAGTAGATTATGCACAGATGGAGGCACGGCTGGAAATCTGGCCGTGTACGTGACCGTGGTATACACTGGGCGTGGATGAAAACTTGAAGAATATGCACAGAGGATGGCACGGCTTTACCCACGGCCGTGTTGTAGGGCGTGTCAAGCGGACGAATCTTCACTTCTCGAAATCTACTTGGAAAAGGAAAGATATCTTCATATCTTGCTAGCAAAAGATCACATGCCATCCCTCAAACATTATAAATAGAACCAACCCTAGAGGGTTAAGACAATCTTTAATTTTTCTTTCAAACTTTTTACCTTTGATCTGGGAAACAAGAAGGGAGGCCGGAGGCAGAGCAAGCTATCCGGGTTCATTATGTCTTTATTTTTTATTTTCGTTTTTCTTATGAACATGAGTGGCTAAGCTACTTTTCTAGCCAAAGGGTCATAGATGTTTAATTCTCCACGAATTGTGAGGTCTAATTGACTTGTATTTATTCTATTCTTTGCTTTCGGGTATTCATATATCTTCTGATCGTTTTGTCATTATTATCTTTGTTGATTGGTATGAATAGAGCTCTTCTACTCAATTAGCAAGTTAATATATTGTCAACTAGCACGTCAAATCCGTAATTGTTTGATTGTTCTAGTCTTAGTGACGCAATAACATGTTTGGTTATAAAAGAGATGATCGAATTCATGTTATGGAGGTGTGTGATCATGTTTAAATAGGTTATCTTATAATCTACTGGCATGAATTGGTGGTCTCTCTAGATCTTAATGCTATTGATAGATTAAATCCTAAGCGCTTGTCTAAGGGTTGTTTAATCAATAAGAGAAATAATTCAAAGCGCTTGTCCGAGGTTATCGAGGAAGTAAGGAGAGATAGGTTGTTAGAGCTTGTTAATAACCATAACCAATTTATCTAGAACAAGAATAGAGAACATTTGCATCGATGATCAATTCCTAGAATTAAACCATCTTGATTCCTTTGGCTAGGCTTTTACCAATATCTGATTTTCTTACCTTGTTTTATTTTATTTGATTCACAAACAAAACCCCCCCATTTTCCTTTTTCTTATTGTTCTCTTTGAATAGAAATATCTTTACCAATCCTTGTGGATTCGACCCTACTCACCACTATATGCAAATCATATAATTGTCTAGGAGTAGGTTTTATTTTTGTTGGATTCGACACCTATCAAATTTTGGCGCCGTTGCCGGGGATTGGTGTCAAATTTATTTCTATTCTTGTATGACTCGTTCTTCTCAGATAGGTGAACTAACGTATAATCCGGAGATTGAGAAGACTCTAAAAAAGTTACGATAAGAAGCTAGATCATCCTCTAGACAGAACTTTGCATCGGATTTATCTGATTCATCCCTTGATTCATCAGAAGAAGACGAAATGGCTAATCCCGAGAGAACATTGTGAGAACTGGCTGCACCGGATGTGAATCAACAACCACTTTGCATACATTATCCCGAATTAGTCGTTGAATTCGAATTGAAATCTGGATTGATACATCTGCTACCCACCTTTCATGGTCTTGAAAATGAAGATCCTCATAAGCATTTAAAAGAGTTTCATATAGTGTGTTCTAGCATGAGGCCGCATGGAATAACCGACGATCAAATCAAGTTACGTGCTTTTCCATTTTCTCTAAGTACTAAAGCTAAAGATTGGTTGTTTTATTTGCCTCCAGGTTCTATAACCACGTGGACGGACATGGTAAGATTCTTCTTGGATAAATTCTTTCCCGCATCCAGAGCCGCTGGTATAAGAAGAGAAATTTGTAGTATCAAACAAAGGGACACCGAGACTCTTCATGAGTATTGGGAGAGATTCAAGCAATTGTGCGCCAGCTGCCCACAACATGGAATATCTGAGCAACTTCTCATCCAATACTTCTATGAAGGCTTGCTTCCGATGGAAAGGAAGATGATGGATGCTGCAAGTGGAGGCGCCATAGTAAACAAAACCCCCGGTCAAGCTAGGGAATTGATCTCCATCATGGCTGCCAATTCACAACAATTTGGGTATAGGCATGATATATCTTCAAGGAAGGTAAATGAGGTAAATGTGTCTAACCTTGAACATCAAATTTCTAATCTTACATCTCTTGTGCAGCAGTTGGCTCTTGGAAAAACGCAGCAGGTAAAGGCTTGTGGAATTTGCGCTGCTCCTAATCATCCGACCGACATGTGCCCCACATTGCAAGATGACAACTACGAACATGCTAATGCTGTAGGCGGATTCCCAGGACAGCCACAAAGGAAGTATGATCCCTATTCAAATACTTACAATCCCGGATGGAGGGATCATCCTAACTTCAGATATGGCAACAACCCTCAACATGTCCAACAATTCCAGCCTACGCCATCACACCAAGTGCCCCAAGCTCCTTCCACTTCAGGTATGCCTCTTGAGGATATTGTTAAGTCTCTAGCTATTAATACCAAACAATTTCAGGAGGAAACAAAGCAGAGCATTCAGAACTTGGAGAATCAGGTAAGCCAACTTGCTTCTGCTATTAATAGGCTAGAAACTCAAGGTAAGTTGCCTTCTCAAACTATCACAAATCCAAAGCAAAGCGTTAATGCAATTACCTTGAGAAGTGGAACAGAATTGCAGGGGTCAGATGAAAAAGGACACCTATCTGATCCTGAGGAAGAGACTGAGAAAGAGACTCCAACTCCGAGCCAGCAGGACAACCAGATTAGAAGGTCCCTAGTCGAGCCATCAAAGGTCACATCGATACCACCTCCTTTCCCCTCCAGATTGGCGAAATCAAAAAACGAAGCGGAAGAAAAAGAGAGTCTGGAAACGTTTCGCAAAGTCGAGGTAAATATTCCTTTACTTGATGCAATTAAGCAAATACCGCGCTATGCTAGATTCCTCAAGGACTTGTGCACTAACAAAAGGAAGCTGAAAGGCAATGAAAAGATTAGTGTGAGTGAAAATGTTTCAGCTATTATCTAGAAGAAGCTTCCTCCTAAATGTAAGGATCCGGGTATGTTCACCATTCCTTGCAAAATAGGTAGTCTTGAAATCGCTAAAGCCATGTGTGATCTAGGAGCTTCTATTAATGTCATGCCTTTGTCGGTTTATCAACGTTTAAATATTGGTCCTTTGAAGGAAACAGGTATTATTGTTCAACTTGCTGATAGGTCCAATGTTTATCCTAAGGGAGTTTTAGAGGATGTTTTAGTTCAAGTCAATGGGTTGGTTTTTCCTGCCGATTTTTATGTGCTTGACATGGACGATAGTGATTCAAATCCTTCATCACTGATATTATTAGGGCGACCATTCCTTAAGACTTCTAAAACGAAAATTGATGTAAATGATGGCACCCTCACTATGGAATTTGATGGTGAAGTGATTAAATTTAACATTTATGATGCCATGAAACATCCTAGCAATACCTCTCATGTTTTTGTTGCGGATGTTATTAACCCATTACCACAGGCACCCAAGCTGGAATCAAGGTCCTCATCCGAACATCTGGCCTGGAATGTCTAGCCAAAGACGTTAAAGAAAGGCGCTTCATGGGAGGCAACCCATGTAAAAAAAAAAAAAAAGTGTTTTAGTTTTGTTTTGCTTTAATTTTGGTTTGTTTTAGTTTTGTTTTGATTTTAGTGTAGTTTTGAAATCTTCGGATCAGCTGCAGCAAAGATACATGTACGTAGATGCCACTTTCCAGAGCTTAAGGGGAGAACTCCAATACCAGGGAAGTACCAGTATTTCCTTTCTCTTATTCTCTAATGTGCCTTGTGTTGTTAATTCCTCTTCAATTGTGTTGAATTAGAAACAGTGAGGACACTGTTTAAGCTAAGTGTGGGGGAGAGGATAATAAACTATAGAGAGTAGAGAATTACTCCATACTTTGTTTGTTTGTCCTTAAGCAATTTTAAGCCAAATTTTTTCAAAATTATCATGAAATCTGGAGATTGTACTAAATGTTGTAATAAGCATCTACAAAAATGGGAAATTGACTTGTTCAAATGCTTTGTCACCCACTGATGTGATTAGAATACTTGGTTAAAATTAAGTAGTGAAATCTTTAAGAAACAAATTTACCTTGTATTTAGCTTTAGAATTGGAAGTCTAAGAGTAAGTTGAGTCCCTAAGTGAAAAATAAACAAGTTTACTTCTAGGTTATATTAGCTACTGTATAGTCTTTAAAGTTGCTTGTTATAACACTTAGTGAAAAAAAAAAATAAAAATAAAAAAAATAAAAAAAAATCAAGCATAGCCATTACTCCAATGATTCAACTAATTGAGTTAAGAGTATTCAAACTTGAATGTTAGAGTGAGGAAGAGTCCGTAGGGGTATTTCAAAACCCGGTCACTTGAGTGACGAGCTCGGGATGTGCCGACTCAATGAACTCACTATAACGATAAGGGAGAAAAGGCAAAAGTTCATGAAAAGAAGCGGGCAAAAACCCGTCAAAATAGATGCTTGAATAAATCAAAAGAACATGAATGCAAACATTCATTGAATAAAACAAGACTTATAATAGAAAAGGGAGAAAATCTAAGCAAAGTGCTTATACAATATGCTTTTACTTTATGTTGCAAGGATTATATGTCTGCTAATGTCCAATGAAGTTTAATTGGGTGTTTTTACTTAATGGATTAAGAATTTACTTTTGGAATAAAAATTCTTTTGCTAAACATGAGGATTAAAGTTTGTTTTGTTTAGATTAGCTATTAAATTTTGACCATGGTAATTTGATCACAAGAAACCAGTTTGGTTGAAGTAGTAGACATTAAAGTTTCAAGTCATGAACTACAAATGAATGGATGCTTGGAATGATGAAAAGAAAGTTTGTATACTCTATGATAGATTTCTCAATTGATCCGATGCAATTGCTTGAGGACAAGCAAGAGTTTAAGTGTGGGGGAATTTGATAGAGCCATTTTATACTCAATCCTTATAGTATAAATTGTGTTAAATTATTATTGATTTTATAGAAATTATAAGGAAATGGTACTTAATTCTAATCATGGTGATAAATCAGGTTAAATGGAGTTGAGGATGCTAATTCAAGTATATTAGAGAAGTCATCTACATCTTGGATCAAGACAACGAACTACACCACCGGAGGAAAGCACATGAGCATGTATCCACCAAAGCATCAGCACGGTTTGAGGCACGGCGAAGGTTCCAACCGTGTTACACACTGTACAAGAAGGAGACAATATGGACTTTCAACAGAGAGAGACACGTCTTAGGGCACGACCGTGGTGGAGGCCATGGGAGAACTCGTACTTGGAGCCGTGGTGGAAGCTAGGCGTGTCAAGGAGAAGAATTTGTGGAACTTTGACAGAGGAAGGCACGGCCTAGGATCTAGCCGTGTGTGGAGTCGTGCTACACACTGGACACGGAATGAAGATTTGTAGATTATGCACAGATGGAGGCACGGCTGGAAATCTGGCCGTGTACGTGACCGTGGTATACACTGGGCGTGGATGAAAACTTGAAGAATATGCACAGAGGATGGCACGGCTTTACCCACGACCGTGTTGTAGGGCGTGTCAAGCGGACGAATCTTCACTTCTCGAAATCTACTTGGAAAAGGAAAGATATCTTCATATCTTGCTAGCAAAAGATCACATGCCATCCCTCAAACATTATAAATAGAACCAACCCTAGAGGGTTAAGACAATCTTTAATTTTTCTTTCAAACTTTTTACCTTTGATCTGGGAAACAAGAAAGGAGGCCGGAGGCAGAGCAAGCTATCCGGGTTCATTATGTCTTTATTTTTTATTTTCGTTTTTCTTATGAACATGAGTGGCTAAGCTACTTTTCTAGCCAAAGGGTCATAGATGTTTAATTCTCCACGAATTGTGAGGTCTAATTGACTTGTATTTATTCTATTCTTTGCTTTCGGGTATTCATATATCTTCTGATCGTTTTGTCATTATTATCTTTGTTGATTGGTATGAATAGAGCTCTTCTACTCAATTAGCAAGTTAATATATTGTCAACTAGCACGTCAAATCCGTAATTGTTTGATTGTTCTAGTCTTAGTGACGCAATAACATGTTTGGTTATAAAAGAGATGATCGAATTCATGTTATGGAGGTGTGTGATCATGTTTAAATAGGTTATCTTATAATCTACTGGCATGAATTGGTGGTCTCTCTAGATCTTAATGCTATTGATAGATTAAATCCTAAGCGCTTGTCTAAGGGTTGTTTAATCAATAAGAGAAATAATTCAAAGCGCTTGTCCGAGGTTATCGAGGAAGTAAGGAGAGATAGGTTGTTAGAGCTTGTTAATAACCATAACCAATTTATCTAGAACAAGAATAGAGAACATTTGCATCGATGATCAATTCCTAGAATTAAACCATCTTGATTCCTTTGGCTAGGCTTTTACCAATATCTGATTTTCTTACCTTGTTTTATTTTATTTGATTCACAAACAAAACCCCCCCATTTTCCTTTTTCTTATTGTTCTCTTTGAATAGAAATATCTTTACCAATCCTTGTGGATTCGACCCTACTCACCACTATATGTAAATCATATAATTGTCTAGGAGTAGGTTTTATTTTTGTTGGATTCGACACCCATCACACGTCTACATTGTGATGCTTGTTGGCAGCAACAATGCATAGTTTGCACACTAGCTACTATGATGGTTCACAATGATGCATGCCTATTGCAACCATATACAGTCTCACTATTTTGCTTGCTTACTATGACTATACATGGTTTGCATTGTTATGTTCACCTATTTTGCCATGCATAGTCTATGATGTTGGGCTCACTTGCTATAACAATACACTTTTTGTGCAATAATGCTTGCTTCCTATGACGTATAATTTATGGTAGAATTTGCAGTAAAAAGCAATGTAATGGGAATTAAGCTTTAAACCGAATTCTGACACTAGAAGGAACCATGACTTAAGTAAGGATAAATGGGTAGAATCACTTGGTGGAAAAGGTGTTGCAAGGAACTTTGGTTAGTGAAGAGCCAGCTTATTTCGAATGGTATCTTGTACACGACATTTCTTTAGAAAGGAGCTTATTATTATTGGAAGAAAAGTGAGAGATTGGTTTTGAAAGCAAGGGTCATGTTAGTTCTTACCTTAATACTTTTATTGTTTTTTATTAGAGGAATTTTGACAAGAAGAAAGTCTATGATTCCAAACTAGTCTTGAGACGACTTGAAGATCAATACTTTCAAAGATTGAAGAAAGAACTAGAGTTCTAGTTTGAATAAAGCATATTCATTTGGATGGTTTTGGAAGTTATCTTTATTATATCTAGGTATCGAATGGAATTAATAAGAGAGATATAGCAGTTGTTTTGTTTCTTATTTTAGGCATATTTTCTTTTCATTATAGTTAACTTTCTTTAGATGCTTTCATATAAATATTCATATATAACCTTATGGAGAATGGTTATCGTGAATGATATTACGTTGTCTATATTTTGAGTTCTTCCCATTTAATATTCCACTTTTATCAATTTTTCTAAATTGTGGCAAGCAAACTATACATTTTGCTTGTGTGTTATATCAAGTAGATTATGTGTAGTTTCATCTTTCCTTGACGCGTTATATCCATTGGAGGAGTTGTCCATATCCCTATTCTTTTTATTATTTGCACATATTGCATAAAATACATAAACAAGATATTGTTAGTTGTGGTTTAGTGGCTAAATTCTCCTTAGATTAAATAGTTTGATCTTTGGTTTTGATTACATAGTGATTTATTGTCATAAGCTTATTCCTTTAGAGAGATCCTAGATTAAGCCGATTGTGTTTAGGTTTGGTTTGTGAATTTAGGCACAACATCTTTTGATATTAGAGTAAACATTTCACAGTGAAGGGTAGTGTGAAAGTGGTTGTTGGCATGAGGATGTCAAGTAATAATGAACATGGAGGTGAAGTGTGACAAAGAAGGGTAAAGGCAACCATGGAGGTTACCATTGCCAATACATTACAAGATCTAGCAAAATCTATAAAGGTCATGAATATTAGGCTGGGTAATTTAGAACTGCAGAGAGGAGGCACATATAATAAAGGCAAGAGAATGGCTATGGATTCTAATGAAAGTGACGATAACAATTTTGAAGCGGAGATAAACAACGGAGGGAATCATCAAACATGAGGAGTAGAGACAATTAAGATGAAGATTCCATCTTTTGAAGCATTAGAATTTGTAGAAGTGTATTTTAATTGGGAGCAGAAGGTTGAAAAGTCTTTTGATTGTCATAATTATGATGAAGAAACAAAGGTGAGATTAGTGCCTTTATGATGGAAGAATTTGAAGGCTAAAAAAATGAGGAGAGGAGAAGGAGAAGGAGAAGGAGATATAGAAACTTGGGATAAGGTGAAACGCCTGATGTGCATACATTTGGTTCTTAAACATAAAAAATAAGAGATGTACATGAGGCTTTAGACCCTTAAGCAAGGATGACTTAATGTAAAAGGGTATGTTAAACAATTTAAGATGCTCATGATTCAATGTAAAGTCATGGAACTGAAGGAGGGTATTGTTTCTCGCTTTATGGTAGGATCGAAGTACGATATCTTTAAGGTGGTAGAGTTGTAGAAGATTGATACCTTGGAGGAAGCTATACAACTAGCCAATAAAGTGGAGTTCCAATTGATAAAAAATCCTTACAAGTGCCCTTTGTGGAAAAATCTAGAGGCTCAATGAGGTTAGGAAAGATTAAAAAAGGAAAGAATGATGAGAAATGACAAGATTAGAAGGATGACGTTAAAAGAAAGGTTTCTATCGGTTTTGAAACCAAAGAAGATGATCAGAGGTTGATTGGAAGGCATAATAGTCAACTCAAACATTTTAAGTGCATTAAATTTTGGCATACGGCTACAATGTTCAAATTGAAGAGTGATGGTAATGAAGGAAGAAGGTGATGTTGAAAGTGAAGATAGTGGAGCAGACAAAGTGTGATCTTGAGGGTGTTTTAAAGTAGTATGATGAAGAGGTAGAAAGTACTAAGGGAGCTAAGAGAGATGTGATTTCCTTAGTGGTGAAATGTATTCTAAGTGTGAAAGTTATGACGGATGAAGACCATAGGGATAACCAATTTCATATCAAGTTTTAGATCAAGGGACATGCTCGTGCTATGATCATAGATGGAGGAAGTTGTGCTAAGATAGCTATTGCTACTTTAGTGGGAAAACTAAAACTACCCATTTCCAACCATCTTAAGCCTTACAAACTTCATTGGCTTTGTGATAAGGGGGCTATACATGTTACTCAACGAATCAAGTTTCTAATTTACATTCCTAATTACTGTAGAGATGAGATAGAATGTGATATTATGCTCATGAGTGTTTCTCATATATAGTTGGGAAGATCATGGGTATTTGATCATTGATTAGTACATGATGGGTATCATAATACTTATGTTCTTACTAAGAATGCTAAGAAAATTTTGTTGTTACCTATGAGTTCATTGAAAGTGAGGACTTCTTAGATAATGTTAGTCAAGAATCGGAAGGAGTCATTGATGATGACTCAATGGCAGATCTAGAATGTTATTAGAATTTGTGGTTAGATGTACATGTTGTACTTTTAGCACTTAGAGCTGTGCAGCCTAGCCTATTTAGCCCACTTTAAAAGTAGGTTTAGTTTGAGTTTTTTAACCCATTTAAAAAGCAGGCTAAATGGACTTGACCCATTTGACCCACTTAGCCCACTTACGTGAAGAATTATATATATATATATAAAGTGCTAGTTCCTCTCGTTCTCACTCTTCTATCTTCTCCCCTTTTGGCATCTTCCTTTAACTTTTAACCCTTCCCCATTTTACAAATTACATCATATTTGAAACCTTGTAAAGATATTGAAGTTTATCTCAACATTCCATTAGATTTGTGTCTAATTAGTTAGACCATTGTTTGACATTCCACTTGGTAGTTCTCTCTCTAGTCTCTTTCTCTATTTGTTTTCCTATATATATCGGTTTCTCTTCGTTAAGTTCAACTTTGTTTACAATAATTTGTGTGAATTTTAAGGGAATTTAAAGGCCATTCTAGATAAAAGTTGAAGCTTTTGAATTTAGGTTGTTATGATTTATGAATGGATGTTGAATTGATTTTTGCTATGATACTAGAAGAATTTAGGGATACTGAGGTTATTGTTTGGTTCTCATTCTCAATAAATAAGTTTTCTAATAATTAACGATTAATCTTTCGATGCTTGATGTAAACACCCCATTTTTTCCCTAAGAATCAATAATAATCAATTTCCAATTTTTCCCAATTTTTCTAATTTAGCAAAAAATAATAAAAATATTCAAAAAAATAAAAATAAATAGGAAAACACATCAATTTTGAAAAATAATTTTAGAAATGGCAATAATAAAGGATAAATAATTTTTACAAATTTTTGAAATTTCAAAAAATACAAAAAAAAATGAAAAATTGCATCGCATATGTACAATTTGCGATGTAAAGAAAATCAGGAAATTGGGCCAGCTTAGCTGGCTCGTGTGTGTGCATGGGGAATGTGTGGAGGCCAGAGGTCGCGAGTTCGAATCCTCCCCCGAGCACTCTGTGCAATTTTTTTGCCTTTCGCCTTGAGCTGCCATGTGGCAGCGTGTGATTGGCCGAGGGAAGTCACGCGTGCCACACGTGGTCGTCTTCTTCCTCGAGCCTAACCAGAGAAAAATCCGGCAGAAGTCCGACGAGGCCAAAATTGCTGGATTTCTTCGAATCTTTTTGGATTTCAATCAATCTAAAACCGAATTATCCAGATAAATCACAAGATTACAACAAATCGGCATCAAATAGGCTGGATAAAATCAAATCTAAAAAATGGAAAAATTCGGATTTATCCAAATCGCCGGATTTGAGCTTATCCAAGAGGGCTTCTAAGCAGCTATAAATAGGGATCGAAGGCAGGAAGCTGGAACACGGATCAAAAGCGAGAGAAAGTGAGAGAATCAAAGTTCACCAGAGGAGTTTGAACCCGCGACCGCCGATCAGGAGCTAAGCAACCACCAGGAGGCGTTTCTGGAGCAAACCACCACCACCATTGGATTCCTCACCCTCGATAACCTAGGATTCGACACCTCACCCGCTGCAAAAGGCCGCCGGAACGCCGTCAACGAGCACTCACCGCCGCTGTGTCCAATCGATCCGACCCGCTTCGACCCGATTCGACCCGACCGACCCGACCCGCACACCAACCCGGATCCAGGTAAGTCGGATTTTTCGGATTTTTTTCGAATTTTATTTATTTTATTTGTTTTTATTTGATTTATTATTTTATTAGTTATTTATTTATTATTTATTTATTTATTTATTTATTTATATTTCCATAAATCGAAAAATGTTAGAAATTAGATTTTTTTAGGATTTAATAATTTAAAAAATAATAAAAATAAAAATAAAAATAAAAATAAAAATATTAGGAAAATAATAATAAAACTTTAGATTTTAAAATAGGATAGATAATAACTTAGGATAAAATTTTTAACAAAAATTCACAAAAATTATGAAAAATTAATAAAAAATTATAAAAATAATAAATAATTATAAAAATTATAAAAATCATGAAAACTCATAAAAAATCATAAAAAATCAAAAAAATTAATAAAAATTTAAAAATTATAAAAATGAGTTTTATCACTTAGAAAAAATCATTTTCTTCAAAATCCAAAATTGATGTTTTTCCTAAAAAGATCATTTTGAAAGTCACATTAAAGCTTAGGCTTAGATTTTTTTAGAAAAAAATCCCAAAAACGATAAAAACATAAAGCAAAAGAGATTTCAAAATTAAAATTCACAAACACACTTAAAGTTTTCAGAAAAGCGAACTACGGCTTGTTTGATCCTGACTAGTAGGTACGTAAGCACCCATTCGGGTCAACCCATAAAATGAAATAAAAAATCATTTTCTTGAAATAATTAAAAAACATAACAAAAAGTAACAGAAACACAATGAAACACATTTCTAAATAGGAACAATTTTAGGAGATTAGGTGGTAACCGTAAGGTTTTAATAGGTTAGCTTCCGGACTTAGAAACTCTGGTTTTCCCTTTTCCTCTTTTCAAAAACGAGAAAGGGGAAATAACGACGACTAGTGGTCCAAATTAAGTCTAATCCCCTTCTTTAGTCCTAATTCAATATTTCCCAACAACAGTTGGGTGGCGACTCCAAAAATCAAATGAAATTCCTAACTCAAGTCGAGGATCTACATTAGATGAGCATAGAGTCTAGTCTAGATCGGATTAGGAATGGGAATGCAAAAATTAGACTCGACAGGATGGCGACTCCACTGGGGATTCATGCCAGTAGGCTAGCTACCTGAATCTCTTCGAATTGTTCTCTTTAAGAAATGTGTTTCAATCATTATTCTGTTACTAACGTTTTAGGGATTAGTTAGATTTTCAGTTTTTGTGGGGGTTTGCATGCATAATGTTTATGTGAGTAGATGCGGTCGAACCCGGACCATCCTAGAAACCTAAGACGGGGAGCCATTGTGTAGGTTTCGGGCGAAGTGAGTTGATTCACCGTTCGGGACCGATTAGGCTACCCCACCCAATGCTTCGATATGGCCTAAGATCCATTTCTCCGAGAATGCGGGAGGCCATAGAGCTCGGGAACCAGTTAGAACCAACCTGCTTGCATACATAACATCATAGGGTTGACAATTGGTGGCAATGTAATGGTTTGTTATTTTGTTCATGAAGTTCAAATTTATTTCCCTATAATGCTTTCATAGTTTTATTTGTAAATAGGCAATTTCTTATTGTAACAGATGGCTAGCACTGCAGTCGACCATCTCTTCTGCAAAGAAATTCGGGTGTACAAACCTTTGGACCCAAAGTTGGTATTGGACCATTGGTTTACCTTGTACAACCCAGAGGAGCAGGCCTTCATCCAGTAAAAGATCGGCTCCATCCTCTCACTGACAAAGATAGAGGAGAATTTGCCTTTAGTCCGAGCCATGCTCCAATTATGGGAAATCGAACCCGCTGCTTTCTTTATCGGGCCGCATGAGATCACCCCTACCCTGGAGGAGTACACCCAGTTGCTACAGGCTCCAGCACTGACTGATCAAATCTACGCACCAGACCTTGAGGCCGGGCCAGCTGGTACCTTTAGCAGATTATTAGGCATCCATAAGACAGCCATTAACAAAGCCCTGGCAGACTATAATGGATATTGCATACGTATGGATGATTTAGAAGCCTGGTTCATCGCCCGGGAGGACAATGGGGATAGGAAGGACATACTGTATGGGGACCCCAAGACTTACAGACGGAGAAGGGTGAATGCTTTCATCTTGACAGCCTTCGCCACCATATTGTTCCCCACCGGGACCTTCTATATTCACTACCGGGTTACAGAGCTGGTAACCCAATTTCTGGAGGGAAGATCTTACATCCCGGCTCTACTGGCTGAACAGATCCGGAACTTGAATTTCCTCAAGAAGAAAGGCCATGGGATCCTTCGCTCAAGCCTCAACCTTCTGCTGATATGGTTTGTAAGCCACCTTAAGTGCTTCGGGTTGAACATGGTCCGAAAAACCTTAGCCCAGCAGGTGGATCTCGTAAACTCATGTATAGAAAAGGTGAAGTTGCCCGACGACCTTACCAGCCACAGTTGGGTAGAGGTACTTAGAAGTTTCAGTGCTGAGGATATTCTGTGGACAGCCAGGTGGAGTTGTTGTAACAAAATCATCTTGACCTGCATAAACTTCCAAGCAGTACCTTTAATTGGAATCAGCGAATGTATTGGGTATTACCCCAACTCAGTGGTCCGCCAGTTTGGTACCATCCAAAATATAGTTTATCGGCCCTCGCTGGAAGCAGTCACCTTTGAATACCAAGATTCGAACCTGTTGGTAGCCGAGAAGTTTGCTAAGCTGGCAGAAGTCAAAGCACTTTGGGAAGCCAGAATTGAAAGCCCGAATGTGGACCTCGGGGAATTAGATGGCGAAGTGGGAAAACATCGAGCCACCAGAGAGTTTGTAATCCGCCAGCTATACCAGACAGGAGAAAGAGCATACCGGGTTCCAGACATCACCCAACCAAGACCAGACAAGATCAATCTAGAGACAGAAGTATACCTAGAACAGGTCAAGGCCCGAATGGAGGCATACTTTGAAGCTGCAGATTATAAGAAAGACATCTGGAAGGGACGTTTCAAAGAATCCGACCAAAGGAACAAGGCCTTGGAAGCATAATTGGAGAAGACCCAAGCCAAAGTCAAAGAATTATAAGCTGTCATTAATGGGAAGTCTGAGCCTCCACAACAGAAGACTAAAAGAGTAAGGAAATGGATCATTATTTGTAATCTTTTATTTTGATTATCGAATTCCAAAATTTTCAATATTAATAAAAGTAAAGTTTCAATATTACATTGTCAATCAATTGTTAACCCTTTTATTTTTTGCATTCGCGTGACACATGCATATCATTTTGCATACATCACACTAAAAAATAAAAAAAAAAATGTGCGCCCAGGTATCAAAATAGCTCCCAAGCAACCGAACCCTCCCAGAAGTCCAATTCTCACACATTCAAGAACAAAAGTGGCCAACAGTAGCGACAACCGCAACAACACAAATGCTGAAGCTGCCTTAGACTCCAGGATCGTATCCCTAGAACAAACGGTCCAACAATTGGCTGCCTAGGTCCACCTCCTAACCGAAAGCATCGACCTCCTTCTCACCACTCAGCCAACCCAGGAAGCACATTCAGGGGCCAGGAAAGGGAAAGCAGTGGAGGGACAGCCTCTGGAGTATGAAGAAATCAATTCCCACCTCAACCCGACTTTTGAATATGAGCCGAAGATCAACCAGGGACCAACCTCTGATGACTTGAAGAGAGAGATGGAAGAGAGATAGAAGGAGATGGAGAAGAGACTCTTCCAGTAGCTCCATGACAAGATGAAAACGATCGAGGGCCCTGATGGTTTTGAACAAGCCGGGATCACCAATCTACCAGCATACAGGGAAGAGGTATACCCTGAGAAGTTCAAGACCCCAGATTTCGAAAAGTATGATGGGACCGGCTGCCCAAAATGCATACCAGGCTATATGCCCGAAAAATGAGCAAGTATGCTCAATACGACCAGCTCATGCTCCAGACATTCCAAGATAGCCTCACAGGCCCTGCACTGGTCTGGTATGCCCACCTGGACTTCAACATTGTCAACACTTGGGAGAAGCTAGCCCGGGCGTTTTATGACCAATATTAGTTCAATATCGAAGTCGCCTCATCTGTAATCGATCTGGGGAGTCTCCAAAAAAGGCATGCTGAGCCATTCAAGGAGTATGCTCAGCGCTGGAGAGCCCAGGCCGCCAGGGTAGCAATCCCGATATCTGAAAAGGAATTGACATCCATATTTGTCAATACCCTGGACAAGACCTACTTTTCACACCTGGTAGGCCAGACCTCATCCAGTTTTGCAGAGGTAGTGGCTGCGGGATGCAGGATTGAGAATGCCATCACCACCGGCAGACTCCAAACAATGGAGCCTCCTAGGGTCACACCGACACAAAGGCCTTTAGGAGGAAACATAGCTAAAGAGTCCACTGTCAGCACGGTCCACTCCGGTAAGGCAGAAAAATCTGGGACTCGTGTGACATTCCAGACCACGAGTACCCCAGCCCAACAACCCATGACAGGTCACACCTAGGCTGCCAGGGCCCCAAGGCAGTTCACTCCAATCCCCATACCGCTCAGTCAGGTCTTTGCTTAGTTGAGGGCAGACAACTTGATTAGCTTCGAGATCCCCAACGACCGGTATAAGCCCAAGAATTTCGACTCAAGCCTCAAGTGTGACAACCATATGGGTCAGGAGGGGCATTCTACAAATAGGTGCTGGAGGCTCCGGCACAAGATCCAAGACTTAATCGATGTAGGAATCATACAGCTGGATTTTGTGAACACCCCAGCACCCAATGTCAACACCAACCCGCTGCCCAATCACAAGCCCACCATTAACATGATCACATCTGAGGAGTCGGCTCCCAAGGAAGCCCCTAAGCAGAAGACGACAGATCAACAAAAGAAGCAACCCCATCAAGCACCAAAAGAAGCACCAAAAGCACACATTAAAAGAAGGTGGTTAACCGGAGACCCAATAGTCGGCACTTTGGGAGAATCACACGGGAGATTTCAGTATTTGGTAAACTATTCTTATACCCCGACTGAGCAGGGGCCGCTTAGTGGATGGGGACCAGAATTTGAGAAAGAAGACAACCCGTCAAAGGAAGAGGGGAAGACTATCAACATGATCAACTCTCATTAGAAGCCCAGGGTTATACAATGCTACAAGGGACAATCAGCTGAGGTACAAATCCCAAGAAAAAGATATGTATTCAATGTTCTGATAGCGGCAGAGAATTACAAGGCTGCACCATTCGACTATCAGGCCCTCGAGGCGGCCTCCTATGGTGGGAGGCATCACCCGTTCTGGGAGATTATACGATCCAAAGTATAAAGGCCCGACTGAAGAACCTAATGTGGAGAAAGGAGAAGAAGAGGAAGGGGGACTCGCTGCATTTACAAAGATGGTCATGGCGAGTGAATACAAGATCATGGAACAATTAAATAAAGTTCCAGCACAGATATCACTCATGGGCCTTCTCACAACATCCGAGCCCCACAGGGAAGCACTCTTTACAGTACTAAAACAGATTCAGGTCCCAAAGGGCATCGCTACAGACAAAATAGGTCACGTGGCGGACTCTATCTTTACAATGGACCGGATATCTTTCTCTCCGGAAGAGCTAGGAGAGGAAGGAGACCAACATACCAAACCATTATTCATAGTGGTCAAGTGCAATGACACCATTGTCTCCCGAGTACTCATCGACAACGGATCATCCTTCAACGTTTGCCCATTGGCAACGCTCGACTTGTTGGGGGTCGATCCAAGCAACATAAGACCTAGCTCCATAGTGGTCAGAGCTTTCGACAGATCAAAAAGAGACATAGTGGGGGAAGTGAACCTACCAGTAGAAATTGGTCCACAAGTATTCCAGATTGCTTTCCAGGTCCTCGACATCCCAAGGTCTTTCAACTTGCTTTTGGGACGACCTTGGATACATGCTGCTGGAGCCATCCCCTCTAGTCTCCACCAAAGGGTCAAGTTCATTGCAAGCGGGCAGATAGTTACAGTATTGGGCGAACAGGATTACGCCATATACAAAGAGACTGCCATACCTTATATTGGGGAAGAAGGTTCAGAAGACCTAAGGCTATAGATTTTCAATGAAGTGAACATGGTGACCAGTAAGGAGGGCCATCAGTTTAAAGAGAAGCAGTACGGGATGTTTGGATTGGGGTACATTCCTACGGCCGCAGAAGAAGCGCAAGCAAGAGGTGTCAAAGGCAGAATGAAGGGGAAGCCGATCGACACCCAGATGTGCATCCCACCTCTTCAACAATCTTTCTGAAAGGCAAACATCATTTAAGAGCTTCGGGTAAACGAAGAGGACGATAGCAAAGGGAAGTCAATCCCCTGCACGTCCAACCAGCATCCTGCTCTGAACAATTGGTTTTGTTATCCTATCAGTAGCACTAGGTTAGCTCGAAAGTAGAGAAAAATTATTAAGCAAGTTTTATTGAGACTCTTTATCAAATGCAATTACAGTTTGTTTTCGTCTTATATATATGCTTTCACTTTTATGTTATTCAGATCTCCTACCATCGAACATCAGGGATATTTCGCGCAGGTAGAAAATAAAAACGCTGATATCGTTTCCAACGCTGCTGGGTCAATTGTTGAAGGCGATATCCTAGACCACGAAATAATACAAGAAAATTGGAAAAAACATGAACAAAGCGGAATTTTGATCGACGAGCCTATGGAGACAGTAAATCTAGGAAGTATGGAAAACCCTAAGAACCTCAAAATCGGTACCAGTTTGAGTGCCGAGCAAAAATATGAGATAACCGAGCTATTAACGGAATATGCGGATGTGTTTGCCTGGTCATATGGAGACATGCCAGGGCTAGACCAATCAATAGTGGTTCATAGGCTTCCCACAAGGGAAGATGTCAAACCTAAAAAACAAAAACTGAGAAGATTTAGGCCTGACATCTTGCTGAAGATTAAGGAAGAAGTCAAGAAACTGCTAGAAGTAGAGTTCATTGAAGTATCCGACTACCTAGAATGGGTAGCAAATATAGTCCCCGTTATGAAAAAGAATGGAAAAGTACGCGTATGCGTAGACTTCCAGGACTTAAACCAAGCTAAGCCAAAGGATAACTTCCCCCTACCTTACATTGATGTTCTGGTAGACAACACTGCGGGAAACCATCTTTTCTCATTCATGGACGGTTTCTCAGGATATAATCAAATAAAAATGGCTGAAGAAGATAAAACCAAAACAACTTTCATCACAACATGGGGAACTTTTTGTTACAAAGTCATGCCCTTCGGTTTGAAAAACGCCAGGGCAACGTATCAGAGAGCCATAGTCGCAATACTTCACAACATGATTCATCGAGAGGTTGAAGTATATGTCGACGACATGATAGCCAAATCTAAAGAAGGAGAAAGCCATATAGATATCCTGAGGAAATTGTTTAAACGACTGAGAAAATTCCAGCTCAAGTTAAACCCAGAGAAATGCACTTTCGGGGTCACAACGGGGAAGTTGTTAGGGTTTGTCATAAGCTAGGAAGGGATTAAAATCGACCCTGATAAGGTAAAGTCTATATTAGAGTTACCTTCCCCACGCTCCGTTAAAGAAGTGAGAAGCTTGCTGGGAAGATTAAATTATATAGCTCGTTTTATCTCACAGCTCACCGACAAATGCCGGCCATTATTCCGTCTGTTGAAGAATGCCACAATAGAATGGGACGACGAATGCGAAGAGGCATTCAAGACAATCAAAGACTATCTTATAAAACCTCCGGTCTTGATAGTCCCGAAGCAAGGAAAGCCCTTATTCTTATACCTCACTATACTCCCTGAATCCATGGGATGTATGCTGGGGCAGAAAGATGATGAGGGAAGAGAGCGTTCCATATATTATCTGAGCAAAAAGTTTACAGAAGGGGAATAGAGGTATTCAGAGGTGGAGAAGACTTGTTGTGCTTTAATTTGGGTCATGCATCGACTAAGGCAATACACCCTTTACTATCATATTGAGCTACTGACAAAACATGATCCTTTGAAATACTTGGCAGAGAAACCAGCTTTGATAGGGAGAATCTCTAAATGGCAAATGCTCCTATCCGAGTTCGACATCACATACATAAATCAGAACTCGACGAAAGGGCAAACCTTAGCCAACCAATTAGCATAACACCCGGTCGAGACAGATTCCCAAGAACTACAGGCCTAATTCCCAAATGAAAATATATTAACAATGGAAGATATACCGGTAAAAGACTTTGGGATAGAGCAGAACCCGAAATGGAAATTGTTTTTCGATGGACCCGCCAACGCATTCGGTTGCGGGGTTGGGGCAGTATTGATATCCCCAGATGGCACTCAATTCCCTGCAGCGACGAGACTTACGTTT
Source organism: Laguncularia racemosa (assembly GCA_037954665.1). Lineage (NCBI taxonomy): Eukaryota > Viridiplantae > Streptophyta > Magnoliopsida > Myrtales > Combretaceae > Laguncularia > Laguncularia racemosa. The sequence continues at coordinate 2,831,429 of JBBMOL010000033.1, read as the reverse complement.
CCTTATACCAATAATATCACAGAATATGAAGCATGTATTCTTAGCCTCAAAATGGCCTGTCAAATGGAAATCCGCGAATTAGAAGTATATGGGGATTCGTCGCTCATCATACTACAAACGAGAGGGGAATACAAGACTAAAGACCCCAAACTAGTACCATATCATCAACACTTGACAGAGCTAATTGAAGAATTCAAGGCAATCACTTTCACATACATCCCGAGAACTCAGAATCAGTTCGCAAATGCACTAGCCACACTAACATCTATGATCCAGATAACAGGGGAAGCCGAAGTTCAACCGATGAAAATAGACATCGAAAGTCGGCCCGCCTATTGTTTAACCATTGAAAAAGTACAAGATGACAAGCCCTGGTATCACGACATCAAGACTTTTCTCCAAGAAAGTAAATACCCTGAAATGGCTAGCAAGAATGACCAAAGAACACTCAGAAGGTTAGCAAGCCATTTCCTATTAAGTGGGTCTATACTATACAAAAGATCATCTGATACCACCTTGTTGAGATGTGTGGACAAAAATGAAGCATGCGAACTAATGAAGGAAGTACATGAAGGAGTATGTGGACCTCATATGAATGGCTACATGTTGGCCCGAAAAATCATGAGGTTAGGATATTATTGGTTGACCATGGAATCAGATTGCATAAAATATGTCAGGCACTGTCATCTGTGTCAAGTCTACACAAACCGGATAAATGCTCCGCCCAACGAGCTACACTTGTTATCGGCACCATGGCCTTTCTCCATGCGGGGAATCGACATAATAGGCCCGATCACTCTGACAGCATCTAACGGCCATAGATTCATACTAGTAGCGATTGATTACTTCACCAAATGGGTAAAAGCTTCGTCATATGCCAATGTCACAAAAGGGGTAATAATCCGCTTCTTAAAAAGGGACATAATAGCCCGATATGGAGTTCTTGAGTCCATCATCACCGACAACGGTACCAATCTCAACAACAAATCGATGACAGGTTTATGTCGACAATTCCACATAAACCACAGAAATTCAACTCCCTACCGACCTCAAATGAACGGGGCAGTAGAAGCAGCTAACAAAAATATCAAAAAGATCATCGAGAAAATGACAACAACTTATAAAGATTGGCACGAAATGCTACCGTTTGCTCTCATGGCTTATAGGACTTCAATAAGAACATCTACGGGAGCTACCCCTTACCCATTGGTATATGGTACTGAAGTAGTGCTACCAGTTGAAGTTGAAATACCATCATTCAGAATCCTGTCGGAAACTCAGCTAACTGAATTAGATTGGGTAAGGAAGAGGCTTGATCAACTGAATCTGATTGATGAAAGAAGGCTTACCGCACTATGTCATGGCCAGTGTTACCAACAAAGAATGGCCCGAGCATTTAACAAGAAAATGAGGCCCCGATACTTCAAAGAGGGAGATCTAGTGCTAAGGAAGGTTCTCCCGAATGCCCAAGACTCCAGAGGAAAATTCACCCCAAACTATAAAGGCCCCTATGTGGTGAAAAAGGTTCTGTCATGAGGTGCTTTGATACTGACTCAAATGGATGGTCCAGAATTGAGAGACCCCATTAACACAGATGCTGTAAAGATGTACTATCCTTAGGCAAGGGAATTAAAATTTTGCCAATGTTTATGAAAGCCAATGTTCGATACAAATTTCGTTGAGTCGAGTTTTTACTTTTTACAAGCAAAGTTAATATCCCTAAATGGTCAATAATCCAAATCAATTCGCACCATAACAAATACTCCTAAACACATTACCCACCACTTCGCTAATGAAAGATAAACACTAAAATGATAATGAATCTCAATGTATTTGGTAATATAATTCTATCTACTTTTGAGCATTAGAACTTAGCGCATTAGTAGGATAACACTACCGTCAAAGGAGCCTTGCACCTAAGAAAGGAAGCACATCAAGATTTTCAACCCTGTGTCAAGATGAGAAGAAATGAAGCAGAAGCAAACTAGCCCGAAGGTTCGTTTGTTTGGTTGCTATGCACGATAAACTGGCAAGCATATTGGAAAAAAATAATAATAATAACTATCATGAAAGGCATCACATCATTTAGCTCAGTCAGTAGAAAGCATATTCGGAAGCATAAGACGAGTCAGCCCAAGATGGGCACTTTCCTAAATATCTGTTCTCAAGGTCAGCCCATAGGGGGCACTTTCCTAAATATCTTTTCTCAAGGTCAGCCCATAGGAGGCACTTTCCTAAATATCTATTCTCAAGGTCCACCCATAGGGGGCACTTTTTGAGACATTCTATCATAGGTTAGTCAGCCCATAGGGGGCACTTTCCTAAAACATCTGTTCTCAAGGTTAGCCCATAGGGGGCACTTTTTGAGACATTCTATCATAGGTTAGTCAGCCCATAGGAGGCACTTTTTGAGACATTCTATCATAGGTTAGTCAGCCCATAGGGGGCACTTTCCTAAAAATCTTATCTCAAGGTCAGCCTATAGGGGGCACTTTTTGAGACATTTTATCAAAGGTTAGTTAGCTTAAGAGGGGCACTTTCCTAGACTCCCTCGATTAGTTAGCTCATAGGAGCATTTTTCGGAGGTATTTTTCCAAACAGTTGCTAGTCTAACCAGATGCTTCTGTTGACAGGTAGCCAGCTCATAAGGGCGCTTCCTAAGATAATCTTCTTTTCAAGGTTACTAGTCTGATAAGACGCTTCCTATCATCATTTATTCTACACTCCTAAACAATGCTTGAGATGTTTCCTATCGCTAACTAGTCAGCCCTTAAAGCACTTTTTGGGGAGGGAACATTACTCTAAATTGTTAGGACCATTTTAAATCGTGGGATTATTAGCTCTTAGAGCATTTTCCTACCCAAAAAAATTTCCAGGTAACCAGCCAAACCAAGGCATTATCCATTCAAGAGGCCAAAAATGGCGTCTTTCTTATCTTTGTAGTTAAGTTTTTCAAACTTTACTACAAAGAGGGGCAGCTGTAAACACCCCATTTTTGCCCTAAGAATCAATAATAATCAATTTCCAATTTTTCCCAATTTTTTCCAATTTTTCTAATTTAGCAAAAAATAATAAAAATATTCAAAAAAATAAAAATAAATAGGAAAACACATTAATTTTGAAAAATGATTTTAGAAATAGCAATAATAAAGGATAAATAATTTTTACAAATTTTTGAAATTTCAAAAAATACAAAAAAAATGAAAAATTGCATCGCATATGTACAATTTGTGATGTAAAGAAAATCAGGAAATTGGGCCAGCTCAACTGGCTCGTGTGTGCGCATGGGGAATGTGTGGAGGCCAGAGGTCGCGAGTTCGAATCCTCCCCCGAGCACTCTGTGCAATTTTTTTGCCTTTCGCCTGGAGCTGCCACGTGGCAGCGTGTGATTGGCCGAGGGAAGTCACGCATGCCGCACGTGGTCGTCTTCTTCCTCGAGCCCAACCGGAGAAAAATCCGGCAGAAGTCCGACGAGGCCAAAATTGCTGGATTTCTTCGAATCTTTTTGGATCTCAATCAATCTAAAACCGAATTATCCAGATAAATCACAAGATTACAACAAATCGACATCAAATAGGCTGGATAAAATCAAATCTAAAAAACGGAAAAATTCGGATTTATCCAAATCGCCGGATTTGAGCTTATCCAAGAGGGCTTCTAAGCAGCTATAAATAGGGATCGAAGGCAGGAAGCTGGAACACGGATCAAAAGCGAGAGAAAGTGAGAGAATCAAAGTTCGCCGGAGGAGTTTGAACCCGCGACCGCCGATCAGGAGCTAAGCAACCACCAGGAGGCGTTTCTGGAGCAAACCACCACCACCATTGGATTCCTCACCCTCGATAACCTAGGATTCGACTCCTCACCCGCTGTAAAAGGCCGCCGGAACGCCGCCAACGAGCACTCACCGCAGCTGTGTCCGATCGATCCGACCCGATTCAACTCGACCGACCCGACCCGCGCACCGACCCGGATCCAGGTAAGTCGGATTTTCCAGATTTTTTTCGAATTTTATTTATTTTATTTGTTTTTATTTGATTTATTATTTTATTAGTTATTTATTAATTAATTTATTTATTTGTTATTTATTTATTTATATTTCCATAAATCGAAAAATGTTAGAAATTAGATTTTTTTTAGGATTTAATAATTAAAAAAATAATAAAAATAAAAATATAATAAAAATGTGGAGAATAATAATAAAAATATTAGGAAAATAATAATAAAACTTTAGATTTTAAAATAGGATAGATAATTACTTAGGATAAAAATTTTTAATAAAAATTTTTAACAAAAATTCACAAAAATTATGAAAAATTAATAAAAAATTATTAAAATTATAAAAATAATGAAAACTCATAAAAAATCATAAAAATTAATAAAAATTCAAAAATTATAAAAATGAGTTTTATCACTTAGAAAAAATCATTTTCTTCAAAATCCAAAATTGATGTTTTTCTTAAAAATATCATTTTCAAAGTCACATTAAAGCTTAGGCTTAGATTTTTTTAGAAAAAAATCCCAAAAACGATAAAAACATAAAGCAAAAGAGATTTCAAAATTAAAATTCACAAACACACTTAAAGTTTTCAGAAAAGGGAACTACGGCTTGTTTGATCCTGACTAGCAGGTACGTAGGCACCCATTCAGGTCAACCCATAAAATGAAATAAAAAATCATTTTCTTGAAATAATTCAAAAACATAACAAAAAGTAACAGAAACACAATGAAACACATTTCTAAATAGGAACAATTTTAGGAGATTAGGTGGTAACCGTAAGGTTTTAATAGGTTAACCTCCAGACTTAGAAACTCTGGTTTTCCCTTTTCCTCTTTTCAAAAACGAGAAAGGGGAAATAACGACGACTAGTGGTCCAAATTAAGATTAATCCGCTCCTTTAGTCTTAATTCAATATTTCCCAACAACAGTTGGGTGGCGACTCCAAAATCAAACGTAATTCCTAACTTAAGTCGAGGATCTACATTAGATGAGCATAGGGTCTAGTCTAGATCGAATTAGGAATGGGAACGCAAAAATTAGACTCGACACTTGAAATGATGGAGACTTGATATTGAAAAAAAAATGGACTAGATTGTTCTATATTGTGTAGTTTATGTATCAAATTTACACTAGGATGATGTGATATAATGTGGGTATTAGACTGTGTTTGAATGTAGCAATATATATATATAAAGATGATGGTGTTTTGGTGTGATAGAATGAATGTGTGTGTATACATATATATATAAAGGATGAAAAGGAAATGCATATAGGAATTTAGCCTCTCCCTTGAATGTTGCCTCACCCTCCATTTTGCAAAGATGGTGTTTTGGTGTGATAGAATCAATGTAGCCTTACTCTTGATTTCATAAAGTGTCTATTTATTACTTTTGTTTAATGAAGTAGCAAAATCCAAAAACACTGGGTGTCAAAGTAAGTATTCAAATTTATCTAGCAAAAAACGTGAAGTGTTGAGAAAAAAGCAGCTTGGCTTGTTCTAAGGCCTATATTATTTCTCTAATGGATGTGGTGGTGAAAAGCATAGGCAATTGATGTGCCTAAAGCCAAGATTAAGCACACGCAATTGGTGTAATTTATAAACCTCAAGGCACTTGTTCGATCTCGGTTCAAAACTACTAGAATTTGCGTAAACCTTAATGGAGAGCAATGAAATCTGAATGCTCTAACTTTCAAATTAACAATTCCACAATGATAAAATCCTTTGATCAACACTAAACACAAGTAATGTCATGTGAATTACACACAAAAATAGCAAGAACCAATTCCGTGATCCACTTTCCCAACAAAGTGATCTACGGTTCAAAATGATGCTAAATTGAAGGTTAAAACTCAAAGGCTAAAACCAATCAATTAAAGCAACAAGAATTTGATTACAATTGCAATCAAAATTTGGTCAATACACTTCCAAATCAACCTTAGATACTACTTACTAGAGAAGAAAGGAAATTGCAACAAGGTAAATTTGATATTACTCACAAATTAGCCTTAGAGCCACTCACCACAACCTTAAATTGGGATTTGAAATTGATAAGAGCAAATTGAATTAGGAAAATCCTAACCCTCATATGTAAAGTTTTTGTTCTTTTCTAAAAATTTGGCTAACTCCCTCAAAACCCTACTTAAGCAAGTATTTATACTTACTTCCTTTAGGGTTAAAAAGTCCACAAAATTACATCTATGCCACTTTTAAGGTAGCCCATCCTAAAACTCAATTACAATCAAATAAAAAGTGTCCCAAAAGCTTACACATAAATAATCCAAAGAAATAATTATAAATAAAAATAGTCTTCATCATGCTAGCTATTCCATAGGATTTGTCGACTCGGCTCATCGCCGGTTTAGGTCGGTCCATGGATAACCCACAAGCTGAGTCTTAGTGAGTTTGTCCATCACCCTGTAAAGCATGATAAGTGTGCCTATTGGAATATACAATACATGAATAAGAGAAAAGAGGTTAGTAAACAAATGATTTCGAGGTCGATGTGCTCAAAATGGGCCTTTATCGCTAAGATTTGAAATCCTTTAACTCTTGCCCTAATGATAAGTCTTGACAGATTTTGATTCCTATCAGCAATCTTATTGGTTCCTCTATGCAAAATTGTCTAAGAAAATGCTTATAGACATGAATAACCTAATAAAGGAAAAAAAATGCGTATGGAGTTTCTAATAATAATCTTTTAATATTGTACACACTTAAGTTTTGGCAATTTTTTAAAAGTCTTTTTTATTATGACAAGATAATGAAGTCATACTTTTTGGTGTTGCATATTCTTATGATAGAGTGCTCTCCTTCTAGTGTAAGGTAAGGGGATAAAAGGATGATGGATGAAAGACGTATGTTTTGTAAAGAGTTTGTTTCCATGTCATGAAATGATTGATTAAATTTGGTATGACAAATGTTTAATGGAATACAAAGGCATATTATTATCTAAGCATTCGTTTAAATAGGTATAGTTTTCTACAAGCACCCACTATTGTGGCTCATAGGGACAAAAATGCTGCTATCTACATGCAATAAAGATTACTAGTATCCCTTTTTTGGTCCGTTCCCATCTAATTAATGCATATTGTGAAATTGAAAGTAAGTTTAGTTTATCTTGGAACAATTCTTTCTTAGTTATTGCTTCAGGTGTATCTTATTTTTTTTCCCGTCTTTTTTACACAAACTAATAGAAGTTGTTCCTTGTGAATTGTTTTTTCTTTTTTCAATTTATTTTCTAAAAACAAAGCATTTTTTTTTTTACTTTCAATTAAGGAATTTAATCGGTGTAGCATGTTAGATACCAAATCTAAGTCTACATTTACTAAACTATTTATTTAGTTGTAGGAATAAATTATATATTACTCGACTTGGAGTTTTTGTTCATATGTAACTTTAGTAATAAAATTAATGCATTTTTTCTTTGTCATGGAAGGTCTAAACATTTTAAGAAAAATTTAAATTTATTGGCCATTACTTTTACTTTTACTTAAGCTCTACTATTATGAAAAATTTGAATTCATTTGCTCGTTTTCATTACTAGTCTTATATGATATATTTGATAAGTTCATTATATTCTTACTTTTCTTTTATGGTGTATTTTTATTTTTTAGAATGGATCGAACTACTCGTACTAACAACGACAACACTAGTGAACACATCAATGTAGATGATGAGTTGGAAGCACATGGAGGTGATGTTTGCATGTCATCAATTTCTAATATGAGAACATCTCTTGACTCTCAAGAAACTCAAGGTAAGAGAGCTAGAGCAAATACTTTTGAAGTTTGGTTAGTATTTATAAAGATAGGTGTAGGAAATGATGGTAAAAAAAAGAGCATGATGTAATGGGTGTAGGAAAGAATATGTTGTAGGTGGATTTAAGTATAGGACATCCACTCTAATTTGTCATATGAATAAGTATCATTTTCTCCCTAAGTATCATGATGTGGATGATATGATTATTGATCGGTTTGGAAAGTTGAAGTCAAGAAAAGTATATTATAAAGTTGCTTGTGAAATTTTGTCAAAAACAATAATTGAACACAACTTCCTTTTTCATTTATTAAATATAGGAGGATTGTAGAATTCATAAAGTATTTCTACTCTGATTATATTCTTATATCTAGGAAAATGTTTACGTCTAATGTGCAAAAAATGCACTTAGTTGAAAAGGAAAATTTGAAAAAAGTTTTGAAATTTTTTTTGGTAGAGTTTGTTTGACATTTAATTTATAGATAACTTCCACTAATGAGGGTTATATGTGTTTGATAGCTCATTTTGTAGATGAAAATTGGAAACTCAATAATTAAATTATTTCTTTCTATCATATGCCCCCTCTTTACTTAGAACTTGAATTATATATATATATGCATATAAATGTTAGATTTTTTAAAAGATTGGAAAATTGATAAGAAAGTCTTCTCACTTACCTTGGACAATGCATCTACTAATGATTGCATGCAAAATCTCTTGAAGATCAACTAAAAGTACAGGGTAGTTTGTTATGTGATGGTGAATTTTTATCATGTAAGATATTGTGCTCACATTCTTCATCTAATTGTTAGAGATGGCTTAGCAATTCCCAATGAGGCTTTACATAAAATAAGAGAAAGTATACAGTATACAGAGAGGTCAAAAAGTAGAATGAAGCATTTTTAAGAGTGTGTTAAACAAGCTGGTAATATTGATACCAATATTAGTTTATGCTTGGATGTAGCTACTAGATGGAATTTTACTTATCTGATACTTGATAGCGCTCTCAAGTATTAATGTGCTTTTTGTTGCTTTCAATTAAATGACTCAAATTATAAGTATTGTCCATCAATAGAGGAGTGGGAAAGAGCACAAAAATTATGCAAGTTCTTGAGTCCTTTTTACACCATCACAAATTTGATGTTTGTTTCTTCATATCGAACTTTAATCTGTATTTTTTACAAGTGTGGATGATAGAATGTTTGTTGAATGAAAATATAATGAATGAAGATTTTGTCATAAGGGATATGTGTAATAAGATGAAACAAAAGTTTGACAAATATTGGAGAGAATATAGGATTATCCTTGCACTCGGAGCTATTTTTCACCCCCAAATGAAGTTCAACATTTTGAAATTTTGCTTCAATAAGATTAATTCACTTATGTGTGAAAAGAAGTTAGTCAACATAAAGAATAAGTTATATAAGCTCTTTAAAGAATATGATAAGAATAAGGCAAGTAACATGCATTTTATTAGCTCTCAAGTTAAGTCCTCTTAGGTTTAACAAACATTTAGAGGTGGGGGGTAAAGGTAAAGGATCCATAGAAAACTTGGAATTCAGAAAAGTTTATGTATCGATATTGCTAATCTTGATGTAAGTTCAACGATCACTTTTGTCACGCCCCAAAAGGGAGCCTAGAAGTTTCCACTAAAATTATCATGGCACATGTGCACCAGTTACATGATAACCATCTTACGAATCAAAGATCGTAAGACTCTAACTAGTTAATTACATTTATAACTAGTCATATTACATATAATTATATAATAAAATATAACTATGGATTTCGTACCCTACGGCCAACCATGATCGCAGAGAGTCGGTATTCCCTACCAACCAGTAAAATAGAATAAAACCTTACATCAGGGCCCTAGAAACTCTCGACACTTCACATCTTATCCCATCCCAAGCTCTCGTAATCGTTACCTGCAAAAGAGTCTATAAGGGGGTGAGCACACTATGACTTAGTGAATGGGAGTGCAATACTCACAATGCTATACATGTATAAGCAAATTACAAATCAAGTTATCAAACATATGCTATGCATGAGTAATCATATGAATGCAACAGTTCACATGGTCTTCCCTTAACCAACGTGAAGCCACCATCAGTGCCCAGGTCTCACAACCTGGTTTAATTTCTCATTAATTTAATAATTATTATATATTCATTTTAATACCGAACACTCTCGTGCCTCTGCAACAATCGGAGCAACACCCTTAAAGACACTTCGGACAAGGAACCAACAAAGCGCAGACAATCCCTTAGTCTAGTAGTTCGCTCAGGATGGCTTAGTAATATTACAATTACTTCCGGATGTCCTGTGACAGTGATGGCCTTCAAACTTATGCAATGTCTTGTGCAATACATATCTCATTTTAGTTAAATCTCAACTTGTTGATTAATCGGCTTAAAGTGATCAATCAATATATGATAACAACTAATCTATAAGAGGGAAGTAACACAATTCTATTAACCATTCAACAAATAAGCATCAAACTATCATTTCAATTTCAAAGTTAACCCATCACATCTCGCACTCTTGAACCCTTCTTTAATTGTGTGATTTTGCATCCATTGTAAAATTTAAATTAATTTTTTTATAGAGACAAAAGAGAGGGCTAAGGATGGTATGAGAAAAAGGTGAAATGAATTTTTGGTGAAGAATGAAGGAAATTGAAATTTTAGTTCAGCATAACCTTCAACACAGCCTGTACTGAAGCTGGTGCTGAGTCAGAAAAATGGTTAGAAGCAAGAAACATTTCAGCCCTGCCCCAAGCCAACCGTGCTGGAGCCCGTGATGAACCTGGCACTGAAGATAACGCGTTTCAAAGTCAACACGGCCTTGAGCATGGCCATGCTGACACCCATGCTGACCCTGTTTACGAAAAACTACAAATGGATGCTTACTCCGGCGTATTTTTTTTATTTTTTATTTTTATACGTAATTGTACTTCATATGTGTACATACATATACACACATGTATTAACACATATACATATATAACTCGTACTTTCTCACCTAAAAAGTATGCATATTCACACACATATATGTACATCCACTTGCAGATACACATATACAAACGTATCACGATCGAATATGGCATATCAAAACCAATCACAACATTGTAGCACATCATGGAGTTTCCCACTCACCTGTTTATGGTCATCATAGTCCTAATCGTCATTAAGTGATTCTAACATGTGATCACTTTGCCCCTTTCAAGCCAGAGGCTTTCGAGGATAGCTAAATTGTTGAAGCCTGCAAAGTTGCAGAGGATTTCATGGCATGCGCCATGATTTATCATAATTAAAGCCCTGAGCTTGGGCATGTGGTAAATGAAAGGTGGAAAAGTAATTGTTGGCCGAAAAGTTGAGGATAAGTACCTCACCCTTTGGAAAACGCCAGCTCTACCAATCCATTTCTCCTATCTCATTTCTATGAGCTGATACAATCAGTGCCTTGAATGATTGCTCAGAATTTCTTTCCCACACACCACGTGCACACACACCCACGTATCATTATCCATATACATACACACAACCATATCATACACCAAATTACACACATCAACAACTGCATGTTATTATCCTCTTTTCTCCTCAAGCCTACATGCACACGCCACACATCATCACCAACACATACACACATCCTCACATACACTACGCACTTGCTTCCTCCTTTCCCGCACATACACACACATTCCTACACACACATCACCCACCATCTCATACCCACATCTTTACATATACTACACACCTTCATTCACACACTTACATACACATCCTCATTCAAGCACACTCACACACACATCTTCCTCCACACACACACATACACATCTTCATTCGCGCACACATACACATATATCCCCCTACATTCCGCACACCACCACACACACTTACATACACACTCGCACACACGTTCACCATCCTTCACGCAATTCTCTCTTCTCCCTTGGATTCACCTGCCCATTTCCTCTTCTTCCTTGTTGCCTAACATACATTCGTATACATACATCTATATGTCTTTCTCTCCCTCCCATTTCCCCTCTTCTTTTCTCCTCCAGAACGCTGCTATTGCTGTTGTTGTTGTGGTCGCTAGTGGTTGCTATTCTCCTTTCCTAAAACACACGACACCTTCACCTACACACATACAACACACCTTGCTCCTTCTCCCCTTTCCCACACATACATACACATATTCCTACACACACATACACATCTTCCTCATCCATGCACACAACCACACACACTCACATGCACACACACACACGGCCTCCATTCACGCACACCCACACACTCTTACACACACCCATGTCCTTCACATGCACATACACATCCTCACGCACATACAAACACACCCTCACACACCATCCACCACCGCTTACGCCTTCTCACACACATCAACCTTTTCTCATCCTCTTCTCTCACTTGTCTTCGTGGTTGTTGTCATCCTCGCGGTTGATGTTGCTATCCATACCATCATTGCTATGCCATTTGTTGTTGCTACTGTGGTTGTCATTGTGGCCGCTGGCGTGGTTGCTACTGGTCGTAGTTCCTCGCACACCTACACATCTCTACTCTTCTCCTTTGGCTGGGTGCTACCATCATCGTCGTTGCTGTCGTTGCTACTGAGTTGAGGTTGTCACGATTACTGCCATGTTCGGAGTCATCATTGTCGCTGTTATTGTCTTCTTCCCTCTCACACACGTGCACCCATACTCCCCTTCTTCTTCATCTTTTGCTATTGTCATCATTGTTGTGGTTGATGTTGCCTCTACCATCGTCCTCCTTGTCATTGTTGTTCCCTGTTGCTATGTTGTTGTCGTTGCTGCTGAAGAAGACGCAGCTCGAAGGTGAAGGAAAAGGACGCGGCCAAATGAAGAAGAAAAGAAAAAGAAAAAGAAAAGGAAGAGGGAAAGAAGATGCAGCCAGAAGAGCAGATCCGAGAGAAACGGGAAGAAGAAGAAGAAGAAGAAAAGGAAAAGTGAGCCGGGAAGAAGAAGAAGAAGAAAAGAAAAAGTAAAGGGAGGAAGGAGACGTGCTACAGAAGAAGAAGAAAGGAAGGTAGAAGGAGAGAGAAGAATAAGAAAAGAAAAAGAAAAGAAAAGAAAAGAAAAGAATGATACGTTAGGAAGACAGATGGGCTGTTACATCCGGCACAACGTGACCCCCCCTCCCCTTTTTTTTACGGCTATGTAGATATTATATTATATTGTTTCCCTATTTTATTATTTCGCTCGTGTGCGAAAATATCTTTAAATTTTATATTTTTAGCATTTTACTACGAAAGCTTACGTCTAAGCTAATTTGTTTATCCCAAGTATAAATATTTACTCTAAATTTTAATTTGATATTTTTATATCTAAAATTTTAAATTAATTTTTTTATTTAACCAAATATTGTTTGAAAATTACGTTTCGGATAATTTATTATTCTATTTACCTTCTTTGATTGTTTATATCATTTTTCAAAATTTTTAGAACTTCACAACTTTAGTTTTTTTCTTTTCTTTTTTTTTCTTCATAATAATGTTTCATTATTAATGGTCAATTATTATTATTATTATTATTATTTCTAATGATGTAGGAGTATTGTTAAGTTGAGATAGAGATTACTAGTAAGTCTTCTTTAGATTTATGTCTAAATGAACTGATTGTAGATATGAGCCTTTATTCAGAGATAGATGATTGGAATATTAGAAAACTCAATGGCAAAGGTATCCAGATTGTATATAAGGTATTAGATATACTTAGTATTCCAATTACTAAGCTGCTTTTAGTATTGGTGCTCATGTTCTTACTAAATACCACGATTCCATGCTTCCTAAAAATGTTGAAGCTTTAGTTTGTACTCGCAATTGGTTACAAAGGTTTAGTTAAGAATGTAGTTTTTCTATTTTGATAACATTTTGTTTTAATTTATGATTTAAAATTTTTAATATTTCTATCTAATTATGTGTGTTATTTGTTGAATTGTATATGAAAGTAAAAAAAAGACTTGAAACAACACTATTAAGGGAGGTTTCAAATGTGATTGTTGATGAAAAATGATCAATGTTGACAACTAGTTCATGTTAAAAAATTTTGTTGACAAGATTTGTTTCTATCTTAGTTACCACTTACTACTAGTTGACATAAAGTTCCTAAGATGCTTTTTTTTTCTTTTATGTAGACTTAAAAGTGGGCCTTGTGTTTTCCACTATCAAGTTTAACAAAAAAATTGAATAAAGTGAATAGTAGCAACACTTTATTTATGTGAGTCATCTTTGTTGTGTTGACACATGAGGCGCAACTTGCATGGTGGCGTTCTAAGGAGTTGGAGAAATGTTTTTCTTTTGCACTTTATCTTATAGGTAGGTTGTAAAGATTTTGTTTGCTAAATGTATCATATATTCTCAAGTTTAAACTTACTTGGATAGATGTATCATATAATTTTTATTTTTGCATGGCAAAAAATAAAAAAGGGTTAAACGGACTGACTAACCTGATTAACCCATTAAAACATATATATAGGTTAAATGGGTCAGGTTAGTGTATTAGCTTGTTTAACCTATCAACTCGCATGGGTTGGGTTGGATTTTTGGCTTGTTTAATCCATAAATCAAAGTGGGCCGAGATGAATTGGTCCATTTAATCCACTTGTGTTGCTTTATCAATAGGTCCCAAGTTTTAAAGCTCGAGGAATTATTCTTAAAGTTATTTGAAAGTTGTTGAAGGCATTTGCAGATGTGTTTGTAAAGGAGTTGCTTAAAGGTTACCTCTTATGTAAGGTATTGAATATAACTGTAATGCTCCGAAACTTGGGTCGCGCTACTACCCGCCACGTGTCCTTATCTCACAAGAACATGTTAAGGCTCTGAAATAACTCTGATTCATTTTAACCTATAACTCCTATAATAAAACATTTCATACATCCTCAAAATTTCAAGGATAACTTAAACCCTATCAATTATCTAAAGCAGCAGAAGTCTTTAAACACCAAAAATGACAATTTCAAACGATACTGTTTATTACAGTTAAAAATTATAATTTCCTAAAACTTAATCACCGTAATAATAATGGTACTCTTCTTCTTGCTCTCTCTATAGTTCACCCAAACCCAAGTTATCTTCCGGGTTCTCATCTCCCTCGACACCTGCATCTAAAAATGATTCCCCGAAGGGTGAGCTAATGCCTAGTATGTATAACACAAACACATACGCATGAACAAACATAAACAAATGTCACACATATCATGCAGAACTTAAACATAGACAACCATTTCATAATATAATTTATGTCCACAAGCAAACAACAAGATACTCATAACCCCTTTAACACACTTAACACATTGGAGCATGACTTGGTGATGGGAACTGCCACTACGGGCCCTACACCCATGTCCACTTAACCACTTAATCACATTCAGCCCAAATCATTTCCAAGCATGACTCCATTAGGGACAATGTTACACAAGAATCATTGGAGTGCTCCCTAGGGATCTGCCACTACGGGCCCCTAGGACGAGCCAAGCACATATAGCATACAACTTAAACACTTAAGCCCAATCATTCAACTTAATCAATTTCCACACATATACTAACTTAAGCAAACACAAAATGGCATACAAGTTACACGTATCTTGAATCCTAGCCTTAAGCACTTCCCGGTTTTGGACTTAATCTAATTAGAAATTTGTATACATTAACATGATCTTTTTAGTATTCAATCTAAGATCAATATCATTCTTAATTTCCTTAATCCTATTCATTTAATTTCTCTAAGGCCTTACTAGTTATCTAGGTTGCGTGGAAATTAGTTTAAATTAAAGTTAAATGAATATATAATTATGTTATACTTCATTCAACATGGTCGTGTTGGGGACCATATTGCTTAACACCGGTTGAAGCACGACTGTGTTAGGGGTTGTGTATCTCTCGATGAAAAACTTAGTTTCAACACGATCTAAACACGATCGTGTTACGAGGTCGTGTTACCCTTGCTTAACATGGTTGAAACATGAATGTGTTGGGTGGCCGTGTTGCCCTTAACTTAACACGGTAGAAACACGACCGTGTTAGGAGGCCATGTATCTCTTGGTGTACCTTTCCATTTCAATACAGTCAAAACACGACCGTGTTGGTAGGCTGTGCTACCCTCGACAATCCCCACGAACCCTATTTCCTCTACTCCAATTTCTCCTACAATTGATTCCCTTTATTCTTTAAGCTTAACTAAGTCTCTAAATTACGTAATTGCATCTAACTTATAAAGAATTTCATACTTACTTCAATTCCACAAGTCAAAATTCTCAGATCGTCGATTCTCCATTCTCATACGTTCCTTCACAACCTTGTTTTCTACATGAACAATTGACGCTCATAACTATAAATTCTATAAATCCTAATTTGAAATTCGTATAATGATCTTTACCTCAAGTTCTTGTAATTGATTCGTCCCTTTTCCTCTCGTCGACCTAGGTTTTCTCGTATGGAGCATATATCCTCTACGGCTCTGTTTCACTGCTTAGAATGATAAAGGAGGCTCTCTTAGTTAACTTGGAGTATTTATTCTCTCCGTGTGAAATGACCAAATTGCCCCTTGAAGTTTTATAAATTTCCATCCTCGTCCTTATGATAATACCTATATTACATAAATAAATAAATAATTAAAATTTTCATGTATTATATTCTCCCCCCTTATAAAAACTTTCCTCCTTGAAAGTACCTGATTCTGAAAGAGTTCTGGATGCTTTCTCTTCATTTCTTCCTCTAACTCCAATGTCACTTCCCTTTTCATTTGGTTATCCATTGCACTTTAACATAAGGGATTTTTTTCCGTCTTAGTACTCGTTCCTTAGTGTTTAGAATCCTGATTGGCCTTTCAAAAAACGTAAGGTTTGGCTTCACATTCAGTGGTTCCAAGACCACTATCTGATCCGAGTCGGGTACATACTTCCTTAGCATAGATAAGTGGAATACATCATGTACCCTAGCCAAATTCGGTGGAAGGGCTAATCTATAAGCCACTGTGCCTATTCTCTCTAAGATCTCAAATAGGCCTATATACCTCAGGTTTAACTTTCCCCTCAACCCGAATCTGATCACTCCCTTTGTTGGAGAAATCCTTAATAACACCTTATCTCCCACTTGAAATTCCAAAAGGCATCTTCTCTTATCTGCATAGCTCTTCTATCGAGACTAGGCCGTCTGAATTCTTTGTCTTATGAGCTTCACTTTGTTTACTGCTTCTTGTACTAATTTTAGCCCCATCATTTGTCTTTCTCCCACTTCATCCCAATGTAGTGGGGATCTGCACCTTCTTCCATAAAGAGCTTCATATGGTGCTATCTGAATGGTTTCCTGGTAGTTGTTATTATAGGCAAACTCCACCAGAGGTATATGCTCATTCCAATTTCCTCCAAAATCTAGTGCACATGCCCTGAGCAAATCTTCTAATATTTGTATGATTTTTTCAGACCGACCATCTGTCTATGGGTGGAATGCTGTGCCGAATTGTAGTTTGGTGCCTAATGCCTTATGTAGGCTGCTCTAGAATATAGTCACAAACTTTGTGTCTCTATCAAAAGTGATTATCATTAGTACTCCATGCAGTCTGGCTATCTACTATATGTATATCTGAGCCAGTTTCTCTAATTTATATCCTACTCTGATAGGTATGAAATGAGTAGATTTAGTCAATCTGTCCACTATGACCTAAACTGCATCTTGCTTCTCCTTAGTATTCGAGAGGGCTGTAACAAAATCCATTGTCACATGCTCCCATTTCCACTCCGGTACTAGAAGAGGCTATAATTCTCCAGCTAGTCTCTGGTGTTCTATTCTGATATGCTAGTATGTAAGGCATTTAGCTACATATTCTGCTATTTCTCTCTTCATGTTTCTCCACCAATAACAACTCTTCACGTCCTTGTACATTTTAGTACTTCCAAGATGTATTATGTAGGCGGAGTGATGTGCCTATTTCATTATCCCTCTCTTTAATTCCGCATCCCTAGGCACACAGTCTTGTTTTGTACCTTAAAATCCCTTCTGCATCTAAGTTGAATTTTGGTGTCTTACCTTGTTCCATTCTACTCTTGATGTCTTGAATATCCTTATCTTCCATTTGACCCAATTTAATTCTGTCCATTATGGTTGGCTGAATCCTTAAGGTAGCCATTCTTTCTCCCACTTCTTGTGTTAACATTTCTAGCTCCAATTTGTGCATGTTTTCCAATAACTCCTTCTACGAAGTGATTAGAGTTGCTATATTGCCCTATTTCTTTCTGCTAAAGGCATTTGCCACCACATTGGCTTTTCTTAGATGATATTGCATCTCTAGGTCGTAATCCTTTGATTAACTCCAACCATCTCCTTTGTCTCATGTTCAGCTCTTTATACGTAAATATGTACTTCAAACTTTTGTAGTCAGTGAAGATCTTGCACCTTTCTCCATATAAGTAATGCCTCCATAGCTTCAAAGCTAGTACTGCAGCTGCCAATTCTAAGTCGTAAGTTGGTTAGTTCTTTTCATACAACTTCAATTATCGAGATGCATATGCTATTACCTGACCACCTTGCATCAATACACACCCTAACCCTTGAACTGAGGCATCGCTATACACTGTAAACTCTTCTTCGCTCTTGGGCAAAGTCAAAACTGGTCCTAACACCAGTTTTTCTTTGAGCGTCTAAAAGCTGACTTCACATCTATCATCCCATTCAAATTTCACACCTTTCTTTGTCAGTCTGGTGAAAGGAGTTGCTATTTTGGAGAACCCTTCTACAAACCTCCTGTAGTAACCTGCTAGACTCAAGAAGCTTCTTACCTTTGTAACTATCTTCGATTGTGCCAGTCTACTATTATTCTCACCTTTTCTAGGTCCTTAGATATACTATCCTTGTTAACCACATGACCCAAGAAGACTACTTGTTCCAACTAAAATTCACATTTACTGAATTTGGCATACAACTTCTCATCTTATAGCTTGCCCAATACTAGTCTCAAGTGCTCTTCATGCTCCTCAATACTTTTAGAGTATATTAGGATATCGTCTATAAAGATGATTACAAACTTATCTAAGAAATTCCTGAATACTCTGTTCATTAAATCCATGAATGCAGCTGGTGCATTCGTAAGTCCAAAGGGCATCACCAAAAATTCGTAGTGTCAATATCTAGTCCTAAATGTTGTTTTTTAGATGTCCTCTTCTCTGATTCTAAGTTGATGATAACCTGATCTTAAGTCTACTTTGGAGAACACATGAGCCCCCTGTAACTGATCAAATAAGTCATCTATCTTGGGAAGAGGATATTTGTTCTTTATAGTGATCTTATTTAACTCCCTGTAGTCTATACAGAGCCTCATGCTTCCATCATTCTTTTTCACAAACAAAACTGGTGCACCCCAAGAAGAGATACTAGGTCTTATAAAACCATTATCTTGTAACTCCTATAATTGTTTCCTTAGTTCTTCCAAGTGCCATTCTGTAGATCAGTCTTAATATGGGTACTGTACCCTATATCAAGTCAAATGTTGAATTATATTTCCCTGGCCGGGGGTAAACTAGGAAGATTTTCTAGGAACACATCAAGAAATTCCCTCACTATCTATACTTCTTCCATCCTAACTCCTTTACTATCTTCAATAAATATGGTTGCCAGTACACTTTTTCCCCACATCTTATAGGTAAGTAATCTAGTGGGTCGTTGTACTTCTAGCTTGTATTCAAAATATCCATTCTCGGGTATATTAAACTGTACCACCATGTTGTGGCAGTCAATGATGGCATGGTATTTTGATAGCCAATTGACACCTAAAATAATGTTAAATTCTATCATTTTTAATACTAGGAGGTTTACTAGCATTACCCTACCATGTATTTCTATTCTCACTCCTTTGCATATCCTACTTATTCTTCCTTCTACTCCTAAAGGAGTACTAATAGCCAAGCAGTCATTCATATTTTCAACATCCAAAGCACATGCATAGACAAAATTCTCAGACACACAGGACATAGACGCACCAGTATCGAATAACACATATGCATTGCAGGAGTGTATTAGAAGCATACCTGCAATGTTGTCTACATCTGGGATATCCTAATGCTGCTGCTGATGAATGGCAAACATCCTGGTAGGAACTCTTTGTCTAGGACCTCCTGCTTGTAGTCTACCTCCCTATCCTCTCACTAGAGGTCTAGCTAATTGTTGAACTCGTCCTACTTGGTTTATGATTTGTCCCTAAGGACAGTTGACTACCTTATGTCCCCTCTGGTTGCACACATGATAGAAGATTAGGGAAATTGACCTTTCAGTGCAATGTTTGCTAATGTGCCCTATCTTCCCACAAGAGAAACATGCCCCATCTAGCCATCTACACTCTCTTAACTCATGGGGTCCGTAACATCTGGGACATTTAGCATTTGTGTTTGTTGTAGTGAGTGTCAAAGGAACTTGCTTGATTTAGAGAGGAAGGGCTACAACTTTGGGTGTTCTGCTTTGCAGCAAGTGATGTCTTTTACCCCTGTCTTGCCCCATTCCACTAGAGGCAGGTCTTTTTCCTAGAGCTATTGCTGCTCTGCGGCTCCTCTGTTCTTCTATGATCTTTTTATTTTGTTCAAGACACTTCGCTTTGTCTACCATTTCAGCATATGTATTTAGCTAAAAGGCCCCTACTGCAAGTTGTAGGTCCAATTCCAATCCTCTTAGGAACCTTCTGGCTCGAGACCTATCATCATTGTGTACATTTTCAAGGAGGAACTAAATGAGGCAATTCAGCTCTGCCTCATACTCTTTAATAGTTGGGTTTCCTTGTTCATAGTTGTAGTAATCATTCTCCATTCTGTCTCTAGAGTTGTTGGGGAAATATCTCTGATAAAACAGCTTCTTAAATATCGCCCAGTTCATGCACTCCCTTACAAGTCTAGGAACCAAAGCCTATCATTTTATTGCGGTTCCCTTTAGCATGAATGCAACATAATTCACCTTCATATCTTCTAGTATCTAGAAGGCAACAAAGGCCTTCTCAATCTCCTGTACCCAATCCTCAGCTCCAATTGGGTCATCTACTCTAGGGTTAAATTCCTTAGCCACTCTTATGAACTTATCAAAGCTAATGGTTTCATTAGCATTCCTGTGCTGTGGGACATTGGGTGCTTAGTGTTGTTGTGCCAGTAATCCCACCAGGTGGTTCACAATATGCAATAGCTGAACTATCTCTTCAGCCATTTGACCTCTCTCCCCTTATTACTGTGGGTATTGAACTTCCTCGTCATTAGGGTTATCACATCTAGCACCTCTTCTAGCTCCTGATTCGGTAATTCTTCTTGGAGGCATTCTGCTTAAGAAGAGATAACCAGATCTACTTATGTTAGTATCAGTCAGGGTCAGTTTCGTAGTGTGTAAGTATATAAACATATACCACTACATAAGGGGTCTATTCATACATAAAGCTTAGCAGTTAGAAGAATACAAGAAAAGAATTACATAATTAAGTAAATGTCCCATATTTTACCCTCTCTTCATGTCTAACTATCTTACAAATCCAGTGCTTAATCCTTTTAAAGATCATATCTTAGACTCTATTGTTTAAAACTTATGACTATTGATCATCGCTTAGTGCTAAGGATCATTACCTAAGCTCTCCAAGATCAACAACCTATACTCTATAGATTAAAACTTAATTCATAAAGATCATGAACCTATTCTCTATATATTCAAACTTAAGTCTCTAAAGATCATAAAACCCATAGCTCCGATACCACCAAAGCTATAACGCCCTGAAACCTGAACCGTGCTACTACCCGCCATGTGGCCTTATCTCACAAGAACACGTTAAGGCTTTGAAATAACTCCGATACATTTTAACCTATAACTCCTATAATAAAAAATTTCATACATCCTCAAAATTTCAATGATAACTTAAACCCTATCAATTATCTAAAGCAGCGAAAGTCTTTAAACACCAAAAATGACAATTTTAAACGATATTGTCTATTACAGTACAACAACATAATTTCATAAAACTTAATCACCATAATAATAATGGTACTCTTCTTCTTCCTCTCTCTATAGTTCACCCAAACCTAAGTTATCTTCTGGGTTCTCATTGATAGGAATCAGACTCCCATAGGACTAGGGCTTGAGCTAAGGGTCTCCATAATTTATTTTTGAGAGTCTTACTAGAGAAACCTAATCTTGAGAAAGGTAATCTACTTCCTACATCTCTGCATTATAATTGTAGTGCATTTCAGCAGGCTCACTTATCAGTCCTATGTGATACAAAATCACCTATATTTATAAGCGAATCAGGGTTCTCAACAGGGCCTAATTCAAAAGTATCTTGAAGATCGGCATCATGAAGGCTCATTTCTTTTATATATTTCTCCTTTTATGGACTATTTTATGTTGTATTTTTCTTTTGGGACACTTTCATTTTATTGTAATTTCCATTTAGGACCAGCCACCTTAAAAGTGACAAACTTGTAATTTTTGACCATTTTCTAACCCTAGGAGTAGCAAGTATAAATACTTGCTTATAGTAGGGTTTGAGGAGGCCATTTTGCATATTTGAAACATACACTTTACGTGTGGGAATTAGGGTTCTTCCTAATTCAATTTCTCTTATCAATTTCAATCCCAAGAATTGGAATTGTGGCGAGTACAACAAGGGGATATTGTGAGTCATATCAATTCCTTCTTTGTTGTTTTTCATTTCATCTCTAGTGAGTCATATCTAGGGTTGAATTGGAAGTTTCTTGATCAGATTTTTTATTGCATTTGTGATCAATTATCTTGTTTAAGGTTGATTACTTTACTACTTGATATTTCATCTCATTGGTGCTGTGAATTTGTGCTTGTGTTTGAAGAGGATATATCACGGTTTTGGTGCTTTTTCTTCTTCATATATTTCACGTGGAATTCACTTGATTTTATTGTTATTTAGTGAAGTTGATCATTAGTGGATGTTGATTGCATCTTTGAACCTTTGGATTTCATCAAATTTCCATTAGGGTTCACGCAAATTCCATTTCAATTGGACCGGTTTGTATGTGAGTTGAGGATTGTTTTCTTTGATTCATTTGATTGTGCTTGGACTTGGTTTTGAGCATATCATCTTTTGGTATCAAAGCACAAGTTAAGAGAAGGGATTAAGTATTGGTTGAATTCTTGATCATCACGCTCAATTAGGGTTCTTCATATTGTGAACCGAAATTGAGTATTGTGAATTGAGTTGTGAAATTGTCTTGATTGAGAATTGAATTTGCTGCTTGTTGAAGTTGAATTGAAGGGCTTGTTGTAGCTTCTTGTGGTTGATCATTCTCGTGGAAGGGAAGAAGAGTAGAAGTGTGTTATTGATCCGAATTTTCGAATTTGAAATTTACCCATCCATATTGTGATTGACTTGTTGTTTGAAGAAGCTTGTGGAGTGTGTTGTGTGAATCCTTGTGCAATTTGGAATTAGAGGAGTGTAATTTTCCAGATTTGCATTGTGTGGATAGTAAGGAATCTATTTGAATTCAAACACATCAATTAAGTTAAGGAGTTAATGAGTGTTTGTTTAAATTTGAAAATCATTTCTTACCAATTGTGAAAGGGTTGCAATTAGTGAAGTGGTTGAATTTGAAATTTGAATTGCTGCCTATTTGTGTAAAGTTGCGGTTAGAACTTGTGAGAAGTGGAGTACATTTTGTCATTATTGCCGTGGAAGTGGAGTGAATTTTGTTGTTGTTGTCGTTTGTTATTATTGCCGTAGAAGTGGAGTGCATTTTTGTTGTTGTTGCCGTGGGAGTGGATTCTTACAACGTGAGTGTGTTATTGTTGTTTGAAATAAAGTGACGGTGTGAATCAAATTGGCGTGGAATTGTTGGTGAAGTGAGTGTCTTGTGGAATTTGGGAAAAGTTGTTGCACCGTGAATTGAAAAGAGTAGGGAAATATTATTGTTGTAGTGATTGAATTTGAATTCAACAATGTCTAGTGAATTGCTTCAATATGCTAATGTGTTACGTCGAACATTAACTACATTTGCTAATAAGGATGAAGAGCAGAGGGAAAACTTGTTCCATACTTCTTGTAGGATACAAGGAAATTTGTGTGTCCTTATAATTGATGGTGGTAGTTATACCAATGTAGCAACCGCCTCGTTAGTATCGAAGCTAAGACTTACAACTATTCCACATCCTAAACCATATAAATTGCATTGGTTCAGTGATCAAGGAAGTTTATATGTGACCCAAAGAGCTAGGGTACCCTTCAGTATAGGGGACAAGTATTCTGATGAGATTGAATGTGATATCTTACCTATGTGTGCATCCCATATATTGCTTGGCAGACCTTGGTTATATGACAGGAGGGTCTTACATGATGGCTTCAGGAATACTTATGTGTTCCAAAAGGAAGGCAAACAAATTATTTTAAATCCTATGTCACCTTCAGAGGTCCAAAATGTCCAGCAACAGATCAGTCGACCATTAGAAGTTAAAAGGGCTTTAATACAATGTGATGATTCTGAGGAAAAGAAGGTATTATTAATGGGACAGGGTGAGATGGAGAGGTTAATCACAGAAGAGGCTCCAACATACTTGCTTCAGTTAAGATGTGTATTAGGGTTAAAGGGGCCACAATCTCTACCTCCAGTAGTTTCTTAGGTATTGAATGAGTATACTGACATTTTTCCTAATGATATTTGCCAGCAGGATTACCACCTTTGAGAGAGATAAAGCATGCTATTGATCTTATGCCCGGTTCAGTGTTACCAAACCTACCTGCATATCGCATGAATCCCGAAGAGGCTAAGGAATTAAAGCGCCAGGTAGATGAATTGGTTGAACGGGGGTTTATTAGAGAGAGTCTCGGCCTATGCGCTGTTCCCGCCCTTCTTGTTCCTAAGAAGGATGGTACTTGGAGAATGTGTATTGATAGCAGAGCCATCAACAAAATCACCATCAAATATAGGTATCATATTCCTAAACTTGATGATATGTTAGATGAGCTGCATGGTTCACAAGTCTTCTCCAAAGTGGATCTTAAAAGCGGATATCACCAGATTCGGATGAAAGAAGGGGATGAATGGAAGACCGCTTTTAAAACACGTCATGGACTGTATGAATGGTTGGTTATGCCATTTAATTTGAGTAATGCTCCTAGTACTTTTATGAGGTTGATGAATCATGTACAGAAAGAATTTCTAGGAAAATTTGTTGTTGTTTATTTTGATGATATTCTGATCTATAGCAAAAACCTAGAATAACATGTGGAGCATCTTCAGGTAGTATTTTTAGTATTGAGGACACAACAGCTATTTGCAAATATCCATAAGTGTTCCTTTTGCCAAACTGAGGTAACATTTTTGGGTTTTGTTGTATCTGGTTCAGGTGTTAGAGTGGATGAGGAAAAAGTGAGGGCAATCAAAGAATGGCCAACACCTACTTCATTTATTGAGGTAAAAAGTTTTCATGGACTTGCATCCTTTTATAGACGCTTTGTCCAAAATTTCAGTAGTATTGTCAGTCCTCTCACAGAACTGACTAAAAAGAGTGTACCTTTTGCCTGGAGTGAAAAAGCCCAGAGGAGTTTTGAAGAGATAAAAGAAAAACTCACTTGTGCTCCATTATTGGCTTTACCTGATTTTGACAAAATTTTTGAGTTGGAATGTGATGCTTCTGGGATTGGAATTGGTGCTGTATTAATGTAAGAAAAGAGACCTATAGCATACTTTAGTGAGAAGTTGAGTGGTGCAACTTTAAACTATTCTATATATGATAAGAAATTTTATTCCTTAGTAAGGGCTCTCATGACGTGGCAGCAGTATCTCCTCCCGAAAGAGTTTATTATATATACAGATCATGAATCTTTGAAACATTTCAGGGGACAAAATCATTTTTCTAAGCGCCAAGCTAAGTGGGTGGAGTTTCTAGAGGGTTTTGCTTATGTGATAAAGTACAAAAAGGGTAATCAGAATATTGTTGCTGACGCTTTTATCACGACGGTATGTACTTATCACTTCTCTTCAGTCAAAACTGCTGGGTTTTAAGTTGTTGAAAGAACAATATATATGTGATGAGGAATTCAAGACTGTCATGGAGAGGTGTCTTGGGGGCAGGATGTATGATGGATATTGCGTGATAGAGGGTTTTCTGTATAAATCAGGAAAACTATGTATTCCATCTAGATCTGTGAGGGAATTATTGGTGAGGGAAGCACATGCAGGTGGGTTGTCAGGACGTTTTGGTGAGAAGAGAACCCTAGCCATATTGAAGGAGAACTTCTATTAGAAGGGTATGATAAAAGATGTCCATAGGGTACTAGAAAGGTGTGGTATTTGTAAGAGAGCTAAAGGGAAGAAAGGTGCACAGGGTGAATATATGCCTTTACCTATACCATATAAACCGTGGACTGACATCAGTATGGATTTTGTGTTGGGATTACCTAGAACACAAAGGGGGAAAGACTCTATTATGGTGGTTGTTGATCGATTCAGCAAAATGTCACACTTTGTGCCATGTCACAAAACAGATTATGCTCTTTTTATTGCTAACCTTTTTGTGTAGGAAATTATCAAATTACATGGAGTTCCACATAGCATAGTGTCAGACAGAGATACTAAGTTCCTTAGTTTCTTTTGGAAGACACTATGGAGAAGACTAGGTACGAAACTTATGTACGGTACCTCTTGCCATCCCTAGACAGATAGATAAATAGAGGTTGTCAACCACATGCTTGGGAATCTCCTCAGAGCAATAGTTGGCCAGAATCTTACTGATTGGGACTTGTGTCTTCCTATTATTGAGTTCACTTACAATAGTTCTACTCATAGTTCAACCAGTAAGTCTCCCTTTGAAGTTGTTTATGGCTATAATCCTTCTATTCCATTAGATTTTATAGCTGGACCAGCGACAAAGGAAGAGAGTCTTAGTGGAGTTAACCGAGCCAGACAAATTCAGCACATCCATGATAAGACAACTGAACACCTTTAGAACACCCAGGAACAGTAGAGAATCCAGGGAAACAGACACAGGAAAGTTCATCTCTATAATCCAGGTGACTTAGTCTGGATTAATCTTAGTAGGGACAAGTTTCCACATAAGAAGTCACAGAAGCTGTCTCCCAAGTCAGACGGACCATTCGGGGTTTTAAAGTGCATCAACGATAATGCCTATCGTATAGAGTTACCAGGAGAGTATGGAGTATTAGCAACCTTTAATGTCTCAGATCTATCACCATACTTATCAGATGACATGCATGGAGACCTATCAGATTTGAGAGAAAATCTTCCAGAAGCCCGAGGAGATGATAGGAATTAGACTCCTACAGGACCTATCACTAGGGCCCGAGCTAAGGGTCTCCATAATTTAGTTTTAAGAGTCTTATTAGAGAAACATAATCTTGAGAAAGCTAATCTACTTCCTACATCTCTATATTATAATTGTAGTGCATTTCAACAGGCTCACTTATCAGTCCTACAGGATACAAAATCACCTATACTTTTGAGCGAATCAGGGTTCTCAACGGGACCTAATTCAAAAGTATCTTGAAGACTGGCATCATGAAGGCTCATTTCTTTTATATATTTCTCCTTTTATGGACTATTTTATGTTGTATTTTTCTTTTAGGACACTTTCATTTTATTGTAATTTCCATTTAGGACTGGCCGCCTTAAAAGTGGCAAACTTATAATTTTTGACCATTTTCTAACCCTAGGAGTAGCAAGTATAAATACTTGCTTATAGTAGGGTTTGAGGAGGCCATTTACAGATTTGAAACATACACTTTACGTGTGGGAATTAGGGTTCTTCCTAGTTCAATTTCTCTTATCAATTTCAATCTCAATAATTGGAATTGTGGCAAGTGCAACAAGGGGATATTGTGAGTCATATCAATTCCTTCTTTGTTGTTTTTCATTTCATCTCTAGTGAGTCATATCTAGGGTTGAATTGGAAGTTTCTTGGTCAGATTTTTTATTGCATTTGTGATCAATTATCTTGTTTAAGGTTGATTACTTTAATACTTGATATTTCATCTCATTGGTGGCGTGAATTTGTGCTTGTGTTAGAAGAGGATATATCACGGTTTTGGTGCTTTTTCTTCTTCATATATTTCACGTGGAATTCACTTGATTTTATTGTTATTTAGTGAAGTTGATCATTAGTGGATGTTGATTGCATCTTTGAACCTTTGGATTTCATCAAATTTCCATTAGGGTTCATGCAAATTCCATTTCAATTGGATCGGTTTGTATGTGAGTTGAGGATTGTTTTCTTTGATTCATTTGATTGTGCTTGGACTTGGTTTTGAGCACATCACTCATCTCCTTCAACACCTGTATCTAAAAATGACTCCCCGAAGGGTGAGCTAATGCCCAGTACGTATAACACAAACACATACGCATGAACAAACATAAACAAATGTCACATATATCATGCAGAACTTAAACGTAGACAACCATTTCATAATATAATTTACATCCACAAGCAAACAACAGGGTACTCATGACCCCCTTAACACACTTAACACATTGGAGCATGACTTGGTGATGGGAACCGTCACTACAGGCCCTACACCCATAATCCCTCAATCCTTAAGCTTGGTGATGGGAACTGCCACTACGGGCCCTACACCCATGTACACTTAAACCTTAAACCTAATGATGGGAACTGCCACTACAGGCCCTACACTCATGTCCACTTAACCACTTAATCACATTCAGCCCAGATCATTTCCAAGCACGACTCCACTAGGCACAATGTCACACGGTGATCATTGGGGTATTCCCTAGGGATTTGCCACTACAGGCCCCTAGGCCGAGTTAAGCACATACAGCATACAACTTAAATACTTAAGCCAAATCGTTCAAGTTAATCAATTTCCACACATATACTAAATTAAGTAAACACAGAACAGCACAAAAGTTACACGTACCTTGAATCCTAGCCTTAAGCACTTTTCGGTCTTGGACTTAATCTAATTGGATATCTATACACATTAACATGCTCTTCTTAGTATTCAATTTAAGATCAATATCATTCTTAATTTTCTTAAACCTATTCATTTAATTTCTTTAAGGTCCTACTAGTTATCTAGGTTGCGTGGAAATTAGTTTAAATTGAAGTTAAATGAATATATAATTATGTTAGACATCATTCAACATGGTCATGTTGGGGACCGTGTTGCTCAACACGGGTTAAAGCACGACCGTGTTAGGGGTTGCAAGGTCGTGTTACCCTTACTAAACACGGTTGAAACACGACCATGTTGGGTGGTTGTGTATCTCTTAATGCATCTTTCCATTTCAACATGGTCGAAACACGACTGTGCTAGGAGGCCGTGTTGCCCTTAACTTAACACGGTAGAAACACGACCTTATTGGGAGGTCGTGAATCTCTCGGTGCAGCTTTCCATTTCAATACGGTCGAAACACGACAATGTTGGTAGGCCGTGCTACCCTCGACAATCTCCACGAACTATTTCCTCTACTCCAATTTCTCTTACAATCGATTCCCTTTATTCTTTAACCTTAACTAAGTCTCTAAATTACGTAATTGCATCTAACTTATAAAGAATTTCATACTTACTTCAATTCCACAAGTCAAAATTCTCGGATCGCCGATTCTCCATTCTCATACGTCCCTTCACAACCTCGTTTTCTGCATGAACAATCAATTCTCATAACTACAAATTCTATAAATCCTAATTTGAAATTCGTATAACAATCCTTACCTCGAGTTCTTGTAATTGATTCATCCCTTTTCCTCTCAATGACCTAGGTTTTATCATATGAAGCGTCTGTCCTCTATGGCTCTGTTTCACTACTCAAAATGAAAAAGGAGGCTCTCTAGGTTACTTGGAGTATTTATATTCTTCGTTTGAAATGACCAAATTGACCCTCAAAGTTTTATAAAATTCCATCCTCGTCCTTAGCTCTTTATGATAATACCTGTCGAGTCTAATTTTTGAATTCCCATTCCTAATCCGATCTAAACTAGACCCTATGCTCATCTAATCTAGATCCTCGACTTGAGTTAGGAATTTCGTTTAATTTTTGGAGTCGCCACCCAACTGTTGTTGGGAAAATTGAATTAAGACTAAAGGAACGGATTAGTCTTAATTTGGACCACTAGTCGTCGTTCTTTCCTCTTCTCGTTTTTGTGAAAAGAGGAAAAGGGAAAACCAGAGCTTCTAAATCCGGAGGCTAACCTATTAAAACCTTTACGGTTACCACCTAATCTCCTAAAATTGTTTATCTTTAGAAATGTGTTTCATTTGTGTTTCTGTTACTTTTTATTATGTTTGAGAATTATTTTGAGAAAATGATTTTTTCTTTATTTTAGGGGTTGACCCGAATGGGTGCCTACGTACCTGCTACTCAGGATCAAACAAGCCGTAGTTCGCTTTTCTGAAAAAACTTTAGATTTGTTGGTGAATTTTAATTCTTGCAAACTCTTTTGATTTAAGTTCTTAACGTCTTTGGGGTTTTTCTAAAAATTTCTAAGCCTAAATTTGAATTTGATTTTTGAAAATGATTTTGAGGGAAAACATCAATTTTGAGTTTATTTAAAAAAAATGGTTTTTTCTAAGTGCTAAACTTATTTTTTGTAATTTTTTGAATTTTTTTTTTATGAATCTTTACGATTTTTGTGATTTTTATGAGTTTTTTAATGATTTTTATAATTTTTTATTTTTGTTGAAAATTTCATCCTAAGTTTACTTTCTATCCTATTTTGAAATTTATTATTATTTTTCGAATATTTTTATTGTTTTTTTTTCTACATTTTTATTATTATTTTTATTTTATTTTTCCTTCTCTATTTTTTTCTATTTTCTACATTATTAAATTCTAGGAAAATATAATTTTTACATTTTCCTATTTATTGAAAATATAAACAAATAAATAAATAAATGGCTAACAAAATAATAATAATAAATAAATTCAGAATAATCAAATAAACAAAATAAATAAAATAAATAATAATAAAAAATTTGGAAAATCCGACTTACCTGGATCCGGGTCGCTACGCGGGTCGGATCAAATCGGGTCGGATCTGTCGGAGACGGCGGCGGGGTTGGCTCGTTCACGACGTTCCGGCGGTCGTTTGCGGCGGGTGAAGTGTCGAATCCTAGCTTCTTGAGGGTGCTGAATCCGATGGTGGTGGCGGTTTACTCCCAGATCGCCTCCTAGCGGTTGCTCCAACTCCGATCGATGGTCTCGGCTTCAAGTTCCTCCGGCGTACTCCGATTCAATCCTTTCTCTCTCTTTCTCTCACTTTTTCTTCGTGTTTTTTCGTGCTTTGGCTTCCTCCTGCTCTTCTCTATTTATAGGCGTCCGGAAAACCTCTTGGATAAGCTCAAATCGGCCGATTTGGATAAATCCGAATTTTTTCCGTTTTTAGATTTGATTTTATCCCGGCGATTTGATGTTAATCTCTTGTGCTCCTTTGGTTTATCTGATGGATTTGGCCTTATCTCGACTTTAATCTAGAAGATTAAAAAGAAAACGGTCGATTTCGCCTTCGTCGGACTTCTGTCGGATTTTTTTTCTCCGGCTGGGCTCGCGAAGAAGACGATCACACGCGACGCGCGTGACTTCCCTCGGCCAATCACATGCTGCCACGTGGTAGCTCCAGGGAAAAGAACGAAAAACTTTTGCCGAGCGCCTGCGGGGGGATTCGAACTCGCGACCTTCAACCTTCACACGGTTCCCATGCGCACACACGAGCCAGCTGAGCTGGCCCAATTTCCCGATTTTTTTTTTACATCGCAAATTGTACATATGCGATGCAATTTTTTTATTTTTTTGTATTTTTTGAAATTTCAAAAATTTGTAAAAAATATTTATTATTCATTATTGCTATTTCTAAAATCATTTTTCAAAATTGAAGTGTTTTCCTATTTATTTTCATTTTTTGAATATTTTTATTATTTATGCTAAATTAAGGAAAAATTAGGAAAAATTGAAAATTGATTATTATTGAAAATTATTGATTCCTAGGGCAAAAATGGGGTGTTTACAGCTGCCCCTCTTTGTAGTAAAGTTTGAAAAACTTAACTACAAAGACAAACAAAAGACGCCATTTTTGGCCTCCTAAATTAGGTTTTGGTAGGAAAATTCCCCAAGAGCTGATAATCCTACGATTTGAAGATGTTCCAAATGATTCAAGGTAATGTTCCTTCTCCAAAAAGTGCTTTATGAGCTAACTAATTGGCGACAGGACATATCTCAAGCTTTGAGTAGAAATGTATGAGAAAGGATGATAGGAAGCGTCTTATCAGACTTGCAACCTTGGAAAGAAATATGACCGAAAAGTGCCCCGAGAGCTGACTAATCGGGAGGGTTTAGGAAAGTGCCCCTCATGGGCTGACTAACCTTTGATAAAATGCCTCGAAAAGTGCCCCCTATGGGCTAACCTTGAGGTAGAAAGTTTTAGGAAAGGGCCCCCTATGGGCTGCCTAACCTAGAATGGAAATTTGCCTCAAAAAGTGCCCCCTATGGGCTGACCATGAGGACAAGGTTTTTAGGAAAGGGCCCCCTATGGGCTGCCTAACCTTGAATTAGACTTGTCTCAAAAAGTGCCCCCTATGGGCTGACCATGAGAACAAGGTTTTTAGGAAAGGGCCCCCTATGGGCTGCCTAACCTTGAATTAGACTTGTCTCAAAAAGTGCCCCCTATGGGCTGCCTAACCTTGAATTAGACTTGTCTCAAAAAGTGCCCCCTATGGGCTGCCTAACCTTGAATTAGACTTGTCTCAAAAAGTGCCCCCTATGGGCTGACCCTGAGAACAAGGTTTTTAGGAAAGGGCCCCCTATGGGCTGCCTAACCTGGAATGGAAAGTTTTAGGAAAGGGCCCCCTATGGGCTGCCTAACCTAGAATGGAAAGTTTTAGGAAAGGGCCCCCTATGGGCTGCCTAACCTTGAATTAGACTTGTCTCAAAAAGTGCCCCCTATGGGCTGACCCTGAGAACAAGGTTTTTAGGAAAGGGCCCCCTATGGGCTGCCTAACCTGGATTGAAGAATTTTATTTCCAAAAATGTGCCCCCCATGAGCTAACCTTAGGAGATGATGTTTAGGGAAGTGCCCATGTCATGCTAACTACCTTATTAAAAATGAATGACTAGACGAGTGCCCTATTATGGGCGGACTCATCTCATGCTTTCGAATATGCTTCCTATCGAGCTAAATGATGTAATGCCTTTCATAATGTGACGATGGTTAACCATTCTAAGACGCTTGCCAGTTTATCGTGGATAGCAACCAAACAACCGACCCTTCGTGTC
Organism: Laguncularia racemosa; assembly: GCA_037954665.1. Taxonomy (NCBI): domain Eukaryota; kingdom Viridiplantae; phylum Streptophyta; class Magnoliopsida; order Myrtales; family Combretaceae; genus Laguncularia; species Laguncularia racemosa. The sequence continues at coordinate 2,798,419 of JBBMOL010000033.1, read as the reverse complement.
GGTTCGCTTCTGCTTCTCTTCTTTTCATCTTGATACGGGGTTAAAAATCTTGATGTGCTTCACTTCTTGATGCGTTTGACTCATTCGTTGGTAATGTTATCCTACTAATGCACTAAGTTCTAATGCTTAAGAATAAATAAAATTATATCACAAATTTTATCGAGATTCAGTATCATTTTATTGTTTATCTTTTATTGACGAAATGGTGGGTAATGTGTTTAGGTGTATTTATTGTGATGAGAATTGATTAGGATTGTTGACCACTCAGGGATATTAGCTTTGCTTGTAGAAAAGTAAAAACTCAACTCAATGAAATTTGTATCGAACATTGGCCTTCATAAACATTGGCAAAATTTCAATTCCCTTGCCTAAGGATAGTACATCTTTACAGCATCGGTGTTGACGGGGTCTCTCAATTCTGGACCATCCATCTGAGTTAATATTACGGCCCCACCTGACAAAACCTTTTTTACTACATAAGGGCCTTCATAATTAGGAGTGAATTTCCCTCTGGAGTCTTGGACATTCGGGAGAACTTTTCTTAGTACTAGGTCACCCTCTTTGAAGTACCGAGGTCTCATCTTTTTGTTGAATGCTTGGGCTATCCTCTGCTGGTAACACTGACCATGACATAGTGCGGTGAGTCTTCTTTCATCAATCAAGTTCAGCTGATCAAGCCTTTTCTTTACCCAATCCGATTCCGTTAATTGAGTTTCTGACAATATTCTGAATGATGGTATTTCGACTTCCACTGGTAGAACTGCTTCTGTACCATATACCAATGAGTAAGGGGTAGCTCCTGTAGATGTTCTTATTGAAGTCCTATAAGCCATGAGAGCAAATGGTAACATTTCGTGCCAATCCTTGTAAGTTGTTGTCATCTTTTCGATGATCTTCTTGATATTTTTGTTAGCTGCTTCTACTGCCCCGTTCATTTGAGGTCTGTAGGGAGTTGAATTTTTGTGGTTTATGTGGAATTGTTGACATAAACCTGTCATCGTTTTATTGTTGAGATTGGTACCATTATCGGTGATGATTGACTCAGGAACTCCATATCGAGCTATTATGTCCCTCTTGAAGAAGCGGACTATTACCCCTTTGGTGACATTGGTATATGATGACGCTTCTACCCATTTGGTGAAGTAATCAATCGCTACCAGTATAAATCTGTGGCCATTGGATGCCGTTGGAGTGATGGGGCCGATTATGTCGATTCCCCACATGGAGAAAGGCCACGGTGCCGATAACAAATGTAGCTCGTTGGGTGGAGCATTTATCCGGTTTGCGTATACTTGGCACAGATGGCAATGCTTAACATACTTTATGCAATCCGACTCCATGGTTAACCAGTAATACCCTAACCTCATGATTTTTCGGGCCAACATGTAGCCGTTCATATGAGGTCCACATACCCCTTCATGTATTTCCTTCATGAGTTCGCATGCTTCATCTTTGTCCACACATCTCAACAGGGTGGTATCATGTGATCTCTTGTAGAGTATAGACCCACTTAATAAAAAATGGCTTGCCAACCTTCTGAGCGTTCTTTGGTCATTCTTGCTAGCCATTTCAGGGTATTTACCTTCTTGGAGAAAAGTCTTGATGTCGTGATACCAGGGCTTATCATCTTGTATCTTTTCAACCGTCAAACAATAAGCGGGCCGACTTCCGATGTCTATTTTCATCGGGTGAACTTCGGCTCCCCTTGTTATTTGCACCATGGACGCTAATGTGGCCAAGGCATCTGCGAACTGATTCTGAGTTCTCGGGATATACGTGAAGGTGATTGCCTTAAACTCCTCGATTAGCGCTGTTAGGTGTTGATGGTATGGTACCAGTTTGGGATCTTTGGTTTTGTATTCCCCTCTTGTTTGTAGTATGATGAGTGACGAGTCCCCGTACACCTCTAATTCGCGGATTCCCATTTGGCAGGCCATCTTAAGGCCAAGAATACACGCTTCATATTCCGCGATATTATTGGTATAGGGAAATGTAAGTCTTGTCGCTGCAGGGAATTGAGTGCCGTTTGGGGATATCAATACCGCCCCAACTCCACAACCGAATACGTTGGCAGCTCCGTCGAAAAACAACTTCCACCCAGCATTCTGCTCTCTCCCAGAGTCTTCTACTGGTATGTCTTCTACTGTTGATATGTTCTCGTCCGGGAATTGGACTCGTATTTCTTGGGTACCCGTCTCGACAGGGTGTTCGGCCAACTGATCGGCCAAGGCTTGCCCCTTTATCGAGTTCTGATGCACATATGTGATGTCGAACTCGGATAGAAGCATCTGCCATTTGGAGATTCTCCCCATCAGCGCTGGCTTCTCTGCCAGGTATTTCAAAGGATCATGTCTTGTCAACAGCTCAATATGGTAATAAAGGGTATATTGCCTTAGCCGATGCATGACCCAAATTAATGCACAACACGTCTTCTCTACCTCTGAGTACCTTTGTTCCCCATCAGTGAACTTCTTGCTCAGATAATATATGGGACGTTCTCTTCCCTCCTCATCTTTCTGCCCCAGCACACATCCCATGGATTCGGGGAGTATGGTGAGGTATAAGAATAAAGGTTTTCCTTGTTTCGGAACTATCAAGACCGGGGGTTTTATAAGATAGTCTTTGAGTGTCCTGAACGCTTCTTCACATTCGTTGTCCCATTCTATTTCAGCGTTCTTCTTTAATAGACGGAATAGCGACCGACATTTATCAGTGAATTGTGAGATAAACCGAGCTATATAATTTAACCTCCCCAGCAAGCTTCTTACTTCTTTAACGGAGCGTGGGGAAGACAACTCTAATATGGACTTTACCTTGTCAGGGTCAATCTTAATGCCTTCCTGGCTGATGACGAACCCTAACAATTTCCCCGTTGTGACCCCGAAAGTACATTTTTCTGGGTTTAGCTTAAGCTGGAATTTCCTCAGTCGATTAAACAACTTCCTCAGAATATCTACACGGCTTTCTCTTTCTTTGGATTTAGCTATCATGTCGTCGACATATACCTCAACCTCACGATGCATCATGTCGTGAAGTATGGCGACCATGGCTCTCTGATATGTTGCCCCGGCGTTTTTCAAACCGAAGGGCATGACTTTGTAACAGAAAGTTCCCCACGTCGTGATGAAGGTTGTTTTAGTTTTGTCTTCCTCGGCCATTTTTATTTGATTGTATCCTGAGAAACCGTCCATGAATGAGAAGAGATGGTTTCCTGCGGTGTTATCCACTAGAACATCAATATGAGGTAGGGGGAAGTTATCCTTTGGCGTGGCTTGGTTTAAGTCCCGAAAGTCCACGCATACTCGCACTTTTCCGTTCTTCTTCATGACGGGGACTATATTTGCCACCCATTCTGGGTAATCGGACACTTCGATGAACCCTACTTCTAGTAGTTTCTTGACTTCTTCTTTGATTTTCAGCAAGATGTCAGGCCTAAATCTTCTTAATTTTTGTTTTTTAGGTTTGACATCTTCTCTTGTGGGAAGCCTGTGAACTACTATTGACTGGTCTAGCCCTGGCATGTCACCATATGACTAGGCAAACACATCTGCATATTCGATTAATAGCTCGGTTATCTTTCGTTTTTGCTCGGCACTCAAATTGGTCCCAATTTTGAGGCTCTTAGGGTTTTCCACGCTTCCTAGATTTACTGTCTCCACAGGCTCATCGATCGAGATTCCGCTTTGTTCATGTCTTAGCCAATTTTCTTGTATTATTTCATGGTTTAAGATATCGTCTTCAACAACTGACCCAGCAGCATTGGAAACGATATCAGCGTTTTTACATTCTACCTGCGCGAAATATCCCTGATGTTTGATGGTAAGAGATCTGAGTGACATGAAAATAAAGGCACGTATATAAGAGAAAGCAAACAAACTGTGATTAAATTGAATAAAGAGTCTCAATAAAACTTGTTTAATGATTTTTCTACTCTTGAGCTAACCTAGCACTATTGGTAGGACAACAAAACCAGTTGTTCAGAGCTGGACGTTGGTTGGACATGCGGGAGATTGATTCCCCTTTGTTGTCTTCTTTGTTTATTTGAAGCTCTTGAATGGTATTTGCCCTTCTGAAAGTTTGTTGGAGAGGGGGAATGCACATCTGGGTGTCCATCAACTTCCCCTTCATTCTGCCCCTTGCTTGTACTTCTTCCATGGCCGTAGGAACATATCCCAGTCCGAAGGTCCCGTGCTGCCCCTCTTTGAACTGATGACCCTCCTTGCTGGTCACCATATTCACTTCACTGAAAATTTGCAATCCCAGGCTTTCTGAACCTTCATCTCCGATGTAAGGTATGGCAGTTTCTTTGTATATGGCGTAATCCTGCTCGCCCAGTATTGTAATTATCTGCCCATTGGTGATGAATTTGACCTTTTGGTGGAGACTAGAGGGAATGGCACCAGCAGCATGTATCCAAGGCCGTCCCAGGAGCAAGTTGAAAGATCTTGGGATATCGAGGACTTGGAAAGAGATGTGAAATACTTGTGGACCGATTTCCACTGGTAGGTTCACTTCCCCCACAATGTCTCTCTTTGATCCGTCGAAAGCTCTGACCACTGTGGAGCTAGGTTTTATGTTGCTTGGATTGACCCCCAATAAGCCAAGTGTTGCCAATGGGCATACATTGAGGGATGATCCGTTGTCAATAAGTACTCGGGAAACGATAGTATCATTGCACTGGACCACTATGAATAGTGGCTTGGTATGTCGGTCTCCCTCTTCTCCTAGCTCTTCTGGAGAAAAAGATATCTGATCCATGGTAAAGATAGAGTTTGCCACGTCACCCATCTTGTCTGTAGCAATACCCTCCGGGACTTGAATCTGTTTTAGCACCCTGAAGAGTGCTTCCCTATGGGGCTCAGATGTAGTAAGGAGGCCCATGAGAGATATCTGCGCTGGAACTTTATTCAATTGCTCCATGATCCTGTATTCGCTGGCTTTTATCATCTTTGTAAATGCAGCAAGACCTTCTCCCTCTTCCTCCGTTTTCTCTATATTGGGTTCTTCAGTCGGGCTCTTATACTTGGGGTCGTATAATCTCCCAGAGCGGGTGATACCTCTCACTATAGGAGGTCGCTCTTGTTCGAGGGCCCGATAGTCGAACGGTGCAGCCTTGTAATTCTCTGCTGGTACAGGGACATTGAATACATATTTTTTTTTTTGGGATTTGTACCTCCACTAACTGTCCCTCATAGCATCGTATGACCTTGGGCTTCCGATGGGAATTAATCATGTTGACAGTCTTCCCCTCTTCCTTTGCTAGATTGTCTTCCTTCTCGAATTCCGGCCCCCACCCACTAGGCGGCCCTTGCTCAGTTGGGGTGTAAGAATAGTTCACCAGGTACTGAAACTTCCCATGTGATTCTCCCAAAGGGCCAACCGTAGGGTCCCCAGATAACCATCTTTTTTTAATGTGCACCTTTGGAGTCTCTCCCGAAACGGGTTGCTTAGCCGGATTCTGTTTGACGGCTTCTTTGGGAGCTGACTCTTCTGATGTGAGCATGTTGATGGTAGGCCTGTGATTAGGCAACGGGTTGGTGTTGACATTGGGCGCTGGAGTGTTTACAAAATCCAATTGTACGATCCATGCGTCAATCAAGTCTTGGATTTTGTGCCGGAGCCTCCAGCACCTATCTGTGGAGTGTCCTTCTTGACCCATGTGGTAGTTACACTTGAGGTTGGAATCAAAGTTCTTGGGCTTGTATCGGTCGTTGGGGAGTTCGAAACTTATCAAGTTGTCCGCCCTCAACCGAGCGAAGACCTGACTGAGCGGTACGGGGATTGGAGTGAACTGCCTTGGGGGCCTGGCAGCTTATGCATGACCCGTCGTTGGTTGCTGGGCTGGGGTATTCGGGGTCTGGAAAGTCACCCGAGCCCCAGGTTTTTCTGTCTTACTTGAATGCACTGTACTAACTGTGGGCTCTTTAACTCTATTCCCTCCTAAGGGCCTTTGGGTTGGTGCAACCCTAGGAGGTTCCATTGAGTGGAGCCTGCCGGTGGTGATGGCATTCTCGATCCTGCAACCTGCAGCCACTACTTCTGCAAAACTGGAGGACGTCTGGCCGACTAAATGTGAAAAATAAGTTTTTTCCAAGGTATTTACAAATATGGATGTCAATTCCTTTTCAGATATCGGAGTGGCTACCCTGGCAGCTTGGGCCCTCCAGCGTTGAGCATATTCCTTGAACGGCTCAGTATGTCTCTTTCGGAGATTCCCCAGATCGATTACAGATGGAGCAACTTCTATGTTAAACTTGTATTGATCATAAAAGGCCCGGGCTAGCTTTTCCCAGGTGTTGATGATGTTGAAGTCAAGGTGAGCATACCAGACCAATGCAGGGCCTGTGAGGCTGTCCTGGAAGGTTTGGAGCATGAGTTGATCATATTGAGCATACTTGCTCATCTTCCGGGCATATAGCCTGGTATGCATCTTGGGGCAGCCGGTCCCATCATACTTCTCAAAATCTGGGGTCTTGAACTTGTCAGGGTATGCTTCCTCCCTGTATGCTGGTAGATTGGTGATTCCGGCCTGTTCAAAACCATCAGGGCCTTCAATAGTTTTCATTTTGTCATTGAGCTGCTGGAAGAGTCGCTTCTCCATCTCCTTTTGTCTCTCTTCCATCTCCTTTTTTAGATCATCAGAGGTCGGCCCCTGGCTGACTTTCGGCTCATACTCGAAAGCTGGGTTTAGGTGGGAATTGATTTCTTCGTATTCTGGAGGCTGTCCCTCCACAGCTTTTCCCTTCCTGGCCCCTGAATACTCTTCTTGAGTCGGCTGGGTGTTGCGCAGGAGGCTGATGCTTTCAGTCAAGAGGTGAACTTGGGCAGCCAACTGTTGGACCGTCTGCTCTAGGGATATGATCCTGGAATATGAGGCAGCTTCAGCGTTAGTGTTATTGCGGTTGTCACTGCTGTTGGCCATTTTTGCTCTTGAGCGTGTAAGGACTGGGCTTCTGAGCGAGTTCGGTTGCTTGGAAGCTATTTTCGATACCTGGATCCGCATTTTATTTTTTTATTTTAGTATGATGAATGCAAGAATGAAATGCATGTGTCACGCGAATGCTAAAAGATAAAGAGGGTTGACAACTAATTGACAATGTATTATCCAAACTTTACTTAATAATTCTGGAGTTCAAATAAAAATGAAAGATTACAATGATAATCTATTTCCTAGCTTTCTTTGTCTTCTGCTGTGGGGGCTCAGGTTTCCTACTGATGATAGCTTCTAGTTCTTTGACCTTGGCTTGGGATTTCTCCAATTGTGCTTCTAAGGCCTTGTTCCTTTGGTCGGATTCCTTGAAGCATCCCTTCCAGATGTCTTTCTTGTAATCTGCGGCTTCGAAGTACACTTCCATCCGGGCTTTGACCTGCTCCAGGTAGATTTCTGTCTCGGGATCGATCCTATCTGGTCTTGGTTGAGTGACGTCTGGAACCCGGTATGCTCTTTCCCCTGTCTGGTATAGCTGGCGGATTACAAACTCTCTGGTGGCTCGGTGTTTTCCCACTTCGCCATCTAGCTCTCTTAGATCCACATTCGGGCTTTCGATTCTGGCTCCCCAGAGCGCTTTGACCTCTGCCAGCTTAGCAAATTTCTCGGCTACCAACAGGTTCGGATCCTGATACTCAAAGGTGACTGCTTCGAGTGAAGGCCGGTAAACTATGTCTTGAACGGTACCGAATTGGCGGACTACAGAGTTTGGGTGATATCCAATACATCCATTGATCCCGATTAACGGCACTGCTTGGAAATTACTGCAGGTTAAGATGATTTTATTGCAGCAACTCCACCTGGCTGTCCACAGAATATCTTCGGCGCTAAGGCTTCTAAGCAGATCTACCCAACTGTAGCTGGTAATGTCGTCGGGTAGCTTCACCTTTTCTATACAGGAATCTACCAGATCCACCTGTTGGGCCAAGGTTTTCCTGACCATGTTCAGCCCGAAGCATTTGAGGTGGCTTACGAACCATATCAGCAGAAGGTTGATGCTGGAGCGTAGGATCCCATGACCCTTCTTCTTGAGGAAATTCAGATTTCGGATCTGTTCAGCCAGTAGAGCCGGGATGTAAGATTTTCCGTCCAGGAATTGGGTTACCAGCTCTGCAACCCGGTAGTGAATATAGAAAGTTCCGGTGGGGAACAGTATGGTGGCGAAGGCTGTCAAGATGAAAGCCTTCACCCTTCTTTGTCTGTAAGTCTGAGGGTCCCCACACAGGATGTCCTTTCTATCCCCATTGTCTTCTCGGGCAATAAACCAGGCTTCTAGATCATCCATGCATATGCAATACCCGTTACAGTCTACCAAGGCTTTGTTGACTGCTGTTTTGCGGATGCCCAGTAGTCTGCTGAACGTACCAGCTGGCCCGGCCTCAAGGTCTGGCGCGTAAATCTGATCAGTCAGTGCTGGAGCCTGTAGCAACTGGGTATACTCCTCCGGGGTAGGGGTGATCTCATGCGGTCCGATGAAGAAAGCTGCGGGCTCGATCTCCCATAACTGGAGCATGGCCCGGACCATAGGCAAATTCGCCTCTGTCTTAGTCAGTGAGAGGACGGGGCCGATCTTTTGTTGGATAAAGGCTTGCTCCTCTGGGTTATACAAGGTAAACCAGTGGTCCAGTACCAATTTTGGGTCCAAAGGTTTGTACACCCGAATTTCTTTGCGGAGGAGGCGGTTGACTGCACTGCTAGCCATCTATTACAATAGGAAACAGCCTAGTTACAACAAGAACTATGAAAACATTACAGGGAAATAGTCCTGAACTCCAAGGACAAAATAACAAACCATTACATTGTCATCCAATTGTCAACCCTTCTTACGATGTCATGTATGCAAGTAGGTGGGTTCTAACTGGTTCCCGAGCTCTATGGCCTCCCGCATTCTCGAAGAAATGGATCTCAGGCCATATCGAAGCATAGGGTGGGGTAGCCTAATCGGTCCCGAACGGTGAATCAACTCACTTCGCCCAAAACCTACACAATGGCTCCCCGACTTAGGTTGCTAGGACGGTCCGGGTTCGACCGCATCTACTCACACAAGCATATGGATGTATGCAAGAAACCCCCACAATAAAGAAAATACAAAATCTAACTAAACCCTGAAAAGTTAGCAACAGAATAATAATTAAAAAACACATTTCCTTAAGATAAAGATTTGAAGAGATTCATGTGGCTAGCCTGCTGGTATGGGGTCCCCAGTGGAGTCGCCATCCTGTCGAGTCTAATTTTTGAATTCCCATTCCTAATCCGATCTAAACTAGACCCTATGCTCATCTAATCTAGATCCTCGACTTGAGTTAGGAATTTCGTTTAATTTTTGGAGTCGCCACCCAACTGTTGTTGGGAAAATTGAATTAAGACTAAAGGAGCGGATTAGTCTTAATTTGGACCACTAGTCGTCGTTCTTTCCTCTTCTCGTTTTTGTGAAAAGAGGAAAAGGGAAAACCAGAGCTTCTAAATCCGGAGGCTAACCTATTAAAACCTTTACGGTTACCACCTAATCTCCTAAAATTGTTTATCTTTAGAAATGTGTTTCATTTGTGTTTCTGTTACTTTTTATTATGTTTGAGAATTATTTTGAGAAAATGATTTTTTCTTTATTTTAGGGGTTGACCCGAATGGGTGCCTACGTACCTGCTACTCAGGATCAAACAAGCCGTAGTTCGCTTTTCTGAAAAAACTTTAGATTTGTTGGTGAATTTTAATTCTTGCAAACTCTTTTGATTTAAGTTCTTAACGTCTTTGGGGTTTTTCTAAAAATTTCTAAGCCTAAATTTGAATTTGATTTTTGAAAATGATTTTGAGGGAAAACATCAATTTTGAGTTTATTTAAAAAAAATGGTTTTTTCTAAGTGCTAAACTTATTTTTTGTAATTTTTTGAATTTTTTTTTATGAATCTTTACGATTTTTGTGATTTTTATGAGTTTTTTAATGATTTTTATAATTTTTTATTTTTGTTGAAAATTTCATCCTAAGTTTACTTTCTATCCTATTTTGAAATTTATTATTATTTTCCGAATATTTTTATTGTTTTTTTTCTACATTTTTATTACTATTTTTATTTTATTTTTCCTTCTCTATTTTTTTCTATTTTCTACATTATTAAATTCTAGGAAAATATAATTTTTACATTTTCCTATTTATTGAAAATATAAACAAATAAATAAATAAATGGCTAACAAAATAATAATAATAAATAAATTCAGAATAATCAAATAAACAAAATAAATAAAATAAATAATAATAAAAAATCTGGAAAATCCGACTTACTTGGATCCGGGTCGCTACGCGGGTCGGGTCGGGTCGGATCTGTCGGAGACGGCGGCGGGGTTGGCTCGTTCACGACGTTCCGGCGGTCGTTTGCGGCGGGTGAAGTGTCGAATCCTAGCTTCTTGAGGGTGCTGAATCCGATGGTGGTGGCGGTTTACTCCCAGATCGCCTCCTAGCGGTTCCTCCAACTCCGATCGATGGTCTCGGCTTCAAGTTCCTCCGGTGTACTCCGATTCACTCCTTTCTCTCTCTTTCTCTCACTTTTTCTTCGTGTTTTTTCGTGCTTTGGCTTCCTCCTGCTCTTCTCTATTTATAGGCGTCCGGAAAACCTCTTAGATAAGCTCAAATCGGCCGATTTGGATAAATCCGAATTTTTTCCGTTTTTAGATTTGATTTTATCCCGGCGATTTGATGTTAATCTCTTGTGCTCCTTTGGTTTATCTGATGGATTTGGCCTTATCTCGACTTTAATCTAGAAGATTAAAAAGAAAACGGCCGATTTCGCCTTCGTCGGATTTCTGTCGGATTTTTTTTCTCCGGCTGGGCTCGCGAAGAAGACGATCACGCGCGACGCGCGTGACTTCCCTCAGCCAATCACATGCTGCCACGTGGCAGCTCCAGGGAAAAGAACGAAAAACTTTTGCCGAGCGCCTGCGGGGGGATTCGAACTCGCGACCTTCAACCTTCACACAGTTCCCATGCGCACACACGAGCCAGCTGAGCTGGCCCAATTTCCCGATTGTTTTTTTACATCGCAAATTGTACATATGCGATGCAATTTTTTTATTTTTTTGTATTTTTTGAAATTTCAAAAATTTGTAAAAAATATTTATTATTCATTATTGCTATTTCTAAAATCATTTTTCAAAATTGAAGTGTTTTCCTATTTATTTTCATTTTTTGAATATTTTTATTATTTATGCTAAATTAAGGAAAAATTGGGAAAAATTAGGAAAAATTGAAAATTGATTATTATTGAAAATTATTGATTCCTAGGGCAAAAATGGAGTGTTTACAATACCTATATTACATAAATAAATAATTAATTAAAATTTTCATGTATTATAATAACATTGATCTTATTCTTAGATTTGTGTTACCAAATAAGCTAACTTATCGAATGAATCTTGAAGAAGCAAAGCAATTGAAGTGGTAAGTAGATGGATTGATTAATAGAGGGTATGTTAAAGAGAGTATAAGTCCGTATGCTATACTAGCTGTAAGCCCAAAGAGGCAACCAAGGAAGAAGGGGAGAGAGATGTTTGGTAAGTTGGTTGTCTAGAAAGTTTAAGCTCAAATTTGTTATCCCCTTAATTAATTTAATATATGGAAGTGTTTAAATTATATTGGAGTTAAGCAAGTCTGCCTGCTTTCGATTATATGAGTTAACTTGGATTTACAAGTTACAACTCAAAATAAATAAGTAAATGTAAAGTAAATGAGAGTAAATAGAGAGAGAAATGTGCTTGGATGTATAGAGGTTTAACCTTGCACCTACATTTTGTCTTTTAGCATTACCAGCTTTACTATTGGGAATTCATTATAAACTCTAATTAAGAGTACAAGAGGATTTTGAGAATGTGAATAACACCACCAAAACTTCATAGAATTTGTCACTATTATGAAAATATGGCCTTCCTTGGATTCTCTTGGCTCCCATTAGCCTAACCCCTAATAGCCAACTCACTCACACACAAAGCCTTCACTTCTTTAAAACCAACCTTGTGATAACACTCACAATTATAATAGATTTACACCCTCAACACTCTATTGGAAGCAATAGATGTATTCCTAGTTGCTAGCTTGCTAAAATAGAGTATAACAATCTCGAAAGCAAAAGCGGATACTTTTTGTTAACAATATTCAGCTACATGCGTAACATGTATCATCTTTGCTTTACAGCTTTATAGTCTTCTCCTTTTATAGGGTTGAGCTTCTTAGATCAAATTAGAAATTATTCTTTGCATTACAATAGTAAAACTATTTTTCACAAGCTAATCTTTCATTAATTTAAATCTTTAATGGCTAAGTAAATTATAGAAAGTATATGTTACTGCAAAAATAGGTTTGAAAAAAATCATAAATGCTACTAGATTCAGTTTCCATATATATAAGATTTGTTTCTATAGAAGAGATTTTTTACAAAAATTGTTTTAAAAATTTTATTTTATAAAATTTAAGAAGCCTGCCCCAAAATAAGAAATGGTTTAACAAAAGAAAAAAAATTAATAAAACACATCATTCCATTTGAAAGAAATTTTACAGAACTTATGCCACTTATTAGAATCTTATCAAAATTATATTTATAAAAAACGGTTGTTATTGTCTTAAACAACATTTTACCGTTGAATTAGCAAGGAATGCTCACTTTTAACTTTTTTATCCTAATTTTATTACCCCTTTCCAGCAATAAGGCATAAAAATACTCCCCTTAAAATCATAACATATATAATCATAATGTACTAAATATCCAAATACTGTTTATTCAAAATCACAACATTAAATTCTAATCTCATGCAGATGTCATAACTAAGGTCTCAAAAATAGTCATAAGATCAAACACAATTATCATAAATAATTCTAGCAAGAAAACTAAACAAATCATTAGAAACATTCCAGCCATTAGTGACTGTCATTGAACTTTTTCACATAGCCATGTTTCACTTTGCTCGGTTTGACATCTTGCTAGCTTTTATCATTGATCCTAGTCCTACTTCACTCCTTTGAGTTTACACAATTGTCTTTTGTACTATAGTCATAATATTTGTTATAGCTAAATCATCATCTATGTCCAAATTGTGTAGTGGCTCTTCACTAATTTATTGTCCTTCTTGTTCTTTTGCTCCTTTTGAACTTGCTACAACAACTTGTTTTGTTCCTGCTCCACCTCCCCCCACTGTAGAACCTTTTGCTGCTATTACTGTTCAACCCTTCTCCCATCTTTTGGCTTCAATAGAGGAAGGAAATGATAAATAGAAAAACCTGATTTCAAGAAATTTCAGCCCAAGCAACTCTTAAGATGGTCCATTCTATTTATAATTTTGCTTGTGGTGTTAACCACTTGGTCAAAATTTTGAGCCATTTGTTTAATAAATTTGTTTAGGGTAGCAACAAAGTTGGACAATTGAATTTGTTGCCTCAATTACTACAACAACCTCAACTAGTCTTGTATTGGTATCCAGAAAGCCATCAACCATGTCTTTATGAAGTGTAGAAAGATTGATACACCCCTTAGTACAATTTTAACTTCTCCTTGATCTTTCTTTTTTCTCATATTTTGCCTTTCCATGAATTCTTTCTCAAAAAAGACTACAACATTATTCTTGTCATACTAACACCTATCTATAACAGTGATATGCATGCTTTTCAAGATATCGAGGCCAATTTCCTTACAATATTTCATGTCTTCAACAAAAACACTTGTATCTATTCCTGTATATTCCAATAGTTTAGAAATCAAAGATCCTAAACCTAAACTACTCCTTTCCTTCTTATTTGTCATAAAATTGATCAAGACATGAGGAATGTGAATATGCTTCTTTTTTATGATAGATGTGTGAATACGCTTCCTTTTGATGATGGATGTTAACAAATGTGCATCCAGTGCAGTTATGGACGTTTTTAATCTAGTGCATGGGTTTACACATTTGATAAGAATGTGATGAAGCATCTTAACCTCTAAAGGATATACCATATTCAAACTATTTTTAGCTAATTAAGGACTAATGTTTATTCCTAATAAGATCATGTGAGCATCTTCCATTGACTTAAAATCATAAGAAGCAGATCCGCTATAAAATACACATATTACATTTATTATTTATTTTATTTAATTTAATTCCTAAGGCTAAATAATGTAATAGTATAAAAGTATAGGGGGTGGTTTGGTCTTTTTAGGGTTAGGGTATTTAAGTGTCACTTGACCAAGTGCCTCCCTTTTCCTTCATTTGCACAGTTGCAACCATAGAGGCACTCTCAAAGACCCACAAGGTGACCTAATGAACACCCACAAAGATTAATCCACTTTCATTAGGTAAGGGTTCTAATTATCAAGATGCTTATTTCTGATGATAGATTGATGGGTCTAAGTAAATTTGATGACATGATGTTAGAGTTCGAAATAAGGAGCAAGATGGAACAGGCATGGGATTAGGCGATTTGAGGATTCCAATCACAAATTGAAACAAGTAAGTGCACAAATCTATATAACGTATTAAGATTAACAAGTTAATTGAACCAATTAGACTTAAATTCATAGAAAATAGGTTGAGGAGCAAATTAGAGAAGAGAAAAAGTGATTCACGATGAAACGGTGGAGTATACGGCCAGGTACATGCTTGTGTACCTACCCATGTCGAAACGTAAATGTATATAGAAAGGTACACTATCATAAGATACGCTCGTGAACTTGGGTGTATCAAATTGTGAAAATTCACAAAAAGGTACACGGCCACAATACCCTACTATGTCAAAGTACGTAGCCAAAAACTTGGGCGTGTCAAATACTTAGGTGTACTAGAAAACTATTACACAAACAAAGGTACACAACCATTAGCATGGTTGTATTCCCTCCCATGTTCCTCTATATAGCCACTCACACAGCTTTGTTGTTCTAAAACACTCACAATAAAATTATATTTCATTTTCCTAAAATTCTAAATTAAAGCTAGCACACAATAAGACATTAGGGAAGGGAATGATGCAATTAGGACATAATTAACTAGTTAATGAACCTAGATTAACTTATAGGATACAACTAAGCTCAATCTTTGGAATTTGGTAAGTCTATATCCCTTTCCTAGGGAAGTAAGAACTAACCGTAAGACCACTCTTCTAAGTATGTGTTTATTGTGTTTGCTCATTGTAATTGTTAATGTAGTTATACAAATGAATTTAATTAGATACTAGATTTAAATGTAAGTGTTGTTTATGCTTGGCTTAGCCTAGGAGCTGAAGGTGGTAGATCCCTACAGGGCATCCCGATGATCAGTATGTCACGTTGTCCCTAGTGAAGCCATGTATTGAAATGATCTAAGGTATATTAGAGCTAGATGGGGCACGTAATGTTAGTTCTCATTCTAGGAATATATATATAAATTTTATATGATGTAATGGGGTCATGAGTATCCCTATGTTATATGTTAATTAATTGAAGATAATACCATGATGATTTTATATGTACTATTGTTGCATTTTTGTGTGTTGATATACATGCACATGTCTGTATGGTACTCACGTACTGAGCTTAGGCTTATCCCACTTATTTTTCAACTACAAGTGAATATGATGAGTATGTTGATTACGATAAGAATGGGAATTTAGTGTGCTATTATTAGGATGAAAATGGAAAAGTGCATCACTATTATTATGGTGAAGAGTAATGTGGAAATTGATGAAGATTTCCTTAATAGAACTTGAGGATATTGATTAAAGAATTTGAAGATAGTTGTTAGATTTTTAAGTTTATTGTTCCTTATATGTTGATAGATGCTTACCTTAGTTTTGGATTTGGAGTTTAATGTATTTTTCCTAAGTAATGATGATTAGAATTATTCACTTGAGAGTCATTTTTTCTATTATTGAAGTTAAAACGATATTATTCTATAGTGGAGATGGACAAGTTCAAAATTATAATGGAGATTTAGAACCTTAGCATGTCACTACTCAATAGGGACACGTGCTAGGCTGTGGCGTCTCAAGTTCTAGAGCGTTATAGCTTATGTGGTATTAGAGCTTAGGTTTTGATCAATAGAATATGGGTTTATGATCCATAAAGCTTAAGGTTGATGATCCTTAGAAATTATGTTGATGGTTAATAATTATAAGTTTCAATCCGTAGAAAGTAAGTTGAGATCTCTAGATGGATTAAGCAATTAATCTTTAGAATAGTAAGAAATGAAGAGAGTGGGTAAATTGCGGATCAATTGCTTTTCTCCAATATCTTATTTTATTTCAATTACTATCTTTAGTTGTAATTTCTTTTAAATTTTTGTTTTGCTTTACTTATATGTGTGTATGTGTGTGTGTGTATGTGTGTAGACATAGGTATACATAGATGTAAACCATCACTAACTCCTTACACTGACTCTAACTTTCAGATCTATTCAATTGTCTCCTCTTAAACAAAATGCCTCTTAGAAGAATCGTAAGACAAAGATCATCTGGCGCTTGACGGGATGGAAATGTTCTAGAGGAAAGTTATCCTCTAAGATTGCCTCAATAGGGAGCTCCAACTCAGGCTAACATCACAACTACGCAACTGTTAGAAATAATGAATGCCTCAGTAGAGATGATGGTACAACAGCTGCAACAAGTCATGAGACCTACTAAGCCTATAGAGGACCAATATAGACTGGACAAGTTTGTCCAATTGGCTAAGGAATTCAACCCACAAGTTGACGATCTAATACAGGATGAACATTATATCACAAAGATTAAAAAGACATTTGCAACATTCATGGTGATAGAGAACAAAAAGGTGAATTTCGTAGCATTCATGCTAAAGGGGTTAGTTGTAGACTAGTAGACTAATGTGTTTAGATTAACAGGGGTTTCAGTTCACTGGCAAAGGTTCAAGGAGCTATTATATGAAAAGTATTTTCCTAATAGTATCACGGATAAAATGGAGGTAGAGTACTATAATTGCCAATAAGGCAACTAAACTATAGAGGAATATGAAGTGGAGCTGAGCTGCTTGATAAAATTTTTACTTGAAGCAGTTCATACTAAGGATGGCTCTAGGGTAAGAAGGTTAATGAGAAGCTTAGAGCTTAACCTCCAGCTTGAGGTGGGATCATTCCAATTACCCACCTATGTAGAGGTTGTTAATAAAGGTAAATTTATATAGCAGAGCTAGAGGAGAACAGAAGAATAGTTGTCCCGTAGGTTAAGAATTGCCTTAAGGAAGAGACTTACCTCAATTATGTCATATGTAAATAAAGGAAAGAGGCTAGTAGTGTATCAAGCCAGACCTGTGGCTTCCATGCCTAGAGTTATTTAGATTAGGCTAGTGCTTCTAGCATTGCCTCCATCACCATAAGTAGGGCTAGGGAGAAGATATCCAAGGTGTTTAGGACTACATGATTTGCAATAGTATAGTTGGCCGGAAGGGGCATGCTTTTCGTATGGTAAGACAGGACATCCCAATAGAAATTGTATAAAGAAGGCTATACCTTAAACTTTCTGTTATACTTGTAAGTAAAGGGGTCATAGATCCTTTAAATGTGGTGTTACTCTTAACCTGACGGCTATAGTACCGCAACAGATTCTAGTGCAGTAGCAAGTAAGACCTCCCTTTAGAGTACCAATAGGTAGACCTCAACATACTAGACTAAGGTAAAGGGCACCCAGTCATATATTTTCTTTACAACAGTAACAACAACATGATACTACAGACTAAGATACCATTGCAGATACGGTGCTCATAAAATTAACTACTTATGTATTATTTGATGCGCGTGCGACACATTCATGTATATCACCCATCTTTATGCATATGTGTGGTTTGAAACCTATGTCGTTGAATGATGCTATGGTTATAAATACTCCTTTTTGAGTAGGATGAAGATTAGATCAAATGTGTAGGGATATTGGGATCAAAATACAAGGAAAAAAATGCCAGCAAATTTGTTTGTATTAGAGATGATGGAATTTGATGTAATTTTATGGGTAAACTAGTTATCTAAATATTATGCCACTATTAATTGTCGCAATTTAGTGGTTTGTTTTAATTTTCCCAATGAAGATCCAGCTGTATTCAAGTTAAATACACAGAGGCCTACAATTCTTCCTACTTATGAGTTGTGAGGTAAGAGTAAGATATTGGCACTATCTATAGAGGCCAAACAAGTTAAGAAACTAGAAGACATATACGTTATGAAGGAATATGTAGATTTTTTTTTCAAAAAATCTATCAGGCTTACCGCTAGTCAAGGAAATGGAATTTTATATTAACTTGGTATTGGGAACGGCACCAATATCTATGGTGCCTTATAGAATGGCACCCATCAAATTATCAGAGTTGAAGACCCAGCTTCAAGAGTTATAAGATAATGGGTTCATCAGCCCAAGCATTTTGCCATAAGGTGCTCCAATGCTCTTCATTAAGAAGAAAGATGGGAGCATGAGATTATGCATTGATTATAGGGAGTTGAATTGAGTCACAATCAAGAATAAGTACCCCCTCCCTAGAACAAATGACTTATTTGACCAATTACAAGGAGCTCAAGTCTTTTCCAAAATTGACTTGAGATCGGGGTATTATCAACTAAGGATCAAGGAAGAGGACATTTAAAAGACAGCATTTGGAACTCAATATAGGCATTATGAATTCCTAGTAATGCTTTTTAGGTTGACAAATGCTCCAACTGCTTTCATGGACCTTATGAATAGAGGACTCAGGGAATTATTGGACCAGTTTGTAGTGATGTTCATAGATGATATACTCATATATTCCAAGAGTAAAGAGGAACACGAAACACATCTAAGAGTAGTTCTAGGAAGACTAAGGGAGGAGAAGTTGTATGCAAAGTTCAACAAGTGTGAGTTTTGGCTAGAATAAGTATCCTTCTTAGGACATGTGGTAAACAAGGATGGCATCTTAGTAGATCTTGAGAAGATAAAGGTGGTGATTGACTAGCCAAGACCAGATAGAGGTCAGAAGTTTTTTTAAAACTAGTTGGCTATTACAGGCGCTTTGTGGAAGGGTTTTCTGATCTAGCAGCTCCTTTGACCTAACTGACACAGAAGAAGGTGGGATTCTTATGGGATGATAGGTATGAAAATAGCTTCATAATACTTAAGGAGAAGTTGGTAACAACTTTAGTGTTAGCTCTACCTAAGACGAGAGAAGAATTTGAGGTCTTTAGTGATGTGTCGACTCAAGGTTTGGGATGTATGCTCATGTAGAATGGAAAAGTCATCACATATGCCTCTTGTCAGTTGAAACCATATGAGAGGAACTACCCTATACACAACTTAAAGCTAGCGGCTATAATCTTAGTACTAAAATTGTAGAGACATTACATGTATGGTGGGAAGTGCAAAATTTTCATAGACCACAATAATCTAAAGTACTTATTTACATAGAATAATCTAAATATGAGGTAGAGAAAGTGCTTGGAATTGATCAATGACTTTGATGTAGAGATCCATTACCAACTCGAGAAGGTAAATGTTGTAGCGAATGCCTTCAGTCGGAAGAAGAAGGTTAATATAGCAACTCCAATTACCTCTTAGAGACAAATATTGGAAGACGTACATAATTTAGAGTTAGAGATGGTGACACATGGAGTGGGAACTAGGTTGGCTACTCTTTGTATTCAACCAAGTCTACTTGATCGAATTAAGGCAACATAAATGGGAGATCCTAGAATTCAAAAGATTAGGAACCAAATAGAACGAGGAGAGACAATTGAATTTAATGAAGATGTTGGAGATGTAGTAAAATATGGTATAAGATGGTGTATACCAAATGATAACACCAAATTAAAGAAGGAGATTATATCAGATGATAACACTAAATCAAAGAAGGAGATTATGAAAGATGTCGTACATCTCAGAAGCACCACTATGTACAAACATCTAAAAAGTCATCATTGGTGGAGAAATATGAAATGGGAGATGGCAGAATTCACATCTAGATGCATGACGTGCCAGCAAATCAAAATTGAACACCCAAGAACAGCTAGTGAGCTACAACAACTTCCTACACCTAAATGGAAGTGGGAACATGTAACAATGGATTGTTATAGCTCTCTTAAGAACTAAGGAGAAACATGATGCAATACGGGTGATTGTAGACAAATTGACCAAATATGCCCATTTCCTACCAATTAAGGGTGGGCTATAGATTAGAAAATTTTGCTAAATTATACATTAAGGAGATTGCTAGATTACATGGTGTACCAGCTACTATAAATTCTAACAAGGATACTCGGTTTGTGAGTAGCATCAAGAAAAGTCTACATTAGGCTTTAGGTACTAAATTATAGTTTAGTACTACTTTCTATCCTTGGATAGATAGGCAGTCTGAAAGGGCCATCTAAATTCTAGAGGACCTATTATGAGCATGTGCTTTGGATTATTAGGGTAATTGGAGTGGTTACTTACCAATGATGGAATTTTCATACAACAACAGCTATCAAGCTACTATCTAGATGGCTCCATATGAAGGGTATAGATCTCCCTTACATTGGGATGAATTTGGTGAAAGACAAATGATCAGGCTAAAGATAGTGTAGGAAGTTGTAGATAAAGTGAGAGTGATAAAGCAACGAATTCTTTTAGCCTAAAGTTGCTAGAAAAGCTATGTAGATAATCTTTGATGCCCTTTGGAATTTCAAGTGGAGGATAAGGTTTTGTTGAAGGTATCTCTAACTAAAGGGGTAATCAAATTTAGTCTAAGAGGGAAGTTAAATCCAAAGTATGTAGGTTCGTTTGAGATTCTGGAAAGAATTGGCACTGTTGCTTACAGGTTGGCTTTACCACCAAGTTTGGCCAGGGCACATGATGTATTTCATGTATTTATGTTGAGAAAGTTTGTGTCAAATTTAGACCAAATAATGGCTTTGGAGCCTTTAAATGTAGAGCTAGATTTATCATCCATTGAAAGACCTGTAAGAATAGTGGACACTAAGGAACAAGTGTTGAGGAGGAGAGTGATTCCCTACTTTAAGGTACAATGGACAAATCAGACAGAACGTGAAGTGATGTGGGAATTAAAAGAAAACATGTGGAGGAAGCATCCAAAGCTCTTTCCAAACCTAGTTTTTTTTTTTTGGGGGGGGGGGGGGGGGTTAAGAACGTAAAATACACGTATTATATTTATTTTAATTTAATTCATAAGGCAAAATAATGTAATAGTATAAAAATATGGGGGACAGTTTAGTCTTTTCAATATCAGAATATTTATACATCACTTGATCTAGTGCCTCTGTTTTCCCTCATTTACACAGTTACAACCACAAATGCACTCTTAGAGACCCACAAGGCAACCTAACAAACAAGATCAACCCACTTTCATTAACAGTTCCGATTATGAAGATAGTTGTTTTTTATAATAGATTCGTAGGTCTAAGCAAATTTAATGACATGTTGTTAGAGTTTGGAATAAGGAGTGAGACAAAACAGGCGTGAGATCAAGCAATTTGAGGATTTTAATCACAAATTAAAACAAGTAAGTGCACAAATCCACATAATGTATTAGAATTAACAAGTTAATTAAACCAATTGGACTTAAATTCTTAGAAATTAGGTTGGGTAGCAAATTGAAGAAGAGGAAAAGTGATTCGTGATAGAACAGTGGAGTGCATGGCTAGATACACACCCATGTACGTGCCCATGTCGAAACACGAATGTGTGCAAAAAAGTACATGGTCATAGGACACACCTGTGTACTTGGGCATGTCAAATTATGAAAATTCACAGAAAAGTAAACGTCTACAATACACAACTATGTACCTTACCATATCGAAGTACATAGCCAAATACATGACCATGTACTTTAGCGTGCTAGAAAACTATTATACACGGAAAGGTACATGGCCATTAGCACACTCGCATTCCCTCCCATGTTCCTCTAGATGGCCACTTACACGATTGTGTTGTTCTGGAACACTCATAATTAAATTATATTTCATTTTCCTAAAATTCTAAATTAAAACTTACACAAAATAAGACATTGGGGAAAGGAATTCTACAATTAGGACATAATTAACCTGTTAATGACCTAAATTAACTTATAGGATAGAACTAAACTTAATCTTTGGAATTTGACAGGTCTATATCCCTTTCTTAGAGAAGTAAGAACTAGCCGTAAGACCAGTTTTCCAAATACGTGTTTACTGTGTTTACTCATTGTAATTATTAATTTGGTTATACAAATGAAATTGATTGGATACTAGATTTAAATGTAAGTGTTGTTTGTGCTTGGCTCAACTTAGGGGCCGAAGGTGGTAGAGCTTAGGGGGCACCTTGATAATTGGTATGCCACATTGTCCCTAGTGAAACCATATACTGAAATGATCTAAGGTAAATTAGGGTTAGATGGAGCCCACAGTGGCAGTTCTCATTCTATGAATATATATATATGGTGTGATAGGGTCATGAGTACCCTTGTGTTATATGTCAATTAATTGAAGATAATAACATGATGATTTGATATGTACTACCACTGCATTTTCATGTGTTGATATGGCTATTTGTGTGGCACGTGCATGTCTGTGTGGTACTCATGTGCTGGGCTTAAGCTCATCCCACTTATTTTTCAACTAGAGGAGAATATGATGAATATGTTGATTACGATGAGAATGAGAATTTAGTGTGCTATTATCAAGATGAAAATGGAACAAAGCATCACTATTATTATGGTGAAGAGTAATGTGGAAGTTGATGAAGATTTCCTTAATAGAACTTGAGGATGTTGATTAGAGAATTTGAAGATAGTTGTTAGATTTTTAAATTTGTTGTTCCTTATATGTTAATAGATACTTACATCGAATTTGGGTTTAAAGTTTAATGTATTTGTCTTAAGTAATGATGATTTGAATGATTTACTTGAGAGTCATTGTTTCTATTATTTAAGTTACAACGATATTATTCTACAATAGAGATGAACAGGTTCGAAATTGTAATGGAAATATAGAGCCTTAGCATGTTGCTACTCAATAGTGACACGTGGCAAGCTATGGCTTCCCGAGTTTTAGAGCGTTGCATCCACTATTTTCTAAACCTAAGCATGAAGCTATATCCTCTTTTGTTGCTACAACTTTATTAATGCCAATCCTATTAATAAGGATCTTGTCATTTGTATCAGGATACTCAAGGCCTAAATTTTCATAGAACATCCTTATCAACAATTCCAAATAACTATTCTTAATAGAACAAACAATTTCCTAGCAAACATTCTTGAACCAAATAACCAAGTCCATACCCATAGTCTTAAAGAATTTGAAATTCACAAAATAACTCTCAAGCATAGGTCTATCACGATATTCTTTTGGAAGTAGAGCACTTAACCTTAATAGAGTAATAGAAAGTAATGAAGTAGATGTTATTGGTGTTTGCTACTTAAGGCTATCAGTCGTGAGGCTTTCATCCATTCTAGTTGACGAGTTTGTTGACTTATCCACGATCACTTCAAAGACCATTCTCTTTCCTCTGCTTGTAGTTGCTGTTGGGGGCATTTTACCAAGTAGATGAATAGATTTTCATGGCATTGTTATTGCAAAAGAACTTAGCTTTTTCTTGTTTGTAGATTAGAGAGAGTTTAGTCCTTAAAGAACAAAAGAAAGAATAAGGTAAAAGAGTAAAGTAACTTCTTTTATTACCAACTCAAATATATATAACATGTAAAAGATTAAAACCTTTATAGGGAATGTAAATGTATGATATATCAAATCAAATTCAAAATGTAGATATGATAACCAAAAAAATTGTCAAAATAAGGGGGAAAATCTAATTTAAAAAGGAAGGCATATACTTACATTATTTCTTAACAAGTAAATCTTTTTTTTTTTCACATGATCTCTAATGAGGGGTGTCGAATTTCTATATGCTTTGTGTATGATGTGTAATTCCCATAAAGAATAGGTGTATCGTTGCTTTTTAGATTATAATCATTTATTTGTTGAGACATTCATAAGATTTATGCAACACAATTTCCTAACGGAATATATTCGACTTCTGTAGTTGATAGAGCCACTATGTTCTACTTCTTTAACAACCATGAGATTAACAGTTCACCTATAGACTAACAAGTACCTGATGTAGTAATTCACATTTAAATATCCTTTGAGATCAAAACTTAAATTTTTAGTATGAGCTTAATATTTAAAATCTCTTTAATTGCGCTTAGATGAGATTCCTTATGGCCTGTTTGATAACGTGCTCATAAGTATACACTAAAGAGTATATCTAGCCTTAATGCAATGAGATAAAGAAGAGATCCAATCATATCGTTGTATGTCTTTTGACATTCTGATTTACCTTTTTCATCTTTATCAAGTTTTGCTCCTACTCCCATGAGTGTAGTAACAAAATTACAGCTTTCCATGTTATATTTCTTTAGTATTTGAGTGGCATATTTTGTTTAATGAACAAATGTCCCTTCTAGTATTTTTTTAATTTGTCTAAGAAGAATGTCAATTTTCCCATAAGGCTCATCTTAAATTTTTTCTTCATGTGTTATGCAAATTCCTTGCACATGAAATCATTAGTTGATCAAAATACTATGTTATCAACATATATTCAAATAATCAAGAGATCATTATTATTATTTTTGGTAAACACAGTTGTATCCGTTGTTTATCTTATGAAGCCATTATCAATTATAAACTTATTTAATCTCTTGTATCAAGCTCTAAGAGCTTGTTTTAGCCTATATAAGGCTTTATTTAACTTGAAAACATCTTTAAGATTTGCTTCATCTTCAAGATCGAGTGGCTGCATAACTGATGGGTGTCGAATCCAACAAAATTAAAACCTACTCTTAAACAATTTTTGTATACAGCAGTGAATAGGGTCGTATCCACAGGGATTGGTTAAATTTATTTCTATTAAAAGAAAATAGAGAGAAAAAGAAGAATGTGGGTTTTGTTTGTAAATTTAAATAAAACTGAAATCAGATAATAAAATTTAATAATGATGAAAACCTAACCAAAAGTATCATTATAGTTTAATTCATAGAAATGATCATTGATGCAAATATTTTCTATTCTTTATCTCAGATAAACTGGTTATGGTTATTAACAAGATCTAATAACCTATCTCTCCTTACTTTCTTGATAATAAAAACAAGCTCTTTGATTACTTCTCTTATTGATTAAACAACCCTAAATAAGCTCTTAGAATTTAATATATCAATAGCATTAAAAACAAGAGAGACCACCAATTCATGCCAATAGATTATAAGATAACCTATTTAAACAAGATTATATATCTCCATAACATGAATTTGATTATTTATTCTATAATCAAACA
Organism: Laguncularia racemosa; assembly: GCA_037954665.1. Classification (NCBI taxonomy): domain Eukaryota; kingdom Viridiplantae; phylum Streptophyta; class Magnoliopsida; order Myrtales; family Combretaceae; genus Laguncularia; species Laguncularia racemosa. Next base: position 2,773,175 of record JBBMOL010000033.1, on the reverse strand, counting down.
TGTTATTGTGTCACAGAGATTAGAACTATCAAACAATTACGGATCTAACATTCTAATTGGCAATATATTAACTTGCTAATGGAATAGAAGAGCTCTAATTCATACCAATCAAACAAGATAATAATAACAAAACATTCAGCAGATATATAAATACCCAAAAATAAAGAATAAAATAAAGACAAATCAATTAGATCTCACAATTCTTAAAGAACTAAACTATTGATGATCCTTTGGCTAGAAGATTGTTTAGCCACACATGTTCATAACTAAACAAAATCAAAAAGTGAAAAAGATGAAAAGTGTCTGTTTTTAAGTGTCTCCTGCTTTTCCTATTCGGTTTCTTCCCTCCTGAACTCCCTCCTTCTGGAAAACGGAGAGATATATATATGAAAACCGAAAAATCTCCTGAAACGACTGAACTTTTCCATATACACGGTCTTAACCCACGGTTATACACGACCGTGTATTTAAACCGTGTAAGCTTATGTTTTTTTTCAAACCAAACACACGGCCGTGTACTTAAACCGTGTAAGCTTCTGTTTTTTTCAAACCAAACACACGGCCGTGCATTTGGAAATACACGCCCGTGTACTTCCCTTGTTTCTTCCAAAAAGCTATTTTGTTCGTGCATTCTTCTCTTCTACGCCAGCGGTGTAAATCCTTGACTTTGATCCAAATTGCAGATGACTTCTCTAAATCACTTGAATTAGTACTCTTGACTCCATTAAACTTGATTTATCACTATAATAAAATTAAGTACCATTTCCTTATGATTTCTATAAAATCAATAATAAATTAACACAATTCATACTATCAAGATTGAGTATAAAATGGCTCTATCAATAACATAACTTTGTCTTTTATGTAGCCATTTAAGAATACACTCCTTATGTCCATTTGGTAGAGCTTAAATTTTTTGTGACATGTAAGTACTAACAAAAGTCTAATAGCTTCAAGCCTAGCTACTGGAGTGAAAGTTTCTTTATAATCAACTCTTTCCTTTTTTATACATCCTTAAGCTACAAGTCTTACTTTATTTCTACAAACTTCTCTATTTTCATTTAACTTATTCTTGAAAACCCACTTAGTAACAATTATTAACTTTTCTTTTGGTGATGGAACTAACTCTAAAATATCATTTATTCTAAACTCTCTTAATTCTTCTTATATTGCATCTATCGAATTTTCATCTTTTAAAGCTTCTTCTACTGTTTTAGGTTTTGTCATAGATAGAAGGGTAAACTATTATTCTATTTATTTAAATTTAGATCTAGTTTTTAGTTTTTCATAAGAGTCTCATATAACTTGATCAACATATAATAAACTTTACTTCTAATATAATGAGTTGAAGAAATACTCCCTGATTTAGGTGTAGAGGTAGGTGATTCTTTTTAACTTCTCCCTCTATCTCATTGCTTCTTTCAGCTTTTGTGGAGTTTTGTTTGTTTTTGCCATCTTGTATGCTTCTATCAACTTCTATTGTCTTGTATGTTTCCTTACTTCTACTTGATTCTATCAATTCTTTCTTTTCTTTTTTTAGGAATTGCTTGATTGCTATCACTCTGTTTTGATTCCTTAATTGGTAATTCTTCTTCATCCTGATGTCTTCCCTCTTTGACTTCATCATCAAATTTCACATGAATAGTTCAATCACAGACTTGTCCTTTAGTTAGATACTCTTCACGCCTTGCTTGTTGATGAATATTCCAAGAATATGGCTTCATCTACTCTCACATCAAACTTTCCTAAATTATCATTTCCTTTTCTTAACACAAAACACTTGCGTCCAAAAGTATGGAAATAGGATACATTTAGCTTTCTATTCTTATATAATTCATAACAAGCTTTGTCTAACATAGGTCTAATATAGACTCGATTGATTATAATAAGTAGTATATATTACTTCTGCCAAAAAATATCTTACCACTCCACTTTCATTCATCATAGTTCTTGTCATTTCTTGTATTGTTTTGTTCTTTTTTTCAACCACTCCATTTTGTGAAGATATATATGGAGCTAAAAAGTTATAAACAATCTTATGTTCTTCATAGTACACCATAAATTTTGAATTCTTAAACTCTTTTCCACGATTTGTGCAAATGGCTTTGATATTTCTTTCATTTTCCACTTCAATCTTCTTAGCTAACTTTATAAATTCTCCAAAAGTTTCACGTTTATATGTCAAGAAAATTATCCTTATAAAATAAGAGAAATCATCAATAATGACTAAATCATATTTCTTTCCTCCTAAGCTATGGGTCCTAATTGGGCTAAAGATATCCACATGAATCAAGTCAAAGGGCTTACTTGTACTCACATGTTTCTTTGATTTAAAGGGTCTTCCATCTATTTGTTTAAAACACGGCTTTTGCAAAAGATATTTTTATTTTTATTTTTTAAAAAAAAAAAAAGATATTTGTAGCCCTCTTACCAATTCATTCTTTTTCAAATAATTAAGTTGAGAGAAATTTACATGTCTTAGCCTTTTGTGCTAGCTAAGAGCATTTGGAATTGTAGAAATAAAGCAATTTTCATGACTAGGATCTAAAACATCAGAAGAAATTATGTAAAAATTTCCTTATCAAACACCTTTAAAAATTTCTTTTTTGGTTTCTCCATTGAAGCCTATGCATTGATCCTTTTCAAAGAGAATTTTGTGACAATTGTCACAAAACTGACTAATACTAAGAAGGTTATGTTTTAAGCCATGAATTAAATAGCACATTATCAATAGAGTAGGTTGAATTATTGATGTTCGCAATTCTAACTATTTTTCCTTTCTTGTTATCACCAAACATGACATAACCATCATCTACTTGTTTTAGATTTATAAATCTTAAGACACCACTTGTCATGCTCCTAGAACAACCACTGTTTAGGTATTGTTTTCCATCATATCATGTCTTAAGTTCCTACATCACAAAGAGATAGATTATTTTGTTTTAGGAACCTAGATCCACTTAGGCTTCCTTCATGAAGAATTCATTCTATATCCACTAGCCTTTATAGGATAATTGAATTCTTCGTTATATCAACAAATTGAAGCTACTCTTTTTTGCAAGATAACACTCTTAAATATTGTTATTTTAAGAAAAAAATCCGAAATATTGTCCCCGTAATAGTTATTCCAAAAATAGGTTTTGAAGGTACAGACCAGTTTGCGACTTCTTTTTTTTTTTCCAAAATTTGCAAAATTGAAGACACACATCAAGACTACGCCTTCAATACAATTTTTCCGCACCTAGCAAAATTTGTACTTAGGCAAATTATACTAAAGATGCGGACTCGGTATGAACCTTCAGTTTTTCAAATTTTGGAAAAAAAAGAAGTCGTAAACTAGGTCCATGACTTTGAAACCTATTTTTAAAATAATTATTGTGGATACAATATTTCAGAAATTTAAAAAAAATAACAAAATTTAATAGTGTTCCCCCTTTTTTGCATCCCACAAACAATGTAAAGATCTTAAGATTTTTCTTACCAATTCTAGATTTGCTATGGTTTGTCCAAGTGATTTTAACTCATTAATTATGTCATTTAATCTATCACACATATATTGAACTTTCTCGCTTGGATTCATTTTGAATAGTTGATAATCTTGAATAAGGATGTTTTTCTTACTTTCCTTAACTTGTGAGTCACCTTCATGTGTTGTAATGAGCTTGTTCTAAATTTCTTTTCCACTTGTGCATGTAGAGATTATTAAATTTTGAGGAACTTAGAACATAGAATAGCATATGTTTAGCCTTATAGTTGAGAGAGTTGTTTTTGTTGTCATTAGCGATGTATGTGTCATCTTACTTTGTTTCTCTAGATGTTGGTTTTATCAGGATAAAATCACCTCTCATGATAATTGGCCATACATCAAGTTCTATAGCTTAAATGAAGGTTTCCATCCTACACTTCCAATATGCAGAATTAGTATTGTCAAATAAAGGTGGACATGTAATGGATTGTCCTTCTAGAAGATAAGCACCATTGGTAGCCATAGATCTTTAGCTAAAAAGTAAAACACTTTTTTGTAATAATAAGAGACGTAACAATTGATATAATCTAAATACTAAAGCTTTAATATCAATTGTAGTCTTAAAGAGGTAACCAAGAAAAAGTAAGAGGGGGTGGGGTTTAAGTCGGTTGTCTAGAAAGTTTAAGCTCAAAATCATTATCCCCTTAATTAATTTAATATGCAAAAAGTGTTTAAATTACATTAAAGTTAAGTGTGTCTACCTGTTTTTATCTTATACGAGTAAGCTTGAATTTGCAAGTTACAATTTAAAATAAATAAGTACATATAAAGTAAATAAGAGTAAAGAGAGAGAGAAATGCACCTAAATGTATAGAGGTTTAGCTTTGTGCCTATATCCTGTCTTCTAGCACTACCAAGTCAATCATTAGGAATTTACAATAAACTCTAATTAAGAGCAAGGTTGTCAAAATCCCAAGTTAACTCGTATGTTTCTATGATTTTATGAGTTTGTGAGCACATTCCTTGCTAACTTGTTAACAAAATCGTTTTAAGGTAAAATCACAGTGGAATCGTGATTCAACATAGTGAAATCGGTAAAATCACGATTATGCATGTGTTTAGAATGATTATGTTTAAGTGATTATTTTTCTTCTATTTACATTGTAGCATGTAACCCAGCCTAGGTGATGACGCCCAGCCCAGCCCAGACTCTATGTAGCACTGAAAAGAAAAGCTATTTGTTCCAGGTCTGTTTTGCACAGTGCACGCTTCTACTCTTCTTCCATTGTTCCGTGTTCGAATTCTTCCTTTTGTTATTATTGTAACTCCTGTTCACACACATCATGCTTCAACTTCACACTGTTCTTCTTCATCACAGGCAGCCTCAGAAAGGGATAAGGACACTCCAATGTACTTACATTCCATCACGTATAGGTATTTTTTTTCTTTAATACGTTAGTGTACTTAAGTACTTTATAGTTTTGCTTACTTAGGGTTTTTTTTTTTTTGTTATTTTTGCCGATCTTGTTTAAGGTAATCTTCATCTGGTGAGATACCATGAATTTCTCTATCTTCTTTAATGTCAATTAGAAAACTAGCCTCGCGATAAGTTGATGACTGTTTCATGTTTTCGTCTTTCATTAGCATAGAGTGATGTGGGTCGTGGTGAAGTTGTTGAATTCATTTGTGACTTCTTCTTTTTTGTTTGTGACTTAATTGTTTTTTGGACAGTTCCCTACTTCGTTTGTGACTTAATTTTTTTTAGTCTATACTCTGTTGTGCTGAAGGTGTTTCATTCTTTTCATTAATTTTTTTCAATTTGTACTCTGCTTTGACAAAAAAAAAATGGTTTGTAGTATTTTGGTTATGAATTTATTGTGCACTCTGTTGAGCTCAAGGTGCTGAAGGTGTTGAATTTTTTTGGTCCACTTTAAGCAAATTTACTTGACTTGAGGTATGTCAACATAGCGGAGGGAGATGGTATGTAGAGACAGAATCTTAGACCTTTTATTTATAGATCAATGTCTCATTCATTTATATTGTATATGTTTGAATTTGATGGTAGAACATAAAATTATCATAACTCAGATTATGAGATAGCTTGAGCTATTGGAAGTGGATTGTCAATCCCATGGATATGAATATTATGGTAGGGATCAAGCCGCATAGGGCTTGTTAAGCTACATAGGTCATTATGGCATAGTTGCATAACTCAGTTTCATGAGGTCATTAGGGCATAGCCATATAGGAACTCATATATATATATTGCATGAGGTTTGGGATCAAGCTGCACCAAGACCATATGTTACAATATGCGACATAAAAAATTTTTGCTTGTTAAGTCACTTTTATTGGATTACCATGAAAACTTAGAGATCTCATGAAAGAAATAAAGCCTTATGCATTAGCTTTTCCTTCTTTCTTTTTTCTTTTCTTTGGGGAAGAAGCATAATGCCAAAATGCTTGAATTTACTCTTTATTTTATTTTCTTATAGGATTTTAAGTAGTGGCTAAGCTGAAATGCCATCTTCTAAATCATCTAAAGAGAGCTCTAAAAGGAAAAATGCACTTGAAAGTAGATCTGATGTTGGTTGGGAGCATGGAATTGATATAGATAATAATGGAAAAAAGGCAAAATGCAAGTATTGTAACAAAGTTATTAGTGGAGACATTTAGAAATTCAAGAATTACTTAGGTTATACTCATAAATATATAAAGCCATGTACCAGTGTCTTGGATATGTAAAATTTGAAATGTTAACAATATTGTTGAAAGTAGCAAAAATATCATAAATGAAAAGAAAGAAAATTCATGGGATTAAAGATTCTGATGATGATGATAATGAGGTAGAGCAGACATCTATAAAGAAAAAAGAAAGAAATTGCATGGATTTCTTTCTCAAAAAGAAAAAAAAATAAAAATTGGTGGAAGTGGAACACAAGCGAACTAAGGAACAATTAACTAATTCATGAGGAAAGAGTTGAGAGAAGAATGCATTCAATGAGCTGCTCATTTTTTCTATACTAGTGCAATTCCATTTAACCGTGTAAAAAATCTAGAGTTTGCAAAAATGATTGAGGTGGTTAGTCGATATGGTTGTCCAATTAAACCTCCTTATCAAGAGCTAAAGGTGACTTGTTTGAAGAAAGAAGTTGCTCGAACAATGGAATTAGTTGAAGACTACACAGTTGAATAGAGAAAAACCGGTTGCTAAATTATGTCGAAACACAGGTTCCATATGCAATTTCTTATAAATAACTCGAAAGGAATAGTCTTCTTATCGTCTATAGATGCTTCCAATATATCCAAGACCACTGACAAAGTTTTTGCCATGTTAGATGATATTGTGGAGAGGTCGGAGAGGAGAATGTTGTACAAGTAATCATAGATAATGTTGCAAATTATAAAGCAGCAATGGAAAAATTGATGGAGAAAAGAAAATCTTTATATTGGACACTTTATGTAGCACATTGTATTGATTTGATCTTAGAGGACTTTGAGAAGAATTTGAAAATCCATCATAGAACAATTGCAAAAGGGAGGCAAATTACTATATGTATTTATTCCAAGACTGTACTTATCTCAATCTTGAGGAGATACACTAAAGGGAACAACTTGATTAGACATGGTGCAACTTATTTCGCCACTTCTTATTTAACATTAGGCTGCCTCAATGAGTTAAGGGGTACAGTGATGATGATGTTCACTTCAAGTCATTGGAAATCATGTAAGTGTTCGAGCACAACTGATGAAAAGCGAATTCAACAAGTGGTTTTGGATATTAGATTTTGGAATAATGTTATTATTTTCCTTAAAGCTACATTTCCCCTTATTAAAGTGCTTAGATTAGTGGATTCTGATGAACATCCAACTATGGGTTTCATTTATCCATAAATGGATTATGCTAAGGAGAGAATTAAAGAAAATTTCAATAATGTGAAGAAAGGTAATATCTTAACTTATTAGCTATATATATATATATATATATATATTGCTTTTGTGTTCATTTTAAAGTTTCATTTGTAAATTGAAATCATGTTTATTTAAAGTAGACCTATCTTTAAGATTATTGACAAGAGATGGGAGCTTCAACTTCATAGACCATTGCATGCTACATCTTATTATTTGAATCCCCATTACCATTATAGTCCTAATTTTAAAGTTGATGCAGAAGTTAAGATTGGATTATATGGTTGCATATAGCGTATGGTTTTTAATACAACTAAAAGGTCTAATATTGATATACAGCTTGAAAGATTTAAGGATGCTAATGGACTATTTGGTATTGAAGCTACAAGGTTAGCAAGAGACAAAACAGCTCCAACTAAATGGTGGAATTCATATGGAGATGAATGCCCAGAACTACAAAAGTTTTCTATTCATGTTCTAAGTTTGACTTAAAGTTCTTTAAGCTATAAGCGAAATTAGAGTGCATTTGAAATGGTATGGTACAAATAGTTCTTTTATTAGATTTTATATGTTATCAAGATTATTAATCTTATATAGTTATATATAACCTTTTTCGTTTTTAGGTATATACCAAAAAGAGGAATAGGTTGCATTAACAAAAGATGAATGATTTGGTGTTTGTAATGCATAACTTGAAATTAAGAAATAGAAAAGAAAGATGCATTGATGACACTTCTACATTCATTGTTGAAGATCTCTCATTAGATGATAAATGGATAGTTGAGGAAGAAAATATGTTTAACTCATCAAATGAGGATAAGGGTGTGTTGCATATCCTTCCAAGTGCAAGGGGTAAAGAAAAATATGATGATGATGATGATGATGAGAAAATTGGTGCCTATGTGAATTTGGAGAGTCTTGGAAGTAAGTCCTTAGGCCTACATGATTTAGAGATTCATGATATTGATGCTATTGAAGCTAAAATACAAATGGGAACTTCAAAAGATTTGGAATTAGAAAATATGAAAATCATTGATAGTGATACACCCCATGATGATGTTGACATTGATGATGAGAGTATAAAAGGACTATGAGAATGTAAACAACACTACCAAAGCTTATTAGAAGCTATCGCTATTGTGAAAACATAGCCTTTCTTGGGTTCTCTTAGCTCTCACTAGCCTAACCCCTAGCAGCCAACTTACTTACACACAACGCCTTTACTTCTCTACAATTAAGCTTGTGATAACACTCACAATTACAATAGATTTATACCCTCAACACTCTATTGGAAATAATAGATGTACTCCTAATTGCTAGCATGCTAAAATAGGGAATCCAACAATCTTAAAAGCACAATTTCTCACCGACACTTCTTATCAACAATGCTCAACTACGTACATAACATGTATCATCTCTACTTCGTAGCTTCGTGGTCTTTCTCCTTTTATAGGGTTGAGATTCTTTGACCAAATTAGAAATTATTCTTTAAGTCCTAACGGTAAAACTATTTTTTTTAAGTTAATCTTTTTTTAATTCAAATCTTTAATGGCTAAATAAATGATAGAAAGCATAGGTTGGCATAAAAAAAAGGTTTAAAAAATCACAAATGTTGGTAGATCCACTTTCCATATATATAAGATTTGTTTTTATAGAAGAGTTTTTTTTTTATGAAAATTATTTGAAAACTTCTATTAAGTTCTCTTGATAATAGTTTTGATGATAAGAAAAAGCTAAGAGATTACTAAGTTATTAAGTGTACGGTTGAATAATATACAAGTATTTTGGTTTAATTAAAGAGCACACTCATAAGAGAAGTTTTCCTCTTAAGTTTTTATTGAGAAGGTAACTCAAAAACCAATTCAAAGAATAAACCTGCTCCATAAACAAAAGTTTTTACTTAAAAGGTAACTCAAAAAGTAGACCTACAGTATAAACAAAAATTGTAGAAACGATCAGCATGTTGAGAGCGAGTTTGTCCTTGAAGTTTTAATCAACTTGAAGACCTAGCTCTAAAGTTGAATGTATTTGGGTAATACATTCAAAATGTTCCATAAAGTTGGTTAATATATCCAAGGGATTTAAAGTTATAATTAGCTTAAAAATTAAAACTAAAATTGGTCCAAATCTGACCAAGTAAAGTTTGTCTGACGAAGAATTATATTTTTCAAAATTCAAAGCCGCATTTGAGGAGTAGAAAACATTCAAAAGGATAACAAACAAAATACACTCCTAATTGTAAAGGATATGAGGTTTATTCAAATTGAAACATACCAAAAGCAATTCTTATCAAGATATGGTCAACAACTTTTTGAAGATATTATCCACAAACGAATACCCTCAACATCTAAGAAAAAAAATAGATGGAGGCACAACAACAAAAAAATATACTCTACATCCTCTATGCAAAATTTTGTTATATTTCATTTTTATTTTGTACCAAACTTAGTGAGGATTTCATTATCTTTATTCCTCATTGATTTTGATATTTTGTGAGAGTTAGATTACAAGTAGGCTATGAGTTCAGAGATAGCTAAGTGATAGTGTGAAGTTTGATAGAGTAAATTGTGATCACTATTTTGTAATCTTGTTTTTTGATTAGATAAATTGGAACACACAAGTGTGGAATACGGAGTCCTCGACTTTGAGCTGAAAGAGAGGATTGATGCTTAAGGCGAAACCTCTATAAATCCTTACACAAACTTCTCTTAATCTACTCTTTTTTTTCATGTAGTTAATTATTTATTGTATTTGCAAAGCTAATTCAAAGCCATAATTTATAACAAGTAATTGGAGACATGATCCAATTTTAAGAAAGTTAAATATTTTTTTTTAATAACCAATTCATCCTCCTCTTGATTATTCTTTGGTACCAACAACTTCTATAAAATCTAAGATGCCATCCCTAAATAAAAAATGGTTTAACAAAAATAAATAAATAAAATATGTCATTCCATTCAAAAAAATATTTTACTGAACTTACACTACTTAGAATCTTATCAAAATTATATTTATAAAAAACTCTTATTATTATCTTAAACAAAACATTTTACCGTTGAACTAGCAAGGAATTCTCACTTTTAACTTTTTTATCTTAAGTGCATTATCCAAATACATCTATCTAGTTGGTAAGTACCGAGTCTTGTAATTCAATTTTGACGGATTCTCCCATTAGTGCTTCTACTAGATCTTATAACAACTTAAAAACTTATAGTAATACATATATATATATGCATATTTAATCAAAAATCAGGTTTTCCACACCAGCTTTATTGATTCTGAAGAAGGATGGCTCATAGAAGATGTGTGTGGATAGTTGTGCTATCAACAGGATCATTGTCAAGTACAAGTATTCTATTCCTTGCCTTGATGACATGTTAGATTAGATGCATGATGTTAGGATCCTTTCAAACTTTAATTTGAAGATTGGCTACCATTAAATTCAAATAAAGCCTAGAGATGAGTGGAAGACTACTTTCAAGATGAAGCATAGGCTTTATGAGTAGATAGTCATGCTATTTAGATTAACTAATGTACCAAGCACTCTTACAGAGCTGATAAATTATGTTTTGCGAGATTTCATTGGTAAGTTTATCATGGTTTACTTTGACAATATTCTTATTTATAGTTGTGACCTAGATAGTCATCAAAAGCATCTATGTTTTGTATTCCTTATGTTGAGGAGAGAGAATTTGTATGGCAACTTAAAGAAGTGTACACTTTGTCAAGATGAAGTAGTGTTTTAAGGGTTTATTGTATCAGGAGGAGGAGTTAAGGTTGACCTTGAGAAGGTCAAAGCTATTATGGAGTGGCTCATTTTGAATTTTGTGGTCGAAGTTAGGAGTTTTCATGGGCTTGTTTTATTTTATCAAAGGTTTGTCGAGAACTGTAGTACTATTGTAGCTCCATTAACGATGTTAACAAGGAAAAATGTGGAGTTCAAGTGTAATGAAAAGGCACAAAAGAGTTTTAAGGAAGTAAAACAGAGGTTTACTACTACTCCTCTATTAGTTCTTGTTTATGATAAGACTTTTGAACTAAAGTGTAATGCATGGAGTTGGTATTGGGGTTGTCCTAATGCAAGAAAAAGCAACTTGTTGCTTACTTTAGTGAAAAGTTAAGTGAAGTAGCACTTAATTATTCTATACATGATAAAGAACTCTATTCATTGATTAGAGCTCTTATTGTTTGGCAACATTATTTGCTTCTAAAAGATTCCATTATCTATACAGACCATGAATCTCTAAAGTATTTGAAGGGCTAGTAGAAATTATCTTGAAGGTAAGCAAAGTGAGTTCAATTTTTGGAGAACTCTGCTCATGTTATCAAGTATAAGAAGGAAAGTGTAAACATTGTTATAGATGCATTGTCATGAAGATATGTGTTAATTACAACTACGTAGGTGAGATTACTTGGTTCTAGCTTGCTAAAGATATAGTATGTTAAAGATCAATTCTTTAGTCCTATAGTGGCAAGATATAGAGATGGAATGGTTGTAGATGATTATTATTTGATAGAAGGATATCTATTTTGAAAAGGAAAATTATGCATTCCTGTAGGTTTGATGAGAGAATTTTTTGTGAAAGAGGCATATGTAGGAGGATTATCTAAGCATTTTGAAGAGAAAAGAACTTGTAAACTATTGAAGGAACATTTTTATTAGCCTAACATGATGAAAGATGTGCACAATGTGGTGCAAAAGTGTCTAGCATGTAGGAAGGCAAAGAACAAGCAAGAAGCTTTTGGAGTTTACATGTCTTTACCCATACCATCTAAGCTATAGATGGATATTAGCATGGATTTCATTCTAAGATTGCCAATGATTGCCAAATGAAAGGATTCTATTCTAGTGGTGGTGTAGAGATTTAAAAAAAATGGCACATTTCATTCCATGCCACAAAATAGATAATGCTTTGTTCATTGCCAATTTGTTTTTACAGGAAGTTGTTAGGTTACATGGAGTTTCTCACAATATTGTATCAGATATGGATGTCAAAGTTCCAAGTTTCTTTTGGAGGACCCTATGGAAGGGACCAAGAACTAAATTAAAGTTTAGTAATGTTTGTCATCCTTAGACTAACGGACAGACAAAAGTGGTCAATTGTAGTTTAGGAGCCTTATTGAGAGCAACAATGGCAAGAACTTAGCAGATTGAGATGAATGTTTACCTATTGTGAAATTTGTTTATAATAAGTCAACTCACAGCTCAATAGGAAAATCACCTTTTGAACTTCTATTTGGTTATAATCCTACTATTGTTTTGCAAATGATACTTGTAGCAACTTCTAAAGAAGAATGCATTAGTGCAATTGAAAAGGCTAAGGAGATTCAAAAGCTACATTAAAAGGTGAAAATCAAGAAGAAAATAGCCAAACAGAAGTAGTATGGTGACAGGGGAAGGAAGCATAAGGAATTTAAACCTACATCTTCGGAAAGAGGGGTTTTTGAATCAAAGACAATAGAAGTTACTACCTATAGCTAATAACCCATTCAAAGTTCTCAAGAAGATAAATGATAATGCTTACCTGTTATAGTTGCTTAATAGGTTAGGTGGTGTTACTACCACATTCAATGTTGTAGATTTATCAACTTATGTACTAGACCAAGATGAAGATTCTATAAAAGACTATAGATTTGAAGGAAAATCTTCATCAACTCTAGGGAAATGATGGGAGTTCAGCTTTAAACTAGATTTCAACACTAGGAAGATCCATAACTCAAGTAAGGATAAAGGGGTTGAACCACTTAGTGGACAAGGTGTTGCAAGAAACTTGTTGAGCAAAGAGCAAGCTTATTTTGAACAATATTCAGTACACAACATTTTTTAGGAAGGAGCTTGTTACTATTTGAAGAAAAGGGAGAGATTGGTTCTAAAAGTAAGGGTCACATTAGTTCCGATTGTAACACTATTACAGTTTTTTATTAAAGGAATTCCAACAAGAAGAAAGTCTATGGTTCCAAACTAGTCCTTAGTCAACTTAAAGATCAATGCTTTTGAAGATTGAAGAAAGCACCAGAGTTCTAGTTTAAATGAAGTATATTCGTTTGATAGCTATAAAAATTACCTTTATTAAACCTAAGAATCTGAAGGAATTAATCAAAAAGATATATTAGTAATTTTGTTTCTTATTTTAGGCATATTTGCTTTCCATTACAATTAGCTTTCCTTAGTTGTAATAGCTTTCATATAAATATTCATATGTAACCCTATAGAAAACAGTTATGTTAAACAAAATTACCTTATCCATATTGTGTGAGATCTTCTCATTCAATATTTTGCTCTTATCAGTCTTTCTAGATTGTGGCAAGCAAACCATACATTCAGCTTGTATGTTGTATCAGGTAGATTGTGTTTAGTTTGATCTTCCCTTAGTGCATCATATCCATTAAATGACTCACCCATATCCTTATTCTTTTTATTGTTTTCACATATTACATAAAATACATAAACAAGACATTATCGATTGCAAGTTTAGTGGTTGAATTCTCCCCAAATCATATAGTTTGATCTCTGGTTCTTATTGCTTAGTGATTAATTATCTTAAACCAATCCTTTTAGAGAGATCTTAGAGTGAACCAATTAAATTTAGGTCCAGTTTGTAGATTTAAGCATATCATAATGTTTGCTTACTATAACAATGCTTAGCCTAAGTGTTGACACTTTATACTTTTTACATCTGTAAGCCAAGATGATACCTCAATATCTCCTACTACTTTTGCTAACAAGTAGCCATACAATCCCTTTGAAAAGCTTTAATAAGCTAGGGCAAATCCTAGCATATTACAGCTATCATTGTCACCTTGTAGTTGAGTACTCTCCTTGAGGTGTGATATTTATCTCTATTATATCTCCATAAATTGTTGTTGTTTTTTGTTGTCAAGTAATGGAACAATCCCCTTCACAAACATCAAAAAATCCAAGTAAACTTTGGCATATAGCAGCTACTACTTCTACCCTATAGTTATCTCTGTGGCATGTGATGCTTACTTCAAATACATTTCTAACATTTATTATTATTTTCGTTAAGAAATAGTGGAGCAATCTCTTTACCTTATAATATATTCTTTGGCACATAATGACAAGCTCGTGAAGTTTTTGGAATCTTCTTGTGATTTTAGCTATAAAGCAATAAGAAATAAGGCAACCCACTTTATATGTTCTTCTAAGTTTAAGCAATCTTTCACATCTTACCAATCTAATTCTACAAAGTTATGGCAACTTGTTAATAACTTTTTCCTAGCTACTAAATAATAGCAACTATATTGGTACACGATATTAAAAATAGAATACCAATAGTAGCTAATTACAATTAATTTTTAGCCATTAAAAAGTAAACCAATCCTTCTAACTCTATATTTAAAATTTAAGTGAATATTATATTAAGGTATCGTTTGGTTGTCATAAATTTATGGTACTGCACTAAACAAAACACCAAAATCCTTATCCAGTTCTTTGTATATCGTATTTAGTGTAGCATTTTGTCTATCTAAACAGTGGACATCACAAAAATCTTTGTCCTGTATAGTACACACCAAACGTGGTACAAAAGAGTTATACTATTCTATTTTTCTTGTTTTGTGTTATCTAATACTGTAATCTAAACACTATCTAAAGGCACATAATATGTAATGAAAAGTACAATAGTAAGTATTTCTAACATATGCTCAAGATTATGTTTATCATGCTCAATATTTGAGTAACAATATGTTGCATAATCTTCATAATCCTAGATTTGGGTATGTTTTTATTAACACAACTCTCCCTTTATAAACCTCATCATGCCCACTTAGTCGCAAAATAATGCTTTTTATAATATATATAATGTATGATGCTTGTTGCATGAGACATAGGCTTAAATAAAGCTCACATGCTAGGATATTTATGTTTTTGCAATAGTATTTATTCCCAACTATAATGTGTTTAAATATTTATTATGACATCTCTATACAAAATGGCATTAAGTAGGTGCACATTACTGCAATTGGTCATTGTACATTACTATCCTTAATAATAAATTTTTTTCTCGTTTATTACATAAGAAGAAAAGATAGTATTTTTCGATAACAAATATAAAACTTCTTAGAAAAAAGAGTAAAGGGAATATGCATCTTTATTATAGAAATGTAATATTATGAAAGAGATCATTCAATTGATTTTATTACTATTATGTGACATGCACAACTATAATATTGCATAAGTAAGTGACTTGTCTAATGCATTGTTGCATAATGCTAAATAATGCATGAATTCAAACAACACAATTATAGAAGGTATGTGCCATATTTATATGTTGTATGTTAAGTTATATTCAATTTTTAGCAACATGAGCACACCATGTGACAATCTAAGCACTAAATAGCATGTGCATCAAGCAATGAGTCGGCACTAAAGGTACTAGATAAATGTCCAAGAATTCTTTCTTTTCTGTTTGGAAGAATTCTTGGGTAGGGATGAAATGTAGATGATGAAATTTGTTTAATATAATTTCATGGGCTAACTCAAAATTAACTAAACTATACTTAAGCTAATTATTTGGAGTATTGATAAGATCTAAATGATCATACTTAATTTGGAATGATTTAAAGGGTTTTAGATTGGTAGGCTCAGGATAGAATCCTTTAAAACTGTCTCATGCATTTTTAACTTTTATTAGTAGGCTTAGTATCACTAGACTTATCATATATAATTGGGTTTTATTCTTTCTTCTTTAGCTCATTGAGGTTATTGAACCTTAATTAATCTTATCCACTACTAATCTAGAAAATCCAACAGTATAAATTACTTGCTATCATCTTTATATGGGCTTTTGGAATCTAACCCTAACCCTTCCATTATACTACCTATCAATTGGTTGCTAAGATTGCTTATCTCACCTCTCCACTTCTTGTTTATATCATTTTTTTTTCATTCATTTGATCACAATACTAACCCATTCCTATTCACGTGAAGTGCATGGACACACGTTGCATGCACATCATACTTACAAAGAACCCTTACATCTATAAAGTGTACTTGAAATGATTACCCCAAAACAACCCAATCCTATCAAGTTCTAAGGACTTTTGGAATTCTAGATGATGTTATATCTACAGTCTTACATTCATGTCACAGGTTAAAAATTTATCGTTTGTGGAGTATAAGCAAGTACAACTCTATAACCAAAACCCGATTCTATTAACTAACTTTTTATTATTAATTAGGGATTTAAATCTAGTTTATTCCACTATGAGACCAGAATTCATGCCACTAAGCTATAATGTCCTTGGTAACTTCACTTGTTATTAGCAAAAGACATCTTCCATACTATTCTCACAATGTTTATCCCATTATAATAGCAAGTAGTTCAACTAACTGAAAGTAATATAATTAAGGCTAACCATTAAAGGTGGTGATATATATATTTCAAATGAATGCAACATAGAAATGAAATGATAACTTCTATACTCTCTCAGTGGTCAATTCTATAAGTTGTAACACAATTAATTTATAAGTTCATAATTGAAGAGTAAGGGTAAATAGTATTTTAACACTACCTTAAAGAACACAAAACAAAGAGAAGGTAACTTAATGTTATATTAACATTTAATTATTGAAAAGAAAGGGAAAAAAATATGGGTTACATACTTAAATGTTGTGATTTAAAAAAAAACAATTACATAAATATTACACCCATAAAAATTATTACTAAAATAGGTTGCGAAGTCGCGGATTGTATATGCATGATACTGCAAATTTATATTGAAGGCGCAAACAATACAAAATACAACCCAATCCCACCGTCCAATTTTTTATTCCATTTACACTCACTGTTGATTTATAAACGCGTGATAATAGTACAAAAACTAAAAAATATAAATATAGAGAAATGACAAGAAATTTTTTTGTATAAATATTATTGAAAATATAAAAAAAAATTAATGAAAATTTGTAATATCTGGAATGTGAAATAATTTTTACAATGTTGTAAAATGATACGGAAATAGTTGGAATTTTTAGCATTGAAAATTTTATTAAAAAATAACATTTGATAAATTTTTAGAAAAAAAAATCGTTTGGCAATAATGGGAGAAAATTTTAATATTTGAAATGTTATGGAATTTTTTTTTAAAAAAAAAATTTATAATGTTGTTATTGAAAAATTTCATATTTATTTAAAAGCTTATAATTTATATATATTATGGATAGGAAAAAAATGGTTGATTACATAAAGTTGATGATCTATGCATTTAGAAATATTGTAGCCAGTAACTGGGGGCCGGAGTATGATAGAGATCCAATAAAGAAGTTGAAAATGAAGAAAAATGTCAACTACAACGAATTTTTATATAGAATATGTCACAGCATCGGAGTTGATCTAACCAAAATGGGGGTTGGGATAACTCACAGGCATCTTATGTTCTATGGGGGTAATACATGTTATACGTTAATGGCAATCAGAGACGACAAAGATGTTAAAAATTTTATTGAAATGAATGAATCATATTGAGATCGCGGCATACAACAATTATTCATCAAAATTTCTAACTATTCGAAAAGGCCCTCAGTAAGGCAAACATTCGATGCAAGCAATCAGCCACATTCATCACATGACATCGAAGAAATGCAGCCAGAGCCATCGACATTTCAACCATCAATTCCAACCCCGATGGAAGTGAATGATGATTATGAAATAGATAGAGTAGTAACTCTAGTATTATAACAACCAAACACACGAAATCTATACATGATTCATGTGGCAGCGGAGGCTGCAATTGACACCGACGGTGGAATGGGTGTTGAGCAGGAGAGTAGCTATAACGAGGAGATTTCCGATGAGGAAAATGAGGAGAGTGAGAACAAAGGAGATGAAGTATCGAAAGAAGAGTCTCCAACCTTATATACCTACTCGAGACAACCAATATATCAAGCAAAGTAGGCTAAACTACCAACTATGCCAATTAGAAATCCTATTTCGTATTATAATTATGGGGGAGATAATGGTTACATTTATTTTGAGTAGGAGCAAACCAATCTTTGCAGTGGTTTGAGTAGTAGTGACAATTTCTATAGAGGCATGAGATTCAGGACGAAAGCAGATGTCATTCAAGTAATGAAGTCTTACCATGTGAAGAACCATTACAACTTCACTGTTGTAGAGTCCAGTGCACTGTTGTGGTCTGTTTATTGTTTGAAAAGGGACGACAATTGTAAATGGAGGTTTTAGGCTCGAAAGAAGAAATTAAAGGGCATTTTCGTGGTGACAAGATTCGAAGGTCCACAAACATGCAATAACCCACTGATTAGTCAGGATCACCTACAGCTAGATTGCAATCTCCTTATCAGCCGATTTGTAAATCTTCTTAAGGAGAATCCTGATATGAAGGTAGTCGAGCTAACTTCTGTTATCGAACAGGAATTTGGCTACAAGATCAGTAGGAGAAAAGTTTGGGAGGGAAAGAAACGGGCTATCAAGCTCGTATACGAGAATTGGGAGAAGTCTTACGATGAAATGCCAAAACTTCTCAATGCAATAGAAAATACAAATCTCAGAACACGAATAGATTAGGGGTAGAGCAAATCGAGTACCCACAATGTGTCTACTTTCAAATGGGTATGCTAAGCCTTTGAGCCGTGCATCACAGCATGGAGATTCCTTAGACCTGTTGATACCATTGATGCCACTTTTCTGTATGGGAAGTACACCCACAAGTTGTTAATTGCTTGTAGCATCAATGGAAACAACCATATACTTCCGCTGGCATTCGCTCTGGTTGATCAGGAGATAGCTAAGACATGGGGCTGGTTTTTAAGGAAACTGAAGGAATATATTGTCAATAACCGTGAAGGTCGTGAAACCATTTGTTTCATATCGGATAGACACACAGGCATCATATCAGCATGTTGGGGTGTAACTCATACTCCCCTACAACAAAAAAGCATATAAGTCTTGCTTTAGCTTAGGCTTTAGCTCATAAATAGCTGCTACTATATATTCTCTTTTTCACTTGTAATTGAGTGATGCAACGAGAGATGCGATGTGCTAATTATAGTGAAATACTCTATTGGACGTAGCATTTAATTAATGGATAATTATTAACTACTTAATTTTATGACTAATTCTACAAAACCATACAAATATTTTACATTTGCAACGAATACAAAATCTTTCATTAATTAATTTTATAGCAAATAATTAATGATATATTAATGACTAATCTCCTTTGATTAACAGATAATTAATAACTAATTAATTTTATAACTCATTCTACAAAATCATACAAATATTTTCACTTTGCAACAAATACAAAATTTTTCACTAATTAATTTTATAACAATTAATTAACGACATATTAATGACTAATCACCCTTAATTAATAGATAATAAACAACTACTTACTTTTATGACTAATTTTATAAAACCATACAAATATTTTTCATTTGCAACGAATACAAAATTTTTCATTAATTAATTTTATACCAATTAATTAACGACATATTAACGGCTAATCACCTTTAATTAACGGATAATTAACAACTACTTATTTTTATGACTACTTCTACAAAACCATATAAATATTTTTTATTTGCAACGAATAAGAAATTTTTCACTAATTAATTTTATAACAATTAATTAATAACATATTAACGATTAATCACCTTTAATTAACGGATAATTAATAACTACTTACTTTTAAGACTAATTTTACAAAACCATACAAATATTTTTCACTTGCAATGAATATAAAATTTTTCGCTAATTAATTTTATACCAATTAATTAATGACTAATCACTGTTAATTAACAATAACTTAATTTAACAATTACGTTTACAAAAATACATTATAATAACATATATACATAATTCATTTACTAATGTTAATTAATTATATATTAATAATTAATTAATTACTAATTGATAGTTAATTAACAATAACTACTATTTCAATAAAATTTATGTAGTATATATATTTACATTTTTTTTTTTTTGCATTTATCCAAAGTAGTATAATAGCAACAAAAATAAAATTTTTCTTAAGGAAACATACCGAGATCTTGATGAAAATATTTCCACACACGTTCAACAGAGTAAAACCTATGTAAAACACAAATTATTAAAACAAAAATTTGCAAATAACGATAGAGAGTGAGATTTAAAGAGGAAATTGAAACATGAAAATGTGAACATATAAACTAAGGATTCGTATTTATATTAGAATTGGTGCAAATTTTTTCTTGTATATTACTGTGTAAATTTACTATATCACTTTTATAGGTTTGTAGACATACTTTTGTAATAATTTTATAGGTTTGCAATTTCTTTATAGGTTTTATAGTATTATATGCTTTATAGGTTTGCAAGATAAGATTCCATGGGGTTGCAAGAAAAAAAAAATATGTTGTATTGAAGGCGCAAATTGGGTCTACGACTTCAACGTAAAAATTTGCAATATCACTAAAGGCACATACGCGATCTGCGACTTCGCAACCTATTTTAGTAATAATTTTTAAGGATACAATATTTATATAATTTTTTTAAATAATAATATTTAAATATGTAACCCAAAAACATATCGCATAAGAATAAGTAAGGGTAGATACTTATTCAAACTTTAAAGGATATTTCATCTTAATGACTCCTAAAAGGCTAATACTGACCTCTAGAGAAATGCAAAGAGCATCTACAATACCCAAACAACAGTAGTAATAGCAATAGTAACAACAACAACAACAATAATAATATGAAGCTAGAGTAGTTGGAAAAGAAGTAAATGAACATTAAGATTAAAATTTATGTCATGCAATCATATAATACTTCGTTCATTTCTTAATTTTTAAAAAGAGAAAGTAAAGAAAATGCTTTATTCGTTTTTTAATTTTTAGAAAGAGTAAGCAAAGCAAGCTCATGATAATAGGATGACCTAGCAAATTATTCAATATAATAGATTTTTTAGCACCCTAACAATGGTGTATGTAAGAATTACTATTATATCAAACAAACATGTTATGTAAAAAAGAAAGGGAAAAACAAAATAAAAGAAGAAAAGTACTTATGACATCGCTAAAAGTAATGATGGCAAGGAAAGTGATGGAGGAACATGATGATAATTTGTTGGTGTCTTTATTAGCAAGAAGTTGTTGAGGGCATCCACCATCACCATAGGCACAATCTAATCTACTGGATTAATTTTAAGAAACCCATGTCACCATAAGAAAGCTAAAATATGAAGAGAGAATAGAGCAAGTGATTATGTCATTTTTCATGGGTAACTATCGAAGTTTAGAGTTAGAGGATGTATATACCATTTCCCTATCGAAATAACATAATATAATTTCATTATTCTTTTAAATGTACACCAGAGATATTGTTGGATAGCAACAACAAAGATCTAGTTTTTTGTCGTAGCGATAGTAAGAATTGATAATAATATAATGATTAACAATAAATAATAGCATCAACATAAAAAGAAGAGAGAGAAATATGGAACCAATACTTACATAGGAAAACTCGGGATTGGAGTAAGAACCTCATAGGCAAGAGAAGAAATGGTCATTATTAAAGAAAAAAGTGTACAAAGAAATTACCCAATTTAAACTCTTTGGTGTTTCTCAAAGCAATTGGAAAAGAATCATTACTAGTAAAAACCTGCATCGGTGGCTCATTGCAAATGTTGTAAAGAATAGAGTTGGTGTTGAAAGCGGTATCTATGAACGAATTAACAACGGTAGGAGCTTGAATAGAACCATTTTCACCAGTAGGGTATCAATATGAACATTAAGATAAAACTTTATGTTATGCGATCGTGTAACACTTTATTCATTTTTTAATTTTTAAGAGGAGCAAGTAGAGCAAAAACTATATTCATTTTTCAGTTTTTAGAAAGATCAAGTAAAGCAAGCTCATAATAGTAAGATGACCTAGCAAATTATTCAATATAGTAGATTTTCTAGTACCTAATGTATGGCGTATATAAGAATTATTATTATACCAAGCAAAGATATTATGTAAAAAAGAAGAAAGAAAAGAAAAAAAAAAAGTAAAAACTTCCGACATTACCAAGAGTGATAATGGTAAGGAAGGGGATGGAGGAAGATGATGATATTTTGTTGGTGTAAGAAGTTATTGAGTGCATCTATAGTCACAAACTAATATGATAAATACATTTTAAGAAACACATGTCATTAGTAAAATAATAATATGGAAAGAGAATAGAGCAAGTGATTCTATCATTTTCCATGAGTAACTATCAAAGCTTAGAGTTAGAGAACATATATAAATTTTCTCCATCAAAATAACAAAATATAATTCTATTATTCTTTTAAATGACCAAGAGATCCAATTTTTTGTCATTGTGATAGAAAAGATCGATAATAATATAATGGTTAACAGTAAACAATAGCATCAACATTAAAAGAAGAGTGAAATATGGACTCTAGGTTAGAGTAAAAAAATCTATAGACAGGAAAAGAAATTATTAATATTAAAGAAATAGTGTACAAAGAAATTATGAAATTTAAACTCTTTCGTGTTTACGAAATTATTTGGGAAATAAGCATTATTTTGTAAAAACTTGCATGTGTGACTCATTGTTGATGTTGTAAAGAATAGAGTTGATGCTCTGAGTGGCATCTATAAACAAATCAACAACAATAGCAGCTTGAATAGAACTATTTTCACATATAGGCTATCAATATGAACATTGAGATAAAACTTTATATTATGTGATCGTTCATTTTTTTAATATTTAAAAGGAGTAAGTAAAGTAAAAACTTTATTGATTTTTCAATTTTTAAAAAGTGCAGGTAAAACAAGCTCATAATAATAGGATTACTTAGTAAATTATTCAATATAGCAGATTTTCCAGTGCCCTAACAAATGGTGTATGTAAGAATTATTATTATACCAAGAGAAGATATTATCTAAAATGAAAAGGAGAAAAAAAAAAGTAAGTAATTTCACTAAGAGTAATGATGGTAAGGGAGGCTTTGGAGAAATAAGATGATATTTTGTCAATGTCTTTGTTGTCAAGAAGTCATTGAGGACATCCACAATCACCACTAGTAGTATCTAATCTACTAAATTCATTTTAAGAAACCCATTTTATAGTAAGAAAATTATAATGTGGAGAGAGAATACAGCAAGTGATTTCATCATTTTTCATAAGTAACTATGGAATTTTAGAGTTAGAGAATGTACATACCCTTTCCCCATCAAAATAACAAAATATAAGTTTGTTATTCATTTAAATCACTAAGATAGATATTGTTGGATAGTAGCAACAAAGATCCAATTCACTAGTGTAATGGCAGCAAAAATCAAATTTTTTTGTTGTCGCGATAGCATAAATCGATAATAATATAATGTTTAACAGTAAACAATAGAACCAATGTAAAATGAAGAGAGAGGAACATGGAAGCCAATACTTATGTATGGAAACTCTAGGTTAGAGTAAAAAACCCACAAGATAAAGAAGAAATTATTACTATTAAAGAAAAAGTGGACAAAGAAACTATCCAATTTAAACTCTTAAGTATTTTCCAAACCTAAAATTCTAATCTCAATGAAAATCCTTTTTGTAGAATGTTTTTAGGTGTTTTGATAAAACTAGAGACTAGATACTATATAAAACTACATAAAGAGTCATATATGTTGTATTTAAAAGGTTTAGAGATTTATGTAGAAATATACTATTTGATGTGGGATAAAAATAAGTAGTGCAGCAAAACACAATAATTCTCCACCTTTTTGTCTCAAGATCCTAGCATAACTCTTCCTTAAATTCAACACACCTAATGTGCAATGAACACTTAATACAAATAGTGATCAAAGCAAGAAAACCAAGTCTTCACTTGCCAAATAGGCTACTACAGCCTAAGTAGATCTACTTAAAATAGAAATCAAGCGTAGACACAAGTTGAACTTGCCACTAGGAAGCGTCTTCTTCAACTTGTTTGCCAAATTGCCATGGGTGCTAACCTTCTTCACTTAAATGTCACCCCAGCTCACAATACCCCTAAAAAATGATAATGCACATCAATGTGTTTAGTGTGCTCATGGGATCTTTGGTGAAATGAATTACACTTTAACTATCATAAAATAAAATAGCTATCACCCAAGGATCTAAACAACCCCTCAACCATGATTCCTCCTTATTTGCTTCAGTCACTACCATATATTCAACCCTAATCATAAATAAAGCTACGGTTAGCTACAATGAGGCCTTCCAGTTCACAGCACAGCCTATTAGTGAGAAAAGATAACTTATAAGAGATTATATTCTATCTAAATCATCAACAAAATTAGAATCAACATACCTTACTAAGTTGCCAACCTTCCTCCTGAACTCTAAACACATGTCACTAGTCCCCTTCAAATATCTCAATATCTATCTCACTCAATGTCAAGTTTACTAGGATTAACCATGCATCGACTCATAGTATTGATAACGAAAGAAAAATAGGTTGCCTATTGCATTGGATAAGGGACTTTAGTTATGTACCTAGATTCATTGTTGGACTATGGCGATGCAGCCGTAGAAAGTCTAAAATGAGCACCTAATGGTGTAGAGATCAGTTTTGCAATGAACATGCTAAAATACTTAAGAACTTTGTATATAATGTTGTTGTAATAAACACAGCTTTCCCAAACTCCTATGTTTATATCTCCATAACCAATTTTTTCCTTGTTGCTCCTAAGTAATTCATGTTAAATTCGGAATTAAGCTGAGATTTAGTCTAGAAATTTTTACCATATCTGATGCTACTATTAACATGCCATCAATATATAAAAGCATGTAAATATAAGATCCATTAGAGAGCTTCTAAAATTAGAAAAAAAATGTCATAGTTACTCCTAACAAACCTAATACTCCTTAAAAGGCCATCAAATCACCTATACCATTGCCTAAGAGGTTGTTGATGTTTGTATAAAGATTCCTTAAGCAAACAAATGTGATCCTCTTTCCTTCAATTACAAAATCCTCAAGTTGACTCATTACTATCTCTTCCTTAAGATTACTCTAGAGAAATATTGTCTTAACTTCTATCTGCTCGAGTTGCAACTACAATAGCCAACAAAGCACAAATAGTGGTATGCTTAACAACAGGTGAGAAAATCTCAATGTAATATATACTTTCTACCTAATTATAGCCCTTAGCTATAAGGCAAGCTTTCTAGTGGGTATCATTTGGATTAGCTCCCTTTTTTTTTCTTAAATACCCACTTAGAGCCAACTGTTTTCTTATCGATTAAAGGTGGTACAAGCTGTCATGTGCCATTCTCATGAAGTGACTCTATTTCCCCCTGCATAACAATGAGCCACTTATCAATAGCCTCCTAATAGGAAATAAGATCACTACCCTCAATCTCATTTGCCACATTAAGTGCATAAGCCACCATATCAACAAATCTAGCTAATGGTCTAATCAATTGTTTCGATCTATCACAAGCTAATGAAGGTTACCAGGATTTACTAAAAATATCTATTTAATTTGTAATTTGACCTAAAATCAAACATAAACTATTTGGTAATGGTGTTGTGGGATAAACACCTCCACCTAGCTGACTCCAAATAGTAAGTTATTGAACACTAGATTATAGTGAGTCATTAAATACCATTTCTCTATTCATAACTATTTTCTTAGTCTCTCAATTATACAACTTGTAATCGTTGACTCTTGTGGCATACCTTATAAAAATGCATTTCGTTGAGTGAGCATTAAGTTTCCTAGTATTCACATAAGCACAAACAAGATGACTAACTGTCTTTAAATGTGAATACTTAGGTAGATTGTTAGGCCATTTTTATTCAGGAGTCTTTTTATCAAGTGCTAAATGAGGAGAACAATTTACAAGATGACAGGCAGTGCTAATTGCATTAGCTCAAAACTCCTTACTTAGACAACATACACCTAACCTTCTCCAAATAGAGTTCAGTTCATCCTCACTACAACTCCATTATGCTATGGAGTACGGACAACAGTTCGATGGTGCACAATCTTGTGAGAAGCACAATATTGAATAAATTTAACATTTACAAATTCAAGATTAGTATCAATTCTAAGCCTCTTCATAGATTTTCCAATTTGCTTCTCAATCATTTTCTTCCACTCTTTAAAAGTCTTAAAAGCATCAAATTTATTTAGTAGAATGTAGACTTAGAGTTTTCTAACCTGCAAACATAAGCAAATAACTAGCAAGTCCTAAAGAAGCAATTGAAGCAAGCCCCTAAATATCAAATGGATATAATCTAAGGATGCCTTGGTCCAATGTTCTATTGTGCCAAAACTAACATGCTTTTTCTTGCCAAATACATAATGCTCACAAAACCCAAACTACCTAGTTTCTCTAGCAATAAGCTTATGCCACACTACCCTCTCTGACATGTGGCCTAACCTTACATGCCACAATCTTATTTTTCTAACTCAAATGTTGAAGTAGATACTACAACAAACCCGATAATTGTAGAATCCCAAAGAGCATATAATGTACTAGTCAACATGCCCTTCACTAACATAAAAGAACCATGAGAAATTCTCATTATACCACTTTCAACACTACACTAACAGCCATCTCTATCAAGATTATTAATCAAGATGAGACTTTTTGATAAACCTAGAATATAGCAAACATTCATTAGCATTCTAACAATATCATCTTGCATTTGTGCTTGAACTATGCTAATACCCTAAACTTAGTAAGAAGTAGCATTGCCTATAGAGACTGTCCCACCATTAAAAGGTATGAAAGTGGTAAATCAATCTCTATGAGGCATCATATGATAAGAGTACCCTGAATCTAAAGTCCACTCTAATCGTAATCTCTAATCGCCAATTGACATAAACAATTAATCGTTATTGTCAATCACTTCTTACACTAGGACTCTAAGTCTAAATTATGGATCTAAATAGATAAGTTGAAAATGAATTTCAGCGCAACCCCATTGCAATACGGTAGAATTGAGTCACAAAAAACAAGAGCTGATCACTCCTCAAGTGGACTAAGGAGGGGGATAGAGACATTCATTACTTTCATGCTTTATTAAACCAAAGAGATGGAAATCAAGAGTTGGTAGAGTAAAAGACTCAAGTGGAAGTTGGATTGAAGGAGAGGGGGCAATGGGAATGTCCATTGCAAACTATTTCCAATCCTTTTTTCAAAGCGAAGATGTGGATCCATTTGCTAAGCCGACTTGGCTACCTAGTCTAGTGAACAATGAACAAAATGAAGTTGTTATGGCTATGCCAAATGACAAAGAACTATGGGAAGCCATTGTTGGTATAGATGAAAATTCCGTTGCTGGTCCAGATGGACTTAACGGTCTATTGTTATAAAGCATGCTGGAAAATCATCAAAGAAAGATCTAATAAAGGCCATAAACAATTTCTTTCAATGACATGCGCTTCCTCGGTACCTCTCATGCACTAATACTGTCTTATTCCAAAGAGGATAATCCTAATGTATGGAAAGACTTCAGGCCTATAAGCCTCTGTAACGTGTTCACGAAAATCATATCAAAGATCATCATGACCAGAATGAATACCTTCCTTCCTGCGGTTTTAGTGGCCAAATATCATAGAGAAAATCTCTATAGCGCAAGATCTCATCTCTGCTTTGAAGAAAAAAAGTAAGAGGTAGAAATACCATAGTGAAACTCGATATGGAGGAGCCATATGCTAGATTTGAATGGAGCTTCTTAATTGATATGCTTAATGCTTTAGGATTTTGCTCTAAATTTTGCTTTTTGATTGCAAAGCTATTTTTCAACTGCTGGTTCTCAGTTCAAGTTAATGGAAAATCATATGGTTTCTTCAAGTCCTTCAAAGGTTTAAGACAAGGTGATCTGTTACCTTCATTATTATTTGTCATTTGCTCAGAATATCTATCGAATGGTCTAAATCACTTGATGACATCTCATTCTCATATGGAATATCAAGCTGGCACTACAAGACTGATATCACACTGGGCTTTTGCAGATGATTGCATCATTTTTGCTAATGTTAGTGCTAATTCTCTAAAACTTTTTGAGTTCCTTTCTCAGCAATTATGAAAGAATTTCAGGCCAAAGAGTCCAGTCTAAGAGTTCTTTTTTATTTAGATAAGAAGAATTGATAAAAGCAACACGGACGAAAAAAAAATTCTGAATTTTTCCGGAGGAGAACTACCTTTCACATACTTAGGCTGCCCTCGCTTTGTGGGCAGGAAGAAGAAAGTTCTCTTTCATGATTTGATGGGGAAAATCAAGAAAAGAATAGCGAGTTGGGCTAACAAATGGCTTTCGGATGGGGGAAGATTGATATTACTGAAGAGTGTTACTATCGATACCACTCTATTTGATGCAAGCTTTAAAGCCACCAAAAAGCATTATGAAAGAGTTAAGAGGGATGTTCAGCAAAATTTTTCTGGGCACTTCAGAAAAGAAAAATTCCTTCCATACTCGATTGATAGAGGTGGATTGAGGGTGAGAAGTTTTGAAGATATTTCAAAGGTTTAGGACAAGAAGATGTGGAGGCTATTTAGAACAGGGAAATCATTATTTGCGGAGTACTTTCCTGATAAATATTTTTAAAAAATCTCATCCTTGTATGATTAAGCTTAAGGCAACAGACTCAATGGTGTGGAAAAGGATGATTGGAGCTTGTGACTTGGCGGAGACGCACATATGCATCAATGTGCAGCAAGGGAACTCTAAATTTTGGCATGACAATTGGTTTGTGGATGAAGCTCTTTCTCTGCGCATAACTGATGCAAACAACTCTCAAGAGAAAATTGAAGATGTTCCTTTATGGAGAATAGAGTTAAGTGGAAATTTCACTAGCAGCAAAGATTGGAAATCAATCCAAAGGTAGCGGTCCTCCTTTTGTAACCCTTCATGCTTTTGGAACAAAGTCCAACTAAAGTGCCTTTGTTTACTGGAAAATTTTTCAGAAAGCTTTTCCAACAGATGACCTTAATACAGCGAAGAGGAATTTTGTCGGTTTCAAGGTGTTGGCTTTGTCAAAAAGGACATATACTCCTTAGAGTATTGTTTCTTCAACCGCATAGAAGTACAATGCATCTTGAATCAACTCTCGCACCTGGTAAAGCTACTTGGAATGAAGAGATTCTCAGAGGAACCAAATCCGCCTTGCGCCTATATGACTTATGTCGATTATCGACAATAAATAAACAATGGTGCCAATTCTAAACGATTCATATCCAGTAGCAGTAGAAGTTGCCACCTCTATATATATCTCGTCGAAACCCGTGCTTAGCCGTGGTCAATAAAATGGAAATTTTAGTCTTTTTTTTTTTTTTTTATCCTCTAGGCAGCATCAGCATCATCATCATATATGAAACAAAGCATATTAATTAAGTATATGAAATTACATGCACATACACTAACTGCACCAAACAGACAACATCTCACACAAACGATACAACATTAAACCCACCTGCACCACCCATAATCTCTTTTAACCAAAACTTCACATACGCAACAACCACCACTCCAAGTCACGACCCTTGTGTCACCTCCTGAGCCTTATGCTGCACATACTGTCCATACTCTCTTGCCTTATTCGTCGCGTCCCGCGCCGTCCCCGTTATCTTCATCCTCGCATAATCCAACTGATCAGCACCCATGGGGTGCTTTCCTGTTGCATATCTGAATATCCATGACAATGCCGATACAGCCGCCACGCCGAAACCACCGGAGAATAAGAACCCGGCTGTCACTAGTAATAGGACTATTGCAGCAGGTACCAGGACAGGACTAAACAGGACTAGGATTGGGGTAGCCACGATCAGGCCTATAACTGTTGCGGTTGCGGTTAGACCTGACACAGCTAGGAAGGCACCGCCTATTGTGGTGGCGGCCATGAACTTGACCGCCTGGCGAGTGGGCTGCGCCTGCACGTGCCGCCCGTGGTAGACGTGGCCTCGTTGTTCCGACATGTATGTACTAATGTTCTGTGTTAGGAATAACGTGTATAGGGATTGAAAAGAGCTGGGAAGGTTGGGTTTAAATATAAGAGGGATGGAGTACGTGGGGTTGAAGGAGTAAGTGATGTGTTCGTTGGCATGGTGTGGAAGTGGTGGCGCGTGTTGGGTTGAAGCAGCTTGCATGGTGAGTGTTGACAGATTTGGTGACGAGTGTTGCGATGTAGGACGTATGTGCTTTGGGTCGTGCACTGGGTTTTATTGACCGAAAATATTGATGGCTCGGCCCCAGAACTTAAAGGGAAGAACTCATGTATATAAGGCTTCACGTAATAAGATATCCTAAAACTTCTTAATGTTGTATCGACTATCATATATTATATATTTAAAATATCACTAATAAATATAATTTAGTTTAATAAATATAAAGAAAATTTAATCGAGTCGGCCTTAATTATAACCCACTGGTTAAAGTAATACTGACTTGGTTAATTAAACCCAAAATCCTACATGGTGACGTCTAATATATAAACTCACTCAACCATATGGGTTAAGGAAATCCTGGATCCCAGAATGCTTGCAGCCAATTTCCATATCGACAAGAAGAGATTGCCTCTGTAAAGTGGTTAAACAAACTACGAAATTGAATTCAAATCCCCTCCAAGGTTGGATAGACAAATATTTAGCCTTATTAAAACAGAGCATTCACAGTTAATCTATCCTTGTCAACACGACTCGAGTCTAATCTGTGTTCGATCCTGATATAAATGGATCTTTTAAATTATTTTTTTTATAAATTTATAAATCAATGTTAATATCGTTTAAACTTTTGAAATACGATATTGACGTTATCTTTTATTTTTTTTTTCTTTTTATTGACTGCACGTATTAAATGAATAAATTTAAAATATTTAAAGGAACTGACTTCACGGGATCCAAATCTGACATTAAATAAAACAAAATCAAAGCCTTCTATTTGCAACAGAAAACCACTCTGAGCAAGATATCAAATTCCATTCTTATCCTCGAAAGCATACATCTCTAAAGCTTGGATTCAAGCCCAAAGAAGCTTCCTGCAGATTTTTTTTTCCCCCTTTATAAAAATGGTAAACTCCTAGGAAAGATTAAGTATATCAATGTTTATAATTTCCATTGGGTTTTGCTAGACTATTAGTTTCCCCTTTCACATTCTTGGTGAAGCTATTATAATATTGTGATATATAGAAGTGGGCATATTATGTAAACAAATCAAGTCAAGACAACATCATATTGTATTCGAACTTAACTTGAAATTTTAAAACTCGTGCTCAATTTAAACTTGATGAAGCCTAGAATTTGGAACTTGAACTTAAATTTAACTTGAAATTTTAAAATTCAAGCTCAACTTGGTTAAGTTCATTTAAACTTAATTTATCTAAAAATATTTTTTTTATTATAATAATATTAATATATAAACTTAGCTCTTAATTCAACTATTCTTGAGTTAATCTCAAGTAAATATCGAGCCATGTGACATGACTATATTTGTAAAAAAATAAGGCATAAAACGTTTTTTTACGGATGTTTATACTAAGTTCAAGCTCTCAATTAACTATTCAAATAGTTCAAATTTGACTCAACTGTTTTCAAGTTGATCTCCAATAAATATCGAACCAACTAACATGCTATATTGATTAAAAAAAATAGACATAAAACTCTTTTTATCAGTGTCTTTTGAGTGACACTCTCTTCTTATGTCTTGACACATATTGGTAGAATATCAAGTACATGTTACATCCGACGGAGTGTCGAACACTTTAAATAGTGACAAATATGATCTATCAATGCATCGTGTTAATCTGTTGGGATATCCACTAAAATAATATTTTTTAAAAAATAGCAAAATAGAATACTAGAAAAAATTATTCAAAAAATAAATTTTAAAATCATGAACACGGTATGTGCCTTCAAGAATTTGCTAATTTTTTATAAATTTTAAATCAATGTTTATAATTTTTTTAATTATAATTATTTTTTTTTGCTATTCATATGTGAACTTTTAATTTATTTTTAAAAAATTAATTTGAGAAAATTTACCATTGGAAAAAAAAAATTATGAAAAATCATGCAAAAAAAGCATCTTAAATAAACTTTGTGAAAAAGAATTATGAAAAAAAAATCTTATAAACAATTATTAAAAAAAATGAAAGCGTAGATATAAAATTAGGAGAAAAATAATTTATTAGACAATGTTAATAAATTTATCAATTTCAAATATTAATTTACATCATAAATTTCGATGAAAGATTTACATACGAAAAAAATAAGAAAAAGTAATATTCTATCTCCTATTATTCCTTCTCTTAGTAAACTGTCTTGCCAGCCAAGAAAATGCGTTTATGAGCTCTCTTAATAGCCTTGACTGTGGAGTAAGAGGAGCGTGTGACTCTTGTGTTGAATGGCACTAGGGAGGTATCGTCGAAGTCTCAAGGAGATATTAAACTCTAATCTATAACACATTGCGAAGATTCACCCTGATACATTGGTTATTTACCAAAGTGTCTCTTTTACATAGCAACTGGTGTAGGAATAGGACCATTGATGGAATGATGATATGGTATGACGTATGTGCTAGGAATTGAGGCTGAGCTATCATATATCACATCGAAATCCAGTGAGAACTATTGGTCATGTATTGGATATTCATGTATCTCAGCCCAATTTTGAGGTCATTAGCATCCCACTATCCTACAGTACATAGGAATCGACTACTATTACCACAAGTCAGCAAGTTGTGCCTCCACCTCAATCTCCATACCATGCTACTAGTGAGCCTACAAGTATAGCGTTACCCTCCCCTCCTCCCCCCCGTGGTCACATATGAATTCAAGACCATGATCAACTAAAGTAACAATCATGTCATGATCCGAGGATAGGTAGATTTGTCTTAATATATCAATCTGTATGTTACAACGGGTCATAAATTGAATAAGCAATGGATATGTAATGAATCATCCAACTAGTGTTGATATTGCACTTACTAGGTGTCAAAAAACTACTCCTGTGCATCCTATATATTGACGATGGATAAATGCTTAATTAGATATATATATATATTAAGAGAGATTTTGGCATGTTTTTGAAGAATTTAAAGTTTAATTGAGTAATAAGTTGATTTTAGTGCTTTGATGAATAGTGGAATTAAAAAGAAAGAAAACAAATCCAATTTTACTCAATTCAGAGCTAAAACAAAAAAGTTATAAAGTTTTGAAGTTAGACACAACCTCTCAACACGACCATATCTAAAGGTTGTATATCTTTATGATCTAATTAATTAAACATGACCTCTAGACACGATTATGTCTAAGGTTGTGTCTACTGGAACATCATGTTTTACACAATTTTGAGTTATGAATTGGACACAACCCAAAGCACAACTGTATTGGCTTAAAACACAAAGTTTTTTATACGCATTATATAAATAAAAGAGGATTTAACATTTAAAAAAAAAAAAAGACATTATTTCTAAGTATTCTAGGGGTTTAGAGAAAGAGAAGGCAACTAATTTTTACACTTTAAGAATTTAGGGCTTTCTTTATTCTAGTTGATTTCCTTAATGATGCATGTTTATACATCATTGATGAATTTGGTTTCCAATATGTTTAATGCTTAACTTTCTTTAGTATCTAAACATGTTGAACTTAGATTCAGTATGTAACTTGGATTTCTATTTTATTATTCTATGAATTTTTATGTTTCTTGATTCATACATGTGTTATTAATTTTTTATTAGATTAATATTTCTAAGGAATTATTCTATCTATTTGATATTACATATTAAGATTGAGAAATTTGATGTATAATTAAATATAGTATGTTTGAAGAGAATTGATGTAATCTTATAAATAAGTTACATAATTCTTACAGATTTATTTAATTTAGTTACGGGAATTTATTGTTTTTAATGTAATATTGAATTATGCTATTGTGAAGAGATTCAAATGGATAATTTTAATATTAGAGTTTAATAAGCTTGAAAAAGTTATTAAACTAAACTAAGAATTCCTCTAGTCAATGAAATTTAAGAAGGATTTGAATACTTTTTGTTAATGTCATATAATAATTCATAGGGGAAACAGAGTTTAAATACTAGTTTTACCATCTTGAAGTTAATTCTAAATAACTTAGCTTTTCTATCTTTCAATAGAGTTTTAGTTTTTTAGTTAGTATTTTGTTATAGTTTTTAGATCAATCAACTATCTAATTTACTAATTAGATAATAGGATGTAGGTTAGTATTAGTACTCGTAATCTCTATGGGATAATATCCGTATTTAATATATTATATTACAAAATTTGATAGGTACACTTACCTCAGATCAAGTTTTTGGCACTATTGTTGAGGATTTTGATATTAAGAACACTAATTACTTTATTAATTTAACTTTTTTTTCTTGTTTTATTTATTTGTTTGATTTTTTTTTTTGTAGTGCATGACCAAAAATAATCCACCAAACGTGCTAATTTTTTTATTCATAAATTGAAAAGATAGCCAGGCGATTAAGAAAAACAATTTGGTAAATAGTGGATCAACTAAATCAAGGATCTCCTTTGACAATTAAGACAGAAGAGGAAGAGGAAGAGGAAGAGTTAGACATCATAGGTGATGAAAATCAAAACCAATAGCAGACTATGTTTGATTACTCCAAACCCTCTTTAGTTAGAGCCAACTCAAGTATTATCAAGCTACCTTTCACTACCAAACAACTTTTAAATTCAACCCCATATCATACAATTGGTGCAGTAGTTCTTCCAATTTGATGGATTGCAAGACAAATACCCCAATGCTCACATATCTAACTTTCTGGAGATTTATGTCACTTTCAAAATCAATGGAGTTTCAAATGATGCAATAAAATTGCGACTCTTTCCTTTTCACTAAGAGGTTGAGTAAAACAATGGCTAAATTTACTCCTAAGAAGATCTATCACAACCTGGGATGATATAGCTCAAAAGTTTTTGGGAAAATCCTTGCCACTTGCTAAAATCGCCTAACTTCGAAAAGACATATCATCTTATACGCAATTAAAGGCGAAGACCTTATATGACACTTAGGAAAGGAATAAGGAGTTATTAAGGAAATGCTCACATCATGGCCTACCACTCTGGATGCAAATTCAAACTTTCTATAATGGTTTGAATTTGCCCACAAAACAAGTGATAGATGTCGCTGCAATGGAAAGGTACTATGAATAGTTCTCAATGGAAAGGTGCTAGGGTGAGGAATAAAGTAGTGGGTATTTACAAAGTAGATGCAGTGACAACCTTAGCCAATAAGGTTGATGCCATGAGTAGAAGGTTGGATGCACTGTCCGTCAATCCCAAGTACAATTCAAGTGAAGTTGACGTAGAGAGTCATTAGGAACGGGCAAACTATTTAGGAAACCCCTCTAGGCCACAAAACAACTCCTATAGTAAAACCTACAAGCCGGGATGGAGAAATCATTTGAATTTCTCTTAGAGCAATCAGAATCAAAATCAATAAAGGATTAATTTACCTCCACCAAGATCCTTACTGCATGGAAAGAGATCAGGTTTGGAAGAACTTTTAACTAAATATATTCAAATTAATGAGGCTAGATTACAGAATACAGAAACTTCTTTAAGGAATCAAGAAGCCTTTGTCTATAACCTGGAAAATCAAATGGGATAACTTGCAAAGATAATGGTTAAAAGACAACAAGGGACACCGACAGAAAACACTAAGACAAATCCTATAGAGCATGTAAAAGCAGTAACCTTTAGAAAAAGAAGGGAGTTTCAAGTTGATCAAAATACTATAAAAGGGTCAACAAGGAATGAAGAGGGAGTGAAAGAAAAAGAAAGTATAAAGCCATCAAAAGTGAAGGAATATAGACCACCCATACCTTATCCTCAACGCTTAAAGAAAGATTGCTCTGATGAGCAATTTAGTAAGTTTCTTAATTTGTTTAAGCAGTTACATATTAACTTACATTTTGTTGATGCCCTATCATAGATACTCAAGTATGCCAAGTACTTGAAGGAACTACTCTTAAACAAAAGGAAGTTAGAGGAGATATCAACTACAACATTGAATGAGGAATGCTTGACACCGATGCAAAATAGATTACCACAAAAATTAAAAGATTTAGAGAGTTTTATTCTACCTTATCTTATTAGAAATTTATCAATAAATGAAGCTCTAGTTGATATAGGCACAGGTATAAATTTAATGTCACATTATATATCTAAAAAGTTAGGATTACAGAACCTAAAACCAACACATATGAGCATTTAATTAGCCAATAGGTCCGTAAAGTGCACCATCGGCATTATTGAAGATGTGTTGGTTAAGGTAGGTACATTTATTTTTCCCGTAGACTTTATAATCTTAGAAATAGGTGAGGACATCAAAGCACCACTAATTTTAGGTTGCCCTTTCCTAGTTACTTCTAGGCAGTTATAGATGTAGGAAATCAAACGTTAACTCTAAAAGTTAGGGATAAAGAAAGAACTTTCAAAATACCTAACAAAATTCAACAACCTCCTAAGAGTAACAGTACATGTTATTTCTTAAATACATCTAACCTACTTAGTTCTACTTGTATGTAGGACAACATTTACACAAAACCAATTCAACAACATCTCATCCATGGCAAGAAAAAAGGGTTCGGGTAAATTCACGCAATTGGAGTGCCAAAATCTTCATAGCCATCCACTTGACTAAAAAAGATAAGTGCATCGAGCCAACGACGTTAAACAAAAGCGCTTCTTAGGAGGCAACTCAAGTTTAGTTTTTTATTTTATTAACTTTTCTTAGTTTAGTTTATTTTAATTGGATTTATTTTAGTTTTTACACCTAGTTATTAAAAAAAAAAAGAAGCAAGTCACAATTTTTGTGAGTTTAACACCACCACTAACATGGTTGTATCAAAGGGCATGTTGAAATGCTACTGTTCTTCAGATATAACATAACCAGTAGACTCAAGCTTGTCAAATTCTTGTCAAAATCAACTATAAAAATTTTTCTCACAGAGAGTTAAATGACCATTAGACACAATCATGTCATGGTCATGGTCATGTCAAAACATCCAACAATGGTCAATTTGCATAGAGAGTTACACGACCTTTAGACATAGTCGTTTCTAAGGTTGTGTCGAGTGTATCCTTACAAAGCATTACATGACATTTAGACTTGACCATGTTGACCTTGAATCTGCTATTTTATTAGCACAAGCACAAAGAAATGAGGAGATTTTAACCATGATTATAGTGACTAATTTCTTTGTTTTCTTTGATATACTAATGAGAATTATATAGCTTGCTAAACTAGATCTTACCTATTTTTTTTTTTCTATTTCTTTTTCTATTCACAATTGCTTTAGGTTTCTATTCCTCTTCATTTTATATTTTTTTGTAGCTTTCAATGTTTCCAAGTGTTCAAGGTCAACTACTATACAAGCTAAGCTCAATTTGCAATGGACTAGACGCCATATTCAAGGGATTATTCATTCTTCTCCACACTACCTTCCTAAAAAATTGTTTGTGTTTTTCTTTGATTATTATTTTGTTCATTTTTCTTCGTACATTGAGGACACTATACGATTTAAAGTGTGGGGAAGAGAGTTCTAAATATGTAATTATTTAAGAAATAAAAAAAAATTATTTAACTTGAAAATCATAAAGTTAACTTGTAATTTTGAAAATATATATATAATTCCTTGTGTAGTATAGAACACTTGATCAAAGTTTTGAACTTAAAGAATTAGAAATTTGAATGACATCACTAGTTAGGAATTAGTTATAGATTGACTTTACTTTGATGTATTTTTCCCTTATAATATTTTCATAACACTATAATCCTTGATAAATAAATAGTTAATGCTTATTCTCTGAAAATTTTGTGAACAAAAAATTAATATAGTTAGAGATGAAATTAAATAAATTAAATAAATTTTAGTTATTGTCCTCATTGACCCAAGTAATTAAGCATGTGGGATGCCTTCTTTATATGGAATAACACCCATTAACTTTAATAAAGAACTCAAGATTATCAGTTAAAAGCTCGCTAAAAGGATCAAGAGAAAAGTTCATATTAAGACTAAACATAAGTAATAAGCTCTATTAAATAAAGGTAATTGATGGTTCAAAGAGGTATTTTAAAACCTAGTAACTTAAGATTGTTTGGTATGGGACTTACTGATTGATGAAACTACAAAAAAAAATGAAATGAAATGATTAAGGGATAAGTGGATATATTTTTCTTGGAGTTTAATGTTTAGTAAAATCGAAAAAGGGGGTATACACATTTTAGCAAAGTTAGTAAAATGTCTATGATTTTTTTCTTAATTAAGAAGATGATAATTTAAGTTTTAAATCTTTCATATATTTAAGACAATTGGTTAAGTAAAAAATATAAGAGTCATAGTTAATCTTCTTTTAAAACTACAAGTTAATTAAGAGTTTGTACTTAAACTATTATAGGGTTAAATAAGAATTATTTTGACTTATTTCTTGAATAATAGTAAATTGATTAAGTATTTATTGTCCTACTGCTCAATTTGATTAATTTGCTTAAGGATAAGCACATGCTTAAGTATGGGGAAGTTTAATAAGTGCTCAATTATATATATATTATATATATAAAGTGAGATTTAATACATTTTTTCCTTAATTTTGGAATTTTAAAAGAATTTAAATTTTAATTAAGTAATAATTTGATTTTAGGGCTTTAATGGATAGTGGAATTAAAAAGGAAGAAAATAAATCCAATTTTACTCAATTCGAAGCTAAAACAAATAAGTCATGAAGTTTTGAAATTAGACACGACCTTTTAACACGACCATGTTTGAAGGTTGTGTATCTTTCTGATCTAATTAATTTAGACACGGCCTATAGAAACGACCGTGTTTAAGGCCGTATTTATTGGAACATCATGTTTTACATGATTTTGAGTTAAGAATTAGACACAACCCAAAGCATAACCATGTTGGACAGTGTGTTATCCTAAACCACAAAGTTTTTTAACTGCAATATATAAATAGAAAAGAATTTAACATAAAAAAAGGACATTATTTCTAAGTGTTATGGGGTTTTAGAGAAAGAGAAGGTGACTACTTTTTATACTTCAACAAATTAGGATTTTCTTTATTCTAATTGATTTCCTTGATGATGCATTGATGAATTCGATTTGCAATATGTTTAGTGCTTAATTTTTCTTAATATTTAGACTTGTGGAACTTAGGTTTATTGTATAACTTAGATTTCTATTTTATTATTCAATAAATTTTTATGTTCCTCAATTCATACTTGTGTTCTTGATTTTTTATTAAATTAATATTTTTAGGGTACGATTCTATCTATTTGATATTATATATTAAAATTGAAAAATCTTATGTATAATTAAATTTAGCATGTTTGAAGAGAATTGATGTAATCTTAAAGATAAATTATATAATTCTTTCAAATTTATTTAATTTAGTTATAGGAATTTATTGTTTTTAATGCGGTCTTGAATTATGCTATTGTGAAAAGATTCAAATACGTAATTTTAAGATTAGGGTTTAATAGACTTGAAAAAGTTATTAAACTAAACTAGGAATTCCCCCCCAATTAATAAAATTTAAGAAGGATTTGAATATTTTTTGTTAATATCACATAATAATTCATAAAGAAAATAGAGTCTAGATACTAGTTTTACCATCTTAAAGTTAATTTTAAATTACTTTGCTTTTCTATCTTTTAATAAAGTCTTAATTCATTAGTTAGTATTTCATTATCGTTTTTAAACCAATCAACTCTATAATTTACCAATTGGATAATAAAGTGTAGGTCAGTATTAATATTCATGATCTCTGTAGCATGAAATCAATATTTAATACATTATATTACAAAATTTGATAGGTACAGTTACCTCACATCAACAGCTGATAAATCTGTACCACCTCATGTATTCTTAATGAACGCCATGAAGGCCTTCCATGTACACCACTCAAGTTAAACGCTCTTCCCATAAGGATATGTAAGGTGCATGTTGCATGGGCTAATCCATATCAACCCTCTCACGTAGGTCGATCTGATGAAGCTCTAGCTATGTATTCACATGTTGTGGAATATATTGAAAACCTCCCAAACTGCCTAACAACACGGTTAAAGTAATGCCACTCGATTATGTGGAAACATATGAGTGGCACCCGAGCAGTCTAAATGTGTCTACCTACTCTATAGAAAGATGGTAAAATGTGAATCACATTGTTAGCATACGACTCCCACTCAACCTAAAGGGTAGTAAGTAAGATTCATTGATAACGATGAATATGATGAAATGGAAAAATAAAAAAGCGGTTGAAGAAATGCCTAATCATCATTTTGTTCATCGAAAGCATCCCAATATGCGGCAATTACATGGGTTGGGCAATGCTAAGTATCTAGGCGTGTCTTTCAACATGTGGTGAAGAGAGCTCCAACCTCTATAATCAATTTATGCCGGCTGAGGGGCACTCTATGTAGGAATCTATCCTATGCCCAAACCTATAGAAGTATCGTAACCCTTCCAATCTCATGAGCCGACAGGGATGATGCAACATAAAGCTAACAATACAACCAACCCAGACACGCAGACCCTCAATTATACGTCCCTATCACTTGGAAATGCTCCAGTAGAAGTGTCGAGTCTAATTTTTTATTTTCCATTCCTAATTCGATCTATACTAGACCCTATGCTCATCTAATGTAGACCCTCAACTTGAGTTAGGAATTTTATTTTATTTGGAGTCGCCACCCAACTATGGTTGGGAAAAACTGAATTAGGACTAATTGAGCAGATTAATCCTAATTTAGACCACTAGTCGTCGTGATTTCCTTTTTCATTTTTGTGAAAAAGAGGAAAGGGAAAACCAGAGTTTCTGGATTCGGAGGCTAACCTATTAAAACCCTAAGGTTACCACCCTATTTTCCTAAAATCTAAACTTTATCTGAATGTCTTTATTTTATTTTTGTTATCTTTTTATTGTGTTTTTGAATAAATTATTCTAAGAAAATAATTTTTTGTTCTTTTTAAAGTTGCCCCAAATGGGTGCCTACGTACCTGCTATTCAGGATTAAACGGGTCGTAGTTCGCTTTTCCTGAAAAACTTTAATGTGTTGGTGATTTTTAATTATAAAATTTCTTTTGATTTACGTTTTTATCATTTTATTATTTTTCTAAGAAATCTAAGCTTAAACTTGATAATTTGATTTTTTGAAAAAAATAATAATTTTAAGGAAAAACCAATTTTGGATTTATTTAAGAAAACGATTTTTTTTCTAAGTGATAAAAGTTTCATTTCTCTATTTTTCAACCCATTTCTACTATTATAAATTTTTATTGATCTTGGTTAATTTTTATTAATTTTTATGATTTTTATAATTTTCATTAATTTTATTGAAAATTTTTCTCCTATATTATTTATCTATCCTAAACTAAAATCTAAATTTTTATAATTTTTCTAATATATATTTTTATCATTTTCTTTATATATTTTTTATTATTTATTATTATAATTATTATTTATTTTTACTATTACTCATCCTAAA
This sequence comes from Laguncularia racemosa, assembly GCA_037954665.1. Lineage (NCBI taxonomy): Eukaryota > Viridiplantae > Streptophyta > Magnoliopsida > Myrtales > Combretaceae > Laguncularia > Laguncularia racemosa. Next base: position 2,731,329 of record JBBMOL010000033.1, on the reverse strand, counting down.
TTAAACCTTAAAAAAAAACTAATCTAAATTCTAATATTTTTTTCATTTTTGAATTATAAATGACAAGTAAATAAATAAAGAAATTCAAAAAAATAAAATAACTAAATAAATAAATAAGAAATAAAAAAAAAATCGGAAAATCCGACTTACCTGGATCTGGGTCGGTGCGCGGGATAGGTCGGATCGGGTCGAGTCTAGTTGATCGGTCACGGCGGCTGGAGGTGCTCATTAACAGAGTTCCAGCGGCCTTTCGAAGCGATTAAGGTGTCGTTTCCTAGGTTTTTGGGGGTGGGAAACTCAACCGTGGCAATGGATTTCGCCAAAAATGCCTCCTGGTGGCAGCTCGATGCTTGATCGGTGGTCACGGCTTGGAAACTCCGGCGAGGCTTCGATTTTCTCTCTTTTCCTCCCTTTTGATCCGTCCTCTTGCTTCCTCCCTTCCTCCTTTATTTATAGTCGCAAAGAATCGAGCTGGATAAGCTCGGATTTCCTCTTATTGAAGCAAATTAGATTTCAGTTACAACCTTCCTCCGATTTGTGTAAATCCATCAATTTATTGCAATTTGATTCTTAATTGGATGATGTTTATCCTATTTCTATTGAAGATCTATTGGATTTGTGCAAAAAATCGAATCAAAACGGTCGAAATTCGATTTTTCCCTTGTCGGCGACAATCTCGGACAAAGGAGGAAGAAGATCACTCACCCGGCGCGTACGTCCGCTCCAGCCAATCAACTGTCGACACGTGTCCTAGACGAGGAAAAAAATTTGCAAAACTCGGAATCTGCCTCCCCTGCATTTCGAACCCGTAACCGAGCCCCTCTCCCTGTGCCCTAAGCCATGGTTCGGACCAACTGGGCTAGCCCACTTACTCGATTTTTTTATTTTCGCAATTTGCATATATGCAATGCGATTTTTTATTATTTTTGTATTTTTTGAAATTTCAAAAATTTGTAAAAATTATTTAATCCCTTTTATTACCATTTCTACAATTATTTTCCAAAATTTATGTACTTTTCCTATTTATTTTATTTTTTGAATATTTTTCCTATTTTTGCTAAATTAGAAAAAAATGTAAAAAAATGGAAAATTTTGAAAAAATTGATAATTGTTTATTGTTGATTATTAGGGAAAAAATGGGGTGTTTACAACTGCCCCTCTTTTTAGTAAAGTTTGCAAAACTTAACTACAAAGACAAGAAAAACGCCATTTTTGGCCTCTTGACTGAACGGATAACGCCATGGTTTAGCTGGTTATTTGGAATTTGGTCTCTAGTAGGAAAATGCTCCATGAGCTAATAACCCTACGAGTACTTTGTGACGGTTGGTATTGTTTAGGAAATGGTCTTAAACAACCTAGCAATCTAGAGTAATGTATCATCCCAAAAAGTGCTCTATGGGCTGACTAATTGGCGATAGGAACCATCTCAAGGATTGTTTAGGAGTGTATTATCGTAAGTGGAATGACTGATGATAGGAAGCGTCTTATCGGACTAGCAACCTTAAAGAGAAGATTGTCTTAGGAAGCGCTCTTATGAGCTGGCTACCTGTCAACGGAAGCGTCTGGCTAGACTAGCGACTGTTTGGGAAAAATACCTTCGAAGAGTGCTCTTATGAGCTGACTAATCGGTTATCGACAAATTTGAAAAAGTGCTCCTATGAGCTGACTAATTGATAGATTCGAAAAGTACTCTTCGGAGCTAACTAGTTGATAGATTTGAAAGTGCTCTTCTGAGCTAACCGATAGATTCAAAAAGTGCTCCTATGAGCTAACTAATCGATGGCTTCAAAAAGTGCTCCTGTGAGCTAACTTCAAGAAAGGGTGTTTAGGAAAGTGCCCCTTTGCAGGCTAACTAACCTATAGCGAGAGGACATGCCTCAAAAGGTACCCCTATGGGCTGACATTTTTAAAGGGATGTTTGGGAAAGTGCCCCATTGTGGGCTGACTAACCTATGGTGGGAAGCGTCTTCTTAGACTCGCGACCCTAAGGAAGAAATGTTTCGAAAGGTGCCCCTATAGGCTGACCTTGAAAAAAGATATTTAGGGAAGTGCCCTTTTATGGGCTAACTAACCTATAGAAGGAAGAAACGTCTCAAAAAGGTGCCCTTATGGGCCGACCTTAGGAGAGGTATTTAGGAAAGTGCCCCATTATGGGCTGACTATTTTTATGCTTTTGAAAATGCTCCTATTGAATGACTCGATAAAAGATGTGGATGATAGTTATTTTTTCTAACATGCTTACCAATTTATCGTGGATAGCAACCAAACAACCGAACCTTCGAGTTGGTTTGCTTTTCCTTTGCTTACTTTTGCTATAAAACAGGGCTAAAGGTCTTGATGTGCTTCCTTTCTTATGAGCATGGCTCTTTTGACGATAGTGTTACCCTACTAATGCATCTGGTTTTAATGCTTAAAAGTAGGTAGAATTATATCACAAATTTTTTTTAGATTCATTATCATTTCAATGTTTATCATTCATTAGTGAAGTGGTGGGTAATGTGTTATATGTTTAGGCATGTTTGCTTTAATGAGAATTGATTGGAATTATCGACCATTCAGAGACATTAACTTTTCTTGTAAAAAAATGAAAACTGGACTCAACGAAATTCGTATAAACATTGGCAAAATTTCAATTCCCTTGCCTAAGGATAGTACATCTTAACAGCATCTGCATTAATGGGGTCTCTCAATTCTGGACCATCTATTTGAGTTAATATCAGAGCACCTCCTGACAATACCTTCTTCACCACATATGATCCCTCATAATTTGGGGTAAATTTCCCTCTGGAATCTTGAGCATTCATGAGAACTTTCTTTAGCACCAAATCCCCTTCTTTGAAGCATCGATGCCTCATTTTCTTGTTAAATGCTCGGGCCATCCTTTTTTGGTAACACTGGCCGTGACATAATGCAGTGAGTCTTTTTTCATCAATCAGATTCAATTAATCAAGCCTCTTCTTCACCCAATCTGATTCATTTAACTGCGTTTCTAACAAAATTCTAAATGATGGTATTTCGACCTCGACTGGTAGCACTGCCTCAGTACCATATACCAGAGAATACGGGGTAACTCCGATAGATGCTCTAATTGAGGTCCTGTAAGCCATGAGGGCAAATGGCAACATCCCGTGCCAATCTTTGTAAGTGATTGTCATCTTTTTTATGATTCTTTTGATATTCTTGTTAGCTGCTTCTACTGCCCTGTTCATTTGAGGTCGATAGGGAGTTGAATTTCTATGGTTTATGTGGAATTGTTAACATAAACCTGTCATCGATTTGTTGTTGAGATTGGTACCGTTGTCGGTGATGATTGACTCAGGAACTCCATATCGAGCTATTATGTCACTCTTCAAGAAACGGACTATTACCCCTTTTGTGACATTGGCATATGATGAAGCTTCTAACCACTTGGTGAAGTAATCAATGGCTACCAATATAAACTTGTGGCCATTGGATGTTGTCGGAGTGATTGGGCCGATTATGTCGATTCCCCACATGGAGAAAGGCCATGGTGCTGACAACGAATGCAGCTCGTTGAGCAGAGCATTTATCCGGTTTTCGTACACCTGACACAAATAACAGTGCTTGACATATTTGATGCAATCCGATTCCATGGTTAGCCAATAGTATCCCAACCTCATGATTTTTCGGGCCAACATGTAGCCGTTTATATGAGGTCCACATACCCCTTCGTGTACTTCTTTCATCAGTTCACATGCCTCATTTCTATCCACACATCTCAACAAGGTGGCATCAAGCGATCTTTTGTAAAGCACAAACCCACTTAATAAGAAATGACTTGCTAACCTTCTGAGTGTTCTTTGGTCATTCTTGCTAGCCATTTCAGGGTATTTTCTTTCTTAGAGAAAAGTTTTGATGTCGTGATACCAGGGCTTATCATCTTGTGCTTTTTCAATTACTAAACAGTAGGCAGGTCGATTTTCGATGTCTATTTTCAACGGCTGGACCTCGACTCCCCCTGTTATCTGAATTATGGATGTCGGTGTGGCGAGTGCATCTGCAAACTGATTTTGAGTTCTTGGGACGTATGTGAAAGTGACTGCCTCGAATTCTTCTATTAGCTCTGTCAAATGTTGATGGTATGGTACCAATTTAAGGTCTTTAGTCTTATATTCCCCTCTTGTCTGTAATATGATAAGTGACGAATCTCCGTACACTTCTAATTCGTGGATTCCCATGTAGCAAGCCATTTTAAGGTCGAGGATGCATGCCTCATATTCCGCGATATTATTAGTATATGGAAATGTGAGCCTTGTTACTGAAGGGAATTGTGTTCCGTCTGGGGATATCAACACCACCCTGATCCCACAACCGAATACATTGGCAGCTCCATCAAAGAACATCCTCCACTTAGGGTTTCGGTCTGTCCTACAATCTTCTATTGGTGTACCTTCCACTGTTAATATATTTTCATTAGGGAATTGGACTTGTGGCTCTTGGGAATCTCCCTCGACAGGGTGTTCTGCCAATTGGTCGGCTAAAGATTGCCCTTTCATCAAGTTTTGATTTATGTATGTGATATCAAACTCCGATGAGAGCATTTGCCATTTGGAGATTCTCTCTATCAAAACGGGTTTCTCTGCCAAGTACTTCAGAGGATTATGTCTTGTTAGCAGCTCAATGTGATAGTAAAGGGTATATTGCCTCAATCGGTGCATGACCCAAATCAGAGCGCAGCAAGTCCTCTCTACTTTTGAATACCTCTGTTCCCCGTCTGTGAATTTCTTGCTTAAATAATATATGGAACGCTCTCTTCCCTCTTCATCTTTCTGCCCCAACACGCATCCCATGGATTCAGAGAGTATGGTGAGGTATAGGAATAAGGACTTCCCTTGCTTTGGGACTATCAAGACTGGAGGCTTTATGAGATAGTCTTTGATCGTCCTGAATGCTTCTTCACATTCGTCGTCCCATTCTACTGCAGCATTCTTTTTTAACAGATGGAATAGTGGACGGCACTTATCTGTGAGCTGTGAGATAAAACAAGCTATGTAATTCAACCTTCCCAACAAACCTTTTACCTCTTTGACAGTATGTGGAGAAGGTAGCTCTAATATAGACTTTACTTTGTCATGGTCGATTTTAATGCCTTCCCGGCTTATGACAAACCCTAACAACTTACCCATTGTGACCCCGAAAGTGCACTTCTCCAGATTTAACTTGAGCTGAAACTTTCTCAATCACTTAAACAACTTTCTCAGGATATCTGTATGGCTCTCTTCTTCTTTAGACTTGGCTATCATATCGTCGATGTATACTTCAACTTCTCGATGCATCATGTCATGAAGTATCACAACCATGGCTCTCTGATATGTTACCCCGACGTTTTTCAAACCGAAGGGCATGACTTTATAACAAAAAGTCCCCCATGTTGTGATGAAAGTCGTCTTAGTTTTATCTTCTTCAGCCATTTTTATCTGGTTATATCCTGAGAAACCGTCCATAAATGAGAAAAGATGGTTTCCTACAGTGTTGTCTACCAGTACATTGATGTGAGGTAGGGGGAAGTTATCCTTTGGCGTAGCTTGGTTTAAGTCCCAGAAGTCTATGCATACGCGTACTTTTCCATTCTTTTTTTAAAACGGGGACTATATTCGCTACCCATTCTGGGTAGTTAGATACTTCAATGAACCCTACTTCTAGCAGTTTCTTGACTTCCTCATTAATCTTTAGTAAGATGTCAGGCCTAAATCTTCTCAATTTCTATTTTTTAGGTTTGACATCTTCCCTTGTAGGAAGCCTATGGACTATTATTGATTAGTTTAATCCTGGCATGTCACCATATGACCAGGCGAACACATTTGCATACTCAGTTAATAGCTCGGTCATCTCACGTTTTTGCTCGGCACTTAAACTGGTCCCGATCTTGAGGTTTTTAGGTTTTTCAATGCTTCCTAGATTTACTATCTCCACCGACTCGTCGATTGAAATTTTGCTTTGTTCATGTTTTTGCCAATTTCCTCGTATTATTTCGTGGTTAAGGACATCACCTCCAACAGCTGACCTAGCAGTGTTGGAAACGATATCAGTGTTTTCATTTTTTACTTGCGCGAAATGTCCCTGACATTCGATGGTAGGAAATCTAGGTGAAGTGAAACGAAAGCAAATATATATATAAGCAAGAAAAATTGTAACTTATTGAATTATGTAAAGAAGTCTCAATAAAAATTATTTAACAATTGTTCCCTATCCTTGAGTTGACCTAGTGCTATCAATAGGATAACAAAACCAATTATTGAGAGCTAGATGCTGTTTAGACATGCGAGGGGGCGGGCTCCCATTGCTGACGTCAGCTTCGCTTATCCTTGGCTCTTGAATGGTAGTTGCTTGTATGAATGATTGTTGGAGGGGTGGAATGCGCATATGGGCGTTGCTTGGCTTCTCTTTCTTCCTGCCTCTGACACCTCTGGCTTGTGCTTCTTCCTGGGCTGTAGGAACGTACCCTAGTCCAAACGTCCCTTGCTGCCCCTCCTTAAACTGATGGCCTTCCTTCCTGGTCACCACATTCACTTAGTTGAATATCTGGAGACCAAGGTCTTCAGAACCATCCTCCCCAATGTAAGGTATGGCGTTTTCTTTGTAGATGGTGTAATCTTGCTCACCTAGTACGGTGACGATCTATCCATTTGCGATGAATTTAACCTTCTGATGGAGGCTTGAGGGTATGGCTCCGGTGGTATGTATCCATGGCCTTCCCAAAAGTAGGTTGAATGATCTTGGGATGTCGAGGACTTGGAAAGATATGTAGAACACTTGCAGGCCAATCTCTATCGGCAAGCTTATTTCCCCTACTATGTCTCTCTTCAACCCGTCAAAAGCCCTAACCACCGTCGAGCTTGGTTTAATATTGCTTGGATCGACCCCCAATAAGTCGAAGGTAGCCAATGGGCAAACATTAAGAGACGACCCGTTGTCGATGAGTACTCGGGAGACGATCGTGTCGTTGCATTTCACCACTATGAATAGCGGTTTTGTATGTTGGTCTCCGTCTTCTCCTAGCTCTTCGGGGGAGAAAGATATCTGGTCCATGGTGAAGATAGAATCTGCTACGTGACTTAATTTGTCTGTAGCGATGCCTTCTGTTAACCGGATCTGTTTGAGCACTTTGAAGAGGGCTTCCCTGTGGGGCTCGGAGGTTGTAAGGAGGCCCATAAGTGATATTTGGACTGGAACCTTGTTTAGTTGTTCCATGATCTTATATTCACTCGCCTTGACCATTTTTGTAAATGCAGCGAGCCCCTCTTCTTCTTCTCTTCCTATCTCTGTGTTGGGCCCCTCAGTTGAGATTTTATATTTCAGGTCATAAACTCTCCCAGAGCGGGTAATTCCTACTACCATGGGGGGTCGTTCTTGATCAAGGGTCTGATAGTCAAACAATACGACCTTATACCTCTCTGCAGGTATTGGGACATTGAAGACATATCTCTTCTTTGGAATTTGTGTCTTAGTTGACTATCCTTCATAGCACTTTATGACCATCGGCTTTTGGTTTGACTTGATCATGTTCACAGACTTCTCCCCTTCTTTTGGCGGGTTGTCCTCTTTCTCAAACTCGGGCCCCCATCCACTAGGCGGCCCATACACAGTTGGGGTGTAAGAATAGTTTACCAGGTACTCGAATCTCCCATGTGATTCTCCCAAGGTACCGACTGTTGAGTCTCTAGCTAACCATCTCTTTTTTATATGTGATTTGAGGGTTTTCTCTTAAGTTTGACGGGAATGGCTTTTTTGCTGGTCTGTCGCCTTTTGCTTTGAGGATTCTTTAGGAGCCGACTCTTCGGATGTGATCATATTGACGGTAGGCTTATGGTTGGGCAGTGGATTAGTGTTGACATTAGGTATCGGGGTGTTAACAAAGTCCAACAACACTATCCCAACGTCAATCAAATCCTGGATTTTGTTTTGGAGCCTCCAACATCTATCTGTAGAATGCCCCTCTTGGCCCATATGATAGTCACATTTGAGGCTTAAGTCAAAATTCCTAGGCTTGTACTGGTCATTCGAGATCTCGAAGCTAATCAAATTATCCGTCTGCAGTCAAGCGAAGACCTAGCTGAGCAAGATCAGAATTGGAGAGAACTGTCTCGGGACTCTGGTGGCCTGGGCATGATTTGCTGGGGAGTGCTGGCCTGGGGTACTCGTAGTCTGGAATGTCACACGAGTCCCAGCCTTATCTGCTTTATTGGAATTGACTGTGCTGACGGTAGACTCCTTGGTTTTGTGACCTCCCAAGGGTCTTTGTGATGATGTGACCCTGAGAGGATCCATTGTTTGGAGTCTGCCTGTTGTGATGGCATTTTCAATCTGGCACCTTGCTGCCACTACTTGTGCAAAACTAGATGATATCTGGCCCACCAGATGTGAGAAGTAGGTCTTATCGAGAGTGTTGACAAATATGAATGTCAGCTCTTTTTCAGAAATCGGGGTTGCTACCCTGGCAGCTTGAGCTCTCCAGCGCTGAGCATACTCTTTGAAAGACTCAGTGTGTCTCTTTCGAAGACTTCCCAGGCGACTTCAATGTTGAACTTATATTGGTCATAGAATGCTTGAGTAAGCCTTTCCAAGGTATTGACTTGATTGAAATCTAGGTGGGCATACCAGACTAGGGCAAGACCTATAAGGCTATCCTGGAAGGTCTAGATCATAAGTTGGTCATATTGAGCATATTTGCTCATCTTCCGGGTGTATAGCCTTATGTGCATCTTGGGGTATCCAGTGCCATCATACTTTTCAAATTCTAGGGTCTTGAATTTATCGGGGTATATTTCCTCCTCATATGCTAGCAAGCTGGTGATCTTAGCCTATTCGAAACCGTCAGGCCCCTCTATTGTTTTCATTTTGTCGGCCAGTTGTTGAAAGAGTCTCTTTTCTATCTCTTTTTGTCTATCCTCCATTTCCTTCTTCAAGTCATCAGAGGTCGGACCTTGGTTGGCTCTCGGTTCATACTCAAAGGTCGGGTTGAGGTAGGAATTGATTTCTTCATATTCTGGAGGTTGACCCTCCATCGCTTTCCCCTTTCTAGCTCCTAAGTGCTCTTCTTGAGTTGGCTGGGTGGTGCGAAGGAGGCCAATACTTTCAATTAGGAGGTAGACTTGTGCAGCTAGCTGCTAGACTATTTGTTCTAGGGATACGATCCTAGGGTCTGAAGTAGCGTCAGCACTTGTGTTGTTGCGATTGTCGCCACTGTTTGCCATTTTGGTTCTTGAATGAGTGCAGATTGGGCTCCTGGGAGGGTTTGGTTGTTTGGGAGCTATCTTTGATACCTGGCATGCATTTTTCTTAGTATGATGTATGCATGAAAATGTGATGCATGTGTCACACGGATGCTAAAATAAAGGGGCCAACAATTGATTGATAACATAATACTGAAACTTTATTTTTATTAATACTTAGAAACTTGGAGTTCAATACTTGAAAAAAAATGAAAAAGTACAATAGATTCATTTTCTAATTCTTTTGGTCTTCTGCTGCGTAGACGCCGGCTTTCCGTTGATGACAGCTTCCAACTCTCTAACTCTGGTTTAGGTCTTTTCTAGCTGAGCTTCCAAGTCTTTGTTTCTTTGATCAGATTCCTTGAATCGGCCTTTCCAAATATCCTTTTTATAGTCTGCAGCCTCAAAATATACTTCCATTCGAGCCCTGACTTGCTCCAAGTAGATTTCCAGCTCTGGGTCTACTTTGTCTGGCTTAGGTTGGGTGATATCTGGGACCCAGTATGCTCTTTCCCCTGTCCGATATAACTGGTGGATTACGAAATCTCCGATGGCTCGATGCTTGCCCACTTCGCCATCCAGCTCTCCGAGGTCTATATTCGGACTCTTGATTCGAGCCTCCCATAGTGCCTTGACCTCTGCCAGCTTAGCAAACTTCTCAGCTACTAATAAGTTCGGATCTTGATACTCAAATGTGATTGCTTCCAGCGAAGGCCGATAAACTATGTCATGAATAGTACCAAACTGGCGGACCACTAAGTTGGGATGATAACCTATACATCCGCTGATACCAATTAGAGGCACGGCTTGAAAGTTACTGCAAGTTAAGATAACTTTATCGCAGCAACTCCATCTAGCCGTCCATAAAATGTCGTCGGCACTGAAACTTTTAAGCACTTCTACCCAACTGTAGCTGATAAGGTCGTCGGGCAGTTTTATCTTCTCTATGCATGAGTCCACGAGGTCCACTTGTTGAGCCAAGGTTTTCCAGACCAAGTTCAGCCCAAAACACTTGAGGTGGCTTACAAACTAAATCAGGATAAGGTTAATATTCGAGCGGAGGATCCCGTGGCCTTTTTTCTTAATGAAGTTTAAGTTCCGAATCTGTTCAGCCAATAGAGCCGGGATATAAGATTTTCCTTCCAGGAATTGGGCCACCAGTTCTGCGACTCGGTAGTGGACATAAAAAGTTCCGGTGGGGAAGAGTATGGTGGCGAAGGCTGTCAAGATGAAAGTGCTCACCCTTCTTTGTCTATAACTCTTAGGGTCCCCACACAATATGTCTTTCCTGTCCCCATTATCTTCTCGGGCTATGAACCAGGCTTCCAACTCATCCATCCGTATGCAGTATCCGTTACAGTCTGCTAAGGTCTTGTTGATTGCTGTTTTGCGGATACCTAGAAGTCTGCTGAAGATACCGGCTGGCCCGGCCTCAAGATCTGGTACATACACTTCGTTAGTTAGTGCTGGAGCCTGTAAAAGTTAGGTGTACTCTTCCAGAGTGGGAGTAATCTCATGTGGCCCAATGAAGAAAGTCGAGGGCTCTATTTGCCATAGATGGAGCATGGCCCGAACCAAGGGTAAGTTCATCTCCATCTTCATCAGTGAAAGGATGGGTCCTATTTTCTGCTAAATGAAGGCTTGCTCCTCTGGGTTGTACAGAGTGAACCAGTAGTCTAGCACCAATTTTGGGTCCAGAGGTTTGCATACTTGGATTTCTTTGCGGAGGAGGTGGTCAATTGTGGAACTAGCCATCTATTACAATAGAAATTTTTAACTACAACAAGAACTATGTTATAATGATAGCATTACAGGGAAATATATCTGAACTCCGTGAACAGAATAAAAGTATTACATCATCAATCAGTTGTCAACCCATGATGTCGTGTATGCAAATAGGCAGGTTCTAACAGGTCCCCAAGCTCTATGGCCTCCCGCAATCTCAAAGAAATGGATCTCAAGCCATATCGAAGCATTGGGTGGGGTAGCTTAATCAGTCCCAAACGGTGATCATATCACTTCGCCCGAAACCTACACAATGGCCCCCCGTCTTAGGGTCCTAAGATGGCCCGGGTTTGACCGTATCTACTCACACAGTTACATACATGCAGACTCAACAACAAAAGTAAATAACTGAATCCTAAATTTAGTTAAATCCCTGAAAGGTTAGCAACAGTATAACAATCAAGAGACATTCCTTAGAAAAGAGTGATTTGAGGAGATTCAGGTGGCTAGCCTACTAGAGAGAACTACCCTCCCCAACGGAGTTGCCATCCTGTCGAGTCTAATTTTTTATTTCCCATTCCTAATCCGATCTATACTAAACCCTATACTCATCTAATGTAGACCCTCGACTTGAGTTAGGAATTTCATTTTATTTGGAGCCGCCACCCAATTGTGGTTGGGAAAAACTGAATTAGGACTAATTGAGCAGATTAATCCTAATTTAGACCACTAGTCATCGTGATTTCCTTTTTCATTTTTGTGAAAAGAGGAAAGGGAAAACCAGAGTTTCTGGATTCGGAGGCTAACCTATTAAAACCCTAAGCTTACCACCCTATTCTCCTAAAATCTAAACTTTATCCGAATGTCTTTATTTTATTTTTGTTATCTTTTTATTGTGTTTTTGAATAAATTATTCTAAGAAAATAATTTTTTGTTCTTTTTAGAGTTGCCCCAAATTGGTGCCCACGTACTTGCTATTCAGGATCAAACGGGTCATAGTTCGCTTTTCTTGAAAAACTTTAATGTGTTAGTGATTTTTAATTATAAAATTTCTTTTGATTTACGTTTTTATCATTTTAGTATTTTTCTAAGAAATCTAAGCTTAAACTTGATAATTTGATTTTTTGAAAAAAATAATAATTTTAAGGAAAAACCAATTTTAGATTTATTTAAGAAAACGATTTTTTTTCTAAGTGATAAAAGTTTCAATTCTCTATTTTTCAACCCATTTCTACTATTATAAATTTTTATTGATCTTGGTTAATTTTTATTGATTTTTATAATTTTCATTAATTTTTATTGAAAAATTTTCTCCTATATTATTCATCTATCCTAAACTAAAATCTAAATTTTTATAATTTTTCTAATATATATTTTTATCATTTTCTTTATATATTTTTATATTTTTTATTATTTATTATTATAATTATTATTTATTTTTACTATTACTCATCTTAAATTAAACCCTAAAAAAAACTAATCTAAATTCTAATATTTTTTTCATTTTTGAATTATAAATGACAAGTAAATAAATAAAGAAATTCGAAAAAATAAAATAACTACATAAATAAATAAGAAATAAAAAAAAAATCGAGAAATCCGACTTACCTGGATCCGGGTCGGTGCGCGGGACGGGTCGGATCGGGTCGAGTCGAGTCAATCGGTCACGGCGGCTGGGGGTGCTCGTTGACGGCGTTTCGGTGGCCTTTCAAAGCAATTGAGGTGTCGTTCCCTAGGTTTTCGGGGGTGGGGAACTCAACCGTGGTGGTGGATTTCTCCAAAAACACCTCCTAGTGGCAACTTGGTGCTTGATCGGTGGTTGCGGCTTGGAAACTCCGGCGAGGCTTCGATTTTCTCTCTTTTCCTCCCTTTTGATCCGTCCTCATGCTTCCTCCCTTCCTCCTTTATTTATAGCTGCAAGGAATCGAGCTGGATAAGCTCGGATTTCATCCGATTGAAGCAAATTGGATTTCGGTTACAACCCTCCTCCGATTTGTGCAAATCCATCAATTTATTGCGATTTGATTCTTAATTGGATTATGTTTATCCTATTTCTGTTGAAGATCTGTTGGATTTGTGCAAAAAATCGAATCAAAACTGCCGAAATTCGATTTTTCCCTTACTGGCGACAATCTCGGACGAAGGAGGAAGAAGATCACGCGCCCGGTGCATGCATCTGCTCCAGCCAATCAGTTGTCGACACGTGTCCCAGATGAGGAAAAAAAATTGCCAAACGCGGAATCTGCCTCCCCCGTGTTTCAAACTTGTGACCAAGCCCCTCTCCCCGCGCCTTAAGCCATGGTTCAGACTAGCTGGGCTAGCCCACTTACTCGATTTTTTTATTTTCGCAATTTGCATATATGCAATGTGATTTTTTATTATTTTTGTATTTTTTGAAATTTCAAAAATTTGTAAAAATTATTTAATCCCTTTTATTACCATTTCTACAATTATTTTCCAAAATTGATGTATTTTTCCTATTTATTTTATTTTTTGAATATTTTTCCTATTTTTGCTAAATTAAAAAAAAATTGTAAAAAAATGGAAAATTTTGATAATTGTTTATTGTTGATTATTAGGGCAAAAATGGAGTGTTTACAAGAGGCAAAAACATGTTGTGCATGAGGGAGCTGGATTTATCTGCAAAGATAAATCCCTCAAGCAGATGCAATATATACACGTGTATAGTTCTGAATTTGCTCTCTAAAGACTTAGTACATATCACGAAGCTACGTCATACTAATGTAGCCCCCCTACTGGTAGACCTCGGCCTCATCCTCTGCAATCTCTCACATGTTGCAACTCAATCTAGGAAACTATTTCCTATCATTACCTAACTATCGACTAAGAAGCCTAACTAAACCTTAACATCCTACAGGGTGATATTGAACTTCCCAGTCGGCATATATGTGGCCGTCTCTAGCCTCTACCGCTTGACAAAGGCAGTTATCATGTACCAATCCAGCTATATGAATGGCAAACAGCTTGTACCTTGGAATCTTGCTAACTACATGAATGGCTCCATTCGAAGATCTAAGTGGATGATGTTCTCGTTGCAACGAAGTGATAACTCACACCATCAAACGGTGAGCCATGAATGCTTCTAAAAATTAAGAAGTAAAATGTTGTACTAAAATTTAAAGTAATCACCATGTTAAATGTCGTTTACATTTCCGTCCTAAACACCCTGTGATTAGTGTCCTTTATGCTGCGTCAAAACAGAACGATCGAAGGGTTTAGGTTCCATCTATTATGCATAAAAAAAAATGTTAGCATTAATATCAAAATAATTTTACCATAGCTTAAATAATAATCCAAGATAATACATTTATAATTAATACAAAAAATTTATTAATTAATTTTTTAATGATTAATTAATAAAAAATTAATGATTAAGTAAGAACAAATTAATTATTAATTAACGATAAATTAATGATTAATTAACAAAAAATTAAATATTACGATAATTTTTACAATAATAAACCAACATATGCTAATATGAAATTTTTACTAATTAATTTTTCAACAATTCATTTAGAACAAATTAATGGTTAATTAACCATATATTAACGATTAATTAACAAAAAATTAACTATTAAGACAATTTTTGCAATAATAAACCAACATATTACATCATCATGCTAATACAAAATTTTTACTAATTAATTTTTCAACGATTAATTAAGAACAAATTAATGGTTAATTAACCACATATTAATGATTAATTAACAACAAATTAACTATTATGACAATTTTTACAATAATAAACCAACATATTATTACATCATTATGCTAATATGAAATTTTTATTAATTAATTTTTCAACGATTAATTAAAAATAAATTAACAGTTAATTAACAACATATTAATGATTAATTAATAACAAATTAACTATTATGACAATTTTCACAATAATAAACCAATTTATTACATCATCATGCTAATACAAAATTTTTACTAATTAATTTTTCAACAATTAATTAACAATTATTAGTATGTTAATAAAAATAGTATACTACAAAGAATAAAATTATTATATTTAATTTTACATGAATTGATGAAAAGTAATATAACAAGAAAAAAATAATTTTTTCATGGAAAAAACCTACTAAAATATAGCCTAATTAATAAATTAAAAAAATTTCCCATTGATATTCCTACACTTATAAATGTGCAAGTTAATCCTACATAAAAAATAAATTAAAAAAAGGAAAGTGCAAACTGTGAAAAAAGAAAAAGAATTGAAAAAATAAATATGAATAAATTGAGAAACTGAAGAATCGCATTTATAATACAATTTATTAGTAAAATAATTTTTTTTTATACATTCAAGTTCATATGTTATATGTTATGATACTATATAAATTTATAATAATTTTTATAAATTTATGTTAGAAAAAAAAATTATCGAAATAATTATTTACTTGAGGACACAAACACAATCCTTCAGTATAATTTATATTAAAATCATAAGCCAACAGATCTATGATTTTAAAATATATTTTTTTAAATACTTTATTTCACGATTTTTTTCTAAAAAAACAATATTATTTTAATGAATTTCCATAATCTATTCCTTTCACCGCAAAACGGCCATGCATAGTAACAGGAAGAAGTCTAATGCTTCAAGGCAAACCAGGGGGAAGATTGCACATTATTCTGTACATTAACTAACAAATCTTCTATGATGACAACTGAATAATAGATCTCTGGTTTCTTGGTACCACAAGCATTCCCAAAAAAAAAAAAAAAAGCCATGAAGTCCCGACGTGTTTTTGTGTTAAGAGAAGACATGACAAACGATTTTGCTTATCAATTCTGATCAGTGCGATTCTCACCATCTGCCACCCCACTCGACTGTCCTTCCTCTTTCCCATCTTCAGCAAAATCATTGGAAGAACTCCAGAAACTGGGTTGATTCGTTGAAGAAAGAAGTCTCGCCCACATTCTGTCAGTAACAACAACCCGCTTCTGCCTCTCGGTTATACGCTGTTAAACAAAAGGGGAAAAAAATGGCATTTTTAACTTGTGGGAAAGGTGAGGTAAATGGAAAAACCCATCAAAAACTTATTTATTCATTTTTTTTCAACAGTCGGGACGAGGGAATGTAAGCGAAATTCAATCGAACTGTTCAAAGCATAATAGTGAAGATGAATTAAACAAATCTATAAACCGCTTAAAGATGTTGCATAAAGCACAGGACAGGGAACTCACGTAGAAAGGAATGTACGCGTGTCTTCCATTTACTGACCCAACAGTGAAGCCGGTGTAGCCTGCCATTGCTCCATGAACCACGCTGTGGGCTAAAAGCGTGCAGAAAACATTGTCAGATGCGTTGCTTGGAACAGCCCGAATCATGTATGTGGGATCTGCAGAGAAAAGATGATATGAGGATAGCGCCACTTGAATTTTGTTAAGGGAGAAAAGGTTTTACGCCAAAATGAAAGCGGACCTATATATTTAAGGTTTATGCTGATTTTGCCTTGTCTTGCAAAATGTTCCTACAACCATGAAAAAAAGAAACAAATTTCAGAGATAGTCTCCTCACAGTTAGCACCGAAACAATGTAAACTCAAATTCAGCACCAAGTTTTAATTGAATGAGATGTGCAGAGAAAAAATATACTTTGAAAGGGAGGAGGAGGAGAAATTTAGTTAAGCTACTCCTTGTTGACTAAGTGTACAAGGAAGTTGCAGAAACATTAAGGGTAAAGCTGCCTACACATGCGACCATCCTTCCCATTAAACCCACCAGGCTGGGGTATGCCCTTGACGTAAAATGTCAAACAGTGTCCCGGCAGGGATTAGGTTGTAAGCATAAGATGACAATAACCACGCATACCTGCATCCATCCAGCCAAATATTGATCAGAAAGTACCTTAATTTTTTGAGATAACCATAAACCAACATCTCGGAGAAGCTTGTTTCCTGAAGCATCTTTCTGGTCAGAGGATTCAAGGCTCTTAGAGATCAGTTCCTGCCCAGCTCCTTCAGCTACCACTATAACCATATGCCCATGTTCTTTAATCCGTTTTCCAATGTATTCAAAAAGTCCACCTTTACCCTCGAGATAGAATGAGGACTCGGGAATCAGACAGCAATCAACATCCCTGTTAGCCAGCGTCGCATACATAGCTATAAAACCTGTGAATAATATTCCATCTAAATTTTAGGGAAAAAGCGCAAAGCAGACATAAATTATAATAACAAGACGGTCATAAAAAATGACTGGATGACAAAGTTGTCGAGTTTATATGGGCTAAAAGTACATATATGTTGTGATACTTACCGCTATTTCTACCCATCAACTTCACCAGGCCTATACAATTCTCAATGCTTTCAGCCTCTACGTGTGCAGCGTTAATAGCACGTTGAGCTTCCTCAACAGCAGTATCAAAACCAAAAGACTTGTCAATGACCTGTATAGAAAAGGGAAGTGATCATTGACCTCAGTCGATGATTTAAAAAAAAAAAAAAAATCAAAGTGTGTAGTTTTATTCATTGCAAGTACCGCAACATCATTGTCTATGGTTTTGGGGATACCAGCAACAACTACCTTAAGTCCACGCTGTCTGACTTCCTGCATATGGAAGAAATTCAGATTATGAGATTGAAAGATCTAGCTGCACATAGAAGGGAAGGGAAAGAATCTTCCCAAAAATACCCAAGAATAGGATTCAAAAAATTAAGTGTACAATTATATCTACTTCTTGCATAAGCATTTCACTTTTTTGTAGCATGCTCAGAGATGGGCTTCAAGTAAAAAGAGATGATAAATGCTTATCAATTAGAAGAGACAAAAAGACAAATCAAAAGATTGCTTTCTCATTGTTTTATGCACAGAAACTCCTTTCTGCAGTCCCTTTTGGCAACTCTCCTAGATGAAGACCACTAGAGGTTTAGAATTACTTGATGTATACATCATCAAGGAAGCCTCAACTTAAAATTATTTCCAAAACTAACCTTTTTAAGCCTCTTCTAGGTCATGGCCTAATTATTAAAATAGGATGGATTCAACAATCTAACAAATTACAAGATCAATCGTAGCTAGATATTGCTAGTTAGCAAAATCATTATTTCAGTTTTACAATTTATTCATCATCATACTCTTGCTTGCTTTCCTCTTTAGGGGATGAGGTTCAGGGAAGAAGTAGTTGCCAAAAGAGAAGCCTCAATGGAGGCCATCCAGACTGTTTTGAGCAATGAAAATATGCTTCCATCTAAAAGACATGACCTCATAAATTGCAGCTGCTGCCTTTTGACTTCCATCGCCTCCTATGATATAAACCTACACCCAAAAATAACAGTTATCATACATTGTACTCAAAGTGGATGCCTCTAGACAGATTGACAGAATTCTACTTGCTATGTAAATATACAACAGAATTCCTTTCATATGAATCTCACATATTGATTAATTAGGAAAGGCGACCTTAGCTTCATCAAATTTAGAAAAGTTTATCCATGTTTTCACCTGATTATAAATATCTGGACCATATTGAAGGGCATCCATGCATATTCCAATCATCGGATGTTCATGTGGTAACATTCACTGAGCTAAAGAGATCCAATTTATTCATACCTGATTTATACCACGATCCTCAATGCAGTCGACGATCTTAGAAACATCATCGCCACCCCTGGATATCCCGAGAACAGTACCACCACGTTTGTGTATGTCATTGACAACTTTGGGTGTTAAGGGTATAGTATTTCTTGAATAAAAACCTTTATACCCTCCCTAGAAAATGACAAATAGGTTGCGGATGAGAAACATGTCATGAATAATACATAACCAAACAAGTGGAAAGGACCAAGTAACATAACATAAACCAAAGTAACTTAGCAAACTACATATGTGAGCTTTCACGCGCATGTTAACATTAAGCAAGATGTCCAACAACTGGAGAATTTTTATTATTGTTTTCCATCCTAAATCTACTTGCATAATTAATGGCGAATATCCTGATGCAACCATGTTTGGACCATTAAGTTTGAAGCAAGGAATGTACTCTTCCAGAGAGAATATCTGTCATCAAAGACACTGGAGGGTTTTACTGCATTGGCAAAAGAGGAACA
The DNA here is from genome assembly GCA_037954665.1 of Laguncularia racemosa. Taxonomy (NCBI): domain Eukaryota; kingdom Viridiplantae; phylum Streptophyta; class Magnoliopsida; order Myrtales; family Combretaceae; genus Laguncularia; species Laguncularia racemosa. The sequence goes on along the minus strand of JBBMOL010000033.1, from coordinate 2,712,293 downwards.
AAGGTTTACAACCATATTGACTATGCTCTATCTCCAAAGGGTCAAACTGAGAATAGCAGGAATAGCTCTGGAGAAGATAAAAAGAAAAACCCTGAGTATTTTAATGTGTGCACAAATTCAGGGTTTGAATACTTAAAAACTCAAGCATAAACAAGTGCAATTACTGACCTCGATTCCAACAACTGTGGTGACACCATACATGTAATGAAGACCACAAACAATTTCCCTGATCACTGTGTTCAATCCAGGGCATAGACCACCACACGTTACGACACATGCATGCACTTCAACGGATTTAAAGTAAACCTAGTCAATGCCAAAAGAAAAATACATCATTGATCAGTAGATCAGGTCTTGAAATCCAACAACTTCCTTGCAATCTCAAATGGAATACCTTTTGGCGGGGCCCTGCACGACGGAAATGTGTTCCTCTTGGACTGTCTTTGTGAACAACAACCTACAATTGAATTAAATATAAAACTTTTGAGCCACTGATCAACACAAATGACAAAAAAGCCTTCCAAATGTATCGCAACATAAATCTGGATCCCTATCAACATGTCTAAGCTCTCCAGAAGCAAGACAGAAATAGAGGTGGACTTATACTGTGTTTCACCATCTCTCTCTTTTCTTCAAAGAGGGCAGACATTCTACAAGTATAACAAACATCTTTCCACCTCAGCCAAAATATGAAAAATAAAAAGATAAAAATCTTTCCACACTGAAAACATGGATAGCTCATCCAGCACTTGTAAAAATCACAGAGCACACGTATTAAATAGATTTTTGAATGTAAAATTGATTTTAGTACACTAACATAGCAAGCTCACCTTTTGAGCAACAGTGTCATCCGTGTCAACAAAATATTGCCTGCAGTAACATTAATTACAATAATCACCCAAGTGCATCAAAACTAATAGCAAGACAAAAGCACACTGAGAAAGCACATGTCTACTCACCTGACTACTGAATACGCAGGATTGTCCTGTAGAGGATTCTGATAGGCCTGCAATAACAATTACTTTAGTTTCTCATACATGCAAATCTACGAATTCCGAAGTTGCAACATTTTGACACGATATGCATAAATCTACCTATGATCATATAAATTTTTATAAGACTGAGTTCAGTAATAGCCAGGCACGGTTCTTGTTATTATTTTTCCCCTTTTTCTCTATCGTACTTACGTTATGTCAAATTCTTATATTACTACCAACTTATCTGAAAGCTTCCACCCGTAGACATAAATGCGGTCGTATCATTTATACTTCAATATTACCCTCCCTACCGATTTAGACATTGATTCAAGTTACACATCATGAAACTAATATATAGGATCAAATGGCAATGAGGAGATACCATGAGAGAATTTGATGTCCTGTTTTCCATGTTCTCCGAAAATTGAAAATTCATCAACGTTAAAAACATCATCAATGGGAACAAAAGCAAATATATCGCTCGGTACCCTATCATTAAATATAATCACCACCAGCTTCCACAGGCCTCGAGTTAGTCACTATCTATGGTATGTCATGTTTTTTAAGGACCGATGCACCCTCTAATTTCACTTTTAATATGGCGAAGATTTATCGATTAAAAATTGAATCGGTCCTGTAGTAGATAAGTGAGTACCACCACCATTTCACATCCAACCCAATACTTATTTTCAGCAAAGACTGAGTGCCTCAGCCATATCCTGTACCCCACTTGGCTAGTGAAGCACCTCTATCCAACATGTACACCCTTTTTTTAACTGAAAATACTACTACTGTCCCTAGGATTGGCTCATCTCAAAAGACAAATTACATAAGTCTCTGTATATGAACATAAGTACGGAAAGCAAGTACCGGAGCTTACCGGAAGATCACTGATGAAATCAGACAAGTGAGGAACATCTTCAAGGACATAACCAGCATTCCCATTAAGCAATTTCATGGTTGAATTCGAATAGTTCGGAAACCCCATATCGCTAAAAACACTTTTAAGATTGTAATAATACTGAAGTTATATAGAAAAAACAGACCCAGGAATGGTTTTATAAAAGGAAACTTGCAAAAAGAAGCACGAGCGGCTCAAGCGTGTGGGTCTGATGCAATAGAAGGATTATAGAATAGTAGAATGGATAGAGAAAGAAAAAAGATAGATATGTATGACGAGTGTGAGTTGAAATTTAGTGGGGGATGAGGAGGGTCTCTAACGGAGCCGTTTGGAGTGTTTCCAATGGCCAGGCTAGCCGTTTCAGGGGGACAAAACCAGTGGCGGGTCCTTACCGGGGGAATAAAAGGTGCTGGTGTTGCCTTCCCGCTGGTTTTGAATATTCGGTTAGTCGGTTTTGCTTTCATCTATTTTCTGGAAGATGTCATGTGGCGGTAAGGTAATCCAGCAGTAGTTTTCGTCTCTTTTAAAATTATGATAATAATCTTATAGATAAATTAAAATATATATATATAAATTATAATTAGACTGAGGAATTGCCCACAAAGAAGTGGCAAATGGGAAGTTCACTTTTTCAACCATTTTTATAAAAATATGTATCCATTCCAACTTAATAAATAACTAACAAGTATATATCCGCAATGTGTGTGTATAGAATAAATTAATTATCAAACTAATTAAATAAATATAAAATATTTTATGGAGAAAAAAGACTCAAATTTATATGGTCAGCTAACATTTATTAGGACAGAACTTCACCATGACAATTTTCTTCTAGTAGTGTTGAGAATTGGTGTAAAAAGGGATCCATTTTACAAAAATATGTATCCACTCTTCCTTAATAAATAATAACATTATATTTAATTAATTATTTATGACCTATTAAAAACTAGCATGTGTCCATTAACTAATAATGATAAAACATATACACACACAGTGTTGGAATAAAAAAAAACATGAATGCAAAGGAACAAAGAGCACAAGCACATGTAATTGACCTTAAAAAACAAATATTGAAGGTACGATATTATTTCTTGTCAAAACCTAACTCTATCAAGTTAGATTTATTTTTATAATATATGTGATTACTTTTTAGTAAGATCATGGCTAGAAGATTATGGATTTTATGCTTGAAAACAATACATTTGATGATCACATCAAGATCGCTATAAATTTTTTAAATTTTCTCGAATTTTATGGAGATAATCTTGTGATATTCAAGCTAGATTGAAGTCAAATTTATTCATCCATCTTGAATTAACAACGAATAAAGTTGCGTTGAGGATTTTGTTGAGTAAATCTTTCACAAGGGATTTTTAAAAAGTAAATTTTGTTTAAGGAAGGATCATGCCATATCCAAACATCTCCGATTGGAATCAACTCAAAATCAAATTCAAAGCATTCCAAATCAATTAAATATCCAATACTTCATAGCTATTATTCAAAAAAATTGAATGATTACTTGTTTGCAAATGCAACTATAAAGTACTAGGGGTACAACTAGTTTAAATTAAAAAAGATCAAGACTTCGCCTATTTTTATGGGAATTAAACACTAAAGCAAGTTTATAAAATAATTTCAAAGGAGTCTAGACACACCAAGAAATCATTTGAATGTAAAACTATCATTTATTCTATAACAAGAACACTCATTATCAATTGTGATTTACTTACCAAAAGTAGATGATCAAATAAAAAAAGTAGAAGGTGCTTTCTACTAAGAAACTTTTACTTGTGCGATTGTGTTAAAAACTTTATCAAAGCATATCCTTATTTTTTTTTATTAGAGAGCAACTAAGTTACTATAGTTCTGTATAAGCTCTTAGTAGATATAAGGGCATGACATATAGCAATGACTATTCTAAGCATGTGCCAATACATTATTCTATTAGAGAGTAGTAAAAACAAGTTTGGTTTCCTAGAAATTACAAGAGCAACTACACCAAAATTTAATAAAAAAACACAATACCCATTTAACTAGAAATTACATTCATGCATATTCCAATGTCAACAACACAACAAACCCACTGAAAACTACTTAGCTATGCATATTAAACATAATAGCAATAGAAATACATAAGAAATTAACTGAAAACATTATTAAAGACAAGTTTAGAAATAATCGGGTTTATAGATAACAAAACAACTTAAAAATCTTTAAAATCTCCACTCCAAATGTATTCCTAAGCCTTAATAATGCAAGAAACTACTAAAACTAAGTTAAAATATCAATAATCTACCTAAAACCCTAAGAAAATAGAGAGAAAACTCATATTAAAACCTTAAAACTATGGCTACATTCTATTTTTCGTCAAGCAATTAGTAGAATTTATAAGTTAGTCGTATTGACCAACTAGTCAATAGACACATGTTGGCCCATCGTTGTTCTTGATTAAATAAAATAGTGCATTTAGAGGTGAAACCCTAATTAGGGTTTTACCCATCTGCTGGATGGTAGTATATTTACCAGCCAGTCAGTAGGAGAGAGATCCACCTTAACAAAAGTTTGTAATTTTCCCATTTTCTTCTAGCATTCAGTCAGCTCATCAACCAATGGTCCTCTAACTCCTTAAAGCTTACCAACAAGATGGTAGGCTCCTTACTGGCCAGTCAAAAAGGTTAAAACCTTCAAACTCCAATTCTTTACCTTGAGCCAATTAGTGAGGGCCACTAACTAAAGGGTAGCCCCTTACACCTACACAAAACACTCCAATTCAATATTTTTCACATAAATTATAATCTTTTTTCATAATTTTAGCAAATTTACCATAGTTGGTCCATTTTGTGCACAATGATCACTTTTATACTAAAATCAACCAATATAGCTCAAAATTTTGTGCACAAGTGGAATTTTTAAATTAGGAAAAATTGTGAAATTTTACATGTTATCACCACCCCCAACTTAAGCATCCTGCTTATCTTCAAGCAAGTTTACAAAAGCGTTTGGAAGTTCAAAATTTTTTAGGACAAACACCACTTCTTTTACACTTTCACAACTTGACACTTTACAAAGAGTATACCATGCTATAGGAACTTAAACTTTACATTCATTTTTCATTAAACATCAATGAAAAGGCACTATAAACCCTACAAATTTTTAAAATAGGATATAAATTGTTGGAAGATATTCTGGAGATATTTCCTAGAGTTGATAGGAAATTTGACCCTATACCCAAGGACTAGGTTCAATAATCCCAAAACATTCTACGAAAATCTTAAATTAATCCCTAAAATGTGAAATAATATCTTGAACCCTAACTGAAGAATCTAAACCCTAAAATAGGAATCTAAGACCATATATTGACTTGTAAACATTAAATCAACAATTCAAACCCTAATTTGAATAGCAAACCTTAAAACAATAAATTGAACTCCTAACTTGAACCCAAACCCAAAATAATAATAATAATAATAATAATAATAATAATAATAAACCGTAAACCTTAGAATGATGAATAAAAATAGTAACTTGATTCAAGACCCTAAATCGATAACTCAAAACCCTAATTTAACTCTTGAACCACAAAATGAAAGACTGAAATCCCAATTTGAATTGTAAACCCTAACATGAAAACTTATAGTCCAAATTCAATTTATAAAGTCTAAAATGCAACTTTAAACCCTAATTTGAGTCAGAGACATTAAATTCATAATTGAAACCTTAAACCAATTTGGAAACCCTAAATTAAATAATCAAAATTCTAATCCAAGTAATAAAACCCAAGAAAATAAAAATTGCTAACCCTAAAATGCACTAACACGCTCAAATATACAACACCCATCATTGATAGATATCAAGCAATAGTGATCAACCTAAAGTAACAAATCGAAACCCTAAAATAATCACCCTAATTGGCGCTAAACCCTAAGGCAAATATGTCCTACGAAATGCCAATTAGCAAATTAATTAACTTTAATATAAATTAATTAGCTTAATTAATTAGGAGACATGAATTGACCAATGGACAAAACATGCATCCACGAGTCAAAAGCATTGTTTGCCAACCATTAGGGACAATTCCACATCATCCTTGATTAGTGGTGGGGATTTAACCTTGAAAAAGTTAATGTGAAATGTGACAAGTGACATATTGCAAAAAGGAAAATTTTCGAAGTTGGTAAGTTGATTTAATCAAGAGTATACCTTCAACCACTAGGTAAAAATTTTAACTAACTACATGAAACTAACCCTTGAACAAGGGAATCACGTCAAGAAAAAGTAAATTGTGGTGTTAAGATGTAATTGGCTACTGCCATAAATGGCAATTGACATTACCCCAAACCACTAAACAAAACCTTTAACCAACTAGCTAGAATTATCTAATGGATAATGATGGGGCATTAAGCAAAGTAGGTTGTAGACTAGGTAAGTTGTCACCATGCAAATAAAATTGCCAAATTAGGCAATTAACAAGCCTTTAGACATTTTCTTTAACTAACAAGACTAGACATTAAGCAAGGTAGCCTATAGGATAGGATATGTGTCAACATGTAATTGGGAGTTGCCAAATAAAGAAAACTGATTTGACCTTACACTTACTTTTACTCGCCCAACCACACATTGTCGAACACCTACAGTTATCCAAAGTGCCATGTGATTGCATTAGGCAATTGATTAGAGCTTAAACGTACTATAAGCACTACCAATTCTATAAACCTCATAAAGTTTAGAAGAATGATAAATATAGCTAAAGCATATAAAAATAATAATTAATTAATTAAAATAAAATAATTCTAAAGATCAATAGGAAACTTATCCCTAAAACTTAGTATAAACCTCAAGAAGTTTCAAATTCAAAAGATAGGTCGTGTAGAAGTATTAGGAAATACTTTCGAAAGTCTATACAACGTTTAGATCTAAATATAGGTCTGCTTTAGTGTAACTGATATGATTATTGTAATAATAACCCAATGAATCGAGGCCCTAAATGAATTCCGATTGTAGACCTCTATATTAGGAATCTTAAACCCTAAGCAAAGTTGACCTAAAGCCTTAATTCGGAATTCTAAACCCAAAACCAATTAACAAATTCTAAGGTCACAATTGGAAACATCGAAACTAACCTTAAGCCCTAAAAGCTTAAATTGAAACCTGATCAAAATCGAAATTCTAAAAGAAAAAATAGACCCTAAGAATAATCCAAAATAACTTAATTTAATGAAAATTAATTCTACTAATTAATCAAACAAAATAATGCAATTGGTGAAAAATAAATTCCCTTAAACTATCTCTACTAGGCATGACATGTAGGAGGGCGAAAATGCCATTTCGCACATAAAATAATCTTAAGTTTAAGATTAATTAAACCAGATAAAAACACATCTATTTAAGCTCCTAATTACACTCAATTAATGGACTAACTGACAAAAAAAAATAAAGGGCAAAAAACAACCCTTTAACCATCGGTTAAAGAATTGATTGACATCACCATGACAACATAACTTAATCCAAGGACCATTAGTGACTTAAGTACAATTTAGGGGGATAGAGTAAGGCTTAGATGTGACCCAAATCTGATGGAAGTGGACAATTACCATAAATAGAAAGTGATTTAACCTTAAACCTTCCTCTAACTATCAAACAAACAATTAACCAACACACCTTATTAACCAATGCATTAAAGCAAGGCATTAAGTAAGCAAATTACCCATTATTTTTCCCCATTTGCACATGTAGTTCTATCCCCTTTTCCTTTTTGATTTTTCTCTCAAAACATACAACAAAAAACTCTTCAAAAAGCCACCTAAAACCTGCCAACACATCCACCACTCATGCCACCATGTACAAGGCGAACACACCACCAAAACAACCACAATATTTTCCCTAACCACTAGTAGCCTCCATGCCATTAGAAGGGCATCCAAGGAGTTAAAAATCAGATGAAAACGAAGGACCAACACCAAGCAAGAGGGAGAGCAAGGGAGTGAAGTAAGAAGAACCACCTAGAAGACTATCAAGTGTAGGACACTAACTAGTACATGTTTTCTTCTTTTTCTTGTAAATTTTTTTCCATGTAAACTAGACTAGAATAGCTAGGAATCTTCTGTTCTTGTAACTTTTGGTGATGTATTTTAGTTGTACTAAGCAAGAAATTCAACAATGTAATGTAAACTCAAGCTATGTTAGAAGACAATGTAATGTAACTTCCTTAAATCAAGTTAGAAGTGTAAGATTTGGAAGTGAATGAAATGAAGACTTTATTTTCCTCTTCTAGTTGCCATGTTTAAGGAGCTTAGGAATCATTTATCTTTGATGTATTAAGTAAACTTCAACATTTAAGAGCCTTAAGTAGTGACTAACATGTATTAGAAATGGAAAAAGTTGGAAATGTAGACCATTAAAACTAGCACCTAAAGGGATTTTTTACAATATTTTTCAAAACTTCTAGAGTGTCAATACGACAAAATATCATTATAAAAGAAATGAAAATGAGAACATTTAATTAAATATGACAAAAAAAAAGATATATAGGTTTAAAATAGGCAACATTGGAATCAATAACAATCAACCTTGAATATTTGACTAAAAACCAAAAACTCACAATAGATAAATGACTCCCACATGTCCAATAAAAGCCTAAATAAGTTCCCAAGTTGATTAGAAATGATTTCATTTAAATATTAGGCCCCATTAAGAGAAAAAGGCTTCAAAATGGACCTAAACAATGAGCACCCGAAACCATTCAGAGGTTAACTTAATTTTCTATGAACTAAATGACCAAAATACTCAAAAAAATGAAAAGTACACTAAAAAATCTTTGAAACGACTATAAGAAAGTGAAAATCGAATTTAAAATGAGAAAGTTAAGGCCAAAATAAAAAAATTGCAAAAATCTGAAAATTATAACAAATTTAGATGATATTCAGGATACTTTATTATACCCAAGCTTATAATAATTATTTTCATTATTAGGTGCTTTCAACCTTGAACCTAAGTACCTAATGACCTCTACAATTGATAGGCATCTTGGTCCAGTGAGTATTCCGATGATTATTATGCTTGTTATGTGTTTGCAGTTTAGTTGCATTAAACTATATATACAATGAATTGATTTGTACGGGGTATGGGAATTGTATATGTTTGGATGTTATGTTATTGATTGGCAAAATATTGTAGCATATTGAGAATAATGGGTGTGTTGATTGTGCATTAGAATAGCAATCTTGTGAGTGTCTACAAATTTTTTGTGGTCACCTTATGAATAAACTTAATTATATCTAACTTAAGTAAAAATTAAGCATTCATTCCATGGTTTGCATGAAGAAGGCTATTGGCATTACATGGTGATACAGAGAGGTCGTATGGAGGTGTACTTCATATGCAACCTTGCCTTAATCTTTGTAAACTACTTAAAACTAGAAAATGCCACAGTCTAATTGAGGTTGAGTATGAGGATTCACCACTTAAGGGTGAGTATGACTGAGTGTGTTGCTCACATTTATACTCTAGGGCATATTATATATTGTGACATTCATTGTTTTGAAAGAAAAGAAAATGTATATATATAATAGTAAATAATTTGTCTGAGCTTAACTTAAGACTAAACATTTTAATAATAAATTATGCTTGATCTTTAAGCTCGTAATAAGATAATGAATTCATAGTCCTTGAGGGTTGTTGTCTCAAATGATTGAAACTTGGAGCCGACATGTGGTTTGTGATTTCCCAACTTTAGGCAATGGAGGGCATAAATCCATGTTATATACAGTATCCGGATGATTATATGGGTTGTTGCATTTCATATGCGTATGATGCATTCATATGCTTGTATAAATAACTTATTTGAACTTACTTGGTGGTATAATATGAGAAATATCTCACTAAGTTGGATATAGCTTACACCCCAATAGCTTATCTTTTGCAGGTTAAATCAAAAGTCGAGAATGGGCTAGGAATCAAGCGATGAGAGCTTTAAACTCATAATCAAGGAACAAGTATATGATAGAGTAATTTTTGGTTTAGACTTAGATAAAGTGACAACCTAAATTTCCTTAGAGTTGTGACTATCCGATTTTACAATTTAGTAAGGGAGATTGATCCTCTATTGTTCTGGTGAACCGTAGAATCCCTAGTTATTTTTATATAATGATTAATTATATGTATTATGAATAAATGAGATTTAATTAAAGCTATGTAACTTCTGACTTATAAGACAGTTTTCATATTATAAATGCATAAGTGATAAGATAACCTTTAGGCATTTCTACTAGGGTCCCTTTAGGGTCTTTACAAGTACTCTATTTTATTTCCCTTGAATGATCAATCAAATGCTCAACTTCTAATAATGATGTAACTAACTTATGAATCTATGCTTGGAAAAGTTAAAAGTCTTTTTTGGGTCAAATTTAGGAAAATCAAAATCAAGTTAAACATTGAAAGTCAAGAAAGAGTTGCAAGCCTTGAAGTAGTTAATTCAAAGATATACACTCCTCTTCGAGCCTTTGGATTCGCCAATGTAGAGTAAAAGATGCAAGGCCTAGCTTGTGACTTTACTCCGTTCTCCCACCCCTCCCTTTTTTTTTTGTTTGATTTTTGCTTTCATTCACTCATGCACTCCAAATTTCTGTTTAAAGTAGCTCTTTATTCCTCACCTTTTCCCCGTGATGGTCACTAAGGGCTCATAAACCCATTCAAGAATTGTTTATTCAAGGAAATATCCTTTAGCACATTACACACCCTAGGTTTGGGTTTGTAAGTACCCCCAACTTTACAATTTTTTATTCTTTTTGGATAAGGAAAACTTTCAAGCATAAACCAATCTCACTAACTTCCACTAGACATTATCAATCCGTTAAACTCTTTAAGAAATAGTATACATAAGAATCATTCTACATAAATACTCATATCTAGTTCCCAACTAAGACATTGTCTTAATCTCAAATCTCAAAGCTAAACCTAAAAGAAGTATAACTAAATAAAGCATGGATTTCATAAACTAATTACAAATTGAAAATTGTTCATAAATGATGAAAAGGGAATTTCTTTTACCTTAATTAAGTACAATTCACTTTATTTCAAATAAATGAATACAAATTTCATAAAATTTGGTGTACGCTTTACCCAAAAAGAAAATGGTAGCGAAAATATAAAAGAAAATGGAACCAACTTTAAAGGTTGAAAAAGTTTTTTTCAGGTGCAATAAGGGAATTGATATAATTCATCTCAGCTCAACACACAATTCTCCTAAAACAACTCTACAACTTCATCACTTAACCTTCTCAATCCCAACTTAAGTTCAAAAATCTAAATTCTACTGGAGCTCAAAATAATTAATTAGGTGAGAATGGTTAAAACTTTATTCTATAGAGTTGCTTAAGTCTTGATTTTCTTTATTCCCTTGAATTCTTTTGATAGAATTTGTCTTTTGTTATATTTGTTTCTTTCTTCTTCTTTTTTAATATACAAACACACCAGCATCAAACAAATAAAAATATAACAAAAAAAACAGCTCTTGATTCTAAAAGATAAATATAATAGATTAAGCATGAAATAAACTATATATAAAAAGAAACAAATTAGGGTTGAGTTGCTTCCCACCAAGTGATTATTTTTAAGTCTTTCAGCGTGGCTTTCATCACTGTGGTCATGGTGAGTCAAATTCATCATCTTCTTTTGCCTCTATTATCTCTTTCCCAATTCTTTCTATATTTTCCATCCAATCTTCAGCCCATTTACTATTGAAGTCATCCACATTCTCAACTCCTTCTCCTTTCTCTTTGCCTTTTTTTGAATTACTTCTGGCACCAAATCTTTACTCTTTCTTAACGATTACAACTAAGAGGATTTATATTTATTTTTAAGTAGGAAAAGAGAATATAAGATTTGAGTGATTCAAATTGATGATGATATTTGAATTTGCATTGTTATCTACATTTAAGATAATAAGATAGAAAAAAAAATATGATGTTTAGCTTTTTGTGGGGTGAAGGAAAATGCTCTTTATATGAAATAAAGAATAAAATAAGATGTTCATATATTCTTAAATATTATAAATAGATGTTACAACATGTAGTATATATATAAATATACCTATACGTGTAAATAGGAATATATTTTGATAGATATAAGAACATATTTATTACTGATTCCTTCTAGTGTTCCTTACTAAAGGTAGAGTTGCTTGATGATTTATTGCTAGTGCCTTCACAAATTTCTTGATGCAAAGTTCTAGTCACATAAACTAGAAAAGTTATTTCTTTTCTTTTTTTTTTAAGTTTTGATGGGTTATAAATGTGTTATTGAAATCTATAAAATATTAAAAAAATATTAAAAATTTTAAGGAGAAAGTGATGAGTTTCTTAATTTTTTTTAAAAAATATTAACATGATATTTAGAAACCTTTAACATTAAACATGCCTAAGGGAATTAATTATAACACAGTGTTATTAATATTGTTAATTTGCACCCAAAAAAAAAAATCAGTTGTACTTGAAAATACACCAACGATGAAGGAGATATTAGTTGACACCCAGAATGGTCCACGACCGCCTTTACAACGCGTCTAGGACCTCTAAGAAGAATATCATTGGTCGAAGCCACATCATTCCCTGCCACGTCATCTTCACCTCCTAACGCCTTCCAGTAACCAGACTTCTTTTATCATTTCAACTCCAAATGTTCTTTAAATCCCATTTTCAGCACTTCCCTTTTATTCTAATTTTTCTTCATCTTCTTCTTCTTCTTCTTATCCTCAACTGAGATCAATTGAAAACATTTTACCCATAAAGTTCCACAATTGGCAACAAACCGGAAGTTGTTCTTTAACTCGGTTCGCACTTGGTTCAAATGTCGTCTCCTGGAGAGTAATTTCTCTTTAACTGGCTATTCTTATTTCATTTTTCATTTTCAGTTCCAAGTCTACTTGTTTAATCTAATTATTAGTTTAACTGTGAAGTTTCGAATCTTGGGTATTGAAAAATACACGATTTTGGCGTGCTTTCTAGGGTTTGTGGTTGTTGGATTCGATTTGTTCATTGCCATTCTTGATGCAAACCGAAAATTTCGTTGGGATTGTATCATGAGCTTGATATGCATGGTTTTCATTATTATTATTATTATTCTTTTTGCATATAAGTTGAGGAATTTAAGGTTTTGCAGAGAATGGTTTGATTGCTTGTGATAGGAGAGTTGGGATTGATAGGATTGGTGGAAAATAATAAAGTTGTAGGCTTGGAAAAGTTATATTTTATCCAAATTTGATCACATTGCTTCACTAATTTGCAGTTAGGTGTTTTTATTTCTGTGGAAATGTTTTTCGTATCTTTTTCTCACTTGTTTTTACAAGAAAAAAAAGGGGGGGGGGGGGGGGGGGGGAATGGATTTACAATTATCAATGTTATGTTAAACTCAAGAATTTGTGCTTTCCTTATGGCTTTTAAGTGGCAGCCAAATGACTAGTGGTGTTGAGCCATCATGATAAATGTCCTCATTCTCTATTGGTATTTTTGGTGATTACCACCTTTGAAGGTCGACCGGTTCCATCGTCTCTTGCCACCTCTTACTGCTAAAATCCCTAGTACATGAGATGCTATGATGATATTTGATAATTGCAAAGTGTTAATAATGAAAAATCTTGAAAAAAGTCTGGAAAAATGCTTTTAGCGAAGCAAACACACCTTTACTTGTTTGCTGTCTTTTCCATTTAGTTGCGTTTTAGTATGCTTTCATTTTGTGCAATATGTTTGATCCAGAATCTTTAATTGTTAAATATCAGAGTGTCAATGGAAAAGAGTTGCAGTAACTAGTAGTAGCCATGTTGAAATGTGGGGGGAGAAGTGGCAACAGTGAAAAATTGCCAGTTGTAATGGTTAATGTATGTACCAAGGTGATCAAGAATAGACAAAATGTGATTTCTATGTCAAATGAAGAATTTTTTTATCTTCATGGGTATTCTTTTCCATTGACAATTATGTTTTCTCTTCTCCAGATCTTAGAGCTTCTTTTTCCAGTGAATAATTGCACTTAAGTTTATCTATTAAAGTTGCACAATGCAATCCCTTGCCTTTTCTCTCTGCACACTAGTGTAATTAGGGACTTAGTATATGTATGTCTAGCCTCTTATTGGGTAGTAACCTCCAATTTTTCAGCCTGCCTTATGTGCTTGTTGAGATCTGTGCTATTGTTATTGCGTTCGTTTTAGCATAGAAATTCCTAGAGAATAAATAGTTTTGTCTCATTGCCATGGTATCTGGAGTCTGGAATTTTCTTCTATTATATTTACATCCTATGTAAAGAGAATAGTGGCTTTTGGCTCCTATATTTACTACTTCTGTTTTTCTGACAGTCTTTTGTCTAATTTAATCATCAGTTAAAGATCTAAGCCTCTTCAGGAGGACCTTTTTGTTTAACTTTGCTGATTCAAAATTTGGTCATACTCTACTTTGTATTTTATTCAGATGGTACCAGTCTCTTCCCCCCATAAGCAAAGCCTTTGGGACAGCATGTGTAGCAGCCACAACAGCATATCACTTGGGAATTTTTAATCCTGTGCATGCGTATTTGTCATATAAACTGGTTTTCTCAAATTTTCAGGTGGGAAACATAGCTGTCAGCAACTTCATATTTCGTCCACATCTTTTATTTTGCAAAGCATAACTTATCTAGAAATCCCCTCCATCTTAAAGCTGTGATTTTGTTTTTTATTGTCTTATTGGGCATAGACATACTAGTCTGAGTATGGTCTATTTGACTGGATCCTGTTGGAACTGGGAACCTCTATATTAGGATAACAATATTAATGGAGAAATGACCCAAAGCTTGTGGTCAGTGCCCAATGGTGCACAAGGTAGCCACGTGTTCTAATATCCTGTCAGATTTCCTGTTTCTCTCCATTGGTGCAAGTCTATGTTGTTTGTTACAGAATCATAATCTCTCGTTATGAATTTGTGTCTTTTCTGCCCAAGATGCAGGTCAGTGTTTCTGAGGGTTAAACATTGGAACTCATTAAACTATTTCACAAGTCAGGGTTGGGGACTGACTTCCTATGAAAACCATCAAATGCTAGGAAGAAAATATATTGAATCAAAATACTGAAGCATCATTGCAATCAATGAGAACATGTTTTTGTCTTTCATTTTTGTTAGTTTGTATTGCTTTCATCCTTGCACATGTAACCTCCTTTTTTGGATTATCATGGTTACCCTTGCATGGTATCAATATCAATTTATCATATTGTTCAATTGCTAATTTAGGTTTGGAGGCTTATCTTGAATTTCTTCTTCCTTGGCAAGTTTTCTATCAACTTTGGAATTCGCCTTCTAATGATGTGAGTATCCAAAGGATATATTCTATTTTCTCCAATATGGAAATCAAATTTGATTTCAACAATCTAACATCTAACAACTATTTCTTGTGCTCTCATTCTTTTACACTGCATTTATATCAGTTGCAATTTCTTGTTTTTGTAGAGCTAGATATGGAGTTCAGCTGGAGCAGGGTCCCTTTGCACGGCGAACACCAGATTTCCTTTGGATGATGATCTTTGGGGCCATCACATTGCTGGTCTGTAGGAGCCTCTTATGTGCAAACTCTTAATTCACTCGTCATCCATTAAAATGGTGTTCATTGATCATTTGTGCCTGGGTTTCAATAGTGTTGCTCTTTTCTTAAAGTAATAGTCTAGTATTCGGTTTCAGGCACTAGCAGCTATTAACTTCCTTTGGACTCCCTTTCTGGGTGTTTCACTGGTCTTTATGCTTTTGTATGTCTGGAGTAGGGAGTTTCCGAATGCCAATATAAACATCTATGGTCTTGTGACACTTAAGGTATGATCTCCTGGTCTTAGTGGTTAACTTTTTGTTAATTGCTTTTGTCTGACCCATGAAATCCCCCGTCTTTGCTGCTATTGATTATTTTTTTATCTCCTAATTTGCAGGCTTTTTACCTTCCATGGGCCATGCTTGCTTTGGATGTTATTTTTGGTTCTCCTCTACTTCCAGACCTGCTAGGCATCATTGCTGGGCATCTGTATTATTTTTTGACCGTGCTGCATCCTCTTGCTGGTGGAAAGGACCTGTTGAGAACTCCACGATGGGTGTATCCTTGACTTGCCTCTGTGTTCCATTTAACTTCACCTTTTAACCTAAGATGCAAAATTAAATTCTGCTTTAAATCATTATGGCAAATGCAGTAATGTTGGATAGCTTAGCTTAGTTAATTCCTGGTCTCTGTCTTAGTATTAGATTTCCACCAAGGGAACACTCTTGCAACTGTTTAATAAGAATAATTAGCTGCCACATAATGAGTACAGGTTTAGACGTGAAACATTGTTATTCTACATTATGACCTATGCAGGCGAAACTAACTTTACTCCTTTAAATGCTTTAAAACATTTAGGGCTTTACTGCAGATTTGATTTTGAACTTCCGCATCTTAGATTTGATCAGGCCATTGTATAATTAGCCATAAGCATTACTCCACTCAATACCTGATATACATGTAGTCGGGCATTTCTAGGACCATATCGCATATGCTCGTTTTAAGGCATCTAACTCATCTGTTAGTAATACAGTGTTGGAATATTAATTCGGGTAATTACATATTCCTCTGCCATAGATACTTGGATATACCGTGGGATCGTGGTGAAGCCAATGGCTTTTTGCCTCCGGTAATGTGTTTTTTTTTTTCCTGGTTGGTTTTACTCTTTGGATCCCTTAATTGATGAGCAGTCATAAGCTAGTTGCAAGATTGAGATTGGGACGTCCAAGTCCAACCACCACGCATGCACAACCGGAAAGAGAGAGACCCACTGGTGCTTTTAGTGGAAGAAGTTATCGGCTAAACGGATGAGAGTTTGTTCATTTCCTTCTTTACTAGGATACTCATTTTTTCCCATTCTTGATAGACGTATGAGAATTAAGAAAAACCCGGTGGAGAAATCAGGATTTCCATCCATTTAACCAGATTTTGGCTCCTAGTGCTATTATTAGGAGAGTTAACTGTTTACCCTATGAAGGCCATTTGAGTTACTAATCAGTTGCGGTAACACGTTCTGTCTCAGCTCAAATGCTTTTATATGATATTTGAATTTACAATTTAGATACATACTGATGTGACTTTTGGTTTTGGCATGGTTCGGTAGAACTTGTAGAAATTTGGGTTGAACTACGATTGTTGTAAACGTTTGAACTATTGCTATCATAAACTGGAGCATCTTCACCTGTTCACTTCCAAATATTCTCATTTAGAGCAAGCGAAGCCTCGTAGTAGTTTGAATAGGAAAAAGAGTGGATGTGCAGGTTCCAAATGAAATGGTTTATTCGAAAAACGCTTCTTTCCTTGGAAGATCTATTTCATGGTTTCACTGTAGATTTCAGATCATTCTCGTGAAGCTCTTCCTTTTCATGATAAATGATCTTCTCCCTAGGCGACATATTGTAATAATAATGAATAAAAATGCAAAGGATTAGATGCAAGGGATATGTTTATCTATCCAAATTCTAAATTGACTGTTAGGCAAAATTTAGGTGCATTTATAAATTAAATAATACTATGCTGTGTGGGTATTTAATAGATGTATATTTAATAGTTATTCGGTATATTTATGTAATTATGCTTATATTGCAAGATTATATATGTATGAAATAAATAGGTTATTGACGCCATAAATATACTATATGCAGATGTTGCATGTGTATTGATAATCCATTTGGTGAGAATAATTTTGCAAAACCGCATCGAAATATTGTGTGGGTATTGAAATATATTTAAATATTAGATTTAACCACTTAAAGCTTCTACAATAGAATTGAAGATGGGTTTGAAAATAGTCGAATGGAACCAATTTATGGTGTTTTTCTTTCAGGAAAGAATGTTTTTATTTTATTTTATTTTATTTATAATTCTATATCTATAATACAATAGATAATGTCAAAATAATTATATAAGCTTTGAGTGATTTTTCAATGCTATACTTGATATTTAACAATTTACGATTAATATAGAAAGAGAATTTTGAGAAGAAATTCCATAAATATGCAAGGAGGTGCGCAATAACTCTCTTTTTTTGGATAAATATGCAATAACTCTTTTTCCGGCTTATGATTTCAATTTAGTAGAACCTTAGCATTGCCATTAAATTTTTATGTCATTAGAAATTATGCAAAATCCTCGTTAGTTTCTTTTATTTTTTATTTGAGTCAATGATGTAAACTAAATTGAGAATTGATCATTATAGTTGTGGTTAATTTCTAAGCTTTTGTTAAATAATAGACATTTAACTATTGTTGTGTGTTTGATGCATATGTTAAGATAGTGAAACCAAATAAAAAATTATATGGCTAAAATTAATTGTTGCATTGTTTATGTGTGGCTACATGGAATTGCACGTGGAAGCCATAGCAAGAGTATGGTGTGCCATACATTTTGAAGGAAGTGGATAAATTAAGCACCGAAGTCGTTGTGGTGACTTGGCGGGTCATTGATATGATGGAGTTATGTCTAATATGGTCAATGAGTGGGAAGAGAGTTGAGACGGTGTGTTAATCAGTAGAAAGAGACACTAATTAGAACATTGTAATGGACCTAATTATATATGGCTTGATATGTGTGATGAACTTAGTAAAGACCATTAATGTGTTTTGATAGATGGTAACATAAACCTAGCATATTGTTTCACAAATGACAAATTCACGAGTCTAGTCATGCTTTGTTGATTTGAGATTGTGGGAATATGTTTCATGGATTTGCAAGGCAAGTTTTAGATGAGTTGTGGTCAATGTTGAGCTGCGATTAGTGGAATATGAGTGCTTCAAATTCCGATGTTAGCATTATGCGGCATGTTGAACTAGATATAAATATTTTAATAAATTTAATTACTACATAGTTATTTAAGCCTGTGCATGAGTGTTACATGTGTGTATGCACACACAGTTATATATTGGTTTCACGAATCATCCTATTAGGATTTTATGATTTCAAGTACAAATGATATTGATGAATATGGGGTTTGTTATTATTCTTATGATGAGGATGGTTATGATAAACCACAAGGATTTGGGCTGCTAGATATTCTCGAGTGTAATAATTGATTCATGAGATGATGTCTTAGTTTTATTTATATTTAAGAGGACTTGATTTAGTTGCTATGAAAGACTAAAGTATTCATGTTTTGTTAGACATATAGTTGGAATCATTAGTGTTTGAGAGTTTGTGGAGATCATTTTTAAAAATTGTGGTATTTAGTAGGTTTCTTAAGTATGAACACATGGTAAAGTTACTGCATCCCATGTATAAGACATCACATGGATCGTGATTGTTGCCTTTGAAACTTTGTCCTAGACCTATATTTTCATCATCCAAATTTACAAAACCTAAGGAATATAATTGACATATCTATGGAAAAAATTTTGATTGAAATTATTTCAAATGTAGGACTTCTTTTCTATCTTTTAGATAAAAGTCCCCATCTACCTCAACTGACTACATAATTTGAACAAATTTTAATATCATTACAACATAAGAAAATGATGAATTAAGTTTCCTTTTCTGAGTGTTACTTTTGTCAATATTTTTGACAATTGTGTGCTATAGATATATTTATATATAAGTGTGTGTGTGTGTATGTATGCATGTCTTTTTTTATTTATTTCTTTTTTTTTTGTTAAAAGGAGGATTGATATTAAATCTTAAAAGAGTCAAGTACATTAATAACTTCCATACAACTAGAGGAAATACAGAAATGAGAAGAATCATCTAAGAGAATAGATTCTAGTGAAAATTGGATAACTACTCAATCTTGTTTGAAGATGTATCTCTCAAATTAGGTTTATCAACCCTTGCTTTGGCATTCCCTCATGCTTCACCAAACTTAAATCAAGCACCTTAAAACCAAGCATAAAAGACATCAGGTCATGAACAATAGTATAGAAATGTTAAGTTGCTTTTGCAGGATGTCTTAAAGCCTTTAAAACCATTTCTTGATCTAATTCTAGAATAACCTCTTTTCATATCATATTTTTTGCATATTTAGTTGCTTTTAACACAACCATTACTTCTTTTAGGAGCATTAACAAAACAAATCTAAAACTGCCAGCACATACCAAGCTTTGAGAATTTTGTGCTATAAAACTTATTACAACATCACCTGTTGAAGGATCAAAGGCACCACTGACACACATACCTCTTGGAGCCATCTACTATGGCTAGACGTCATTGTATGCTTATCGATGTTGATGAGATAGAGCATGGTTGTGGATTGCCCTTAAATGTGCTGTTGATGCTTATAGAAATTTCTTGTTGTAAAATAGAATAGGATTCATCAACATGATTGTTTAGAGTCATCGTTGCAAAATTGTTATTGTTGAGGAGCAACTGACACTATTGTTGTTGATAAATCTTAGCTATTGTAGAAGAAGGGAGATCGAAGATAAAAGCAGATGGGTATTGTTGCTTAAGCTATTGTTGTTAATGGAACTGCACTAGTGCGAGTGAACTATTGGTAGTAACTTGTAGCAAATAATTTGTTTGTTGCTAAAAAAGAAAAAAGAAACAAAAACGAAAAAAGAAAAAGACTTTAGTCAATAAGATATTGACTTCAGACAAGGCTTTATAGGAGATTGAAATCACTACTTCTACCTCTGGAGATTTTGAGCAAAAGATAGCTTTACATCTTACGTTCCATATGTACTAGTATAATTATACATAACTTAGCAAACAACACATTCAGGTTCCATATGAATATACATGAACAAAATATCATTAAGATGGTTAGAAATTAGGTATATCAAGTTATAAACGAAGATAGATGCATCTTCCATTAAATTTTTACAATTTAAGAAACCAAGATCGTTATGTGCACATATCCTTTTATATAAAAATTTTCTGAGACTTATATGTTATTTAAGCAAATAGAAGATGAATTTACAATTGGATACATTCATTATACGCAAGGTTATAAATAAGACAAACCAACATGCGAACTACTCAATTTCAACTCAACTAAGTCGACAATAGTGGAGTCGAACTAGAGCATAAATTATTTGAATAGTTTATTGAATCAAGTTCAAAATGTTGAAATTTAGTTTGATTAGCTCACAAGCTCAATCAAACACAAATTGAATTTAAATATTAATTGAATACAAGTTAAGTGTGGATATTTATATCATTCAAATAAAAATTTAAGGAAAAAAAAAACCAAAATTTAAATGATTTTAATTGAATTGAGCTCGAGTTTGTCAGGTTGCACTTTGAGTTAAGTTTGATTTTAAAATTTTGAGTTCAATTGATTTAAATTAAACTCAAGTTTTACAATTTCAAGTTGAATTCAAATTTAACCTCGAGTTTAGGACTAGACCCAATCACAGGTTTGAGCCAGCCTAAAACCAAACCTTGAACTAGACACTCGATTTTTTTTTCCAAAATAACTTAAGTTAAAAAATTTTAAGTTTTAAATTAAAAAAAAAAGACTACGAATCCAAAACTCTAAATAGTTTTTAGCCCATTTGTAAAATTGAAAATGATTTGCATTTATTTATATAAAATCATACTCAAATAAAGTTGTCATCTTAGTAATATAAGACAAAAGTCTAGAAAGAAAAATCAAAATATAAAAGTTGGTTTTAGTCTAACATTATTAAGGAATGAGAACTTCCTTTTAGTGAACTATTTAAATATTCAATCAAGCGTGCTTTTATAATATATTTGTTTCTTTTGTTGTTAATAACAACAAACACATCAAATATTGTGAATGTGAAATAATTTTTCTTGTTTTACATGGAAATGATTAAAATTTAAATATTATTTTAATTTCAATTTATTCAATTATATTTTTAATTTTATTTTTTTCTTTAACTTTCTTTTTAATAGACCCCATTGAACTCAACAAGTTTATAGGTTTGGCGGCTCGAACTGCTAAGGACCTATGGACCTACTTCGTCCATTAATAGTTCAAGAATTGATTGAACAAGACCAATTTCAAGCTGAGTTCAGGGTTTAAGACATGACTTGTGACTAAGCCTATTTAGGATTCATTAGACTTGTATTTTTTAGTTGTTCCTATCTCTATACTCTATTAATATGTAGAATCATAATTCAGAATATGAATAGTTTGTTTGATGAGTGGTAGAAGGCCATTCAATGAAATTTTTAGAGGTAATACTAATAGGGTTGGTTTGTTGAGTGGGCCATAGGGTATGGGTCCACCTAAAGTTCACGAGAAATAGGTGAGTTTACCTCTTATGGGAAAAACTATTTTTCAAAATAGGGCAATGGCAAAACTAATTTGCAAAATGTCAACTCGGTCAAATGGTTAGAAATTTGTAATAGCATGTAAGCCATGCAATTTACAAATAATAGGGTCTACCTGTGATATGTGTGGGCCTGTATGCCTCACTTCTTAAATGAAACAATTCATTTCAAAGAGGGTAATCGTATGTTAGAATTGTGATTTAGTTAGGCATATATGCCTTAACCATCTTCTTCTTCCTTGCTTTGCATCAAACATCTCTCTCTCTACAAAAAAAAAAGAAAAAAGAAAAAAAAGAAACCACACACACTCTCTATCTCTCTCTCCCTAAATCCAACTAAGTACAAGGCATATTTTTATTAAAATTTACATTTTGTGAGTTTGACTCATGGTGTATGTAAAGCTGGTAAATTGCAATTTTTCTTTTAACAATTCTTAGTAACCCTAGCTTGTCTAAAAATTTACCCTTTTTTATAGTTTAAGTTTCTATTTCTCTACTAGTGTTACATTTACTTTGGTGGTCAATCAATTAGTATAGGTAATTTAAATAATGTGCCTAATTTCATCACTTGTTATAACATGCTAAAATAATATGCTTATATTAGTTTATCTGTCTCATATTTGCATAGGTGAATAATAGTTATAAAGAATAATACATGAACTTTATTAAATATTCTTATTTTGGAATAAAGCGTATTTGATTCTTAATAAGAGAAAATAGATGAAATGTCTTAATTTAGGATGAGTGTAATATTTTTAGTTCAAATGGTACAAGGTTTTGGAATCACAATTGTGTATAAAAATAAGGTAAAATAGATTGAAATCACATGGAGTTTGTTGGTTTAATATGTTTTTTAGGTGTTGTTGTCAGTTGGTGGTGGAAATGGAGGATTTTGTAAGATTTGCGATATTTGCCCATGCTTGGTCAAAACGGGGTATATTATGATAAGAGGCCATTGAAGAAAATTAAAGTAAAGATAGATGTGGGGCATACTAAATTGTTGCATAAGATATCCTTAACCATTAGACTTGATACTAGCACTCATCAAGTGGAGGTGTAATATTTAATTTAGGTTTTGTGCGACCATAGTATTCTTTGATACTTATCATTGACGATGATGATGTAGAGGGTCTTATTGAATTTGCTAAAGAAATGGGTTGTTTGTTTATTTAGGGGCTATTATCAAGTTACAAGGTGCTTTAGCCATGACTTGGGAGGAAAATGCATTCAATGAGACTCTCATGCCTCCTCACTTGCAAGTGCAACAATCTATGGATGCTCTGGCTACACTTGAACAAAATGATGACATTCTTGAGATTTATCCTTAGGAAAAGCATTTACCTATTGGAGATGATATTTGAAGGGAGATTAAGGAGGTTAACCATATTATGTATTCTGATTTAGAACAAGAAGCAGTAGATGAAGAAGATGTAGTAAATAAAGAGGATGCAACTAGTGGCCAATGTACTAATTTTGAGATCAACACATTTGACAATCCTCTACATCTAGTGTCACTAGAAACTATTCCAAGTGACACTATAGTGACTAGCTCTCCTATGGTTGAGCTAAATACCTTATCCTTTGAGGATCCAATTATATTCTTTAACAGGAGAGATGGCGGTGATGGTTACATAACATTCGAAGAGAATGCTATATCTTTAAATGGTCTGAGTTTTGGAGATGAGTTGAAGAAAGGGATGCAATTTTCTATAAAATCCGATTTGATATACGTAGTAGAGTCACACCACATCAAGCATCACCACAACTATGGTTTTAACAAGTCGGATAGGAGGGTGTGATTTGTTGTTTGTATAAAGAGGGATAAGGATTGAGATGGTGACTCCATGCATGCAAAAAATGCATGGATACAAATTTTGTTGTTACCATTGTCAACCCTACACATAGTTTGATTCAAGCTTAATGGCTTAGAGTTTCCTAGATTAGGTTAGGAATAAACTCCATGTAAAGGTTTCTATGTTCAAAGAAAATATCCTAGAAATATTTGAGTATTTAGTAACACAGATGAGTATGGGATTGTAAGAGGAGTGCGATGAAAGTTATCTATGATGATTGGGACAAGTCATAAATGGAACTACCAAAGTTGTTGAATGCTATTCAGATGAGTAATAAAGCATGTCTATTAGAGTGGTTGGCTAACCACTAAGGAAGATGAAGTGGTTTTCTAAAGTATTTTGGAAATTTGATCCATATATGTGCATAGGAATTTCAATACAATAGGCTGGAAACCAACATCAATGGAACCCTTTTGTATAGGAAATATGGCCACAAATTGTTGATTGCATGTAGTATGGATGTTATTAACCACGGTCCCTTTAGCGTTTGCATTGGTGCATAAAGAATCATTTGCTTCTTGGTCATGGTTTCTAATGTTGTTAAAACAATGTATTGCTGGTCTTCATCTTGATCAAGAGATGATATGTCTTATCTCAGATCGACATTAAGCTATAGTAGAGGCAATTAAGCATGATGATATTATATTGCACAATGGTGACTTTGTATTTGACATGTAGTGAGCAATTTCAACACAAAGTATAAAAGTCTCCCATTAAAGAAGATTATAACTGTAGCTTCTTTGAAAGCACAAGATAAGAAGTTTAAATTCTATACAAAGGAACAAAGGAAAAGAAAAGCATTTGCACCCAACTACTTTGCAAACAACCTTAAAGAGAGATAGATGAGCATACGATAAGGGGTTCAAATATATGACTATCAACCTTAGTGAGAGCTATAACATCGTGTTAAAGGAAACAAGGTGCTTACCTATGTCAATTCTAGTTTTGAAAATCTTCTATACCTGCATAAGGTATTTCTAAATGCAGCGTGATAAATTAACTTAAGGGATTGTTAAAGGGGAAGTGTTTATACCATAGATAGTTGAAAAAAAAATACACAAATGGTGATAAGCTACTAGTTACCACAGGTTATCATCTTTGATAGAATGAATGTGATCTTCATGGTTGTCACAACTACAAGGACATGATATAGCTATAAAGGTGGTAGTAAGGTACCCTTTTCACATTGCAAACTTTCAAGGTAACCTTTTCACATGCATTAACTGCCATGGCACATGTTTAAGTGGATAGCATGCACCATGTGGTTAAGTGGTATTACCAGGCACATAAACTGTTTGTCTGTTGTGCTAACTCTCATCCTCTTGGAGACAAGAGTAGGTGGCCAAATGTGCAGATGTTATTCATTTATCCAGATGTGCATCTTACCCAAGGCAAGGGCAAACTCCGATCCAAGTGTACTATAATGAAATGGATCTTAAAAAGGCATCATGTAAGAATTCTCATGGTTTTTATAAGAAAAGGGGCATAATAGAAGAAGTTGCCTTGAGCGAAAGAAGAGACATGGTCTATGAGCTATTATATAATGTTTCATATTTCTTTTTGGGTAATTCCTTTGTTTATTTATTGTTTGCTTATTATAGTCATTGTTACATATGACATTATTCATTGCTTACACGACCCAATTCTTCAATGTTTCTTATGTAGATGGATTTAGGCTTAGAGGTAATTTGCGCTGGATAGGTATATAAAGGGTTTGCATATTCGTTTCAATGACTCTACTTACACAATTTTCCTATGTTAATGTTATGTTTTTTTTGTTATTTTAGGATGCAACTTGGCTAGTCTATCATCAATGCAAGGCATCCTTATGTCAACAAGAGTTGAGGATACCTCAATATGCTTGCATCTTGGCCTATTTAGAGCAAGCTAGCTTTTATGGCATCTCATACCTCTCCTCTGTGCAGCTTGATTGGCACCTCATTAGAACTTTGGTTCAGAGGTAGATTAAAGACCTATACCTTCCATATGCTACATAGGGAGGTTATGATCACATTGTAGGATGTTTCCATGCAATTCGAGTTACCCATTAATGGACATGTAGTGAATGGACCTACTTCTTTATCATGTGCTAACAAGTGTGAGCACCTACTTGGCATGAGACCTACTAAGCATGACATCTCTGGATGGCATTTAAAGATGTCATGGTTATAAAGTTCATTCAATCACTTATAGGTGTAGATGATGCCACCATCATGCAATACACACAACCATACATTTTGTGGTTGATAGGTGGAGTAGTTTTCACTAGAAAATCCTCTAGCCTTGTATGCTTGATGTTCCCCCCTCTACTAGAGGACTTTGGAGCTATAAGAGGATATGCCTAGGGTGCAAAATGCTTGGCATGGTTGTATAGGAATTTGTGTTGTGTTGCCGAAGCTGCTACTTAATAGATGGGGGGTGCTGTGATACTCCTACAAATTTGCACATAGGATAGGTTTCCTCTTATTACCCCTCTTTGCTCATAGACGTACATCTTATAAGTTAGACCATTAGCATGCTATTGGTCAGTCGATTTTGACACCACAGAGCTTTTGACTCATGTAGTAGGCCAATATTGCAATGCATTGAATCAATAGACTTTAGATTAGGTATACTACATTATTTATGTCGCTAATGTTTTTCATACACATTTCTTGCCTACTTATCCAAAAAATTTCTTTGCAGATTATGTGGATGCTCTACATTACTAACATCTAACTGCACTACCCCTTTATTTTTGGTTTGGTAGTGACATTTAGCTTGCTTATGTGCCTTTTATATGCTTTCATTTAGTAAAGCAGCAGTTTCCATATTAAGTCATCTAATGGTTTGGTGGGGTCTAAAGGATTCTAGCATATTATGATACATTGCCATCCCTCTATAGGATTGACTTAGAAGGAAGATTGACAAGGATTAGTGGAGGTAACATGCAGCTTGGATCCACAGGTTGCAAGAGTAGTGAGCCAGCATTGTCTAACATAAGTTTGATAATGCACTACCGAATGGGGTCAATCCATAGTATTACAAATGGTATTATAGCGTTAATAGACGTTATATCCAACACACGGGAGGGATGATTAGAGTTTTGGTAACACTTATAGACAAGCTTACTCTGATTGTGCATAATATTGATACTATGTTGGTTAATATTACTTGCTTCATTTTTCATGCAGGTAGGTGCTTTTAATCGTATAGAGTTGGTCAATATTATACAAGATGCCAAACCTATAGTAGTTACAAGGAGATATCTCTTTTAGGACCATAGAGGTATTACTTTGTTCTTCCTTGACCATCTAGAGTAGTAATTGGAGATGCTTCTTCATTATGATGTCCAAGGGTGAAGATGGGGGTTGTGGTAAGGATTGTCGTCAAGAGCTGACACTAGATCGATCTCCTTGTCCTCATCTAGATCCCATGATGGCTCACTCCTTACTGGGTGCTCATGCTTCCTCATTTTATAGTACTCATTTCTCCTTAGTTAGTCATGCCTCCAAATCATATGGCACTCCAGCCACTACTATGGATCTAATGGAGTTTTATATACGTGATGTCAACCTACCCTTCACTATTATAGTTACTTCGCTTGCTCCTCATAAGGAAGGACACAGGACCACCAGATATGGGAGAAGGTGTCACTTAAATAGATTTTAGATACATTTCATAAGGTGTGCCACTATTTTATGCCTAAACCCATCCTAATGTAGCGAGACCAAGCAATTCTTCCTAGATTGGAAAGACTTACAGGTTGGTATTAAGCGAGTCCACTGTGAGAGGTGATGTCAAAGGAGGGATTAGGCATACACTTTTGGATTTAGCTTGTATATGATTGGAGATAGTTTTTTTTTTTTTTTTTTCAAATGTAGCATGTGTATTACTTACACTTTTTATAATATAGATGTAAATGTACTTATCTTGTCTTGTCTAAGCAAATTGATGGAATCATGTTCTTTCTCCCATTTGTTTCTATAATAAAGTTGAAAAATGTCTTAAGATTATGATGTCATGAAGTTGAGAGTAGACATGTAGCTCAAGAAGTCATGGAGATGAGAGTTGTTATACAGTATGAGGTGGCTAGTTATTGAAAATGTAGCATGTTTCAAAATTGGTAAGAAGCTTATGGTGTATTATAAGTTGGTTTGCTTTGATGTATTTGTGTTGTATTTGGATATGGATTTTTTCCTTTGATTTGTATCAACTGTTAAGTGATTGTACTACCAGTGGTTTGTTAGGTTTGCTTTTGCTACAGAAAGTTATTGCAATGAAAATCGCAGGCTTAATCTATGATTTATCACAGTCTAAAGTTGCAATTTTGAAATTGCATACCAAAGCTACAATTTTTTATAGGAAAAAAAAATCCTCCCCTATGCAAACATAGAGTGAATAATGTCACTGCTATGTCATTTCACACATTAATTTTATCACTGTCTTATTTAAAAAAAAAAAAAACCTCATCCATGGGGGCTAAACTTACCCCTTTCTAATGGGGTTAGATGTAACTAATACTAATGGGGTTGGCTTGTTGGGTAGTTTGTAGGGTATGAGTCCACCTAAAGTCTACGTGGAGACTGGGTAGAGAGACGTACTATTCTATTCAATTATATTGACATCAACATGATAAACCTAACTTACTTCCTATGCAAATCTCTCTCTCTCTTACTTTTGTTTCCTATATCTTCACTATATCTAAACTACACATTACACACCAAAGAATGAAAAAAAGAAAGACTAGAAATGGCAAGACTCAATGTCAATAGTATGTAGATGAGCTCTTGATGTGCAACATCGAGGGTAATACCTTTACTTCAACTACTATCCTTAGCCAAGATGGCACTATTTAGGCTGAAAGCTCCACCTTCCCTCAGGTTCCCCTCTCTTTCTCCTTCTCTTCTTTCTTTTCTTCTTTGTTCATTTTCTTTCCCAACACTCTTATTCTTGTGGCTCCTTTTGTAATTTATGGCATCATCTTCGTTTTCCCATTTCTTATAAAATTTTGATATATATGAATCCTATTAGTCTTCTTGAATAATATATAAAATTTTACAATTTTTCCAATTCACGGTTTGAGATTAGAGTGAGTGCTCATTGAACTTTATTAGATTCCAAGCAAGTTCTTTGCAGATGATGAGTTTGCATTAATGAATTATATGAAGCATAGGCGGCCTAGTGGATTGGTGTGATCATAGATTTGTTGAAGACCTTGAGTCTTAAAAATTGCTATTCAACTTGGGGGTTATGAGGGTCTTGCTTTTTCCAAGTTCTCCTAGTTAATACGATAAATTAAGTGCTCAAATGAAAGATAAAAATAGAATATTCTTTATAACTTACCTTAATGCTTATTGGATTGTAGCACAAGATAATAGTTAAACGGTAAATTTAAAAAAAAAATCTAAAAGGATAACCTTAGAAGAATGCATAATAAGTCTCTTGAGATGATCCTCCAAGCACTTGGCCCAAAGACCACCTTTAAGTTCTTCCCCCCAAAGTGAAGACAAAGATTAATCAAACGGTTGTCTCATTTCACCAAAAAAAAAAGGATGTATCCTATTAAATTTCTTACTTTGGTCTCATAGAAATAGCTTGGAAAGATTAAGATTTGTAGCATGAATAGAAATACTTTCTCTTATAAATTTAATCTATACATAGTTTGGTTGCAACTTCCTCTAGAAACTCTAGTATGCATGATTCTTGAGGCATTTGTTATTAGACTAATGTAGCATTTTGATAATATATATTAGAGGCAAAATGAAGCATGAAAATCCATCTAAACAAATATGAAATTCCCCATATCATTCTCTTTCGTAAGTGTCAATTGGAGTTGCTCATTCCTATGCTTCATGTTGAAAGGTAGGATAGGTCTAGTTTATCCTTAGTTATTTATTTGTGGTCCAATCATTAGCTTTCACTTCTTTTGTGTAGGTTTGCAATATGTCTTTGATGGTGTTCTCTATTCTCACGCTTTTTGAGATTTTGAAAGAGAAATTTTTGAAGGCACAATGTTAGAAATAACTACTCATTCTCTATGTTACCTTTAAGCAGTGAATGTCTATGGTGGTTTCATTTTTTATTTGTAAATTTCATTCCTGCAATTTAAGCATAAAGAAAGCACTGCTATCATAAATGATTTTTTTAAACCTAGTACCCTCACTCCAACTGGATTGTACGTTGGTGGCACCAAATACATGGTAATCTAAGGTGAACTTGGTGTTGTTATTTAAGGGAAGAAGATATTTTATGTCATTACGACATTATACATGCTCTATAGCATATTTGTTGATGTTTGATATGCACATCAAGCTTTGTCTTTTTTATTCTACTTTCTTGTACTTTAAAATGATATACAATATTTCAAAGTTAGTCAAAAGTCTCAATTGATTAGTGACTTAAACTATTTTTCAGCTATGCATCCAATTGTGGCTTCCATTTCTATTTTAGGATAAATTTTGCTTTACATACCTTATTTTCACCTTAACAGTTTACATCAATGTGAGTTGGAAAATTTATGTCTAATTAATTTAATAAAATAATATTATTAAATAAATTTACAAAGAAATTAAGCCCCCCCCCTCCCCAACGCAACTTAAAAAAAAAATGAAACCCTAGTAGCTTAGCTGATTAACTTAACACCAAAGTGGCAACTAGCCTAACCCTTTCCGGTATCAAAAAAGAAAATAAGTAAAAGTAAAATAAGCCAAAGCCCCATTGAATGCCTTTAGGTTGCACGACTTTATTACAACCCAAAACAAGTTTTTTCTTCTTTTTTTACTTATTTTTCTTTTACTTTCTGACATGGTGGAAGGGGGTCAACCATCCCCATAGAGTAGTGGATGATGACCCACCATGTTGAAACATGCTAACGAAGAAGGCAATCCAAATTTGTATATTTAGTTACAATGCCATAGCTACTTAAGGCCTCTTTTTAGGTGCAAGCATTTAGATAACATGTGAAGTCGTTTCTCTCATGATACTAATAAATGTAATTAAGTCTAATGGGTACATGCTAAAATCTAGGAGATCTTTCATATTTCTATAGGATCATGAATTTGAAGGGCATTATTAATGTGTAGTTTCTACATTCACATCAGTAGGTTTAGGTTTAATTAAATGA
Organism: Laguncularia racemosa; assembly: GCA_037954665.1. Lineage (NCBI taxonomy): Eukaryota > Viridiplantae > Streptophyta > Magnoliopsida > Myrtales > Combretaceae > Laguncularia > Laguncularia racemosa. Next base: position 2,681,217 of record JBBMOL010000033.1, on the reverse strand, counting down.
TTCATGTGTGTTATTACTATTGAAACTTTTCTCATTATCAATTTATTTGAGAATCCCAATGTTCTTGCATGCAACTAGAAAAAAGATCCTTAGAGTATCTTCATTGATAAGCTTCCCTTAATTAACTCTTATGCTTAGATTGTCTGTATTTTTCCATATGAAGAGAATGGGTGCCTTTATTTCTTTTTCTTTTTTTTTACTATGGAAGTTATTTGTTTTGATATGAAGGGTCTAGTGCTTTTTTTTTTCTCTTATTGTTTTGATTTTTTTTCAATTCTTTTGTTTTTTTTAGAACTTCTATTGATGAAAGTCTATATACAAATCAATTACAAGGCCCTAGTGGCATTACTATTAAGAAGAATAATCTAGCCTTGATCATTGGCATATATGATGAACCTATGGCTCCAAGTTAATGTAACATGATCGTTAGTAGTTGGGCAACTATCTAATTAATCAAGGTTTGTAGTAATTTTAAAGATCAAACTTTGAAATTTCTTCCTTTCTTTTAGTGAAAACTACTTTTCATTATAGGGATTATATACTAAGACTCCAGCTTGTATAGCTACATGAGTTTGGAGTTGGTTGTTGTTAAATGTATATTCGTGGTCATGGAGATCACAAATATGAAAAGGTTTCTACTTTTTAAGAGAATGTTCTTGTTAATTTCTCTAAGACCTCTACATGGGATGAATTAGATATTGTTGCATGAAGTCTTAATTGAAATATAGAATTTGAGATGTATTTGGAAGTAAACACACTTATGATCATGTAGTGGATATAATCTTTGAAGTTTGTGATTGATAATTGAGTTGTAAAATGTGTTAGGTAAAATTTCATCATTAATGTTTTATTTAACCATTGGTGATGAAAATATGAGTTTATATAATTACTCTTCTGAAATTTGAAGAGGATGTGTCCTGACACACCCATAGCCTGAACAAGCTTTTTCAACAAGAAATCAAAAAGTTGCATTAAAATTGTTTGTTTGAGAATTTTTTGAAAAGATAATCACAAGTCTTCTCTCCATTGGAATAATATGGCTGTTAAGAAAACTAAATTAATCCCTAAGGGCATTTGGTTGGCTACCCTAAGTCTAATGAGCAGTTGGGCACCATGTGCTAGTGAAATCTAAGCAAATATAGTAGGGTGCTATATATCTTTATAATTGTGTAGTCTATTCATATAATCTACTCAACCCTCTTGAAGGAAGAATTGTTTAGTTAAAAACGAGTGGCATGACTCGACTTTAACTCACAAGTTTCTATATATATATATCATTATCATCACACTTACTAGGGCTTTGCTGGCTGGCTAGTTAGCTACCTTGGCCTAAGGGTGGTTAGACATGTGCTCATATGGTTTAATTTGATTTGATTTGATTTTTTATTTTTTATATAATTTTATTATACTATTTTATTAAATATATTTAATAACATTATTTAATTAAATTAATTGAACCAAACGTATACCTATCTTTCTAAATTTTTTGAACATATTCCATAAGTCATGGTTTGCCTCTCCTAAAACCACTCAAAAGCTATATCCTTTTTATAAAGCATTAGTTTCTAAAATCCTTATATAGTTATATGATATTATTATATCATGTATCAAAATTGTAAAACAGATCTAATAATATTTCATCAGAGAAAAAAAATCTAATAAATATTTCACTAACCTAGCCCATATAATATAGTTTGACTTGATGGACAAAAAATCGGTCCACTTTTAACAACCCGTTTAATTAAATTCCAAATGATAAACAATAAAACCTTATGGCTATCAAATCATTTTTTTTTTTTAACAATATTGGCCTTTTATTCTAAATATTTATGATTTTAAGCATGTCCACCTATAATCTCTAGGTACTCCTTTTTTTTTTAATTATTATTACAATTGCTATATGAATATTGTTATTATCTCAAAGATTAATAAAAATTTGTCAATTGATTGTATACCTTATAACTAATAAGTTTTATAAGCTATAAGTTTCCAAACATTATTAAGGAAAACTTACATGTTAAGTTTGTTTTGAATTTGAAAGTATAAATTGATGTACATAATACAAGATATGTCTTATCCATTTTATGAGCAACTCCACCATGTTGTTATTATTTGATTATGACAAAAAAATTTGAATTATAGTAAAAATAAGATCTACTAACAAGGAAAGAAATTTATTAACAATCTTTATGAAGACCCATCGATAAATTTTGTAACGGTAAACAATTCCCCTATAACAACATAAATAAGGTTTATTAACAGTAAAATAAACTATCAATAGTGACATAAAATAAAATTATCTTCATTTTATATCTTATTATTCTTAATATTTATTACTTCTGCATATTTAATAGTTAATACAATATGATAGCCTTAATTTACCATTTAAAAATGATTTATAGCATTACCTATCGCGCCCTAATGGGGGCTTGGAAGTTTCCGCTAAAAGTTGTCATACCCGTTACATGATAACCATCTTACGAGTCAGAAATCGTAAGACTCAAAGTAATAAATTAAATAATTATAACTATTTATATTTCATAAATCATACAATGAGAATATAACTATGAATTCCATGCTCCACAGTTAGCCAAGATCACAGAGAGTCGGAATCCCTTACCAACCAGCAAAATGGAATAAAACTCTAAGTTTCACAAATTCAAATTTTACATCAAGGCCATAAAATAACATTTCATCTAAATGGTATACTATTCACAATTCTTATTTTATCGTTCTTAGCTTTCAAAAACTCTCGACACTTCACATCTTATCCCATCCCAAGCTTTTATAATTTTTACCTACAAAATAGTCTGTAGAGGAGTGAGCTAATAGCCCAATGAGATAGGGGTGCAATCTCTCAGTGTTGCAACAAATACAAACAATTTCAAGCAAGTTGACAAAACAAATGCTATACATGAACAATCATATAAATGTAGCATCTCACGTGGTCTTCTGGTAACCAATGTGAAGTCTAGGGTTTATACCCTCCTTGACCTTGGGTTAGGGATTCCAGAGCCACTATCAGTGCCCAAGTCTCACTACCAATTCAATTTCTCTTATCTCTTTGATAATTAAATATCTTTTAACTTTAATATTATAAGCTCAAGTGTTCTCATACACTGAGTGCTCATGTGCCTCATGTACTGAGCAATAGCCTCAAGACCAACCGGACTCGGAACCATTAAGGCACGACAATCTCCTAATTACTTAGTTCGCACTTGGTGGAATAGTAATTCTCTTATTACTTTCGGTGAGCCCTATAATAGTGATGGCCTTCAATTTAATGCAATGTCTCGTGCAATGTATATCCAGTTTTATTTGAGTCTAATCCTTTAATTAATTGGTTCAGGGTGATCAAACAATATAAAACCACAAGCCAATCCACCTTTAAGGCAATAAAGTAAAATAAAATAAGATAACTATCAAGCATTCAAGAGTACAATTCCAAAGACAAGCAATAGAAACCCAATCAATCCCATAAGTAGAACCGTTATACCTTATATTCCCATTTACCACAACAAGAAGAGATCATGCATTTCACATCACGGATAAAGCACGAAAGGTCAAAGCAATTGGATAGAATCGATCGAGCTAGGCACCAATTTTTAGTTAAATAATAGTATAATATAATCTAAATCACCTCAACCGTCTAATCCCCCACTCAGGATTGATTTACAATTATCATTCCTTGACACTTCTGTGTCATGGCACTTCTCAAGTGCTCCATTTCACATATTCAAGAGTCAAGCGCATATACAGGTGACAACCATGTCAACATACATTCCATGCAAAACACGCAATCATTTCACATGGCAAAGCACATCCATAGAATCAAACAAGAAGTTATCAAGTAAGGGACTTCTACTCATGATTATAGTTACATGTATTGTCCGTAGATATATACATATATACTTATGACGTACAAGGTTTAAGTTAGACTCCCATCTACCTCTTATCATCCCATAGTGCGATATAAGGACATATGGTTGTGGTTTATGGTTGACTATAAGTGCCCCTTTTTCCCAATCTTGTATACCCTATACAACTACAGCTTATGCCCTTTCTAAAATCCAATTCTTCTATCCCACTTACCCCTAGCATATATAACTATGATTGTAAGAGCTTAGGTTATTGGCAACTTAATTCCTCCTTCTTGACTTGTGATGTATGCATCTACCTATGGTTTAGGTTGGCTCCTTAGACTCCCTTCTTTCTAGCCTCTGCTTCCAACAACCTCCATGTCAACACGTGTCTATAATCTTCTCATCAATCTCCACAATCGTCAACAATGCACATATCGTGTCGTCTCCCATTATTCATACTAACGAAACCATACCCACCCATTAAGGAAAAGAGATCCAACACCTATTTGCTAATGCATGTTTATATACATGTTATCTCACATCCTCAATCATAGATTTCCACCCTCCTTCTAATCCTTTAACACGCAAGCTCACAAGAAGATCACATCAATATAATCCCACCTCCATTTCCTCTTATAGCCCACATACTTAAGTTGAACCTCCATTTCTATTTTTATCATACCACATATAAACATATACATATGCAACATTCCTAACTAGCCTCTTCAACGCCTAACATTCCACGCATATATACATATATATATTTATGCTAACTAGCCACAGCAACGTATAGAGGCATATATTAACAGGGCCCAAAATTTAAAACTCTTAATGCAATTAGAATATAGAAAATACACATATTCATAACAAACACATGTAATACAACAATAATACACATAATACAACATGTCATGGAGTCTTACTCACCTGGGTTTCATTTTCATGGCTATTTGTAGAAGTCTGCGAGTATATTTACGAGATAATTTTTCTTCACCTAAAAATTCAAGAAAGTCCATCATTACACTCTATTCATAATCTAGATCATCATATCTAGTATTTTTCTACATATTTCATCGATTTTCTAGGCTAATATTATTTTTAATGATTATTCATAAAATATGAAAAATATCTCCATTTTGCGTGAAACTAGTCTCATGAGTTGCACTCACTTCTAAAAACACGTTGGTGATCTCAGATCGTGAATCGGAGATCGTATGTGTGAGATATGAATTTTTTTATTCAAATTTCCACTTTCCTTCCCTGTTTCCTTTTCCTCCTCTGTTTCCATTTCATTCCTCGCTATCTCTATTCTGTCTCTTGCCGGTCCTCACTCTCGCTAGTCATCCGTTCTAGTCCGTCTCCCTTGCCAACCTTTTTTTTTTTTTTTTTTGCGCCAAACGTTCCACATCTTTCCTTTCTCATTTCCACGTCTTTCCTTTCTCGTTCTTGCTGATGTCCTCTTCTATGGTCCGTTCTCATCCATTCTCCTCTTCCTCCTTCCCTTTCTTGCTTTCCTCTCTGACTCCCCTCGCTTTCCGCTTTTCTCTCTTTTCCTCTCATCTCTCTCGCTGTCTCTATTTTGTCCCGCGAGGTTCTGGAGCCTTCTTTCTTTCTTTCTTTCTTTTATGTTTGCCAACCTGCCGCCCCATGTTCACATTTACATATATATATTATATTTTATGATTATTTATATTTTAATATTTCGCACGTGTATGGTTATTTTTAAATTTTGTGTTTTTAATATTTTATCACGAAACTTTACCTCTAAGCTAATTTGATTATTTCAAACATAAATATTTATTCGAAATTTTCATATGAAATTCTTAAATCCATAATTTCAATTAATTTTATTATTTAACCCAATATTGTTCATGATTTAAGTTTCAAGGAATTTATTCTTTTAATTTACATTGTACTAACTAAAATTAGGGCTTACAATTATTTTTATTTATTTGTTTATATACCTATTTGTAGGTATTTTCTATCTTACTTCGTTCCCTAAATTTATTTAGTAATATGTTTCATATAATTGTAATTCTAAGCTTCTTATCCCTTTCCTCACATACGATTATTCTTCCGATTGTTCTCTATGTCTAATTCTCATTATTTGTTATATTTATCAAATGGATTTCACCTTTTTCCTCATTTTTCTATTTTAAAGCTTATTATTATTTGTTATAAATTTTTTGTTATACGTAAATTATTAAAATAGTATTAATGTATCATAGTGTTTTAAAATTTTTCATCATAAATTTCTCAAAATTTTTAATATTACAAAATTATCATTCTCGCTACCCTGACCTATAAATATTTATTATTTCATTTATTTTCTTAAATTTTTATATAGTTTTTCAAAATCTTCATGCATTACCTATAATTTACCATTTAAAAATGATTTATAGCATTACCTCCTTTCTTTAATCTTACAATTTGAAATTGTTTTCATTATATGTTTGCACCTCTTCAAACCCACTTGGTGCATTAAATTTGTGCATGTGTCCAAAATCTATGACTTAAAAGATCCATCCATTAATATTAGTTGTAATATGGAATTAAATTAGGTGGATGTTAATATAATGACTTAAGAATTTGAAATATTCATATGTGGAATTATTCTAAAAAATATACTACTTAAAAGTTTAAAAAATGTGTCTATAAAATAAATTTGTTTGTTTGTAATACCAAGATAAAATCAATATTTAAAGTACTAATTTTAATATAAATAATTAAATTGACATTTTAAATGATAATTTCAAGTTAATTACATATTTTTTGAATAGTTTTGTAATTAATATATTTTAGGGATTTTTTTTAAAATAACACTTTATTTCCTTTTTCCTAAATTTTATTACCTAAAAATGACTATACTTACAAGAAGTCAAAAGACCTTCAAATAGAAATAAGAAAAGAAAACAAGCTTCCTCTTCCTCTTCCTATACACGCACAGACTTCCATTACAAAAGCTCATACACGATTCTCCATTTCAATTTCAATCCACAAATCCTCCGATCTCTCTCTCTTCTTCATCGTTGAATAGAGAAAATGGCGATCCCATACCAAAAAATGAAGGATTTATGGAGGAACTCAAGCACTAACTCCTTCGTGATTGCTTCTCCGTACGAAGAGCAAAAGGCTCGAAATGCTAGAGATTGCACTCAAGGTTCTTCATTCCCTCTCTTTTTAATTCTGTATTTTTTTTATTTACTTGAAATGCCATATTGTTTGCGATCAGTACGAGATTTCGATTCTATTTTGTCATTGATTAATCCAACCCAATCTTTCGATCCATTGTGTTGTGTTATGTGCACCCAAAATGAAATCCACTCCTGCTTATTAGATGGTATCATGGGGAAACAATATCAATTTTTAAGTTTATCGTGAAGTTATTGATCCCGAGGAATTTGATTTAGTGGATTTTTCTTAGGTATAACTGGTCCATTTTGATCCTATTAAAGCATATTATATTATTTTCTCTAACAGAATCTAACTGGACAAGGCCCATGTTAGGATTTTTAGGCATTAGGGCACTTCAGAATTTACATGATAGCGAAATGTGCAAGTATCAAAGCACTTGTTATACATTGGATGAGACAGAAGGTACATGATTCGGAGATAAAGTGTACCTTTTTTTTTCAGTGCATTTCCATTGATGCATTAACGTGTAGATTTTGGAGCCCGGATATATATAAAAAAAAATGGTACCCCATGTGCTATTCTGCTACAGTCAAAACATCAATGAAAGTTGCACCTATCTGTCATAAGTACTTTGGTTTCAATTCAACGAGCAAGGGACATAGAATAGGCTTGTTACAAAGTGGATTGAGTAGTAGAACTTAGATCTTTTGCCTTTATTATTTATTTATTTATTTTATTTATTGTTTTTATTTTTTTGGAAGATTGTTATTTGATGTATTATGTTTTATTGTTATGATTGTATGATGTCTGACTAATATCCAGTGGTGGCATGATTATGTAATTTGCAGAAGGTGTGCGTGCTGGAATGAAGGCAGCTGCTGTTGCAGGAGTTGTGACTGCTGTGCCAACAGTATGTATAAATGTTGCAACTTTTTTAGCTTTCATATTTCCTTTGTGTGAAATGGATAAATCATAGTTTATGGTGGTGTTTTGATGGTTTAAAAATGATGAGTAAACCATGATTGTGAAAGCAATAGTTGATGGATTAATTTGCACTATGTGGGCCTGTAGTACTTTGATTTTTGGGAAGAGCTATTTATGATTTTTGCTTGATGAACATGTTGGATGTTTGACATAAGGGTTTGTCAAAGTATTAATATATAGCTTATCTATTTGATAGATACAGTGGCTTTCCTTGGGGTCTTGCATTTTCAGAAAAGTTGTATGGCTATCTAATATTTTGAAGATTAAGGTTTCATAACATCCGGATTGTATATACTAAAAGAAAAGTGAGGTTTAGGAACTTGGGCTTCATTTCCAAGCCAACCAAGATATTTCACTTATCAAGAAATTTCCTGCTTCAGTCATTGCCTTGGCTGCAATATGTAGCTTGTTGCAATGGATCATTCAGGATCATAGCTGCACTTGTGTTCTGAAAGACTCAACCCTCTAATGATATCTCCACTTCTCTTGAATTTGCTGCAGTTTTAAGTTTTCAAGGCAGATGCTTTGAGAATACTGCATTAGCAAGCAGAATTCCTCATGAATGCTAGCTTTTTTATGATCCCATTTCTGTGATATGGTGTATGAGTACCCTAAGTGGCATGTTAATTTACTTCCAGACCACAAATAGGCATAAGATGCCACATAAAGAACTCATAGTGCAGAGAGAAATTGATAAAGAACTCTAGTGCTGAGAGAAATTGACAGTCTTTTTACTTACGTCCAGCTTAGAAATACTTGATTCACTGCAATCTTTCACATTGAGTATTGGAGTATGTAATTTTGGATATAGAAAGATGGATGGCATCTTTATGCTGATTTTCCTTTATGTCTTGGGTCAGCTCCTTTGGGTTAATCTGCTGTTCCTCTTCATGGCAACATTAGTGGAAAAATAAGGATTTCTTCTATTAGGAACTTACGTATTCTCATTCTAGAGTTCTTCAAGAGTTGAAAAATTATTGCAAGGGTCTACAGGAAGATAAAAAATGAGAGATTGTATCCCATCTGACCAAAATAAATGATGAATAATGTATACCCTTTCGATCAACCTTTTACATTTACTTGAAGGCCCACCCTAGTACACCCTTTGTCCTTGCTGGTTTTGTCCATGTTATTTTGATATGAAATTTGACATCGTCCTTGCACCTTGAATCCAAGATGCCTCATATCTTGACTTTATATGGGAAACTCTAGTCTTTACATTGAGGTAATCGATTTTGCTTGATTATCACTCTTCATATATGTAATCCATTTGAAGATTAAATACCTTAACCCTCTTTACTATGTAATTTGTGCATTTACCATTTTTACTATAAAAATGTAGCACTAACTTTTTATAACTCACTACAAAGCAATTTTACTTTGCCTGAACTTCTCCAAGATTGTTATATCCGGAGGATCAGATTCTGTAGAAGTCTTTGTTTTGGGAGTTATGGGGAGCCAATTACAAGTTTTGGGAGTAAATGGATGATGGTACAAATTGCATACTTGAATGGTCTGTGTGCAACTCAGTCTTCACTTTAACTTTTTTCTTTTTTCTTTTTTTTTTTTTTTTTGGCGTAAATGCCTTCACTTTAACTTCTCCATGGATGTTTGGAGATTAGAACAGCAATGCATTTGCCGAAAGTTCTCACTTATGATTCAGGAATATTTTTTGCTTTGAAGTCTGTATTTTTCTCAGGTTTTAGATTTTAAAAGTGATAATTGAAGATTAGGTGCAGTGAGTGAGATTTCTCTCTGATTCATTTATCACGGCCTGTGCATCATAAAGTCGCTCAGCTTTAAAAGCTGAGTATTTCTACTCATGATTAGGCATTATGTTTGCTATACTTTTACGGGCAAGTTTGGCATCACCTCAATCCATGACCAATGTTTGGTAGTGGATCATTACACTCAGGCTGGTCATTGAACTCGGGCGTGGTTCTTCATGATAGGTACATTAGAGAGTGCTGCCTCCCTTAAGGAACGTATATTGTGATTCTGTGTGTCTGTTGCTTATTAATTTTATGTTTTCCCATCTCTGTTTTCATTGGTTTTGAGATGTTTGTCATGTAAGCAATGATGCCTTTTGCCCTGGCTAATGTTATCTGTTTATCTTGTGTTCTTGAACTTTCAGTTGGTTGGCTGCCGTGTCATCCCTTGGGCAAAAGCAAACCTCAATTATACAGCACAGGCACTCATCATATCAGCAGGTAGGACCTGGATTTAAGTTTCCTTCTATTAATCTTGATAGTGCATCAGAGTGAATACTTAGGAATTTGTATTTGAATGTGGTTTGCATCAAATCTGGTTGTGAGTCTTTTATCAATGAATTGCACACACTTTTATTTCTATAACACCTTTTATCAGTACTGGACCTCATTGACATGTACGCATGTTGTTTCTAATATTTCAATACTGGATTTTGAGCTGAAGTGAAAGGGACAGGGGTAACCCATGCAAATGGTGTACCTATCATTAAGTTTTCTCTGTTTTTTTTCTTCTAGTATTTTTAAAGTGAATTTTTGTCATTTCGAGTAACTAAGTTTATTGATAATCTCACCTATATAATGTAAAGATTCACAAGTTCTTTTCAACTTGTGATATAATTGTGCTGTTCATTTAACTTTGGGCAATGTTTTATTGTTTTCGCTACAGCTAACTGATATTACCCTATTGGTGGACAGCTTCAATTGCCGCATACTTTATTACCGCTGACAAAACTATCCTAGAATGTGCAAGGAGAAACACTCGCTATGACAAAACGACCTGAGATGTTATTCTGCCTGCATTGCAACTCCAGGGAATAAGTTCCCTTATCCTTCAATGTTTATCTTGGTGCAGATGCTGGTACAAGTTCTAGCCTTTTGAGCCCTATGAGTTTGTTGTAACGCATTTTCTTTTTTGTGATAATGACATGGGTATCTGCACTCACACATGGGGGCCTTTTATGTGAGTTAGTAAGCGGGGAAATTGGAAGCACCTTTTTTCTTTCCAACTTTAGGGATGATGTTTAATGAAGAATTTAGACGTGTACATTTTAATCAAATTACCCCTTGGGTGAGTTGAGAAGGCGTTGCAACGGTGGGTTTATTCTGAATGTCATTCAAAGCTCCTCGAGTGCTGTTACTTCAATGAATTACATTGTACAGGAGAAAGATGCAGCAAGTGATGAATGTTTCGCCATCACTGCATTCATTCTTATGAAAATAATTACGTGACTTAAGATCTCCATTCCATTCATCAAGCCATGGGCAAACTGCATCTATATAAGTGCAACTCATTCTTCAGATTCAAAAAATTATAATAATTATGATTCATTGTTTCACAATGCATCAATCTAGACTAGTAATTCGTGAGACGACACAATAACGGCATCATTAGAAGATAGGATTGCGTGCTAAGTAATTATTTTTTACATCATAAGGATTCACTTCGAGATGATCTATGAATACAACCGTCAATATAAAAGTCTTTAAAACTTTTGTTTAATATTTATTACAATCAATCCTTAGCAATTTCATGATATTTGATGAATACGAAGTGTAAATTAACAACTAACTTAAGTTACACCAACGTCGGGCACGGGGGCTTATAATTTGGGGTTGCTTGAAGACAACCGGAGATTCTTAGTGTGTCAAATGGGTGCTGCATATTCGTCTTGTCTAGTTGTATTTGAATTTAGAGGTCCCTTAGATGAGGTATGTCTTATATGGGTTTAACAGTGCATTTCTGAAATTTTGGCATACGTCATACTGAGAGCTAACATGACATCTGGTTCAATAATGCAATCCGACACGGTTGCAGAATTGATGCATCTTTTGATCTAACAAGGTTAAAATGTATAATCTAAAGAATAATACTGAATTGAATGGATTAGAATGGAATAAAATTAGAACTGTAAAGATAAATCCATTTTTGCCTTAAAAAACACTAATGGAAAAAAACGCTTTGTTAAAAATGTTCTTAATTATTAAATACCATAATTAGCTTTTCAGTAAGTGATAATCAATGAGAAATAGAATCACAATTCTATCCTTAAAACATGGAATCAAATTTCTCCTTAAAGTTGAAATTGTGATTACACCTTCTAAAAATATTTTTAAACATGTTAGATTCCATTCCAAATAGATCCATTCTTACATACCAAATATAATATAAAAAATTTAACTCAATTCTATACGAGTGGAAACTGCTTGCTTGGAGGGAAAATTTGATGATGGATTAAGCCTATGAGAGTGAACATAGCTTGGAAGATGGCCAAAGAGATAGACATGCTGTATGATGAATGTCGTCGCAATTAATAGATTGTTTTGCTCCTGGAGCATTCTTCGGAAAGAGGTGGCTAGAACAATGAATAATAAAATCAAGTACCTCAATATCTGAATTTGTAGGCTTTCATCTACAATCATCTTGCCTAGACGCTGAAACTGCTTATGCAAATCCCCTTTCTCAACATACAACAGTGCCATGATTACCATATGGCAAAAGAATGTGAAAAAGAATAATTTGGTTCTTATTCGATAGAACATTGTGTTCTATCATGTCTACTCATCTCTTGCCTTTTCACAAGAAATAATGTGGCGAACAAAATTTGCCACTGGCAACTTGCATGACAAATGACAGCAGCCTGTCAGTTTCTCTCCTCATTTTAAATTATGAAACCTTATTCTCAGAATGCATATCGATATATAGCATCAGCAGCTCCATCTTCATCATTACTGATTCCAATGACATCTGCCACTGCTTTAGCTTTCTCTGAACCATTACTGAGTGCCACGCCCAGTGAAGCCAACTCCAGCATCTCAACGTCATTTTCCCCATCACCAATAGCCATTACCTGAAAGGGACAAATGACTGTATAAGTTACAGGACCTTTCCCTTCCGGTCTCTGATCAACCACTTACCATCAATCTGTTTGCTTCAATTGATTCATGGATTGTACCCTGCTTCACAACCTTAACAGGTTTATTATTCCTTATTGTCCTTTTTTTTCTTTTTGTTTATTCAATACACAGCATGATGATAAGTTGAAGACAACATTGACTCTGTGCACTTGATGCTTATTAAGTATCAAAAAGGATAGGATGGATTGACAACTTCATAAATGGGGAATAATGAATTATGGATCCTTAAGAAGAAACTACTATGACAACGAACTTAAGAAGTGGGGGACTTCTTTTGTTTTTTTGGGCCAACAGTGGGAGGCACTTTGAGCATTAAAAAAAGAAAGAGGGAGAGAGCAAACAACTGGAATAAATTACACTATCAAGTCTTACCTCCTTTTCTGCAATGCCTAAATGATCAAGTAACATTCTCACTCCACTTCCTTTGGAGGTACTAGGGGGAACAATTTCAAGCATGTCAGGAACAGCTTGAACTACATTTGCATGATCTCCAGTGGCTTCTGACCAGTATGGTCTTAGACTGGTTGCAACGCCTTCAGCTGTGTCTAAAAATATCATTTTCTGCAAGTCCAGAAATGTCATCAGGGAGAAGATAACATTAGCCATATCCTGCTTCCAAGCACTGATAATGATTGCATTTGATTTCAATAGCTCTATAAAATTGCAAATCTGCTCAATTTTGACCTCTCGAGTCATACCTGTATGTCAGCCTCATCCAGAAGACTCTCCACAGAAGGTATGATTTCTGCCTGTAGATGCAAAAGTTATGGCATGTATTGGACACTAGACCTCAGATATAACATATAACATGAAAAAAAAAAACTGTATGATGTACTTTTGGCTCATGATAAACACTATGCAATGAGTCAACAAGAGGGTGCTCAAAGAGAGTCAAGCAACGATCCTCACAGAAGGCAATAAGAGGAATTTTATGCTTCTGAGAGTACAGCAATGCCTGCAATCCCATGAATAAGAAATAATGTCAATTGGAAGAGTCCCAAAAAATGAAGCTATGAGGATATGACATAGTTGAGATTGATCTACACTATCAACCAATGGGAAGAAGTAGCAAAAGATCAAAGGATACACCAATCCATTATGATATTCATGCAATCAAAATTCAACACTCGTTGTGTAACCTTAAGCAGCTGATCACTTCTGATCACTAAATCGGTCATCATAGAGCCATATATGTAATTCTAAACTGGTGTAGGCTCTTTCTGAAGTTGAGTCTTCAAAGACTAATGAAGAAGAATAACTACCTCCCTGCAGAAGCTTTGGTCTAAATTTCTTCTGTAGATTTCTCGACCCTGTCTCCCATAAACAAGCAAACCCTGAAACAAGAATCACCAGCAATAATAACTTATATCACAACTGTATCAATTAGATATGAAACTGCATATAAACTTTGCCAGAGTTAGCAACACATGAAAAGCCTAGAAAGCAAAGGAAAAAAAATATAAAATAAAATAAACCTGCACAAAGACACCGGGAGAGGACTCCGATATGACCCCATCTTTACCAGCTAAATCCACCATCTTCATAATATTTATAACAGCTGGGCGTGTCTACTCCATGGATGGAAAGGATAAATGATCAACAAACACAAGTCTCCAAAATCAGAAAAACCACAATACATAAAGCATGTAACAGATGAAGTTATCTCAGACAAAATCATACCAATTGCCATGGCTTCAGTTCTAAAGTTAAAAGACGACGATAAAAAACTTTGGACAAATAAAATCTACATCTTAAGGTTTCCTTACTTTTCCAGTAGCTATAACCACTCTGACACCCCTCGACAAAGCCTCTTTCAAAGCTTTTGCAGTTGTTAAGGAGATTTGGCTTTTGCTGTTCAGCAAGGTACCTTGCCATACATTGCAACATTTCATAACAGCTTATCAAATAAAGGTATCAGAAAATCAAGCTCTTCTTCCCTTAAGAGGGACAGACTAAGAGAGAGTCTAAAGGGGAAATTCATACCATCCATGTCACAGAAGATATAGCTGAATTTCGGTTTATAAAAGCGTAGACTTCCCTCTTTCTTCCTGTCTTTTAACAAATCAAATTAAATCCATGGAAACTGAATCGGTAAACGGTTAAGACTGAAAATTTACCATCCAAATCCTCTGCATGGGGATGCCCATCACTTTTATTCTCATATGCACTTTGAATTAATCCTTTTCCCTTCCACCTAAGGCTTTTCAAAATAAGTTCCTCCTCTTTTTCCATTTCTGCTTCTGCCTCTTCACTTAGTTCGTGATCAAATCCCAAAAGATGTAATAGCCCATGAACCTGCAGGACAGAAAGTTCAATCTCTAGTGTTCACATAAGATCTTTCTTGCCACTTTTTCATAGAGAAGATATCTAATTAAAACCATCCATGAGGACCCAAAAAAGAAAAAAGAAAAAAAGAAGTCATGATTTACATTCAACTAATACCTCCCCCTTTTCACCCAAAACAATTTTTTTAATTATTAAAAAAAAAAAATAGTCATCATCCCTTGAATGCCAGAGAAAATATAAGAAAGAAAGTGGATGAGAGATATTGTGTCACTAACCATTAGGATTCGTACTTCATCAAGGAGAGTGTGTCCCCGTTCTTCTGCTTGTCTAGCAGCAGTCTCAACAGAAATAACAATGTCTCCAAGCATAAGCTGAAAAATAATTAAAAAAAGAAAAGAAAAAGAGTTGAATATTTTTGCCCAAGCAGCTGAATGTGCAAATGTGGCAAACTCTTACAATGGGAAGCTTCAGTTGTGGAACGTGTTGTGACATGGAGAGAACATCAGTGGCATGGTCCTCATCCCTCCACTCTTTATTGAGTTTATGAATGAAGTCATCATTGCAAAGAAGTACGGATAACTCCACACTTTGAAATCCAGCAAGATCTTCTATAGCTGTATCTCTAGTATTGCATTTTGAATCTTTCAAGCCATCAAATGCTAATTTCATTGCCATTGGAACATTTAGTCGAAGTAGTTCAGCAATACTCTAAAACAAAAGAAGAGGGAAAAATAATTAGAGAGCCAAGATGTTAAACATAGTAAGACATTATTTGAAAAAGAACCCCATTAACAAGTGCCCCAAACACTACTAAACAAGCCCATAAAAGAAGCTTTTCATCTTTCTACAACTGTTACATACTTCATGAAAAAGCAAGTACATAGACAGGTGTAAACAGTTTTTTTCTTTTGACCCTTAACAGATGCACTGTTAACACTTTCCTTAGAAAAATGATCCAAAAGTACCATTTTGTTGGTGAGTAAAGCTACAAGATTGTTCTGCAAATTTCTTGAAAGTTGTTGATCATGTGATATAATGGTATGAATGGAAGTAGCAACAGCAGAAGCAACACCACTTAAGCCTTATTACCAGTAGAACCCTAGGTAGAGTCACAATGCTGCATAATGGTCAGAAATAGTATCAAAAGAACACAACTGCACCTATGTCTGTGAAAGGTCAGCAAGGTTTTGCCCAAACATGTCAGGAAGTAGTCACCACTGCTTCCAAAGCCAATAACAAAGATCATCATAGTTGAAGCACTATAATAATTGTATTGTAAAGGTTAATCTAATCCAAACAAGTAATGCCTATCCTCAACCAAGCACCAACTTACACTCCATAGCAAATACTTTTTCAAGGAGCTTCATCTGTCTAGAAATTACACATCTAATTTATGTGCTATTACCAAACGTATGAATGTATTTACTGAAAGGTGAACCAAACAAGCTAGTTTAAATAACTTTCGATTTGGTTCTTTAAATAGCACTATTTCTAACACCCGTTCCATTGCTTTGCAAATCCAGAACTAAATCCATACCTGATAAAAAAAGCTAAAATTTTAACTAAAAACTTGTATATCCTCGTTACATCCCCATCAATAAACCATGGAATTGAAGGCCTTCCAATTCAAAACTCCCGCCATACCCAATCAGAATTTCAGAAAATTCACCTAAAACAATTCCAGAAGTTCACCTATTCTATCCTTATTACATTCCCAAGTATATTTCATAGAGCCATATTAACTCTTTTAGAAGAACCAGCATACTCACAGCAAACACAAAAAAGCTGCACCTTTGGCTATAACTAGAAAATAACAGCATAATATTACAATTCAGTATCTAAAGTTTTTTTTCCTTTTTTTTTTTTTCCAATTGAAAATCTGAACATAGAGCTAAATTTTAGATGTAAATATAAATTTGACATACTAAATTGTATAAACATGAAAGTTCAGACACGTGCACCGTAAGAAACCCCAAACAACAAAACATAATACCAGTATCTCAGGATCATCAGGCAAGTCCTCCTCGATGCAAATGCTAACACTCAGTTCCAACTCCTTCTCTTTACTCTTTCCTTGCTTCCTTCCCCTCACTTTCCTATACTCTCTCTGTCCCGCCCAAACCCTAACCCTAGCTCTCTCTCCTCCCCCCCCTATACTAATCCAAGAAGTCCTTACTCTTCGTCCAGATAGGGAGGAGCAAGTCGGTAGAGATAATGAAGAAGCAGCAGCAGCGTATCGGATTGTTTTCGGGTGGAGGGAAGTAAGAGGAGACGGAAGAGGAGCAGCGCGTAAGATTTCACGCGCCATTATGGATGTGGCGGAGGGAGGGAGGAGGTGGACGATTCGGAAGAGAGGAGCGAGGCGGGGAAGCATAGAGTAGATAGTAATATTAAGTTTATGCCTTTTTTGCTGGGGGAGACGGAGATTTTGGTGTTAGTAGGTGAAGTGAAGGGTAAAATGGGTTGATAGCATAAGCCATTAACAGGTGATTGCATCGGTTTTTTGAAATCGACTCTCATACCACTAGCCAATAAAAGCATTTAGAATTATTTAATCTTGATACCTTTTATATATATATATATATATATTAAGGATGAATTGTATAAAGTATTCACTTGTAACTTACTCAATCAAATAGGTTTTCCGTAAATATCAAAAATTATAGAGTGAGTAACTTTATTGTATAGCATATCTACTTATATCTTATTTGGCTAACTAAGTTTTAGGTGAGTATTAAAGGTTATAAGGGTGGTTTCATATACTAATTTTTTAAAACCTACTCTTACATGATAAGGTATAGCCATACAAATATAGGTTTTCATATCATGTACTCATCTTAGAACCTATATTTCAAAATATACAAAGTATAGGTTCTAAAATATCTTATACTTATTTTATAAAATCTTATTAAATAATATTAATAAATAAATAGCAAATGATAATATTATAATTTTTTATAATACTTTTTTTAATTAAAAAAATCCTAAATCTATAAGTTGATAACCTTAAACATTTAAAGCTAATATCACCCTATTTTACTTTTCTTATTTTTTCCCCCCCATTTTCCTCTTCGATTTTAGTTTTTCTATTCTTTTACCTTATTCTTTTCCTTTTACTAAATAGTAAGAGCATAGAACTTCAAATAGTCAAAGTCCAAAAATTACTTCTTCTTTTTTAATTTCATATATTTTCTTATAAGTTATATAAATTTTGCATATTAAGAATTTATAATTCATATATAAATTAATTTTTTAATATCACAAAACTTGAAATTTATAGGGAAAAAGATAAAATTCGTAGACTTCACAAGGTATCCTATAATTAGTAAGTTTTATAACATACAAGGTATAAGATGGTTTTAAAGTATTATAGGGTAGGTTTTAGTTCAAAAAATTAGTAACTTATATTTTACAACATAGAGTACAAATAGAACCCCATATCTTACTTATCCTATACCTACTCAGCCTTAATAATCATTGACTTGATAAAACTATATCATAATATGTGTAGAGTTAAATAATTAATTTCAACTTAATAATACAAGACAAATGAGAAAAAAGCATATCTACATGCGTATGCATTTAAGAAAATCTATACATAATACAATTTTAAAAAATATAGCTATATATATTTATATACAAGATATTTTGATGTATTATTTTTGTGACAAATATAATTATGCAAAATTATAGGTATAAGAAAGCCATTCCTACCACATTAATTCACTTATATTGTTATATTTTCATTTTTAAAAATATACACATTGTATAGGATAAAGTTTAATCATAAGTATTATCTTAATAATACAAATAAAATCATATTGAGAATAGCACTCATGAAATTTTAGGAGTTTCTATAAAAAATAATAGGCTCATTCAAATGCCCTAAAATTATATTAAAGATAGGAGCAATATCTTAAATTCATAACCAAAACAAAAGGAAGAAATAATTCTAAAAGTGTTTATAGAAAATTAGAGTCGCAATATTGAAAAAAGAAAGAAAGAAAGAAAGAAAATTGTATTGAAATTGAATGGGAGGAACAATTTTAAAGGTATTGATCTCTGAAAACCAAAGAAATTTCAGAGTCTCTAAACATTAAATTTTAAAGTAAAAAAAAAAACTACCAAGTAAAAACTTATAATTCAAAAGGGGTACCATTCCCTCTTTTAACTAACTTATTTGTATAGTAAAGATAAAGAAGGGAAAAAAAAAAAGCTCTTGTTATTTTTATTTTTTGCAAAAATATATAAAGAACATTAATTAATTATATATATATATATATATAAAATAAAAGTCCTAAAATGTTAATTTGAAAAGATTTGGATCTCAAAACACAAATTCCTAATTTGAAAATAACCATTTTTATCACTTGTCCTAAGTTTTAAAGAAAAGTTTTATTTGATGAATAATAAACTAAGAAAAGAAAACTTTAAGTTAAGAAAAACTTTGTGAAAAAGTAGTTCATAATAAAACTAAATTTAAAAAAAGAAAAGATCCTGCAAATAAAATTAAAATCCTAATCATGCAATAATGAATGTTTAATTATGTAAATATGTAAGATTATCTAGTCCTAATATGCAATTATTTTTATCATGCAAAATATTAAGCAAAAAGTTAATTTAAGCAAATATTTTGAACAAATAAAAACATAGACAATGAAAACAAACACAATAAAGAAAAAATAGTTTTACCTTTTTTTCATTTTTTATATATTTATTTAAAAAACAATACACAAAAATAAAAATAAAAGTAAAAAAAATGTGTGCCTATGAGGCAAGGAAGAAAGAGAGAAAAATTGACAACTATTGTTAGTGGTCAAGGAATCTATGTGTGTCGGCTAACTACAACAGGTGGCCTTGAGGTAGACCAACATGTTTTGAGACATTGGGAGGTGATGATTCGATTTGTGCACAATTAGATTCAAGTATGTGCTATTCGAATAAACTCAAATTTAAATTGATTTCGATTGGTTTTTGTGAAATTATCTTAAGGCTTTTGTAAATCTAAGTGCAGTAATTCAAATTTAGGGTTCAATTTTATCTAATTTTCATTAAATAAAATCACTTCCTAAAGAGAAGTTGCTTAAGGTTTTTAGCTAAGTGTGTATTTTCAACAAAATCAAACTTTGAACCTTTTGAGCAATTATTGGTTTTTGTTGCCATGTGCCTTTTGTCCTCCACAGTCTCCTATTCATTAAAGCACAATTAGATTAATAGATAACATTCAAAATCAAATTGGATTATTTTTACCCCAATTACGCTTTTACTCTCTAGATTTTTAATCTAATTTCACACTTAATCTTGAATGAATTTGATTAGCTTTATTAAGTCATTTTATAATCTATTCCAAATTTTGATTTAATTTTGATGAAAAAACAAATTGAAATAGTGTAAAAAAACAAGGTTTTATTGGCTATAAAAACCTTAGACCTTTAGGATCATCAAGGCATTTCTTCTTGGCCTTCTCCAACATTACCTTCATTTTTAGGCTTGCATCATCCTTTAAGTCTTGAATTGATTAAGTGCTCAAATCAAGAATATAGGCAATGTTGAACATGGATAGTAGGAATAGCATTTTATCCCTCTAATGATTGAAGTTCATTTTGTATAATTTGTCCAATTTGATGACATTTTGAATTAAAACTCTAAGGAAACATTGGTTTCACTAACTATCATTATATCCCCTAAGATTGTTGGTTGAAATTTGGATATAAACATTAAATAAAACCATAAACTTAGCTTAGAAGCATGGTGTGAAGTTGTCGTTAGAGAATATAATGCATCTAGCACAAAGATTTATATGGATTGAAGTTAGCAAATTCTCCCATAATATAACTAAGTTTAAAAACTTGGATAGCTATGTTCCAATTTTCTAAATCATATTAAGGATAAGAGAAAGGTGTTATTAGTTTGGAAGGCTTTATAAAATTTTAAGGGAGAGAGAGAGGGATAGTAATGAAAAACCCCAAAAATAATAAGTGAGGTTAATGGAAATAAAAAGGAAAAATTTTGGAATTTATTAAGAAGGATTTAAAAGTTGGAAAATCAAATTTTATCGAAAAGGACCTTTTTGCCCTTAAAATTGATTTTATTAAAATTGGACCTAAATTTCCTTAGAAACCCTACAAAAAGCTCCAAGACCTTAATTAGGTAAATAAAATTAATACAAGATATTTGAAAACAATTAAAAAAGAAAAAAATTAATTCGAAAGTCAATTAAATAAAATGACCAAAAAGCCCCAAAGCTTGTTTTGTTTAAAGGTAGCTAATTAATTAAATTTTCAAGGGCATTTTAAGAAAAAGGAAGTGTCATACTTCAAATGAAATAAGTGGGGAAAATTAAGGAAAATATAATACTAAAATAGATTCAATAAAAAGACACATGTCATATTATAGTACAATTCACTAACTCTTGTGGTTCCAATTGCCATTACTATTAAACCCACACTAAACTCTACTATTTAAACCCTCATATGACCAAAATTTAGGCAGCTCCCTTCGTCTATATTTAAAAAAAAAAAAAAAAACTAAGGTAAATACCTACAACTAATTTGCTTAAACCTTAAACATTCAATCTAGCTTAAATTCTATTTAAGCTAATTACTAATTCTAGTTGTTTTCTTGTGAGTTTTAGGTTAAGAATCAAGTGAAAATCTTAGATAGGGGGCTCTCATTCTCATGTGACAAAGAGCTTGGAGGTAAGTGAAATTTTGTGATATTTAGGTTGAATTAAAGGCGTAAATCCATAGTTTGGATGCTAAATAAGATGATTTGATGTGAAGGAGTAAATTGGAATCAAAGGAAACACCATTTTGGACATCTATTCATGGAAACCATATATGACGCAAGAAAGTTTTGTGTATCTCCAATAAGGTAAGTCTAGAATCTTGGTTCAATAGGTGATTTAGTAAAGTTAGAAGTGATTGAACTTAAGGATTTGATGATTTCTTTAATGTTGATGGTGTAATGTAAATACCCATGTTGATGCTACCTAGAGAAACGCATATTGAGTGTCATTTGATGATTTAAAATATTAATCTATGAATTATTATACTTTATGTGTTGTTAGGTGTTGAATTTGTGGCTATATTTCAAGTTTGAAGTATATTGATGGAGAATATGTTTGGGTGTTGTTGTCGCCGCCACTAATGAAGATGGGATTGAGATTTGATTTTTTTGCTAAATATGATTTGGATGATGGGTGATGATTAGAGTATAGATATGTGGTATTTGGAATGATTTAGGTGATTAATTTGTGTATATAATGTGTTGGAGGTTGGAATTGATGGTATGATTAAATTAATGGATGAACAGGTTAATTTAATTGCCAAATTGTATATTTTCAGCACATTATGATATTCTTAAAGTGTTAAATTTGATCAAAATTGAAGTAACAAGATAAATATTGAGTTTGGCAAAGTTTAAGGATGAAGTAGGTTGAATTGGAGGATTGTATGAACTTAGGATTAAAATTTTCTAGCATGATTTAGTACTATATTTAATTATAGGGAAAATATGATATATTATATTTATTTTAAGTAAATTTGGTGGAATTATGATTTAATTATGAATAGAAGTTTGATGGGATATAAATTGAGGTTTAGAAGTAATGATATGATAAAGTTGGACTTGTAGAATGGATAAAACTGTTTTAGGGTGTGCTTTGTTTTATATGCTCTATGTTTGATGATGTTTCAAGCTTAAAAATGAAAAATAAATACTGTTTTGAACTCTAGAAAGGAGTAGGAATAAGTGAGTTTTGGTTTGAAGTGATTTGGACCTAAATTGGATAAGAAATAGGCTTATAAAGTTGAAAATTCGTAACCTTGATTAATTTGGTAGTCCAAGGACTCTACAATGAATAAAATAAGATTTTTATTGTTAAAATGGCTAGTGAAAGTGAAAGGGAATCAAATGACTTCAGTTTCATTTGACTTGGACTTAAATTAAGTAAGTTGTGATCTTTTAAAATTATGGCTTTTAATTATGATAAATTAGAATTAAATTAATGATTAGCCTAATTGACTCGGGCCAAGGCTAACCCAACCCCAAGTTGGCTCAACCAAAATAGGCCCAAGAACCACCCTCTTACACTCCCCTTAGGTGACTTGTATAATTAAACATAATTTGATTAATTGGGCTTAATTAACTTATTTATTCTATTTGGATGAAATTAAAAATTGATTTAATAATGTGAACCTAAATAACCTATAGGCCAATATCCAAAATCCAAAATATAATTAGGTTCATTTCCTTCTAAGGCTTATATTCGAAATGGGTCTTACTACGATAAGTAACTCAAATCATGCTCCAACCCAAATCGAATCAAACCATTAAAATAAACTAGATTTAGGCCTAAAAAATAAAATAGACTTATATGACTATAATAAAACTTAAACGGGCCCAAGACTAAAAAGCCTACTTAGACCCATTAAATTTTAGGGCTTATACTCTAAATAGACCCTCACAAATAAATCAAACTTAAATAAGCCTTAAACCTTACAAGTTTTTAAATTAACTAAGAACTTAAATGAAATTAAAATTTGACCTAATAATTACTTAGGCCTAAAATATAATAAATAGGACTAAATAAATATAATGGGCCTAGATTAATTAAAATAAATGAAAGTAATCTAATTGGACTTAGTAAATATAACTAGACTTAACTAATTTAATTAGGACTAATGGGCCTAATTCCAAACATAATTAGACCTATTATACTTAAAGAGCTCAAATACCCTAATTAGGCCTTAAACCCAACTAGACTTAAAATTCCAATAATTTATTAGTTAAATGATTAAACCTTAATTAGATTAAGTCAAACTAGCTAAAGGCTAATTGTGCCTAAGTAACCCTAATTAAGCTCGTAACTTGTATGAATCTTAAGTAGTTTAAACCAACCTTAGAATAATCATCTGACTTAAAGCTTTCTCTTTTGATGCATAAAATTAATTCAATTGACTCAAATTGAACTTAGATTGCGATTCGGGATTTGTTAACCCTTTTAAGAACGTAGTAACTTGTGTGTTGCTTGTAAAGTAAGGAAAATCTATCAAACTAATATTTAACCCAACTAAGTAATCACTTACTTGAGTCAACAAGTGACAAACCTTAGATTTGGATTATAGTTACGGTCATATGCCCCAAAATGACACATTAGTTAGGCACTTAAGCCATTGAGATATGGCTCGGTTGATAGCTAATAAGTGAAATTATGTTTGATAATGGGCCATATGAACGAAGAGAAGGTATTTTGGAAGTCTTTTAGGAATTTTGGGTCTCGACAAGTG
The DNA here is from genome assembly GCA_037954665.1 of Laguncularia racemosa. NCBI lineage: Eukaryota > Viridiplantae > Streptophyta > Magnoliopsida > Myrtales > Combretaceae > Laguncularia > Laguncularia racemosa. The sequence continues at coordinate 2,656,755 of JBBMOL010000033.1, read as the reverse complement.
ATATGATATAATTAGATTACAATAAGTGAGATCACTTAGATGAGGCTATTTTTTGTTTTGATTTCGATTTCGATGACATGGACTCAAATTGCTTCGATTAATTCCTAATATCCGTTGCGGTAGAATCAAACCCCAAGTCCTTTGTCATAATGTCTAGAGTCATGAGTACTTACATATTGGATCTTTAAATGAGATAATGAAATGATCCGATTGATTATTTGTTGCATTAGTATGTAAGCTTGCTTAACATTCGTGTATTTGTTTGCATTACTGTGTATTGCACCTTCATGGCTCATTCCTCTTTTCTTTTTTGAGTGAGGATGTTTTCTAATATGTTATATGACTCGATGGGATATGGCTTTAAGGAATAGTGTTGGGATGAGACTGCAACCTTAAATTACTTCATCTATGGTTATGATTGATTTATGTTTCGTTTTCTAGACCATGTTTTCATGTCTTAGTTTTTTACTTAAACTATTTTGGAAGCTACTTATGACTCTATGGCTTGTATCTTGTGGTTGTATTTTGTAGGCCCTATAGGCCTTAGGATTTCAATCATCTTTTCTTACTTATCAATGTGTTTTCATGACAAACAAACCATAAAACATTTTAAAAAATCCAATGTTTTGGCAAAATGTTTTTCAAAATCTAATTAATGATTTTAAGGTTCTAAAACTGGTTTAAAAAATCATCTAGTAATTATAGTCTTACATATTTTACTTAACTAAGTTACATGGTGAACTATCATCGCTATAGTTAATTAGCAATGTGACAAATAATTATATAAAAATTTGTAAAAACAACATAAATAAATGCATTTGACATATCATTAAGCATCACCTTTGATCTTTTACCATTAGTTTGTCTTTAAAGCAGTTATAAATCAGTCAACACCATCTATTATGAAAAATCATACTCCAAATGCTTAAAACAACTTGTTAGTTCAATCAATGATTGCAACTTTCAAATAGATTTGAAATCTCCAAAACTCTACAGAATTTGACTTCATTCAAATCTCATAACCACTTTGTTCGAATCAAGTCTCTTTACGAAATTCTTCAAATGCTTAAAACAACTTGTTAGTTTAATCAAGGATTGCAACCTTCAAACAAATTTAAAATCTTCAAAAATCTGTAGAATTTGACTTTGTTCAAATCTCATAACCACTTCATTCGAATCAAGTCTCTTTACAGAAATTCTTCAACTATTGGCATACTCCATCTATGTCTTACTCATGTAAAATTTAAATAAAGTCTTGTTTATTAGATAGTAGAAGTGAGCTTCAATCATTCATATGACATGGGAAAAGGGAATTGCCTCTTTATTCGAATCTCAAGTGAGGATTCAAACAAAGTGGTTATCAACACTTTTAATTTATTTCCAGCTTAACATTTAGCTTTAATACCATTTTTAACTAAACATTAAAGTTCCAATAGTTCCATGATTATCTTACATAAATAGTCTAAGGTTTAAAAATGTATATTTGACTATTTATTCAACATATAAGAGATAAATATGTAAAGGAAAGGGAAAGTTGACACTCTAAATTTTTTATGTCAAAATTTCTAAATTCAAACTTAAAAACTACAAGTAAGATTGTTAATGGATCAAATAGTGTAGCAATATTAGTACAAGGTTTTCTTTGATAATCATAAACAACACTATTTCCATAACTAGATCCATAAGACATCTTACAATTCTCTTACACTTGTAGTATACTTGTTGATTGCTCTTTTTGTTGTGAATCAATCTTGGGTTGGATCAAATCTTTATGAGATGGGCACACAAGATCAACAAGCGTGAGCTACAAGGATGCTAGAGACACTTCAATGTTTGCATTCTGACATTCAAGTCAGAAAAACATGATTACAACAGTAAAAAATTCAAAGTTCACAAAGAGTACCTTGATGGAGTGATCCTCTATTTATAATGTGGGAGTGATAAGACATTTTATGGCAAATGAATCTTTTCTTAAAGATATCCACATATATCTAGGAAGGATACAGAGAAGTATATCTTATGGGTGTTAGATATATTTTCTGTATTTATCACAACTTTCCCTTAACTGTGTATTTGTGGCATTACAAGAGGTCAATTGAACTAGGCCCTAAAACCCAAGGTCGGATTAGCCTACAACACTTGCCTCTCCCTCCCAACTCTCATTTGCAACAAGGTGGTAATGAGAGTAGAGAACAAGGCGGACTTGAAAGTGCATTAGATGAGGCCTAATTGAGTTAAGTGATCAATGGTTTGGCTAATACGTGTTTGTTCAAGCTGAAAAGCTACTTAGTCAACCTAAGCATTAAAAGCACTGTGATTTGTGTATTTGGTGAGCTACCCCTAAGTTGTGGTGACCCATGTGGGGTTCTCAGAGTAAAGGAGTAACCACTTCGAGCTAGAAGATGTCTTATCAAGCTAATTGAGGGTATCTGACTCAAGCTTCACCTAGACAAGTTGTTGTCCTTGTGATGAACAAGGTAAGTTAGGATCCGACTTTAAGGTTACCCCCCAAGCTTCTTGAGGATATGAAGCTTGTTAGGTACACTTTTGTTACTTTAACTGCCAAGTTCAAATCTTTCACATAGGTGCACAAATTAATGCATTTATTGCATGAGTACATGTGTTGCATTAGGGAGGGGTGTAGCTACAAGGCTAAAGGGATTGTGGCCCTTCATTTTGATCGTGGGACACGTCGCGAGATTTGGTGCTTCATTAGGTTTTGTATATTCCATTAGTAATTGTCTATACAAGGCCATGAAATGGCCTCATTTTACACTTTTCACATTCACTCTAAATTCTCTCAAACGCCTTCACCTTTCCTCGATTTCTTGTAATTCTCTTCTCTCATCGTCTCTTCCCTCAATCACATTCTTCAATTTTATCAAGGTCATACCTAAAGGTATCGTACAATCTTCATCTTCTTTACAAACTCTTTCAAACCAATTTTTTGCACTCAACTAAGAGGTTATTCCCCCCTAAGTTATGGCAACAGAGGCAATGGGACCTTCAAATCGACCCTATGACCCAATAGCGTAGGCTAGAGAGGACAACGAGTTGTATCGATTGTTTTAAGAGGAAGAGGAAGAAGTCATTCGTGAAGAGTGGGGCTTGGATGTTTATCTAAATGATGGAGAGGATTAGGAACCCATTAGGCCTTATTACAATAGGCCTTCTACTTCTTGGCTAGGTTTAGACACAATTTAGAGCTCAGTTTGTCAAGCAAACACAAACACTATATTGTTGTACAACAACCCACTTTTAGAGGGTTGGCTCATCCAACCGACATATGAAGATGAGTGTGTTTCCTTGATGAAAGGCAATCATTTTTGTTTATATCAAAGGTTTTTTGAGTTCGGATTGTAGATCCCCTTTACTAACTTCTAGAAAGAGTTCTTTAACTACTACCACATCAATGGGAAGCCTTTTGATGCCCTAAACCCAGTATGAAGCTTCCTAGGGATCACTATGTGTACATTAATGACTTCCAAGGCTAAGGAAAGGTAAAGGAAGAAAGCCTTGAAGAAACGACGCGAGGCCATTGATAAATAGGGTGAAAGTAAAGGTCTGCACCCAGGGGGTTGGCTAGAAAGGGGCTACTCGTCTATTGTGACTTAGAGATGCAGTCCCCGTGTAAAGTTTCCATCTAAACTAACTTTTCATTTGTCTTCCTTGCTTTGCAGGCATGCCTCTAAGCAAAGTCTACATGTCTAATTTGGCTGCTTGCTAAGTTAGGCAAAGGAAGAAGGTGTCGGGGCCAAGAAGGCTACAAAAGAGGCACCCCTCTAAAGAAGGCCTTGGTGGGGGATATTGTGATCCAAGACTCGAAGCCCAATCAGGCTGCTTCCCCTATCCAAGTTGCTTAAGGGAAGGGCAAGGAGCCTAAGGTCAACGGTGGCACGATTGCGATCAAGACGTTGCCCAGTGACTAAGAAGCCTTAACGTGAAGAAATTATCTTAGTGCTAAGGAGATCAAGGCAAGACTTGTTGCCTTGGTCGAGGAGGTTGGCTCTCCTGATGTCGAAAGGCATTGTAAAAGGAAGTTCAACACCCCATAAGGGCAGGGGGAAAGGAAGGAGAGTAATGACCCTTGGGGACTTTAAAGTCCACTTCTTCAAGGGTCCCTCTACTTTTTATGGCTCATTAACCTAAGCTAAACATTAGGTTAAGCCACAACAATTTGTTTGATAGTACACTTAGTCCTCAAGATTGGTAGGCTATTGAAGAGTTTGTGTTGGGCATGACTCTAACGTAGATGTGGGGATACTTCTCCACCCAACTTTTTGAGGCAAGCCTTTTTCTACTCATTCAAACTTAGTTAACTTCCTATTAACCTTCTTGACATATGTTTTTATTTCAAATTATGAAGGTTACATATAACATCTTATACATGAGTGAAGAGGGAGATCGGTAGGAACAACATACTAAAGTTAATTGTAATCATTTTTTTTTTATGTTTCATTGTATGTATAAATGTAGTAAGGTTCATTTGCCGTTGGCTAAGAAGGCTAAGGCCAACTGAAGGTAACTTGGGAAAGGCTAGGAGTAGTCAGGAAGGATTGCAACAAGAAGGTGGCTGAGGCAGATAAACATGCCAAGAAAGCCTTAAGCAAGTTAAAGAGGGCACAAAAGGAACTCATAAGGGCTAACAATCACATCTCTCATCTCATGAGGGTAGTTACCTCCTACTAGTAGAGGGAGGAAGAGCATTCGACCAAGATCCATGCTCAAGAGGCTATATTGGCAGACTTTAAGCACAACATGAACATGATGCAAGAGATTCTAGATAAGTCCACCGATATAGAGAAGGCCTTAAAGGATCATGTTGCTAAGCTCAAGGAGTGCATTGCTCGATGGGACATACATATTTAGGAGTTAGAGGAGTTGAAGAGGACACAACCAAAAAGTGCTTCTATAATGAAAGTTTCCAAGAGATCTAGTCCAACAATGACTTCATCAAGTTGCTAGTCACAATTATGGAGAAGAGTCAATGAAGGATGAGGCATTGGATTCATGAGAGAGATCTAAGATACAACCTGAGTTGGCTTAGAGAGAAAATGCATATACTTAATACCCTTCTGAAGTAGAGGGAGGAGGCAAAAGTAGAGAAGCTCATTAAGGAGGCTTCGGGTGATGATGACGTATCTCTTCCGCCCCCAACTAACAAAAAGGTACCTCTTTCTCCTCCTCTAATGGACAAAGAGTTACCTCCTTCTCCTCTTACTAAAGACCCTATGCCTCTGGCCAAGAACTAGCTTGAGCTGACTTTAACCATGGAGGGAAGCTAGCTGGAGTAATTCTTTTGGGGCTCTGACCTTTGTGGTCATCATTTTTATACTTAACTTTTTTCTTCTTTCTTTCTTTCTTGTTCTCGAACTTGTACAAAGTTGGTATACCAACCTTGATGATGTAAAATTTTTCTTCTATGAATGAAGTTTCCATCATCCCCTCCTCTCACTCTTTAGTGTTTGTGTTTACACTAATGTTTATTTTATTTTAGACTTTATATGTTATCATTTTGTAGATTAGGTCATAATCTAATAAAAAAAATGCGTGCAATCAGGGGACTTCACCCTTATTGGGAGTACTTTTGACATTTAGACTTAAGTTTGGTTGATGAAAGTATCTCCTTTTGCTAGTGTGGAATATTAGTCCTCTCAACTCAACCTTGGGGGCTTAGGAGCTTGTACACTTAATTGCTAAGTGGAGTCCCTTAAGTGTTACTTATTCAAGTGAGGGCTTAACTTGTTAATTACATTTAGTGCAATTGAGTTTTCAATTCATGTTTTTGTAAGACTAATAAAGAATATAAAGAGGCATAAGCTTTAAAGAAAATTGAGGCAGTTCTAATTTCACTAACTACTTGAAATGTTTACAATGAAACAAATAATAAAAAGTACTCGTAGTATAATCGAAGATTTTTTGCATTCAATGTTTTGGAGAGCAGAAGTCCATTGAACCTTTTCTAACTCATATGCCTTGTGATCGACCACTCTTTGTACATGGACTGGGTCTTCCCAATTTAGGCCAATTTTCTTTGCCCTTCTCTTGATCTTGTGGCTTCAAGCTTCTTATAAACCAGGTCGCCACATCAAAAGACTTTCTTATCGTAGTACTTGGCCACTCTTTTTTAATATGCTGCTACATGCTAGCTGGCTTAGTCTCACAGCTCTTCGAGGAAATCGAAGTTAGCTTAAAGACTGATCTCATTGACTTGGAGTCTTAGGTCTCAAGTATGTAGGTTAAGAAGCTTAAGCTCGATGAGTAAGATTGCCTTAGTTTTGAAAGCTAGATTAAAAGGACTTTTCTTAGTGGCCATTCTCGGAGTTGTTTTATAGCTTCATAAGATGTAGAGGAGCTTATCGACCCACTTCCCCTTCATTTAATCAACCTTATTTTCAAGGCTTTGCAAAATGACTTTATTGGTGGTTTCCGCTTTTCCATTCGACTGTAGGTAAGCCACTAAGGTGTAATGAACCTTGAAGTTATACTTCGCACAATACTCCTTGAACCTTCGATTGTTGAAATGAGTGTCATTGTTGGTGACAATGGCATTGAGTATGCTAAAGTGACACAATATGGACTTGCTAATGAACTATGCTCAATAATCTTGGCCATAGCTTCTACTTCTACCTATTTTGTGAAATAATCTATTGCTACTATTATGTATTAATGTCGACCAATTTTCTTTGAGAAATGATCAAGGATGTCGAGCCCCCATTTGGCAAAAGGCCATGGGCTTGTGATAAGCAGGAGGTTGCTGCTTACTTGCCTATTGATTGGAGTGTGCTTTTGACACTTCACATTGTTGCATGATTATCTTAGCATCTCTTTTCATTGTGGGTTAGTAATACCTAGCTCTGAGTGCCTTAATGTGTAAGATGTGGCTCATGATATCGTTGTTGCATATCCTTATACAAAGCTCAACTAATAAGTGCTCAGCCTTGGAAGGTTGTAAGCACTAAGGATGGGTAGGTTGTATGCTCTTTTGTAAAGTTGCTTATCAAGAAGTGTAAATTGGGCAACTTTTTACATTAAGGCCTTAGCCTTCTTTCTTTCTTATGGGATGGTTCCATTTGTTATGTACGTAATGATGGGGTCCATCCAACATGGCTTCATGGGGGGTTAGGTCTCGTTAACAAGGTATTGTTGTCAAGACTTGTTGGTGCTTTTCTTTGGTAAAAATTCCACAAATACTCATCTATCTAAGTTAAAGAGACTTATAGAGGCCAACTTGAATAAGCTATCTACCTTAGAGTTGTTAGTTCATTAGATCTTTATGATGTTCCATGATGAGAATTTGGAGCATAAGAATTTGATAACCTCTAAGGATTTGATGACCTCTAGGTACTTAGTTATCTCTTTATCTTTAATAGTGTACTACCTTTTGACTTGTTGGACAATGAGTTATGAGTTTGAAAAAAATTCAATATTTTCTACTTCAATTCCTTTAGCCATTTTAAGTCTAGCAATGAGGGCTTCATATTCTGCCATGTTATTATTGATTGGCAATGAGAACTTCAAGGCATATTAGATCTTAACGCCGTGTGGTCCTTATAGTATAAGTCCAACTCTAGTCCTCCCTCTAGTGGATGAGCTATCTATGTGGAAAGTCTAGGTTGGCTTATTGTCATCTTTTATAGGCGCTTCATCTTCCATTGTTAACTCGATAATAAAGTCAGCTAGTACTTATGCCTTAATTGCCTCACGTGGTTTGTATTGGATGTTGTATATAAGGTTGTCAAAATCATGAGTTAACTTGTACATTTCTATGATTTTACAAGTTTATGAGCACATTCCTTGTAAACTAGCAAACAAAATTGTTTGAGGTAAAATCACATTAGAATCATGATTTAACACGATGGAATCAGTAAAATTGCGATTCAACATAGTGGAATTGGTAAAATCGTGATTCTGCATGCATTTTCATTGATTCTATTTGCAACAAGTTAATTCTATCCTAAATGATGACGTCCAACCTAAGGTTGTCAAAATTGCAAGTTAACTCGTACATTTCTATGATTTTATAAGTTTGTGAGCACATTATGATGGAAATCAAATCATGGTTCTTACAAACTTATTCAATGCGGGATGCAAAGCGTAAGAACCAGAGGCGGACACCTTTAGGCCGGCCTCAAGGCTGGTGGTGTGGGAGATAGGCTGGCTATCTAGGCCAGCGGCGTTGCCACTTAAGCTGACCCTCAAGGCCAGTAGCTTTTCTTCTTAAGCTGGTCTTTAAGGTCGGCGGCCTATCTACTTAAGCCGGTGGCCTAAATGGCAAAGCTAGCGGCGTTGATGACTAAAGCCAGTGGTTTTGGAACTTAAGTCGGCCATCTAGGTCGGTGGCTTATGTAGGCGAGTCAGATGAAAATTTGTGACTTTTTGCATTTTGTTTTCCTTTGATATATATTTGTTATTTTGTAAGAATTGAAGGACTTTTTGACATTTGAGAAAATCTACTGTGAAGTTTATTCTTCATTTTTACTCTTATCAATCCATGGGATTGTGGTAAGTGACGGTATTGGATTATTGTGCATCATATCAACAAATACGTACTAGGACTACTCTCTTGCTGGTGCGTCAAATCAGGTAAAGGTTTAGGGATTTTATTGTGTTTTTGTTTGTTATCGTTCGTTAATTAGATTGTTAGATTCGATTATCGTTGATTGTTACCTAGGAATTGGAATCACTTGATCCGATCATTATTTTAAGCACATCATCTTTAGTATTAGAGCTCGAATTGAGATTAGGGAATTGTGCTTATTGGAATTCCTTTGAGAGATTAGGGTTTGGATATTATGGAATCGTGTTACGGTTTGGTTGTTATTGAATTAAGATTATATGTGGACTATCAATTAGGTTGTGTTGTTACTGTGCAGTTCAAGTTGGGTTTGTTTGTGGAATTCATATCAATTGAAATTAGGGTTCTTCGTTGTTGTTGTTGTGGGTTGTGCAATTCTGTTATCGTGGGTTGTGAATTTCATTATTGAATTGATTAATAGAATCAAGATTGGATTGTTGTTATTATTATTTTGTATCCTGGTTGATTATTGTTATGCTGGGATTTTGAATTGGAGGTTGAAATTGGGAATTGTGCTGATTGGGGATTATTAGAGTGTATGATTGTGACTGTGAAATTCCTGTGTTGAGTGGCAATTCTATTGAGTGTATTGAACAACAGTGTTAATGGGGGATTCAGGAATGAGGCCAACGGTCAGGTAGGAGGAGGAGTATAAGGTCGTCATGCTGCAGGTGGAAGAAGAATAGTTGCAGGACTTGACTACCATTGTTACTAATCTAGTAACATGAGTCGATCAATTGACCTTACCCCTAACAGCCAGTGGCAAATCCATAGGCACCCCTACCTGAGGTAGCCCTTAATGCTGTGGATAGAGAAAGAGTAGTAGGAGGAAATAGGGGTAGATGGGTTGGAAGACAGTACCAAGCTTACAGAGAGGAGAGGGATGACAATTTTGGGGATAAATTTTATCTTAACAATGAGTTCAGACCGCCCAAGTGTCTAGAGTATGTAAAATTACATATGCCTTCATTTATTGGAAAATGACCTACAGAGGATTACCTTGATCGGGAGAATAAGGTAGAAGGACTTTTCAAGTGCTATGAGATTAACGACCGTATGAGAGTTTGTCTAGTAGTAGTTAAATTTACAGGGTATGCCGCCTTATGGTGGAAGAACCTTGTAGCCGATAGGAGGAGAGATGGTGATGTTGAGATTCATACTTGGCAAGAAATGAAAAGGGTGCTAAGGAAGAGGTTTATACCAGAACACTACAAGTAGAAGTTATTCATGCGTCTCTAGACATTGAGATAGGGAGGCAAAATAGTGGATGAGTATGTCTAGGAGTTTGAGACATTGAGGATCTAATGTAGGACAGTTGAACCTCTTGAACAGACCATGGCGCGATTTGTGTCTAGGTTAAAATATGAGATAGCATATATTATCGAGCTGTAGAGGTATGATACTCTTGATGAGGCCATCCAATTAGCTTTAAAAATTAAGAGGCAAAGGCGCTCCATTCCATACAAAGCATTGAGTAACAGGTATGGATCCACTACTCAGTCATATGGATCAAATAATCAATAGGTTACAAAGGGGGAAATTGATAAGGCTGTGGAATCAAATGTAATTGTTATTGATTGTGAGAGTGATAGTTTTGGAAAAGGCAAAGCAGTTGTAGGGGCTAATATCCAACAAATAGTACCGGGGTCATCAAGTGGAAAGATTCGTCAAACCTAATGCTTCAAATGCATGGGCTTTGGACACATGGTTTCTTAATGTCTCAACAAAAGGGTAATGGCTACTATGGAGGTGGAAAATGAGGGTGACAAGGAAGACAAACTTAAGCCTATAGATTTATCAGTAGTGTTAAAGGAATACTATGAGGATCCAGATGCTGAAGCACATGAGGACAAGGGCAATGAGTAATATCTGGCTATTAATGTACTGCGTAAGGTAACGACTACATCTCTAGATATTGAGGATGTGTAGAGGGAAAACCTATTCCATATTCCCTACAGGGTCCAAGGTAATCTTTGTACCCTTCTTATTAATTGTGGTAGTTGCACTAATGTTATAACTACTGCATTAGTGAATAAATTGCAACTAGTCACTACACCTCATCCTAAGCCCTATGAATTACATTGGTTGAGTGAGCGAGACAGTCTGCATGTCACTCAAAGGGTTAAGGTTCTAATCAATATAGGGAAAAAGTACTAGGATTTAATTGATTGAGATGTTTTCCCTATGTACACATCACATATATTATTGGATAGACCTTGGTTATTTGATAGGAGGGTGCTACATGATGGGTTTAGAAACACTTATGTGTTTCAAAAGGATGGTAAATGGGTTATTTTAAATCATATGTCACCAATTAAGGTACATGAAGCCTAAGAGCAAATTAATAAAACCACCAACAAGAAGTCCTTGATAGTAAAGAGAAAGAGACTAGGGGACGACCTGAATAGAGTGAATCAGATACAGGTGATTTAGAAGCCTTTAGGACAACCATGACTTTAGGACAACAGACACTTACAGACTAAGATTTTCAATCTAAGGGATTCTTAGAAGTGCGCAACAAAAATAGAGGAACCATTATATTTGAGGACAAATCTTTCATAGGTTCAAGGAGATGATGGGAATCAAATTACGGTTCTTACAAAGTTATTCAACGTAGGACGCAAAGCGTAAGAATCGGAGGTAGACACCCTCAGGTCGGCCATAAAGGTCGGTGGTGTGGGAGATAGGCTAGCCATCTAGGCCAGTGGCATAGCCACTTAAGCTGGCCTTCAAGGGCGACAACTTTTCTTCTTAAGCCAACCTTCAAGGCCGACGACCTATCTACTTAAGCCGGCCACATAGGGCAGCAGCCTAAGTGGTAAAGTTGGCGGCGTTGATGACCAAAGCTGGCCATCTAGGCAGGCGACTTACCATGTAAGGCCGGCAGCCTTTATTCCAAAGCCGGTGGCTTATGTAGGCAAGTCAGATGAAAATTTGTGACTTTTCGCATTTTGTTTTTCTTTGCTATATATTTGTTGTTTTGTAAGAATTGAAGGACTTTTTGACATTTGAGAAAATCTACTGTAAAGTTTATTCTTCATTTTTACTCTTATCAATCCATATGATTGTGGCAAGTGACGGTATTGGATTGTTGTGCATCATATCAACAAATCTGTACTAAGACTACTCTCTTGTTAGTGCGTCATATCTGATAAAGGTTTAGGGATTTTATTGTGTTCTTATTTGTTATCGTTTGTTAATTGGATTGTTAGATTCGATTATCGTTGATTGTTGCTTAGAAATTGGAATCACTTGATCCGATCATCATTTTAGGCACATCACATTTCTTGTTAACTCACAAACAAAATTATTTTGAGGTAAAATCGCATTGAAATTGCGATTCAATACGATAGAATTTGTAAATCGCGATTCCGCATACATTTTCATTGATTCTGTTTCAGTAAATTATTTTTTGTCTACAACGAGTTAATTTCGATCCAAATGATGATGTTTAGCCAAGCCCAACCTAGCCCAAACTCCGTGTAACTCTATGAACATTAAATAGAAAAACAATTTAGGACGACCTCTATATTGTAGTTTGTTTTGTACTTTTGTGTTCTATTCTTCTTCAACTTCTTCCTTTCCTTTTGTTCTATTCACACACATCACACTATTCTTCTTTGTCACAGGTAGCCACAGCTCACTCACATACTCTAATTTACTTCCATTCTATCGTGTGTAGGTAATTTTTTCTTTAATATATTACTGTACTTAAGTACTTTATACAGTTTAGTTGCTTGCTTAGGGTTTTTTCTTCTTCTTCTTCTTCTTTTTTTTTTTATTTTAGTCGACTTTTCTTAGGGTAATCTTCATTTGGTGAGATAAACCATGAATTTCTCTCTCTTCTTCGAGCTCAATTACTCTGTATTTTTTATTTTCCATCTTCATCATAAAAGAGGGTTAGTTTTCATACTTTCTTTTGGGTTTCCAATTTTCATCACTATTTCTCTGTGTATGTGGTCTTCAGTGCATGCATGAAATAGCTTAGCAATGAAAGCATATGCAACACAATGACAATGTAGAACAAGGAATGAAACGTTTACTCCGTGTCCATATTTTTTTTATTTTTTTGTCTTCTTGCTTGTCTTATTTTTTCTAGTTTTGTGTTCTTTGGTTTATGATAAAACTAGAGGAGTTACTTATGTTGTGCTTGTTGAGTTGAATTACAGGTTTTTCTGTGGGATTAGTATAGGGAAATTTTTTTTTTTTTTTATCATATTATGACTTATGACAACGAGAAATTGTTTTACCCTTTGGTGCACATCTCAATGCACAAATTCTAATATATATGCATTTTTTGCGGATCCTATACAATTATCTTTAGGGAAGAAGCATAATGTTGAAATGCTTGAATTTACTCTTTATTTTTATTTTCTTATAGGATTTTAAGTAGTGCAAAATGACATCTTCTAAATCATTTAAAGAGAGCTCTAAAAGGAAAAATGCACCTAAAAGTAGATCTAATGTTGGTTGGGAGCATGGCAATGATGTAGATAATAGTGGAAAAAAGGTAAAATGCAAGTATTGTAACAAAGTTGTTAGTAGAGGCATTTATAGATTTAAGAATTGCTTAGGTTATATGTGTAAAGATGTAAAACCATATATTAGTGTCCCGGATGATGTAAAATCTAAAATGTTAGCAATGTTGCTGAAAGTGGCAAAAATATTAGAAATGAAAAGAAAGCAAATTCATGGGATTGAAGATAATTTATGAGTCGACACGAGCGAACTAAGGTATAATTAACCAATTCATGAAGAAAGAGCTAAGAGAAGAATGCATCCAACAAGTTGCTCATTTTCTTCACACTAGTGCAATTCTATTTAATTGTGTAAAAAATCTAGAGTTTGCCAAAATGCTTGAGGTAGTTGGTTGATATGGTTATAGGCTTAAATCTCGTTCCTATCATGAGCTAAAGATGACTTGTTTGAAGAAGGAAGTTGCTCGAATAATGAAATTACTTGAAGACTACAAAGTTGGATGGAGAAAAACAAGTTGCTTAATTATGTCGGATGCATAGACTAATAGGAAGAGGTGTTCCATATGTAATTTCTTAGTAAATAGCCTGAAAGGAATAATCTTCTTGTTGTCTATAGATACTTTTGATATATCTAAAACTACTGACAAAGTTTTTACCATGTTAAATATTATTGTGGAGAGTGTTAGAGAGGAGAATGTTAAACAAGTAATCATAGATAATGTTGCAAATTATAAAGCAATAGGGGAAAAAATGATGGAGAAAAGGAAATCTTTATATTGGATACCTTGTGTAGCACATTGCATTGCTTTGATCTTAGAGGACGTTAAGAAGAATTTGAAGATCCATCATTAAACAATTGCAAAAAGGAGGCAAATTACTATATATATTTATTCTAGGATTATATGTATCTCAATCCTAAGGAGATACACTAAAGGGAGGGACTTGATTAGACCTAGTGCAACGCGTTTTGCCACTTTTTATTTAACTTTAGGTTGCCTCAATGAGTTAAAGGATGCATTGATGACGATGTTCACTTCAAGTTACTAAAAATCATGTAAGTATTCGAGCATAATTGATGGAAAGTGAGTTTAATAGATGGTTTTAGATAGTAGGTTTTGAAAGAATGTTATTATTTGCCTTAAATATGCATTTCCCCTGATTAAAGTACTCATATTAGTGGATTCTGATGAATAACTAGCTATGGGTTTCATTTATCTAGAAATGGATCATGCTAAGGAGAAAATTAAAGCAAATTTCAACAATGTGCAGAAAATGTAATATCTCAACTTATTAACTACATATATATTTTTCTTTAGTGTTCATTTAAAAGTTTTATTAGTAAATTGAAATTATATTTATTTAATGTAGTTATGGACTCATCTCTAAGATTATTGACAAGAGATGGGAGCTTCAATAAATGGGGATTAAATTATAATTAAATAGGGGATTAAATGGATATGTAATAGCTATTACATGTCTATTATTTTGTTTAGTTAATACAAAAATGAATAATAAATAAGAAATAAATTATCAATTATATCTCTAAAATTTCTATTATTTTTTATTTTTTAGAGTTATGATATATTTAGCACATTTTACGATGTAGGATATTTATGGAAAAAATGAGCAAAAAAATAAAACCGGATATATTAATGCATTTTTCACTTTCTTATTTCCATTTACAACCATTTTTAATAATCTAATTATTTATATTTTTTAGACCGGTATGTGCAGAAATTGAAATTTGTGCAAGGAGTGAATGTGGATGGGCTAAAAAGGCCTGTGGAGCGTAGCCTGGAGGAGGTGGAAGCCCAACCCACTCCCTCGATTCGAAAAGCCAAGTGAGCGCGAAATTTAAAGCCGAGAATAAAGTTAAAAAGGGTTTTAGAAAACAAAACAACAAAAAGAGAATTGCATTGACCTCTCTATGTCTCGGTGTCCTCGTAAGCTGTCTGTTCAAGTACATTTTGTAATGTAAAAATATATGTC
The DNA here is from genome assembly GCA_037954665.1 of Laguncularia racemosa. Lineage (NCBI taxonomy): Eukaryota > Viridiplantae > Streptophyta > Magnoliopsida > Myrtales > Combretaceae > Laguncularia > Laguncularia racemosa. The sequence continues at coordinate 2,641,710 of JBBMOL010000033.1, read as the reverse complement.
GCTTTTCCCAAGTACGATGCTTTTTTTGAATCTTGCTTTTCTCCTCTCACAAAACCAGACAATGTTGAGAGTCACCCTCTGTGACGGAGGCGGAGGCAATCCCCGGTGAGACGGAGTGGATGTAACTGTAAGTTCCTTATATTCTAACTAATCCTCTGACTCTTCACTTTCACTGTCTTCTTGTCATGTTATTGAGCATGAAAATTTCTAGCTATGGCCATTTGATTTATTGTTTCAGTACGCATTTCACTCTGCTCTTTTGTCCTTTTTAGGTTTTTCTTTACTAGAATTCGCCTAAGTTGTATGTTTTTATGGGGTAAGTCCATTCGACCCGCCTGGAAGCACTGTATTATAGCCATTGCAATGGTCTGGCTGATCCATCGACTGGGACCCTAGAAGTCCCATTTTTGTGCTTTATTGACTGACATTTCGCCTATTTTAGTCAAAAGAAAGAAATTATTTTCATTCCTTGTTAAAAACATCTTGATTTGTGAATCTCACGCAGTACAACTCTATAGGAGTAGGGTCTGTTGGCGAATAGAATCTCTGGGTTCATGCTGCTCCATTGGCTTATACAGGTATCTCCTAGTTAAAGTTGGATCTTCCATTCAAGATGAGGGCATACACGCATGCACACATGCACACACAGCAGATGAAAGCACGAGGTACCAATAGAGTCAGCAGCGAGCAGGTGCTTTTTCAACTTAAACAGAAGGTGATCCTTGCACTCAACAAGCTTGCCGATAGGGATACATACCAGATAGGAGTTGACGAACTTGAGAAGACAGCCCAATGCTTAATTCCTGAAGGCCTCCCTGTCTTTTTGTCTTGCATATTGGACGCCGATTCCGAACAAAAGCCTGCTGTAAGAAAGCACTGTATCAAGATGATGGGTGTCTTGACTAGGTTTCACAAGGCTCTTATTGGACCACATGTAAGGAAGATGGTTTCCAGCATTGTCAAGAGGCTCAAGGACTCAGACTCCTCCGTGAGGGATGCTTGTGTGGAGACTACTGGCATTTTAGCTATGGAGTTAGCTGACTGCTCAGGTGTAGGTCTGGGCGGTGACGGGCTTTTTGTTACGTTGGTGAAGCCATGTTTTGAAGCTTTAGGTGAACAAAATAAGCATGTGCAATCAGGTTCAGCATTGTGTTTGGCAAAGGTCATTGACAATACTTCTGATCCTCCACCATCCATTCTACAGAGAATGCTGAACCGAACTATCAAGTTGCTCCGGAATCCCCACTTCATGGCCAAATCAGCTGTTATTGAATTGAATAGAAGTATAATTCAGGTTAGCTGATTGTATTCTATTAATCTTATGTAACTATCATGCAAACATTGTTAAATTCCTCTTCCTTTTGCTAAATCGTTGAGAAGAGATATTAATTGTATTGGATTGTCTCTTTATTTTTTTTTGGTCTAATTCTTATCTATATCTTATTTGTATTGCTTTGTATTTTTTGCAAATGTGACTTTCTTAAAATTTTTTTATTTGTATTTCCTCCGTTCAATTTCAAACTTGATGTTTGAATAATTTATCATTTTTGTATCTTGTCCTAATTTTGGTGAAGTTGATGATTGGGGTGTAACAGTTGGGAAGTGAAAGTTCACATAGTTTTTGGGGAATAAGTTTAAGGAATGCATTTTATTCAACTTCAACAATCTTGTTGATGAGATCATCCCAACCATCATTTGATGTAATGGGGATTTCAATGAAGATAATGGATTGGATAGTGTCGTTGATATGATCGTCTACAGTAAAGGGTAAATAAGTGTATTTAATTTTACAGAGGTGGTATATATATATATATACTTATATTTTCATCTTTTTGGTATTTTATTTTGGAAAAAAATCATTTGAAAACTTTGCTAAAATGACAAAAGATGAAAGAAAACAAATAAAAAAGGAATAAATGCTTTTTCAAACACTTTTTTTTTGTGTAGTTTTAGAGCATATTCTTGAATAGCAAATAGTTTGATTAAATATTTTAATTCAAAAAATACATTATACCTTCATTGTTTTTTGAGGTTTCTTGAGAAATTTTGAAAAGAGTACCATTGAGTCACATAAAGTATGCCAAAATTTATGTTTTCAGCTCCATATTCAGAATCTGTTTAGAAAAGTTTTCACATAAAAGGAACGGTCTGAAAAATTTTCCAACCAGAAAGGAAAAAAGGAAGAGCTCTGCACACTCCAGATTTGAAAAAGTGGCCACAGGTCACAAAAAGGTCCCACAGCAATTTCACACAATATTGCGTATTGCCTATCTGTGCATGTGAGACGAGAATAGGCACCATCCTTGTTTCGCAGGTCTAAGAATTTGTTAAATACTTTGGCAACAAGATAAACTTATGCTCAGCCTTATTTGAATATATTCTATAGATATATGGGTAACTACTGGTTCTCATGACAAAATTAGTAAGCACTTTGCTTTATATTCTCTTTGTATTTATAGTGCCCTTAAGAATCTCCTTTTTAGGCTGGAGGGGCTTCAACAGAGAGTGTTTTATCAGCTGCAGTCACTAGCATACAGGAAGCACTGAAAAACAGTGATTGGGCAACACGCAAAGCTGCTTCTTTGGCATTAGCTGAAATTGCTTCAACTTGTGGATCTTTCTTAGGACCTTTTAGAGCTTCCTGTATCCGTACCCTTGAAGCATGTCGGTTTGACAAGGTTAGTCTCTGACAAAGTTTTTTAGTTGTATTCTTTAGAAGATCTTGTTCTGTGCCTTGTGTTTTTTATTTTTATTTTTTTGGAGAATTTCTGTGCCATGTGTTAGTTGACTGGGAATGAATAATAAGATGCTCATTGTTCATTTCTAGGTGAAACCAGTCAGGGATACAGTATTGCAAGCAATACATTGTTGGAAAAGTCTTCCAGGGCTAGATGATCCTCAACATTCAGAGACTGGATCTTCTGTCAAAGGTACGCTGGTTCATTGTGACTATTTTTTTCTCTAATTATTTCAAAGGTTCTGCATACACTCATTCACATAAAAATCAGTTCACAGACATAATTTATCCTTAAATTTCATTTTTATTAGAAAGGATGAGTTCTTTATAATCAAGACTATATGGTCTCTTATTTCAGGAATGGTTATGTTTGTGACTCATCTCTGTAATATAATTGCATTGCTATGTTAGGGCAAGATCTTTACTGCTTTGTTGGAAGAACTTCACTTAAGACTAAAAAAGATGCACATTCTGGTTACAAAGATACAAAGTTGGAGTCTCAACATATCAAACATGAAATGTGTAGGTCCTTGAGGTTGTGCTATAATTTTTCTCAATATGCTTGATTATGAATATTTGGCAGAGAATTTTTGTGCTGGCGACTACAGTGACGTGACTAGTGCAAGTGAATATGGTAGCAAAAGACTTGCCTCAAAGAAAGTTGGCTTGGAGTTCGTCAAAAAGCAAAGTCCATCAAGCATGGCTAAAGCTTGTCAGACTTACAGGGAGAATCCCAGATATCCTAAACCAGATGATTGGCATATTGAGATTGCAGTTCCTAAAATCCAGAGAAAATCTCTTAGTGACTTTAACAATGAAGAATCAGAAGGTAGTTCCGTTACAAAGGCAACAGAGAGAATAAGTGCTGACGTCACAAGTATGCAAGACATTGCATATGAATATACAACCATCAATGACAAACAAGACTGTTCATCTGCATCTAATATTCCTGCCAATAGCCGTAGGTCTCAGATGCTAATAGTTTCTCAAGAATGTCTTGACATGAGCAGTTTGCATAAGCTTGGTGAAAATAGCCAGAACCATCTGACTGAAGATACTAGCTGCAATGAAGACATTCACCCTGTTGCAATAGGAGATTGCAAAAGTCTGAATTCAACTGTGACTGAATCCAGTCCTCAAACTGCATTCAGGTGTTGTCAGCAAACAGCATGTGAGATGATTTACATTCGCAAACAACTTTTGGAAATTGAGAACAGACAATCAAACTTAATGGATATACTGCAGGTACAGAGATTGGGTGTCTTGCCCTTCTTTTGATTCATGCTAAGGCATACTTAATTATATGGGTCAAAGCTTAACTTCTAAATTTTGAAGAGAACCTTCCTCAGTCTTGATACAAAACTTTGGATGCAGGTGCTCTCAACTAGCACGGCAGAAAGCTTGTCCCTCATAACATCTAAACTATTAGCCTTGGAGAGCTCTGTTGATAGAATATCTCAGGATTTCATGCATAAAGAGAGATATCATCATTTTATGGGTCCCCAACAGACAAAGAAGAATGACATCATTGCTTCCCCCAGATTTTCAACATGCACCCCTCGACCATCCTTTGATACATATAATAGTCAGCCTTCATTGTTGACTAGGAAAAAGGGTGAGTTCCGGGAGGATAAAGAAATTGGCCGGAGAATTCCCAATGACACCCTAAAACAGGATACAGAGATGTGGATAGATCCAAAGGTGAGGTTGGCTGGAAATTATTTGAGGACCAATACTCAGAAATGTTCAGGAAGGGGAACCCAAAACATGGATACCATCCAGATTGAAAGTAGCGGCTCTAACTGTAGTTCAATCTGGAGCACAAATGCCGGGCAAACTATTCTACCTGGTAAGCCTGTCTTGTGGAGACGTCTAAGAAGCTTTCTTCGTGAAGGGGACATTGAGTCTGCATATGCAGAGGCTCTTTTATCTGGTGATGATCATGTCTTGATTCAGCTTATTAACAGTACTGGTCCTGTCCTGGAGAGTTTGTCACAAAATACAGTCAGTGACATCTTGAGTGCCTTGGCCTCATTCTTTCTGGAGCAAAGATTAGTAAATCTAGTACTTCCTTGGTTTCAACAGGTAATCAATTCCCTATTGAATTATTTTAGATATTGACTTCTGTGTTATTTCCATAGGAATATTTCCATTATTTGGCAGATGATTGATGTTCTTGGTCCAGTCTATGAATTTCTTGGGATGGTTCTTCTGTCTTTTTCTCATTTTCGTGGATAATGCATGTTGTGACATGCTTACAGAATGGCTGGAAGTTATGATATACATATACCTGCTGCGTGCTTCCATTTTTGTTGGTATTTGATATATCCTCTTCTGCTCATACACCATTGGTACTCACATCCTTCATTTGAATCTTTTGAAATAAAAACAAAACAAGCATAATTGAAGCGACTTCTTTTACACCAAAGATATTTGGTTCTTAAGAATACTAGGGTTATCAACTGGTAGAAATGTGTTCAATTAGGAGATGGGCGTACTGATAGGTGGTTTGAATGCAGAATTCTATAAAAATATTTTCACAAAGAACTATAACATATGTAATTTTATGTATAGAGACAGAGAGATTTCAGATTGTTATTTTATGATTATAGTACATTCTGGCTTTTTTTTTTGGGGTTCTTCAACATGGCATGTTCATCCAATTTTTGACTTAAAATATTAATAATTTAGTTGAATTTGCAATCAAAATATCAAATCATCTCAGTTAAAGTCAACCAATTAATTTGAATTCACTCAGAAACCTAAAAGTGATTGTGTCATCTAACTCAGATTTTGATCAAGTATTAGTTCTAGTTTAGAAAATGTGACTGCCAAATCTGCTAAACTGGTACTGTAATTTTAAAACAAAAATCTGAGGTCACAAAAAAAATTTGAGGAAAAAGTGATCAATTTTTACAAGAGTATTTTCCATCTATTGTAGAGGGCGTCCATTAACTTACCTTGCAAAATTATGTTGAGATCTCATGAGACAGTCTAGTGTGCAATTCTTATGTGAAATAGTTCAAGTTTTATTTTTTTTTTTCCCAAATTTTTTTGGGTCAAAATGTTTTTCGATTTCAAATTGTTGTTTTTTTTTTCTCAGTGATATGAAATCAAATTCTGTTTGAAAGTTAATGTCAAAAGCTAAACTAAGTAAGTTGGTTGAAATGCAGTAAATTAGTGTAAAAAAAGCAATTTGCAACCTATAACATTGTTTCCAATGGAACTGATGCCATTTGGGAGCATTCCTCACTGCTGCAAAAGATTAATCAAAAGAAAGACTATTTTTGGCAGCTGTTGGTTGTAAGACTAATTGAACAAGGGGTAGTGCTATTTGTTGTTAGGATTTATTGAACAAGGGGTAGTATTTATGATATAACAATAGAGGGAATGAGATTGTTATGTTTTTTTGACTTTATAGCTTATAAACTGTTATACTCACCATGCTTCTATGGATGGAGCATCTAAGTCATATATATTATGATTGTTACAGATGTAATTTGGAAACTGAAGAAGATCTAATGAATTAATAAAGTAATCTAATTATTGGTGCTCTAGAAGCTGTTGAGATTTTGCCATAATTTTATGTTTCTATAAAAACCGCGACAATTAATTTCAATGTGTTGTTTGCCGCCCTCTTAATATAAGTAAGTTGTCCCCAGGGATTGATCTGAGACTTAATTATAACAAACAGCATAGACACTCTACTACCAGAACACCTGGTAGTTATCACATACAATTTCACCAGCTCTATCCATGTAGATTACAATTACTTCACAAGATGTGTTAACCAGACTAGTTCATATGTAGTTAATGCTTGTTTCCTTCACTCTTTTACTCTGTGTATCCCTGAAATACTTTATTCTTGCTTTGCCTTGAGGTAAAATTTATCCAAAAATGCATTAATCTGTAAGCAAGCACTATCATGAAGATCTTTTACTGGGAGTATACTTGACATATTGGAGGACTGATGATTTTGACGTGGAGAACTATAAACTTGGTTAACTTAGTTCAGAAGTTATATTAAGATAAAGTACAGCAAAATAGTTTTTCTTACCCTGATAATTGTATTACATGTTGGATTTAGATAGAGTTTACTTTTTGGCATTAACATTGCATTTCAAATCCATGAGGATATCAAAAAGTTTTGAAGCTAATAGTACTGCATCCTTCATGATATCTGGTGCGCATTTTTATTCGTCGAATGCAAATACCATATTGATAACAAATAATCTAAATTTCATGGAAAACTTTATGTAATCTAGGTCTCTTTTCTTGAACTTCTAATGTGAATGTTACATTAGATGATTGATTCCATCAGAATCATCTTAAGTCTGATCTTTTGCACTGTGGTGTCTAGGCAAAATAGAATATTAATCTCCCAAACCATTCTACCCTAAAGGGGATCTTAGAATGGAGATTTGGAGTTTCACTTGATTGAATATCGGTTCTAATCAAATAGTTATTGTTGTTTATGTAAGTATGCTTCAATAGGTGGTGCTTTGGCTAAAGAAGCTACTCTGATTGATGCTGATTATATGCAAGGTCAATTTTCTGATTTTTGCCTTCAGATGAGGCCAATTTTGGGGAGCGAAATGCTGTTATGGATGGGAGTGGCATTAGTAATTAGGCTGTTGTGCCTGAGCCTTACAATCCCCTATCACTCGAGTGTTTTTTAGGAGTTGGATAAGGGAAGAGAGTAGGGAGACTTTTGTGGCAGTTGGAGAAGGATGTGAACGCCAGCATGGCAAATAAGCCAGCTGGCAGATTGACATCAGTTAATCATTTAGTGTTAGATTAACCTTTAAATAGTTGTAAGAGTTGGTCATAACGGATATCTAGATATCTCTCATTAGAGTTCTAATAGAAGCACTTGCTCTGGATATCAAGTTTTCTTAGCTGGAAGCCGCCCTCTTTCTTTCAGTTAATAAAATGACCAAATCATTTCTTAACCCTAACAAAATGTTTATGGTGGGTCCCATAATTGATAAACCGTAGACGACTAGATTAGTCTAGCAATTTTTGAGTTCTTTTTACAACATCTGGGATTAAAATTAGTAAATAATGCCTTGATGAATGTATTAGGATCTCTTGATAATCTTTTCTGTTAACAAAATCAATTTTATAATTCGTCCAGCAAATTTAAGTTTTTACATTATTCCTCAAGTCTATGAATTCTGACAACCTAAAAAATATTACAATCGCATTAAGCCCATTTTGATACTTGCCCTGCAGAGTGGCTCCAAATGTTATCTTCCTTTGTTATCTAGTGTAATGACTACAACATCTATGTAAATAACCAACATGATGATATTCTTGGAAAGTGAATTCTACCAGGTGCAACTTTTCACTCTTTTGATTGGTTAATAAACAGAAAAAAAGTTCAGAAGACTGATAGAGTTAGAATGGGATTGCCCAGGCATCCAAAGTCTTCATATAGAATTCTTTTAAACTTTTTTCGGGTGGGAATCAGTGGTGATGACTTTCCTATAACACAGAATAGTTAAATATTTTCAGTAGTTATATTAAGGTCTCAATGGATATCTTGAGGTGATGAAAACTCATGTTGTAATTTCTTCAGATTGTTGATTTAAGCAGCATCCACGGGCCAGACTATGTAGTTCCATCTATGAAAGCAAAGCGGGAACTAGTAGCTGCAGTTCAGAAAGCTGTAAATATGGAATTCCCTGGCATGGATAAAAAGTCCATTACTCAAATATCCATGAAGTTGCAGCGAGTCTGGGGTAATTCACTGAGTTTCAAATATCTGCCTAATTAGCTGATCTATTTGCAGGGATGAGCTTAAAAAATTCTAACATGTAGTGAAGGGAAAATTGAATCTAGAGAAGCCCAAATGATCTGCAGCAGAGTTTTGCATTAGGATAAAATTTGCTATCAACACTTCAGGAAAATGGAAGAAATTGATTTTGGTTGCAATAGTCTCCAATGAGCTCCTTTTATCGCTCTTGTACAGCAAATTTCATATAATTTTGGCAATTGATGTTTCTCCTTTTTTACATGAACTTTATTCATGCCCGTCTCACACTGTGAGTGGGCATGCCAAAAGTCAAAACAGGGAAAATAGGAATATTTATACATTCCTCATTGATTGTTTCTTTATCTAGGTAAAGGCACCTGATTTCAGAAGTAAAAGTTAAAGATCAGGATGAAGATTCCATGTTAGAGCTCATTCCAAGCTGACAGCTAGAAATTTGCAGAGTATCTCCAGGGGCATGTATTCGTTTTTTCTGTTGTAGATTTCAAGTTTGTTTCCTTATTTTTCATGATTTGAGGTTAAGTGACAGGGAGGCAGCTTACAGTTAGAAAGTTGGGCTAACAATGGTCGTGAAATATTGTTTCACAATCATCTAGGTGATATGGTAAAATGCCCTGCCAACTTTGCTGTTAAAAAAGATTGCTGTGCCACTAAATGTTGCATGACTTTCCTATGAATATGCTGGCAGTGGACTTCATAGGAGAATTAGGTAGGTGTACTTGGTTTTCATCTATTTCTATATACAAAAAAGACTAGATAATCAATTCCATTAAGATGTCAATATCTGTCTTACACGCAAGCAATATTTTTGATTGGTAAATGATATATAAGAGAGGAAACAATATTGATATTATTAATTTATGAGTATTAGTTTTTTTGGGTGATATGCAAGATTTCCCATGCTAGGGAAACAAATTTTTGCTGATACCTTAGCCAATAGAATGCAAAAGAAGTGGGAGGAAGAATGGCAAGCTTGTGTTCCCCCACAAGACTTAATAATAGTTCGTATGTTCATAGTAGAACCTTAAGTGTTGCTAGTTCCTCCTAACCATGTTTTGACTCCACATCAAATGGACTCCCCTATCAAAGGGCTACATTAGAATTAATATGAATGCATCTAGCTAAATTCTCAACAAGCAACAATTGCTGGAGTACTTTGAGATGATCATTGTTGCTACCTCTTTGGTTATGGCCAAAAGCTTAGGAATGTTTCAATCCTATAAGCAAAGATGTAAGCTATATATTGGGCTTTATGATACACGCATCTCATAGGCATGAAAAATGTTGAACCGTGTCTTTTTGCCTTTTGTGATGGGCTTAAAATTCATTTGCCTTGATTTATATTGCTTGAGAGGGTGGGAGATCAGGAGAGTCTTCCAAATATTAACTGGTTTTGTGACAACCAAAGGTGCTAAATGCCCAAAGCAAACAACATTAACATGGGAGGCCTTAAGCTGCTTTTATCCTTCTTATGTTGCTCTGCATCTTGAAATATCCATGGTGGTAAAGCTAAATGGGAACCATTAACAAGTTAGTGTTCTAGCCTCAACTCAATCCAAATGTGCCTTATACCTGGACAGTCTTGTAGACCATGAGTAACATCCTCTTGTACAAAATATCTGGAGTTGGTATAATCCCTGTGAAGTACATTTTGTAGCTTTACTCTTGTAAGGAGAGCATCATGTAATGCTCTCGAGAGGAACATTTTGATTTTTGGAGGTAGTTTAGTATTCCATATCCATTGTGAGGTTGATGCATCATAGGATTGAGCAATCTTATGTTGATGCATCTGAAGCAACTCATAGAATTTTGTGATTGATGCTTTTTTCTTGGTTGCAAGAGGACTGTAGGCTGATATTTTAATCCTTCATGTAAGACAATTAGTCCTATATCTTTGGTTGACAACTTGGATAATTCAAATCCTAACTTATCATCATCCCACTATTGTTCATTGATGTTGACATCGTTAAGAGAAAGGTTAATAGCATTGTAATGAATTGGTCTTGCTATCTTTGATCTTACTAGCTCAACACCTTTGCAAATATCATATCAGAAGTTTACCTTGCTTCCATCTCTTATCAGCTTAATGCGTTGGCTTGATATCCATCATCATCCTGCTATTGTTTATTGATGTAGACATCTTTAAGAGAAAGGTTAATAGCATTGTAATGAATTGGTCTTGCTATCTTTGAACTTACTAGCTCAACACCTTTGCAAATATCATATCAAAAGTTTACCTTGCTTCCATCTCCTATCAGCTTAATGCATTGGCTTGATATCCAATTAGCATGTGTAGCAATTTCTTTCCAAAGCGGGGAAGAATAGAAAGATTCATATAGTTGCCCATTCGTGGTAAATTTCTTATATTTTTCTTGGCACATTCTACTCCAAAGAATACCATTCACTTGATACTCAGGCTTTTTTCAAAGCACAAGTCTTGTTGTGCAGGAGGAGGTTTTGCATTTCAAGTCCTCTCAAATGCTTTAGCCTTGCAATGGTACTCCATTTTTCCTATTAAATGCCTCGATGGTCTTGCTTCCCTGACCAGAAGAAATACTTTGTGATGCTTTCCATTTTATTTGTAGCTTACTGTAGAATTTTTGCTGCTTGCATATAATAAGTAGGGAGGGAGTTTAACATAGGTAATTAACATTGCTCTTCTAGCTTGGCTTAGAAGCCTCCCCCTTCCAATGTGCTTGCTTTGACTGCATCTTTTCAATAAGAAATGTGAAGTCTTTAGCTTTTGGTGCAAGTCCTTGGTTGATTGGAAAACCTAAGTATTTTCCAAGGTGTTGCACTTCCTTAATTTTTAAGGATTCCAAAATCTGTTGCTTGTTTGGTTGTTGAATGTTTAGTGAAAAGATCATAACTGACTTGCTTTCATTTACATGCAGTCCAGATTATTGATTGAAGCAATCCAGAGTGTCTTTAATGCAGTTTGCACTTCCTTAATTTGACCAAGCGAATCAAGGGCCTATGAATCTAAGATTTTGCATTTCGCACTCTTGCATGCAGTCATTATAAAGCTGCATGCACTGCATGCATAGGTTGTTGTAACGTGTACTACCCCATTTTTCATTTGTGTTGATGATCTCATTAAAACCTTCAGCAATGCACTAAGGAGTATTATTTTGAATGCTATTTAAATCTTTCAAAGAATCCTATCGTAGGATATGATGTTGAAAAAGTCTATTAGCATAAACCAAAGTAAAATACTATGATGCTGGTTGAGTATGGACCTAAACAAGGACAAGAATATACTGGGAGTTTTGCTTGACAACGTTAACTTCTATAAGATTTGCATTCTATGAGAGAAGCATACCTTCGTGTCTACCTTATGCTGGTTAATAAACATGACTAGAAAAAGGCAAGTGTGTGAAGTAACTGTATGCATCTTCCAAGGCCATCTTGGTCTCTAAAAGCCCTATAATATTTGGTTGAGTTGTCGCCACCACTATATCTATAGTGTTTTGTTTACGTTGGGAAAGGATGGAGGATGATAAGCTTCAAGAGCCATAATAGAGGATTTATAGAAAAGTGTTGGAGTCCCAAAATGGAATAAGTCTTGTAACTCCAAGGATAGAGTTACTGGTAGTGTCGTATTTAAAAAAGCCATGGTTTCTTCCCCACTATTGGGAAGAGCATCACACGTAAAGTGTTATGTAGGAGTAGATATCCCATTGGCAAGGTGAAGGTTGAGATTGCCATGTTTGGTTGTTGGAAAATAAGCTGAGTGACAGTCAAGCATGTGAAAGCCCACTAGTCCATAAGAGTTATGGGATTGAAGTTGCGATCTACAATCGTTGTGGTGAAGAAAATGTGGAAGTCCATCTAAGTGCAGGTTTGCTGGCTTGCTATGGTTGTCTCTAAAAGGCCATTTGGTTTGGATATGAAGATCCTCACTCTCGACACTTAGTGAACTGGGTGTGTAAAGTTTTAGATCATCTTTGTCTAGTGAAGGTGGGTTACTACTCTCAACCACTCTCCCTTGCTATAGACAGAAGAGCATGTGATGGTTGGTCATCCATGGAAGGTGTGAGTATTGTGCTAGAGTCCTTATATGAAAAGTGAGGGAGAATTTTTAATCCATGCATGCCCTTGAGTCGGACTAGTTTTTTCAAGTTTAATTTTTTCCCCTAATTTGTGAGGTTGGAGAGGCTGTCAAGGCAGAGGAGGAGAAATTTGCCTTTGCCTAGGGGTAGGAGAGCCTTCATTTATGACTAGTAATGGCATTGAAGAGCCATGCAATACTTGATTATCAGATTTTTGCAAAAGGTAATCATTTTACGTGGCCGTTTTATCTTCCTTATTTGCATGCAGGACTTCTTTTGGTTCTTCTGATTCTTGGTTAACCCACATGGAATTTTTGGCTATTGCATAGATGATTATGGGTGCTGCAAAGTTAAGTAAAGGAGAGGAAATAGCATCTAGCTCTTTATCACCTTGCTTGGTGCTATTATCCCCTTGCACACGTGTTTTGCCATTTCTTTTGGATTTTACCAATATCCATTCACCATATGTAGATGCCTTTAGTTGTTGTTAATTAGCATGTGCAATTAGTGCTTTTGTCTATGTTTGCATGGTAGTGTTTTGCCTTTCCTCCGTACTTACGATTCTTGGACGGGATTCATTACTCTTTTAGATTTGATTAAATGTCGTATCTGTCTGTGTTTGCTTTCCTTGTGTATTTTCCTCAGAGTGTGGAGACGCATTTTTTGTCACTAGCCCAAGTAGGCAATTTTGTATAATATGCCCAATATACCCACAATTGCAACAAATTGTTTTAAGGCCTTCATATTAGATACGGTAGAGCTGCTGATCAATGCAAATTGTGTGGATAGGAGGTTTATGCAAGTTAACCTAGACATAAATCCGTGCAAAGTGGCTGTGTTCTGCTGTAACCATATAAGTACTGATGCGGAGGAGAGGTTCGATAGATCCACCTATCCTAAGGCCAATGGGGCATAGTACTCCAAAGGGATTTTTGCTATCCTTATCCAAACAGCAATAGATTTGAAGATCGCATATGATGGCTTGAAGTTTGGCTCCCACTTACGAATAGTAAGGAAATGGCCATTAATGAACCATAGTTCATCACAGATCACCGCTTTATAGTCATAAGGGTTGGGAAAAACTACAATATAATATTCTACTCCTAGACCGATCATAATGAAATTTATAGCTATTATAATATGTTATAGTTTCTAGATTGTAATTATAGTTTATAATTTTTAGAATTATATTTTTTAAGTTGTAATTAATATAATATTAGGTAGAAGTTAATAGAAGATTTTGTATTTTTATATATATTGTCCTTGTATTATCAGTAAAGAACACAATTACTTATTAGATTTACATGGTATCAGAGTAATCTAACCATAGGAATTTTTTTTGGAAAAAAAAAAATTAGGGTTTAGACTTAGCTGCTTAGTGAGTAGTGTTTGTATCCCACATACACCCCGGAGAGTGTTTGTGTTTCTTTTTTCTCACTGCCCCTTTAGGAGGAAAGATTGCCGGTCAATGAACTTCTCTGACCAACTCCGGTGACCAACGGATTGGTGTGTGAGGCTCATGCGCCACATAAACCATCCGCCATTCGTCTTTGTTTTTTGCGCGTGGAGGCATGTGTGACCTCCGTTCTTCTACCTATTCTTGTTGGGTCTTCATGGAATGGTATTCTTCATTCCAATCTTGCCATTTCGGAAATCATCTTGGGACACGTACTCCTTGCTAAGGTCAAGGTTTCTGGTTTGGGTTTTACTGTTGCTAGGTTTTTTTTTTTGAAAACTTGGATAAGCTGATTGAGGTGTTTTCTCTAATTGGAGTTAGCATTTCTACCTTGGTTTAATCTTTTAGTGTTGTTTGATATTGTTGGTGTTTGTTGTGTGGATTGCTAGATGGTTGAGAATAAATCACATATCATAGATATGGTTCCAATGACAACTAAAATAACAAAATTACATCGAAATTCCACCAATAGGAGAGGGGGAGATCATATTTAAAGTTAGGAAATAGGGGGAGTTGTTTGCTATTATTGTCATGAGCCAAGGCATACAAAGCGTACTTATAAGAAATTGCAAAATTGTGGCTAGAAGAAGCAGTCAGTACTCATTGCCTCCACTAACTCCACATCAAGTTCGTCTTCTAAAAAGACAATAAAAATTTTCGCTGATGATTATGCCAAATTCTCTCAGTATCAAGAGGCATTGGAGGCTTTATCTCATCATATATCTGTGATTGTTGAATTAAGTAAATCAACTCAGTGTCTTCTTTCTTAATCATCCAAGTGGGTCATTGATTCTGGTGCCATAAATCACATGATAGGTAACCTTGATCTCTTCTCCACTTACCAACCATACACCTCTCTTACAAATGTCACTCTAGCAGATGGTTCTAAGTCATTTGTCCATGGATGTGGCACTATTAATCCAACTTCTTTGATTTCTTTATCGTCTCTGTTAAGTTTACCATATTTTTTCTTTAACTTACTATCAGTAAGTCAACTTACTCGTGCACTGAATTGTTGTATCTCATTTTATCTTGATCATTGTCTGTTTCAGGATCTTATGATGAAGAAGATTATTGGTAAAGGACATGAATCGGGTGGTCTCCATATATTGGATACACAAGTGTTGAGGTCTGTTGCATGTTTAAGTGTCTTAACACCTTTCAAAGCTCACTGTCGGCTTGGTTATCCTTCTCTATCTGTGTTAAAGACCATTTATTCACAATTTAATAATGTTTCTACCTTAGATTGTGAATCTTGTCATTTTGCTAAACACCACCGTTTGTCTAGTTCACCTAAAGTCAATAAAAGGGCTAGTTTACCTTTTAAGTTAGTTCATTCTAATGTATGTGGTTCATGCCCAATTGTAGCTAAGGCTGGTTTTTGGTATTTTGTTACCTTCGTGGATGATTATTCTCGTATGACTTGGCTTTATCTTATGAAAAATCTTTCAGAGGTGTTTTCACATTTTTCTGCCTTTTGTGCTGAAATAAAAACACAATTCAATGTCTCAGTACATACATTAAGAAGTGATGATGCCAAAGAATATTTCTCTCACTCATTTCGGTCATATATGCTCCAAAATGGTATCCTTCATCAATCTTCCTATGTAGATACACCTTCTCAAAATGGAGTAGTTGAAAGAAAAAATAGTCATCTTCTTGAGACTGCATGGACACTTCTATTTCAGATGAATGTTCCTAAACAATTTTAGGCTGATGCAGTCTCCACTACCTGTTTTTTGATTAATTGTCTCCCTTCATCTATTCTACAAGGTGAAACTCCTTATACAATATTGTTTCCTACAAAGTCATTGTTTCCTATTGAACCTAAGATATTTGGTGTACTTGTTTTGTTCGTGATGTCCATCCTCAGGTTACTAAACTTGATCCTAAATCTCTCAAATGTATTTTTTTGGGATATTCTCGGGTTCAAAAAGGATATCGGTGTTTTTGTCCTCATCTTGACAAATATCTTGTCTCAATTGATGTCACTTTTGTAGAAAACACACCATATTTTTCATCCATTGAAACTTTAAAATAGGAAGAGGATGACGATTTGTTACTTTATCACATTACTTACAAGTCTCCAAGTACCTTACCACTGCCTCCACCATCACAACCTCCAATTCAGTATGTATACTCTCGACAACAAGTTCCTCCTACTTCATGTCCTGCATCGGTCTCTTCTTCCTTAATGGATCCGGTTACAAGTGATCTTGATCTTCCTATAGCACTCCGTAAAGGTAAACGTCAATGTACTTATCCAATTTCTTCTTGTGTATCTTATGATCACTTGTCATCATCATCTTCCTCATTTATTGCATCCCTCGACACCATGACCATTCCAAAGTCTTTTTATGTTGCACTTTCACATCTTGGTTGGCAAAATGCCATGATTGATGAGATGAATGCCTTAGATACACATCACACTTGGGATCTAGTGGACTTACTTGCAGGAAAGAAGGCAATTGGTTGTCAATGGGTATATGCAATCAAGGTTAATCCTGATGGAACGGTAGCTCGGCTAAAAGCTCATCTTGTAGCAAAGAGATATGCTCAAACCTATGGTGTGGATTATTTAGACACATTTTCTCCTGTGGCTAAGTTAATTGCTATTCACCTATTTATCTCTATTGTAGCTTCTAATTCTTGGCCTTTATATCAAATGGATATAAAAAATACCTTTTTACGTAGTGATTTCTAAGATGAAGTTTATATGGAGCAACCATCGGGATTTGTTGCTTAGGGGGAGTCAGGTAAAGTTTGTTGCTTGCGGAAGTCATTATATGGACTAAAACAGAGTCCTTGAGCTTGGTTTGGGAAATTCAGTTAAGCAGTTGAGAGTTTTGGTCAAAGAAAGAGAAGATTGGATCACTCGGTATTCTCTAAGTATTCTAACACTGGTATAATTATCCTCATTGTATATGTTGATGATATTATCATTACAAGAAATGATAGCATTGGCATTACCTCTCAAATCATTCCTTCACACTCAATTTTATACTAAGGATTTGGGGCAACTGAAATATTTCTTAGGAATTGAGTTGATAAGAATTAAGAAAGGCATTTTCTTATCTTAGAGGAAATATGTACTTGACTTATTAACTCAGACAGGTAAATTGGGAGCTAAGCTATGTAATACACCTATGACTCCTAATATGTAGCTTACAAAAGAAGGGGAATCATTGAAGGATCCAGAGAGGTACAGACGTTTAGTTGGGAAGTTGAACTATCTTACAATAACTCGTCCTGATATTGCAGACCTAGTTAGTATTGTAAGTCAGTTCATGTTTTCTCCTACAGTGGATCATTGGGCAACTTTAGATCAGATTTTATGTTATCTAAAGGATGCTCTTGGACGTGGTTTAGTATATGAAAATCACATACATAATGTATTGAGTGTTTTTCAGATGTTGATTGGGCATGATCTAAAATAGATAGAAGATTCACCGCTGGGTATTGTGTGTTTGTTGGAGGAAATCTAGTTACTTGGAAAAGCAAGAAACAACATACAGTATCTTGCTCAAGTGCAGAGGTAGAATACAGAGCTATGGCACAATCAACATGTGAAATAATGTGGGTTCATAAGCTTTTGATTGAAGTTGGATTTAAGTACCTATACCTGCCCAGTTATGGTGTGATAATCAGGTAGCCCTTCACATTGCATCTAACCCTATGTTTCATGAGCGAACCAACTATATTAAAATTGATTGTCATTTCATCCGTGAGAAGATATAACAAAATTTGATTTCTACAGGACATGTCAGAACTAGAGAACAATTAGCATATATCTTTACCAAAGTTTTGAATAGTGTTAGAATTGATGATATATGTAACAAGTTGGGCATGATTAATATCTATGCTCCAACTTGAGGGGGAGTGTTATAATACGTTATAATTTTTAGATTGTAATTATAGTTTCTAGAATTATATTTTTTAGGTTGTAATTAATATAATGTTAGGTAGAAGTTAGTAGAAGATTTTATATCTCTATATATATTGTCTTTGTATTATCAGTAAAGAACATAATTACTTATCAGATTTACAATTGATGCGGAGGAGAGGTTTGGTAGATCCACCTATCCTCTGTAAGGCTAATGGGGCATAGTACTCCAAAGGGATTTTTGCAATTCTTATCCAAACAGCAATAGATTTGACGATCGCATATGATGGCTTGAGGTTTGGCTCCCACTTACGAATAGTAAGGAAATGGCCATTAATGAACCACAGTCCATCACAGATCACCGCTTTATAGTCATAAGGGTTGGGAAAAACTACAATATAATATCCTACTCCTAGACCGATCATAATGAAGTTTGTAGCAAAAGATTAAATTAATTTAAATTTGGTAAGAAGAAGCTTATAGCCTAAAGAGGAACCATAAACTTTAATAATAAGTACATGCTTCCATGGATTTTGTAATTGTTTTTTCTTAATGGCCGAAAAGGAGATGGCACACTTTCCAATTTGAACTGGTTGATCACATGCATGCATGGATGATCTAGCATGCAACTCTTCTAGATCATATTCCATATCTAAGTTTGTTTCCAAGTTAAGGGTTTTTGCATGAGCATTGGGAATAGTGCAATAAAACTTGTCTTTGTATGATGGTTTTGCCGTAGGTAGAGGCTCTTGTGTAGTTGAATCCTCTGCATGCGAAGTGTCAATAGGTCTTGGTATAATGGCTAAAGATTGATCTAAATCTGCATAAGAGGGGGCTGACTAATAGCTGCTATCATTTACAATGACACAGGAGTCTTCACGTGGTTTAAAACATTTTTTTTTTTTGCCTGTATTGGGAGGGGTACGGAGCATGGTGAAGCGGCACGTGAGGGGAGAGGAGCAATGGAGGTTGCAAGAGAAGAAGAATCCATTATGAGCATTAGTTGGCATATATATATGTATGTATGCAAACAAGAGCTAAAAATGAGATATATTCTTAGTGATAAATCCGACTCATTTTCATTTAATGTTTTATTGAGCTTTGTTTTTTGGGCTGTTACAAATATCAAAGCGAAACCTTACATAACGGGTATTTATATTGCTCCTCACATGATCAAAGACCATATCTCATTACGTTGGGAAAGCTAGCACAACTATACTATAGAGAAGCGAGCATACAGTCATGTCCTTATTTGAACAGGATCTGTTCATAAAGACTGTAGTCAGGTGGATCATCCATGGCTGTGCGACAAGGGTGTGCTTAAGAGTTGGTGGCCTAACTAGGGCTGCTCCATACAATAGAGGATCTCTCTTGGCTGGGTTTGTTTAACTAGGGTGGTTGTGCATATGGGTATCAATGTTTCAAGTCTTTCGGCTCAAGAGTGCATGATATTTGTCTACGGTCTTGTTAAAAGGATCTATATTAAGTATAAAGCTATTCGGTTTTGAAAAGTAGCTAATAAAAAAGTTGTACTCGACAATTCACTAATTTTTTCTTGCACATCTTAAATAAATGCTTATAGAAGTATGTGACTGCGCTTGTTAATAAAATCTCCATGAAGTTTGCGCTTTGGCTAAATCTGAAAAATCAAAACTGTATAATATTTGTAAATGCATTTTTGGGTTAATGGAACCTTTTTAATGTCCATCTCATGTGATTTTTCTGTTTGCATTAAGGTCGGTAGGTAACTCTATTTCATAACCGAGTCATAGGATAGGTTTTGAGTATAAATTCTTTAGAATTTGTTTCTATAGGTTAGGGTATGAGTATGGGGTCTTTTCATCTTGTACTTATCTTGAAATTTATATTTTAAGGTATATAGGATATATATTCCAGTGTATCCTATATTCATCTTATAAAAAATTATTAAATAATATTAATAAATAAATAATAAATAATAACATTATATGTTTTTTAGCTAATAAATATTTTAATAAAAAGAAAAATAAAAGAGCCTAAACTCATAAGGTAATAACCTAAATGACTAAATTAATGGAAAAATTAAAAGTGAGAAGATTAACATTTGGGATCAAGTTTATACGAATGATTGAACTTTTAAATGGTTAAAATAAATGATTAACATTAACTCTAAGTAGTTCAAATATGGATCCCATTACAATGTCATTATGGATAGGATCAAAGCTTGTATTTGAACTATTTAATATATTTATGGGATAATAATGGATCTTTTGTTTGAATAATTTAGCATAATGTTTATTCTTTATTTTAATGACTTGAAAATTTGATCATCTATTTTAACTACTTAACATTAATTCTCTATTTTACTTACTTAAAAATTCATTATTCTATTTGAATTTGACCCAAACGTTAAATCCTTCGCTTGTAATTTTTCCATTACGTTTATGTTAAAAAGTAATAGTACGAGCCCAATACAAACCTTAATCCTAAAGTTTGTTTCTTCTCTTTAGATGATAATTTTCATTCCAATTACTATAGGTTCCATAGGTTTTGTTTAATATTACATAAATTTGAAATAACAAAGTCAGAATTTTTTTTTTTTTTAACATCACCCATTTTGCTGTAGGGTTCATAAGTTTTGCATATGGATTAACTTATAATATCACATATGAATTATTATTTTAATATCTTATAAATATAAATTTTTATGAAAATATAGAAAAAATATATAGGTTTTACGTGGTATCTTATACTTTTTAGATTATATAAAGTACAAGTTATGGGATGTTATAAGATGGATTTTGATTCCAAAAACCATACAATGTGATTGCCTAGGGAATTCACAAGGTGAAAGGAACTCTTTTTCTTTCCTTTTGATAAGAAGTGAATCTTCATCACATGGATCATTCAAATGAATGACGCCACCTAAAAGGATGAAGACCATACAATATCGACGCATGGGGACTTCGAGTATTTCACGGAATCACACTCGTTCCTATCTATTTAAAGATAAGAGAACGTCTTCTCCTTGTTGAATTTAAACTCTTGATTCCTTCAAGCTATCCGTCAGTTTTAATTGATGTTAAAAGCCCAAATACACATAAGGCATATGTTTAGTTTAGGTTTCGCTTCGATTTTTTTTTTCTTTTTTCTATTGAAAAAAATAAAAATACCATGCTACATAAGCTGTAAGTACTGTAGCCTATTTACTAAATCCGATACTCGAGGTGAAGTTGGAATGGGTTAAATTTTATAATTCAAACCTCATTTACTCAATCAAAGTTTTAATATAATGTAAGTTCTTAAAGGATTCCCCCCCCCCCCCCCCCCCCCCCCCCCCCAAAAAAAAAAAAGGGTATTGAATGGCCTAATAATTATGTTTAACAATGATGATTGGGGAAGAAAAAGATTAATAAGTGGATATTTGGATATTTAAAGGATAAGGAATCATGTAAACAGAGTTGGTTCATCATGAAGACAGAAGTTTATTTTATTTTTATTTATTTTTTGATGAATAAACAAAGAAGACAGAAGTTTGCTAAAATGAAAAGAAGTAAGTTATAGGAATATCTTTGATATTTTATGTTGTGAAAGCCGTATGTATAGATTTTTTTTTTTTTTTTAGGTTGAAAAACAGTAGCAAACAATATATATATATATGAAAAATGGATTGGGCTAGAACCTTTAGTTGCTAAACTCAAGTAAATTATTTAATTTCTTTGTGAATGACTCGTGATATTTAAAATTTGTTTATAGTATCCTAGAAATATTATTCATGTGGATTCAAGCTACGTCCATCACGAATCTAACCGGGTAGTTTGCCACGGAATGTTAAAGCCCGGTGTCAGTACGTCGTAGTTCACGTTAGCCCGATAGGGGTTTTGGCAAGTGTACATGACGTCTAGGGCTGGTCAAGGGTTTGGAACCTCCTCCTTATCAAATTGCCCACATTGTTATTGAAATAGCTTGAATAGCTTTTTCAAGAGGATTCCTACTTCCTTGGTGAATGACATAATATAAGATAGAAAAAATATCACTAATTTTCAAAATATTATTTTAGAAATAAGTTATGTAAAATTATTTTGTGAAATACAGTTATAAAATCTTAGCTAGAAAGTGTCATTCAATTTTGGTTCTCTAGAGGACGAAAATAACTAAGAAAGCCCTATTCTTACTTCTTGCTTGTGCTTTAAAGTGAATGTCCGAGCTATATTTATTCTACAATTATCAAATGTGGCATTTTGGTCATACAAAGTCTAGCTTGGAGTTGCGTTTACATTGAGTCATTAGCTCAAGTAGACTTCTTTCTCACTTTCAAAAAAAAAAAACTTCAACACTTAAGGCATGACCAGACTCTCACTCTCTAAAACTCAACAATTTCTATGCTTTCTTTAGTCAAAATCTTTACTCCTTGGTCTTCACTCACATTTCTAGTGCATGTTTAGTTAGTATTACTCTCTTTATTCTCTTGTTTTTTTCTCTTTCTCTCTTATTTTCTAACTTATCTCACTTACCCAATTTTTTTCCCTCCCTTTCAAAAATCTATCTTGTCTTCTTGTTATGGGTTGTAATTATACAAACTTTGATTTCACCCCTAAGTTCGATTGCACAACAAGAGATAAAATTTGGTTAATGTAAACA
This sequence comes from Laguncularia racemosa, assembly GCA_037954665.1. Taxonomy (NCBI): domain Eukaryota; kingdom Viridiplantae; phylum Streptophyta; class Magnoliopsida; order Myrtales; family Combretaceae; genus Laguncularia; species Laguncularia racemosa. Next base: position 2,619,186 of record JBBMOL010000033.1, on the reverse strand, counting down.
CTTTACTCTAGATTGCCCTTATTTTATCCAAATATATGTGTTGTTAATATTTTTTTGTTGCATAATTTTTCATAGGATTTTCTTGTGAAATTTTGGTGGAATTAGTTATTGTTAGTACGTTTAGGTGAAAAAACTAATTTATTTTTGATAAATTTGGTGTAACTATGAGTTAGAGGTAGATCAATGTTATTTGGAGATGTTATTATTGATTTAACCTTGTGTTGCTCTTTTCAATTGGTTGACATGGTAAGTTTTGTTAGATTTATGATCTTTACCCATGGTAATATTTTGTTTGGTGAAGATGGGGCATATTATGATAGGGCACCATAAAAGAAAAATTCAAAGTAAGAATTGATATAAGCTATGAATAATCATTGCTTAAAATATGTGTAAGTATTAGAGTTGATCGTAACACTCATCAAGCTAAGGTGTTTCATAGATATCCTATAGTTTTTAACTTAGTAGCATATGATACCAATATCAATTGTTGCCTATCATTAGATGATGATGTAAAGAGTTTTATTCATATGGCTAAATTAGCAAGTGATTGGTGCATCTAGGAACTGCATATTAAGTTATAAGATAGCTCCACTATGTCACATGACCAAGATATAGGGAATGTTGTTCTTGTGCTTCTTTCAACCTTCCAAGTATGGTAATTTGTTAATGCTCTAGCCATATTTGAAAAAAATGACGATGTTCCTAAGGTTGATCTACATGAGGTTAATTGGACTAGTTTTAGGGATGATCTTGATTGAGAGATTGATGAAATCTTATAGGATTCACCTATTGATATAAAAGAAGAATTAATAGATGAAGAGGGCATGATTGGTAGCACCTCATGATCTTGTGATCAACACATCGATGGATCCGCCACCACTAATATCACTATATCTTATGCTAAAAGGCACTATAATACCCAACAGTCCCATGCTTGAGTCAACTACCTATTTAGAATCTAATTCCTTCCTTTAATACGAGCAAAGATGGTGATGGTTATATAACCTTAAAGGAAGATGAGCATATAGTTTCAAAAAATTTGGGTTTTGGTGATAAGTTGAAAAAAAGAATGTAGTTTGCTAAAGAAGAAAAAAAAATGTTGACTTGATTTACGTAATGAAGATACACCACATGAAGTATTATTACAACTTTCTCGTTAGGAGTCAGATACGGGCTTGTAGTTGCTTTTTGTATGGAGAGCGATAAGGGGTTTAACTATTGACTTTGTGCATGTTGAAAACACATGCATAAGCTATTGATTGCATGTTATATGGATGGTGTTAAACATATAGTCTCCATAGGCTTTGCATTTGTTAATAAGGAATCTTATGCATATTGGTCTTAGTTTCTAAAGTGTTTTGAAGACCTACCTTGTTGTAGTTGTCGCGACGCTTTATATGTTATTTCTAATTGGCATAAAGGTATTGTAAATGCAATTATGGATGAGAATGTTGGATGGCAACCCCCCTTGTCTAGTGGTAATACTGCATGCATAATGTAGCTAGCAACATCAACCATATAGATAAATGCCAACCATTAAAGAGGCTTGTCACTATAGTTAAGGATGGGCATATTTTGGTTTAGTATGGTTCGTCCCTTGAATCAAATCAAATTGTATATTATGGTTCTTATTTATTTATTTATTTTTTTTATAAATTGAACCTAACCATATGGTTCAGTTCGTAATTTTTTTGAGTAAAAAAACACAATTTGATTTAGTTTAGTTCGGTCCACTTTTTGAATAGTTTTTACACTTGTTATTAATTTTTTCTATATGTAATTTAATAAGTTATGAAAAATTGTATTCACTATTTTCAATGCTTATTTAATATATTTAAGGAGGTTTTATTATTTCTCTTTATATAATTTGGGTTTCCACATCAGTTAATAAGGAGTGAGTTATTTGATAAAAATCAAATAAGAAAATGAATTGAATAAGTGATATAAAGTCTACTTTTTTTTGTTATACATCTTTAGAATTTTATCGCCATTTTTTTTTTTTTACTTCTCACCATTTAGTTTGATTTATAATTTTTTAAAACCTAATTTACGATTTGGTTTGGTTTGGCTTTATTTGGTTCATAGTTTGATTGACTTTTTTTGCCTAGACCTAACTATAGTCAGTTCACAATCACAAGTCCAAAGTTTTGCATATCATGTGGGGGGATTGAAAAAAGAAAATATTTTGTATTTGACTCTTTTACCTTTATGAAAATAGAGTGATGAACATGGGCATAGGATGAGGGCTATAGACTTGGGTTTATGATAACTAATCTCAATGAGAGTTATAATTCCATGTTGAAGATTGCAAAGTGCTTACTTGTATCAAACCTGGCCAAAAAGATCTTCCATTGCCGTGTTATGCATTTTCAAGCTTGGGTTAATGAAGCAATAGAAGGTATTAGTAAAATGAAAATATTTTCACCATGGGTTGCTAAAAGATTATAGAGACAATGACAAGCTTCCAATGACCACAGAGTTATTATCATATTTGATTAGATAAATTGGATCTTTGATGTTGTCACTAGTGAATGGTGGACAAGCTACGATCATAGAGGTGGCTGGAGTCATATGGTGGACATAAAGAATTAGGTATGCATTGCAATACATGTGATGTGGGTAGATTTTGAGGTGAATTCTATATGTATTAAAATTTAAAAGGATTGTTGTCTAGGGTTTGAGATTTTTATTTATTTAGGGTTTTCAGGTTTAATGTAGTTATGTAAAGGGTATGAATAAATCAATGTAGTTGATAAGACTAAGGTCACCACAGTTAATTAATTTAAAATGAATTTTTGTCTAATCTAATTGATAAGATGCCACAATTAGAATAAACAAAAACGGTTTGTTGTTGAATCTCCCAATTTGCATGAATTGATAAGTTTAGAAGGAAGAGAAAACTCTCACTCTAGGTTTTGTGAAAATCATTTGTTAATTGAAACAAAATATTAATAAAGTATTTATAATAAACCCTGATATCCTTAAGACAACATAAAAAATTGACTTCTAATGATAAGGACTAAAATGTCAATAACTAATTATAAAATAAATCCTAACTAATTATTAAAAGATAATCAAATATCAAATAAAATAAAATAAACGATCAAAGTCCTCTAGATACTGGAATGAGAGCTATGATCCCCATTAAATGGTAGACCCACGTGATATCTTGTTTTTGTGACTTTGCCACAATGGCATCCAATAACATGAAATACACTTGGTGGGTGGGCAAATGGCATTAAACGTACAAATCAATAAATTTTCTACAAGACTAACTTGTATCCTCTAGGTACCAAGGATAGATGGCTTAATGTGGACATTCAATTGATTTATCTAGATAGAAGTCTTACTCGAGGAGTTGTTGGGCCCCAGTCGAAAAGGTATTATAATGAGATGGGTCTTAGAGCTACTATTGAAGATCACATATGGTTTCTATAGCTAACATGGTTATAATAGAAGAAGATGTCCAAAAGGGTAAAGGTTGATTTTTGTTTTTTTGGCTACATGATGATTGTTTATGCTTTATAATGACTTTAATGCAATACCATTTAATTACAATTATTGCTTCATATAATAGCATTTACTACTTACATGACCAAATTTTTTCTTGTTTTCTATTTGGATGGATTTGGTGGCTATAAATGTATTACTGCTTGCACAATTTGATGGTCTATCGCTTGGAGTTGGTATAGACTAAACATGTATATTATAGGTTTACACTTTCATTTTATTGAATACTCTTGCATAATATTCATTCATATACCTTTTTTTTTTTTTTTTTTTTTGTTTCTAGGATGCTACTTGGTTAGTATCTTATTGACATGATGCTTCTTTACAACATGCAAAGGAGAGGATATCTTTGGACCCTTGCATATTGCCCTATTTAGAGTAGGTCAACTTTTATTGCGTCTCTCAAATTCACTTTTTGTAGCTTGATTGGCATCTTATCACACAATATTAGTGGAGGAGGGCAGACTAGAGGCCCATACTTTCCATATACTACGTGGAGAGGTCTCACTTGCTCTACAAAATGTTGCAGTTCTGTTCGATTTGTTTATTGATGGTTATGTAATGACTAAGAGCACTAGTTTAGGATGGAAAAATAAGTGTAAGTACTTGCTTAGAGTTAGACCTAATGTCTGTGCTATTTTGGATCATAGGTTAATGAAAAGACAATTATAAAATTGGCACAAGCATACATTTTTTAATTGATGGGGAGATTGTCTTTGTAGATGTATTGTTCACTTGCTTTAGTAAAAAATGCAGTTGGGGCTTGAACTTTTCTTTTATATATATATATATGTATATATATATTTTGACATCTTAGGAAAGCTTCAAGTTAAGGAAAGAGCGAGCTCTAATTGTAATTTACTTCAAGCATAGTTGAAAGTTGTGCCTTACTAAGTAAATGTCTAACTTGTGTTTTTCCCTACCATATTTCACAAAATGGTTTTGTAGTAGTTTTTTTTTTTTTGAAAAGTAGTTTAAGAACAAGGGGTATTTTAACCCAATTCTCATAGAAAATTTGATTTTTTGGTATATAGTTTTATTTGTTTTGGATAAGCACTTAAGTCAACTCCTTGTTTGATCGATTTCGGAGGATCGATATAGCTAGTTGTTTTGTATAAACAATCCACTATTTATATTCAAGGCTAGTTTAAAAATAAGGATGAAATGAGTAGTCAAAAGAGGACGTAAAAAAAGAAAAGGTAGATTATAAATAATTCCCCTCATATTTACACAATGTACACTTATCCCTTATTTTTAAAAAGAACATTAAGATTATTAAAATTTAAAAATATATGATTTGAGATCTTTTTTACTATTTTATCTTAAAATAAAAAAATTCATAAAATTAGAAAAACAAAAGGAGAACTCTCAATATTATAGTTTATAAATTTTAAATATGTATCATACTAAATGTTATATTTTTTTGCATTTTATTTATTTTTATTTTTATCAAGAATAAAAATGTCATATAGGAATATAAAAGTGCCCTTTTTTTTTTTAAGATATTAGGTATCGATACTTAATTTCATATAAATTTATATGTACATTAAATAAATTAAGGGTTGTATTTATAATTTATTAAAAAAAGGGGGAAAAAGCAATAAACACAACTTTACTGTGTTATTTTATCTTTTAAATTAAAATTATTTGTATCCTACAATTTAAATAGTCGTGGAAAAGATAAAAAGCAGATGTCCATTCAATGTATACAAATTAAATACGACATCTATAAACAACATAATCAATCTTGTCTAAAAAACGCATAAGCTGACGGTCTCCCTGCCCCGTCCCAGCATTCTCATCCTCCTCCTCGCACGTCCATCCTACCATCATCTTCAACCTCGCGAAAACCTTTAAATACGTGATTCCAAACTGCTACAACGGTCTCTACACTACAACACAGACCTTCTCTCTCTGCTCCACTCCATCTCAAACGGACAAAAATGGAATCTTCGGAGAACTTTCCAAACTCCGGGAATCCCTCTCGTGAAGTTATCTCCATTACTGCCGGCGAAGCTCACACTCTCGCTCTTACTGGTAATTCCAACCATTCAAGCATCAATCTTTCAGTAATAATTCTGCTTCCTCTACCATTCTGTGTGCCATAGAGAAATGCCCATCAAGATAAATTATTCATCTTAATTTTAGGAAAACGTTTTTGAAATATCCGTATAATTTATTGTGATTTGATTTGATTTTACAACTGTCATTTGATGGCTTTTACTCTTAGGTTGTCGATGGAGGCGATTATGGTGTCTAGTAGCCCATAGTAGTTAACTAATACAGGAATATAATTTCCATTCTCGAAAGGAGATAAATCATTTTCCTCCTTTTCGACTGAGTTACTGCTCAGCTCTCGAGTATCTTTTCAAGTACAATTTGGATTAGCATTATAGACAGTGACTAACACCTAATACTGAAAAGGCATCGGAATATGTTTCCTGCGAAACAAACTCACCCTAATCTACAATATGTTTTTGGCCGATTTCTCTACGATTTTAAATTCGTTGATTGCTTAACAGAAAAAAGATGGTGAAAAGATATATAGAGAAAAAGGTTGTAATAAGCATACGTTTTCCTTGTTCTGGCATAAGTCGGGATGCCTTTTAGCTAAAAGTGATCGAATTCTTTGTCAAGCTGAGCTTTAGTTTCTTGATACTCTTACACGATACGAAAGCTTTATTACTGAAGAATGATTAGCATAAATAATGCCTATTCCATATAATATGGAATATATAAGAAATTCTGATTTCTTTTCTTTGTTAGAGGAATAGTTATTCTTTATTAAATGTAACTTTATTTTAAAAATGCCCCTATCATTAAACAAAATATTGCTAGAGGAATTGCTATTCCATTATACTCTTATTTTATTCCAGTACACCAAACTTTTAAGTGTTTGATACAAGATATATTATCACTCATCAAATGAATCACTTATTATATTGAGTCAATGGTTGATATCAATACCCAAGTCTTGTTTGAAGTTGAGGTGATTCGGACATGACTTGAGTTTACGTTGATGAATAATCAATCCAGCTTGAGTTGAGTCTAGCTCATGTAACTGTAATGCTATCATGTGGTTTTGAGTCAGAAAAGTTAACTCGCTTTTTGATGTTGCTTGGCTTGATATGTAATGTGCAACTTATTTTCGTGGAGAGCTAATGTGAGAATCAATTAGAGATGGAAGAATCACTTAGAATTCTACTTGATTGAAGTGCTTGTGGTCTGGTGAAATAGCATTGGGTCTTTCATTTGGTCAGAGATTGTGAAGTATTGAGATGCAATAATTTAGGGATTCATTAGTCTGAAAAAAATTCTTTGAAATTACATGCTTCTGAGGGTGTTGAGAATCTCTCTCTCTTTTCTTTTTTGTGTGTGTGCGAAACAGGGGATGGTCGAGTATTCTCATGGGGAAGAGGAATGTTTGGGCGATTAGGAACTGGTTCAGAAGCAGATGAGCTTCTTCCTGTCCAGGTTAAATTTGATCTGGCCAAGGAAAAGGGTCTCAAGTTTGTGGGAATTGCTGCTGGTGCTTATCACAGTATTGCTCTCACAGGTTAGTCTAAATTAAACATAGCATCTTATTTAATTTGGGTGTGCTGTCAATTATCTTTTTTGTTTGTGTTTGCTTGATATCTGTTATCATATGATATTTTCTATTTTCAAATATTAGGCAGTGATTGGAAATTGCAGTCCTAGCTAGTAGGGGACAGTGAGCATAGGTAGTGGGAAGTGATGGTTGGAGATAGCAACTGATGGTGGTGGCTAAGTACTCATTCAAAATGATTTGTTGGGAATCATTCTCCTTGTTTTTAATAGAAAATTTTTGTTTGATTGGAGGTTGTTTATGTTGAGTAACATATTTTCTATTTTCAAGATTTGGAAGACATTTTTCTTGAAAATTTCACTCATCAGCAGTATAAATTACCCCTCTATGATTTTCTTGTTTATGACAATATCTTATTTTGTTATGCGAATACTAAGTTATGGGAACATGTTCATTCAAGATGTAATTGCTATCAACTAGTGATACTATGCTCTTTGTAGCACTAGTAGATGTGATACATACAAGTTTATCTCTTATTATTGCTAATATTAAATCTAAACTTCTACTAATCTTTTTCTCCATTCTACAAGAATAATTATCCACAGGGATGCTGTTTCAAGAGTCTTCCATACAAATAGTACAAGTCCTTCATGTCATGAACTAAAATGACCATGCTCATCATTTACGACCATTTTTGCTTTTGTTCATATGCATAATACATTGCTAAAGATGCTTTAGCAAGAAGTAGAACTTATAGACAGTGAAATGAGAAATGAAACTTGGGGGAAGCCATAATCAACTGGAGAATCTTTTATCAATTCCACGGTGAAAGAGAAAGCCATCCAACATTTTTGAGATGAGGAATATAAAAAGCATTACAAATTGATGTAACAATTCAAACACTTTCTAGGACTTGAAAGAAAATTGAATAAGAAGCCATGATTTTTGTTTGCAATGATAAAACTTTTTGATTTTTTATGGGTCTACTCAGCCTATTGGCTGGACATGCTACATTTCTTAGGGGGATGGGGATCATTCCTACTCTATCCCATCAGAAGAGCAGTGGTCATGCCATGTGAACCATGAGGGCTTTGACAAAAACAGTTCATCACTAGCTTGTGACAAACTGATTGCAGTTTTCTTTTTATGCATTCTTTTAACTTAAGGTTGAAAGCTTACTTATTTCAATCAATTTATTTCCTATTCCTTTTCCACTAAGAATATATATTCCCTCTTGTGTAATGACTAAGAATTTTTCTTGCTTCTTCATTAATGGCAGATGATGGATCTATATGGTGCTGGGGTTACAACATCTGTATCCTGTTTTGTGTCATCCACTTTTGAGGATATCATTACTTTTTAAAATTTGGCTTTCTTACTGTTGAGCTTGCCCTCTATTCTAGTTTTATTCATCCTTGACAAAAGCATGGATGGTCAACTTGGTTTTGATGGGGAGAAATCACTTGTGCCTTGCTTGATGGAGGGATTTGATGGCTTGGACTCTCCTGGTTCAACATCAGATAATAAAACATCTTTCAAGGTAGGAGAAAGATTCCTGAGTTCATAATATTATGCTATCCACATCATATATGACAATCTAGTGCAGGTTTGCTCTATCAAAGCAGGTGGAATGATGTCTCTGGCGATTGATAATCTTGGTGGCCTGTGGATATGGGGGAACTGCCCACAGAAAGACAGTGTCTCGGAAAATGGGTTCTCACTTTTAAGCAGCTATACCCCTATTCCTGTCTGGGACTTCCATGGTCACACTGTTGTTAAAGTGGCTTGTGGCAATGGACACGTCATAGCATTGGTTGGTACTGGGGAAGTATATAATAAAGGAGATGATCTTATATGCTACTCCTGGGGTAATAATAGTCATGGTCAATTGGGTCTTGGAGACCAAGAGAGCAGAGTGCATCCTGAAATCATAGAAACATTCAACCATGAATCCTCTTGGACAGTTTATGAGGTGGCTTGTGGGGCTTTCCATACAGCTCTGCTTGCTCAAAAAAAGAGACCAAGTGACACATTAGTGAGCACATGTTGGACTTTTGGGCTTGGAGACAATGGGCAGCTAGGCCATGGAATGACACAACCTGCTTTAATGCCAAAACCTGTCGAACAATTGCCGCATAACATATATCTGAGCTCTGTGGACTGTGGCTTGTTTCATACCAGTGTTGTCTCTTCAGCAGGAGAGGTGTGGTCTTGGGGCTTGGAGAAGGGCCTCGGCTTATGTCCTGATGCTAGTTTTACCGGAACTGATGCAGGTGATGCTATCTGCCCTCTTCTCATCCCTTGTACTGGGGTTCATGGACCTAGATTTCAAGATCCTGTTCAGATTGCTTGTGGTGCTGCCCATACTGTTCTTGTCACACACAAGGGATATAAGCTTTGGGCTTGGGGTAGGGGAAGGAGTGGGGCTCTTGGAAATGGAAAGATAACCGATTCATATGTTCCCACTTTGGTTTTGTGGCCTCCATTGGAAGAGGATTTCGATCAAGAGGGACTGAAGTCACCTATGGAGGAAGGGAAATCTCTAGATAAGGATTCTAACAGCGTAACTGAAAGTGAAATTGATAAGAGATTATCTTTGGCTATGGAAGAAATAAAATTCCTTCAGTCAAAACTTTCGATCTTAGAGCGATATACGAGCATACTTCATGGTTCCATCTTTGGAAAACCCTTTGAAGAGCAAGACATTCCAGTGTCATTGCAGAATTCAGGGTTTTTCAACATCTCGAAAGAATGGGAGAACATGTTAGAATCAACTGATCGAAGTAAGCTGCTCAGGATGGAAACATTCTACAGAAACATGCTTGCAGGTGTTAAAGATAAGCTGATGAAAAGAAGGATACAAGAGATAGTTAAGGAGTGTCTCCAATCATCAAGTATCGGGAAGTAGCTTGTGATGAATCTAGATGGTGTTGGATACATTTCCACAAGAACTGAGTATGTTTACGTGTATATCCACATAATGCATCAGTTTGGATGAAAGCTATATGATATTTTAGTCATTCTTGTGCATACCTAATTTATATAGACCATATATTACGGAGCTTTAGATATAGGGGCTCGACCACTTTCTTTTGTTTATTTATTTTTTGGTCCAGCACATTGAAATGTCCAAAATGCACGGTCCATAGACCAATTGCTCTATACAATTTTTTTTTTCCTGTTATTCATACAGTGAATAAACAGACAAACCAGCGACAGCTATCCGGTGTTTTTGTAATGTGTTGTGGTTACGGAAATTGCACTAAGAGGATTGCATTTTGCTTCAGTATAGAAGTACAAAGATCACTTAAACCTGTTGGTCTATTACAGCTCTTTGCCTTTGACGAATAAACAGGTTCTTTTTACCTTGTGTCTTGTCATGTTTGTTTTGAGAAATCCACTACTGCTCTTAAGCTTCAGCTTGTAGAAGGCATCTCTCGTTGTAGTTATGCTTGAATGGATGAAATCATCAAATAATTTGTTGTTTGTGTAAAGAAATAATTAATATGTTTTTGATTGATGTGTGCATGTTCAATTGTTTTGCTATTGTTTCCATCTACATACTTTATGATCCTCTCAATGATCAACCTAACGTATGTGTAAATACAAATTAAAAAAAAGAAGAAGAAAAAGGATAACCAAGGAAGTATAAAAAGTTAGTTTCTTTTATGGGCTAACAAGTATCCATGTTTGTTATTTTAATTTGGTAATTATTTGTTTTTTGGATTATCTTTATTTAAGTTAAACCTTGGTAGTTGATCAAATCAGATCTATCAATCCTATAGTGGTTTATGCAAGGACGTAGTTTTTTTTTTTTTTTTTTTTTTTTAACTAGTTATTAAAAAATGCCCCCTTTAAAAGTAATTAGTGAGTAAGGTGATAAAGATGCATAAGCACAAAGAAAATTTCTATTGAAGGTGCATCCACTGTATGCACCTTTATGCACCTTCAATATAAGACTTGTAGCTCATAGAGATAGATTAGTAGCAACTTCTTTGCAAAATAAAATAAAAACAATACAACACAAATGCACACTAAACTTAATTATTTAACTAACACATGAATATAACCTGGCACATGCTCAAACCCTGACTTCCATCAATTTAAAGACAACTTAACGCAAACACCAAACTTTAATCTTAAAAAATTAAAATACAATTTCTAACCCAACTAGCAAAAATTTCAAAGGTAAACTTTAATTTTTGATAAAAAACTAATCTCAAAATGTAAGAGTAAGATATGATTTAAATGTACAAAGCACTTTCAAGATCCAACGCTTCAAGAAAACTTTAAATATATTAATTTTTATTGAACTGTTTGACAATACAAGTACTAATCAAAATATACATACAAATAGTTATCTCCCATTACTCCTCCTCATACAAAAATGTGTTTGCTATGATGAATTGCACTCTATACCTCTTCTACTATCCCCATTAGAAGGAGCATGTAACTCTTATGTTAGGTAATACTGTGTGGGTGTCTCATCGAAGCTATGAGTAGGCACTAGACTCCGTTGAATAAAAAAACTTTCACCATGTTGAAAGACATAGCAGTTTCTTTATAGAGTAGGTGGAGTAGAGGTAGGATAACTACAATAGTTTAAAAGGGGGGTCTCGTAGGATCTTCATCTAAGCATTGAGCTATCTATTTGGCACTAGCATTGAAGTAGAGGGATATTGAACATTGACAAATGCTCTTGGAAATGTAAGAGACATAGATATGTTGGGTACATCGCCTTGTTGTTGACCTTGGAAAAGAATTCGCTTAAATCCTTTGACTCTAATCCTACCTTTGCATTGAGGTGGTGCAATTAGCTGCTGCATCTAGGTCTTCTTATAGATGCTATTGGTGACATTAGTGGAATAACTAAATCTTGCCATGATCTTCTAAAAGTTCTACCTCTCTTTTAATTAGATAGATAGTTGTTGCGTGATCAGGAGATAGTTGGATTATTTTGAATGTATTAGCTTAGACAGAGAAATGTAGAAAAGAGAGTTGGTATGGGTTTGGTAAATAAGTTATTGGACATGTATAGATGCTTCACTTACCAAATAGCTAAGCATGGCTCTAAGATGGTCTACAAAACACTTGTTGATTCGTCTATATCATCTACTATACTCTAAATCGACTCTAAAAATGCTTCTTATCTACACTGGGTGGGTATGGCTCTCATCCCACATGGTAATATAGTGGGCATATAGGGCATGCTAGTTAGTGTTCCTCTTCCCTCGTAAATTAATGTTGTGCAGTCTAGCTTCTATATCAACTGTTGGTGGAATCATTTGGTAACCACCAAATTGGCAAATAATATGGTTTAAGTAGTAGAAATTCATAATGTGGAAGCAAGTTAATGGAACCCTAGCCATCTAAATATACCTCCTATCTTTATAGATGGCTTTCTTTTCTTTAGGGGCCGGGGGTGGGTGGTATGTGGTGGTTGGTTGGGGGGAAGGAGAGAATTAAAATGGTGTCCTTAAGATATGGTTGTTAGGCGACCTAAAATTTAATAATAGTTAGTAGTGAGACATATTAAACCATAAGAATAACTTAACAATAGATATATAATACTTGATGTTGTGTTTACCTATCGAAAACATCTCGGTAGCAGGTCATTACATGCATGGGTTACTGGGTATCTTGATTCATCCTCTATTAAGTAGTTAAGGGCTTGTCATTGTTTATTTAAATATTGTAGTGTTTTTAAGGGGCAACATGTGAGAATTTATCTTAAGCCTAAACTTGTAGGAGTATTGCTACCCCTCCCCATTTCCTATGCAGCAGATGATAACACAATGCAGAGTTGTTGATGCAACTAAGCCAAGTAGGTGGACCCTGTAAACCCCACGAATTCTTGATATTGATTCAAATTGCAATCAAGTATTTTTGAGGAATCGATAGACATTTAACCTTTAACTTAGAAATTTGATCCAATGACCCCAATATACCCTATAAAACCCCAATTTAGATCCTAAAACATAAAATACAAAGTTAAACCCTAATTCGATTCCCAAACCTTAAAAGTGGAATCCAAAACCTTAAATCGACTTGTAAACCCTAAATTAGTATTTCAAAACCCTAAATGGAATGTTTCAGCCTAAAATAATAAATCAAAGCCTAGTTTAAATTGAAAACCTTAAAAACCTTAAGTTGAATCCCTGAATCAAACCTAAATCCTAAGGTTGAAATTATCTTTAAAAAACACCTAGTCACACTAATCAATTAAACAATGTTAATCAAGGTAAATTTGATAAAATCAACCCTACAATCCTAACATGAATGGTGTGAAATGAAGTAGGAGTAACAAGGATATTTCACATTCTAATAAAACTTAATTAAACCAACTCAATTAACCTTAACTAAACTTAATTAAGTAGTTAAATATGTAACTTGATTAAACAATGGATAAAAGGAAAATTAACCTAAGGATCCCTTAAATACCCGCTAACCACCATAGATTAAGGCCATTGCTTGACCCTTTAACATACTCTAAGGGCCATCCATGATTTAAGGGAGGATAAGGAAACTAGACTAGCTTCCTAAAGTGCTATGTGTCAAGCTTGAAAGGTGGATTTGCCAAAAATGGAAGTGTGATTTAGCGTTATACAAAATATTAATCAATAGCAAAAAATTTTAAGCAATTAATGCTAATGTCTCCTATGTATTATGGTTACATTAAGCAATCAAAATGCAGCTTAAAGCCCCCTAGTGCCACTAGTTACACCTCCTTTTCTCCCTTCCATTCTTTTCTATTACATTTCATTCAAGAAACAAAGCAAGCCTTTGAAAATAGGAAGCTGTACTATCACCCGCACTTTAAAAATTGTCGGCCACACCTTGCACTACCAGACACCACCACCATCTTTCACTACTCTTCCTATCATCCAATCACCACCAAATCAAATGAGAAACACCATCTACCCACAATCCTAGTGTAGTTGAATTTTTACCCCTATACACCATCTATCACACCATCATTAAAAGTTTATCAAGATTTAGCAACCTACACTATCATTTGGGGAGTAGAAGAAATAGATCAAAGGGAATCGGAGCTTGTTTTAGGTAGGGTTGGAGCTTAGATGAGGCAACCTAAGAAGAGGGGAGTGAAGATCAAAGCTTCAAACTTTTTTAGTATAGTAGTGATCTTTCCCTTCATTTAGATTTTTTTTTAATTCATTGTAATGAAAGTTTAGTTAGTATGATTAGCATCTTATGTAGTTAGCTATTTGAATTTAAATAAAGGACTTTTTTTTGTGTGTAAGATGTCAAATAGGAAACATAGTACCCTTTTCTTATAACATATGTGAATGTTGAAAGTAAGAAGATACATTAATTGGAATAATGTGCACAAGTGCTAACTATTAATGTTTCTTGATAAGATAAGTGCAAATCATAGAAAAATTTGTAATCCTATACCTAGAACAAGGTTCAATGGAGACACATAGGGAAGATTAGAAGCTTAAGCTCAAATTTAGCAAGTGAGGTAAAACTTTAACTAGCATTAGGGTGAGGTTTATATCAATTAGGAGAGATTAGGCTTGAAGTTGCAAACTTCTCTTAATGAATACCCCTTAATTGACGCATAGCCCAAGTGATCTAATAGAAAGTTTTCCTTAATCTTAGGTAGTAAACAAGTTAAAACATGATTGGGGAAAGATTATAGGCTAACACATCTCCATTTAGTGCTAATCTTAAAGTTTAAGAACAAAAACAAGAAAAACAAGAAAGGTGCTCTAGAAACTCAAATTGGGCTTAGACACACCATGCTAGTAGCATTTCACAAATAAAATCACAAAATAAAAACTTACTTGGGCCTAGAAGCTAATTAAAGATAGTCACACTATGTCTAGGATCCAATTGGGAACCTTAAAACCACAAAAGGCCCAAAAACCATTAATTGAACTAGGACCCTAAAATTTCTAGCAATCTCAAAAGTTATCTCACAACTTGATCCACCCAACAAAAGCTTAGTTAGGCCTAAGAAATGATTAGGAATGATTACATTAAGTTTAGGGCTCAATTGAAACCAAGAAACTCTAAAATGAGCCTAAAGGCTTAACTAATGAAACCATGGTTGTCAAAATCGCGATTTTACGTAGAATCGCTAAGGGGTCCGTAGAATCAGAACGTAGAAACGTAAGTTTCTACAACCTATGTACAATAACTTTCAAATATTATAAATTTACTTACAATAGTCATTAAAAAATATAATTAATAATGGAAATAAGGAAATTAAGTATTTATTTTAGCCATAAATTGCAAATTTGCAATAAAAGTCATAATATAGATAATCGAGCATAAGTTGTATAATATAGATATTTTATTTCTAAAATGATAAATCATATATAAAACAAGTTTCACCTAGTTTTATATACAAAAGCTAAAAGATAATAGATAAAATTTAAAAATCAATTATGACTTTAAGAAATTACTAATAAATAAAAATTGATAATTAAGATATACCATTAGAAAGGAGTAATATTAAAAAATGACCAAAAGTACATAATAAAGAAGATACTAGAACAAGAAAACCTTCAAAATTATATATTACTAGGTAAATTTTTGCACTATTCATGATTATTAATTCAAAATATATTTACTTAACAACATCTCACATTTACTTAACTATGAGAATGATATATTGAAAAGATAGAAATATAAATACATTTATACCTTTCTTATAAAATTAAAAATCTAAATTTTTTTTATAAAATTAAAGTTATCTACCATTTATTTTTTTACTATTACAAAAATATTAGTTAAAATAAGGAAAGTTGCAGCAATCAAACACGAGTGCTTTAATACAAACATGATCACAAATAGGAACAAGAAGACTAACAATCGACGAACACAAACACAAAGACTTCAATGCAACGTAACACACTGACAAGAGAGGAGTGATGACCGACGAACATATTGGGGTATGACTCATACTTCCCTACGACAGGAAAGCACGTGGGTCCCGCTCCACGCTGAGCGGGCGGGGGTTTCAAGGGGGCAGCGCCCCTTGGACGCTAGAGGGCTTTTAACAATTAAGCTTACAGTTGTTTATTAAAAGTTTGGGCTTGGATAAGAAAACACGAAGAAAAATGCTTTTTGGAAGGAACAGAGGAAGAGCACGGCTGGGTAATTAAATTGCACGGTCGTATGTCAAGGAAACATGCCCATAGAAGCACACACGATTGAAGGCACGACTGTGTTTTGAGCTTGGAAAATCCACAGAAACACACATGGTTGAGTACATGGTCTGAGACACGGCCGTGTATTATTTGCGTGGAAGCCTGTAGTTGTAAATCTTTGTGGAATCGGTTGAAACGGATAGAATCGCGATTTTGAACGATTTTACTATTCAAAATCACGATTTTATTACGATTTTGCTCCTCTCCGATTTTGTATGCGAGTTAACTGGGAATATATATACAAACTCGTAAAATCGTTGAATTGTACGAGTTGAAACGCGATTTTGACAACAATGAATGAAATTGATCAGGCCCAAACCTTATTATGTGTGCCTAATTTGACCAAACTAACCCCTTCCTGTGAAAGTACATTAAAAAACCTTCGAATTGACTATAAGAATGCAAAAATCAAACTTAAAACAAGAAAGTTATGACTAAAATCTTAATAGTTTGAATAGTTTTTTACACATAATCTTATAGTATCTTGTTTTCCATTGTTAGGTGACCTTAATCTTGATTTAGATTTACACGAAGACTATTACGACTAGTAGATGTTATGGTAGAATGAATATTCCCATGACTATTACATTGTTTGTGATTATAGTTTAGTTGCACTATTAATTGAATATAAATTGTTTGTTTATGTGGGGTTCGGGTATTGCTTGTGGATGATTAGTTACCTTGCTTGTGTTAAACTATTGTAATACATATCATAATCACTTGGGTATTAATTTGGTAAATTAGCAATTAGGTTTGAGTAATATTTTGGACCTCATTTGCCAACCCATGTAATGGAGGGAGCTAAATCTATGCTATATATGGTTTCTAAATGATTGTATCCATTGTTACATTCATTTACGTGTTGCATTCATTTGATTTGCCAATTCACTTGTTTTCTATTGTGTGGAAGTGTAATAGGAGGAATATCTTACTAAGCTAGATGTAGTATACACTATTATAATGTTTCATTGTTATAGGAATTGATTTGGCTTGTACATAGTAGGCAAATGTTAGAGGTTAGTTCAGGAATTTCAAGGAAGACCGGTGTGTATAGATGAGGGATAAGATATTATTAAATTCTCTTAACTAATATGTATTTTGTTATAATTATTGGTAGAAATCTAGATTGCTAAAGTCATTGCTAAAATTTCTATGATTACTGCTATCATGTGACACTTTTGTGCGGGACCCATGTCTTGGACTTATTATCTAATAATGTGATGCTACTTCATACTTACATATTTAATTGTTCTTATATTGCATAGAATTGTAGATTGACCCGGTGTATCTTGGAGTAATTATGCCTTGTACACTGTATTGGAAGTTTTTAAATAATAAGAGAGTTATTCCTAAATTTCCATACCATATATGGTAGACTATTATGACAAGAATATCCTCAAGGTGTGTGGCAAACCCCTGCTTGTATTGCCCTATGATGACAAAGTCCAAAAGTGGGAGAAACATACAATGAATAAGGGAGTTGGATTTATTTGCAAACACAAACCTTCTTAGCATCTGCAATATGTAGGCATAGGTATGGTGCCTAACTTGCTCTTTATTGGTTTCTGTTGGAAATTACCTAAACTTATCCCTTAACCACAACAAGTTAACTTGTCTCCCTCTAATCTTCTTCACGTTAGGAATTTGGTCAAGTGATTGCTCCATTGTAGTAACCTATTAGATTTATGTATGTGTGGGGTCCTTCAGATTTATTTATAATGAAAATTCCTTCTAACTTCTCCTACATGCTTGTAGCCTTCAATTACAGCCACTATTCCTTTTTGCATAGAATATCAACCATACAGTCTCTTCCACATCAAAGTTGTTGTGGTTTTTGATGTAAAACATCTTAACGACTTAAATGAGATTTGCTTGGTATTAAATTTCATGCCTTTATTAAGTTCTTCAATGCTATTTAAGTTATTACACATTACACAGTTTCATCGAAACATATGTAATTGCTAACTCTACCAACATAGAAGAATGGAATAGGATCCCTTACTTCCATATTACCTATCTCATTTTCGGTAGATGTACTGGTGCTTGCATGGAGAATAGTGAGCTTCAAGGATTTGATGGAGGTACCTCATCAATGACATTTTCATTTGTCTTATCATTCTCTCTGGAACTCCTGTCATCCTCCATTAATACCTTCCTCATCAAGATCATCTGGAGCCAAATCTTGGAGGATTGGACCATTTGCATCCTCAATTGTGTTTTCAATATCGCATGACAGTTCAAATGTAGGTATTTGGATCATAATCTTTAAAGACTAGTTGATCAATCATCCCTATGGTGTTGCATGAGTAGAAGTGGTTGCTTAGAATGAGCCCTTGATTCTTTGCTAATCTTAACATATAAATGTTGTATGTGCTCCTCCCTTAAAGCTTCAACCATTTTAATAAGGTTTTCGATATCATCATCTTCCCTAATAGGCATTAACAAATAGGACACATCGACATTGTGATAATGAGGGTGTCTATACAATATTTCTACCATAACTGCATTAGGAATGTACCAATGCTTTCACATATTTTATGCAAGAATTCAATATAGTTGGTATTTTTCTTCATTTTCATTTTATTCATTGCAACTCTATCATGCTTCAACCCTCAATTACCATTCACAATGTTTCTATAAGTATAAATAATGAACTTAACAAATCCCATAATTTTCAACCTACTAATGTAACATTATAACACATTACTCTGAACCTATTAAGCATGCTACACATGTATATGCCTTTTACAATTTTTTTTTTTTTAAAATATTTTCATTGTAATATTTCTACAAACGTGTTATAGGTGATATGAGTTGATGCATATATTTTGCTTCATCTAATGTGTAAGAACACCCAATATACATAAAATATTTACATACAAACTACATACAAGCAAATAGTGTAACATCATTGACTAATTCTATACATAGAAAGATTATTCATCATGATAATATATATTTACATGTACACATGTAGCAATTAGGATTTTTGAGATTTTTAGATGTAAACATAAGTATAAATCTAAGTAAAAAAAAAAAAGAGAAAGGATAAATTGCATTACCTTTGTTGAGAGAAAATTGGGAAGAGATAGAATTTTTGGTCATGATCGAGAATGAGGAAATAAAAGAGATGTGGGCGTTTTGGATGAGAGCATTCTACTTGTCCTAGGCATTTAAAAATGCTCAATGATAAAGGCATATATACTATATACACCTTTACTATAATACATTCTGTGCAACTACAAGTGTTTAAAAATTGTATGGAAGGCTTACTCTTATATCCTATATGTACATTCATCATCATCCTACTTGGCCAATTACTTAGAAGGATCATTTTTAAATAATTAATTAAAAAAAAAACCCCCCTTAGATTCGTACAAAAGCCGTCGAACGGTCAACGGATCCACAACTCTTACACTTTGTTTGGGAAACATTACGTAAGGAGTAGAAAAATGGATGGAAAGAAAATATAGTGAAAGAAAGTGATAATAAAGAAAAATAAAAGGTAATTTATACGTTTGGAAGGGAAGGCTTAGAAATATTATAATATATATATAGAATGCAAAAAAAGAAAAAAAAATGCATGAACTTTTTCTTTTCATTGCAATACCTCGTTACGGGGAAGCTTTTTTTTTTTTTTTTTTTTTTTAATTTTTTTGGGAAATATTTTGGGTTATTAAGAGAAAAGCGTGAAGAAATTAATAAAGAATAAGATGAGAAACAAATATCAATCTGCAAACCATTTTTTTTTTTTTTATAGAATAGATATATTAGAAGTGCTCTAGCTAAATTTAATTGGTTTATTTTTATTTAAAATGAGTTATTTAAAATTTTAATATTTTTATCAAGATTCAATTAAGTGTCATATATTTTGCATGTATCATTTAAATCTATTATTTTTGTACTTTTATACCACATAAATCTCTCTGTTATATTTTATTATAATAAACTTAAATTATAAAGTAGTCAATCAAAATTTGGTATAAACCTCGAGAACATTTAGTGTAGCTATCTTTTTTCTTTTCTTCATTTTTTATTGTATTGGTTTTTGTGTACCAAAGATCCTTCCACACACCCACCTTTTTTTATGTATAATATATATATATATATATATATATAGCTTTTAATTTAAAAGAGTGATATGACTATCTACGTATGCGTTGTATTTAAGATGATAATCTTTGGAAAAATTACAAAACAAGGCCGGTGTTTTCGCATTTGAAAAATTCACAAAATTTCTTAGTAAATTTGCCAATATATATTATAGATATATTCAAAAATCACGAAATGGAGCCCCAACTCAAAAGAAATGCTAACAGTATGCAAATATAATGAAATGGATTTAGCAATCTCTCTCTCTCTATTCAGTGAAACGACTACTGCATTCACCGCAAGTTACGTCAAAGTTTTTTCTATAAATTTTTATGCAGGGTTTTAAAAGTAGATTCAAAACACGTAAGTAATTAACCAATTAATTGATCTTAATGACTTGATTTTTCCTTAAAACTTTTACACATCACCTATAATAATATTTAAATCCTATCAACATTAAACTATTTCAAAAAATGTTCAATAAAATTGTTTGCTTATTTTTAACCAAGAGAAGTAAGATTGCCAAGATGTTAAAATTTATTTGCCAAAATAATTACATAAATAGATTATACTATTAAAATTTTAATTGAAAGTCGCGATAAACTTTAATTACCATGATAAATTAACTAGCCCTATTTTAATATATATTCACGGTAATAGAAATAGTATATATGCCTAAAAGATTATCATAACTCAATTAACAAGGTATATTCATAAATTATTCTATATATAGCTTAAATGCCAGTATTTACTCCTATAAAAATGTTTTGGAATTTTAGAAGATTATTAATGGTTTTTCTACGTTTATATGATGGTATATCATTTTTAATGGTTACTATAGAGGGCTAAAAGTACAATTATATTTTATGGGTTAAATGTAATAATAAATTGGTTTAATCATTTGGATTGGTGATTAGGCTTATTCTTTGGAATGTCTTAGGCAAATCTGATTTGATAGGCTTGCTTGCCCACTAATTCTAACTTTGTTAGATGTGCATGCTCAACAAGACCATCTACAGGTCAAGAAGCACATGAATAGATCCTGAAAACCCCGATGATCTCGTTTGCTAATCATCAAGTTGATCTCATGGTAGTTAATGACTGTCGAATATTATAAATGTCATCTAGCTTCTCACTTAGGAGGGAGGAATGAACAAAAGCTATCAAGCTTCAAAGATCAAACTTAAGATCAGAGATTTGGAATCACTTGCATTTGAGCAGTTTCCCTTGAAAGATGAAGAACGTCTAATTTGAAACTCTGAAGCTCTCCTCTAGCTATCATAGAAGTGCGTGAACCCATTGAGACTGTCTATTCTTCTTTCCTAAGCCTTCTTTATCTCATTCCATTGGGAATTGTCATCCTAAATCGCATCACTCCTTTGATTTCGGATGAAATGTGCATCTACATGATACACATCTGATGAATCCTGGCATCTACAGTCACCAACCTTGAAATTACAGGAAACGTAATATCATGTTCCAAGAGGTGTATCATATGCGTGTAAATGTTGCAACTTCTCTTTAATATTGTCATGTGTTAATTTGCACAAAGTACATGTAGTAAAGACAAATTGTTTTTTTGGCCATAATCAAGATAAATTGTCAATGGCAGAACACTCTTGCGCAAGTCAACCTGGAAGGTTTTATGGTCAAACTTAATGAGTGCAGAAGGGTCTTCTTAAGATGGAGCAAACATAATATCAGAAATAATGCTGTCAAAATTAATGATCTGCACCAACGACTATCAAATCTCTAATAAAAAATGGTTGAAGAATATGATTTGTTGGAAGAGGAAAAACTTCAGTAGCAATTAGAGTTCTTTCAACATCAGGAAGAACTATTTTGGCTGCAAAGATCAAGAAATAAATGGTTGAAGGATGGAGACAAAAATACCAGATTCTTAAGAACTATTTTGGCTGCAAAGATCAAGGAATAAATGATTGAAGGATAGAGACAAAAATACCAGATTCTTTCACCAGTGTACTAGAAGGAGAAGAGCTCGTAGCAGAATAGTGTAAATCAAGAATGCAGAAGGCGTATGGCTTGAAAATGAGAGTGAAATTGAAAGGGCTTTCTTGGATTTTTATACTACTTTGTTTACTTTAGAGAGTATTAATGTAAATGACTCATTTCTCGATAGTATAGAGGTTGTGATTACCCCCGATATGAATTAGAGGTTAACACGAGAAGTGGAAGCTGAAGAGGTAAGAACTACTGTGTTCCAGCATGGTCATTTAAAGTTACTAGGACTAGACAGATTCAATGACCTCTTTTTCCAAATGCAATGGGGAACTGTGGGACCTTTCATGGTAGAAGTTGTCGAAAGTTTCACAAGAACAGGCACGTTTCCTCTTACTTTCAACTCAACTGATATTGTTCTCATTCCAAAAGTTCCACGTCTTGAATTCATTTCACAATTTCGTCCTATAAGCCTTTGCAACTTTACACATAAAATCATACCTAAGGTTTTGTTTAATAGACTTCAACCTATTCTAGATAGTGTTATAACACCATTCCAAAGTGCCTCTGACCTGAGTCGGCTAATTCATGACAACATTATAATGTTTCATGAAGTTTTATTTTCTAAAGATTAATAAGAATAAGAAAAAGGTTTTCTGTGCTTTAAAAATGGATATAGGAAAGGCTTTTGATAGAGTGGAGTGGACTTTTTCCGGAAGTTGTGATCAGTAGGATGGTTTTTTCTTTAATTTGGATTAGATGGATTATGAGTTGCGTTAGGTGCGTATCTTATAATTTGATGTTGAATGGGAGGAGAGTGGGGCATTTTACTCCCAAAGGTCTTAGACAAGGGGATCTTTTATCTCCTTATTTGTTTCTCTTGATTGTTGATACTCTTTCGAAAATGGTGTAAAGAGCAAAGATTCAATGGTACATTGAAGGGATTCAAGTAAAGAGTTCTAGTCCTACTTTAATCAACCTGTTTTTCGTTAATGATGCTTTATTTTTCCTTAGAGCTTCCCAATTAAATCTATTAAGGCTTAAGCGAATTTTAGAAGCTTATTGTGCAGCCCTTGGACAACATGTGAATTTCCAAAAGTCCTCTTTATTTTTTAGCTCTTCAACCTTTGAGCACACGAAGTTAGTTAATCGTGATTGTTTGAATATCAACCCTCAAATGAGACCTGGCAATTAATTAGGTATCCTTACCCTGTGGGAGAGATCTAAATCTAAAGTTTTAGAATCCCTTAAAGATGAGATTGATAAGAAACTTCAAGGATGGAAGGGTCTCTTATTGTCAACTGGTGATAAGGTCCTTATTAAATCAGTTGCTTTTGCTATACCCACCCACTCCATGAGCGTTTTTCTTTTTCCAAAGAAGTGGTGTAGGGAAGTCACAAATTTAAAGGCAAATTTTTGGTGGGGGGATTCTAAAAAGAAACTACGATTCATTAGAAGAATTGGAAATTCTCACTAATTCTAAAATGTATGGTGGTTTAGGCTTCAAGAACATTCAAACCTTCAACCTCTCTCTTCTAGGTAAATTGGCATGGAGAAAACTTCAAAATCCTCACGCTTTGTGAGTAAAATTTCTAAAAAGTATTTATTTTCCAAATGAGGAATTTCTTTTGGCTAGGGAGGGAGGAAGAGCTTCTTGGTTGTGGTAGACTATTTTAGCTGGCAGGGAAGCAATTTCCAATCATTTGGTGTGGTTGGTGGGGAAAGGGGATAAGGTGAATTTTTGCAGGAGTACTTCAATTCTAAAGCTACCAGGTCATAAATTGAGTAATTGATGATCATTTGCGGCACCTAACAGTAGGGGATGTGATCGATAAGGATGCAATGAAATGGAATTTACAGTGTACAGCACTTAATGTCTGAAAATGAAAAGAAAGCCACTGGGCAGATATCCATAAGTTTGACAGAGAATCAAGATAGATTGAGCTGGCCTACCACAAATAATGGAGAATGTTCAGTTAAGACTAGTTATCATTAGCAAATCAGTAGTGTCTCTAACTGGGTTCCAGCTGCTGCATTTTCCTCATATTGTGTTGATAGAAGATTATGGAAAATAATTTTGATTATTGGTTGCAAGCCAAAACAAAAACAGCATCTCTGGAGATTGACTATACACAACTCTTTGGCTACTAATATGAACTTATTCTGCAAGACAGTGCCCTAGAATGCTACTTCTTTGAATTGTAGCTATGATGAAACAGCTGAGCACTTGCCATTTTGTTGTTCTTGGGTTCAGCCCATTTGGTTTGTTTGCTATCAAATTAGAATGGATACATAGGACACAACAAGGTGTGATAAGTGGCTTGAATCTTGGCAGTACAGCTACACCAGCTCTCTGTCGGAGATTAGAGAGTTTTTTGTCCGATTTGCTGCGATCTCATGGCATATCTGGAAACACAGGAAGAAATGCGTCTTTGAGGGAGTTGGGCCAGACCCACATGCGGTTATCAGATCCATCATTTTTGAATTTAATATGAGGATAGTTAAAAGAATTTCAAGTGTAATAATAGGTGCATCTGAAGGCAATATGCAGCCCCAACAAACTAGTGAAAACAGGGATGATTGGTGTCATTTAAGAGTTCAAAGTTGTCACTCTCCATTCCCATGTGAGGGTCAGGATATTGTTGTATTGTGGATGCAGTATAAGGATTAGAATTTATTCCTCTTGTTGTATTGTGGATGCTATTAGAGGGATAACAGTTGGTGCCGTTTATGGTAAGGAAAATAATATTATTTTACAAGAAGGGTTGTGAGTATTAGATCTCAGTTATACTCTTCTTCTAGGAGAAGAAGGTTTTGCATTACAAGAAAATGTAATTTTTCTTGCAACTAATTTCCTTTTAACATTATGCATGTCGCATATGGATTGTGTAGAAAAATTTTAAAATTTTGCTACATTTCTATATAATACAAAATCCAATAGTAGTATTAGAGTCTCGTGTACATGCACAATGTTTTGATATTAACCTAGAACTAGTTTATAGTTTAGTTGTTTAAATCTTGATGGTAAGGGATTAATATTTAACAATGTTTTAATTTAGTTTAAAACATGGCTAATAAATTTTAGAATCAAAAGCTAAGATAACTCATATATTTTGAGTTTGTGATATAAAGGATATTGACTATTTGTCAATCTAAAAGTAGTATAATTGCCTTTTTCCCTCTTCACTTGTTAATGTTATCAATTTGAGGATAAATAGTTGTCGAAAATTGATTGAACCAAAGCCTATTGTAGACTTAGAAAGGGCCGGGTTGAATCGAAAAACTAGCTTAGCTCGACACGTCGATTCATGAATTGTGAATTGGTCGAGATTGGTTGGTTTAACCTAGCTAAGGACTCGCCAATTGAAGCAGGTCCTTGGTAGTTTAGCCATGGAAACCCACCTAAATCGGTGGGTTAACTCGTAAAAGTAAAAAAAAAAAGGCGTAAAAAAAAAAAATAGAGACAAGCTAAAAAAAAGGGAAAAAAACCATCATGTGATATAGGAGAAGAGTGTATAGTTAATATTATTACAATTATGCACTTAAAAATTGTAAGTTAAAAATAATAATTTATGGTAATATAAATATATAAAAAAATATTTTGTTTGAAGCAATGTAGATAAATTATTATGTTTTGAAAATTTTAATGTCTGATGCACGATAAGTTTTCAATTTTGGAAAAAATTATTTTCCTTTCAAAAGATTTTTTTTCAAAAGCAAAAAAAAAAAAAATAAAAAAATTAAGGGTCAGTTCATGGCTAGAATTGGTTTGTAATTAAGGTACCTTAGGTCAAGCCTAATTTACCTTATTTTGGTTTGCGAACCTTCATGGGTTGGTTTTGGGCCGGTTCTACCCTTTCCTATGTCTAGCTTATTGCCTCAAGTCTAATGGCATTTTAATTGCAAGAAATAAAGCTTACCCTAAGTGTATGTATGTATTGTTGTTATTGTTATTGTTGTTGTTGTTTTTTTTTTTTTTTTCTAATTTTTTTATTTTTATTTTTAAAGAGATAACATATTTTTTTTAGGAAAAATACTTAAATAATCCATTTTTTTTTAAAATTATGTGAATAGAGTTAGGGTAAAAAATATTACACGAATAGGGTACCAAAAGGGCATGTAATGGATGAGTTTTCAATAAAAAAAATTTGTACTGGATTTTTTTTTGTATTAAAAATGCATTATTTGTACTAAAAACATATGTTATAAATACATTTTTGGCTACATAAAACCAGCCCCCTACCCTATAGAAATCCATTTCCTACACGAAAAGTCAAATACTTATTTAAATTCTCTCTTCCTTTGGATGCAGTAGGTAAGAAAATTTGAGATTTTTGCACAAATCAAGCATAGATCAACATCAAATCGAGCAAATTTAGTAAGGTATGCAATCTATTTGTATTACATTATATGTTTTGAGCCATTTTAGGATTTTCTTTTTTGTAAACTTAAGCTTGGAACTCATGTATGATATACCTATATTAGGAGTAGAAATGATGATTTTAGTTAAAAAAAGTTATAGTATTTCATTATGTGGGTGATGTAGTGCTAAAATATGTGAAATCTGGGAGTTGCAAAAGTGTAGAAGTTGTTGGGCATAATACTTGTTTGGAATGTATGGAAGGTATTCGACAAAATTACTTAAAGCGGGTTTTGTTTGGTATGAAGTTAATTTTGAAACCCAGATTTCATATAGCTATGTTATGTGTACAATTGGATATTGTATTAAGAAAAAAACCTTAGTTTTTTGCTTCTTCTTTTCTAATAATGCTCACTCCCTCAAAATTTTTATATTTAAAAAAACAATGAATTTTATTTTTATTTGTATTATGAATTGTTTCTTTACTCATTTAATTATTAGAAATATATTTATCAATGAGTTTTCTTGACAATTCAAAAACAAGTTTTGTATTCATCTTGCGAATATTAATGATACTTAGAACAATATCTATATATATACATATGTTCAATTAAAATTGTTTGAATATAACATGATTTATGAATTAATTGAATGTTTTGACTTTTTAATTTTTGCCATTTGATGGGTATTACTTCACAATGTGTGTGAAGTAGTAGCAAAATATGTAAAATGTGGGAGTTGTAGAGGTTTAGAAATTGTTGCAAATGATGTTTGTTTTGAATGTATGGATATAAATGGTCAAAATTATGCAATAGGAAATTGACACAATTTTTGATGAGACTAAATATACACATGTCATGTAATTAGGTTGGAAATGGCTAAGGTGGTGAAATTTATTATGTATGTGAGAGGAAACATTATGTATGGCAATGATGGGCCCGATTATGAGAATGGATTGATGAAGAAGTTGAAGGTGAGGAGGAGTTCAAACTATACAGAATTCTTGCATAGGATTTATAGAAGCATGAAGTCAATCCAACCATGGTTTGTGTTGAGATACTACATTGGCATTAGCACTACTTCTATAGGGGGTAGGTGAGATACAAGTTAATGCTAATTATGGATGATAATGATGTGGAGAATGTAATTGAAGTGGCTACAACTTTTGGGAAAGAGTGGATACAAGACTTGTATGTTGAAATCCATCAACAATTACAAAATTCAAATGAAGAAGAAGAACCTTTGGAAGCCAATACCTCATTACCTCAATAAGAGGAAGGGCTAAGCATGATGACTAATTCACTAATGTATGATGAAATGACTTCGGTGCCAGCTTATGAACCTTTGTGCAATGAAGAAAACTCTAATGATCTAGAATTAAATGATGCTCTTCACTCTCCAGTGGAAATTGATACTGTTGTAGAGCACTTTATAGTGCACAAAAAGTATTCTAATGAGGATGAGGGTCCCACTAAAAATGCTATAAATGATATGTATGCCACATATTTGCTCATGTATATGCATATAATGAGACTCACAAATGAGCAGTCTCACATATATGCTCATTTGGGTGACAATGAACCTTGGAATGCCATTTCATTTTCCAATCTTAGGGGAGATAATGGTTATATCATCTTCGAGGAAAATATGGTAGCTGTGTATAGAGACTTCGGCACTAGTAATGACCTTAGGAAGGGAACGAGATTCAATAGTAAGGAAGAACTAATGCAAGCTGTGAAGATATATCATATAAAGAACCATTGTAACTTTGCAATTAAAGAATCAAATAGGACCTTATGGTCAATTTTCTATGCCAAGAAGGACAGTGGTTGTAAGTGGAGGCTTTAACCTTATAAGAAGAAGTTGGAAGGCCTTTTCATCTTCACAAATTTTGAGGGACCTCATACATACACAAATGTTGTGATACATTAGGATCATTTGAAGTTAGATTCAAATATGTTGACTAGAATCTTCATTGAATGTGTGAGAAAAAAACTTGGATGTAAAGGTTGCTGACCTCGGTTCTGTAATTGAAGCTAATTTCGAGTGTACAATCTCCTTGAGGAGGAGGTGAGATGCAAAAAGGAGAGCTATTGAAACTATGTATGGTGATTGGGACAAATCGTATAATGAATTGCCAAAACTCCTAAATGCAATCTAGATTAGTAATCTTGAAATTCAGGTCAAATGGGGTTAGCATGATTCGATAGTTCTTGAGGAGTGCATATTAAGTTAGGCCTTTTGAACATTTGGTTCATGTGTTGAGGCAATCAAGTATTATAGGCCTATGCTTAGTATCGATAGTACTTTCTTGTATAGGAAGTACACTCTTGCATTTGACATGGATGGAAACAATTGCATTGTCCCTCTTGCATTTGCTTTAGTGGATGACGAATCGACAGAAACGTGGGGATGGTTTCTTTAAAAACTAAAGGGGCATGTTGTAGGTAACTATCAAGAAGCCATTTATCACATTTCTAATAAACATGCTAGTATTAGCATTGCAGTTGAGTGATAAGACAATGGATTGGGGCCTCGCTCTACAGTGTGGTGTTTTTGCTTATGCCATGTTACAAGCAATTTTAACACCACTCACAAGAATTTGTAATGCAAGAAATGGGTGATGGTTGTCGGGATGTAGGTATAACCTTACAAGTTTCGAAATTACATGAGCTTAGTTAGGCGAATAAAGGCTGATGCCCTTGCATGGTTTAATGGCATCCCATTGGAAAGGTGGACACTTGCATATGATAGAGGGTATCGTTTTGGGTACATGACTTCGAATATTGTAGAATGTTGCAATTCTATTATGAAAAAGGCAAGAGGCTTACTGGTGATTGTGTTGGTAAAAACATTTTTCTACAATTGTGTCAAACATTGGGATAGGATGACTAGGAACACGCATAAAGAATAGCAGCAAACTAGGTTTTCATAAAGTAAATTAACTAGAAAATAAAATAAATGGAGATGCAGGGCCGATGCCCATAAAAACATTAGGTTCAATAGACCCAACCAAATATTTATGATCTTAAATGGGCCCTAATGTGTGGTAAATGGGGTTAAAGGAGGGGGAAGGACACAAAATATAGATCTCAAGAATCACACGCATGTAACAAGTGGTAAATATACAGAAGTCCATGTACTTTTATGTTTATAGGAAGCATCTTAGTTGATAGTTAGGTGTCGTCAAGTGAGTTATAGCTATGTTGTGACGAAGATGATATCCCATTAGATCATCGCATGTTACCTTATCTAGAGTAGAGTGAGTTGATTGGATTGTCACACCTTCTACATGGCCTATGGTAAGGCTACGTGACTTTACAGGACGTTAAGGTCCAGTTTAGGTTACTAGTTGATGGACAAGCCGTTACAGGTAATACTAGCCTTGATTAGGCATCTGAGTGTAAGCGGTTGCTTGGTGAGAGGCTGGAGGCAAAGCACATAAAGGGCAGATGGATTAACTTATCCTAGTTGTGGCATAGATTCCGGGTTTTTCATGCTTAGGCATCTAACGAGATGATTAGGTATCATATCTATGCTTACATTTGTAACTATTGGCAAGCTTTGCATTTGTAGATAAATCAAGTAGTCTAGTTCATTGTATGTTCCTTCCACTCTTGGAAGAATTTACCCTTGCAGGGCAATATAGCTAGGGCTTTACATGTTTAGTCTGATTGTATTGCTAGTTATGTTGTGCATCCATCTCCACCACATAGGTTATAGGGAGAGCAGCGACTCTTCTGTAGGTATGGGCATGGGATAGGTTTCCACATATAGCTACCTTGAGCCATTACAGGATTTCATTAGAGGATGGGAGGCCTTTGGTGTCTTGATGGAGGATAGCTTAAGACACCATGTAGTGCCCCACGCATGTTGTTTAAGCATACAAGGACGCATTTGATTGCTAGAACCTATGGCATGTATATTGTATTTTTACATTTTTATATTTGTTGAACTTATAAATTTTCATTAACCTATGTGTGTTTATTGTTAAGTTGTTTAGCAACCTTATCGAGGATCTCATCAACATACTAACCCTATTCTACCGTGCGGGTAGAGGTGTTTGGACAACTTGGGTACCATTGATATGCTTTCATATTGTAGAGTGACACTACCTAGATTGCATCTAGTGAGTGCCTATTTATGTCGACATAAAACCCTGCGTGTACTATGTTAATTTATGGAGCTAAACCGACATTGATTAGATAGCATTGCATGCATCCTACATTGCCCATTGGGTGGATTGTCACTCTTATAGGATCCTATTAGAATATGGTGATGGTGTACATTCAGACTATATCTAATGGTATAGACATGTGTTAGCAGCCACTATATACGGTGTATTAGAGCAATAATTAGACACTTAATAAGAAATACACTTACAATATTATATTGACTAGACTATATGATTAAGTTGCACTAACATGTTTTCTTTCGCTTCTTCCAAGCTGACACCTTACGCCATATACACATAGCATCTGATCTGCCTTTAGCAATTTCCCTAGCCAATGCTAGCGTAGAGCTAGTTCAGCATCATGATTGAGTCATACTTTTTCCTACTATTTAGCATGAGTAGCCATTAGAGGGGGAAGTTGCTGCAGACTTAGAGTATGAACCTCTAATAGATCTTACACTTGCACCACCATCGTGCCATAGGCTTAACAGAGTAAGAGTTAGAGGAGGGCGACAAAGGAATGAGTAGATTCATCATGACCATGCTCCTCTAGACGTCATGGATGAGGATACTATAGGTCGCTTAGCTCATAGGACTAGCTCGTTTATCACCCCCACATGTACTCTATTAACGATCCTATTTATACCCCACCCGCTCTATGAAGGTCATGCTACTATCGACTAGATATTGGTGACAACTCACGACCATCAACAAAATGGAGTCCAGTTCCTTCACGTGACTTTAACAAGCTCCCACAATTGCCTACGACATAAGAGTCATGGTTCCTCCCACCTCTGATGTGAGATAAAATGAGTATAGATCTATCATGTTTAAAATCACTAGACCATTTACTAGGAGTAAGAGTAGGATGGGATAGAGTAGTTTATGATTTATTTTGAACATCTCCGCGGATATTAGAAACGTTGTACATTTTAATGAAAAGTTCGTTTTACTTTTACTTGTATTATTGCCATTATGTGTGTTCGCTCGTTATAGTTGGTGCTTTGGATGTGCTATTGCATTTACGATTAGAGTAGACATATGGCTTCATGTATGGAGGCTTACTTTACAACAAGTGTTCTAGTAATGGGTGTTGCAGTGGATGGCACATGAAGTGCATGACTTTTAAGTAGAAAAAAAAAATTGTACTACAAACTCATGTATTGCATGCACTTTTAGTACCTTATTTGTGTAATTTTTTTGTCTCAACCTTATTTGTGTGATATTTAAAAAAAATTATATTTTTTAGGCATTTCCCCCCATATTTTCCTGTGTTAATGCCATACAATTGGAAAATGTAATTGTATAAAGCATCATAGGATTTGGTTTTGGCATAAAATTGTAATTAATGCTTCCATTTTGTTAAGTTCTCTACAAATATAATTTAATGATTACAAACAATGGTTATTTTTACTGATGTATTTACTAAGTGTGTATAGCAACATAGAAAATTCTATAGAAGGTAAAGGTGTGATTTATTAAAGATAATAAAGAACATAGAAGGTACTAGAAACATAGAAAGTAATTAGAGTTGTTTTATTAAGGATAAGAGAACGTAGAAGGTTTTGATTAAAAGACATAATATTGTATATCAAAGACATGACTAGGCATGACAACATGGAAGGTTACTTGAAAATAGGAAAAGTATTCTTGGAAGGTTGTAGGATCATTTTCATAGATTGTGAATATAATTTGGTTCAAATTATTAAAAACCTAACTCCACTAGTTGAATGACTTGGGAAAGAGAAAGAGAATAGACAATTAAGAGATATTTCAAAAGAGATGACAACATCTTTGACTAAATAAGATAAACTAAAATATCCATAAGGGGATTATCTCTCCATAAAATAGGAAATAAATCTAAAAAATATCTTTTCCAACATTTGTAAATAGCACCTAACCTCCTTCTCATAATTCACTTTTGCAAGAATTTTGAAACTGCAATAAGAGGAGGAAAACATTAATGATACTCCATCAAATAAGTTCCTAACCCTAGCCTTTTTAAGTTTTACAATAAGTAATAGAATAATCATAATGCTCAGAAGACATTGATATCTATAATGAATTTAATCATAAACCCAACAAGACATTTTATAACTTATAGACTTGAATTGAAAACCTAATTTTTTTTTATGAAATTTTAAGTAAGATTTCTCTTCAAATTCTTAGCTTAATAGACTTTAATTTTTTTTATTAGGAATCTAAAACTATAAAATTTTAATCAACAACAAATCTAAAACCTTAATTTCCTAATTGACTTTTGAACTTAAGATTTTTGCTAATTTGTAGAATTTTGAAATTATTCTTGTTTCTAGTGAATAAAAGGGATCAAAATCCCTCAATGGTGTATTTAAAAATTAGTATACAGCCTAAATTTTAATTTTACCTCTTTAATTGGTATTTTAGAAATTCTATACTAACGAACCTTAATTCTGTGTACCTAAATTTTGATTAAAACACCAACTACTATGATTCATATCATGAGAAAACAGAACCGTACTTACTTTATCCTAAAGGTATTACATTTTAAAATTTGATTTCCTTTTTCCTAAAATGAATTAAGTCTTAATAACATGATTGACAATAATGTGAACCCTAATTTCATAATTTAAAAACCAATAGTTGGAATAAATGTCGATCGATGAAATTTCAAAACTTTAACAAAACCTATAAGAAAATAAGTGAAACTATGTGTAGGCTGGTGTTATTGAAATTGATTGACTCCTATAAGAAAATAAGTAAAACTAAGTGTAGGCTGGGGTTATTGAAGTTTACATGCATTAAGCATGCCAATCAATCTTAGAGAAGCTAATATTTGATGACATGTGGAGGATGTCATAGGAAGAGGTGAGGGAGGAGGAACGAGTGAACTCGGTATCTCTGATGTGCGTGCATGATAACGGGTTAAACTTAATATTCTTGATCATTCTTGGATTATTCTTGATCGAATTGATGTTTTGATCTTCTATACAGCCATTTCAATTAAGCTTTGACATTTGTCTCAAGCTAACCAATGCTTAGAATGAATAAATGAGAGGATGAGCCTCTTATTTATAGGATTTGGAGGTTCATCTTAACCATCAGAACTCTAAGATAGATGTCTTATATCAAGATTGTAAGTGACTATTGGATCACTTGTGAGGATCCAACAATTATTATTAAATGCTTCTTTTCTCTTCTAGTCTTCATGGGCTTGGATTATCTTAAAGGCTTATAAAAATTAAAAGAAGCCCATTTTTATTATAAGTAAGTTTAAAGCTCATTTAACCTTTCTTATGGCTTGTTAA
The DNA here is from genome assembly GCA_037954665.1 of Laguncularia racemosa. Taxonomy (NCBI): domain Eukaryota; kingdom Viridiplantae; phylum Streptophyta; class Magnoliopsida; order Myrtales; family Combretaceae; genus Laguncularia; species Laguncularia racemosa. The sequence goes on along the minus strand of JBBMOL010000033.1, from coordinate 2,585,078 downwards.
AGGCCAAGCAAAACCTAAATGAGCTTAGAATGACCTCTTTTGAGTTTGCTTTTCATGTGTGAGATAATCAAGTAGGCTAAAAGCGAAAAATTTAATCTAATGATTTTGGCTTTAAGCTTACTAAGCCAAAACACCCTAAGACATTCTTGAAAGGGCTTGGTTCCCTAAACCCTGTGACTAGCCTAAAAAATCAATCTATGGCATTAAATTGAGCAAAAAGCTCAATTATTGAAATAACCCTCTATATTAAATAAATTGAAACCTAAGTAAATTATTAATTGTTTTACTTAAACTTGTAAGGTAATTAGGAGTTGGAAAAAAAAAGGGACACTTGTGTAGTTGACTAATGGTTGTAATAGTGTAGTTAGTCAAGCAAAATTAGGAATGTGGTCACCATGATTGTTGTTTATGCTTTTTATTCTATAATGGAAATTAACTTAATTATCTTTCACCTTTAAGGTATATATTGCTACTTGTGTTTGGCTAAGGCCGAAAGATTTAGGGTCATTAGTTATTAAACGAGAATCTAGTGGTGGTTAATGATGTGTAGCGCCAATTGGAGTCTCATATTGAAATGACCTAGTAAGGCATAGATCTTCTTAATGGGTAGTGGTATTAAGAAATAAGATGGTATATTAGGAAGAAACTATAGTTGTGTCATATTGGTGTTATGGGATGCATTGATGGACAATTATAGTACACTTATATGCCAATGGTTGATCCAGTATTGCTATAGAAGATTATGACTAGTTTTAGATTTGGAATTTGATATTAGTATAAGTATATAGTATATATATGCTATTTATTAAGTAATGAGATATCCCAAGTCTTAAGATAGCAAGGCTGTGTTGTCTGAGTCACCTTAATGAAAATGTTGATTAGTTGTATGTTGAATTAGTTAGAGGTTGTACGTGTATGAGTTTGATTGTATGACATTCATATGTATGCATGATAATTACAAATTGCACATTTACTCACCTTACTTGGATTCTCTCTCTCTCTCTCTCTCTTTTTTTTTTTTTTGAAACTAGATAGATAGGTTAGAAGATACAAGTACAAGAATATTAGCCTTACATACTTTGTATCATTATGTGGTGGATTGACATGTCTTTTGAGTTCAAGGAGTGACATACGCATTGATCTTATTGCATAGAGATGACTCACACAGTAAGTATAGTTAGTCAATAGTAGCATCTCTTAGGAAGTGTCATTGCCAGGCAATTAAATAGACTTTGTGTTACTTGGGGAGTATTTTTAGAGTTTAAATGGATTTAAATAGGAGCTTAGTGGAGTTTGTCATCCACATTAGTTCTTCTTTTTGATAAATCTATTTTAACTCTTATAATTGGAGATGATTAAGTCAATTTTTGAGATAATTGGGCGTGAAAATATAAGATTATGATGCTTAATTGATTTATATTTCATGTTCAGGTGTGGAAAAGGATGATTTGATGAAAAGTATTTAAATTCAAGACGAATTGGAGATAAAAGCAAGTAAAAAGGGAATGCTTTGAAGTTAAAGGAAGTCACACGGTTTTATAAATGGCCGTGTGAAGGAATCGGGAGACTACACAGTTCGGATACACGCCCATGTATTAGATCGTGTATCAGAGTGGAAGAAGAGTTTTCAGGACAGACCAGTACACGGTTGGAATACACACCCGTGTAATCAACCGTATACGAAGAACAAAGAAGACAGAGATATACACAGCTATTGCAAACGGCCGCGTGGGATATACACGCCCAGAGTTCACTGACTCAGAGAGATATACGATTTATCTACACGCCCGTGTAGTATGACCGTGTGTCTATCGAAGGAAAGATATCTTTAAATCTTTCGTCCATATTTGAAGGATATCTTCGACACGCCAGAGAGGAAGCTACTCTAGGTATAAATAGTCGTCTTTGAAGAGAGAGAAAGATGAGAGAAGGTAGAAAACACATCCTGGAATTTTGGAGAACAACAACAGTCAAAGGAATTTTCGAGCTTTAATTCTAGAAGTGTTTCACACATGGATTTGATTATTTCGTTTTGTTATTCCTTGAGAACCATGTGTAGCTAATTATTTCGTACCCGAATCTTACGAAAGTCTGATTACTATGTAACATTGGGTTTATTGCAAAATTAATGACGATTGAGCATCTCTGATTTCATCCATGTTGTTTATTATATATTGTTGATTTGATGTTTGGCCAGCATTAGATTACATTGATTTCTGATAAGTTGATTGGGAAATCTCTTATTTGAATAGATCATACATCGGATGAAAAGGCTTGTATGCAAAGCATAAGTTTTCCGTATTAGATTGGATATAATGATTTAATCTAATGGAGGGTTGTGGTATAATCATGCAATTCTGATTGTTGTTAATAAAGAGGGATCTTTGTTAATACGGTTAGAATTAGGAGTTAGTGATTTTGGAAGAAACATTGACTTAGTGTTAGATGCCCCGCGGATCAGAGATAATCAGTACTCATTAATTAGTTTTCTAAGGATTGAAGTTGCATAGTAATTAGATGAGTAGTAAGAGTGGGGTATGCGTTGGAACATTGAATTTGATAATTTAACTCATTGTTTGATATCCATTGATTTCATTTCTATTAGATAATTTAGTTTAATTTAGGTAATTTGGTTAAATCAATTCACCTCGAAATTGTGCGGTTAGATAGTCGGTTTGGGGTTAGTATTAGTACTTGTAGATCCCTGAGGGAACGATATCCATGCTTAAACTCTATACTACTGTAATCGATAGGTGCACTTGCCTAATTGATCGCAAGGAAGAGTCGGAGTAAAAAGGATTTTAATTTGTGTGATTGTGATTCAATCAACAAGTTTTTGGCGCCGTTGCCGGGGATCGGCGATATTAAGAACACTAAACGCTGACTAATCTGACCATTTCTTCTCTTATCATTTGTTATCCTTGGTTTTACTTTCTTATAAAGGGAACTAATTAAATTGGTTTTCTTTGCAGTTTATGACAAGGAGTTCTTCTTCTAAACTCCTTGAATTCGACCCAAAGATTGATCGGACAATCAGAAGGAAATTAAAGAGTGCTGAACCTGCTATGAGTGAAGAGGAACTGCTACTGAGTGAGAGTGAGAATTCAGTAGATAAGAACAGTCAATCAGTGAATAGCAGCGAATCTCATACTGAAGCAATGGCAGACGAACGTAGGACCATGGTTCAGTACGCTAGGCCTACTTTGGGTAGTACTGGATCGTGTATAGTGATGCCTACAATAGAGGCCAACAACTTTGAAGTCAAGGCCTCTACAATGAATATGATCCACAATCAATGCCAATTTGATGGATTACCTGACGAGGACCCCCATGCTCATATTCAGATGTTCCTAGACATCTGTGTTACCGTTAAACAGAACGGGGTGTCCGATGAGGCACTAAAGTTGCGTCTGTTTCCTTTCACTTTGAGAGGAAAAGCGAGGCAGTGGTTCAGTTCTTTGGACCGGGACTCCATCATGACTTGGACCCAGCTAGCGGAAACATTTTTGGACTATTACTTTCCGCCTTCTAAAACTGCCAGGTTGAGGAATGATATCACATCGTTCCGTCAGTTGGAAAATGAGCCACTCCATGAAGCTTGGTTGCGATTTAAGGACTTGCTTAGGCGGTGCTCACACCACCAAATGCCTAACTGGTTGCAAGCCTCAACTTTCTATAATGGGCTTGACTATCCGACGCGACAAACCATTGATGCTGCTGCTGGTGGCACACTTGATGTAAAGACTCCTGAAGAGACTTTAGAATTGTTTGAGAACATGGCCAAGAACAACCATCAATGGAGAAACGCTAGAGCAAGACCGAGAGTGGCAGGTGTTCATGAAGTGGATATGATGACCACCATTGCGGCAAAGGTCGATGCTCTAGCTAGAAAGGTCGATGGGATGGTGATGTCTGCACCACCCCTATATTATCCAACCGATTCATCAACCGATTTCATGGCACAAGGGACTACAGAGCAGATTGATTATGTAGGTAACCCTATAAGGCCTCAGAACAACCCTTACAGCAACACCTATAATCCGGGTTGGCGCAATCACCCCAATTTTTCATGGAGTAATCCACAATTCCCTCAGGGCAATGCACCTGCACCGGGATTCCAAAGGCCTCCTCCACCACCTCTTCCAGAAAAGAAGTCCAATCTAGAGGACATGATCTCTAAGTTCATCCAAACATCCGAGCAACGCCAACAATCCACAGAGGCAGCTCTAAGGAATCATGAGGCGTCCATTCATAACTTGGAAACTCAGGTGGGTCAGATAGCAAAATTGCTTTCAGAAAGACCGCAAGGATCCTTGCCTGGAAACACCGAACCCAATCCTCGGGAACAGGTAAAGGCAGTGACTCTAAGGAGCGGTAAGGAACTGCAATCTGACACTATTGGAGTGCAAGGGGTTGCGCTTGAAAAAGGGGTTGAGAAGAAAGAAGAAGGGGGTGCTGAGAAGGAACAAAGGGCTGAGGAGATCAAAGAGAAAGAGTGTGTTCAAGGGAAAGTTAAAGCATCCACTGTTCAGCCATACAAGCCTCCAATTCCGTATCTGGGACGTCTGAAAAAGGATAAGGATCAAGAGCACTTCGGTAAGTTTCTAAACTTGTTTAAACAATTACATATCAACACACCGTTTGTGGAAGCTCTTGCGCAGATGCCCAGGTACGCGAAATTCCTAAAGGATTTGCTCTTGAATAAGAAACGGTTGGAAGATATCTCTACTGTAGTTGTTGGAGCTGAGTGTTCGGCGATTTTGCAAAACAAGTTGCCCAAGAAGCTCAAGGATCCGGGTAGTTTCACTATTCCATGCTTAATAGGTGAACTACCGATGGAGAGAGCTTTGGCGGATCTCGGGGCGAGCATAAACCTGATGCCATACTCATTGTTCAAGCAACTGAACTTGGGAGAGCCAAAGCAAACGAGGATGAGCCTGCAACTGGCAGATCGCTCGATCAAAGTCCCTAGAGGAATCATTGAGGACGTCTTGGTTAAGGTAGAAAACTTTATCTTCCCTGTTGATTTTGTAATCCTTGATATGGATGCAGATGTGGAGGTCCCGCTGATCTTAGGACGACCATTTTTGGCCACTGCAAGAGCTGTGATTGATGTGGCGGATGGAAGATTAGTTTTGAGAATGGGGGAGGATGAACTAGTGGTGAGAATCCCAGCAGCATTGAAACAAACTTTGAACGCCGACGATACATGTTATGCTATAGATTGTGTTGACAGGTCGGTAAATTGTGTTATGCAAGAGTTGATGTGTAGAGATCCTCTTGAATTGATTTTGATAGTGGATGATGATGAAGTGAGTGAAAATGTGGAGATTCAAAATGTGAAAGCTCATCTAAGAGCTTGTGAGGAAGTAGTTTGTAGAAAGGGGTTTGAGAAGATTGGGGTCAGTGAGGAAGGAAGATTGAAACCGTCGGTTGAGGAACCCCCGGAACTTGAGTTGAAGCAACTCCCTAAGTACCTTGAATATGCCTTTTTGGAGGCCGATTCTAAACTCCCTGTCATTATTTCAGTTGGTCTGACAAGGGAGCAAAGGGATAGCTTACTAAGGGTCTTGAAGGAGCACAAGAGTGCTCTTACTCGGAAGATATCTGATATAAAGGGTATTAGTCCTTCGTTTTGCACCCATAAGATCCTGTTGGAGGAGGATTTCAAACCTGTGGTGCAACCTCAAAGAAGGTTAAACCCTAACAAGAAAGCGGGCCAAGAGAAGTTTAGACTCCACCCTCTGGTGACTTAATCACAAGGAGCTTCATTTCGTCGAGCAAACGACGTTAAACAAAAGCGCTTGATGGGAGGCAACCCATGCAATTAGGTAAGTTTCATTTTTGTTTTGAGTTATCACCATATTTATTTTTCTTTTTCCAAGGTTTTGCAGAGGAATATTTATGAAGAAGCTTTTTGAGGAGATGGACTTCAAGAAATAATCAAGAGAAGGAAAATTTTAACCTTCAGGAGACACACGGATGACATACACGGGCGTGTATCGCGCCCGTATAGAGAGAACGGTGACCCACAGAGTAATACACGGTCAAAACACACGCCCGTGTGTCCTGACCGTGTATACAAGGAAATTTTGAACAAGGTAGACACGGCTAAGGGAAACAGTCGTTTATCAAATCCGTGTATGGGGAGCGAGCCACAGAGGAATACACGGTCAGGACACACGGGCGTGTGTCCGACCGTGTATGAGAGGTAAGTTTTCTAACTAGAAGTCAGAGGGGTACACGGTTGTATAACATGGCCGTGTGTTATACCCGTGCTTTCGTAGCTTAGGCCTATACACGGGCGCATTACACGCCCGTGTATGGGGACCGTGTGTGTTCGGGTATTTATACCCTTTTTGATAACCGTACCCTTCATTTTCAGTACACTCTCATCTACATATCTTTTCTCTCTATACATCATTTACTTTCCATTCCCTTGTTGGTTTCCCTCTCCCATTGCTTTGACAAGGTAAGATCTTTCTCATTCTTTTTCCTTTCTCTTGCTTCCCTCTCTATTTTCTCACTCAATGTCAGATTTCCATGTGAATGTGGCATGTTATGACATGTGGAGGATAATGAAACCTTAAGGCTTTTGTTTATCTGAGTATGGATGATGTTTTTCATGCGATTTGTGAAGTTTTTCCATTCTCCATTGCTCGATCGCTGTTTGGATTAGAAAATCTAGGGTTTCGAACCGTTCATGCGTGATCCTTTGTGATTGGAACGTATTTTGGATTGCATGCTAAAGGGATTTTTGCTTTAAGCACCATTAGTGCATGTGATTGATGATTCTCTCGTAATTTCTTGCAATACATGGCCGTTTATGAGTTGTTTTTCAAATTTTGGCGGGGATTTTCTGATATACACGGCTACAATACACTCCTGTGCCCAAGAACCGTGTATGATTCTGTGAACCTTAATTTTGATGATTTTGCGTGCTTCCGTGATGCTAATGGTGGAGTCCCTTGTTTGCGATGTGGTTATTTGATGTATTACCTAAGGGCTTTGTTTGTTTTAGACTCTTTTATTCTTGGTATGATCAGGTTCTACTTATTTCCCTTTTCAGATGCCACGCGTTAAGACTGTTGCTCAAAAGAAGAAAAGAAGCCGATCCGAAACGGGTAGTTCAAGCCAATATGAAGCTCTTCGATACCTTGTAAATATTCGAGAGAAGGATAAAGAACTCTTTACCCTATATAAGTCGAAAAAGGTCATCAAACCGAGTGTGGTGTTGGACTGGGACGTTTTGAGAAGATTTGGGTTGGTCCAACAATTTGAGAGGCTCTTAGCTGACCGAGCCTAGTTTCACCTGTTCATGATCGAAGAAGACTTATACGAGGAGTTAATTCTTACTTTCTTAGCCACCTTCAAGATCTCAGGAACAATGAATGCTGGTGTAAGAAACGAAGTTGAGTTTCTGGCCCAAGGTGAGTACCATAAGATGTCCATGACTGAGTTCATAGAGGCTATGGGCATCTATGATGAGGGTTTTCTTCAAACCCCCGAGTTTCGCGCCCTTCCGGTTTCGTGGAGCCCAGCGAACTCTATCTCTTTATGGACTCGGTATGGTATTGGTGCCTACAGTGCCTCTCACACCAAGGCCTCTCAACTGAGAAATAGAGTACATCATATCTTACATTACATTATGGCTCGCTCTACCACTGGTAGGATCGATTCAGAGGGCGTTGTTAACGCCAGAGACTTATTTCAGTTGTGGGCCATGCATACTGGAACCCGCGTCAATGTGGGTGTTTTTGCCGCTTTTTGTCTTCAGCGTCGGGCAGAGAAAGGACCGAAAGGGGTTTTCCTAGGTGCTCTAATTATTAGAATTTTGAAAAATCTGGGTCTATTCCCACATCGAGCACCTAGTGATTTCATTGGGCGATCTCTGAAGCTTAAAGCCAGGATATTAAGCGATTGGAATTTTCAACCAATTGACGCTAGCGCTGAAGAGGAAATAGGGGAAGAGGAAGAAGAGGAACCACAACTGCAGGCTGAACCGTCCGTCCATGTGCAGATGCTAGAGCTGGTTTCTCAGCTATCGCGTGATGTGGGAGAGATAAAGAAAAGCCAGAAGATGATGAAGCAGAAGATCACTAAGATGGAAAAACGGCAGAAGGGACTGAAGAAGCTTTTAATCGATTGCTTCACCAAGCTTGGTGAGAAGTTAGACATTCAGTTCTCTTCCTGTGCCAGCTTAAGCGAAGAAGACGTGATCCCTCCCGAACCAATCAGCCGACAGAGGCATACTGAGGGAGGATTGTCTTCTGCTCCACCTGCTCCATCAGAGGAAAGCCCCCACAGACCAGGTAAGGAGCGAATGGTTGCTGAGGAAAGCTCCGACGATGAAGATTATGTGTCTGAGAAGGATGATGACTGATTTTTCCTAACTATTTGCTAACTTGTCTGTCTAACCCTGAATTATTTTTGTTGACTATTCGCTGTGACTTTGACTATCTGTGATAAACTTGGATGATATTGACTTGTGCTTATTTGTTTTGGTGATAATCATTTCTTTTAGTTTCTCTTTTAGTGTGTTTTGTTTTTAGGATTTTATCTATACCCATTTAGACTTTCGCTGGTGCTGATTGAATGTTGAAAGCTGATGATCTCAGAAGGATGATTCGAGGATTTTGCACTTTAATGGAGTTTCCCCTGTGAATGACTTGCCACTTATAGATTTCAGGGGAGTTTCATTTTTCTTTCTCCTTTTATTTTCCTTGTTTCTATTTTCTTTCCTTAGTGTACTTTGTGGGCAGACATTGGAGACAATGTCTGATTTTAAGTGTGGGAAAGGGAATAGAAAGAACAGAAAGATATCACAAGAGCAATGAACTTATGGACTTTTAAATGCTCAATTTCCCTTGTTTAAGTAACATTTGGAAGCTTAATGATGATGAGAAATAGTTTCTTAGGAAACATAAAATTCCACTTGTATAGGCAGCTATTTCATGGAAAATTTTTCGAATTTTGCATTATTCTCTTATTTTATATTCTCTTTACCTTTTTAGAGTTATAGTATGGTATCCATGTGAGGGAGACTTACTTGTTATTTAGGCTTTCATTTCAGAATTAGGATTTGATTTTGCGGTCTTGAATGAAGGAACAAGTGATACTTATAGCTTGGTGACTTCCCCCCTACAAAAATAATGGAATAGAACACAAATTGGGAGTAATTTGATGAAAAAAAAAAAAGAAAAATGATGAACAATAACAAATAGTTCAGAAGTGGATCTCATTGACTCGAGTAATTAAGTCCGAGGGGTGCCCTTTCGGGGGAATAATATCTATTGACTTAGGTGATGAACTCGGGATCATTGGCTGAAAGCTCGCTACAAGGGTTATGAGTAAAATCCTAGAAAACTGAACTAAATAAGGCTTTAAATTAGAATATTTGGATTCGAGTGGTAGAGGTTCGAAGGGGTATCTTAAAACCTAGTAGCCTAAGATCGTCTGGTCTGGGACTTACTGGCCAAGGAAACCGCTCTTATTCACTAAAAGAAAGGAATTGATTAGTTAATTCAACCCGGACAAGTAAAGCCGAGGGACACCCTCTATGCTTGAGGGGATAACGTCTGTTAACTTGGGTGACGAGCCCGAGATTATTGATTAAAAGTTCGTTACATGGGTTAATTGACTAAGAAAAGGTACTAAAAGGTTGAACTCCCAATCCAAAAAGGGAAAAAGATCCAGGAAATAAGTGGATGTATATGCTTGAGTTCTACGATTGTAAGTCTGATCTTAACTTTGAGATTTTTGGTTAAATGATAAAGGGTAAAAGTTTCACTTACTTGGATTAATACTGGAAATCTACTATTGGTATTTTGAATACAAGTGCTTAATAAGATTGAGTGATAAGAAAGGCAAATTGTGGAAAATGGTGGCTATCCTGGTATAAAGTGGGGTTAATGATTGAATTTCTTCTTGAGTTTTAAGAATTCTGAGAATTGAGACTTCCATATGTGTAATTTGCTTGAGGACAAGCAAATGCTTAAGTGTGGGGAAATTTAATAAATCTATTTTAACTCTTATAATTGGAGATGATTAAGTCAATTTTTGAGATAATTGGGCGTGAAAATATAAGATTATGATGCTTAATTGATTTATATTTCATGTTCAGGTGTGGAAAAGGATGATTTGATGAAAAGTATTTAAATTCAAGACGAATTGGAGATAAAAGCAAGTAAAAAGGGAATGCTTTGAAGTTAAAGGAAGTCACACGGTTTTACAAACGACCGTGTGAAGGAATCAGGAGACTATACGGTTCGGATACACGCCCATGTATCAGACCGTGTATCAGGGTGGAAGAAGAGTTTTCAGGACAGACCAGTACACGGTTGGAATACACACCCATGTAATCAACCGTGTACGAAGAACAAAGAAGACAGAGATATACATAGCTATTGCAAACGACCGTGTGGGATATACACGCCCAGAGTTCACTGACTCAGAGAGATATACGATTTATCTACACGCCTGTGTAGTATGACCGTGTGTCTATCGAAGGAAAGATATCTTTAAATCTTTCGTCCATATTTGAAGGATATCTTCGACACGCCAGAAAGGAAGCTACTCTAGGTATAAATAGTAGTCTTTGAAGAGAGAGAAAGAGGAGAGAAGGCAGAAAACACATCCTGGAATTTTGGAGAACAACAACAGTCAAAGGAATTTTCGAGCTTTAATTCTAGAAGTGTTTCACACATGGATTTGATTATTTCGTTTTGTTATTCCTTGAGAACCATGTGTAGCTAATTATTTCGTACCCGAATCTTACGAAAGTCTGATTACTATGTAACATTGGGTTTATTGCAAAATTAATGACGATTGAGCATCTCTGATTTCATCCATGTTGTTTATTATATATTGTTGATTTGATGTTTGGCCAGCATTAGATTACATTGATTTTTGATAAGTTGATTGGGAAATCTCTTATTTGAATAGATCATACATCGGATGAAAAGGCTTGTATGCAAAGCATAAGTTTTCCGTATTAGATTGGATATAATGATTTAATCTAATGGAGGGTTGTGGTATAATCATGCAATTCTGATTGTTGTTAATAAAAGAGGGATCTTTGTTAATACGGTTAGAATTAGGAGTTAGTGATTTTGGAAGAAACATTGACTTAGTGTTAGATGCCCCGCGGATCAGAGATAATCAGTACTCATTAATTAGTTTTCTAAGGATTGAAGTTGCATAGTAATTAGATGAGTAGTAAGAGTGGGGTATGCGTTGGAACATTGAATTTGATAATTTAACTCATTGTTTGATATCCATTGATTTCATTTCTATTAGATAATTTAGTTTAATTTAGGTAATTTGGTTAAATCAATTCACCTCGAAATTGTGCGGTTAGATAGTCGGTTTGAGGTTAGTATTAGTACTTGTAGATCCCTGAGGGAACGATATCCGTGCTTAAACTCTATACTACTGTAATCGATAGGTGCACTTGCCTAGTTGATCGCAAGGAAGAGTCGGAGTAAAAAGGATTTTAATTTGTGTGATTGCGATTCAATCAACACTTTTGCTATAAACTTAGACTATAAACAATTTAGACTATTTCTCACATGTTGTATTTTCATTAACAAAAAGTGATGTAGGCATTGTGTTTTAGAGTTATGTTACCATATAACCGTGTCTAGAAAATCTAAGGGAATGTAGAAATTATAAACAAAATAAAAATTCTGGAGAAGATTTAGGAGTAAAAACAATAGAAGAAGCCTTTGTTAAACCGATAACTCCAATTTAACAAGCATATGGCACCATTAATAAGATTTATCGACAATTTCTACAATCTACGGTATTAATGAGGATCCAAATGCTTATTCACCACATATGAATTTGGTGATAAGAGTAAGAGCATTTAAGAAGAAATTCACAAGATGTTTTAGTCATTAAGTATCAATCTCTAAAAATTGTTCAAAAATTACAAGGTGACTAACCACTAAATGATCTAGCATTATACTTAAGTTTTTTGGTGACCTTTATATGTCTAATAACACTAACTATACTGAATTGTACTTGAGAAAACTTTATATTGGTGCAACAATACTAACAAAAAAAAAAAGCAAATATATTAAAATTGGAAAAGTCACATTTGGTAGTAGTTCATTCCATGCGGTAAGACTCTATTGGAATAAAGTGCCACAAAGATGAATAATTTGAATCTATGCCACTTCATTACAATGGGATGGTGATTGTGCTTGAGTGAAGAGCTATAGAATGTGCCACCTTTGATTATCGGCTAGTACATTTGAATGGGGTGGTGACTCCATCCAAATAGAGTGGATTGTTGCAAAACTTCAATGCTACTATAGGACTTTGCTAGGGCAAATCTACTTTGTTTGAATGAAATCCTCCAAGACTTTGACTCTCTTCTAAATTACATTTTAACCTTTAAGGTATATATTGCTACTTTAACTCTCAAATGTCATTGTTAACATAAAAACACCTTCAAAAACATGTACAACCCATTCTCACTACAATCTTCATCTCTAGTCCCACGCATGGTGAGTTCTTATCTAGAGGCCTTAGATTCAGTTCTTAGAGATGGTCTCTCATGTTGAGATGAGTCTTTATCAATATGAAAGGGCCTACCCTTCAACTTAATATTCATTATCTAATATAAAAGTGGAGTTTATGGCAATCACTAAAGTGTTAAGTAAGTTATTTGGTTGAGATGACTTATTTTTGAGCTTACCTTAGTTTATTGTGATACTATTGTTGCAACAATGACCATGTTACTCAGGTGATTGAAGAATTGATGCATTATGAGAAAATTGAACATATTGATGCTAAATATCACTTTATTTGTGATGTTAATTGTTGCTATGAGCTTCATTCGAAGATTGGTATTCTCTATAATCTAGAAAGACATGTTGAAAAAGTGTCTAACCATAAACTAATTAAAATATTTCTTATATTTGGAGAGTAATGTGTCAGATCGGCCTAGGCCCATGGTAAGGCCTTTAAGAGTTGAGGATCATGGTTTTTTTTTTCTTTTTCCTTTTTTTTTTTCACATTTCACATCTAAATTTATGCCAAGGTGATGGTTTGTTGACTATAGCTCGAATTTTTCATTGTCTGGATTCGACATTGGTTTGATTTTTGGGATAATTTCCTATTCAATCAACCATAGACATGAGGAAAGGTTAGCTGAGCAAGTCATGAACAATGATATCTTGAATTCTTAAATACCACTTGTACCCTCTGAAAAAGTGTTAATTTTGCAAGATTTCATGAAACTATTTGAAATATTTTTAAATTATATTGATATTTTGAATTCGCAAAATAGCCACTTGTACCCCTCAAAAGGTATTGATTTTGCAAAATTTTTCTATATCAATATAGCATCAAGTTAGTTTCTTATATTAATAAACACTTGTGATTATTTCTTGATGTTGTTTAATTACATTGTTTGAGGTTTCTCTTGATTGATTTAATTTTTCCACACTTAATATAGATCAAATCAAATAATTACAATTACTTAAAAAAAATCATTGACTTGGTATTTTACTAGAAAAGAAACTTTATGGCTTCAATACTTTTCAAGGAGTGTAAGTACGATATTTTAAAAATTATTGTGATCATCTAATTTTGACAGTTTATAAAGTGTTACCATAGTGGTATATTCATAACAAGATTATCATGGCAAAACCTAATATCAATCAAGTGGATCCATCCATGACTAACCGACAAACTAGGGTGATCAACCATCATCCTCTACTAAGTTTTTCTTTTTATACTTATATTTTTATTTCTCCTCTATTATTCCCTAAGAGTATCCTAGATGTAATATCTCGCCATATACTGCACGGAAACTTAGGAGTAACACCTTTGTTCTTTGGAGATTTTGCATGCAATGTAGAAGGTGCACTCACATCTAACTACCTTAGTAGTCTAACGGTTTTATGCAATATAAGAGAAATAAATGAACACCAATGTAAATCAAACTATGTCAATAATTATAAATATTACTAACTCTCGGGACTACAATCTCGGTATCATTACTTTTGCAGTCAAATAGTCTAAATAGTGATAGTGGTCCACATAGATAATAAGTAAGTATCTGCTAGACTAATTAATTATTACATAACCATATTAAGAGTCTCTAATAATGAGCTCTCTCTCTTATGCTTCACAACTCTAAATCTTCCCATCATATCTTAGATTAAGCTCTAGCATCTTGCTACCTGGCTCAAGCCATATTAGTTCCTACAAAATTGAAACACTATGATGGGGGGTTGTGGGTGGTATAAAATATGCATATGAATGCAACAACCTATATAGTCTTTTGGTAACCATATATAGTACAACATTTTGCCCTTTATTGCCTAGATTGGAAAATAATTCCTAACACATCAACTTTAGGTTATAATTACCTCGGGCTCACACATTCCTCACTTATATACTTTATATAGCATAAAATATAAGTGACCTATCACCACTAAGTTTATTGAAAATTCTTTAGTTACATATGTACTTTCATGCTCGAAAAGTATGGATGTGAATGAAACATTTAGTCTCACTCATCTTTGAGTAGTGAATCTCTAGATAAGGCCTCAATTAAAGGGTGGCATTTCTTAGTACATGATAGTTCCTAAAGGTTGAGGTAAGGTTGTGTATAAAGAATTGCCTTCATACAACTTCTCTGTACCACTACATGATGCTGACAACCTTCTTCATACAAGCTGTGTTGATGCATATTCAATTCATTGATTTTTCCAAATATACTTAAGTTCGATTAGTTTAAGCGATCAACCAATTTTTCATAGACACTCATCAATTCTAAATTCTAATGCACATCAAAGCGATCTAGGGGTTCACATATATTAAAGTTTCTTATCTAGCCAGGATTAAACACATGCAAATTCCCCCAACCTTAAACATGATTTTCAATTATCACATATAATAGTAATTCACTATACTATAGTCACAATCAATGTAATACCCATACGATAGAGACTCACTTTACTATGATGCCTATACGTAGTCATAATAGTCCTCGAGTAAATCTAGAGTGTACTTAAGGTCTCTTGATAAATAAAAAATGAAGTACTATGTAAGTTTATATTGTTTAAGTTGTTCTAGTTATTTTACTAAATTCACCACATTTCTTGATTTTGTATGTTTTCTTGTTTTTGTCGTAGCTTTTTTGTTTTAAGTTTGTTTTTCATGTTCTTATAGTTGATTTAAAGGTTTTTATGTGTACTTTCACATGGTAACATCAAAATGACCACTACTGATGTGCAATTTAGGGTTTTAGACTGGATAATTTTTTGGGGTTACTTTTTGGGTTGAATTCTTAAAGTTTTGGGCTCTAATTAGCCTTGTCCTTTGTTGCAGTCTTTCTTGCTTGATCTATAAGCCCAATTAGAATTTTGGTTACTAAATAAGGCGATAAATTTGGTTAATTGGTTAATGGAAAGTTAAGACCTCTTTTGGGCTCAATTGATGTGCTTTGATACCAATAATTATGATGTGATTTGATACCAAATTAAGATGATGTGCCTAGTATCCAATTACAATCACACAAATGCTAATTGGATACTCAATTAAACAAAAATCATAAAATGGCATGATTCCCTTTCCACGTGAACCCTAATTGTAAGAACCAATTTGATTGAATACGCAATTACAATGTACTCAATTGGAATTCCAATACTAATCAAATAAACAAACACAATTGATTCTAATTTCCAAAACAATTGGCATGAATCCAAGCTTGAAAATTGAACCTTAATTTGCATGAATCAAGAACAACATAAAGTAATTAATTCCTTATCAGATATTATGCAATAGTTGGAATTAGGATCAACTTATAATTTTTTGATATCACTCACCACAAATCTAAGTCCACTCACTACAATCTTAGGGAAGAATTGATATGAGTATTTTGTGAAAAAGGAAGTACCCTTTCATGTGAACAAAGGCAACTGAAATATGAGTTCAAAAAGTCCCATTCTAAACCTCCTTAGCAAGTATTTATACTTTCTCTAAATGGGGTAAATTCAACAAAACAAAATTATAAGTAAAACCCACAAGTGACTGGTTTTTAGCAACAAAGGACAATTACAAATAAACCCTCTAAAGTGGCCGGTTCTTCACTTCCATAAAACAATTGTTAGACCGGTTAATGCAAGTCTATGAATGACCCACTATTGATCCTTAGTGAATTTTACTCACCGTCCTGTAAAACCTTTAAATGTACCTACTGGAATGCACAACAATTATATAATGGGAAATAAAACACTATACAAGCATCCTCGGGGTTTAATTGTTCAAAGAGGACCCTCATATGCCAAATTTTGTAATCCTTTGGCTCTTGCTCTGGTGATAGGTCCTGTAGGTATATGATTCCTATCACTAATTTAGGGTTGTTAGGCCTTTTTATTACTTTGTTTGGTTTTAGGGGTTGATCTTGGGAATGAGCATCTCATTAATGTATATTGGTTCTTCATCACTCATTAATTGTGTCTCATCGCTTTTTTTGGCTTGATTAGAACAAGATAGACTTTGGGTCTTCCTCATTATGTATTGGTTAAGATATAATTGCCCATACGTGATGTGTGCTATTCTTGTTGGTCCCAATTCTCTTCCTTTGGACCTTAGTGGCTATCATGGGCCTATTCTATTAAAATTTTAGATTTTTTTTCTTTCATTTTGTTCTTTGTTTGGTCTAACATGGTTTCTTAAGCTTCTAGGCTCTTTTGCATGCTCTAGGGTCTAGTAGTTTAATTTAGGATCTAATTTATATCTTAATTCTAGGGGATTTGATCTTAAGCTATTTCGTTCTTGATTGGGCTTTGATTTTTCAACTTTTCGAATGGTTTCCTTTGCTGGCCATGACCATAGTGTTCGGCTTATGTAGGGTGGTTTGGCCTTGTAATTGATTTGTAAATCATTGTGGACCCAATTGCTAGAATTTGCACCTAAATTCTAATCTATTTGCTCTAGTTCCCACATTATTCTTATGTCCTAATCTACTTATCTCTTGACTATCATGTTCACATTATCCCCAATTATCAATTTAGGGTTACTATACTTGAACCTAAAACACATGCTAACTGAATACATACGAGTATATTGGTGTCACATTTCTTGCACAATATTTTGAAACCACAAGAATGTCTAAAGTTAAATACATACTAGTCCTAATTTATACAATAAATCAAAGTTAGGCGTGAGATATGAGAGTAAACCCTTAAGCATCTAACTTCAATGCCTTCCTCTCTCCTCAAGTTGTGTGTTCCTCCCTTTTGCCACCCCTATTAAACTAAAATTTGGCTCATTTTGCTCCTTGTTTCATGTGACATAGTAAACCAAAGGGTTTAGTGAAAACTCTTAAAGAAAAATGTAAGAATAATGAGAAGCTAAGAAGGTTTTGGCCTACCTTTAGATTTGGAGATTTTATCTCCTTTTTCCTTCTTTGCTTGTGTAATATAGCTTGATGTAGGGTTGTGAAATGAAGCGGAAAAACAAGGGAATGGGTGTGTGTGTGCAATCAGCAATGATGGTGGTTTGAGTGGGGTATGTCTCTTATATCTCTCTTACACTTTAGGAGAAGTTTTTCTTGTGTATGTGAGAGAGATTTTTTTTCTTTTTAAAAGGGGTAGAAGTGGGTTGTAACTGGTGGTGTAGGGAAGAAAAAGAGGAGAAATTTGTTTGCTTGTGTAATGTGTTTTACTCCTTAGACAATAGGGTGAGTTGGCTAATTCCAAATTCAAGTGGTTAAAGGAAATGCCCTAGGTTATGTCAATTATCACCTAAGGAAACAATCAATCATAAGTTGACACCACATTGCACTTTTTCTTGATGTGATTCTTTGCCTAATGGATAATTCCTTGTAGTTAGTCAAAAGCTTTGCCTAGTGGTTTAAGGAAATGCTTAGTTTATGTCAACTTACCAACTTTTGTAAGTTTCCCTTTACATCATGTTACTTATTACTCATCACATCAACTCTTTTTTTTTGATGAATTTGTAACCATTGGATCAAGATCATGTAAACATCAAAGGTAGCCAGCTACCTTGCACTTCTTTTGTCCATTAGATGGGCACTTTTGTTCATTGGTGAATTCATGTATCTTAATTAATTAAGCTAATTAAGTTAGATTAAGATTGATTAGAATAGTTAGTTATTGGCATTTTATAGGACATTAAGGTCAGTTTCTTGGGGTTTTAATCTTATCTATTCAATCGATCAATAGCATTCAATATTGATTGGTGATCGATGTCATATGTTGGAGTGAATTAGGGTATCTTAAGGTTGGTTTCACAACCTAATTTAGGGGTTTGATTATCAAACTTAGGGTTTATAACCATGTTTAGGGTTTTTCTTAATTGTTTCAAGGTTTAGGGTTTTTGAATTAAGGTTTTAGGGTTTATGAATTGTCTCATGGCTTCGATTCCAACCATTGGGTTTCCATCTTAGATTAGGTTTTTAGATATTAGCTTAAGGTTTTCAAGTTGATTATCTTAATGTTTCTAGGGTTTTAGTTTGAATTGGTATTGAAATTTAGCAAGAGTTTACATCCTCTACCTATACTTGCTTAACACTATTGGTATTGGGAATTAGGAATAGTCATCTTTTGGTTTTACATGGTATCATGATGACGAGTATATGCTTCAATATTATTTCAAAAACTTTATTTTAGAGAAATTTAGTGACTGTGCCGTACTCTTGAGGAATATAGAGTTCATTTGTTCAAAACGCTGTCAATATCATTTTAAAAGTGATCAATTTATGTTTGGCATTGAATGTATTAAACCAAAGTATTAAAAGGGTCAAAATGACTAGATTAAACTAGACTTCGTATATTACCCATTTTTAGGTCATATCAAGCATAATGTACTTGATGAACTAATAGAACAAAAAAAAAAAAAAAAAATTAATTGCCTCGAGAACCTTAGAAATAAAGCAAATTAAGTGATACCTTGAAATCTCAAAATACTACTTGTACCCCTAGAAAATATCGATTTTGTAAAATTTTGTGAGACCTTGTAAAATACAAGTTTAAAATATATTTATTAAGTATTACTATAATATGAACCAAGGCTAAATAAGTAATTATTATAAAGACTCGGGGACAATTTAGCGCTCCCCTTTTCACCATTTGTGCAGTAGTAGACAAATTTTAAAAGCTCTTAAGGTGACCTTGCAAACACCGATAAAGTCTGATCTAATTTCATCAGGTAAGGGATTCTAATATGGAAGTTATTGTTCTGATGATGGAATCGTGATTAATAGAATTTAGAACAAGGAGCGAGACGAAAAGAGCGTAGAATCAAGTGATTTAAGGGTTTGAATCATAAATTGAGATAAGTAAGTACATTAATCCATATAATGTAATAGATTAACAAATTTTTAGGATCCAATTAGACTTATGATCATAGAAATTAGGTTGAGGAACAATTGAAGAAGAGGAAAAGCAATTCATATGGAATAGTATAGTACATGGTTAGGTATATACCTATGTACTTTCTCATGTAGAAATACGCATTTTGTATTGAAAGGTATATGGATAAAGGACACACCTGTGTACTTAGGTGTGTCAAATTAACAAAATACACATAAAAGTACATGGCTACGATATACAATTGCATGCCCTATCGTGCCAAAGTACATGGCCTAATGTAAAGTCCTAAAAATTTCGAAAAGTTATATAAACAATTAAAGAAAATAAATAGAATAATAAATTCTTCGAAACGTAATTTTCAAATAATATTTGGTTAAATAACGAAATTAATTTAAATTATAGATTTAGGAACATCAAATGTAAATTTGGAGTGAATATTTATATTTGGGATAATTAGATTAGCTAGATGTAAGCTTTCGTAATAAAATACTAAAAATATAAAATTTAAAGATATTTTTATATGTGAGCAAAATAATAAAATAGAGGCATTTAGAATATAAAATATAATCAAAATATAATATATATTCATAACTTAAAAAAAAAATTCAAATCGCGATTGATCAAAAGTGTCAGGTGGCAACAGTGGGTCCAAGCCGTCTCGTCCATCACTTCGCCGAACTTAGCTGTCTTGTCCCTCACTTTTCTTCCTTCTTTTTCTTTTTCTTTTCTACTTCTTCTTCTTCTTCTTCTTCTTCTGCCTCACTCTTTTCCTCCCTGACCGCACTTTCTCTTCTTCCTCCCTTTACTTTTTCTTTTCTTCTTCTTCTGGCTGCATCTTCTTTCCTTCTTCCTTTTCTTTTTCTTTTTCTTCTTCTTTGGCTTCCTTCTCCTTCACCTCCGAGCTGCATCTTCTTCAGCAACGTCCAACGGCGATGGCAACATCCACAATAGCAGCAACATCTCCACCTACCCTCATCCTTCCTTAAGCGGCACCTGATTTGTTCTTATTCATCATTCCCTGCTTTCGACTAGTAGTGTTCGCGAGAAAAGAAGAGTTTGATAGAAATGGTGGTGACAACGACACAGCAATGGTGACAGCGGCTTAGCGTCGTGTTTGTTTCGTCTCCTTTCCCCACGGCTGCGACAACAGTGGCGACAACAACCGCAGCAACGACGACGATCACTCCCACTCTAACATAGCAACGATGACCATAGTGAAACACAGCAGCAACAATAGCAATGACGGATGATGCCCAAGCGAGGTTCATCGACCAGAAATAGCGACAATATGGCTACGAATGCTCCGGTTGGTAGGTGTTAAAGGAGGTGCACAGTGGGTGGTTGAGTGTATGTGTGTGTGCGTGTGCGAGGGAGGAGGACCACAACAATAGTTGCAGCAACAAACACGTTAGCGGCCACGGTGACAACCACAGCAGCAACAACAAACAGACAGCAACTACAAAAGCAAGTGAGGGAAGAGGATGAGAAAAGGATGATGTGTGTGAGAAGGTGTATGCGAAAGTGGATGGTGTATGTAAGGGTGTGTTTGTATGCATGTGAAAGATGTGGGTATGTGTGAGAGTGTGTGGGTGTGTGTGAATGGAGGCTGTGTGTATGTGTGCGTGTGAAGGAAGATGCGTATGTGTGTGTGTGTGTGAAGGAAGATGTGTATGTGTGTGTGAAAGAAGATATGTATGTGTGTGTAGGAATATGTGTGTATGTGTGGGAAAGGAGGAGGCACGTGCATAATGTGTGTGAGGATATGCGTATGTGTATGTGATGGTGTGAGGTGTGTGTATGGATGTATGTATGTGTAGATGATGGTGTATGGTGTATGGTGTATGTATAAGGATGTGTATATATGTGTGTGTGGGAATGAAAGTTTGTAGTGTATGTGACGGTGAGTGTGATGTATATGGAGATATGTGTAAATGTGGGTGATAATGCAAAGTGTGTGTAGGGATGTGTGTAAGTGTAGATGATGGTATGCGGTATATAAGGATGTGTGTATGTGTTGGTGATGATGTGTAATGTGTGAGGGTGTGTGTATGTGTAGAGGAGGAGCTGAGTGTGTAATGCTTGTGAGTATGTGCGTAGGTGCATGAGGTGATGTAGGGTGTGCGGTATGTGTATGTGGGTGTGTGGCATGTGTGTGTATAAGGGTGTAGTGTATGCGGAATGTGTGTGTGTAGGATGATATGTGGCGTATGTAGAGAGTGTATGCATATGGGTGGTGTGTGGTAGATGCGGTTTATGTGTGTATGAATGGATGCCATGTATTGTGTGTATATATATGTATGGAAGGTGTGGAGTGTACAGTGCTAGTGTGTATATGGATGATGTGTGGAGTATGTAGCATGTGTATATATATATGGAAGATGTGTGGTAAGTAGGTATGTGTATATGTATAAGGAAGGGGTGGTATGTGGGGGTATGTATGTATGTATGTATGCGAAATAGTGTGTCGTGTATGGACATGTGTGTGTGTAAATGTGGAAGTTGAGGATGATGTATGCGGGATATGTACGTATGAGTATGAGATGATGTGTGGAGTGTGAACATGTATGTGCGGGTATAGAAGGTGAATGTAGTGTGTGCAAAGTATGTGGGTGTGTGTGTATTGGTGCTGTAAGGTATATATAGAGTATGTGTGTAAGTGTATAAGATGGCAGGTGGTGTGGGTATGTATGTGTGTGTAAGATAGGGTATGCTGTGTGGGTATGTGAGTATGGATATGGGAGGTGTGTAATGTGTGTAGAGTATGTGGGCAAGTATATATGGGTGGTGTGAAGTATATGTGGGGCATATGTGTATGTGTGTGTTAGTGGTGTAGGAAGTGAAAGGAGTATATGTGTATGTATGCGCTAGTGGTACATATGTATGTATAGGTGCGTACGTGGTGTGTGAAATGTGTATGTATATGGATGAGAATATGTTGGTGTGCATGTGATATGTAGGAAATGTTGGTGTATGTATGGTAATGGAAGTGTTAGTGAGGATGAAAACCGGTAGAAAGTATGAGGAACCCGTAGGCCGAAATGTCAACAAAGAAGAGAAGAAAGAAGATACAAAACCTTTAAGGACTGCTAAATCCTACGGGTTATCCTACAAGTAAATCGTTGGAAGATATTAGAGACAATTAGATAAATGCAAGGTTCAAAGATGCTTCATGGACAAGAGAAGTGTCTATGATGGTGTAGATGGTGAAGGGAATGATTTAAGCAACATCCAAGATGATGGCCTAGGAGATATTTGGAATGAAATGGATTTCATAATAAAGTATTCAAAGGCTGTCGAGGAAGATTGGTTCTTCCGGAACCTTGTATTAGAACTACGTTGAAGAAGTGTTCAACGTTTGAATCTTGTTTGCTCAAAGTTCTTTGAGAAGGAAACTTCACGCCTTACCATCAAACGCAAGATGAATAGAGTACACATATCGGGTGCTAGAAGACTACCAAAGTTAGGTGGAGATGTGACCTTCCATGGTTGGTTGGGAAAGCATTGCAGAAGGACACTGATTTCAAGAGGGAAGCAAATGAGTTACTCACTGGAATCACTTGACTCCAGCTAGGGCTACGATAACCTTAAATATGTGAGTGGGAAACTTAATGATATGCTACCTTATTGTGTTGTATGTTGATTGCTATGCATGTTAAATTGTTGGCTTGTTGTATTTGCAATTGATGTGATTGTTGTTAAGTTGAGTTATGTAGTGGGGATTAATGAGTTAAGTTGAGTTATGTAGTGGGGATTAATGAGTTAGGAAAGAAGTTGTGAAGAGTGTAGGGGAATGAATGGTTTGAGGGTATAGATGTCGTTACCTTAATGATAGCACCTAGCACCATATTGCTAGTGCTATAACCACAAGCCTAACCCATGATTTAAAATTTGTTTTCTTCCAAATCAAACCCGGAATACAGAAACCTAGCTTTTCCTTCTAGAGCTACTGAGCATGTGAGCTTAATTGGAATAGGGTCTATAGATGTCATTATGTACACATGTCAAAGTTGGTTCCTGAATGTGTATATATACTTAGGCAGAGTTATTTTCCTATTATATCTATGCAATACACTCATGAACCCAATCATACAAATCATGAGTGAAATCTTGATTTTACAACTCAACAATCGTATTTTCTTACCCCTCTTAAGTACGTAAGGGAAAGTATCTAGTAAATTGTCCCTAATTAAAGATGTGTCATGAACATATATATATGTGTGTGTGTGTGTGTGTAGATATGTATATATATATATTATACACAAATGTCTTGAGGACTTAAAAAGGGAAAATACGAGACGACCTTACTAGCTCTCGAAAATGTGAATAATAGAGCACTTGAGAAGTGCGATGACATAGAGGTGTTAGATATGATGATTGTAAATCAACCCCGAGTAGTTGGTTGACATTTAAAGGAAATGGCATAGAGAGGTGCCAAATTAATTTAATCTGTTGTAAGACTGGATAGTCTACATCCGTGGGGTCTGGGTTTAGTGTCTATCTTGAGTGATAAGAAAGGCATGATCCTTGCTTATTGTGATGAGTGCGAAATGGGATGTTTGATGTTTACCTTTGTGGTATGGTTGAGACTAATTTTGATTATATGTGTTGTTTGATCACTTTAAATCAATCAATTAAAGTACGAAGTGGACGAGATTAAAACTTGACATGCATTTCCACGAGATATTGCATGAGATTGAAGGATATCACTGCTACAGGGCTTGCCGGGGTAATCAAGAGGATTACTGTTTCACTAAGTGCGAACTAAGTGATTAGGGAATTGTCGCGCCTTGACGGTTTTAAGCCGGTTGGTCCTTGAGGGTTTTGCTCCATCTGGTGCAGAGAGGTACAAGAGCATTCACTGTTGAGTTAAAAATATATCATAATTAAGAAAGTGATAAGATAAATAAGTCGAATAATGACCTAGGCATTGATGGTGACTTTGAAATCCCCAACCCAAGGTCAAGGGGGGTGTAAACCCTAGACTTCACGTCAGTTACTGGTAGACCACGTGAGATGCTGCATTTATATGGTTGCTCATGCATAGCATATGTTTTGATAACTTAATTTGATATTGCTTGTGTGTATGTAGCATTGAAAGTATTACCATCCCATTCACTGAGCCATAGTATGCTCACCCCGTCATACACTCTTTTGTAGGTAGCGATTACGAAAGCACAGGATGGGATAAGATGTGAAGTGTTGAGAGTTTTGGAAGACCAAAACAACAAAGTAAGAATTGTGAAGGATATATTTACTTAGATGAAATGTTAGGACCCCTACGTGAATAGAATTTGAAATTGAGAAACTTAGGGTTTATCCTATTTTACTGATTAGTAGGGGATATCGATTCTATGCGATCATGGTTGACCGTGTGATACGAGATCTATAGTTTTATTTTATTATCTGATTATATGTACTATGATTAGTTGTAAATGCAATTATTTATTTAGAGTCTTATGATCTTTGACTCGTAAGACGATCAT
This sequence comes from Laguncularia racemosa, assembly GCA_037954665.1. Classification (NCBI taxonomy): domain Eukaryota; kingdom Viridiplantae; phylum Streptophyta; class Magnoliopsida; order Myrtales; family Combretaceae; genus Laguncularia; species Laguncularia racemosa. Next base: position 2,560,237 of record JBBMOL010000033.1, on the reverse strand, counting down.
GATGTAATGGGTGCACACGTGCCATGATGATTTTAGTGGAGACTTTTAGGACCCCTTTCGAGGCATGACACCTAATGTAAAGGCCATGTACTTAAAGGAATTGTTTTACTTGATTTATTTTCTACTTAATCAAATTTTTGTTTAACCTAAACACCTAGCATAACTCTAGAATTTCCATAAGAGTAAGAGAACCAATCCTATAACGATTAAGTGAATAGAAGTAAGTAACTTAGACTATACTTAGAATAGTACTAAGAGTAATTTCTTTACATTTTTGATAGATTAAAATTTAGTTGTTAACCAAAGATAAGTAGTGCGTAAGAACACTTCTCCAGGTACATGTAATCTTTGTTGTTACTTGTGATTGTTAAGATGGTTGTGAAATTGGAATAATTCATATTAGATTAGATTAAGCTATTTGTTGGTTGTGCTTGGTTCGGCCTAGGGGCCTGTAGTGGCAGATCCCTAGAGGGCACCCCAATGATCTTTGTGTGACGTTATCTCTAGTGAAGTTGTGCATGGAAATGATTTAGGTAGATTTAAGGACTCATGGGTATTGGGCCCCGTAGTGGTAGTTCCCAATACTGTACTATGTATTAAGTATGTATATATGGTTTGGTGGGGTCATGAGTACCCTATTGTTGTTTTGTGAACTAAATCAAATAATAACCTATTGTATGATTTTGATATTTGCATTGATGCATGTGACTCAACTTATGTTTGATCATGCATGTGTGTTTGTGGGTTATATGTAATGGGTGTTAGCTCACCTCTCAAGGATATTTTTTTATATGAATACATTACCTATGACAAGGACCTAGGGTCAAATGTGTAGGAAAGGAGCAATGTAGATTTCTTTTACTACTACGATGATTAAGTGAGGAATTATAATCTAAGTCTTTGAAACGGTGATGGGACTTATTTTGATTTTGAGAGTTTAGAATAGTTGTCAGTTAGAGTATTTTGAATTTATCTATCAAGAGCTTTTTGAAGAAGTATGTACATTGTGAATAGGATTTTCATTGAGTCATTTGTTTATATTGTTAAATATTATCTTGATCGTGATTAACAGGAAATACAAATTTTGTGGTATAAAATGGTTAAGAGCCTTAATGTATCTTTACCTTGTAAGGACACGTGGTGGGCCATAGTATCTTGGGTTTCAGAGCGTTATAACCTTTTGAAATATATTAAATTATAGTGATATTTTGAATTCTCAAAATAGCATTAGTACTTGCAAAAAAGTATCGAATTTGAGAAATTTCTCTATCAATACCGTCGAGTCTTTTTTTTTTTTTTTATCATTTCCCTTAATTCTAATTTATACTAATCCCTACCCATTTAATATAGATTACTCAATTAAACTAAGGAAAATTAATTTTTAAAAGGAGTTGCCACCAACCTAAGTTGGAAAATAAAGTTAAGGTTAATTGGGTGGATTAACCTTAATTAGCTATTAGTTTACAAATTTTTCTAAGAAAAATATTTCACCAGAAATGATGGATTCGGAGGCTAACTTATTAAAACATAAACGATTATCATGTAGAATTTTCAAGAATATTTACTAAAAGGCATTTATATTCTTATATTTATTTTTCATGTATCTGTTACTATATATTATACTAGATAATGAATTTATGTTAAAAAAAAACTAAAGTTTGAAGTTTGTTATGTTGATTTTCTAAAATAATCTAAATCTTTTATTTTATTAAGTTAATAACCCAAAGTCTTTATTTATTTAGTTTTTCTAAATTTTTTATCTTATTTAATTTTTTAAGTTTTTGTTTATTTAATTTTTCTAAAGTTTTTATCTTATTTAATTTTTATAATGTTTTCATTTTATTTAATTTTTCTAGAGTTTTTATCTTATTTGATTTTTCTAAAATTTTCATCTTATTTAATTTTTCTAAATTTTTTATCTTATTAAATTTTTCTAAAATTTTATCTTGTGCTTAATTTTATAAAGTTTTTATTTTAGTATGGCTATTTTTCTTAACCTAAAGTTTTTATTTTATTATGATTATTTTTTCTAACCTAAAGTTTTTATTTTATTATGGTTGCCTTGAAGGTGCCTACGTACCTACTACTTGGGATCAAATAATTCGTAGTTTGCTTTTTCTTTTATAAAAGTTTAATTTGTTAATTAATTTTATTTAAAAAACGTCGAGTTTACATTATTTAATCATATTATTTTTTACTAAAAAAAATAGCTAGATGGCATAGATTATTAAATGATTATTTTTGAAAAATCTAAGATAACTTAAGTTTGGGAAAAACATCATATTAATTTTTTACTTAGAAAAGCTCTAAGTGATAAAACCTTAAAATACTAGATTTTGATAAAAAGTTTATTTTTCCCCATTTTTATAATATATTTTGTCTTTTATTCTTTATTTCAATTCTATACTATTTGAAAATTTAATTAAAAACTTCTTACAAAAAAAAGAAAACTTTGTTTTTATATTTTTATCATTTTCACTTTTTATTGAACTTTTGTTTCTAAAATTTTATTTATACTAAACACTTTTACTGATTTATTTTTATTTTTTTATATTTTTCATTTTTATATTTTATTTCTAAGATCTTGACCTATACTAAAGATTTTTTATTTTTTATATTTTTTAAATTTTTTTAGATTTTTATTCTTGAGCTAGAGATTCTTATTTTATTAATGAATTTATTTAATTTTTACATATTAAGATTTTATCTAATTTTTATATATTTTTTCTTAAAGATCTTATTTAATTTTATTTATATTTTTGGATTTTATTTAATTTATCATATTTTCATTACTAAATACTTTATTTAATTATTTTTTTTAGATTTTTATTTTTCACCATTGGGTGATGATATGCACCATGACAACCAAATGGGTACTCCAAATTTATTATTTTTATTTTTCTATTTTTTGGGGCTAGAAAATACAATAAAATAAATAAAGGAAATGATAAAATAGAAATAAATAAAAAATTACACTAACTAGATTGCTGGGTAGCACATTGGGTCGGATTAGCTCAAATAGTGGTAGCTACGACTTCTCGATCTCAGGGTTTTGGTCACTGTTGGAAAAAATTGAGGGTGGTTCCTTAGGTTTTCGAGAGCATAGAATACGAATTCGATGTCAATTTTCTTTCTAAACTAGCCTAAGGTGGTGGTTTAGGAGGTGGTTGGCAAGTGATGTTGGGAGCGTCTATGGGTGGTTGCTTTTGAGGTGTTATTGAATTAAGGAGGTGGCATTCCTAAATCTAAGGGTTGTTAGGGGGCGGTTGATGCCAAAATGGAGGTGTGTAGTGGTGTCTGTGCGGTGTTTCGCACGGTGGACAAGGCGGTCGATGGTGAGAAAATGGGTCTTGAATGGAGCTTTTGGAAGTAGGACTTATAGTGATGGTTTTGGTGATTTTTTCAGCCCCCTTTTCACTTTTGGGGTTCCTATGGTATTTATAGGCACCATCAACAAACTCAAAGGACACCAGATTGACATGAATCATATCTTTAATTGAAAACCTATTTTCGTCCTATCTTTGATTTAGTGCAAATTTAAGATAATCCTTTGTTTGGAATGACTTTTCTAGTTGAAATAGGATAAGATTGTATAAGTTTATGATGGGGATTGAAGTGATTTGATCTTAATTGGCATGGTGGAATTCTTTCTTTTTTTTTTTTTTCTGGTTTTTTTGACTATTGTTTGGAGCTAGAAGACGATCATGTGCCTCACACATGACTCACCCTAGCTAATTAGATGCTGCTGCGTGGCAGCTATGTGGGCAAAGAAAAAAAAATGGCTCAAAATGCCCATTGTGAGATTCGAACCTAAAACATGCACTCCACCCTATGCACACATGGATAACACATGGACCAGCTAAGCCAACCCTTTATTTATTTATTTATTATTGCAACCAATTTGTATTGCAACCAACTGTCTTGATTGATTTTTATCATTTTGATATTCTTGAGTTTAATTTAGAGACCCATATCTCCTTACTTTTATTGAAAATATTCATATTTTTTTATTTATTATTATTTATTTATTTAGTATTATTATTTTTTAATTTTCTTATTAATTGAAAACTTTATTTTTTCATTATTATTTTATTTTATTATTTTTTATTATCTCTATTTTATTTTTTAATTTTTATTATCTCGTAAACCAAGCTTTATATCATTACTATATTTATTTATTTATTCATTATTTTTTTTAAAGAGCAAATCTAGACAAAGGCAAAAATGGGGTGTCTACAAATATAGTATCATGTTAATTTCTTATATTAATAAGCACTTGTGATTATTTTTGATGTTGTTTCATTACATTGTATAGGGATTTTCTTGGCTTATTTAATTTTTCCATGTTAAATACAAATTAAATCAGATAATTGATTAGATAAACAATTACAATTATGTAGAAATACAAAAAGATGGTTGACTGGTAATGTACAAGAAAAGAAACTTTGTTGCATTGATACTTTTCAAGGACTGTAAGTAGGATATTTTAAAAATTATGTTAGTTGTCTTATTTTGATAATTTATAGTGTTACTATAATGGTATATTCATAACAAGATTATCATAGCAAAAAGATTGTTGAGATTGTTCCACTTTTAAAGCAATACATCTATAAAGAGGCAAATAAGCTTGGAAAATACATTGCAAGTGAAACAAGGTATATTAGTGTAACATTTGTTTCTAGCAATTTCTTTGTTGTAGATGGACTTTATTAGTTATTTAATTATGTTACTTGTTCCCTTATTTTAAAGAAACATTTAAGATTAATGTAAATTAACCCTCTTACCATCGTTCAGAATCCCAAATTCTATTACAATAAAAAAATAACCAACATATGTATATATAAGGGTAATAAATTTTGAAAGTGCAAAATTTTGTTTAAAACTACATCTTAGTTGCCTAAATTATGAACTTTTCACTGATATTACATGCAAAATATCCTATTTTCTTAAGCTTATACTCTTTAAAAAGGAACAAAAGCTCCATGAAATCCATATGGTACCCTTTGAGGAAGGGTGATTTTTGAAATAGGCTTACTTTCAAACTTCTTTGAATCAATGACATAGACCTAGAAAGGAAAATGAAGGGAAAAGAAAAACACATCAGCATAAGAAATCTAGAAATTTCAGCAAGTGAAGAAATCAATTAATTTTTAAAAACTCTACACTTACCTGAGACACATTTGTTTCTTCATCATGAACAAAAGAGACTATCCAACCAATGTCTTCATTGATACCATCATCTCTAGGAACAAAAACACTTCCAGTGCAAAAAACATTCTTCTCGAAATTATGGTACTCCACTTTTATAAACTTTTTATTGTTTGCCAACTCCTAATTATAAGGCCATAGTCATGTATAATTTAGATGAGTAGATAATTATATTGATTATTGTCTATTAGGACATAAATGATCAAAATTGATGTATTACCTTAGATGGTTTATTGCAGGGTTCATCAAAGTATAATTTGGCCAGACCTCCATATTTTGCCATCCCTATAAAGCAGTATAAATCATTAATTAATGGTCATAAAAAGGTAAATTATACTGATATTCCTAAAAACCATCAAAACGACAAAAAGATTGTGAGATATTTTAAATACCACTTGCACCTTTTGAAAAATGTTAATGTTGGAAAATTTCCTCTCCAATACACTACTAAGTCAGTCTTATATGTAAATATATAGTTTAATTATACTTTTAGGCCAATTCATCATCTGATTTGAGGATTTTCTTGATTAAACTAATATTTTATCAATCAATATGGGTTAAATCAAGTAATAAATTGACTTCTGAAAATGATATAATTATACAACAATATAGAAAATTGACTTGGTACAGTGCTAAAAGAAAAAAATTTCCGGTGTCAACATTTTTTAAGAAGTATAAGTGGAGTAATTTAGATATTTTCAGCATAATCGCTGTAATTTATTGAAGAAGAAAATTCAAATTTCCATAGTGATGGATAGACTGTGGTAAATGAGACATTAGATAATCTTACCACTTTGAGAGCTAGCCCTTGAATCGACAACTTGTGCATAACCATACTTGTTTTTTAAACCAATGAAAGATGCATTAATGAATGGAAAGTCCATAGATAGACTTCCTTGTATGAGTTTTTTCTCATTAACTTCTCCGGTTCTCATATTCAATCTCCACTCATAGGGGCAAGTGAAAAGATAACCATCACGTGCAATACTTGAATTGTCATCGATAAGCTTTTCAAAGTTGAATCCTCTTGAGAACCATTCGAATTTATCTTGGCCCCAGTCAGGTCCCGGAAACACAGAAGTGGTAGCTCTACATCCCCTGACTATAACCTATTTTCCATTAAGAATATCATATGTCAATGTTAAATATAGGAACAATTTAAGAGACTAAGGAATACTATAAAAGCTGCAAGCTATAGGAACAATTTAAGTTGTCAAATGTGAGAAGGAAATTTACCTCATCTTCATCTTCAAAGCAATTAAAGATGTGAAATATACAGCATGATGTGACATCAAACCACTTAATTGAATTGACATCTCCATATCGGGGCATCACTCCGATCCTTGTATATCCCTCTTTATCAAACTTTAGCAACCTAAATGTCAGAAATACTGTGTTATTCAATACTTATAGCATGTTTTACTATATGTTATATTCAATCAATTAGATAAGAAAAAAGGTTTAGCACGAGAATTCCACTTACGGGCCACCCTTGACGAGTCTATCAATGTCAAATATAAGAGGATGGTCAATGATCACATTATACCTGAAGTTCACCAAAGAAATAAAGTTCATTGTCCTGTTATAAGTTATATCTTCCATTGTCTTCAAAACTAAGTTGATGCCATTACAAGTTTTAACATAGATCATGGTCTATAGACCACAAGCGTTAGCGTAGATGCAAGTGCTATTAGGTTTCAAACCTTTGTGTAACTCCTATTTCGTGGCTAAGAATACTTCTACCAATATTGAGATCGACCTTGTGATGGAGTTTCTTCCCGTCAGCTGGAGTAAAATCATATTTACTAGTTATTTAGACAATATTTGTTCAAGGGTTCAATATCAATGTTGGAAATCTTTGTATATAATAAAATGAGAGATTACCTGAGATAATGCCAAGAACATAATAAGGCCTTTTAGCATCTATCCCCATAGTAACAAGTTCTCCTGAATCAGGGGCTCTCTACATGAGAAAATCATTCATAATGATCAGAATTGACATAATTGTTGTGTTCAAATTAGTAAGATCTATTTTGCAGGGGAAGCAAGATAAAGAACCTTTGGATGACTGGTGAAAGGTCTATCCCATTCTCCATTAAAGTTCCAATCAGATTTGATTGCTAGGCTTAACAAATCTACTTCTTGGGGCACATAATTTTCAGCTATTACGTAAATCTTCCTTGCATGCTCAAACACGTTGGTATTGCTCATGTACTTATTGACCATTCCATATCTTATCTGCAAAGTACACAAGTTCAGTTAAACATAAGTCCTACGTGCTAGTAACATACAATCAATTTCCTCCATTTTTCAAAATCTACGCTTTTGTGAAGTAAATTAAAAGAAGAGATCATTTTTATACAGTGTTAAGGAGGTAAGCAGCGATGATAGTCCCAAAATCTCCTTCTACTGCTGGTAGAAAAGATGACTTCCCTCTGGTTTTCTCTAATTTGTATGTTTCAGAGTCAACATACTTGTTTTTATAGGTTAGGGACCAATCTTCCTCTAAATTCTTCATGAAGTATACTGCATGAAGCATTCCTTCTCCTTCTACCCATGTTTGGTTTGACCTTCCAAGAATTGACTCTGTAGATTTTAGACCTCCAAAAAGAGGATTTGGACCTGTATCCATGATGATACTTAGTCATATAAGCTCTTTCTATGATATTAATTAATTAATAGTTGATAAATTCACTTTCGTTTATTTACTTACTATTACATCTTATTTTCATGTACCTACAAAAGAAAAAAAAAAAATTTGAACCATTGAATTGCTTACGAATTCTCTTTCTTTAAACTATTAGATGTCATATTGTAGTGGATCGAACTAAATAAAAATTTTAATTTATAACATGCATCCATGTGTTTAATACTTTTGTTTTACAATAAATGTCCATGCAAAACAAGATGATTCAAACTAAGTGGGAAGTAATAACATAAGGGTTCAGACATGCTACTGCACAAATTATTTAAGGAACTATATATTTGTTGAAATAGATTGCCAATTATTTGTCTTAAAGTATAAATTTAAGTGCTTAGAAATCTTAATAATTAGCTAGAGTGCTTCCAATGTTAAATATGAGCAGAAGATAGAGAATTGTAGTGTTTATAAGAAATGTTCAAACCATTTGTAAAAAGTCTGGACTTATCCTCAGTGAGAGCAAAAAGGAAATTGTTAGAGAAAAAAGGTCCGAAATATTTGAAAAAGGTTTGAAGCTTTTGTTTGCAAAGCAAAAAGGTCTATTAAAAAAAATGGTCTAGACCTTTTTTTTTTAATTGCTTTGGACCTTTATATCTGTAGAATTTTACAAGATGATGTAGTTGAAGGAGTGATGACTTTTGATCAAATTGTTGAAAAGTTTTAAGTGTTAAAATCAATATCCATTCATGATCGAGAATCTAGATCAATTTATAATTGGTTTAAATCAAATCTACTAAATAAGATTCAAATCTTGAAAAATCATGACTCTTACAAAGAGTCATGTTCTTTGAAAATTGTCTAAACTATATAATGTGTTGCTTCTCCATTTTTGCTAAGATTTTTTTTTTTTGCATGAATTTAATAAATTTTCTATGTTCTCTCTCTCTCTCTCAAAAAAAGAAAAAAGAAAAAACACTACTAAACATAACACATCTCATATGTGGTTTGATACTTGAAAATTTGCTATTCAAGTATCAAGACTTAAATGTATTTTAGGGGAATTCCATGTTCGAATTCCTATAACAAACTGTGTGGGAGCATAAAATTCACTTTATAAAATTTCTCAAGAAAGTGAATCTCGTTGTTTTCACCAACCTAAACCTATTAAAAATTTCCAACAACATCTTGATTGAGATTGTTTCACATAAAAAGTTTATATCTTCTTTTATTACTTGTTAGGATCAAGTATGCCTTATCATTGGATATTTATGTATGCCCAAGAGTAGTAACACTAGCTAGCTCTTCATGATGGTCATATTACCATATGTTCTATTAGTTATTGTAGATTATTTATTAAACTAATGCTATGGATATAGAACCCTAAATTACTTGTATATATACTAATTGTAGTTAAGCCATATGATATGACAATGGACACGGTATTAGAATCTTTATAACACATTAAGTTAGAAAATCAAGACTGTGAAACAAAAAGAAACCTCAACGGAAAATATTAACAACAGTCTCATAGTCCTTGTTGCACTTGTGGGTTACCATGATTCTGCTACCACTTAACTTAACCTTGTTGCTAGCCATCACATCATAGTCCAAGGTATCTAAACAACCCCTAAATAGAGCATTCTTGAGTTCTCTATAGCCTAGGAAATGGAACTCAAGCAACACCTGCTATGTGTTTGGCTATAAGACAAACTTTATCACAACACGCCCATGTTTCCTACCGTGTATGTGTTCATACCCTTAAACACATTCTTTCTTTTCTAAAGAGAAACACAGGTAACAACATGCTCATGTTCTCCATATCTTTTTTTAAAAATGTGTTTTTCATTTGGATCATTGTTGTACAATGATTGGCTTAGTTACATATTAAAGAAATTGTGAGACTACATGGAATGCTAGTAACTATAACATCTAATAGAGACACCTGATTTGTAAGCAGGGTTTAGAAGAGCCTACATAAAGCTTTGGGCATGAAGTTGCAATTTAACACCACCTTCCATTCTTAGATTGATGGACAATTTGAGAAGACCATTCAAATCTTAAGTGACTTGCTACATGCTTGTGTGCATGATTTTGAAGGAAGTTAAAATGAGCACCTAACCTTAGTTGAGTTTACCTATAATAACGGTTATTAGACAATAATCTAGATAGCCCCTTATAAGGTGTTATATGGAAGGAAGTGTAGATTTCCTTTGCATTGGGATAAAGTAGGTGAAAGATAAGTGTTGAGGCTTGAGTTAGTATAAAAGGTACTAGACAAGGTAAAGTCAATATGATAAAGAAGGTTGTTAGCTCAAAGTCGCTAGAAGAGTTATGCGAATAAACGACAACGCTCCTTGGGGTCCTAAGTAGAAGATGAAGTACTACTAAAGATTTCTCTAACCAAAGGAATAATTAGATTTAGGTTAAGAGGAAAATTAAACTTGAGGTATGTTGGTCCATTCGAGGTGTTGGAAAGGATTGGTAATGTAACTTATAAGTTGGCATTGCCATCAAGTCTTGAAGGGGTACACGATATGTTTCATGTGTCCATGTTGAGGAAGTTCATGTAGAACTTGGATCAAGCCATGACACTTGAGCCTCTAGATGTGTAATCAAATCTTTCTTTTGTGGAATGATCTATCAGAATAGTGGACGCCAAAGAAAAGATACTTAGAAGGTGAGTAATCCCCTATGTTAAGGTATAGTGGACAAATCAAACTAAGAGGAAAGTGACTTAGGAGCTTGAGGAAGAAATGTGGACGAAGTACCTTGATCTGTTTTATCAGGTAACTTTCGAGGATGGAGTTTTTTTATGTAGGAGGGGGGGAAGGGTTGTGGGATGTAAGACCCCATAAATAAAAAGAAAAAAAATAATTTTAAAAGCAAGGGTATTTCATGTTTTCTAAGTTTTGTATTGAGGGCATTTTGGGCATTGCTAAAAGCATATTAAAATCTTGTAGAACTGATAAATAAAAAGGAAAAATTAATTTTAAAAGCAAGGGTATTTCATTTTTAAAATTTTTTGCATAGGGGCCATTACCAAAAGAGTATTAAAATCCTATAGAACTGCCTTTATCCTTCTTTTTGTTTTCTCTATGTTTGTTTTGCAACTCATAAGAAAACCCAACCCTCTAATAGATCCTTCATGTTAGACCACACAAATCGACACAAATTTACAAGGTAATTTATGAAACAACTCTCCTCTCGCTATGTTTTCTCTATTTTGGATGGTTGTGACGCTTTTGGGGGTATAGGGTTTCAGAACATGTAAAACCTTTAAGGAGTTCTTGTGTGATTGTTATGTCTTAAGGTTTTAAGTGGGTAAGTCAATGAATATATGCAATTCATATAACATTTTTTGTTTTGGATCACCGTTGTATAATGATTTTTAGAGAAAATCATAGTTTTCATGTGTACAAACAAAGTTAGGGGAGTATGTGATAACAACATAGCCTTGTTGATCCTTATGTAGTCTAAGTAGACATCAAACAAAAGAAACATGAATGTATAGTTTTGAATGAGTGAAGTTTTATCTTTGGCTGAGACTTACATGACTAGGAACATGCCCATGTTTCCATTGTGTACTTGTATATGGCCCTAAACACATTCCTCTTTTTTTTCCGGAGAGTTACACAAGGAGGAAAATGCCCGTTCTTCCCTTTGTGTACGTGTTCACGCCCTTAAACATGTTCTTTCTTTTCTAAAGAGAAACATGGGTAATAACATGCTTGTGTTCACTATATCTTTTCGAAAAATGTGTTTTTCTTTTCCTTTTGATTTTCAACATTTTCCGGAGCATTCAAAACAATTAAAAATAGTTAGTTGAGCATTATTTAAGGTTTCTAAATAGTTATTGATACTATATATGATTAGGAATGGAATTAAGGAGAATCAGGAATTGTATGGTTAGTGTGACATCAGATATATGTTTATTGTGGTTGCTACTTGTGCTTGTTAGATTATAAAATTGCATGGATTTAACAACTATTTGACTAAATTTTATATGTTGCTTATGCGTGAGTTAGCTTAGGGGTCAAAGATGGCAGACCCCTAAGGGACACTCAGATGATTGGTATGTGATGTTATTTCTAGTTAAGTCATTTACCAAAAGGATCTAGGGTGGATTTAGGGGTGCTAGGGTTAGAGGTGGCAGTTCCCAATGTATATATATTAAATATTTTGAGAGAGGTCGTGAGTACTCTAGTGTTGTTTGATAAACTAAATCAAAGATAAGTAACTTGATTATTTGTGTTTATTTATTACATTAAGTGTGTGACTTGAGACTATTGCTACATATGCATATTTGTGTGATATTCATGTACTAGGCTTAGGGTTATTCCTTATTTTTTACAGCTATAGGTGTGTTTGATAAGTATCCAAACCATGATGAATCAAGGGATGTTTATTATTATTACTAGGATAAGAAGAGTGGCGATTTGTATTATTATTATGATGATGACTAGATTTGATAAAATTGAAGTTATCTGTTAGATTGATGTTATTTGAATGAGATTGTTGTAGATTTAACCTTACGTGTTTAGTTTCTTAGTTAGTTCAATTATGGAATAAACTTTAGTCGTCCTTGTGAAATTTCTGTTATGTATCTTAATAGTGGTAGTAGGAGTTGGTTTCTAGTTTCTTATTAGTAATATATATGGTTGGTATAACTTGCATGTGAGTCATTTATATTGTTATATGAAGGTATTATAATGAATTTATGTTTACAGTAAAAATAGCCTTTGTGTGTTGTTAGATAGTAGTGACATGTGTCGGATTGTAATATTTCAAGTTCTAAGGCATTACATAAAAATGGATTAGTATCACACTTGTTGTATCAATTGTACATTCACATGGACTTCAAGGTTACAAATCCTATATGTATATGTATATGTATAAGCTCTTTGTAATAGACCTTATTTTTGTAATTCTCTAACTCTAATTTTATGTAACACTCCCTTTTTTTTTTACCATAACATTCTCTATAAAACTTAAACATCTTCTAATAAGTTTTGCAATTTTCTGCACATTATAATTCTCCTTCCTATTATTAATTAATTTATTTGATATAAAATTTAGGAGAAAATGTAGAAAACCCAGCTAAACTTTAACATGGGAGCGGATACACTCTAAATTTTTAAATGTTACAAATTATCCCCTTAACTTTAATAAATTGGAAGATAACTCCATAAAGTTTTGAATAATCTCTCTAAACTTTGAATTTAGTGTGAAACAATGCTTCAAACTTATCAAAATGTACTTTAACACCTCCTAAATTTTGACCTTAGTGTGTATTTTTTAAACTAAAAAAGCACATGTCCTTTATATTGCTAAATTATTAAAGTTTAGGAAGGTGATTTGTAATATTTAAAAATTTAGGGGGTGTATCTACACCTTGATCAAAGTTTAAGGGGTTATTTGTAATTTCCCCTAAAATTTATAATCCTTATAATCTTACAATTTCATAATGGAATGGTAAGGTATAGAAATTTACAAACAATGAAAAGATTATAAAATTAAAAAAATACATAATTTAGGAGATATATATGAAATGCAAAGTTCATTTAAAGTAAAAATATATAAATTTATAAAAAATGAAAAGTGGAAATTTTTAAGTTTCATAATTTTGACTATTTGTGGTGTCAATTTTCAAAATACATAGAGTGAGACTGGTTACCTAAAATAATGGAAGATTTTCAAATATGTAATTTTGAGTTAAATTGATAATTTTCGATATCTCTCAACATGTTGTTTCCAATGGCTATAAATTTGTAGTCATATGATGTCCGGTTTATAAGTTGTGGGATTCTAATTTTTTGAAAACAATCAGTAGATGAATACTATAAGAAAATATTATAAAAATATGGTAGTGTAATATTGGACTAGTCCAAAAATTTGTGCTTTGAGGTTAAATGCTGCCATGTTTGCAAGTTATGACTATATTAAAATTTACATGCTCCAAACAGTCTTAGGACATGCATTAGATTTAACATTCAAATAAAAAAAAAGTGTCATGAGCTTTCTAAGGATTTAAAGTTTGCTAAAATTGGATATAATATACATTTTTTTAACTCTAATAAAATATTACTAATTAAGATAAATCAAATGATTAATTTTTATAAATTAATGAGTGGTCAGATGTTAAATTTTAATCAAAGCTAAACTACTTACATTAAAATGCGATTAAAATTAAAGTATAGACATTAAAATGAAAAAAAAATGTAATGATCATTCATTTCTCCAATAATTGAGATACTAAAATGTAATCAAAACCAAAATTTACATACTAAAGTATAAAAGAATAAATAAAGTAAGTTTTGAACATTAAATTACTAAAAATTGAAAATATGGTACTGTTAATGCGCTTATCTTATGATAAGTTAGTAGCTTACGCTTGAGCCATACAAATTCAACCAATATTTTTAGCTAGTTAGCGAGATTCATATGGGTAACGATTTTATGAATAACAACAACTATGAATTAGAGTTCTTCTCTTACAAGTTCAAGTCATAGGCAATCTAAAATGCTTTATAATCTAACTTTTCATTAAAAGCTGATAATTTTCTTTCTTTTTTAATTTGCAAAAAAAAAAATGACTGATAAAAAATAAAAAAATAATTTTTTACAAATGAATGAGTGGTTAGATACTAAATTGCAATAAAAACTAAAATACAAAAAGAAGAAGAAGAATAATGGTTGGTATTTTTCCACAAACGAAAACACTAAAAAATAATTAAAACTAAGGTACATATTATAGAAAGCTAAAAAAAATAAATAAATAAATAAAACAAATATAGACATTAAATAGCTACAAATTTAAAGTACATATATATTTGGTGCTTTTACCCATCAATAGATTAGTAGCTTATGTTTGAGCCATGCACATTCATACAATATTTCAGGTAGTTGGCTAGATTCATATAGGTTGGGAGTTTATATATAACAACAACTAGAAACTCATAACTCTTTCCAGACAAGTTCAAGTGATAGACAATCTAAAATGTTTTATAAGGACCTAACTTTTCCTTGAATATGGATAATTTAAAATTATTTCGGTCATTAAATAGTAAGAAGAGTGAGAGCATAATTATAAAGGTCATATAAATAGTGAATCTATAAAACAGAGTTCTATACCATTTCTTATAAAAACGCCCTGTGGAAACTCAGCTGGAACTTCCCCTTCGCTGCAAAACACTTCAATTGCTTCACAAATCTCTTCAACAGGAGCAAAGTTCATCTGTCAAATGAGGCAACTACACGAATTTAGAAGAAAATTTATCTTCATATTTGGATAAGAGGTATAAATCTGCTTCAACCGGGTGATCCAATTACAATCCTATTCCTTAATAACTACATGCAAATTATACATAGACTAATCTCCTTGTAACTCTAGAAAATGTGCTTTCTATTATGCTTTATAACAAAAGAAAAATGAAAAAAGAAAAGTTATCTCTATATTTTGTAAAAGTATAGAGTTTCTAGCAGTCATGACCTGGGATGGAAGATATGGTTGATCAACGAATCGAAAGACAGAATCCACAAATGCATCCAGTATTCTCCTAGAAGTGTTCCTCACGACCTTGGACAAATATTCTTGCAAGGGTAGTTGGGACAACCTCCTGAAGGACAGCTGCAGCGTAAGGGAATTGAAAAAAAAAGAAAAAAACCATTAAAGAGCTGGATCAAGTATACAGCATGAACATTCTTCTGTTTTATATTGTAACATGGCTGACATATATTGTTTAAAGTAGAACCTTCAAGGAAATGGGTTGTGAGGTCTTGATCTCGACAGGGCGCAAGGTAGATGGCTTCTGAAACGAGCCATGTGAAGCAAAAATAGAGAGTGCCATCTTCTTCTTCCTGGTTTTTGGTTTTCTCTTCTTTCAAGTCCTCCTCTGATTACATGAAGGATGATTCACCAATATGATATATATATATATTGATATAAAAGAGAGAAAGAGAGAGTTTGCTGCACATTATTTTAAGGTGATAGTGCCTTCTTTGGAAGTGACACAAGTGTCTCACCCTCTTTCTTTTGATTTCATTTCCTATAGGACAAAGTTATCTCATTGTTGGTGTCATTTGATCGAACAAATATAATCATAAATATAATGACAAGATGAGGTTTTAAGAAATTCGAATCATTAAAAAAATTCATCTATAAATAATCATAAATAGGTAAATATTGCTTACATTAATTAAGAGTTCGCACAATACACAAATAATGATTTGATATGTAATTATAAAATAAATTCAACCAAAATATATTTTATACAATAAATCAAACTATGTCCATATTTAGGCATAATATTACATTTACAATTCACAAACAATAGCTTATTAAATAAATAAAATACTATTAAAATTATATTAGAATCCGAGTTTGCAAACGGCATTCTAATGTTTATCCAATATAAATAACCATTAAGAAAAGAAAAAAACTATAATATCATGAAAGCTTCTACACCAACTTCTTTAACTCTCTATTTCTATGTCACCAAATCCATCTCATTATTTACAACTCTATGGTCCATATTTTCTGCCCGAAACTAACTTTACAAAACGCATAATAGAAACCTATAAAACAAATACATAAATAAAAGTTAACTAGAAAACATATGAAGATGTAAAATTGAAATGTAAAAAAAGAAAAAGAAAAAAGTTGAATGATTTAAGCCCATATTTTTTCATTAACGGTTTAGGCTTGAGCTCATGAATAACTGTTACTGTATATTATCCTTTTCGTTTGTAATTGAATGATGTAATGAGAGATACGAGGTGTTAAATATAGTAGAATCCTCTACTTTTGTTGTCAAATTTCATGTCGTTTAACTCCAGCCAAGTGCATCATTGTTTCTAAAATGATTAGATGGTCACACTCGACGATTGTGTAGGTGTAGTAGCAATAGCAACACACGAACATGATTCCAAACTTAGACGATGCCAAAATCAGTAGAAACTGCTCCAAACTTGCGATTTCATTGAGTTCACCGAGTCAACTCATGATTCTATCCAATTTTGCTCCAAATTGAGTTTGTGACCGAGTTAACTAGGGATAGTGAAGTAAGAACATAAACTCGGACGATTCTATGTTTTGACTCGCGATTTTGACAACATTGATAATAGGTATAAAAATAGAAAATATTCTTTAGCTTATAATCAAAGGCTTAGTACTAATTATCTCTCAGCTCACTCCTAAAGAGATAAATCATTCCAAATTCATCTCTCAGCTCACTCCTACAAAGATATAATCACTCACATGTGCTAGGCTCCAAGTGTTACATGGCAACTTGCAACATCCTCCACATTTCTCACCATTTCTTTTGGCGATCCTGTCTATCCTATTGTGCAGAAACCCGTTATGGTGTTAGTTGAATAATTAATTGATGAGGCTTGCCTCTCTGCCTATAGCAAGCAGCATACTCGATCAAGCACACATAGGGTCAGAACCACTACTATTATGCCTGCGTCAACAGGTATGAATGCACACACAGTAATGGAAGGTACGGTTTCAACTTGTTCCACACAGGCATTGGGGATAGAACTTCATGTCGAAGTCTCAAAAAGCAGTATGGCAACGTTCAAGTTCAACAATAAATTGATTCAATCGGAGAATTTAAATTTCACACGATCCTTTGTTTTAGTATTATTTAGCATTAACCAAGTATATAAGACGGTAGAAATTAAAGCAGTATTGAGTATGATTATTAGTTCAATTATTACTGGGTCCAAATCCATTATATACCTCTGAATATCCTAAAAGTTCCTTAAACCATTTTCAAAGATATAAAAGTAAATAAATCATGCTTTTTCGAACTATCAACTGAAAAAATTTATAAGTCTCATAACTGCCTTTAAGAAACTCAGTAGCATTTTTCATTTTCTAGGTTGAGACATTAATCAAATATATTATATCTCTTTAAGGTAACTTTTACCCTGTGTTTGGATAGGTCTTTTAAAATTGGAAATCAAAAGGAAATTGGTAGAAATGAGAAAAAAAAAATTATGTTTAATAACTTAAATGAAGAGTGGAAATGGATTGAATTGAAAAAAAAAAAGGTGAAAGTATTTTTCATCTTATAGTCTACTTTATTTATTCATTTATTTATTTTAAACAAAATCGAAAAAGAATAGATAAATATATTTCTTTTCTTATAAAACCAACTAAATAAGAAAGATAAAAATATTTTTTTACTTTTCCCTTTTTTTTTATTCTTATATTCATAACCATAAAATAAAAATTATATTTCGTTCTATTCCTGCTCTTTCCTCTTCCTTTACGCTCTCTTCTGCGGGCTTATCTTCTACAAAATGTTGCCAAACACAGTGCGTAACCATCCACAAAGTGGATACGTCCAATCGACGAGAAAACGTAGTATACCAAAAGGTATATCCCATATTCCACGTAAAGATGGTGAACTCGGATTGGTCAGATTTTCTTCGTTTGTTTAAATGTCGGAAGTTGGGGGAGTTTTGTGTAACAATCATCGGTAAACAAACCAAATATATACTTAGATTGTCATCATTGGCCAGTACCCACGTGACACAAGTACACCCGTAGACTTTAAAATTAGTGATTTGAAACATTTTTTAAAAATTTAAATATAAAGTACTTTTTATTTTGTAGAATTATTTTATGTTAAGTATGTAATAAATTTTCAAAAGTACAAATATATATATATATATATATATATATAATATGTTAATAAGCAATTAAGGAAACCACATTAAAGCTTTCTTGTTCCCGCAAAAAGGCTCTGAACCGATGTCCGAGGAGCTAGGTGGAGTGGACGATAATCGAATTGTAATTGGACACTTCTATGTATGATGGGCAAGACGAATCTTATCAAGCAACGGGACCATTAAATTGTTGGAATGGCCCTTTGGCCTTTTGTGGACACTGTCCACAAGCGTCGCAACAACCACCGGACTTCGCATTCGAATATTCCTTCCACAAGTGGAAAGGGAAACAATATGTTACGAATGTGGTAATACTTCATGGGAATCTCTTGTTTTCAATCGTGGAGCAGTTTGTGGAACTTCCCAATAGAAAACGTTAAACGGGCGGATATTTATGTATACATAGAAATTAGTTTATTCGCCCTTTTTTTTCTTTACCTTTTTTCTTGTCTTTTTTAACTCTTTTATAAATTTTATTGTTTTGATTGTATTATAACATTATAAAACTTGAAACAGCACAGTCCGCCATGTGTCACTATTGCATAGCGACATGCTAAGGCTCAATTCTCTATTCAACACCAATTCTGGTTATTTCTATTATACATTAACATCATTATAATTTTAATAAAAGAAATGAATGATTCTTAGGTAAGTCGTTCCAATAATCGTTACTTAAAACAATACATGAAATCTCAATCCAAAATTAAGAATAACATCTATCAACCTATAACAATTAACATAATAAATAGTCTACTGATTATCTCTATATCCTCGAATCAACAACCCAAAGTTCTACAATAGATTCATCAATGACTTTTCTATTATTCCTCATCGATATAGTAGTAGTGTTCTCTTCCATACTCATCTTGATAATGAACTACTAAATTCCCACTCTCATCATAATTCTCACATTCATCATTTTCGCTTGCAACAGAAAAATAAAAAGGAACGAGCTTAAGTCCAGTATATGAATACCACACAGACATGCACATGCCATACATTAACAATTTTGCATTCATATATGCAACGGTAATACACAACACATTAAGTCATCAGGTTACTTATAATTACTTCATCCACAATCAACACATAGGTACTTATGACCTTGATATACATATAGTATTTACACATATATAACCTTAAATGGGAACTGCCATTGTGGGTCTTCTCTAATCTTAATTTACTTAAGATCATTTCTATACACTGCTTCACTAGGGACAACGCGACATATTGATTATCAGGGTACCCTCTAGGGATTTACCACTGTGGGCCTTAAGCCAATCTGAGCCAAGCATAAGCAACATACACAGTTAACTCCAATATTCAATTCAATTCAATTCATTAGGCTACTAAGCTAGCAATCACATGGAATAAATAAGGTAAACACGTACCTGAAGAAGTATTCATACTATAGTCTCATGTATCGCTGGGAAAGGGATATAAACCTATAAATTATAAAAGACTAAATTTAGTTATATTCTACATTTAATCTAGATTTACTAATTGATTAGGCATATTCTAATTGTAGAATTCCCTTCCTTGAGGTATTATTGTGCATCTATCTTAGTTTAGAATCATTGAAATACAAATTAGAATTAAAGTATGAGTGTTTCATGGCAGTATGGTTGTGTGAGAAGCTATGTAGAGGAACATGGGCTAGAGTATGGTCATGCTAGTAGTTATGTATCATTCTGTGTGATTTTAACAAGCTCAAGTACACAGTTGTGTACCTTTTTATGGACTTCTATAGTTTGACACACCTAAGTACAAGGGCTTGTCCTTTGTCCGTATATCTTTCTATACACACTCAAGTTACTACATGGGTAGGTACATGGGCATGTATTTGATCGTGTACACATTGTTCATCATGAACTTTTATTCCTTTTCTTGAAATTTGTTCTTAAGCCCAATTTCTGCGATTGTAAACCTAATTGATCAATGTATTTACTAATTCTAATGCATAATTTGAGTCTTGTACACTTACTTGATTTGGAATTGTGATAGGAATCCTCCAAGTGTTTGATCCTATGCTTGTTCCAACATCTCGTCGTTTCGATCTCTATTAATGTACCACCAATTTACTTAGATTCTTAAATCATCATTAGAAAATAAACATGTTGATGATTAGAATCCTTACCTATTAGAAATGGATTGCTTTTGTTATGATCCTTTAGGTCACCTGTAGGTCTCTAGAGTCTTTCTTAGGTTGCTATGGTTACAATTGTGCAAATAAGGGAAAAGGGAGAAACCCTAGGTTAGTGCTACTTATATACCTTAGCTAGGAAAAGACTAAATTACCCCTATAACTTTTAAGTATTTATTTACCCTTAGTCTATAGTATAATAGATAAATATACATTTATATATTTTGATATGTGTATTTACTTTCTCTCCCCTTATAAAAACTTTCGTCTTTGAAAGTTACTTGGGATTAGAATGAGTTTTGAATACTTATGATTTCTTCTTCTAATTCTAAAGTCACTTCTCGTTGATTCGTTAACTGCACCTTGACATAAGGAATTACTCTCTCTCTCTTTTTTTTTTTTAACATTTTCTCCTTGGCGTTAACTATTTTTACAGGTTTTCGATAGATGATAAATCTGGCTATACCTTTAAAGGTTCAAAAGCCATTACTTTGTCTGGGTTTTGTACAAATTTCCTTAACATAGATCACATCATGTACCTCAACTAGACTTGGTCGTAGAGCTAACCTGTAAGCAACAATATCCACTCTTTCTAGAATCCCAAATGGAGCCACATATCTTAGATTCGACTTCCCTCTTAAGCCAAATCTGATTACCCTTTTAGTTGGAGCTATCTTCAATAGAATCTTATCCCTTAGTTGAAATTCCAAGGGGTGCCGCCGTTTATCTACATAACTCTTCTAGTGACTTTGGGTTGATGGAATTCACAACCTTATCACTTTAACCTTGTTTACTGCTTTTTGCACTATCTCTAGTCCAATTATCCATCTTTCTCCCACTTCATCCTAATGTAAGGGAGATCTATACTTCCTACCATACAATGCTTTATATGGAGCCATTTGAATAGTAACTTGATAGCTATTGTTACATGACAATTCCACCAAGGGTAGATGATCACTCCAATTACCTCCATGGTCTAAGGCATAAGCTTGCAATAAGTCTTCCAGAATTTGGATTGTTCTTTCAAACAACCCATTTGTCTAAGGATGAAATGTAGTACTAAATTGTAATTTATTACCTAAAGCCTGATGTAGACTTTTCTAGAACCTACTCATAAACCAAGTATTCCTGTTAGAATTTACAGTGGCTTGTATGCCATATAATCTAACAATCTCCTTAATGTAAAGTTGAGCAAGTTTCTCTAATATGTAGTTTACCTTAATTGGTAGAAAATGGGCAGATTTGCTCAATTTTTCACAATCACACAAATTGTATCATATTTCTCCTTGGTTCTTGGAAGGGCAGTCACAAAACCCATAGTTACATGTTCCCATTTCCATTCAAGTATATGAAGTGGTTGTAACTCCCTAGCTAGTCTTTAGTGCTTGATTTTGATTTGTTGATAGTTTAGGCATTTGGATACAAATTTAGCTATCTCTCACTTCATATTTCTCTACTAATAATGACTTTTTAGGTCCTTATACATCTTGGTGCTTTCGGGATGTACTATATATCCTGAGTAATGGGTTTCTTTTATAATCTCCTTCTTAATTGCATGTCATCTGGAACACATCATCTTGTGCCATATTTAACTACCCCTTTAGCATCTACATGAAATTCTATGGTTTTACCTTGTTCTATTTTGCTCTTGATCTTTATGATCTAAGATCTCCAATTTGTGCAGTCTTAATTCGATCAATTATACTTGGTTGAATACTAAGCTAGCTAACCTATTTCTCACTTCTTGTGTTACCATCTCCAAACCTAACATGCCCATGTCTTCCAATATCTATCTCTAAGATGTGACTAGAGTTGCTATATTAATTTGTTTCTTTCGAATCAAAGCATCTGCAACAACATTTGCCTTCCCAAGGTGGTAATGAATCTCCACATCATAGTCATTGATTAATTTCAGCCACCTCCTTTGTCTCATGTTTAGGTTCTTTTATGTGGATAGGTATTTTGGGCTCTTATGGTTTGTGAAGATTTTGCACTTCTCACGATACAGATAATGTCTCTATAATTTCAACACTAAGATCACCACTGCTAACTCTAGGTCATGCGTAGGGTAATTTCTCTCGTATGGTTTTAGCTAGTGAGAGGTATATACAATAACTCTCCTATTCTGCATAAGCATGCATCCTAAGCCTTGAGTTGATGCATAACTGAACTCTTCAAATTCTTTTGCTATGTTTGGTAAGGCTAGTATTGGAGTTGTTACCAACTTTTCTTTCATTGTTATAAAACTCATTTCACAATCTTCATTTCACACAAATTTGACCTTCTTCTTTATTAATTAGGTCAAGGGAGTTGCTAGCTGAGAGAACCCTTCTACAAAGTGTCTCTAATAACTAACTAATCTTAGAAAGCTCTTGACCTCTGTCACAGTTTTTGGTCTTGGATAGTTAATCACTGCCTTTACCTTCTTAGGATCTACTGATATGCTATCTTTATTTATTACATGTCTTAAGAAGGATACAAGTTCTAGTCAGAACTCACACTTACTGAACTTGGCATATAACTTCTCTTCTTGTAGTCTTTCCAATACTATTCTTAGATGTGCCTCATGTTCTTCCTTACTCTTGGAATAGATGAGAATATCATCTATGAATATCATTATAAACTAATCTAGCAAATCTCTAAGCACTTTGTTCATCAAATCTATGAAGGTAGCTGTTGAGTCTAATTTTTGATTTCTCATTCCTAATCCGATCTATATTAGATCCTATGCTCATCTAATGTAGACCCTCGACTTGAGTTAGGAATTTCGTTTTGTTTTGGAGTCGCCACCCAACTGTGGTTGGGAAGGATTGAATTAGGATTAATTGAGCAGATCAATCCTAATTTGGACCACTGGTCAGCGTAATTTCCTCTTCTCGTTTTTTGTGAAAAGAGGAAAGGGAAAACCAAAGTTTCTGAGTTCGGAGGCTAACCTATTAAAACCCTAAGGTTACCACCCTATTCTCTTAAAATTTAAACCTTATCCAAAATGTCTTTTATTTATTTTTTTGTTGTCTTTTTATTGTGTTTTTGAATAAGTTATTCTAAGAAAATGATTTTTTTTTTTATAGTTGCCCCAAATGGGTGCCTATGTACCTGCTATTTAGGATCAAACTGGCCGTAGTTCGCTTTTCCTAAAAAACTTTAATGTGTTGGTGATTTTTAATTATGAAATTTCTTTTGATTTATGTTTTTACCATTTTAGTATTTTTCTGAAAAATCTAAGCCTAAACTTGATAATTTGATTTTTTTTGGAAAATAATAATTTTTAGGAAAAAAGCCAATTTTGGATTTATTTAAGAAAATGATTTTTCTAAGTGATAATTTTTTTTTATTTTTCTACCCATTTCTACTATGATAATTTTTTTTATTAATTTTTATAATTTTTATTGATTTTTCTTAATTTTTTATAATTTTTATTGAAAAATTTTCTCCTATATTATTCATCTATCCTAAACTAAAATCTAAAATTTACTATTCTCTCTAATATATATATTTTATCATTTTCTCTATATTTTTATATTTTTATTATTTATTATTATAATTATTATTTTTCTATTATTATTCATCCTAAATTAAATCCTAAAAAAAAACTAATATAAATTTTAATATTTTCATATTGTTGAATTATAAATAACAAGTAAATAAATAAAGAAATTAAAAAAAATAATTAAAATAACTAAATAAACAAATAAGAAATAAATAAATAAAATAAAAATAAAAAAATCGAAAAATCCAACTTACCTGGATCCGGGTCGGGTCAGTCGGGTCGATTGGGCACGACGGTTGGGAGTGCTCGTTGACGGCGTTCTGGTGGCCTTTCGAAGCAATTGAGGTGTCGTTTCCCAAGTTTTCGGGGGTAGGGAACTCAACCGTGGCGGTGGATTTCTCCAAAAACGCCTCCTGGTGGTAGCTCGGTGCTTGATCAGTGGTTGCGGCTTGGAAACTCCGGCGAGGCTTCGATTCTCTCTCTTTTCTCTCTTTTCCTCACTTTTGATCTGTGATCCTGCTTCCTCCCTTCCTCCTCTATTTATAGGCGTAAGAAATCGAGTGGATAAGCTCAGATTTCCTTCGATTGAAGCAAATTGGATTTCGGGTTGAAAAACCCATCTCCGATTTGTGCAAATCCATCAATTTGTTGCAATTTAATTCTAACTAGATGATGTTTATCTTATTTCTGTTGAAGATCTGCTGGATTTGTGCAAAAAATCGAATCAAAATGGCCGAAATTCGATTTTTCTCCTCGCCGGCGATCTCAGATGAAGGTTGATGATGATCACGCGCCCAGCGCGTGCGTCCGCTCCAACCAATCAACTGCTGACACGTGTCCTAGGCGATGAAAAAAATTGCAAAACGTGGATTCTGCCTCCCTCGCGTTTCGAACCCGTGATCGAGCCCCTTTCCCCGCACCTTAGACCATGGTTCGAACCAGCTGGGCTAGCCCACTTTCACGATTTTTTATTTTCGCAATTTGCATATATGCAATGCGATTTTTTTATTTTTTGTATTTTTTTGAAATTTCAAAAATTTGTAAAAATTATTTAGTCCCTTTTATTTCCATTTCTATAATCATTTTCCAAAATTGATGTATTTTTCCTATTTATTTTATTTTTTGAATATTTTTCATATTTTTGCTAAATTAGAGAAAAAATGGAAAAAATTGAAAAAAATGGTAATTGTTTATTGTTGATTATTATTGATCATTAGGGGCAAAAATGGGGTGTTTACAGTTGCCCCTCTTTGTAGTAAAGTTTGAAAAACTTAACTACAAAAACAAGAAAGACGCCATTTTTGGCCTCTTGACTAAATGGATAACGCCTTGGTTTGGCTGGTTATCTAGAATTTGGTCTTTAGTAGGAAAATGCTCCACGAGCTAATAATCCCATGAGTATTTTGTGATGGTTGGTATTGCTTAGGGAATGGTCTTAAACAACCTAGCAATCTGGAGTAAAGTATCATCCCAAAAAGTGCTTTATGGGCTAATTAATTGGCAATAGGAAACATCTCGAGGATTGTTTAGGAGTGTGGAATTATAAGTGGAATGGCTGATGATAGGAAGCGTCTTATCGGACTAGCAACCTTGAAGAGAAGATTATCTTGGGAAGCGCTCTTATGAGTTGGCTACTTGTCAACAGAAGCGTTTGGCTAAACTAGCGACTGTTTGGGGAAAACATCTTCGAAGAGCGCTCTTATGAGCTGACTAATTGTTTATCGACGAATTTGAAAAAGTGCTCCCATGAGCTGACTAATTGATAGATTCGAAAAGTGCTCCTATGAGCTAACTAATCGATATATTTGAAAGTGCTCTTCTGAGCTAACTAATAGATTTGAAAAGTGCTCCTATGAGCTAACTAATCGATGGATTCGAAAAGCGCTCCTATGAGCTAACTAATCGATGGATTCAAAAAGTGCTCCTATGAGCTAACTAATTGATGGATTCGAAAAGCGCTCCTATGAGTTAACTAATCGACAGCTTCAAAAAGTGCTACTGTGAGCTAACTTCAAGAAAGGGTGTCTAGGAAAGTGCCCCCTTTTCGGGCTAACTAACCTATAGCGAGAGGCCATGCCTCAGAAGGTGTCCCTAGAGGCTGACATTTTTGAAGGGATGTTTAGGAAAGTGCCCCATTGTGGGCTGACTAACCTATGGTGGGAATCGTCTTCTTAGACTCGCGACCCTAGGGAAGAAATGTTTCGAAAGGTACCCCTACAGGCTGACCTTGAGAAGAGATATTTAGGGAAGTGCCCTATTGTGGGCTGACTAATCTATGGTGGGAAGTGTCTTCTTAGACTCGCAACCCTAGGAAAGAAGTGTCTCGAAAGGTACCCCTATAGGCTGACTTTGAGAAGAGATATTCAGGAAAGTGCCCCATTGTGGGCTGACTAATCTATAGCAGGAAGATATGTCTCGAAAGGTGCCTCAATGTGCTGACCCTACGAGAGGATGTTTAGGGAAGTGCCCCAATGTGGGCTGACTAACCTATAGTAGGAAGAAACGTCTCGAAAGGTGCCTCAATGTGCTGACCCTACGAGAGGATGTTTAGGGAAGTGCCTCAATGTGGCTGACTAACCTATGCTTTTGAAAATGCTTCTACTGAATGACTTGACAAAGGATGCGGATGATAGTTATTTATTCTAATATGCTTACCAATTTATCGCGGATAGCAACCAAACAACCGAACCTCCATGCTGGTTTGCTTCTCCTTTGCTTACTCCTGCTTTAAGACAGGGCTGAAGATCTTGATGTGCTTCCTTTCTTGTGCGCATGGCTCTTTTGATGGTAGTATTATCCTATGAATGCACCAGGTTTTAATGCTCAATAGTAGGTAGAATTATATTACAAAATTTATTGAGTTTCATTATCATTTCAAAGTTTATCATTCATTAGTGAAGTGGTGGGTAATGTGTTTAGGAATGTTTGTTTGTAATGAGAACTGGTTGAAATTATCGACCATTCAGAGACATTCACTTTTCTTGTAAAAAAATGAAAACTGGACTCAACGAAATTTGTATTGAATATTGGCTTTCATAAACATTAGCAAAATTTCAATTCCCTTGCCTAAGGATAGTACATCTTAACAGCATCTGTATTAATGGGGTCTCTCAATTCTGGACCATCCATTTGAGTTAATACCAGAGCACCTCCTGACAATATCTTCTTCACCACATATGGACCCTCATAGTTTAGGGTAAATTTCCCTCTGGAATCTTGAGCACTCGGGAGAACTTTCTTTAGCACCAGATCCCCTTCTTTGAAGCATCGAGGCCTCATTTTCTTGTTAAATGCTCGGGCTATCCTTTGTTGGTAACACTGGCCGTGACATAATGCAGTGAGTCTTTTTTCATCAATCAAATTTAGTTGATCAAGTCTCTTCTTCACCTAGTCTGCTTCAGTTAATTGAGTTTATGACAGAATTCTAAATGATGGTATTTCGACCTCGACTGGCAAGACTGCCTCAGTGCCATATACCAATGAATATGGGGTAGCTTCAGTAAATGTTCTAATTGAGGTCCTATAAGCCATGAGAGCAAATAGCAACATCTCGTGCCAATCTTTGTAAGTGATTGTCATTTTTTCGATGATCTTTTTGATATTCTTATTGGCTGCTTCTACTGCCCCGTTCATTTGAGGTCGGTAGGGAGTTGAATTTCTATGGTTTATGTGGAATTGTTGACATAAACCTGTCATTGATTTGTTGTTAAGATTGGTACCGTTGTCGATGATGATTGACTCAGGAACTCCATATCGAGCTATTATGTCCCTTTTCAAGAAGCGGACTATTACCCCTTTGGTGACATTGGCATATGATGAAGCTTCCACCCACTTGGTAAAGTAATCAATGGCTACCAATATAAACTTGTGGCCATTGGATGCTGTTGGAGTGATTGGGCCGATTATGTCAATTCCTTACATGGAGAAAGGCCATGGTGCTGACAACGAGTGTAGCTCGTTAGGCGGAGCATTTTTCCGGTTTGCGTACAATTGACACAAATGACAGTGCTTGACGTATTTTATGCAATCTGATTCCATGGTTAGCCAATAATATCCCAACCTCATGATTTTTTGGGCCAACATGTAGTCGTTCATATGAGGTCCACATACCCTTTCGTGTACATCTTTCATCAGTTCATATGCCTCATCTTTGTCCACACATCACAGCAAGGTGGTACTAGGCGATCTTTTGTAAAGCACAGACCCACTTAATAAGAAATGACTTGCTAACCTTCTGAGTGTTCTTTGGTCATTCTTGCTAGCCATTTCAGGGTATTTGCTTTCTTGGAGAAAAGTTTTGATATCGTGATACCATGGCTTATCATCTTGTGCTTTTTCAATTACTAAACAGTAGGCTGGTCGATTTTCGATGTCTATTTTCAACGGTTGGACTTCGACTCCCCCAGTTATCTGAATTATATATGCTAGTGTGGCGAGTGCAACTGCAAATTGATTCTGAGTTCTTGAGACGTATGTGAAAGTGATTGCCTCGAATTCTTCTATTAGCTTTGTAAAATGTTGATGGTATGGTACCAATTTGGGGTCTTTAGTCTTATATTCCCCTCTTGTTTGTAGTATAATGAGTGATGAATCTTCGTACACCTCTAATTCACAGATTTCCATGTGGCAAGCCATTTTGAGGCCGAGGATGCATGCCTCATATTCTGCGATATTATTGGTATATGAAAATGTGAGCCTTGTTGTGGAAGGGAATTGTGTTCCGTCTGGGGATATCAACACTACCCTGATCCCACAACCGAATACGTTGGTAGCTTCGTCAAAGAACATCTTCCACTTAGGGTTCCGGTCTATCTCACAATTTTCTACTAGTGTACCTTCCACTGTTAATATATTTTCATTAGGGAATTGAACTTGTGGCTCTTGGGAATTTCCCTCGATAGGGTGTTCTGCCAATTGGTCAGCTAAAGATTGCCCTTTCATCGAGTTTTGATTTATGTATGTGATATCAAACTCCGATAAGTGCATTTGCCATTTGGAGATTCTCCCTATCAAAACGGGTTTCTCTGCCAAGTACTTTAGAGGATCATGTCTTGTTAGCAACTCAATGTGATAGTAAAGGGTATATTGCCTCAATCGGTGCATGACCCAAATCAGAGCACAGCAAGTCCTTTCTACTTCTAAATACCTCTGTTCCCTATCTGTAAATTTCTTGCTTAGGTAATATATGGAACGCTCTCTTCCCTCCTCATCTTTTTGCTCTAATACGCATCCCATGGATTCAGGGAGTATCGTGAGGTATATGAATAAGGGCTTCCCTTGCTTTGGGACTATCAAAATTGGAGGCTTTACGAGATAGTCTTTGATCATCCTGAATGCTTCTTCACATTCGTCGTCCCATTCTACTGCATCATTCTTTTTTAACAGACGGAATAGTGGACGGCATTTATTTGTGAGTTGTGAGATAAAACGAGCTATGTAATTAACATTCCCAGCAAACCTCTTACCTCTTTGACAGTACGTGGAGAAGGTAGCTCTAGTATAGACTTTACTTTGTCAGGATCGATTTTAATGCCTTTTCGGCTTATGACAAACCCTAACAACTTGCCGTTGTGACCCCGAAAGTGCACTTCTCCGAATTTAACTTGAGTTGGAATTTTCTCAATTGCTTAAACAAATTTCTCAAGATATCTATATGGCTCTCTTCTTCTTTAGACTTGGCTATCATATCGTCGACGTATACTTCGACTTCTCGATGCATCATGTCATGAAGTATCGCGACCATGGCTCTCTGATATGTTGCCCCGGCGTTTTTCAAATTGAAAGGCATGACTTTATAACAGAAAGTCCCCCATGTTGTGATGAAAGTCATCTTAGTTTTATCTTCTTCGGCCATTTTTATTTGATTATATCTTGAGAAACCATCCATAAATGAGAAAAGATGGTTTCCCGCAGTGTTGTCTACCAGAACATCGATGTGAGGTAGGGGGAAGTTATCTTTTGGCGTAGCTTGGTTTAAGTCTCGGAAGTCTATGCATACGCATACTTTTCCATTCTTTTTTAGAACAGGGACTATATTAGCTACCCATTCTGGGTAATCAGATACTTCGATGAACCCTACTTCTAGTAGTTTCTTGACTTCCTCTTTAATCTTTAGTAAGATGTCAGGCCTAAATCTTCTCAATTTTTGTTTTTTAGGTTTGATATCTTCCCTCGTGGGAAGCCTGTGAACTACTATTGATTGGTCTAATCCTAGCATGTCGCCATATGAACAGGCGAACACATCTGCATACTTGGTTAACAGCTTGGTCATCTCATGTTTTTGCTCGACACTTAAACTGGTCTCGATCTTGAGGTTTTTAGGTTTCTCAACACTTCCTAGATTTACTATCTTCACTGGCTCGTCGATTGAAATTCTGCTTTGTTCATGTTTTTGCCAATTTCCTTGTATTATTTCATGGTCAAGGACATCGCCTCCAACAACTGACCTAACAGTGTTGGAAACGATATCAGCGTTTTCATTTTTTACCTGTGCAAAATGTCCCTGACGTTCGATGGTAGGAAATTTGGGTGAAGTGAAACAAAAGCAGATATATATAAGCAAGATAAACTGTAATTTATTGAATTATGTAAAGAAGTCTCAATAAAAATTGTTTAACAATTGTTCCCTATCCTTGACCTAACTTAGTGCTATCAATAAGATAACTGAACCAATTATTGAGAGCTGGATGCTGTTTGGACGTGCGAAGGGTTGGGCTCCTATTACTGACGTCAGCTTCGCTTATCCTTGGCTCTTGAATGGTAGTTGCTTGTTTGAATGATTGTTGGAGGGTGGAATGCGCGTCTGGGTGTTGCTTGGCTTTTCTTTCTTCCTGCCTCTAGCACCTTTGGCTTGTGCTTCTTCCTAGGATGTAGGAACGTACCCTAGTCCAAACGTCCCTTGCTACCCCTCCTTAAACTGATGGCCTTCCTTGCTAGTCACCACATTCACCTCGTTGAATATCTGGAGACCAAGGTCTTTGGAACCATCCTCTCTAATGTAAGGTATGACGGTTTCCTTATAGATGGCATAATCTTGCTCGCCCAACATGGTGACTATCTACCCATTTGCAATGAATTTGACCTTCTGATGGAGAGTTGAGGGTATGGCTCCAACGGTATGTATCCATGGCCTTCCCAAAAGTAGATTGAAAGATCTCGGGATGTCGAGGACTTGGAAGGAGATGTAGAACACTTGCGGGCCAATCTCTACCGGCAAGCTTATTTCCCCTACTATGTCTCTTTTTGACCCATCGAAAGCCCTGACTACCGTCAAGCTAAGTTTAATATTGCTTAGATTAACCCATAATAAGTCGAGGGTAGCCAATGGGCAAACATTAATGGATGACCTGTTGTTGATGAGTACTCGGGAGACAATCATGTCATTGCATTTCACCACTATGAATAGCGGTTTTGTATGTTGGTCTCTGTCTTCTCCTAGTTCTTCGGGGGAGAAAGATATCTGGTCCATGGTGAAGATAGAATCTGCCACATGACTTAATTTTTCTATAGCGATGCCTTCTGGTACCCTGATCTGTTTGAGCACTTTAAAGAGTGCTTCCCTGTGGGGTTCAGAGGTTGTAAGGAGGCCCATAAGTGATATTTGGGCTGGAACCTTGTTCAGTTGTTCCATGATCTTATATTTGCTTACCTTGACCATTTTTGTAAATGCAGCGAGCCCCTCTTCTTCTTCCCTTCCTATCTCCGTATTGGGCACCTCGGTTGAGATTTTACATTTCGGGTCATAAACTCTCCCAGAGCGGGTGATTCCTCCTACCATAGGGGGTCGTTCTTGCTCGAGGGTCTGATAGTTAAATGGTGCGGCCTTATACCTCTCTGCGGGTATTGGGACATTGAACACATATCTCTTCTTTGGAATTTGTATCTAGGTCGACTGTCCTTTATAGCACTTTGTGACCATCGACTTTTGGTTTGAATTGATCATGTTCACAGACTTCTCCCCTTCTTTTGGTGGGTTGTCCTTTTTCTCAAACTTGGGCCCCCATCCACTAGGCGGCCCATACACAGTTGGGGTGTAAGAATAGTTTACTAGGTACTCGAATCTCCCGTGTGATTCTCCCAAGGTACCGACTGTTGGGTCTCCAACTAACCATCTCTTTTTTATATGTGATTTAGGGGTTTTCTCTGGAGTTTGACTGGAATGCCTTTTTTGCTGGTCTATCGCCTTTTGCTTGGAGGATTCTTTGGGAGCCGGCTCTTCAGATGTGATCATATTGACGGTGGGCTTATGGTTGGGCAACGGATTAGTGTTGACATTAGGTGCCGGGGTGTTAACAAAGTCTAACTGCACTATCTCGTCATCAATCAAATCTTGGATTTTGTTTCGAAGCCTCCAGCATCTATCTGTAGAATGCCCCTCTTGGCCCATATGATAGTCACATTTGAGGCTTGAGTCAAAATTCCTGGGCTTGTACCGGTCATTCGGGATCTCGAAGCTAATCAAATTATTTGCCTGCAGTCGAGCGAAGACCTGGCTGAGCGGGATCGGAATTGGAGTGAACTGTCTCGGGACTCTGACGGCCTGGGCGTGATTTATGGGGGTCTGCTGGATTGGGGCACTTGTAGTTTGGAATGTCACACGAGTCCCAGTCTTATCTGCTTTGCTGGAGTTGACTATGCTGACGGTAGACTCCTTGGCTTTGTTACCTCCTAGGGGCCTTTGTGATGATGTGACCCTAAGAGGATCCATTGTTTGGAGTCTGCCTGTTGTGATGGCATTTTCAATTCGGCACCCCGCTACCATTACTTTTGCGAAATTGGATGACGTCCAGCCTACCAGATGTGAGAAGTAGGTCTTATCGAAAGTGTTGACAAATATGAATGTCAGCTCTTTTTCAGAAATGGGGGTTGCTACCCTGGCAGCTTGAGCTCTCCATCGCTGAGCATACTTCTTGAAAGACTCAGCGTGTCTCTTTCGAAGACTTCCCAGGTCAATCACTGAGGGGGTGGCTTCGATGTTGAACTTATATTGGTCATAGAATGCCCGAGCGAGCCTTTCCCTGGTATTGACCTGATTGAAATCCAGGTGGGCATACCAGACTAGAGCAGGACCTGTAAGGCTATCTTGGAAGGTTTGGATCATAAGTTGGTCATATTGAGCATATTTGCTCATCTTCCGGGCGTATAGCCTTGTGTGCATCTTGGGGCATCCAGTACCGTCATACTTTTCGAATTTTGGGGTCTTGAATTTATCGGGGTATACCTCCTCCCCATATGCTGGCAAGCTGGTGATCTCGGCCTGTTCGAAACCGTCAAGCTCCTCTATTGTTTTCATTTTGTCAGCTAGTTGTTGAAAGAGTTTCTTTTCCATCTCTTTTAGTCTGTCCTCCATTTCCCTCTTCAAGTCATCAGAGGTCGGACCCTGGTTGGCTCTCGGTTCATACTCAAAGGTCGGGTTGAGGTGGGAATTGATTTCTTCATATTATGGAGGCTGGCCCTCCACTGCTTTCCCCTTTCTGGCCCCTAAGTGTTCTTCTTGAGTCGGTTGAGTGGTGCGAAGGAGGCTAATGCTTTCAGTTAGGAGGTGGACTTGTGCAGCTAGCTGCTGGACCGTTTGTTCTAGGGATACGATCCTAGGGTTTGAAGCAGCGTCAGCACTTGTGTTGTTGCGGTTATCGCCATTGTTTGCCATTTTGGTTCTTGAACGAGTGCAGATTGGGCTTCTAGGAAGGTTTGGTTGTTTGGGAGCTATTTTTGATACCTGGCGTGCATTTTTTCTTAGTATGATGTATGCATGAAAACGTGATGCATGTGTCATACGGATGCTAAAATAAAGGGGCAAAAAATTGATTGATAACATAATACTGAAACTTTATTTTTATTAATACTGGAAACTTGGAGTTCAATATTAAAAAAGATGAAAGAGTACAATAGATTTATTTTCTAATTCTTTTGGTCTTCTACTGCGTAGACGCTGGCTTTCCGTTGATGACAACTTCCAACTCTCTGACTTTGGCTTGGGTCTTTTCCAGCTGAGTTTCCAAGGCTTTGTTTCTTTGATTGGATTCCTTGAATCGGCCTTTCCAGATATCCTTTTTATAGTCTGTAGCCTCAAAATATACTTCCATTCGAGCCCTGACTTACTCTAGGTAGATTTCTAGCTCTGGGGTTTACTTTGTCTAGCTTAGGTTAGGTGATATCTGGGACCCGGTATGCTCTTTCCCCTATCTGATATAGCTGGTAGATTACGAACTCCCTAGTGGCTCGGTGCTTGCCCACTTCGCCATCCAGCTCTCCAAGATCTACATTCGGACTCTTGATTCGGGCCTCCCATAGCACCTTGACCTCCGCCAGCTTAGCAAATTTCTCAGCTACTAAAAAGTTCGGATCTTGATACTCAATTGTGATTGCTTCCAGCAAAGGTCGATAAACTATGTGTTGAATAGTACCGAACTGGTCGACCACTGAGTTGGGATGATAACCTATACATCCGCTGATACTGATCAGAGGCACGGCTTGAAAGTTACTGCAGGTTAATATAACTTTATCGCAGCAACTCCATCTAACTGTCCACAAGATGTCGTCGGCATTGAAACTTTTAAGCATTTCTACCCAACTGTGGCTGGTAAGGTCGTCGGGCAGCTTTATCTTCTCTATGCACGAGTCCACGAGGTCCACTTGTTGAGCCAGGGTTTTCCGGACCAAGTTCAGCTCGAAACACTTGAGGTGGCTTACGAACCAGATCAGGATAAGGTTGATATTTGAGCGAAGGATCCCGTGGCTTTTTTTCTTGACGAAGTTTAAGTTCCGGATCTGTTTAGCCAATAGAGCCGGGATGTAAGATTTTCCCTCTAGGAATTGGGCCACCAGTTCTGCGACTCGGTAGTGGACATATAAAGTTCTGGTGGGGAAGAGTATGGTGGCGAAGGCTGTCAGGATGAAAGCACTCACCCTTCTTTGTCTATAACTCTTGGGGTCCCCACACAATATGTCTTTCCTGTCCCCATTATCTTCTCGGGCTATGAACCAGGCTTCTGATAAGATCACATTATACTTATATTTTCTTTTAGACTTATATTAAATTTATTTCAATATTATAAGAAAATATAAAGAAATGATACTTAATGGTGTTTTTTGTGAAAATACAGGTTTTGAGGACCCAAAAGTAAATTACAAGTTAATTGGAGGAGTTTTTCACAAAGGCCGCCGGCCTTGGGCCGGCCTACATTCAAAGCCGCCGGCCTTGAGCCGGCCTATATTAAACTGGCCTCAAAAAGAAGTAAAGCCGTCGGCCTTCATTACTCCCCGGATATCCATTGCGAGAATCTCTCCAAAATCATATCTTAATTAATTTGCTGACTCACATCCTCATCAGATCCACCTCATCCCCCTCCTCTTTGGATCTATAAATAGACCCCTTGTGTGAACCTTGGGAGCATCCCTTTTTGTTTTTGAGAATCCATCCTTTCTTTTGTTTAGAATCCTTTTTCTTCTTCTTTGTTTTAGCATCATTAGAATTTCCTTAGGTACTTTAGATTTTTCCAAAGTTTAGTTTGAAGAAAGAAAGTCGTTTTGTTGAAGTTTGCTTTCAATTGAAGAATTCAAGGAGTCATTTTGGAAGATTGAAGCTCTTGAAGATTATAGCAATTGTTCCATTTACTTTATTTTCTTTTATGCCATTTATTAGTTTAATCTTGTTGTTTAATATGAATTCCATTGCACCTATTTATTTCAATTGTTTTTATGCAATTCATATTATAATGTTCTAAATCATCCTTGTGGGAAATTGGATGAAACCCTAGAATGTTAAAAGGATAATTGTAGCCATGTTATATGATTAGGAATTATTAGGATTATTCATGATTGCAATTCCTTTGATTTCAATTATAATTGGTCTTTCATTATAATTGTTAGAAATCCTTTTGATACGGGAGTTGATGAGGATTTGTTAGGAATTCTTAATTAGATTGATTATCAATACGGGAGTTGCGATAATTGGTTTAATTAGAGTCTATGGAGGGCGCAATGCAATGTTTCTTGTTAATTAATCACTAATGGATTAGGGTTAATTGATTTAGGGCATTAGTTGTTTGTAGCATCGGGAGGTGTATGAACATAATTTTGATTCCTTGGTTAATTGGAGACGCGGAAGCCGACTAATTAATTTGAGGTCAACATCCCTAAAAAGGATTTTCTAAACTCACTTGAATAAACTTATAACCACAAGTTGATATAACATGGTAGCAATTTGATTAACATATCTAGGGTGAATTCTAATTTCCCTTGTTCATAATTGATAGATTCTTCATAAAATTTTCCTTGTTGCTTTAAGTTAAATTTTTAGATTAGACATTTCAAAACCCCTTTTTAATCACCTAGATATTGGTAAGAATTGCAATAGATCTAGTACTCTATTGGTTCCTCGAGGGATCGACAACCTTACTTTTCACCACTTTATTACTTGATACGACCAGTGCACTTGCTGCAATTTACGCTCCCAATTTATATATACGTTCTGAGCGTATCAAGTTTTTGGCGCCGCTGCCGGGGAACTAATAGATATTAGATTTCGTAATTCTGTTGGTAATTTAGGCACAATTATTTTGTTATTTATTTTTTCTTATCTTTGTGTGATCGTTTTCCATTCTCTTTAAGGTTCTTTTTATGCGCAGGAGTAGAAGTGCTGAACTTCTACCAATTAATCTTGAGATAGAACGCACCTTGCGACAACTTAGAAGAGAGCAGAGAAGAAAGGAAGAAGAGAACATGGCAGATGAGAACAACAATCAGATTCAAGGTGTTGGTAGAGCACTTCGGGAATACACGATACCTGTTGTTTCAGGTCCTGCAATTAGAAGACCAACAATTCAGGCTAATAATTTCGAGTTAAAACCAGCACTCGTTCAAATGGTTCAATCAAATCAATTTGGAGGATATCCAAATGAGAGTCCTGATGAGCATATTGTAGTATTTCTTCAATATTGTAATACAGTGAAAATGAATAATGTATCTGATGATGTAATTAGGCTACAACTTTTTCCGTTTTCACTTAGAGAAAAAGCTAGGGCTTGGTACAATTCATTGCCACAAGACTCTGTAACCACTTGGGTAGATCTCTCATCTAAATTTTTAAGGAGATTTTTTCCACCAGCTAGAACTGCTAGGTTAAGAAATGACATCACAAACTTCAGTAAGTTTAGTGGTGAATCACTTTATGAAGCATGGGAAAGATTCAAGGAGGCAATTAGAAAATGCCCCCATCATGGATTACCAGATAATCTCCTTATTGAGATATTCTATCTCAGTTTAGATGATACATTGAGATCTCTAGTAGATGCTGCTTCTGGTGGTGCACTAATGAGTAAGACATATGATGAGGCTAGTGCTTTGATAGATGAAATGGCCTCTAGTGCACATAATTGGCAACATGAAAGAGGTAAGTCTAGAGTGGCATCTGTCAATGACATGGACACCTTAACAGCTCAGATTTCTGCTCTTACCGCCCAGGTAAGTAAACTCACCTCTACACCTTCTTTCAATGTTAATCAAATTTCTTGTTGTGAGTTATGCTCAGGACCACACTCAACTCTTGAGTGCCCATCTGGAAACTTTTCCTCCTCATCCCATGGAGAGCAAGTAAATTCTGTCAACAATTTCCAAAGAGGTAATCAAGGACCTTATTCAAACACCTACAATCCAGGGTGGCGTAATCATCCAAATTTCTCATGGAGAAATGATAACAATGTACTTAAACCCCCTGGATTTCAAAAGCAAGGTCCTAATCATAATACTCCCCATCAACAATATCCTAATCATAATACCTCTTCTCAGCAAGGTCAGTCTAAAATGGAAGAACTCATGATAAGTTATATGCAAAAAACTGACACAATGTTGCAAAATCAACAAGCCACCATTAGGAATCTTGAAAATCAGCTTAGTCAAATGTCTCAACAGTTGAGTAATAGACCATATGGGTCTTTACCTAGCAATACTGAGCAAAATCCTAAGGGTGTAAATGCTATTATGTTAAGAAGTGGTAAGGAATTGGTTGATAAGAAACTTGAGGAAGAGGAGGTTAACCTGGAAAAAGATAAAGGGAAACAAAAGGAAGAGGAATCAAAGAAAAATTCACCAAAAGTGAAAGCATATGTTCCTCCTATTCCTTTCCCAGGAAGGCTGAAGCAACAACAATTGGATTCACAATTTGCTAAATTTTTAGAAGTCTTTAAAAAATTGCAAATTAACATTCCTTTTGCAGAAGCACTTCAGCAGATGCCATCATATGCTAGGTTCATGAAGGATTTACTCACAAAGAAGAGGAAGATTGAAGGGAATGAACCGGTGATGCTTACAGGGGAATGTTCAATGATCTTACAGAATGATGTACCTAGTTTGCCAAGAAAACAAAGAGATCAGGGGAGTTTTACTGTTCCTTGCACCATAGGCAATTTTCATTTTGATAAAGTTCTTATTGACTCTGGTGCAAGTATAAATTTAATGCCTCTATCTATTTTTAGGAAATTGGGACTTGGAGAATGCAAGGGAACTCATGTTACCTTGCAACTTGCTGATAGGAGCATCAAATACCCAAGAGGGATTGTGGAAAATGTCCTAGTGAAAGTAGATAAATTCATCTTTCCAGTTGACTTTATAGTCTTAGAGATGGAGGAGGATAAAGAGGTACCCATGATCCTTGGCAGACCATTCCTTGCAACAGGTAAAGCCTTAATTGATGTGGAACAAGGTAAGCTTACTTTAAGAGTTATGGATGAACAAGTCACGTTTAATGTGTATGAGGCTACAAAGAAATTTGATGACTGTAAATCCTGTTACACTATTGATAGTGTTGATGAGCTTTCCTCTGAGTTCATGGAAGAGAATGTAGGTGTGGACACAATGGAGTCAGTTTTTAGGGATTTAGATGATTGGAGTGATAATGAGGATGAACCCCAAGAAGAACGTGTTGAACAAGTTTGTGAATTCAAGACTCGACACTATGAGGAGCTGGGGACCACTGAGAAGAAACCGATGCCATCATTAACACAATCCCCGGTGCTTGAACTTAAACCTTTGCCTGGTCATTTAAAGTATGCTTATCTTGGAACAAATGATACTTTTCCAATTATCATTTCTTCTTCTTTGACAGGTGATCAAGAGCAACAACTTTTGGATGTTCTTAAAGAACATAAGGAAGCTATCGGGTGGACCATTGCGGA